>OZ007587.1:417239423-418706923 GCA_963931845.1 Maratus michaelseni | reverse complement strand
CTTATTAGGATTTTTTTTATGATCTTATTAAATCCTAAAGTATTTTGCTTATATGGATACTTTACCCACCTTATTAATATTTTTAGGTATGGTTATACATTTCTACGCAAGTGCTTATGCAAATAAACCAAATACATCACGCAATTCCTTTATATAACTTTTAATGCAAAATTACATATAAATAATAAAACAGATTGATAAGTTACTGAAATCCAGATATATTTTAGTTGATAATATTTATTGCCCTATCAATAATTGCATCTGCATTCGTGTGCAAGCATGTAGGTGGAAATTGCGTTCCCACCCTTAGAATTCTAGACTGAAAGGAAATGGCCGAAGTAATTTACTCAGTCATCGAAATGCAATATCACGAAACATATTCAAAAGATTGCAAGGTACAACAGTCTTCTACTCGTCTACAAATGGTCATATTATTTAATACGTCTAATGCATTCGTAATGGTAGCATTAATGTGTTGTATTATAGATCGATTAAACAAAGAACCTTACTTTGGTTTTATTCTGAGCTGGTATTTTACAGTAAAAACCCCATATATTCTTTTAAATTATCATTTTCTTTAATTCAGCTTTGCGAATTATTGATACACTGCAAAAAAAAAAAGGTGTTGATTTTACGGTATAATACTGACAACTGGGGTGCCAGTATTATACTGTAAAATCAACACTTTTTTTTCAGTGTACCTGCAATGCTCTTTCATTAAAAATTAACACTGGAAAGCAATTTTTGATTTATCACATCTGACATCTTTAATTTTAATTATTGCTTTCATTTAATTTTTAAAATTTAAATAAAATAACTCATTTAATTTTAATTTTATATCTGATGTCGACACAAAAATACTTATTTCATTTCTTTTTTTAGCTTTATTTATACGATCATGTTCAGAGGATATCTGCAATATCTTTAAATATAATAAAAAGTAAGAATAAAAAAGTGGCATGCTTTTAAGTTATTTTGTTTGTTTTGTTTGTTTGCTTTGCATTTAATAATTGCAAAAGTAGTTAGGACTTTAGAAACATATGCGGCTTTGCGCTGCTTTATTTTGGAAATGTGTTCAAGAAATTTTTAGAATTTCAAAATTTACTAAAAGTCATTTCTGAGCTAGATTTCCAAGAAAAATGAAGAGTTAATTACGTTTTGCCAGCACTCCCACTTTACTAGGAGCGTAAGTTCAGATTTTATTTCGATGAGGGAAAATTATTTAGTTAGCCACAGTAAATCCATGTTTTTATTCATATTTTTCTTACATTGATTTGTAATACTTAGTTCAACAGGAATAATTTAATTGCTATAACTTATATACATGCAGTCATTAACACATAGATTAAAACAAATAAAATGTTTAACTAATAATAATAATTTTAATTAACAGATGGTGAAGCAAAAAGTTAAATTTTTTTCACCATTGTTTGGACAATTTCACAATTTTGTCTGTCTTAAATGACGCTGCTGCACTTTACAACTGTAACTTGAATCGTGGTTGAAAATGAAAGGTCGAATCAGAGCACAAATTATTTTTTTTTTACCTTTAGACATTTAATTTTAACAATCTGATCAAATAAGTTTATGTTAGTTCTGTTTAGCAATGTTCGCAATTTTTTCTGTATAAAAGAATTCGTGATTTAGTGAAGGAAAGAAGATGTGTTTTATGAAACACCCATCTTAATGCGAGATAAATTTTGTTCTTTTAATGTTTCAGTAAATTCCATCTAATAAATCCAGTATAAACTTGC
Source organism: Maratus michaelseni (assembly GCA_963931845.1). Classification (NCBI taxonomy): domain Eukaryota; kingdom Metazoa; phylum Arthropoda; class Arachnida; order Araneae; family Salticidae; genus Maratus; species Maratus michaelseni. The sequence continues at coordinate 418,705,169 of OZ007587.1, read as the reverse complement.
ATTGAATCAAAATGTTTTTTTATTTTCCTTTCTTTTTATATTTTTCTTCGCATTATTGAGCACATTTAGAAAAAAATCTCACAATCACGTATTACACTTCTAGGCATCCAAAATGATAATTTCTTATTCAATGGTTGGAGTATCACAGTTGACACTTATTCCAACATAGCGAAAAATGTCGGGAGCAGGACCCGAACCTTGGTCCTGGTTCCGCATTTTTTCGTTCTTTTCGAATAAGTCTCAACTATGATATTCCAACCATTGAAAATGATTTACCAAGTTGAAATTACTTTCCTCGGTTCATTATGATAATTTCTTGTTTAAAAAAATTCCTTCGACTCATCTGGTAATTTATATATCATCTCAATACTGTCATTAAATTACTTCTGCTGCAGTAAAAAATTACACAACTTATATAACATTTCTCTATTTACATAGTATATTTGTATAAAAATAAATGTTTAATACTTATATTTATTACACCTTCAAAATAACAACAGTGTATTTCAAATAAAACATATAAATTGTTTTAAATCTAGGAATAAGGATAATATTTGCTGTCGAATAAAATTTGCTGACGCTATGATTGATCATTGATTCACAGAAAGTAGATTACTGTGCATTAATTTTTATTCAATATGTCATAATATCTTTAGCAATTTACTTTTATTTAAATGACAGTATGAGCACGATGATTTTCCATGATTACAGTTTAACAAAAAATAGATAAAAAATTAAAACTGATCCCCGATTGAAATTTTTGTTGAAAGTCATTTAATAAAATATCAAGTTCCAAGGAATTGAAAAAATTGCCTACATGTAATTTAATCTCAAATTGAGAAATATTTATTTTAAAAAAGAAGCGATATTTTTTTTTTACTCCTAAATTTATATTTATTTTTAAAATGTATCAGTTATTGAATAACAATTTCGATGAAGTTATAATACTTACTATAATATAGTACACATCATCCAAATTTTCAAAATGAATTTTGTAATATTATCTTATTGAAATTACAGAAGTTATATAATATCCACACATCATTACAGGAAAATATATATGTTGAAAGTAATGTAGAAACATTCTCGATTGTTTATTTACTACAAACTTTCAATTTACTTTATGCAGTTCCAACTTGTTTTCATATATATATATATATATATATATATATATATAAGAACATTAACGTATACGATTTTAATTATAGAAACAATAATAGAAAATAAGACAGATCATAATCTACATACATTTCATAAAAACACACAAACGCATTAGAAAGGTAATAATCGACTACTCTCAATAATCTTGTTATTAGGAACATGTAATTTCATCTCAAATTGAGTTATTTCTATTCTAAACGAGAGAAACACGTTATTATTTGGTTACTTCTGCTGAAATGTAATTTAAAACACAAGCCATTGAACTTAAACAATGACTTCAGGAGTGATTTTCAATACTGTGATGAATGCTTGAGATTTAATGAGATTTTCTGCTGCAGTAGAGATAATTTACGTTACTGCTGTGAAGGTTTTATCAGAGAGTAAAATATACCTTTAGGAACGATACTATTTGAAACAGATTTCATTTTCTATTTGGAAAATATGGAATCGTTTCAAATGATATGTAGTGAAATTGTACTTTACTAATGAAACATACATAGATTGTTACATTATGACAAGAAAGTACTTCCTAAAAAATGACATCATTATTATTTAAAGGACAGTGGGTATTAAAAAACGAAATTCTTGTATTTTCAATTGATTCATCTGAAAATTGGTAGCCTTATTAATGGCAAGTTATATTCAAAATTTGGTGTTAAAATAATAAAAAGTTTTTTTTTTTAATTATTCAGTTTTTAAAATTTTAAAATAGCGAATAATTATCATATTTTAAAATGTCCCATGCGCATTCTTTTTTACATAAAATATGACAATATTTATTTATGAGAAATATTTTATATATTACAATGAAAGTTGACATGAATTTTAAACGTTCGCTGAATATAGAAGCAGAAAAATATATTTTTATAATTTTGCCTTGCTTTTTCTAAAAGGGTAGCTGTATATTTCCATGTCCACACAAATTTTAACACTAAAGAACTTCTAAAATGCAACATTTTATTAACTATATTATGCTAATATTTTTGTAGTATGTAATAGCATATATACAGTAAAAATTTCAAACGAATCTGATAATTAGGAATGTGAATGGAACGTCAGATAAATCTCCTCAGATAAAATTATCAGATAAATTTGAGGATTTAGTTTCGTATTTCTCTAAAAAAAAATCGATTTTTTAGTCGAATTTCGTGATTTTGGAAGTCCCTGTCCCGTTAATTTCAGAAAGATATTTGTTTTAAAATTTCATTTATCGGAAAAAAAGTATTGAAATTGCTGTTAATGCAGTATAAGGTGTGATGGTTGTTTTCCGTTGGCGTATAGTTTTTGATTAGCTGAGCTGCAAAGGAAGGTTTTAGTTAGTATTCCAATAAAGGAGACCCCACAAACAAACTGGATCCCCCAAAAAAAATTAACCCTTTTGAGAAAAATATCTTCTTTATTCGAACGCAGTTGACCAGGATTTCTTGAACAAGCATAAGTCGGACTAAAAGTCCGGGGGACTGTAGAGGAGGCAGGATCAGTTACATGTTTCAATGGTTTAATTTTACATTAAGTTTATATATATATATATGGACAGAGACGCAACAGAGCAGAATGGTAATTAATTAAACAATTTCTTCGGTGAATACAGATTAATGTTGGCAGAGTTACATAGCGCCAAGTAGCCAGTTTAACGCACTTTTACCGAGGGAATTGTAATAGAAAGAAGCCTGATTTTTATTAGAACGCACTTACGAAGAATTAAGGTATGTATAGCTTCTATAGATGAAACAAATCAAAAATTATCTTCTATTTTTCATTTTTACTGCATTTTTCTTCCGAACAAATATCTGCTATTCGGAACAAGTGTTTCTGCCATTTCCACCTTTTCTACCACTTCCTTGGAGAATAAAGACAAATGTTTTAGCGATAAAGACAATTTCCTTTTAACGAAATCGTTTAGTAAAGCAGAGAACGACAGATAGTTAACTTTACGTTTCAGATAGCTTTAATCAGGATATCGCGTTTCTTGTTACCGAATGCAGTCCTTGAAGTATAAATATCTCATCAGAATTATGAAGGCTTATAAATGTTTTCTGCAAAGATTGTGTTGAAGGAAATTAAAGATTTATTTGAATTTCATAGTGAGATAATTCACATCGAAAAAAAAAACTTGAGATTTCCTTTAAACTACGAATTTACGGAGATTAAATTTCGCAGACATTAAAAAAAGAAAAAAGAAACGGCAAAAAATTCTTTTTGTGTAAATTAATTATAAATTATAAATAATTTTAAATTAATGAAAATTATATTTTTATAAGGAAATGTGTATTTTTATACTCTTATTTATTATTGGAGCTTTTATGATTTTGAATATATGATAATTATTTAATTATGAATTATGTGATAATTATAATTATGAATTATATGATAATATTTTTTATTTAATCAATAAAATTTTAGTGCATTTTATGTGCAAAAAAAAAAAAAAAAAAAAAAAAAAAAAAGGAGAGAGAGACGAGTGATTAGCACTTCATATATAATTTTAAATGATTTCATTATTTTTTAAATAAAACAATCAGAATATTTGTAACTTTTTTTAACATAAATGAACGTATATATTAAATTATAATTTGCGTCTACCTTAAATATTAAATATTTGCCATTTCATTTTACGGGTATTCAACTTTGCAATAAAAGAGTGTTTAATATTTTTAAAAATCTGTTCAAAAAATGCCTTTTGTAGATGAAACAATTAAATAATTTTCTTTCATCTTTCTTTTTAATACATTTTTACTTCAAAAAATTTTAGTGCATTTTATTGTGTTTTTTGTAGCCGAAACACAGTGTTTGGTCAGAGAATGTTTAACTGTATTGCACAAAAGATTTTTTTATACAAAAGAATATTATAGACATTTTTTTCAGGATTTTATATTCATATAAGTGAATAATTTAATTAAACATTTTTATATACTTTCAAGATTTTCCCTGTGCATCTCGCTGACAAAAGAAAGTGAAAGTGAAGAAGAAAATGTGCATTTACTAAAAATTTTACAAACAAATGTATTTTTCATACACTTTTGCTTCTGCTATATATATATATATATATATATATATATATATATATATATATATATTTGTGCCTAAATCAATTAGTGAGACTTTTTTAAATTCATTAAAATGTAATAATTATTTTAAAATATTTGTTATTTACTAAACATTTTGCTTTAAAAATTTAAACTCTTAAACATACATACTTTAAGATTACTTTACAATTAATACATGTTTTACAAATGTCCTGTCCTGTAATAAGCATTTATATATAATACTAAAATCTCTTGAAAGTTTGTAATAAAGCAATCATCTTATATTAAAAAAATCTGAAACATATTTTTAAATGCGTTTTTTTTTTTTTTTTGTTAAATGCTGACCGCAATGTTTAAGATCAAGTGTTTCTTCCATTTCCATATTTTCAATTCTACGGTGAAAAACGAAAATCTGGAAATATTTCCTTTTAACTAAATCGTTAAAGAATGGAAAAGTAGAAATAAATTTCCCTTAACTTTTTAAATAGCTTTTCCCTGTTTCTTTTACATGAATTTAGGCCTTGCGCTATAGGAAAAGTACGTGCTTTTTTTAAATGCTTTCTCAAAGACTCTTGAAGGAAATGAAAATGATTTTGAAATTTCTCGGGCAGATAAGTGACATTGAAAATGCCCTAAAAATGGGAAGATAGCATAGTTTTTAAAAAGATTAGGTGACGTTGTTTAATTTGATTGAAAATTTAAAGAGAAAAATTAAGTAATTTATTAGATAATATTTAATGGTATAGCTGTTGACAAAAAGATTTTTGTAACAAGAATGTTTTTTATACATTTATTATTCTTAATTTTCTGGCACGTATACTCTCAGAATATACGGTCGTACCCCCGTTTTTCCTAAAAACATTCTCCATTATGGGTATATCGCTGACAAAAGAGACCGAAACGGAAGAAAGAAAGTATGCATTTGCTTATAACTTTTAAATATTTTCACATTGATCATCCAGTTTTGTGTGTACTTGTTTTTCAATAAAAATAAATTTATATACATATATAAAATTAGGAATAAAATATTAATTCACTTAATATAATTGAATCATTTAAAAAAAAATACGTTCTTAATATATATTGTATTCCATTAAAACGTAATACTTATTTATAAATATATTCTGTCACTTATTTAAATATCTTTTGATACATCAAACACTTTTTTTTTAAATAAATGAAATTAGAATGACTTAAATCGGATGTTGACTTTACTTTAAAATTAATTAATTTGTTCTATATTTCTTTAACATGTGTTATACTTTGCACTAAATATTTCTATTAATATTAAAAAATCATTTTAATTCAAAAAAAAAAGTGCATTCTATTAAATAATAAAACTTTATATGAATCACCATACAAATACAAACAATAAAACGCACAGGACGCGTTTCTGGATGGAAAATTTTAACATCCCATCATCAGCCAAAGTAAACACGTGTCCGTAAGGGTACAAGGCCACAAAATGCTCATTGTAGCTAGAGATTTTAAAACCATTTTCGCTTCAAAATTGCAAATAAATCATAAAAATTTCATTAAATTTATTTGTGATGATTGAAATTTATTTTTCTTATGGGTATTCTATTCGTTGTGGAAAATTCAAAAAGCTTCTTTCGACCTTTCTTTTAAATGATTTTCTTTCTCTATACAAATCGAAAAACTCAGGAAAATGTGTCTGTTTCATTTCCAGCGTTTTTCTGCAGAATAAAGAAGAATATTTCAGTGAAACATTCTTCAAATTTCGGGAAATTTTTCCGTTCAACAGAATCGTTAAGGAAGCAAAACCAAAATATTTTCTTCTTTCAGGTAGCTTTAATCAGGATATCATGATTCTCCTTACCTAATTCAAGCCTTGTAGTATATCAGAAGTTCAAAAGTTTATTCAAACAAAATTTCTCGTAGAGATATATCACTTCGAAATGCCTTAACGTTTTTCTCAATTTGTCACTGGCTTTTTTCTGAAAAAAAAAAATTAGATTTATTTTTGTTTGCAAGCGAATGAAATTATCAGGTGATCGTTTTCAGAAACTTTGTAATCGAACAGTTTTTTTTTCCAATTATCGGTCAAAAAGTGACCCCAAAGTTGGCGTTTTGAACCAAATTTACGGACGGCACAGCACGGGACAGGAAATAAGCCGCTGTTATGAAAAAACAACATTAAATTTATTTCCTAAAAAAAAGAAAAAAACGGTTCGATAAAATCATTTCAGTAATCATGCCTGCATGTTTCACTTTTTTTACGAATGAATGAGTCAAAATGAGTCAGAAAATGTGTCAGATAGTTTCACAGTGTTTCACAGTTGTAGACTTTATTTAGAGTACACTTTATTTAGAGTTTTTAAACAAATTTCGTTCGAAAGTACAAATTTTCCCTTTTCTTGATGTAAAACTTAAAATTATGCAATATTGAAAATAATATCTGAGACCTATAAAAATGAAGGGATTGGCTGATATCCAAAAGTGACCTAGACATTTCTGATGACGATTCAAACGTCGGAGAGAAAGAAATGGGACTTTGTCACTAACAAGAGAAAACGGTAAAAAAGTATTTGGTTAGGGAATATCTAAATGTTACATGTTAAGTTATTTAAAAAATATATTTTTGAAAGAAAATAAAAGTGTTATATACGTATTTTTTACTTTTTAAATTTTAAGTATTTTTGAATTAAAAAAAAAAATATTTTTTTAACAAAGCAAAGCCACACTCTATCTAAAAATTATATGTGCTTTTAAAAAACATAAGACTTGGAATGAAATGGAAATTTTTGCAAATGGCAAGTTATTTAAAACATTTTATCGCATTTATGACATTTTCCAACGTAATAGAAAAGTGTATATGAATTCGGTTTGTCTGGACGTCTGTCCTTCTGCCTGTTTGTCTGTCTGTCCTCCCGTCTGTCTGTTCTTCCACGCTCTAACTCGCGTAAATGTGCTCGGATTTCCCAGTAATTAATATATGGTATTGTGCGTTACTGTGGCATATTAGATGCTTTCAATGGCCCAATGCTTTCAATTCTAAAATACCACAAATACTTAGAATATTGAAACATGAACATACTCAAAACTGAGTATATAGAGGTCAGTTCATACTCATTTGTGAAACATGGACACACTCAAATATAATTTGAATCAGTTCAAACTCAATTTTGAACCATTGAAATACTCAAAAAGGAGCACATATATGTCAGTTCATACTCATTTTTGAATCATGGACATACTCAAAGTTGTTGAATTCAACTTTTTTTTCACAACTCTTGGTGTGAATAAATTTTAGTGATCATATCTTCAGCTTCACGAAACAAATTCGTGAATATTTTCGCTTGAAGGAAACTGCTAAAGTCAAGTTTTCGATAGCGTTCTGTATTTCCTAGCGGATCCTATTTTTTGCGTACTATGTTACACTATTACATATACTACAAATCAATAGATCAATAGATTAATTGTCGAAATTGGGTTTTCACATGTGTTATGCGTTTTACGAAATATTTATGTAAAAATCATTATTTACTTTAATTAACGCCAAAGTTTTGTCACAGTATTCTGAATGTGTTAGAAAGTGTTTTATAATCTATGCTTGACGCAGTAAGGTTTGTGAACCAAAAGTACCCAGTGTTCCTAAGGTACCCACCCCGCAAAAGTAGAAATAAATTAAATTTCAATCACAAAATGGTGCTACTGCATTGTCAATCATGTAGCTTCAGTGAACGTGAATGAATTTAAAGAGAAAACTTTGATCCTCCGACATTTTATGCAGGGATTTCACTTTGAAGCAGATGTCGTTCTAATTTCCATGTAAGAATACATTTCAATTTACACGTGTTTAAATTCTTAGAACTTTGAATGCATACATATCAGAAAAAGCTTATTAGCATTTATTGTTAACAACAGAGATCACTCAAAAGAATTCAGTCACTCTCGGAAGAATATCCCTAAACTACAGAGCAAAAAAAAAATGCTTCAAGGTTTTTTCGTGTCATAAGATAAGAATATTAAGAAGAAAAACTTGAAAGATATCAAAAGAAAGAAAGGATCATCAGAGCATAACAGTAAGCAAAATAGTTTCCCGAGTATTTTTTCACATTTAAAAAGTTATTCCAAAACATGGGCTACCTTTGGACGACTATGCACCAAAGATATACAAGCTACAATTTTGAGATTGTATTATAAAAGTAATTAAACTTTATTTTACAAAGAAAAGTATACTTGATATGTGTTAGAGATAAGTGTAAAATTTTACAAAAAAAATTCCACCACACACAACGAACAAGAAAATTATAAAAAATCCTCAAATCTTGACTGTGGCGACCCTTGGATTACCTACCTTATTTTTCTTTCTTTTATTAATTCAAAGCGGGAACACTTTTTATATAAAATATTTTTTATGTAAAAATTAAAATATATGTTATATCATATTATCTTTTTTTGTTTAGAAACAATTAAATTTCCTAATCATATAAAAATAATTTCACAATGTAAAAACTTACGACAAAAATAAACATTTTCTTTTTGACAGAAAAAAGTTGTTACATCTTACTATAAAAAAAAATCCTGCATAATATACTTGAAAAAATATATAAAAATTCCGTTTTTTGTTCGTATAAATGCATTTTTCCTCAACACAAATCGCATCTATCCGGAACAAATGTATATGCCATTTTCACCTTTTCCACCATTTGCCGCCAGAATAAAGAAATCCTCAGCAAAAAAAAAAAAAAAAAAAAGAATACTGAAAATATTTCCGTTTAACTGAAATGTTGAGGAAAAGAGAAAAATAAAGAAAGAAACTTCCCTTAATCTTTCAAATAGCTTTAATCAGGATACCACATTTCTTTACGCTGAAGTCTTGCCTTAGGGTACATCAGAAATACAAATGTTTTTAAACGTTTCTTCTGTTTTTCGGAAAAATGTTGAAGGAAACGAAAATGTTATTAGAATTTCACGAAAAGATAAGTCACATCGAAATGAACTGAAGCTGAAAAAATAGCTTGGTTTTAACAAAGACGAAGTTTCAAAGGTTATCATGTTAGGCAACAAGAGAAAAGGAAAATTAAAAAATTGGAAAGCGAGTATATAAATAGTATAAATCAAATTAAAACAAATGAGAGTTATTTTTTTTTAATAAAAAATATTAATACATGAAGGATGTTTAGATACATAGTTATTATTTTTAAGCCATTCTCATACTTATGCAGAAAAAATGTGTGTTTTAATACTACACGTTCAGGATTTTTATGCACTTTTCAATCACAAAAGAAACTAGGAGAAACGAAAGGAACATCTACATTTGACACATAAATTCAAATGTTTTCATGTTATTCTTCAATTTTTACGTGTGCTTATTATCCAAATTAAGATTAAATTCATATATTTAAAGATAATCAAATGGAAAAAATGGAAAAATAACTGAAATATTTGAGTTAAAATGCATTTGCCATATTTATTCAATTGTATTTAAATCTTATGATTATTTTAAAACATTAAGCGATTTCAAATCAGTTCTTTAATATATATATATATATATATATATATATATATATATATATATATATACGCTATTTGTTTATTTCACGAGCTATATTATGAAATATAAAATATTAAAAAAAATCATAGACATTGTTATAAAGTCTTTCACTATACAAGTGAAACTGGATTGGTTTTAGATGCGATACTTTTCTTAGATATATGATGTTTTTTTTTTTTTTTTTTTTTTTTTTCTTTAATTTAAACTCGACATCTTATGACTAATTTTTAAGTAAATTTATTAGAATTATTTCCTTGCTAATTACGCACATTATCTATTTTAACTGAAACTATAACTTTATTATAAAATGCACGCATAAATTCATTTTTGACTTCGAATTTTGATTCTATTAACAGACTATAAATGTAAATTATAATTTGCTAGTCACTCTTTTAAAATTTATCTACTTACAATTTTCAAGGGAAATAAAACATTTTTAATGCAAATTTATTTAAGTGAATGACATTGTTTATATGGAATGCGTTCACCACCTTCAGTTCAACTAACGAGATATTCTGTCTGTACAATGAAACATTTCAAAATGGTTAACAAGGTATCTTGTCAGTAAACTGCAATTCGTATTTTATTGTTGGCAAAATACGATCTTTCTAGTATAGTTTAATTATTGTTCTTTTCTATAAAAAATAGATAATACTGTGTGTTATGCAGTGAACCTTCTAAAACGAATTCGGAAGGGTACGGAGAAAATTTTCGTTTCAGATAGTTTTTCGTCTTAGCAGGTAAATTGTCCTTTAATACAGTATTGCATTCATCGCGGCTTGGAAAATTCCGGTATAAGGTAAGGATACATCATATGCAGGTTTCATTTCGCAGGTTTTAGTATAATAAATATATAGCGAACAACTGACAGCACAATAGTATAATATTAGTAATAAGCTATTATAAATCAAAAATCCCTCATTAAAATTTAACACACAGAAAATAAAATGTGTTATAATACATACTCTATTATACATGACATGTTATTAATAATTGATACTTAGTTAATTTTAGAAAGCACTAATAAAAATAAGTTATTTTTAACATAAACTAGTTGACCCGTGCCTGGCGATGGCGGGTACCGTGATAAAACCTTAAATGAACCCCAAACAAAAAATACTGATCATTAGAGATAAAAGTGCTTGTAAGAAAACATTAAAAAACAGCTTTTGTTATCCAAACACTTTGAAATTTTTAATGGTTATAAATGTAAAGGTTTTACAGCCGGTGTAACATATTACGTCAGAAATATTGTCATCTGGTTGTAAAATAAATATGTTTTCTTTCCCAGAAAACGACCCTATTTCAAATTATGTAGAAGGGGAGAACTCCCCCCATCCCATTTCCCTTAACAGCCTTAAAAAAAATGAAATGCACCCCTCCCTTTCTCTTTTGTTCACCCTTCTCCAAACAAAGCAGGTGGAAGAAATAATGCTCCCTCCAGGAAAGGGGAATAAATATAAAATGAAGGAGAATTTAGAAAGAGTATTGTCTAGGTGTAGGGTTGTGAGCAGTGAAGGCCAATAAGCGAGCTATTCTTTCCCCAACCCTTTTGATTCTTCTTAATTAAATTTCCTGCTGTATTCACTCTTCAAACAAAATTGACGCATGCACATTAAGGTCAAATTTACACTGAAAAATCAAGATTTTCGCTTCTCGCTTTAATATATTAGATGTTTTCACCATTTCTTGCCATTAATCAGTATTAACATAAGATCGAAACATATTATGCGATAAAATTCACTTCCTACAAGGGAATTTGGGTAACATAACATATCTGAGTATTGCATATACTTCCATGATGTCTAACGTTTAATAATTTTCTAAATTTGCCTGTTTTGGACATTACCTTGTGAAAAATTTTGGTATTTAAAATACGATCCAAGAAAATATTCTTCCTTCAATCGTAACCCATTTGATCCAGGGATTATTTATCAATTTATATCAGATAATTTGCAAATTACACATATACTTTTTTTACCTGACATCAAAAACTTGCCTTTGTGAAACACGACAGTCAAATAAAGTGGTTGTTCATTAGACAAAACCAAATCTAATCTTCTGACTTCTTTTAGAAAACAAAATATTCGGACAAGAGATACTTAAAAATAATAACTGTTATTGCTTATAAATTCTGTGTATTTGATATACATACAAGAAACAGTATTCGTAAGCTTTTAACCCTTTTTATACCACTATATTTAAATTGTAATATTTGCCTTATTTAATTGGAAATTTCTGTTGTTAAATACGACAGGTATTGCTTTGAAAAATTAGAGGTACAAATTCTGAAAATATATGCTGTCAGGATGTCTTGACATTCAGATAATATAAGTTAAAACTCGATATCAGTTATATCTCTAACTAAAATGAGTCCCTTATACTCCGTTCGGGCTAGGTTATTTTAGTCTCCTCGGATCACTAAAACTCATGTCTGTTTCCAGAAATGATAATTTCAAACGACATTCTGATAGGTGCAGGACAACGCTCTACGTGGCTGTTGAATTTTTCTGAAACTTTCGTATTTTGTGAAGATAGAGCGCTGTTCTAATTGAAAGAGTTAATCTTGCGTCGTTCAATAAATAAATGCATATGCTCAGGTAACGGAATAGTTTGGATTTTTTTAAAACGTTAAGCTCACTTAAAACTTTTTTTTTAATGTGAAGAAAAGTTTTTTTTTTTTTTTTTTTTCGAGAACTACCAGCTTAAACTCTGAGATAATTTGTTGAAAGTTAAACAGTCACAGCAAGAGATAAATAATATTTTTAAATTTATAATTTAACTTTAACTAGCTCATCATGACAATTTATGTTAATTAGTCTTTTTAATCTTAGGTGTTGAATTCTTTTCGTATCTTGAACGGAATAGTATGAATTTTTTTAAACGTGAAGCTCACTTAATTTTTTTTTTTTTTTTTTTATGTGAAAAGCGGGTTTTTTTTTCAGATCAGATCTACTAGCTTAAAACGCTGAGGAAATTTGATGAAAGTTAAACAGTCAAAGCAGGAGATAAATAATCTTCACTCTAAAAACGACATTTTCAAAATTGAGCAAAAAAAACTCAAATCTGAGTATGTCGCACAGTCAAAATGGCTCCGAATCAAAGTTACTCAAGTTTAAAACATGTATATACGGATTTCTGAAAACATGCACACACTCAAGAATAAAACATCATGTGCCCATATTTGAGTATGTCCATGTATCAAAAATGAATACGAACTGACTTCTATGAGATTATTTTTGAGTATATCCATGTTTCAAAAACGAATTTGAACTGATTCTAATCATTTTTGAGTATGTCCATGTTTCAAAAATGAGTATGAACTGACCTCTATGTGCTCAGTTTTGAGTATGTCCATGTTTCAATATTCTGAGTATTTCTAGTATTTCAGAATTGAAAGCAATGGGTCGTGATATTTGAAACAAAAAGTTTCAGAAAAAAATGAAAACATCCATTTACTCACACTTGAAAGTGTCATTTTCTCAGTGCACCAGCTTAAACTCTGAGATAATTTGATGAAAGTTAAACAGTCAAAGCAGGCGATAAATAATATTTTTACCTTTACAATTTAACTTTAACCAGCTGATCATGATAATTTATATTATATAGTTCTGTAAATTTTAGGTGTTGAATTCTTTTCGTATAAAATAATCGTGATTTCGGTACGGGCCAGAGATGCGTCTTGTCGATACTCATTCCACTGACCAATATTCAACCAATAGTCAACCAATATTCATTCAAAATATTCAATATAAAACTGCATTACTTTCACCTGCTTTTTCCCTTTCCTTTCTGCTGTTTTTTCCTAAATTTGCAGATTACTACTTCTATGTAACTTATGCAATTTCTGAATACTATCAATAAATTACATTGTTACAGTAAAAAAAAAAAAAAAAAAAAAAAAAAAAAAAGGAGAAAAAGCACAATTAACCAATATTTCTCTATTTAGATAATATTTTGCTTAAGAAAAACAATAAATCTTTAATGCAGATTTTTTATTACAGCTTTCAGAATGCAGGTATTTAAAATTTTAAAATCAACATATAATAACCGACTGACACTTTCATTGAAACTCATACGACATAAAATAAAATCTTACAGAGTTAAAAATGAATGCAATGAAACAGAGCTATTCAAAAACAACATATAAATTTTATTTTATCTAGGAATACTACGTAGCATATTTTCTGATGCAATGATTCCTCATTAAATCACAGAGTGCAGCTTAATGTGCATTAATATCCTATCTATATTTCATCATATCTTTGCTACTTAACTTTTACATTAAACAAGTATGAGAACGATTTTTATCCATGATTACAGTTTGACGAAAAATTACGTAAGCAATTAAGATTGATTACAGATTGTCATTTTTGTTGAAAGTCATTTGATGAAATAGCAAACACTAGGGAATTCAAACAATGTCTGTTCGCGGGTATTAGTCATGTATAATGTATAATTTTATCCAGGGAATACATACCAGACATGTTTATGTAACAAATTATCATTCGAACATGGAAATCCATTAGCGTGAACTAAATTTTTAGAATGCAATATAAATGACAGTACATAAAAGAGGATCCGTTGAAGTCAACCAACGGATGAGAAAATCAAATTTAGTTTTTCATCCGAAAACATTTGAATTCGTATACAGTTTTAGAAAGGCAACACTTCATATTGTGCCAGCAATAATTATCAATTTAGGAATGCCATTATTGAACATTGAACATGTAGCGATTTCTTAAAAAAGAGCAACCATTACCAAATTTCAACTATATATTTTTATAAAGTTTCAATTTTTTACCAAAATATAGAGATTGTATGGCAATTTATCTTGATGCAATTTTATAAAACGACCTGTTTCTGTTCGTGTTTTTTTTTTCCTAAACATGAATAAACAATCGTAAAATTCCTAATCTGCATGCATTAAAAATACAGCAACATATAAAAATTACTAATCAATAATATTAATCCTATTACAGAAGCATTATTTCATAACAAATTGAGAGGCATTTTTTAAATAACAAAACAAGTTATTATTTGAAAATTAATAACTAATGTATTATTTAAATTAAAGAAATTATATAAATGGATTAATTATAAATCTTTATAATACGCATGCGCTTTTACTTATAATGTTAAATACAATTATTTAAATATTTTCTCGCAAAATGTTAATGGAAAATTTCGAAATTTTACAATACCCAAGTATTTAAATTTCATAATACAAAACAATATTATTAAATTATTTTTTTATGTTTATTCATTATGAATCTTTATTTTAATATTTAAATACATCCACATAAATATTTTTTCATGAAATGGAACAATAATGTTTGTACTTTTGAATTAAATAAAAAATAATAGTACATTTGGAAATGCCATAATCTGCATGTATTAACAAATTAGCAAGGCATTAAAAAAGCAATAACCGACTAATCTATTTAAATAATATTGCAAACAATTGACTTAAAATTGTAAAATTTATTAGAAAAAATATATTTGTATTTACTTATGTATTATAAATGTTTGTTTTCTTATTTTTTCAATTCATACCACTCTAAAATTTGCATATTGACTAGTTAAAAAAAACCAATAACATAAAATTTTAAAACGACTCATTCTAAAAACATTAAAATCTTGCAAAATCAGTAAACATAATTAATAATGTTTTTTTCTCAATTTTTTTCTTATTATGAAGGCATAGTTTCATCGTAAATTGTAAAACTGTTATATTATTATAATATCGATAATTTTACCTCAAATCTAAAATCCAATTTTGCAGTTTTTTAGTTATGAAACTAAATGGAAAATAAAAAATCTCTAAATATAAAAATATCAATGACATTTGAATTTAGATACTATACTAGGAATAATAACATTGAATTACGTTTAGTAAAATTGCAATTTTTGTTTTCAAAATACATATGTATTGAAACACATTTATGTGAAATAAAAATTTAAGAACAATATTTATTTTAGTTACAAAACAAGAATACAAAATCTGGAACATAATAATCTAAATTTTAAGAAAATATAGCAATTCATTAGAAAAAAAAAGAAAAAAAAGATTATTTTCAAGTATCTAAGTTCTTATTAACATGTTATTTCATCTCAAATTGAAAATATCTATTTTGAATAAGAAGCGATATCATTTCAAATTTTCTATTATTTCTAAAACGATACCATTTATCAGATGATAAATTTCGATTGAATCGAAATAATTTTTTATAATATTGTACATAATATCGGAAATGTAAAATCACATTTTTTATCATATCTGATAAGCAATTATGAAAAAGCTTGAATTAATGTAATATATACACATCATTACAGAAAAATTAATTTTGAAAATAATGTAGAGGTGTTTTGAATAGTTTATTTACTACGAACTGTCTATTTACATTATGTAGATTGAAATAGTTTTTATAATGCATAAAAATATATTTTATAAATAGATTAAAGTAATATTTTTATTAATGAAATAGCAATGTAAAATCTAGAATAATCTTATGATATGAGAATCATATATTAAGTTTTAACAAACCCTATCCTTTATTTAATTTATATTTTCCCCCTTCCTTTGTCAAAATTTAATCGTGTTATCTTTAACTTCAAACAATAAGCCCGCTGTAATTTATACCCTTTCCCTTTTTCATTATCACTTATGCTCGATCACTAATATCTCACGGCTTTTCGATTAAAATAAAAAAAAGAAAAGAATTAAATCAGCACAGATGCCTTTTCGTAATTTTACTTTCCGTAACCAAGCTTATAACACGATATGTGCATTGCACATTTTTGTGGCCACAAAAGTTATGCGAATCTTCCATTTGGCCAAAATGCATGCCCTTATATGGTAGTGGTAATAACTCAATCACTCACACCCAGGTCTAAAAATATATTCTCATTGTTAAAAGCACATACTGTTTTGTCTGTCGAAAAATCCGTTCTCATGAGAAAGATATTTGTCGGTTATAATCGCCAGGGTGATATTAATTTTTGAATCAAAATTCGTCCTGTCGCCAAAATCTGGTGACCCTACTGGGTAAATACCATTGGTTATGCCTATCTCTGTCTGAAAGTATTTACGCCTAGACACTCTGTAACAACCCTATTTTGGCGAGATTCTTGTCAGTGCAATTCCAACTTGTATCGTGGAAACAACACACTTTGCTTTCTGTCTCCGCATAATAATGACTGCTTAAGAGCGGCCTTTCTTGTTTCCCCCTCTTCTGTCCGCGACCATCTTGACATCCTCATGGTGATCTTACAATAAAACGACTTGACATCTATTCTGGAGTTTTTTTTTATTATACACGAACCTGGCTCATGTGGATTGTTTTATTTGATCAAGTACAACAACTACGAAATATGATCTGATCAGCCAACTACTTCACAAATTTTGGTATCCGTGACCTGCTCTTTTCTCCAGTTTAAAAAAAAAAAAAAAAAAAAAAAGAGGTATATAGTTGGCAGAAGAGGGGACGCTTTTTCTTTACCTGCACTCGCCTGTCTCTTTGGATTATCAGCATGCATCTAAGAAAATTACCGCCTGCATATTTCCATCCCACCGGACCGAGTGGACGGTTTTAAAAAAAAACTTTTGCTTCACCTTACCCCAAAGTTATTCTCGGGACTTTGCTGCACATATCTCCACTAAATTTATTCTCCAATCCCTTTCCTACAACTCTCATCTATATGTCTGTGGATGAACACCCGCCTGCTATCTTCCAGTCCCATGCTCCGTAGATGTCTCCCACTGGTACGAACGACGGAGATCCACTCAACTCCAGTTATTGTCCTACATCGGATATCGTCGGTTGACTTCTTTGCTCGAAATGTGTCCTCTCTACGCCACATCCATCTCGTCTTGCTGTCTCACTCAACTGCGCCCAGTGCCTGCCAACCCCATTCTCAGTGTTCTGTGCCCAACGTGCTCCATCTGCATCACGCCCAGTGCCACGAACTATAATACCAGTGGCCATGTTTGTCTGCAAATGTGCCTATTACAAAAAATCTTGCTACTAAATTGTGCTAAATAGAAGTTCATCAATTTTCCAACCTGCATTCCTCCGTGTTAATCTATGCACGATTCCTGTGTGACTGTGCTTCATGCTCCATGTGAATGACGCCCAGTGATACGTTTCTACAATCAGTGCCATGTATTGTGCTTCACTCCCTATGAGCCCCTGTGATTTCTGCACGTATATTTTTTAAAAATATATCACCGTTCCATATGCCGTTAGAACTCCTACAGAAATCCGTATTTATTACATTTTCTAAATCCGTCAACTTTTGGCTCTTCCCTGTAGATGCACTCTAAGCCAAATTCCTCCAGAATTTATCGACCTTCGACGCATTCAAGTTGTGCAGTGGAATTCAATATTTATGTGCTTTTTATCGCCTCTTTCCGAACTTAGTAATTACTGATTCTATTTCTAACATTCATGAACCTTTTCTCTCCATCGAAACTAAATAACAAAAAAAAAAAAAAACTGTGGTTAGACGTTCTAGTATGAACAGCTGGTGAATGTAGAAGTGTGAACTTTGATTTTTCTGGCTGACTTTTAATTCACAGCTGATTATGATCGCGTTTTTTTTTTTTTTTTTTTTTTTTTTTTTTTTTTTTTTACACGATTGCACTTTTAACGTTGAATTCAGTGCTTGCAGAAAACTACGAAAAGTAAACCTTTTTTTAATTTCAGGTGTTGTGGTTTATTAAAAAAAAAAAAAAGAGGTACAAAATTCTCTTTTGGATTATTTTTATTCTATTTCTCGAATTAAGGTAAGTTGTCGTTTTTCTTTTACAATGAGAAATATTTTAAGTTGTGGCTTGCCAAATAATTGTTTATAAAGTATACAAAGAGTAATAATTAATTTATAACATTGATTTAAACTGATATATCATTTTACAAGAAACGTTTTCCGTTTTATTACATGGTCATATGTTTTGATAATGATTTATTAGATTAATTTTAAACAATTTCTGATTATTTTCTGTTTTAATGTTAATGGTTCTTGCCATATTATAGGTAAGTTGGTAAATTATATTCTGTATGTAAAAAAAAAAAATTTATTATAAATTAAACATTCTCAGGAGAAATTTTAATAAAAAAATAAGTGAATAAGAGAATTTTTGCATATTATTGATTAATCCTAAAATTTTTGTTCCTTTTTCCTACTATGCAATGACACTTTTTCAAATATTGAACGTATTATTATTTTGAAACGAGAAATGATAATTCTATGTGCATTTCTTTTAATATTTTTATAAAGGTTTAGATATTTAGAAGAAACAATATTTATAATGAAAGGTATAATATAATTCTTATTATCTCTCGAAGGTTTGCCTAGATAACACATTTCTTTTATGACTGAAATTTTATTTAATATATTGCATAAAATTTCGATTTTATAATAAGGCAGACATACTTTTTCTATATAAAGTTCATATTACTTTTTATTTATCTGCCACAATGAGTATTGCAGTCTGCAGAATGAGCGATTAATTTATATATTTGCATATTTTTTTCCAAATTGTTGGTTCTTTTGAAAATTAAGATAGCTCTTGGTTAAGAATAAAAAATAAAAAAAAATAAAAAAAATATATATGGATGGATAATAATAAAAAGGAAAGATGACATATTTTTGGTGTGAATAATTGTTCATTCTGGAGATATAGGTATTTTGTTCTTTTTTTTTTCTTTTTTTTAAAAAAAAAAAAAAAAGAAAAAGAAAGAGAGATTGCATTCATTTTATTTATTCATTTATTATATATTTTGCTCATAACTAATTTTTGCGGTAAAATATTTTCTGGTAAGTCACTGTGAATATTTTAGGTAAACAAAGTTTTCCCCACCTGAATTTTTAATATTTTAAGGTAAAGATTTATTTAGCTAATAATTTATTGCAAACAAAATATTTATATTTGCTCACTCGTTAGCCAAACATGGCCAGCAAACTAACTTTTAAAGTGACCAATTTTGATGGTGAACCCACGTTACTAGACTTTTTTTTTAACCAATTACGAACATTAGCCCGTATACAAAAATGGAAACAAGATGAAACTAATCAGTTTCTGGGTGGAAAATTGACAGGCCCAGCCTTAACCTTTTTTACGCAAAACCCTGAGATCTATAAATCTAACGACTTAGATTTCGTCGAGAAAGAATTCAGAGCATTTTTCGCTCCCCCGAGTAAAACTGCAGCACTGGTTGAATTCAATAATCTATTATTATTGCCAGAAGAATCAATTAGAAATTTAGCCCATCGTATTAACACTCTCACTGCTCGCGTGCATGACACTATAACAGATAGAACGGCTCTTGATAATATTAAATTTACAAAATTTATTTCAGCGATTCCCTCGAATTTAAGGGTAAAAATACAAGAAGAGGGAATATCAACGTATAAACAAGCAGTAGATAGAGCACAAACTCTCCAGGAAATTATGCAAAACGAGAAAATATTGCAGCCCTGCGCGTCATCTAGCTCCGCAGACACGATCGCAATGCAGTTGAAATCACTAAATGAAAAAATTAACGCTTTGTCGTTAACAGGTAGCGAGGACAAAAATAACACCCATAATCAACCCTCTCGCCCACAAAACTCGCATGATCAGTATAAAAAGGACTTTAAAACAAGACACACTGGTCATAGATATGTCCGCACAAATAAACATAACAAATCGAATTCTCCACCCACTTGTCAGTTGTGTTTGAAACGTGGCCACACTGCAAAATTATGTTTTAAATGGAGAAGATCAAATGCGAATAGAGGTGGATATCAAAACTACAAATTCAATCCAAATTTTCGAAAAAAAAGTAATCAGAAAGGGGAATCTTTAAACTATTAAGGAGATGTAATTTAGCTGATGGCTTTGCATCTCAGGAAAACATTTTAACATCAGCAACTTGCCCTACATTCCCATGGTCGTTTGATGAAACTCTTCCAAAAATTTCTAAGGAAAGGTTAGTCAATTCGGTCGCTTCACAGACCACAACAAACATAAAAATGACCAGGAATGGGTCGTCACAAACAGTGCACAGATCAACTGAAAGTTCATCGCAAACTGCATCATCAAGTGACGAAAAGAAAGTTGAGGTTATTTCAAATGTGAATAATAATTCCCCAGCACTCCCCCTTATAAAGGCCTCTATAGCAAGAACAGACACAATTTTACTTTTAGACACAGGGTCGACAATTTCTCTTTTATCACAGTCCCTTTTCGATTCTATTAAGGACAATCTTAAATATAAAAGGTTAGGCACAACAGTTACTCTTAAAACAGTAAATTCCGATGTTGACTTCACCGCATGTATAAAAGCATCAATCAGAATTCATCACAAATCTTTTAGCCACAACTTTTATATTGTTGACATTCCCGATACCTCTAGTTTTCAAGGAATATTAGGATTTGATTTTATTCATAAACACAGGATCATAATTGATGTTCACAAAAATAGAATGTCAACAAATGAATTTCACGTGCCATTACTTAGCGCGTCAGCTGATGGCAAAGACATAAATCTTCTAAGTGAACATGTAAACTCTCCGTCAAATTCAGTCAAAACGATTCGCCTTGCGCATAAATTAAAACTTGAACCACATGAGAAAACATGGATTTCCATCGACACTGATTCTTTAAACCCTTCAATGCAGTACTGTTTTGAAAGTACTATTTCTAATAAACAAATTATTTGTTATGACAGTCTGCTAGGTAACAATAAAGATATTGAATCGGTCGATCGGGAAAATCATAACAAACACCTACAAAAATCACATGTATACATATTCTTACAAAATTCTTCTAACAAACCAGTACACATAAACAAAAATGCACGAATAGGAATTTTATATGAAGTTTCAGAAATTATGGAACCATCTAAAAGTGACAATTTTTCACAGACCATGAAGTCATGTGACAACATCAACAGTTTCAATATTCAACCTCATGATAATTTACAACAGTTTATTTGCAATTATATTCAAGCTTCAGATGAGGTCTTAAAAAAAGAAAGGAAGATTTAACAATACAAGACTTCAAATTGGAACATCTAGACACTCAACAAGCAAAAACCTTAGGCTCATTATTGCTAAAATACTACAGTTCTTTTTCTAAATCAATGAAAACATTAGGTCACACAGACAAGGTTATTCCAAATCTCAAATTCATTAATGACTACCCAATCAAAACATTACCTTTTCCGGTACCACAATCGTTACACCAAGAAATGAAAGAGCAAATAAATCAACTTCTTGAAGCAAATATTATTGAACGTAACTGTTCAGAATGGGCATGTCCTATTTTGCTGGTTAGAAAGAAGTCTGATGGGTCTGCAAAACAAAAATACAGACTTGCTCTTGATTTAAGAATGCTAAATTCCGTCTTACAAGGATCTTCATATCCACTTCCCAAAATACAGACAATTATTTCAAATTTATCTGCATATAAATATTTCACTTCGTTAGATTTTCAACAGGCCTACCATCAGATAAATTTACCTGAAAAATATCAAGATCCACTTACATTCACATGCATATACGGTACTTTTCGTTTTAAAAGGTTGGTATTTGGATTAAAGAATAGTAGTAGTTTCTTTCAAAATTTAATGGACACTATTATTGATGAATTAGAAACAGAAGGTATTTTTGCATATCAAGACGATTTGATCTTTGGTTCTAATTCTTTTGAGGAAACATGTGCAAAATTACAGAAAGTACTTGAAATTTTATCGAAATATAATTTAACGCTCTCGCCCAATAAATGTTCATTTCACAAAACCGCTGTTGACTACTTAGGTTTTCACATTGAAAATCATTCCATTTCTCCCATCCAATCAAATACTGTCAAAATAAATTCTTTTCCTACCCCGACAACAAAAAGACAATTAAAAAGGTTTATTGGTCTTGTCACATTTTATAAATCTCTAGTTCCTTCATTTTCAAAACTCATCCAACCACTTATAGATCTCACTACACCAAAAACAACATTTAAATGGACTCAAAAACATAAAAAATTATTTGATCAAATGCAACAGGTGTTCTTTAAGTCTCCCATGGTTCGTTTACCCGATTGGTCTAAAACTTTTTATGTAAACACAGATGCGTCAATTATAGCCATAGGGGGTGCTCTGTTACAGGAACATGAAGGACAATTACTTCCCATTGCATTTTTTTCTAAATCTCTTAAACAGTCTGAAAAACGTTATCCAGCACTAAAACTTGAATTAATGGCCATTTACAAATCCGTAATCGCTTTTAAATACTATCTATATAACCGAAAGTTTGTAATTTTATCCGATAGTGCTCCTTTAAAAAAATACAAGAAAACAACTAATCCCGCTGATATAACAACTAGATGGTTAACAGAATTATCAGAATATACATACACTTTTGATCACATTCCCGGTTCTTCTAATGTACTTGCAGATTATTTGTCCAGATGTTCTTTCGAGAAAAACACAGTTGATTTAAATTCCAACCCAGAGCTCATCAATGAACCATATGCTTTGCCAATTGTCGATAATGATCTTCCAGACACTAATAATGATCATTTATCATACAGTACACATTCTCTAAATTACTTAGTTATTGGTAACAAGGATAAAAAAGACCCTTTATTGGAAATTTCAAATGAAACATTTGTAAACGAACAAAAGAAAGACACAAAATTATCCGAAATTTACAACGAAATTATGCAAAACGGCTCATCGAAACAATTCCCTATGTACTTCATTCATCCCGATTCAAAGGTTTTAATGTTAAAAAAAGAAAATATTTGTAATGACACCTTTTCTTACCACATTATTGTCCCAAATTCATTAAAAGCCAAAGTTCTAACAATATGTCATTTTTCACATTTTGGATTAACAAAAACTTATGCATTTGTCACAAAAAAAATATTTTTGGAAAGGAATGTATACTGACACTTTAAATTTTGTAGCGTCTTGCACAAAATGTTTACAGGCAAAACATCACAAAACTCCACTTGCTCCACTACAACCTACATACACACCTACGCATCCAGGAGATACAGTCAGTGTTGATTTGGTCGGTCCCTTTACTAATGGACAGTCGGTATTGACAGTAATTGACCATTTTTCTCGACACCTAGAACTCTTCCCTTTGCGTACCATCACTTCTGAAAAGATAATTAAATGTTTATTCAGTTATATAACTATCTTTGGAAGACCTTCTGTAATTTTGTCAGATTTGGGAAAACAATTCACTTCACACATATACGACAAATTTAACGGCACATTAGGCATAAAGGTACGTCATTCCAGTGTAGCGAGGCCACAAAGCAATGCCGTGTCAGAGCGAATCAATAAATCAATTAAATACTCAGTTTCTACTTTACTTCAAGAAGGTCACACTTTTGAAAATGCTTTATCAATTCATAAATCTCTTTATAATGGATCTCTACATTCCTCCACAAAATATTCTCCCAACTTGCTTCACTTTGGAAGAGAACTATCCTTAATATTTGATACTTATGACCATAATGTCAATCAAGTTCTAGATAAAGATTTTGAAGCTTACAAATTGTTACAAGATTTAAATTCTATTTACAGGAAAGCATATAATAACATCAAACACTCTCAAAACAAAAGAAATGATCATTTTCAAAAACGTGCTAAACTAAGAAAAATTATGAATAAAGATATTGTGTATTTAAAATCAGTCGATAAGTTCAAACCAAAATATTCTGGACCTTACATTGTTATACACAAATATTCACCTGTCTCTGTTTCAATCAAACGCTTACATGCACCTGATGACTCTGCTTTTAGAGTACACATTGATAGGTTAATCATCGCTCCACCAAGAAGCGATCACTTACTTACAAGTCATGATGGTTACAATAATATTAACTCTTCAACTTATTCAACACGTTATAATTTAAGACCTAGAAAATAGCGTATAATTTTTATAATTGTTGTATTTTGTGCGAATTTTTGGTTTTGTTCACACTTGTGTATATTGATGTACACAATATACTGATGTTATATTTGATGTTTCCTTGTGAAAGTTCTCGGCTGGTCCAAGTTTGTTTCATCAAGGGAATGGCAGATATGGCAATCTTGTTGTGAACATTATCTTTTATGTTTATGGGGTGTTTGCGCATATACACTTTATATATAAAAAAAAATCTTAACTTTTGTCGTCATATTTTTTTTTAAATCTCATAAATAGCTATAAACATAATTATAGTAACATTAATTGCACTAAAAAATTTTTTCTCTTAAGGTCAGTTTTTTTAAAATTTTAATAATACTAATTAAGTAAATATGTACCTCATGACTTAACATTTTTACCGAACTTGACAAAACTCTCTCTCATTACTCTAGGATTGACTTTTATTCGACATACACTAGGTGTATATATATTTTTATTTTTCTAATTATTCCCTTTCGGAGTGGTGATCTGTTCAAAATTATTGCCCTTAGGATCTTCCACCCCATTGTAATGAGAGACACATTCGAATTGATATTCCAATTCACCTTAAATCCCCTGTCAAAATGAGTATACGAGACTGCTCCTCAGTTTGTTGCATTACTGCTGCGGGAGCAACGGGGTCTATGTTGTGACAACAATGTGGACCTCGCCCTAAATATTCCCTCCACAAATAAGGCAATAGTCCTAAACTTGCGCCATCACACTTGTCCTTAGACAAGATTTAGGGCAGGAATTTTTTTTGGATCGTGTGTCACTTTCCCTATCCTGTCCTGTGCGAATGCACAAATTTTTACTATTTTTAAACCCAAATTTTATTCATTTTTATCTTCATCATTTTTGTATTTCATTTTTACACATGTGTAACAGTAAATGTAACTGTAATTGTAACTGTATCTTATTTTTATATTTTGTATTTGCATTTATATACTTGATGTTTATTTTATATAATATTATATATATTAGTATCTTATATTCTGTTCGAACAAAGAGAATTTTATTATATTGTAGTTGCAACTTAACATAAGCTTATATGTTCAGAGTTATGAACATTTTAAATTCATTTAGCATGCTTACGACCAGTTATCAGTAAAATAAACATTAGTTGATGATAATGCAACCTTTCTGGTCATATTTTGGTCATCACTATATATATGTAGAGTAATTAAACTGCTATATGTTCCGGAACAGCAAAAACAACAACAATTTCTACATCTACAAAAATAAACTGTTAAGAAACCATGGACTCAAGGAATAAAATAGTGTACACTATGATGACCAGTAGCAAAATTTTGGTATACCATTTCTATTTTCATTCTCATTTTTGATATTTATATGAGTTTATATATATTTTTTTTATCTTATATTGTGCATTGATTATATGTAAACTTTCAGACGGAGCGTGCCCGAAATTTGAATCCTAACAAATTATTCTTTTATCTGAGCAAACGGGGGAAATATATGATATGAGAATCATATATAAAGTTTTAACAAACCCTATCCTTTATTTAATTTATATTTTCCCCCTTCCTTTGTCAAAATTTAATCGTGTTATCTTTAACTTCAAACAATAAGCCCGCTGTAATTTATACCCTTTCCCTTTTTCATTTTCACTTATGCTCGATCACTAATATCTCACGGCTTTTCGATTAAAATAAAAAAAAGAAAAGAATTAAATCAGCACAGATGCCTTTTCGTAATTTTACTTTCCGTAACCAAGCTTATAACACGATATGTGCATTGCACATTTTTGTGGCCACAAAAGTTATGCGAATCTTCCATTTGGCCAAAATGCATGCCCTTATATGGTAGTGGTAATAACTCAATCACTCACACCCAGGTCTAAAAATATATTCTCATTGTTAAAAGCACATACTGTTTTGTCTGTCGAAAAATCCGTTCTCATGAGAAAGATATTTGTCGGTTATAATCGCCAGGGTGATATTAATTTTTGAATCAAAATTCGTCCTGTCGCCAAAATCTGGTGACCCTACTGGGTAAATACCATTGGTTATTCCTATCTCTGTCTGAAAGTATTTACGCCTAGACACTCTGTAACAACCCTATTTTGGCGAGATTCTTGTCAGTGCAATTCCAACTTGTATCGTGGAAACAACTCACTTTGCTTTCTGTCTCCGCATAATAATGACTGCTTAAGAGCGGCCTTTCTTGTTTCCCCCTCTTCTGTCCGCGACCATCTTGACATCCTCATGGTGATCTTACAATAAAACGACTTGACATCTATTCTGGAGTTTTTTTTTATTATACACGAACCTGGCTCATGTGGATTGTTTTATTTGATCAAGTACAACAACTACGAAATATGATCTGATCAGCCAACTACTTCACAAATTTCAATCTACGAAGATCATATAAAAACGGACAAAAACATTAGAAAAGTAATAATCGACTACTCTAAATTATTTAGTTATTATGAACATGTAATTTCATCTCAAATTGAGATGTAATTATTCTAAACGAGAGAAACACGTTATTATTTGGTTATTTCTGCTGAAATGTAATTTCAAGCCCAAGCCACTGAATTCAGACAGTGGTTTCAGGAGTGATTTTCAATACTGTGACAAATGCCTGAGATTTAATGAGAAATTCTGCTGCAGTAGAAATAATTTTTGTTAATGCGGTGAAGGTTTTATTAGCGAATGAAATATGCTTTTGGGAAAGATGATATTTGAAACCGATTTCATTTCCTATTTGGAAAATATGGAATTATTTCCAATGATGAGCAGAGGAATTGCAGCTTATTAATAAAACATACACACACTGATACATTGTTGTATGAAAGTAATGCTTAAAAAGATGACATCATTAGAATTTAGTTTGTGAAAGATGTTTATTCTTAAATTTCTTTTATTGTGAAATTATGTGTGTGCTGACGAAATGATAATTTTTAAACGTAACTAAAAAACAATGCGTAAATTGATAGACGTTAGTAAGCATAAATCATCGGATTTTGTGTTTGTTTTACACGGTAGATATCCGATGCATGTTAGCAAGACATTTTATATTTTTTTATATTCATTAGGTGAACAAACCCAAAATATCGATGTTGTGTATCATTCATTTGATACTTTCTAGTAATACAAGGAAATGTCTAAAAGAAGGACAGGATTAGTATATAAATATTGAAATAAATTTATTGTTAAAGATCTTATTGTTATCGATTTTAGGAAAATGAGTTCTCGAAAGTATGAATTATAGTAACGTACCGAATTAAATTAGCAATAGAATTTGATTTGATATAGCATATCAAATATCAACGTAAGAAAGCATAATAATACTGTTTACGTCGCCATTATACATTTTTGGTAGTCTCCATTTAAAACAAAATAATTTTTCTCTTTAACATTATCAAAAAATTGGAACGATGAGGTAAGTATGGGTGCGCTGAGTTTCGAATAGATTGGCTCGGTAATTGTTAAAAAAAAAAAAAAAAAAAAAAAAAAAAAAAAAAAAACAGAGCAGCGATGATTGTTTTGATTGCTCCCGAGGGAATATTGTTAATGGTGGGAATTAGAAACTGGTGGAAGCCATTAGGGTAATATATATTTTGAAAATGCAACACAAATGGTAATACAAAAAAGAGGCTTCGTTGAAACCAATCAAGAGATGACCAAGTGAAATTTAATTCTCTTTCCAAAAACGTTTGAATGAGTATATTATTTTTTTAAATAAATCACCTAATACGGAACTTATTAATCAAGTAAAAGTAATTACCAGTATAAGGATGTCATTATCGAACATTGCAAAAGTAGAATGTTATTAAAAAGAGCAACAATAAGCAATTTTCACATATATATTTTCTTGCAATTATATCTTCTACCAAAATAATGTAATTTTATGTAAATTTATCTTGATACAGTTTTATTAAATTATATGTTTCTCTCCGTATTTTTATCATTTACTAAATAGTTATAAACGTTTGGAAAATTTCTAATCTACTTACTAAAAAGTAATGGAACATATTAAAAAAGTTACACCTAAATTGAATACTTATAAGTATTTAATCATTGAAAGGTATTTATCGTTAATTTTTGATTATGGCAAAATAAGTGCTGGAAATTATTTTGTGAAATGAGAAGTAAATAAAATTAACAATGAAATTTGAGAATGTCAATACATTAATCAATATATCGTAAAAAAATTTTAGATTAAAAAAGCATAAACAATAATTTCTTACTTTATCTTTATACATCTCAGATAATTGTAATATACGACAACATATTTTTTTTTCTTTTACTTTATAGAAAATATGAAAATTCGAAATAAGAATGAAGTCACAGCGTTCTAAAGAGAAATCCTGGATAATTGTTAAAAGTAAAATAAACAATAAGAAAGAGAGCTCTCGAGGGAATCTTGTGAATAATGTGAACTAAGAATGCGCTCGCAATGTTCTGTCTGGGTAATTGTTAAAAGTGGAAAAAAAAGAGTAAGAATGATAGCTCCCGAGGTCATCTTGTGAATAGTGTGAAGTCAGAATGAGCTCACAACGTTCTGAAAATCCTGGATAATTGTTTAAAGTAAAAAAGAAAAAAGAAGAATGATAGCTCCCGAGGTCAACTTGTGAAATGTGAAGTAAGAATGAGCTCGCAACGTTCTGAAGAGAAAGCCTGGATGGATAATTGTTAAAAGTAAAAAAAAAGCAGTAAGAATGATAGAACCGAGGTCATCCTGTGAATAGTGTAAAGTAAAATTGATCTCGCAACATTCTGAAAAGAAAGCCTGGATAATTGTTAAATGGAAAAAAAAAAACAACAACAAAAAAAAACAATGATAGCTCTTGAGGGAATCTTGTGAATGGTGTGAAACAGGAACTTCCGGGAATAAAAAGTTTTTTTTAAAAAATCCAGAAAGACTAATTCAGCAACCGTTGGACGTATCGGTCAACAGGAAATCACCTAAGATGTGCCGAAAGCATGGTGATTGGATAGTGAACAGAAAAATAAGAAAACCTCCAAGGACAAAGGAAGACATCGTTTTGTGAAACTGTTAAGTATGTGAATATTTGAAATCGCGTCTTTAACATCATGTAATATCATTAAAAAAGGAATTAAAAATACTGTCACCTCCTGAGCTTCGGACAGAAAATAATACGATGCTTTGGAAGATGGCACAAATGAAATCGATACATTTATTAATACTGAAAGAATAGTATATTATACTCTGTACAAACATCTTTAATTGTTTTCGATTTTGCAATAAGTTTTTCCGTGACATTTTCCTTATTTATTCGTATTTAGGTTAAATATTATGTATAAATTAAAACAAATGTAAAAAGAGAAAAACCCCTGAAACTATAAGAATTTTTACTAAACGGTATATGGTTTGCAACCAACCGGTAAGTTACTAATTTTATAAGTACAACATTTTATGAAAGAGCAAATTTTTTAAGCATGAGCATGTACGATAAAGGGAAGTAAATTTCTTCACGTAATAATCGCAAATATATCTTCTCATTTTAAAATTTGTTCAAAAAGTACGACTGTTACGTTGGTAAACACGGTAATAATCTTTATCCCAACTTTCCTTATTAGGATTTTTTTTTATGATCTTATTAAATCCTAAAGTATTTTGCTTATATGGATACTTTACCCACATTATTAATATTTTTAGGTATGGTTTTACATTTCTACGCGAGTGCTTATGCAAATAAACCAAATACATCACGCAATTCCTTTATATAACTTTTAATGCAAAATTACATATAAACAATAAAGCAGATTGATAATTTACTGAAATCCAGATATATTTTAGTAGATAATATTTATTGTCATGTCAATAATTGCATCTGCATTCATGGGGAAGCTTGTAGGTGGAAATTGCGTTCCCACCCTTAGAATTCTAGACTGAAAGGAAATGGCCGAAGTAATTTACTCATCGAAATGCAATATCACGAAACATATTCAAAAGATTGCAAGGTACAATAGTCTTCTACTCGTCTACAAATGGTCATATTATTTAATAAGTCTAATGCATTCGTAATGGTAGCATTAATGTGTTGTATTATAGATCGGTTAAACAAAGAACCTTACTTTGGTTTTATTCTGAGCTGGTATTTTACAAAAAAACCACATATACTCTTTTAAATTATCATTTTCTTTAATTCAACTTTGCGAATTATTGATACACTGCAAAAAAAAAGTGTTGATTTTACGGTATAATACTGACAGCTTGGGTGCCAGTATTATGCTGTAAAATCAACACTTTTTTTCAGTGTACCTGCAATGCTCTTTCATTAAAAATTAACACTGGAAAGCAATTTTTGATTTATCACATCTGACATCTTTAATTTTAATTATTGCTTTCATTTAAAATTTAAAATTTAAATAAAATAACTCATTTAATTTTAATTTTATATCTGATGTCGACACAAAAATACTTATTTCATTTATTTTTTTTAGCTTTATTTATATGATCATGTTCAGAGGATATCTGCAATATCTTTAAATATAATAAAAAGTAAGAATAAATAAGTGACATGCTTTTAAGTTATTTTGTTTGTTTGTTTGCTTTGCATTTAATAATTGCAAAAGTAGTTAGGACTTTAGAAACATATGCGGCATTGCGCTGCTTTATTTTGGAAATGGTTGTTAATGTAGTGCATAATATATATCGCATTGTTCAAGAAATTTTTAGAATTTCAAAATGTACTAAATCTCATTTGTGAGGTAGATATCCAAGAAAAATGAAGAGTTAATTACGTTTTGCCAGTACTCCCACTTTACTAGGAGCGTAAGTTCAGATTTTATTTCGATGAGGGAAAATTATTTAGTTAGCCACAGTAAATCAATGTTTTTATTCATATTTTTCTTACATTGATTTTTAATACTTAGTTCAACAGGAATAATTTAATTGCTATAACTTATATACATGCAGTCATTAACACATAGATTAAAACAAATGAAATGTTTAACTAATAATAATAATTTTAATTAACAGATGGTGAAGCAAAAAGTTAATTTTTTTTTTTCACAATTTTTTGGACAATTTCACAATTTTGTCTGTCTTAAATGACGCTGCTGCACTTTACAACTGTAACTTGAGATCGTGGTTGAAAATGAAAGGTCGAATCAGAGCACAAATTATTTTTTTTTACCTTTAGACATTTAATTTTAACAATCGGATCAAATAAGTTTATGTTAGTTCTGTTTAGCAATGTGTGCAATTTTTTCTGTATAAAAGAATTCGTGATTTAGTGAAGGAAAGACGATGTGTTTTATGAAACACCCATCTTAATGCGAGATAAATTTTGTTCTTTTAATGTTTCAGTAAATTCCATCTAATAAATCCAGTATAAAATTGCATTGAATCAAAATGCTTTTTTCTTTTCCTTTCTTTTTTTTTTCTTTTTCTTCGCATTATTGAGAACATTTAGTAAAAATCTCACAATCACGTATTACACTTCTAGGCATTCAAAATGATAATTTCTTATTCAATGGTTGGAGTATCACAGTTGACACTTATTCCAAAATAGCGAAAAATGTCGGGAGCAGGACCCGAACCTTGGTCCTGGTTCCGGCACTTTTTCGTTCGTTTCGAATAAGTGTCAACTATGATACTCCAACCATTGAAAATGATTTACCAAGTTGAAATTACTTTCCTCGGTTCATTATGATAATTTCTTGTTTAAAAAAATTCCTTCGACTCATCTGGTAATTTATATATGATCTCAATACTGTCATTAAATTACTTCTGCTGCAGTAAAAAATTACACAACTTATCTAACATTTATCTATTTACATAATATATTTGTATAAAAATAAATGTTTAATACTTATATTTATTACACCTTCAAAATAACAATAGTGTATTTCAAATAAAACATATAAATTGTTTTAAATCTAGGAATAAGGATAATATTTGCTGTCGAATAAAATTTGCTGACGTTATGATTGATCATTGATTCACAGAAAGTAGATTACTGTGCATAAATTTTTAATCAATATGTCATAATATCTTTAGCAATTTACTTTTATTTAAATGACAGTATGAGCACGATGATTTTCCATGATTACAGTTTAACAAAAAATAGATAAAAAATTAAAAATGCTCCCCGATTGAAATTTTTGTTGAAAGTCATTTAATAAAATATCAAGTTCCAAGGAATTGAAAAAAATGCCTACATGTAATTTAATCTCAAATTGAGAAATATTTATTTTAAAAAAGAAGCGATATAATTTTTTTTACTCCTAAATTTATATTTATTTTTAAAATATATCAGTTATTGAATAACAATTTCGATGAAGTTATAATACTTACTATAATATAGTACACATCATCCGATTTTCAAATTGAATTTTGTAATATTATCTTATTGAAATTACAGAAGTTATATAATATCCACACATCATTACAGGAAAATATATACATTGAAAGTAATGTAGAAACATTCTCGATTGTTTATTTACTACAAACTTTCAATTTACTTTATGCAGTTCCAACTTGTTTTCATATATATATATATAAGAACATTAACGTATACGATTTTAATTAAAGAAACAATAATAGAAAATCCAGACAGATCATAATCTACATACATTTCATAAAAACACACAAACGCATTAGAAAGATAATAATCGACTACTCTCAATAATCTTGTTATTAGGAACATGTAATTTCATCTCAAATTGAGTTATTTCTATTCTAAACGAGAGAAACACGTTATTATTTGGTTACTTCTGCTGAAATGTAATTTAAAACACAAGCCATTGAACTTAAACAATGACTTCAGGAGTGATTTTCAATACTGTGATGAATGCTTGAGATTTAATGAGATTTTCTGCTGCAGTAGAGATAATTTACGTTACTGCTGTGAAGGTTTTATCAGAGAGTAAAATATACGTTTGGGAACGATACTATTTGAAACAGATTTCATTTTCTATTTGGAAAATATGGAATCGTTTCAAATGATATGTAGTGAAATTGTACTTTACTAATGAAACATACATAGATTGATACATTATGACAAGAAAGTACTTCCTAAAAAATGACATCATTAGTATTTAAAGGACAGTGGGTATTAAAAACGAAATTCTTGTATTTTCAATTGATTCATCTGAAAATTGGTAGCCTTATTAATGGCAAGATCAAACAGTTATATTCAAAATTTGGTGTTAAAATAATAAAAAGTTTTTTTTTAATTATTCAGTTTTTAAAATTTTAAAATAGCGAATAATTATCATATTTTAAAATGTCCCATGCGCATTCTTTTTTACATAAAATATGACAATATTTATTTATGAGAAATATTTTATATATTACAATGAAAGTTGACATGAATTTTAAACGTTCGCTGAATATAGAAGCAGAAAAATATATTTTTATAATTTTGCCTTGCTTTTTCTAAAACGGTAGCTGTATATTTCCATGTCCACACAAATTTTAACACTAAAGAACTTCTAAAATGCAACTATATTATGCTAATATTTTTGTAGTATGTAATAGCATATATACAGTAAAAATTTCAAACGAATCTGATAATTAGGAATGTGAATGGAACGTCAGATAAATCTCCTCAGATAAAATTATAAGATAAATTTGAGCATTTAGTTTCGTAATTCTCTAAAAAAAAATCGATTTTTTAGTCGAATTTCGTGATTTTGGAAGTCCCTGTCCCGTTAATTTCAGAAAGATATTTGTTTTAAAATTTCATTTATCGGAAAAAAAAGTATTGAAACTGCTGTTAATGCGGTATAAGGTGTGATGGTTGTTTTCCGTTGGCGTATAGTTTTTGATTAGCTGAGCTGCAAAGGAAGGTTTTAGTTAGTATTCCAATAAAGGAGATCCCACAAACAAACTGGATCCCCCAAAAAATTAACCCTTTTGAGAAAAATATCTTCTTTATTCGAACGCAGTTGACCAGGATTTCTTGAACAACCATTAGTCGGACTTAAAGTCCGGGGGACTGTAGAGGAGGCAGGATCAGTTACATGTTTCAATGGTTTAATTTTACATTAATTTTACATTAAGTTTATATATATATATATATGGACAGACACGCAACAGAGCAGAATGGTAATTAATTAAACAATTTCTTCGGTGAATACAGATTAATGTTGGCCGAGTTACATAGCGCCAAGTAGCCAGTTTAACGCACTTTTACCGAGGGAATTGTAATAGAAAGAAGCCTGATTTTTATTAGAACGCATTTACGAAGAAATAAGGTATGTATAGATGAAACAAATCAAAAATTATCTTCTATTTTTCATTTTTAATGCATTTTTCTTCCGAACATATCTCTGCTATTCGGAACAAGTGTTTCTGTCATTTCCACCTTTTCTACCACTTCCCTGGAGAATAAAGACAAATGTTTCAGCGATAAAGACAATTTCCTTTTAACGAAATCGTTTAGTAAAGCAGAGAACGACAGATATTTAACTTTACGTTTCAGATAGCTTTAATCAGGATATCGCGTTTCTTGTTAGCGAATGCAGTCCTTGAAGTATAAATATCTCATCAGAATTATGAAAGCTTATAAATGTTTTCTGCAAAGATTATTTTGAAGGAAATTAAAGATTTATTTGAATTTCATAGTGAGATAATTCACATTGAAAAAAAAATTGAGATTTCCTTTAAACTACGAATTTACGAAGATTAAATTTCGCAGACATTAAAAAAAGAAAAAAAGAAACGACAAAAAGTTCTTTTTGTGTAAATTAATTATAAATTATAAATAATTTTAAATTAATGAAAATTATATTTTTATAAGGAAATGTGTATTTATATAATCTTATTTATTATTGGAGCTTTTATGATTTTGAATATATGATAATTATTTAATTATGACTTATGTGATAATTATAATTATGAATTATATGATAATATTTTTTATTTAATCAATGCAATTTTAGTGCATTTTATGTGCAAAAAAAAAAAAAAAAAAAAAAAAAAAAAAAGAGAGAGAGAGAGAGAGAGACGAGTGATTAGCACTTAATATATAATTTTAAATGATTTCATTATTTTTTAAATAAAACAATCAGAATATTTGTAATTTTTTTAACATAAATGAACGTATATATTAAATTATAATTTGCGTTTACCTTAAATATTAAATATTTGCCATTTCATTTTACGGGTATTCAACTTTGCAATAAAAGAGTGTTTAATATTTTTAAAAATCTGTTTAAAAAATGCCTTTTGTAGATGAAACAATTAAATAATTTTCTTTCATCTTTCTTTTTAATACATTTTTAGTTCAAAAAATTTTAGTGTATTTTATTGTGTTTTTTGTAGCCGAAACATAGTGTTTGGTCAGAGAATGTTTAACTGTATTGCACAAAAGATTTTTTTATACAAAAGAATATTATAGACATTTTTTTCAGGATTTTATATTCATATAGGTGAATAATTTATTTAAGCATTTTTATATACTTTCAAGATTTTCCCTGTGCATCTCGCTGACAAAAGAAAGTGAAAGTGAAGAAGAAAATGTGCATTTACTAAAAATTTTACAAACAAATATATTTTTCATACACTTTTGCTTCTGCTTATATTGATAATTAAAATAAAATCATATACGTAACAAAATGTAATAAAAAGGTTTTAAGCAATATATATATATATATATATATATATATTTGTGCCTAAATCAATTAGTGAGATTTTTTAAATTCATTAAAATGTAATAATTATTTTAAAATATTTGTTATTTACTAAACATTTTGCTTTAAAAATTTAAACTCTTAAACATACATACTTTAAGATTACTTTACAATTAATACATGTTTTAGAAATGTTCTGTTCTGTAATAAGCATTTATATATAATACTAAAATCTCTTAAAAGTTCGTAAGAAAGCAATCATCTTATATTAAAAAAATCTGAAACATATTTTTAAATGAGTTTTTTTTTTTTTTTTTTAACGCTAACCGCAATGTTTAAGATCAAGTTTATCTTCCATTTCCTCATTTTCAAGTCTACGGTGAAAAACGAAAATCTGGAAATATTTCCTGTTAACTAAATCGTTAAAGAATGGAAAAGTAGAAATAAATTTCCCTTAACTTTTTAAATAGCTTTTCCCTGTTTCTTTTACATGAATTTAGGCCTTGCGCTATAGGAAAAGTACGTGCTTTTTTTAAATGCTTTCTCAAAGACTCTCTAGGAAATGAAAATGATTTTGAAATTTCTCGGGCAGATAAGTGACATTGAAAATGCCCTAAAAATGGGAAGATAGCATAGTTTTTAAAAAGATTAGGTGACGTTGTTTAATTTGATTGAAAATTTAAAGAGAAAAATTAAGTAATTTATTAGATAATATTTAATGGTATAGCTGTTGACAAAAAGATTTTTGTAACAAGAATGTTTTTTATACATTTATTATTCTTAATTTTCTGGCACGTATACTCTCGGAATATACGGTCGTACCCTAGTTTTTCCTAAAAACATTCTCCATTATGGGTATATCGCTCACAAAAGAGACCGAAACGGAAGAAAGAAAGTATGCATTTACTTATAACTTTTAAATATTTTCACATTGATCATCCAGTTTTGTGTGTACTTGTTTTTCAATAAAAATAAATTTACATACATATATAAAATTAGGAATAAAATATTAATTCACTTAATATAATTGAATCATTTTTAAAAAAATACGTTCTTAATATTTATTGTATTCCATTAAAACGTAATACTTATATATAAATATATTCTGTCACTTATTTAAATATCTTTTGATACATCATACTTGTTAATAATAATAATTTGTTGTAATGATAATTTGTTCTATATTTCTTTAACATGTGTTATACTTTGCACTGAATATTTCTATTAATATTAAAAAATCATTTTAATTCAAAAAAAAAAAAAAAAAAAAAAAAAAAAAGGAAAAAGGAAAAGAAAAAGAAAAGAAAAAAATTGCATTCTATTAAATACTAAAAGTTCATATGAATCACCATACAAACAATAAAACGCACAAGACGCGTTTCTGGATGGAAAATTTTAAACATCCCATCATCAGCCAAAGTAAACACGTATCCGTAAGGGTACAAGGCCACAAAATGCTCATTGTAGCTAGAGATTTTAAAACAATTTTCGCTTCAAAATTGCAAATAAATCATAAAAATGTCATTAAATTTATTTGTGATGATTGAAATTTATTTTTTTATGGGTATTCTATTCGTTGTGGAAAATTCAAAAAGCTTCTTTCGACCTTTCTTTTAAATGATTTTCTTTCTCTATACAAATCGCAAAACTCAGGAAAATGTGTCTGTTTCATTTCCAGCGTTTTTCTACAGAATAAAGAAGAATATTTCAGTGAAACATTCTTCAAATTCCGGGAAATATTTCCGTTCAACAGAATCGTTAAGGAAGCAAAACCAAAATATTTTCTTCTTTCAGGTAGCTTAAATCAGGATATCATGATTCTCCTTACCTAATTCAAGCCTTGTAGTATATCAGAAGTTCAAAAGTTTATTCAAACAAAATTTCTCGTAGAGATATATCACTTCGAAATGCCTTAACGTTTTTCTCAATTTGTCACTGGCTTTTTTCTGAAAAAAAAAATTAGATTTATTTTTGTTTGCAAGCGAATGAAATTATCAGGTGATCGTTTTCAGAAACTTTTTAATCGAACAGT
The DNA here is from genome assembly GCA_963931845.1 of Maratus michaelseni. Taxonomy (NCBI): domain Eukaryota; kingdom Metazoa; phylum Arthropoda; class Arachnida; order Araneae; family Salticidae; genus Maratus; species Maratus michaelseni. Next base: position 418,666,910 of record OZ007587.1, on the reverse strand, counting down.
TTTTTTTTTCCAATTATCGGTCCAAAAGTTACCCCAAAGTTGGCGTTTTGAACCAAATTTACGGACTGCACAGCACGGGACAGGAAATAAGCCGCTGTTATGAAAAAACAACATTAAATTTATTTCCTAAAAAAAAGAAAAAAAAAAACGGTTCGATTACAAATCATTTCAGTAATCATGCCTGCATGTTTCACTTTTTTTACGAATGAATGAGTCAAAATGAGTCAGAAAATGGGTTGGGTTGGGTTGATGGCCAATTATCGACACTAGGGATATAGGCCCAGGGGGAGTGCCCTTCGTGGTGGTCTTTCTAAGGGAACCTAATCCGTATTTACGCATGGAGAAAATCCACGGCTCGAAAGAAAACCACGAAAACTCCGAGCGATTAGGCCGACGGGCGCGATTGGGATCGAACCCAGCACCTCCCGTCTACCAGCTTCGAGAGCACAACCTCTCAGCCACTGGTAGGGCGAGTCAGAAAATGTGTCAGATAGTTTCACAGTGTTTCACAGTTGTAGACTTTATTTAGAGTACACTTTATTTAGAGTTTTTAAACAAATTTCGTTCGAAATTACAAATTTTCCCTTTTCGTGATGTAAAACTTAAAATTATGAAATATTGAAATTAATATCTGATACCTATAAAAATGAAGGGACTGGCTGATATCCAAAAGTGGCCTAGACATTTCTGATGACGATTCAAACGTCGCGTCGGAGAGAAAGAAATGGGACTTTGTCACTAACAAGAGAAAACGGTAAAAAAGTATTTGGTTAGGGAATATCTAAATGTTACATATTAGTTATTTAACAAAATATTTTTGAAAGAAAATAAAAGTGTTATATACGTATTTTTTACTTTTTAAATTTTAAGTATTTTTGAATTAAAAAAAAATAATATTTTTTTAACAAAGCAAAGCCACACACTATCTAAAAAATTTTGTGCTTTTAAAAAACATAAGACTTGGAATGAAATGGAAATTTTTGCAAATGGAAAGTTATTTAAAACATTTTATCGCATTTATGACATTTTCCAACGTAATAGAAAAGTGTTTATGAATTCGATTTGTCTGGACGTCTGTCCTTCTGTCTGTTTGTCTGTCTGTCCTCCCGTCTGTCTGTCTTTCCACGCTCTAACTCGCGTAAATGTGCTCGGATTTCCCAGTAATTAATATATGGTATTGTGCGTTACTGTGGCATATTCGATGCTTTCAATGGCCCAATGCTTTCAATTCTGAAATACCACAAATACTTAGAATATTGAAACATGAACATACTCAAAACTGAGTATATAGAGGTCAGTTCATACTCATTTGTGAAACATGGACACACTCAAATATAATTTGAATCAGTTCAAACTCAATTTTGAACCATTGAAATACTCAAAAAGGAGCACATATATGTCAGTTCATACTCATTTTTGAATCATGGACTTACTCAAATATGAGCAGATGATGTTTTATTCTTGAGTGTGTGCACGTTTTCAGAAATGAGTATACACATGTTTCAAACTTTTGTAATTTTGATTGGGAGCCATTTTGATGATGCGGCATACTCAGATTTGAGTATTTTTTGCTCAGTTTCGAAAATGTCGTTTTTACAATGTATATCACTGAGGTGCACTACAAGATGCTTAGAATAAAATACGGTGTGCATAATATGCATTGTTCGTTTACAGAAATACAAAAGAATTTCGTTTCACAGTGTACTGTCTATGAGCAAAAATTGATGGAAATACGTTTTAAATAGTGGTATGCATTGTTGAATTCAACTTTTTTTTCACAATTCTTGGTGTGAATAAATTTTAGAGATCATATCTTCAGCTTCACGAAACAAATTCGTGAATATTTTCGCTTGAAGGAAACTGCTAAAGTCAAGTTTTCGATAGCGTTCTGTATTTCCTAGCGGATCTTATTTTTTGCGTACTATGTTACACTATTACATATACTACAAATCAATAGATCAATAGATTAATTGTCGAAATTGGGTTTTCACATGTGTTATGCGTTTTACGAAATATTTATGTAAAAATCATTATTTACTTTAATTAACGCCAAAGTTTTGTCACAGTATTCTGAATGTGTTAGAATGTGTTTTATAATCTATGCTTGACGCAGTAAGGTTGGTGAACCAAAAGTACCCAGTGTTCCTAAGGTACCCACCCCGCAAAAGTAGAAATAAATTAAATTTCAATCACAAAATGGTGCTACTGCATTGTCAATCATGTAGCTTAAGTGCACGTGAATGAATTTAAAGAGAACACTTTGATCCTCCGACATTTTATGCAGGGATTTCACTTTTAAGCAGATGTCGTTCTAATTTCCAGGTAAGAATATATTTTAATTTACACGTGTTTAAATTCTTAGAACTTTGAGTTATGATACGTTTTCTGAAAACTTATTTTTCTCTTCTTAGCCACATTTACTGCAATTCTAAGAAATTTATCCGATTAATACTTTTAGGTCATGGAAATTGTGACCATACGATGTTCCCAAGGTGGCCACATTAGAAAACAAATGTGGAAATCAGTGTAGTAAGAACGAATTGCATACATATCAGAAAAAGCTTATTAGCATTTATTGTTAACAACAGAGATCACTCAAAATAATTCAGTCACTCTCGGAAGAATATCCCGAAACTACAGAGCAAAAAAAAAATGATTCAAGGTTTTTTCGTGTCATAAGATAAGAATATTAAGAAGAAAAACTTGAAAGATATCAAAAGAAAGAAAGGATCATCAGAGCATAACAGTAAGCAAAATAGTTTCCCGAGTATTTTTTCACATTTAAAAAGTTATTCCAAAACATGGGCTACCTTTGGACCACTATGCACCAAAGATATACAAGCTACAATTTTGAGATTGTATTATAAAAGTAATTAAACTTTATTTTACAAAGAAAAATATACTTGATATGTGTTAGAGATAAGTGTAAAATTTTACAAATAAAAATTCCACCACACACAACGAACAAGAAAATTATAAAAAATCCTCAAATCTTGACTGTGGCGACCCTTGGATTACCTACCTTATTTTCCTTTCTTTTATTAATTCAAAGCGGGAACACTTTTTATGAAAAATATTTTTTATGTAAAAATTAAAATATATGTTATATCATATTATCTTTTTTTGATTAGAAACAATTAAATTTCCTAATCATATAAAAATAATTTCACAATGTAAAAACTTACGACAAAAATACACATTTTCTTTTTGACAGAAAAAAGGTGTTACATCTTACTATAATAAAAATCCTGCATAATATACTTGAAAAAATATATAAAAGTCCGTTTTTTGTTCGTATAAATGCATTTTTCCTCAACACAAATCGCATCTATCCGGAACAAATGTATATGCCATTTTCACATTTTCCAACATTTGCCGCCAGAATAAAGAAATACTCAGCAAAAAAAAAAAAAAAAAAAAAAAAAAAATACTGAAAATATTTCCGTTTAACTGAATCGTTGAGGTAAAGAGAAAAATAAAGAAATAAACTTCCCTTAATCTTTCAAATAGCTTTAATCAGGATACCACATTTCTTTACGCTGAAGTCTGGCCTTAGGGTATATCAGAAATACAAATGTTTTTAAACGTTTCTTCTGTTTTTCGGAAAAATGTTGAAGGAAACGAAAATGTTATTAGAATTTCACGAAAAGATAAGTCACATCGAAATGAACTGAAGCTGAAAAAATAGCTTGGTTTTAACAAAGACGAAGTTTCAAAGGTTATCATGTTAGGCAACAAGAGAAAAGGAAAATTAAGAAATTGGAAAGCGAGTATATAAATAGTATAAATCAAATTAAAACAAATGAGAGTTATTTTTTTTAATAAAAAATATTAATATATGAAGGATGTTTAGATACGTAGTTATTATTTGTAAGCCATTCTCATACTTATGCAGAAAAAATGTGTGTTTTAATACTACACGTTCAGGATTTTTATGCACTTTTCAATCACAAAAGAAACTAGGAGAAACGAAAGGAACATCTACATTTGACACATAAATTCAAATGTTTTCATGTTATTCTTCAATTTTTACGTGTGCTTATTATCCAAATTAAGATTAAATTCATATATTTAAAGATAATCAAATGGAAAAAATGGAAAAATAACTGAAATATTTGAGTTAAAATGCATTTGCCATATTTATTCAATTGTATTTAAATCTTATGATTATTTTAAAACATTAAGCGATTTCAAATCAGTTCTTTAATATATATATATATATATATATATATATATATATATATATACGCTATTTGTTTATTTCACGAGCTATATTATGAAATATAAAATATTTTAAAAAATCATAGACATTGTTATAAAGTCTTTCACTATACAAGTGAAACTGGATTGGTTTTAGATGCGATACTTTTCTTAGATATATGATGTTTTTTTTTTTTTTTTTTAATTTAAACTCGACATCTTATGACTCATTTTTAAGTAAATTTATTAGAATTATTTCCTTGCTAATTACGCACATTATCTATTTTAACTGAAACTATAACTTTATTATAAAATACACGCATAAATTCATTTTTGAGTTCGAATTTTGATTCTATTAACAGACTATAAATGTAAATTATAATTTGCTAGTCACTCTTTTAAAATTTATCTACTTACAATTTTCAAGGGAAATAAAACATTTTTAATGCAAATTTATTTAAGTGAATGACATTGTTTATATGGAATGCGTTCAACACCTTCAGTTCAACTAACGAGATATTCTGTCTGTACAATGAAACATTTCAAAATGGTTAACAAGGTATCTTGTCAGTAAGCTGCAATTCGTATTTTATTGTTGGCAAGATACGATCTTTCTAGTATAGTTTAATTATTGTTCTTTTCTATAAAAAATAGATAATACTGTGTGTTATGCAGTGAACCTTCTAAAACGAATTCGGAAGGGTGCGGAGAAAATTTTCGTTTCAGATAGTTTTTCGTCTTAGCAGGTAAATTGTCTTTTAATACAGTATTGCATTCACCGCGGCTTGGAAAATTTCGGTATAAGGTAAGGATCCATCATATGCAGGTTTCATTTCGCAGGTTTTAGTATAATAGATATATAGCGAACAACTGACAGCACAATAGTATAATATTAGTAATAAGCTATTATAAATCAAAAATCCCTCATTAAAATTTAACACACAGAAAATAAAATGTGTTATAATACATACTCTATTATACATGACATGTTATTAATAATTGATACTTAGTTAATTTTAGAAAGCACTAATAAAAATAAGCTATTTTTAACATAAACTAGTTGACCCGTGCCTGGCGATGGCGGGTACCGTGATAAAACCTTAAATGAACCCCAAACAAAAAATACTGATCATTAGAGATAAAAGTGCTTGTAAGAAAACATTAAAAAAAAAGCTTTTGTTATCCAAACACTTTGAAATTTTTAATGGTTATAAATGTAAAGGTTTTACAGCCGGTGTAAAATATTACGTCAGAAATATTGTCATCTGGTTGTAAAATAAATATGTTTTCTTTCCCAGAAAACGATCCTATTTCAAATTATGTAGAAGGGGAGAACTCCCTTCATCCCATTTCCCTTTCCAGCCTTAAAAAAAATGAAATGCACCCCTCCCTTTCTCTTTTGTTCACCCTTCTCCAAACAAAGCAGGTGGAAGAAATAATGCTCCCTCCAGGAAAGGGGAATAAATATAAAATGAAGGAGAATTTAGAAAGAGTATTGTCTAGGTGTAGGGTTGTGAGCAGTGAAGGCCAATAAGCGAGCTATTCTTTCCCCAACCCTCTTGATTCTTCTTAATTAAATTTCCTGCTGTATTCACTCTTCAAACAAAATTGACGCATGCACATTAAGGTCAAATTTACACTGAAAAATCAAGATTTTCGCTTCTCGCTTTAATATATTAGATGTTTTCACCATTTCTTGCCATTAATCAGTATTAACATAAGATCGAAACATATTATGCGATAAAATTCACTTTCTACAAGGGAATTTGGGTAACATAACATATCTGAGTATTGCATATACTTCCATGATGTCTAACGTTTAATAATTTTCTAAATTTGCGTGTTTTGGACATTACCTTGTGAAAAATTTTGGTATTTAAAATACGATCCAAGAAAATATTCTTCCTTCAATTATAACCCATTTGATCCAGGGATTATTTATCAATTTATATCAGATAATTTGCAAATTACACATATACTTTTTTACCTGACATCAAAAACTTGCCTTTGTGAAACACGACAGTCAAATAAAGTGGTTGTTCATTAGACAACACCAAATCTAATCTTCTGACTTCTTCTAGAAAACAAAATATTCTGACAAGAGATACTTAAAAATAATAACTGTTATTGCTTATAAATTCTGTGTATTTGATATACATACAAGAAACAGTATTCGTAAGCTTTTAACCCTTTTTATACCACTATATTTAAATTGTAATATTTGCCTTATTTAATTGGAAATTTCTGTTGTTAAATACGACAGGTATTGCTTTGAAAAATTAGAGGTACAAATTCTGAAAATGTATGCTGTCAGGATGTCTTGAAAATTGGATAATATAAGTTAAAACTCGATATCAGTTATCTCTCTAACTAAAATGAGTCCCTTATACTCCGTTCGGGCTAGGTTATTTTACTCTCCTCGGATCACTAAAACTCATGTCTGTTTCCAGAAATGATAATTTCAAGCGACATTCTGATAGGTGCAGGACAACACTCTACGTGGCTGTTGAATTTTTCTAAAACTTTCGTATTTTGTGAAGATATAGTGCTGTTCTAATTGAAAGAGTTAATCTTGCGTCGTTCAATAAATAAATGCATATGCTCAGGTAACGGAATAGTTTGGATTTTTTTAAAACGTTAAGCTCACTTAAAACTTTTTTTTTAATGTGAAGAAAAGTTTTTTTTTTTTTTCGAGAACTACCAGCTTAAACTCTGAGATAATTTGATGAAAGTTAAACAGTCACAGCAAGAGATAAATAATCTTTTTAAATTTATAATTTAACTTTAACTAGCTCATCATGACAATTTATGTTAATTAGTTCTTTTAATCTTAGGTGTTGAATTCTTTTCGTATCTTGTGAAGATATTGCGATGTGGTATTTGAAAGAGTTAATCTTGCGTCTTTGAATAAATAAATGCATATGCTCAGGTAACGGAATAGTTTGGATTTTTTTAAAACGTTAAGCTCACTTAAAACTTTTTTTTAATGTGAAGAAAAGTTTTTTTTTTTTTCGAGAACTACCAGCTTAAACTCTGAGATAATTTGATGAAAGTTAAACAGTCACAGCAAGAGATAAATAATCTTTTTAAATTTATAATTTAACTTTAACTAGCTCATCATGACAATTTATGTTAATTAGTTCTTTTAATCTTAGGTGTTGAATTCTTTTCGTATCTTGTGAAGATATTGCGCTGTGGTATTTGAAAGAGTTAATCTTGCGTCTTTGAATAAATAAATGCATATGCTCAGATAACGGAATAGTATGAATTTTTTTTTAAACGTGAAGCTCACTTAATTATTTTATTTTTTTTTAATGCGAAAAGAGGGTTTTTTTTTTTCAGATCAGATCTACTAGCTTAAAACGCTGAGAAAATTTGATGAAAGTTAAACAGTCAAAGCAGGAGATAAATAATCTTCACTCTAAGAACGACATTTTCAAAATTGAGCAAAAATACTCAAATCTGAGTATGTGGCACAGTCAAAATGGCTCCGAATCAAAATTACTCAAGTTTAAAACATGTATATACGGATTTCTGAAAACATGCACACACTCAAGAATAAAACATCATGTGCTCATATTTGAGTATGTCCATGTATCAAAAATGAATACGAACTGACTTCTATGAGCTCATTTTTGAGTATATCCATGTTTCAAAAACGAATGTGAACTGATTCTAATCATTTTTGAGTATGTCCATGTTTCAAAAATGAGTATGAACTGACCTCTATGTGCTCAGTTTTGAGTATGTCCATGTTTCAATATTCTGAGTATTTCTGGTATTTCAGAATTGAAAGCAATGGGTCGTCATATTTGAAACAAAAAGTTTCAGAAAATATGAAAACATCCATTTACTCACACTTGAAAGTGTCATTTTCTCAGTGCACCAGGTTAAACTCTGAGATAATTTGATGAAAGTTATGCAGTCAAAGCAGGCGATAAATAATATTTTTACCTTTGCAATTTAACTTTAACCAGCTGATCATGATAATTTATATTATATAGTTCTGTAAATTTTAGGTGTTGAATTCTTTTCGTATAAAATAATCGTGATTTCGGTACGGGCCAGAGATGCGTCTTGTCGATACTCATTCCACTGACCAATATTCAACCAATAGTCAACCAATATTCATTCAAAACATTCAATATAAAACTGCATTACTTACACCTGCTTTTTCCCTTTCCTTTCTGCTGTTTTCTCCTTCAGTAAAAATTGGAAGATTACGACTTCTATGTAACTTATGCAATTTCTGAATACTATCAATAAATTACATTGCTACAGTTAAAAAAAAAAAAAAAAAAAAAAAAAAAGCACCAAAAATTAACCAATATTTCTCTATTTAGATAATATTTTGCTTAAGAAAAACAATAAATCTTTAATGCAGATTTTTTATTACAGCTTTCAGAATGCAGGGATTTAAAATTTTAAAATCAACAGATAATAACCGACTGACACTTTCATTGAAACTCATACGACATAAAATAAAACCTTACAGAGTTAAAAATGAATGCAATGAAACAGAGCTATTCAAAAACAACATATAAATTTTATTTTATCTAGGAATACTACGTAGCATATTTTCTGATGCAATGATTCCTCATTAAATCATAGAGAGCAGCTTAATGTGCATTAATATCCTATCTATATTTCATCATATCTTTGCTACTTAACTTTTACATTAAACAAGTATGAGAACGATTTTTATCCATGATTACAGTTTTATGAAAAATTACGTAAGCAATTAAGATTGATTACATATTGTCATTTTTGTTCAAAGTCATTTGATGAAATAGCAAACACTGGGGAATTCAAACAATGTCTGTTCGTGGGTATTAGTCATGTATAATGTATAATTTTATCCAGGGAATACATACCAGACATGTTTATGCAACAAATTATCATTCGAATATGGGAATCCATTAACATGAACTAAATTATTAGGATGCAATATAAATGACAGTATAAAAAAGAGGATCGTTGAAGTCAACCCACGGATGAGAAAATCAAATTTAGTTTTTCATCCAAAAACATTTGAATTCATATACAGATTTAGAAATGCAACACTTCATATTGTACCAGCAATAATTATTAATTTAGGAATGCCATTATTGAACATTAAACACGTAGCTATTTCTTAAAAAAGAGCAACCATTACCAAATTTCAACTATATATTTTTATAAAATTTCACTTTTTTACCAAAATAAAGAGATTGTATGGCAATTTATCTTGATGCAATTTTATTAAACGACCTGTTTCTTTTCGTGTTTTTTTTATTTCCTAAACATTAATAAACAATCGTAAAATTCCTAATCTGCATGCATTAAAAATACACCAACATATAAAAATTACTAATCAATAATATTAATCATATTACAGAAGCATTATTTCATAACAAATTGAGAGCCATTTTTTTAATAACAAAACAAGTTATTATTTGAAAATTAATAACTAATGTATTATTTAAATTAAAGAAATTATATAAATGGATTAATTATAAATCTTTATAATACGCATGTGCTTTTACGTATAATGTTAAATACAATTATTTAAATATTTTCTCGCAAAATGTTAATGGAAAGTTTCGAAATTTTACAATAACCGAGCATTTAAATTGCATAATACAAAACAATATTATTAAATTATTTATTTATGTTTATTCATTATGAATCTTTATTTTAATATTTAAATACATCCACATAAATATTTTTTCATGAAATGGAACAATAATGTTTGTACTTTTGAATTAAATAAAAAATAATAGTAAATTTGGAAATGCGATAATCTGCATGCATTAACAAACTAGCAAGGCATTAAAAAAGCAATAATCGACTAATCTAATTAAATAATATTGCAAACCATTGATTTAAAATTGTAAAATTTATTAGAAAAAATATATTTGTATTTACTTATGTATTATAAATGTTTGTTTTCTTATTTTTTCAATTCACACCACTCTAAAATTTGCATATTGGCTAGTTAAAAAACCAATAACATAAAATTTTAAAACGACTCATTCTACATACATTAAAAACTTTCAAGATCATTAAACATAATTAATAACCGTTTTTACTCAAATTTCCTCTTATTATAAAGGCAAAGTTTCATCCCAAATTGTAAAACTGCTATATTATAATAAAATTCATAATTTTACCACAAATCTAAAATCCAATTTTCAGATTTTAGTTACGAAACTAAAACTGAAAAATCTCTAAATATAAAAATATCAATGGCATTTAAATTTAGATACTATACTAGGAAGAATAACATCGAATTACGTTTAGTAAAATTGCAATTTTTGTTTTCAAAGTACATATGTATTGAAACACATTTCTGTGAAATAAGAATTTAACAACAATTTTTTTTTTAGTTACAAAACTACAATACAAAATCTGGAACATAATAATCTACATTTTAAGAAAATATAGCAATTCATTAGAAAAAAAAGATTATTTTCAAGTACTTATTAAGATGTTATTTCATCTCAAATTGAAAATATCTATTTTGAACAAGAAGCGATATCATTTCAAATTTTCTATTATTTCTAAAACGAAACCATTTATCATATGTTAAATTTCAATTTAATTGAAATCATTTTTTATGTAGTACATATTATCGGAAATGTAAAATCAATATTTTTATCATATCTGATAAAATATTATGAAAAAGCTTGAATTAATGTAATATATACACATCATTACAGAAAAAATAATTTTGAAAATAATGTAGAGGTGTTTTGAATAGGTTATTTACTACGAACTGTCTATTTACATTATGTAGATTGAAATAGTTTTTATAATGTATAAAAATATATTTTATAAATAGATTAAAGTAATATTTTTATTAATGAAATAGCAATGTAAAATCTAGAATAATCTCAATCTACGAAGATCATATAAAAACTGACAAAAACATTAGAAAAGTAATAATCGACTACTCTAAATTATTTAGTTATTATGAACATGTAATTTCATCTCAAATTGAGATGTAATTATTCTAAACGAGAGAAGAACGTTGTTATTCGGTTATTTCTGCTGAAATGTAATTTGAAGCCCAAGCCACTGAATTCAAACAGTGGTTTCAGGAGTGATTTTCAATACTGTGACAAATGTTTGAGATTTAATGAGAATTTCTGCTGCAGTAGAGATAATTTTCGTTACTGCGATGAAGGTTTTATTAGAAAATGAAATGTACTTTTGGGAAAGATGATATTTGAAACCAATTTCATTTCCTATTTAAAAAATATGGAAATGTTTCCATATTCCATCATTGGAAATGTTTCCAATGATGAGCAGATGAATTGCAGCTTATTAATAAAACATACACACACTGATACATTGTTGTATGAAAGTAATGCTTAAAAGGATGACATCATTAGTATTTTGTTTGTGAAACATGCTTATTCTTAAATTTCTTTTATTGTGAAATGTTTTTTGTGCTGTCGAAATGGTAATTTTTAAACATAACTAAAAAAGTCCTTTTGGCCTGTACCGGGAGGAAAAGGTAGCTTTCCTATATCTTCGTTTTAAAATTTTAGCTAATGTTACACGAAAACAGCAAGTTAAAATGCAAAGAAACGTTTACAAAAGATTCGTTAATACTGAATTTGTATAAGAAATTACCCAAATTATTGAGCAATAGCCAAATTGGCTTCATTTATGAAGACTTATTTTGGTCGCCAATTTTGGCGAGAATTTGGCGCTAACCGATATGAATATATAGTTTTATGCGTATGATTGGGAAAATTATTACAACAATGAAAGAAAATAATTTGCGAGTAATCGCGTTAATGTGCTGTTTTGTTTAAAAATGTCAGTCTCCCTAGAAATTCAAACTGCTCTATCTCAGCCATTTTTTAAGATAAAGGTAAACCAAAAATTGCTCTGGAATCCTTTTATTAAGGCCTAACACGTAATGAAAAAATAAATTGGAATTTTCAACTTTTTTGTATATTTATTTTAGTTTTAAATTTTTAAATGGGCGCCATCTTGAAACAAAATGGCGGACCAAGCGGGCCAACGAACTCGGTCGAGACATTGGTGAGCTTAAAACACACAATTAGTTTCATCAAAATTGATTTATAAATACGAGCGTTATCGTATGACATAGGTCAGATATATATATGGATATATATATATATATAAATCAACATTTGAACGGAGGGTGGTTTTGGGGTCTGGGGGTCATGATCGGTGAAAATATATCGAAATTTTCCGGAACTACTTTCCTCCGAACGGTTGCAATAGGTAGCTTTATACTTTTTTGTATTGAAAGCTACCTAAAACTACTGCGTAAAGGGATAGACGTTAGAAAGCATAAATCATCGGATTTTTTGTTTTTTTACACGATAGATATCCGATGCATGTTAGCAGAACATTTTATCGTTTTAGGTAGCTTTCATTACAAAAAGCTACTTATTGCAGCCGTTCGAAGGAAAGCAATTCCAAAAAATTTTGGTATGTTTTCACCGATCATGACACCTATATATATATATATTTCTGAGATATGTCATGCTGTACATCTCTTATTTATGAATCGGTTTGGGTGTGACTGAGTATGTGCGTAGGACATACCAAAGTCTCGACCGAGTTCGTTGGCCAGCTTCATCCGCCATCTTGTTTCAAAATGGCGCCAAAATTCAGTTAAAAAATTTTAAGTTTTTAAAAATTCAAAAAAATGTACAAAAAATGTATAAACTGAAAAAATTGTTTATGTTGTGTGTTAGAACGTGATACAAGGACTCTGGAACTTTTTTTTTTTTTTTTGCTATATCTTAAAAAATGGCTGTGATATGGCAGTTTGAATTTTTACGGTGGCTGAGATTTTGAAACAATCTGATATTTGTTATGCTTTAACTCTCGTATCTATGAACCGATATGAATGTGACTGATCCTGTGTACAGAGCATACCAAGGTCTCGACCGAGTTCGTTGTCCAGCTTCATGCGCTATCTTGTTTAAAAAAAGGCGGTAAGTTATTTTTTTTTTATTATTATTCAAAAATATGTATAAAAATTTATAAATTGAAAAATTTGTTTCCGTTAAGTGTTAGATCGTGATACAAGGATTCCAGAACATTTTTTTTGTTTTGGCTTTATCTTAAAAAATGGCTGAGATACGAAAGATTGAAATTATAGGGTGGCTGATATTTTGAAACAATCTAATTTTTGTTATGCTGTAACTCTAATGCTCAAATTCGCATTCAAATTCAGTATTAACGAAAACCGGGATTGAATCTTCTATAATCGGGTTCCAAGCATTTTTGTTGCAGATGTTTGAGTAAAATAAGTTGAATTGTTAAAAACATGGACTCTGAAAGCTACCTTTTCCTCCCGGTACAGTTCGTAAGGACTTTTTTATATTCATTACGTGAACAAACACAAAATATCTATGCTGTGTATCATTAATTTAATACTTTCTAGTAGTACAAGGAAATGTCTAAATGAAGGACAGCATTAGTATATAATTATTGAAATAAATTTATCGTTAAATATCGATTTTGGGAAATTGAGTTCTCGAAAGTATGAATTATTACGTATGGTACGTACCGAATTAAATTAGCAATATAATTTGAGCACATATTAATAAATAAATCGATATAGCATAACAAATATCAATGTAAGAAAGCATAATAATACAGTTTACGTCGCCACTATACATTTTTGGTAGTCTCCATATAAAACAAAACATTTGTTCTCTTTAACATTATCAAAAATTTGGAACGATGAGGTAAGTAAGGGTGAGCAGCGTTTCGAAAAGATTGCCTCAGTAATTGTGGAAAAAAAAAACAGAGCGGCGATGCTTGTTTTGATTGCTCCCGAGGGAATCTTGTTAATGGTGTGAATTAGAAACTGGTGGAAGCCATTAGCGTAATATATATTTTGAAAATGCAACACAAATGGTAATACAATAAAGAGGCTTCGTTGAAACCAATCAAGAGATGACCAAGTGAAATTTAATTCTCTTTCCAAAAACGTTTGAATGAGTATATTATTTTTTTTAATAAATCACCTAATTCGGAACTTATTAATCAAGTAAAAGTAATTACCAATTAAAGGATGTCATTATCGAACATTGCAAAAGTAGAAGGTTATTAAAAAGAGCAACAATAAGCAATTTTCACATATATATTTTCTTGAAATTATATCTTCTACCGAAATAATGTAATTGTATGTAAATTTATCGTGATACAGTTTTATTAAACGATATGTTTCTTTCCGTATTTTTATCATTTAATAAATAGTTATAAACGTTTGGAAAATTTCTAATCTACTTACTAAAATATAATGTAACATATTAAAAAAGTTACACCTAAATTGATTACTTATTAGTATTTAATCATTGAAAGGTATTTATCGTTAATTTTTTATTATGGCAAAGTAAGTGCTAGAAATTATTTTGTGAAATGAGAAGTAAATAAAATTAACAATGGAATTTGAGAATATCAATACATTAATCAATATATCGTAAAAAAATATCAGATTAAAAAAGCATAAACAATAATTTCTTACTTTATCTTTATACATCTCAGATAATTATAATATACGACAACATATTTTTTCCTTTTACTTTATAGAAAATATGAAAATTTGAAATAAGAATGAAGTCGCAACGTTCTGAAGAGAAAGCCTGGATAATTGTTAAATGTAAAATAAACAATAAGAATGAGAGCTCTCGGGGATATCTTGTGAAAAATGTAAACTAAGAATGAGCTCGCGATGTTCTGAAGACAAGGCCTGGGCAATTGTTAAAAGTGAAAAAAAAGAGTAAGAATGATAGCTCCCGAGGTCATCTTGCGAATAGTGTGAAGTCAGAATCAGCTCACAACGTTCTGAAAATCTTGGATAATTATTAAAAGTAAAAAGGAAAAAGGAAGAATGATAGCTCCCGAGGACAACTTGTGAAGTGTGAAGTAAGAATGAACTCGCAACGTTCTGAAGAGAAAGCCTGGATAATTGTTAAAAGTAAAAAAAAAAAAAAAAAAGTAAGAATGATAGAACCGAGGTCATCTTGTGAATAGTGTGAATTAAAAATGAGCTCGCAGTTTTCTGAAAAGAAAGCCTGGATAATTGTTAAATAATAAAAATAAAAAAAACGATGATAGCTCTTGAGGGAATCTTGTGAATGGTGTGAAACAGGAACTTCCGGGAATAAAAACTTATTTTTTTAAAAATCCAGGAAGACTAATTCAGCAACCGTTGGACGTTTCTGTCAACAGGAAATCACCTACGGTGTACCGAAACCATGGTGATTTGATAGTGAACGGTAAAATAAGAAAACCTCCAAGGACAAAGGTAGACATCGTTTTGGGAAACTGAAAAACATGTGAATATTTGAAAGCGGGTCTTTAACATCATGTAATATCATTAAAAAAGGGATTAAAAATACTGTGACCCCCAAAGCTTCGGATAGAAAATAATATGATGCTTTGGAAGACGGCACAAATGAAATCGATACATTTATTAATACTGAAAGAATAGTATATTATACCTTGTACAAACATCTTTAATTGTTTTCGATTTTGTAATAAGTTTTTTCGTGACGTTTTCCTTATTTATTCGTGTTTAGGTTAAATATTATGTATAGATTAAAACAAGACTATTGTAAAGAGAGAAAACCCCCTCAAACAATAAGAATTTTTACTAAACGGTACATGGTTTTCAACCAACCGGTAAGTTACTAATTTTATAAGTACAACATTTTATGAAACAGCAAATTTTTTCGCATGTGCATGTACGATATTGGGAAGTGAATTTCTTCACGTAATAGTCGCGAATATATATTCTCATTTTAAAATTTGTCCAAAAAGTACGACTGTTACGTTGGTAAACACGGTAATAATCTTTATCACAACTTTATTTATTAGGATTTTTTTGTGATCTTATTAAATCCTAAAGTATTTTGCTTATATGGATACTTTACCAACCTTATTAATATTTTTAGGTATGGTTATACATTTCTACGCAAGTGCTTATGCAATTAAACCAAATACATCACACAATTCCTTTATATAACTTTTAATGCAAAATTACATATAAACAATAAAGCAGATTGATAATTTACTGAAATCCAGATATATTTTAGTAGATAATATTTATTGTCATGTCAATAATTGCATCTGCATTCATGTGGAAGCTTGTAGGTGGAAATTGTGTTCCCACCCTTAGAATTCTAGACTGAAAGGAAATGGCCGAAGTAATTTACTCAGTCATCGAAATGTAATATCACGAAACATATTCAAAAGATTGCAAAGTACAATAGCGTTCTACTCGCCTACAAATAGGCATAATTAGTTAATATGTCTAATGCAGTCGTAATGGCAGCTTTAATGTGTTATATTGTAGATCGGTTTAACAAAGAACCTTACTTTGGTTTTATTCTGAGCTGGTATTTAACAGTAAAAGCCACCTATGCACTTTTGAATTCTCATTCTCTTTAATTCAACTTTTCGAATTATTGATACCTGCAATGCTCTTTCATTAAAAATTAACACTGGAAAGCAATTTTTGATTTATCACTCCTGTCATCTTTAATTTTAATTATTGCTTTCATTTAATTTTTAAAATTTAAATAAAATAACTCATTTAATTTTAATTTTATATCTGATGTCGACACAAAAATACTTATTTCATTCCCTTTTTTAGCTTTATTTATATGATCATGTTCAGAGGATGTCTGCAATATCTTTAAATATAATAAAAAGTAAGAATAAATAAGTGGCATGTTTTTAAGTTATTTTGTTTGTTTGTTTGCTTTGCATTTAATAATTGTAATATTAGTTAGGATTGTAGAAACATGTGAGTCATTGCGCTGCTTTATTCTGAAAATATGTTCAAGAAATCTTTAGAATTTCAAAATGCATTAAATCTTATTTCTGTGCTTAGATTTCCAAGAAAAATGAAGAGTTAATTAAGTTTTGTCATTACTCTCACTTTAACAGGAGTGTTAGTTCAGATTTTATTTCGATGAGGGAAAATTCTGTTATTGTCTCAGTAAATCCATTTTTTAATTCATATTTTTCTTACATTGAATTTTAATACTCAGAAGTATTTTAATTACTATAACTTACATACATGCAGTAATTAACACATAGGTTAAAACAAATGAAATGTTTAACTAATAATAATATTTTTTATTAACAGATGGTGAAACAAAAAGTTAAATTTTTTTTCACCATTTTTTTGGACAATTTAACAATTTTGTCTGCCGTAAATGACGCTCCTGCACTTTACAACTGTAACTTGAGATACCGTAGTTGAAAATGGCAGGTCGAATCAGAGCATAGTTTTTTTTTTTTTTTTTTTTTACTTTTACAATTTTAATTTTAACAGTCTGATCAAAACAGTTACTGTTATCTCTGTTTAGAATTATCTGTGCATTTTTTTTTCTGTATAAAAGAATTCGTGATTTCGTGAAAGTAAGGAGATGTGTTTTATGAAACCCCCCTCTTAATGCGAGAGAAATTTTGATCTTGAAAAGGTTCAGTAAATTACATCTAAAAAATCCAGTGTAAAATTGCATTGAATCAAAATGTTTTTTTCTTTTCCTTTCCCTGTTTTATTTTTTCCCCATTAAAAATTTGAAAAATAAAAAAAAATAAATTTTTAAATTTCCCCATTAAAATATTTTTCCCAACTTATTTTTTTCCCATTTATTTCCCCACAGTTAGTAAAAATCTCACAATCAAAGATTATACTTCTGGGTATTCAAAATGATAATTTCTTATTCATTGTTTGGAGTATCATAGTTGAGACTTATTCCAACAGAGAGAAAAATGCCGGGACCACAGAACCCGAACCTTGGTTCTGGTACTACTATATTTTCGCTCTGGTGGAATAAGTCTCAACTATGATACTCCAACCACTGAAAATGATTTACCAATTTGAAAAAAACTTGTCTCATTAAGATAATTTCTTGTTTAAAAAAATTCCTTCGACTCATCCGGTAATTTATATATCATCCCAACACTGTCATTAAATTACTTCTGCCACAGTAAAAAAAATAAACAATTTACTTAACATGTCTCTATTTACATAATATATTTGTAAAAAAATAAATGTTTAATACTTATATTTATTACATCTTCAAAATAACAAGCAGTGTATTTCAAATATAACATATAAGTTACTTTCAAACTAGGAATAAAGATAATATTTGCTGACGCTATGATTGATCATGGATTCACAGAAAGTAGATTACTGTGAATTAAATTTTAATCAATATTTCATAATATCTTTAACAATTTATTTTTATTTTAATGACAGTATGAGCACGATGCATATCCATGATTGCAGTTTACCAAAAAATAGATAAAAAATTAAAACTGATCCCCGATTGAAATTTTTGTTGAAAGTCATTTAATAAAATATCAAGTTCCAAGGAATTGAAAAAATTGCCTACATGTAATTTAATCTCAAATTGAGAAATATTTATTTTAAAAAAGAAGCGATATATTTTTTTTTACTCCTAAATTTATATTTATTTTAAAAATGTATCAGTTATTGAATAACAATTTCGATGAAGTTATAATACTTACTATAATATAGTACACATCATCCGATTTTCAAATTGAATTTTGTAATATTATCTTATTGAAATTACAATAACTTATTTTAATTTTTTATTCATTAAGAATCTTCAATAATATATTCAAATATACAGGGTGTTTTTTTTTTTAAACTGACACTATTCAGAGCCGTCTGTAGCTCGTTCTAATAACTGGATAGGCACAAAATTTTGTGAATGGACTAAGAAAACCATGGGAAAAATGATTCCAACAAAAAAAAAAATTAGTTCCAATCACCGCCGATAGGGCGAAATGTGGCGCTGTACATTGAAAAAAACCCCCATCAGAAACAGACAAAATTAATAATTTGGATAAAATGCCACGTTTTATTCATCATTTACACTTTCCCTTTCATTGATCGCAGTTGAAACATCCATTATCACTTTTTCTGCCACCGCTTTACGTCCTCTGCCTGACCGAACCGCTAGCGAGCCTGTTTCTTCGAATTTCAGAATCATTGCTTTCAATACATTAACGGATAAAGGTCCTTTGCGCAGTTTATGGCGTGTTCTAAGTAAACGAAGAGCGGCTGGTGCATTGTACTGGTTACAATATAAGAACTTCACAAGTAACGCGCGCTGCGGTAACGTGAGATTCATTTTCAACCTGAGCTGAAATTGTTTCTCGTTGTTTTTCGCATGCATTTATAACTTAAACTATTGGCGCTACTGTCGCTTGCGTAAGTAAAAATTTGCATTTTCATTTTTTGCCCGTATTTTATGCTAATTCCCAATTGCATAAATGACCACAGCGCCACATTTCCCCCTATCGGTGGTGATTGGAACTAATTTTCTTTGTTTGAATCTTTTTTCCATGGTTTTCTTAGTCCATTCACAAAATTTTGTGTCAATCCAGTTATTAGAACGAGCTACAGACGGCTCTGAACAGTGTCAGTTAAAAAAAAAAAAAACCTGTATATTCATATAAATAATTTTCATGAAACGGCACATTGGATTATGTATTTTTTTTAACAACATACAATAGCAAATTTGGGAATTTTTATAATCTTCATTTATTGACAAACTAGTAAAGGATTAAAGAAGTATTAATCAATTTAAGCAAACTAATCCATTTAAGCATGCGTAGGAACACATGATTTGAATATTGTGCAATTTACTAGAAAAGAAATAATTATAATTAATTGTGTATTCATAATGAACAGTTTATTTTCAAAAGCATACCCGTAAATATTTTTTTTATCAAATGAAACATCTAATTGCATGATGTTAAGAGTAATACAAAAGAGTAATCCAAAATCTGAAAACATCGTAATCTAGCGGGTAATTTAATTCTAGTCTGAATAGCTGCAATATTAAAACCTACAGTTTATTATGTAAAAATTTTTCAATTACAAAATTATGTCAAGAAATGTACTATGAAATCATAAGAGTAATACAAAAGAGTAATCCAAAATCTGAAAACATCATAATCTACATTCTTCAGCTTGTCATTTCGTTAAATAGAAGTAATAATCGATTTTGCAAATACTTCTTGTTAATATGAGCGGGTAATGTCTTTCCAGTCTGGATAGCTGCTATATTAAAACAAACGGTGTATTATGTAAAAAAATTTCAATTACAAAATTATGTATTGAAATGTACTATGAAATCAAACTTTAACTAAAAATATACCTATAATTTTATCTCAAATGTAAAATCAAATATATAAATCTTTATTAAGTAATGGAACTTGAAAACCATGAAATATTATAATATTTGAGACGTTTGACTGACACTACATTAAGATAAAAAATGTCGAGTTATTTGTATTAAAATTTCATTTTTTTTAAAAAATATTTATCCATATAAATACATTTGTTTTAAAAATAACAATTTAATTATAATAAAAAAAATTCATTACAAAGTAGTAATGTAAATTCTGATAACATCATAAACTATGTTTATCAAAGCTCTATTTTAGTAACTCAATAGAAAATTAAAAGAAAAAATCGATTACTATGAAATATCTTGATCTTATTAACATGTAATTTCATCTCAAATTGAGAAATATTTATTTAAAAAAAGAAGCGATATCATTTCAATTTTATTACTCCTAAATTTATAACATTTTTAAAATTTATCAGTTACTGAATAAAAATTTCAATGAAATGATAATACTTACTATAATATAGTACGCATCATCCGAAATTTAAAATTGAATTTTGTAATTTTATCATATTGAAACTACTGGAGTTATGTAATATCCGCACATCATTACAGGAAAATATTTTTTGAAAGTAATATAGAAACATTCTCGATTGTTTATTTACTACAAACTTTCAATTATATATATATATATATATATATATATATATATATATATACATATATTAGAACATTAACGTATACAATTTTTATTAATGAAACAATAATGGAAAATCTAGATATATCACAATCTACATACATTGAATAAAAACACAGAAACGCATTAGAAAGGTAATAATCGACTACTCTAAATAAACTTGTTATCAGGAATATGCAATTTCATCTCAAATTGAGTTGTTTCAATTCTAAACGAGAAAAACAGTTATTATTTGGTTACTTCTGCTGAAATGTCATTTAAAACCCAAGCCACTGAGCTTAAACAATGTTTTCAAGAGTGTTTTTCAATACTGTGATGAATGCTTGAGATTTAATGAGAATTTCTGCTGCAGCAGAGGTAATTTTCGTTACTACTGTGAAGGTTTTATCAGAGAGTAAAATATACGTTTGGGAACGATAATATTTGAAAAAGATTTCATTTGCTATTTGTAAAATATGGAATCTTTTCAAATGATATGTAGAGAAATTGTTACTTTACTTATGAAACATACATAGACTGATAATGGCATGAACAGGGTGGCTCGTGGACAGGGAAAAATACAGTAAAAAAAATTATAATTACCAGTATATTCTTATAGAAAAATTCAAATTGATTATTTGATCGAATAATCAATATAAATTTTTCTATAAGAATATACTGGTGTTTATAACTTTTTATGACTGTATTTTTCCCTGACCACTAGCCACCATGATGAAAGTACTTCCTAAAATATGACATCATTAGTATTTAAGGGGACAGTGGGCATTAAAAACGAAATACTTTAATTTTCAATGGATTCATCTGAAAATTTGCAGACTTATTAATGGCAAGCTCAAATAGTGATATTCAAAATTTGGTGTTAAAATAATAAAAAGTTTTTAAATTGTTCCGTTTTTAAATTTTTAAAATAACGAATAATTGTCATATTTTAAAATGTCCCATGCACATTTTTTTACATAAAATATGACAATATTTATTTATGAGAAATATTTTAAATATTACAATGAATGTTGGCATGAATTGTAACAGTTTGCTGAATATAGAAGCAGAAAGAATAATCTTGCCTTGTTTTTTATAAAAAGGTGGCTATATATTTCCATATCCACACAAATTTTAATACTAAACAACATCTGAAATGCAACATTTTATGCTAATATTTATTTAGTATGTAATAGCTTATATACTATATAAATTTCAAACGAATCTAATACTTAGGAATGTGCATGAAACGTTTTAAAATTTAGATATGTACGAAATTTTTAATTTTGAGAAAACAGCGTTTGAACAATAAAAACTGTATGAATATATAGCGGTTTTTTAAATATAAAAACTCATATCTCTGTGAGGAAGCGTAATATCTAGAAAATTCCTTTTGTATCAGATAAATTTAAGCATTTATTTTCATAATTCTCCAAATTAAAAAATCTTTTTTTTAGTTGAATTTCGTAATTTTGGAACTCCCTTGTCCCCTTAATTTTAGAAAGATATTTATTTTAAAATTTCATTTATCAAAAAAAACAAAGTCTTGAAATCGCTTTTCATGTGGTATAAGGTGTGGTGGTTGTTTTCCTTTGGTGCATAGTTTTTGATTAGCTGAGCTGCAAAGGAAGGTATTAGTTAGTATCCCAGTAAAGGAGATTCCAGAAACAAACGGGATCACAATAAAATTAACCCTTTTGAGAAAATATATTTTTTATTAGAACGCAGTTGACCAGTAATTCTTATACAAGCATCAGTCGCCCTAAAATGCCTGTGGCTGGAGAGGAGGCACGAAGAGTTACAGGTTTTTAGACAGAGACACAACAAAGCAGAAAGATAATTAATTAAACAATTTCTCGGTGAATACAGATCGGTGTTGGCAGAGTTACAAAAAGCCAAGTAGCGAGATTAACGTACTTTTGGCGAGGGAATTGTGATAGAAGCGCAGATGTTAGTTTCCGTTAAATGTTAAGTCAATGAGGGATTGATGACGGTCAAATATGAATTTTTAGATACGTAATGAATGGCACGAATATTGGTAGCACTGGGAACCGCATGGAGTCTGGTTCACATAGGGTTGCATTTAGGAGTGATATTAAAAAGTTAAAAATAGACATGTACGTTACAATGATAATAAAATTTAGTAAGATATCCCTTACGAAAATAGTTCATAGAGCTGTATACTGTATAGAACTCTATAGAATTCTATACAAGTTCTATATAATAGCCATTCTATAGAATACTATTTCTATAGAGTTTTGAAGAGTTCTATACAATACTTTTTCTAAATAAATTTTTTCTATAGAAGTTCTGTAGAATTTTTTTTCTATGGAACAGTTTTTCTGTAGAGTACTATAAACCTTATAGAATTAAATTCTATGAACTAATGATTCTATAGATTGGTTAACCTTTGGGATTAGTCTGCTCTCTGCCACCTTGTTTTTTAAATCAAAACATATATGTTTTGTTTCTCATTTCCAAAATAATTTTAGTCCATATTTGCTTATTATAAACACGTTATTTAAGTTTATTTACTAATTTATTTATATTTAATAATAAAAGTTAAAATGTTTTGATTTAAAAAATGAGGTGGTTGACCGCGGGCGATAAATCAAAACATTTGTTTTATTTCTGACATAATCAAGTTAAATGGAAAAAAGAATACTAATTTATTTATATTTAATAATAAAAGTTAAAATGTTTTGATTTAAAAAATGACATGGCTGACCGCGGGCGATAAATCAACACATTTGTTTTGTTTCTAATATAATCAAGTTAAATCAAAACGTTTTAACTTTTATTATTAAACTAGGTGGCCTACCCCCTACGAGCTACGCTCGCCAACCCCCGCTCAGACTTTGAGGCCTCTAAAAACATGACAGCGTGTTTTATTTTTAAAATATTGGTAAATCTGTAATTGGGTTGCCATGCTTTTAACGTTTTAATGGGGCATTTTTTGATTACCATGGTCTCATACACAGCTGTTGCGGCAACTGACGACTGTTTTCGGGATTGATAAGTAAAATCAATTACAACTTGAAAACCAGCTTGTATAAAATGGTTAGGTTTAAATTGTGGCTACCTCTCGGACTTTTATAAAAACGATCTGTATTATATTCTTCCTTTGCGTTTAAAGATGAGAAAAATTCCATCTGCTTGTGAATAACATTAAGAACCACGGTATTGAAAAGTACTATGTTATACACATTTTCATTAACAGGTTTTAATTTTTTCTCTATTTTAGTGCACCATCATGCATATTTTCATGTTATTTTAAATACGTAAATTATTTATTTTAATTAATATGTATATACGAATTTTCTAATAATTATGTATCATACAAAATTAATTAAATATTTTGTGCATGCATGCCTGCATTTATTCGGCATCAATTGATGAGATATTTAAACAAATTTGTATCAGCGATAATTTTACACCATGTATGTCACTTGAATATTGTTCATAAGAAAATCGGGTACTTTTCCAGTATAGGATCCTTTGCTTTTAGGTTTGGCGTAATTCGAGCTTCAAAAAGGGATAGATTCGTTAATATATATAGATTTGTTGCCAAAAGTTATGAAAACAAACCCAATGAACTTTTGGTGCTTTTCTATTATAGGGGTCTTTGACGCTTTTTTAAAAAGCTTGGCGGGAAAAACCAGGCAGGATAGAAAACCAAGCAGGATATTTTATTCTCCTTCCGTTCAGTTGGGCAATTATTATTTTATATATTCGTTTCAAATATCCGAATTAGTGATTTTATAAATTCGTTTAATTAAATTTTACAAAAAAATAACAAAATGATATCAATAAATATTAATTACTATTAATTCCTTTCCCCCCTTTCTTTTGCGTTTACATAAAGGACGTCATTTGGACGAATTTATTCAAAATATTTTCAGTTTATAAATTAAATTAAATGCTGACAGACGATTGAATCCTGACGATAGAAATGTGATTTTTTTTTTTCAGATTTTCCTGAAAAACATAATTTAATCACAATCTTGTCTTCATTATCGATTGAAATAAAAGATAAATTCAATTTTAATTTGAAAATGACGAATAAAAAGAAATCAATAATCCCTATCGGGATCCTTTTCAATTTTTTTCCCTTTTTTGTCACAAAAAAACTGAGTAATTAGTTGCCATCATTACAGAAATATCATTAAAATTAGAAAAAAATAATATCTCGAAAACTAATTCCAATTTCAAAATTCTATTACCAGTTTTGACATCCGCGGATTTTTATGGACAATTGGTATTAATTTCAACATCAAGCGTTTAATATTTTATTAAAAATAGCCCTGAAACATAATCAGTCGTTTAATCAGTCGTTTCATAAAATCGTTTCATAAATTCGTTTCATAAAATCGTTTCACAAATTCGTTTCATTAGGATTTTATATATATAGGGTAGATATAAAGTCAATAAAATTTAATAAAGTGTTTATAATAAGTAAATATATATGAAAATTATTTTGGAAATCAGAAACAAAACAAATATGTTTTGTTTTAAAAAAACAAGATGGCGGTCAGCAGGCTAATCCCAAAGCTGTTCTTTTTTAATTTTAATGCATGGTTATCAATAAATTTATTTATATCTATACATTAAAATTAAAAAATAATAATAATCAATTCTGTAATACATCAGTTTAATATATAATAGTACTCCATAGATTTAATATATATATATATATATATATATATATATATATATATAATATATATATATATATATATATATATATATATATAATATATATATATATATATATAATTTAATTCAATTCTAGTACATTGTGATTCAATTGTCAATGTAATAATATATCAGGCGAACTACTGAATTAAATCATGATTAATTAATTTTCTTATAATTCCTTAATTTGTTGGTTAATTTTATAAAACCATCCATCTAATTTAATAAACTTTATTCACTTTAATAGTATTGTAATTTTTATTAAAATATTTTAATCTGGAGTATACATATTTAAACAATTGTTTTAGTTTTAACAAATAATTTATTATACTTTTAAATATTTTTACAAGACTATATATAATTGGGAATGCAAATCACAAAAGAAATAATGTTTAAATAGTGTAATAAGAGTTTTGGAACTGTCAATGGTCGTATCATACCGAAAGTATTGGTTCTTTGTCCGATCACTGAAATCAAGCAGCATCGAGCGGAGTTACTAGTTGAGAGGGTGACCCCCTGGATTCTAAATATATTTTTATAGAAGCTCTATATTTTTCCATAGATATTTTTTATAGAGGCTCTATATTTTTCTATAGATATTTTTATAGAAACGCTACAGCCATTTCTATTGAACTTCTATAGACATTTCTATTGAACTTCTTTAGACATTTCTATTGAACTTCTACAGATATTTCTATAGCTTTAGATTAAACAAGCTTATAGAAAAACGGGTCATAATTCTATAGGATTCTATAATGCATTTTCTATAAATATTTTTTATAAAATTCTATAAGAAATTTTTGTAAGGGATAGGAACGGAAGTGTAAAAGAACAAAGTGGTAGCAGAAGGCATCTGGTTATTTTGAAAGACTGCGAGTCAGAGATATTTGCTGTTGCTAGGCGAAATAACTAGTACGTTAATGATCCACTTAAAAAAAATTTAATAACCAGTTTATTTATTTATTTATTTTTACACGTTAGATATCTATTTAATTAAAATAAATTATTTTTTTTTTATGATCATTGTTTGGATAAGCTCAAAATATAAAATTTGAGCGTCAATTGTTTTATACTTTTAATAGTACACAGGAATCCCTAAATTAAGGACATCATTAGAATTTAATTCATGAAAGATTTAATTCTTAAAGTTTGCTTATGGTAACAGTAATTCTTGAAATTGCCTTGTATGATGAATACTGAATTAATTTAACCAAAAAAAAATTTAAATATGCTAATAAATTACTATAATGTAAAATCTTGCCCCCTAAAAAAGAATAAATTATCACTTTTTATTTTGTCTTTGTCCATGCTTTGTCCACAATATAAGACAAGTTTTTTTCCCTTTTCCTACATGGATAAGAAAAACAATAGAGTAAAAATACAGTAAAAACACTTCGAGTAGAAGGTTTGGTGAATTGTTAAGAAAAGCAACAGTGATGTTTGTACTTAATAGCTCCTTAGGATATCTTTTTAATGGTGTGAAGGAAGATCTTTCAGAAGTAAAATTCATTCTTGTGAAAAATCCACGAAGACACACTTCAATGCAGCAAGCGTTGGACATATCTGTTTAGTAGAAGTTGCACTAAATGTATGGAGATTGGATGGTGAAGGTAAAAAATGCGAAAACTTCCTGAAGGAAAGGAAGGCGTCCTTCCCTGGAACTGATGTGTACTCGAATATTACACAGCTGATCTTTAAAAGTATGTAATATCATTTCGAAAAGCTTTAAAAAACTTCTATCGTGAAAGTTTTGGACGGAAGAAAAGATGATGCTTTGTGGAACGGCATGGATTCATCAAACATTGCAGCTGGTGCTGAAATCTATAATTTTCTTAGGAATGAGTGATTTGTGTGTTAAACCATGTACAAACATTCTTAACGTTTCTCGATTTTGAAACTATCGTTGTTTCACGTGTTTATTTTTGTTGTTTTACATGATTATTCGTATGAAGTTTAAATATTATGTATAGATAAAAAGAATTTATATTAAAGTGAAAAGATTTTACCAAACAATAATATTTTTCTGAGAAACAGCACATAAACAACAGAAAATTGGTAAATTACTACTTTCATTTTTACAGGTTTTTATGTTCCAGAAAATTTTTGAGCATGAGAAACTACGGTATTGGGTTTGAATTCTTCACGGAATAGTTGACATTTGATATCATATTTAAAAATCTTTACGAAAAGTGCGACTATTACGTGGATAAAAACAGTGATAAACTTTTATCATCAACTTCTTTAATAGGAATATTTTATGATGTTATTAATTCTTAACGTAAAATATCTGGATATTTTATCCGCTTTATTTATCTTTTTAGTAAAAAGTTTATTCTTCTCCAGAAGAGCCTACGATTTAAGCATAATATATCAGGCAACTTCATTTAATATAGCTTTTAATGCCAAATTACTTATACATACATCGGAATGGCCAGTTATAAAAATACAGATTTATTTTAGATTAATATGATCTTATTATTTTTTACAATACCAATAATTACATCTGCATTCGTGTGGAACTTCGTAGTTATACATTGCGCTCACACCCTTAGAATTCTACGCTAAAAGGAAATGACCCCAGTAATTTAATCTATCATCGAAATGTAATATCACGCAACACATTGCAAAGATCGAATAAGGACAATAGCTTTCTCCACGCCTACCATATATACATATTATTTAACGCCTCTCCATATGTACATATTATTTAATTCGTCTAATGTATTCGTTTTGCACCCAGAAAAATGAATTGATTAAAACAACAAAACATGTTTTGTTGAGTACATTTTGATTGTTTTAGCAAATTTTTTAGTTGGAGTAAAAAAAAATGGTTTTGTTGGTAGGACAAAAAATTATTGTTAACACGCTTACGAAATTTTAACAAAATTTCATCAATTTTACTTGAATTGACAAAATCTGTTTTTTTTTTTTTTTTTTTTACAATAACTTTGTAATTCTATCAAAATTTTGTTGCTTTTGAAAAATTTAAATTGTTGTGTAGTAGCCATAACTCTCTCACGTAACTCGATTTATTTGAATTATATAGCTACATAATTAAAGGATTAACATAATTTTTGGATAATTAAAACTTTTTTTCAGTGGGACGGCCCAAGGTAGTTTTAAAAATCCCCCTGTCCCATTTATTACTTTCTTCTATCTTTAAAAGAAGAAAGTATTGGAATTATGAAAATTTTCGGCTTTCGGTTTCCGACGGATTTTAGAAGGTCCTGAACACGTTTGACTGTTTTTAGAAAATGACTGTCAATGACTCTGTCTGTCTGTATCTGACAAAAATTTTGCGGGCGCTCTATCTCAAAAATTAATACACGGAATTTAATAAAACTTTTTATTCAGTTACTTCCTGATATAAATTGTTGCTGATTAGTTTTTGGTGTAGCTCGCGCAACAGGTGGCGCTGCTATGTTGCATTTCTTGCGATTTCTAAAATAGCTCTATCTCATTTTCAGCAGTGAATTACGCCTGTAATCTTTGAATAATAACCAGTGAATTTTTATCCTTCTTTTTGCAGACGTAATTCACTGCTGAAAATGAATTAAAAATTAACTATGTGTTGCCGTATGCTGGGCTTTGTATTGTCGTCTCATGTTTGCCGCAGAATTTTGCATGCTCCTGATTAAATATTGTCTTTGAAATTACTGGAAAATACTTCATTTTTAACTTATTCTGAAAAATACAATATTTAATCAACAAGGACATGCTTGAAATATTTATATAAACTTAAATTAAAATTCTTTTAGCCTTAAATATATATATTTTTTTAAAACTAAATTAAAGTTCACGTTTATTTTGTTAGGCACAAAGAATCGAATTACAAACCGACAATTCGAATAAAAACTTCACACACACACAAGGAATCTTACAAATAAAGTACGAGCTCAAAAAATAATTTTAATTTTTCAAACTCTAAATAAACTTTTGCAGAAAAAAAAAATATTTTTAAAATTTCAGTATTTCTATCTTGTGCTGCGGTGGCAGCCGGTCCGAGATATATAAGAGTGAGAAATGTCGAATTCAGATATCGTTCCTTGTAGCTCGGTGGTAGAGACTCAGAGCGCTGCTCTGAGGACCCGCGATCGAGACCCGGCTTGGGGCATTTTTCACTCTCCCAGTTTGCGCTGGGAAAAAAAGCAGGATAAAAGTTCACTTGTTACTTCAAGGTTTACAGGTGTAGTTCACTGCTGAAAATGAATTAAAAAACAGTTAAAATTGCACGTTTAACAAAAGTTTTTGTAGTATAAACAAAACAAATTCGTAATATAACATATTTTATTATTTAAATAAACAAAATATATTTTGTTGAAAAAAAATAGATTGTTAAAGTAACACATAGCATATATCTATATAACAAAAAGAATTTTGTTAATTCAAGTAAAATTTAAACATCTTACTTGAATTAACAAAACTTTTTTTTTGCTGACGATACAAACTTTTTTTTTTTGGAATTGCAAAAAAAATCAACAATAGTTTCTTTGTTGATTCAGACAAAATTTCCATTGACCCATATTTAAACAAAAAGTTTTGTTGGGTCAACCAAATGTTTGTTGATTCAACAAAACTTTTTTCTGGGTGTGGTAGTTTTAATACGTTATATTCTAGATAGATTAACGGAATGATTTTATGATATTACATTGGTTTTATCCTTTTTTTAAAAAATACTGTAAATAACGTGTGCTCATTTGAATTTCCTCATTTGAAGCCAATTTGGTTATTGCTCAATAATTTGGCGAATTTCTTATTCAAATTCAGTATTAACGAATCTTTTGTAAACGTTTCTTTGCATTTTAACTTGCTGTTTTAGTGTAACATTAGCTAAAATTTTAAAACGAAGATATAGGAAAGCTACCTTTTACTCTCGGTACAGGCCAGAAGGACTTTTTTTTCAAAACATCTCTGTGTTTAATTTTAAAATTAATTTAATCAAAAGCGAAAAGATATTCTATAATTCCATATCCAGGGAAAATTTCAATTACAATTACATAAATTACTTATGCAGAATAATATTTGTAACACTAATGCAGAATCAAATGCTTTTGTTTGAATTAAAATGGCAATGAAAACTTAAGTAGCATAAACATAATTCAATTCTGAATTTCACTGATAAGTACTTATGTATTCTAAGTGTCAAATATTGTAAAACAATTTTCCATTAGATGCAGTATGTATTAGATCGGTGATTCCGTTGGAATAAAAGACTTATAAAAGATTAAAAGAGAGATGCAATATTAAAGTGATTCTGTTGGAATAAAATACTTAAATAAAAACCATTTTAATTCCGTAAATTTGAGGCACTTTAGTCCTTTTTTTTCAAATTCTTAATTCACAAGATTTAGTTAAGTCAATTTCATGTATGATTTTTTATTTGTTTATTACCAATTTCAGAAATTAAATTAAATTAAACATTCCCAAGATGATTACATTACGCATACCACTAAATATTTATCTATAAATGCTAATATATTTTTAATGGTTAAAAACCTCTCTATTTGCAAATATCGCCTTCACACTTGCATATAATTATCTATAAATATTTATACATGCTGAATCATAGATATTGTGTAACAAGATTTCAATACAACGAGGTGGAAACAGATTGCTTTCATTGATTGCTTGCAAAAATACAACTATTCTAGGAAGGAGTATTCATTTGAGGAATCTTGCATAATTGACACAGTTTCACTTGATATGTTACTACTCGGAGCTCTGTTGCTTGCTTCACTTGATTATTGCAGTCTCAGATTTGTATTGTGATATATTTGTACTGATATCAGGAAACTAATTTGATCAATTATCATTATAAATACCTGGAGTGTACTGCTAAATAAAATGAATAAGTTAGATAATTGATTTTTTAAGTGAAGAAAAGTTCATTTAATTTTCGGAATATAAAATGCTATATTATTGGAAAATATGTGTGGCAAATATTTTAAAATAACAAATTTTGGATTAACTCTTAAATTCAATTACACTTTCTGTTAAGAGAGGAAAATTTCGAAATTAGTATTTTATTACTTAAATTGTAGTTGTGCACGTGGTTTTAAGCATATTTATAGATTCTTATTGATAAATTCTTACACATCATTACCAACACTATATAACAACCAGTGGTCCCATGCAAGGATTTCGCACTGCAGTCTAATAATTTTTAGCAATATGTAATATTTTCTGAGATGCAGGTTTATACTTCAGAAGAAAAATGAAGAATAAAAATATCTGCGAACAACATTAGTGAAGCCAGAATATCGTCTCATTTATTACATCAAAGTTATAATAAAAACTAATGAAGGCACGCGCGAGAAAAAAAAATAACAATCTTATTTTAACTGCATTAGCGAGGCTAACGAAAAATAAAGGCTACCGCGGTGCTTTACGCGTATCTTTTTTTACAGACAGCCGGAGTCACGTGATGCTCGAAAGCACCAATGCAGGTATACGAAAAGAGCATCACGTAACTCTAGCGGTCTGTAAAAAAAGATTAGTGGAATGCACCGCGGTAGCCTGTCCTTTTCGTTAGCCTCGTGCATTAGAGGATGACGTCATTCGCTTCGAGAAAACTGAGAAAACCCTTTCATTTCTTTTATGAAAACGATGCTGATTTAAAATTTAATTAATTGCAATTTTATTTCGATCGATCGATGTTGTTTTTTTCTTCTAAACATTTCGATTTTGCGCTGGCATCATACTTTATACTTATTGTACTTATTACGTATTGTATGCATTGTGTATTACGTAAACTTACGTAAGATAAGGTAACTTACGTAATCTTATTACGTATACCATGGTTGTGCTATTTTTTTTTAATCATTGTTGAGCATCACATAATTTCGTATTTTATTTTTGTGGTAACACTAATTTTAAGAAAACCTTTCATTTCATTTATGAAAACAATGCCAATTTAATTTTTAATCAACAGCAATTTTTAATCCAAAAACATGTTTTAACGAAATGTAAATGGACTATGTCAGAAGCCGCTTCAAAAAGCTTTCGAATGATACCTCATTCGTTAGTGTGCGTTTTGTAAATTCATTGAAAAAGGGATGTTGACAACAGAAATAATATATACCAAAAGGACCCGTGAGAAGCTTTCGCAAATAAAATACCGTATTATAGGATGTTCAACTATGATTAGAAACCAAAATTGAAATTGAAACGTTTAGAAGAAATTAAATATTATTGATTGATAGAAGCAGTGGTATTTTACACGTGTAGCATAAAAGGTAAGATTTGTTATATTAGATTGAATTGTAAGATTGAAGTGTATTTCAGTTTATTTTTCTTTGTCCCGAATTATTCTCGAAGAAGATGACGCCATCTTCTAATGCATTTAAAATACAATTGTTATTTTTTCCCCCTCACAAATGCCTTTTTCTATCTTCGATAGGATTTGATTCTCAGGAATAAATGAGACAATATTCTGCCTTGACTAATGTATTTTGCAGATATTTTTCTCCTCAATCTTTCTGTAGAAGTTTAAACCTGCATCTAAACAATATTAGATATTGCTAAAAATTATTAGACTGCAGTGCGAAATACTCGCACGGGTCCACTGGTTAAATACATAACATTGTTAAAAATGGTAAATAATATAAAATAAATAAATATGATATAATTAATGAACAATATTAAATCAATAACTAAACTAGTCGGATGTGCCAATCCCAAAACTTTCTTCTATCTCAATCATGTTAATACTTATAATTTCGTCCTCACATCGCCAATAAAATCAATATTTTTCGTCATTCTGTTGTACGTCAGCTGCTTGGGAATCATCGGGTTACCGGGATGCAATCAACTGATGTATACTAAACTACGAAAAGTTCTTTTGGCCTGTACCGACCGGAACAGATAGCCTCCCTATTCCTTGGTTTTACGATTTTAGCTAATTTTACTGGAAAACACGAAGCTAAAATGCGTGGAACCCAATTAAAGAAGATTCATTTCCAGTTCTCGTCAACATTGAATTTGAATGAGACTATCGCCAAATTAGTCTTCTACAGCCAAGTTGGCTTCATTTGTGGCAACCTATTTTTGTCGCCAAATTTGGCGATATTTCGTCAATTGCCGCCAAGCTTGGCGAGAATTTGATGTTGGCGAATATAAATATACAGTGTTAAGCATTTAAAAATAGGAACAATGGTTACAACAATGAAAGAAAATTTGCTGAAACCCTGTTAACTAAAACTCATAAATTAAACCCGTTTATGGATGAATTCTGCTGTCTTATTTGAAAATGTCAACCACCCTAAAATTTCAAACCGCTATATCTCCGCCATTTTTAGCACTTTCCAACCTAGTTGAAAAGTGCTTATGACTTCGGTTTGTCTGGCCGTCTGGCCGTCTGCCGTCTGGCCGTCTGCCGTCTGGCCGTCTGGCCGTCTGCCGTCTGCCGTCTGCCGTCTGTCCGTGCTCTAACTCCCGTAAATATGCTCGGATTGTTCTGCAATTTTTATATGTTATTATCGTTATCTATAGCATGTTCCCTATTTCAACGGAAGTGTGTAGCACTTATAGTTTTTTTACAGGGACACTCAAAAGAATTCCGTTACATTGCGGTCTATGGGGAAAAATCATTTGCTGTTTATTTAAATAATGTTTCACTATTTTAAACGCATTGAAATTTATATATATCACTAAGGTGCATTAGAAGAAGCTTAATATGGAACAGGGTGTGCATAGCACTTATAGTTACTTTACAGGGACAGTAAAAATAATTCCGTTACATTACGTCTATGGAGAAAAATCGTCTGCGGTTTATTTAAATAATGTTTCACTATTTTAAACGCATTGAAATTTATATAGATCACTAAGGTGCATTACAAGAGACTTACTACGGAATATTGTGTGTATAGCAGTCATCGTTCATTTACAGGGACACGCAAAAGAATTATCTACTGTCTGTTAACAATAATTCCTGGAAGTGCGTTTTAAGTTACTGAACGCGATTTTAATGTTAACTTGCTTTTTGTCTATTACGTGGTGTGTATAAATTCTGTAGATCCTATACAGGGCAGCACAAAAGTTCGCGAACACATTTCTGTTTATTGACAAACTCCAGACGGAGAATTTTAAAATGTGCTACACGTTTCCTAACTGAACTAAAATTTAGCATCCTATGTAGTATATATACAATTCTATATATCCTATACAGGGCTGAATAAAAGTTTTCGGATATTTTTCCGAATATTGTATATGTTGGAAATTCCTGAAATTATGTTTTTAAATATGTTATGCGTTTTCCAAATTGTTTACTTAGAAGTTATCTTTTAGCTTATTAAACGGTATGATTTGTAAAATTATTTTGGAAGCGTTGGAAAGTGCTACATAATCTATGCTTGACGCATGATTTTTCGTTCTTGTTTAATATAGAGACAAAACAGAAACTGCTCCGGATTCTCCGGATCAAGGCCAAACATTTAACGGAAAAAATTTTTAGGATTTCTAATTTTTTTATACATCTTTTTATACATCTACAATTTGAAATCTTTAAATGGCTATCACAGCGCCCCCTTCCGGCGGAATATCCCCACATTCTAGTAGGACCTGCTGGCTACAGCCAAAAGCATATTAAAAAATTTTGGTTTAATTATCTGCATAACATCATACACTTTTTGATGATACAATAGTGAAAATCGAACAAAAATCGCGATGGCAGCGCCCCCTTTCGTCGAAATATCCCCGAATTCAACCTGGACCTGCAGGCTATGGTCAAAAACACAGAAAAAAAAATTGGTTCAATTATCTGCATAACTTCATACACTTTTCGATGATACAATAGTGAAAATGGAACAAAAATATCGATCACAGCGCCCCGTTTCGTCGAAATATCCCCAAATTCTAATAGAACCTGCTTGCCATAGCCAAAAACTTAGAAAAAATATTAGGTTCAATTTGAAGCATAACTTCATACAGTTTTAGATGGTACAATAGTGAAAATGAAACAAAAATATCGCTCACAGCGCCCCCTTTCGTCGAAATATCCCCAAATTCTGATAGAATCTGCTTGTCATAGCCGAAAACATAGAAAAAAATTAGGTTCAATTTGAAGCATAACTTCATACACTTTTAGATGGTACAATAATGAAAATGGAACAAAAATATCGATCACAGCGCCCCCTTCCGTCGAAATATCCTCAAATTCTAATAGAACCTGCTTGCCATAGCCAAAAACATAGAAAAAAAATTAGGTTCAATTTGAAGCATAACTTCATACACTTTTTGATGATACAATGAAGACGGACAGACGGACAGACGGACAGACGGACAGACAGACATTTTGTAAAAACGTGTTTTTCGGAATCTCTGACCCCTAAAACGTGTAAATCCGTCGAAAACCGGAAGTCGAAAAAAATTTCGATTAGAATACTTTCTTCTATTATAGATAGAAGAAAGTAAAAAATGATAAGGTATAGTTTAAAAAAAAAAAAAAAAACTTTAAATTATAATAAAAAAATAAACTATAAACTATAATAAATAAATAAACTACATACTTATCGAAAAATAAGAGTTACTATAATTATTTAATTGGCGCATGCTTGGCGCAACTGTATTTCACCTCGCCCGTATAATACGTAAGTAACCATATTTTTATTATTATTATTATAAACCATACACAAATTATTTTAATATGAAACACACTCAATGATTATTTTATCATAAAACACACACAATGATCAATTTACTATAAAAAATACAATGTTTAAATTAATGTAAAACACACGCAGTCTGCTCTACTGGGTTGCCATACAAAGCAAAATTTCGCTAAAATCGTCATGCTGCCTAGGCATAAAATCGCCCTTTTCGCACCAAAAATATATCCCGGTGCGTCTGCGACATCTGTACCAATATTATTTATATACAATTTATTTCTACATGTATATTTCAATAAGGTACAGATGTCGCAGACGCACAGGGGTATCTTTTTAGTGCCAAAAGGGCGATTTTATGCCTAGGGAACACGACAATTTTGGCGAGATTTTGCTTCGTATGGCAACCCGGTAGAACAGACTGAGTGTATTAAACATTGTATGTTTTATAATAAATTGATAATTGTGTGTGTTTTATGATAATTTTTTTTTTGTGTGAATAAGTTGCCAAAAACATGTTGGCAAATTTTCTTCTCTCGCCAAAGTCATTTTCTTTACCTTGCCAAGGCCCCAATACTGAAAAAAAAAAGGAATAAAAAAAAAAAAATGAAGCATTGAATGGTAGTTACGTATTATCCGGGCCAGGAGATATGTCGCCAAAAATGGTATCCAATTGCTAATCTTGTTTATCGTTGCTAATCGTGTTCGAAACAGTAATTAAACATTATTTAATGCATAGCATTGATGCAATGGTAAATAATATCAAATAAATGAGTAATTTAAATATAATAAAAGAACAATAATAAATAAATAACAAAAAAACATAAACAATAATTAAAAAATTGAAATATAAACTATAAACTATAATAAATAAGTAAGCTATATAGTTGTCAAAAATAAGGGTTACTGTAATTAGTATAATTGGCGCCATGCTAGGCCTGTTGCATCTGACCTGACCCGGATAATACGTAAGTACCCATTGAAGCAGAGATTAAGTAAATTCATATGAAAACATTTCCTCAGACGTTACAAAATTATTCCATAAATGTCTTAAATACATAAATCAATATTGGTACATGATTTTTTTTGCAAGTTTATGGAAATAATGAAACTTTAATAAATAAAAAATAACTTAGCATAATGAAATAATAAAAAATAAATACAATTTTTGTAAATCCTAAAATAATTATATCCGATTAGAAGATAATCCTTAAATAAGTTAATGTACTATTACTGCGTTACAGTACGCATATACACAATTATGATAAATAGAAGAAGAGATGACGCACGTATAAAATTAAATAAAAACCCGATTAAAAGTTCGATATTTTTTTCAAAACCACGCGCGAGAAAAAAAATAACAATCGTATTTTAATTGCATTAGAAGATGACGTCATCCGCAGAACGTGGAAAAAAATGCATTTCTAATATAATAAAGCATATCTTTTATTTTTATTTCAATTTTGCTTTTTAACAATAAATATAATCCTTGCGGAGAAATCATACTTTATATTTTTTGTATCATTTATTACTTTTTATGATTATTGTTCAACATGATGAAATGCGATATTTTATTTTTGTGGCAACACAAATTTGAGGAAAACCTTTCATTTCATTTATGAAAACAATGCCGATTAATTTTAAATTAACAGCAATTTTAATCAAAAAACATGTTTTAACGAAAT
Source organism: Maratus michaelseni (assembly GCA_963931845.1). Taxonomy (NCBI): domain Eukaryota; kingdom Metazoa; phylum Arthropoda; class Arachnida; order Araneae; family Salticidae; genus Maratus; species Maratus michaelseni. Next base: position 418,628,887 of record OZ007587.1, on the reverse strand, counting down.
GTTAAGTGTGCTGTGTCAGAAGCCTGTTCAAAATCCTTTCATATGGTATCTCATTCGTCGTTCTGTGTTTTGTATTTTCTTAGTAAAAGAGATGTTGACAGGAGAAATAATATTCATGATGATGATATTTGAATGAATGAAAATTAAAACAGATTGCTTTGGAACGCAAACTGTTTTACACATTTCTTCATTTAACGAGGCATCTTAAAAAATTGCAGAGATATGGCAATTTGAATTTCTAGGGTGGCTGAATTTGAAACAATGTGATTTTTGTTATGCTGTAATTCTGATGCTGAAATTCGCATTCAAATATTAACGAAAATTTTCTATAATCAAGTTTCAAACATTTTATTTTCGGGTGGTTGATTAAAATGAGTTGATTTTTTAAAAACATGAATTGTGAAAGCTACTTTTTACTCCAGGTACAGAACGGAAGGACTTTTTTATTCATACCATTCTAAAACACTGCGAATTGTCTAGTTAAAAAAGACAATAATATAAAATTTTAAAACGACTCATTCTACATACATTCAAAAACTTGCAAAATCAGTAAACATAATTAATAATGTTTTTTTTTCTCAAATTTCTTCTTATTATGAAGGCGTAGTTTCATCCCAAATTGTAAAACTACAATATTATAATAATATCGATCGTTTTACCTCAAATCTAAAATCCAATTTTGCAGATTTTAACACTTTCCAACATAGCTGAAAAGTGTTTATGAATTCGGTTTGTCTGTCTGTCTGCATATTAGGTTCTGCTATGGCATATTCGGTATTGAAAATGAAGTGTGTAGCACTTATAGTTTTTTTACAGGGACTCTCAAAAGTATTCAGTTACGTTACGGTCTATGGGGAAATTTATTTTAATGATGTTACACAATTTCAAATGTATTAAAATTGTTATATATTACTTAAGATTAATATAAGACGGTTGCAATAGAATATGTCATGCATAGCACTTATAGATCTTTTACAGGGACACTCAAAATAATTCCGTTACATTACGGTATATGGAGAAAAATCGTTTGCGGTTTATTTTAATACTGTTTAACTATTTCAAACATATTGAAATTGACATAAGATGCATTACAAGAGGCTTACTATTGAATACTGTGTCTATAACATTCATTGTTCATTTACAGGGACACAAGAAAGAAATCGGTACTGTATGTTAACAATAATCGCTGGAAATGCTTTTTAAAGTTGCTGAATGCGTTTTTAAATTGAACTCATTTTTTGCCTATTATTTTGCGTGCATAAATTCCATAGATCATATATAGTGCAGCACAGAAGTTCTCGAGTACATTTCCGTTTATTGAAGGAAATTCCAAAAGGGGAATTTTAAAATGTGCTACCCGTTTCCTAACTGAACTAGAACTTAGCATTATGTGTAGTATACATACAAATCTACAGATCATATAAAGGGCTGCATAAAAGAGTTCGGATATTTTTTCAGGATATTGTTGGTGATTCATGAAAATGTGTTTTTAAATATGTTATGCGTTTTCCAAATTATTTACTTTGATATTATCTTTCTACTTATTAAACAATAAAGATTTGTAAAATATATTTTAAGTGTTAGTAAGTGTTACATAATATATGCTTGACGCATGACTTTTCGTTTTTGTTAGTTATGAAACGGAAATTGAAAAATCTCGAAATATAAATATATCAACGGCGCTTGAATTTAGATACCATATTGGGAATAATGATATCGAAACACTTTTAGTAAAATTGCAATTTTCTTTTCAAAATACATCTATTTAAACACATTTCTGTGAAATAATAATTTATCAACAATATTTATTTTAGTTACAGAACAAGAATACAAAATCTGGAATATAATAATCTACATTTTCAAGATATATAGTATCTCATTAAAAAAAAAAAAAAAAAAAAAAAAAAAAAAAAAAAAAAAAAAAAAAAAAAACGATTATATTCAAGTATCTAAGTTCTTATTAACATGTTATTTCATCTCAAATTAAAAATATCTGTTTTGAACAAGAAACGATATCATTTCAAATTTTCTATTATTTCTAAAACGATACCATTTATCAGATGATAAATTGCGATTGACTCGCAATCATTTTTTATAATATAGTACATATTATCGGAAATATAGAATTACATTTTTTATCTTATCTGATAAACAATTTTGAAAAAGCTTGAATTAATATAATATATACACATCATAACAGAAAAATGAATTTTGTAAATAATGTAGAAGTGTTTTGAGCAGTTTATTTACTACGAACTATCTATTTAATTTATGTAGATTGAATTTGAAAATATTAAGAGTTATTTGAGTTTATAATGCATAAAAAATATTTCTTATTAAAACATTAAAGTAATATTTTTATTAATGAAATAGCAATGAAAAATCTAGAATAATCTCAATCTACAAATATCATATAAAAACTGACAAGCGCATTAGAAAAGTAATAATCGACTGCTCTAAATTATTTAGTTATTATGAACATGTAATTTCATCTCAAATTGAGATGTAATTATTCTAAACGAGAGAAGCACGTTATTATTCATTTATTTCTGCTGAAATGTAATTTCAAGCCCAAGCCACTGAATTCAAACAGTGGTTTCAGGAGTTATTTTCAATATTGTGACAAATGCTTGAGATTTAATGAGAATTTCTGTTGCAGTAGAGATAATTTTCGTTACTGTGGTCAAGGTTTTATTAGCAAATGAAATATGCTTTTGGGAAAGATGATATTTGAAACTGATTTCATTTCCTATTTGGAAAATATGGAATTGTTTCCAATGATGAACAGAGAAATTGCAGTTTATTAATGAAACAGACACAGACTGATACATTATTGTATGAAAGTAAGGGTTAAAAAAATGACATCATTAGTATTTAGTTTGTGAAATATGTTTATTCTTAAATTTATTTTATTAGAAAATGGTTTGAGTGTTGTCTAAATGATAAAGTCCTAAATTTATAGACGTTAGTAGTTATAGACCTAGTGCCTAAAGTTATAGACGTTAGAAAGCATAAATCATCGGAGTTTGTGTTTTTTTACACGGTAGATTTCCGATGCACGTTAGCAACACATTTTGTCTTTTTTTATATTCATTACGTGAACAAACCCAGAATATCGATGTTGTGTATCATTAATTTTATACTTTCTAGTAGTACAAAGAATTATCTAAATTAAGGACACCATTCTTAAATAATTATTGAAATATATTTATTGTTAAATATCGATTTTTGGACAAAGAGTTCTTGAAAGTAGGAATTATAATGCGTACTGAATTAAATTAGCAATAAATTTGAAAATATATCAATAAATAAATCAATATAGTCTAAAAAATCTTAACGTAAGAAACCATAATAATACATTTTACGTCGCCATTATACATTTTTGGTAGTCTCTATATAAAACAGAATATTTTTTTCTCTTTAACGTTATCATAAATGTGGAACGATGAGGTAAGTATGGGTGCGCTGCGTTTTGAATAGATTGCCTAGGTAATTGTTAAAAAAACAAAAACAGAGCAGGGATGCTTGTGTTGATTGCTCCCGAGGAAATCTTTTTAATGGTGTGAATTAGAAACTGGTGGAAACCATTAGCGTAGTATATATTTTGAAAGTGCAACACAAATGGTAGTACAATAAAGAGGCTTCGTTGAAACCAATCAAGAGATGACCAAGTGAAATTTAATTCTCTTTCCAAAAACGTTTGAATGGGTATATTATTTTTTTATATAAATCACCTAATTCGGTACTTATTAATCAAGGAAAAGTAATTACCAGTATAAGGATGTCATTATCGAACATTGCAAATGTAGAAGGTTATTAAAAAGAGCAACAATATGCAATTTTCACATATATATTTTCTTGAAATTATATCTTCTACCAAAATAATGTAATTGCATGTAAATTTATCTTGATACAGTTTTATTAAACGATATGTTTCTTTCCGTATTTTTATCATTTACTAAATAGTTATAAACGTTTGGAAAGTTTCTGATCAACTTATTAAAAAATAATGGAACATATTAAAAAAGTTTCACCTAAATTGATTACTTATTAGTATTTAATCATTGAAAGGTATTTATCGTTAATTTTTAATTATGGAAAAATAAGTGCTGGAAATTATTTTGTGAAATGAGAAGTAAATAAAATTAACAATGGAATTTGAGAATGTCAATACATTAATCCATATATCGTAAAAAAATATTAGATTAAAAAAGCATAAACAATAATTTCTTACTTTATCTTTATACATCTCAGATAATTGTAGTATACGACAACATATTTTTTCCTTTTACTTTATAGAAAACTAGCGGCCCGTCCCGGCTTTGCACGGGTAGGCAATGTAATTTTTTTAGTACATTTGTTTTCCTGAATTTCGCGCTCCTACCAAAAACTGTTGCTGAGATATGGCGAAATGACTTAAACTTTCGACCACCCCCTTTAACCACCTTCAGGGGGGGGGGGGGTTCTAAATTCACTGAAATACGTGTTTAATCATTTGTTTAGTAGATTTGTTTTAATTTATTTCGCCCTCCTACACAAAAGCTGAGATATGGCGAAGTGACCTAAAAATTTCGACCCCCCCCCCCATTTAATCACCTTCTGGGGGGAATTTCCAAAATTTCTGAAATACATGTTTTATTCATTTTTTAGTAGATTTGTTTCCTGATTTTCGCGCTCCTACCTATAACTGCTGCTGAGATATGGCGAATTGGCCTAAAATATTTGACCACCACCGTTTAACTCCCTCCGGGACGGAAATTTCTAAAATCGGTGAAATACATGTTTAATCAGGTTTTTAGTAGGTTTGTTTTCCTGATTTTAGTGCTCCTACCTAAACTACTGCTGAGATATGGCGAAATGACCTAAAACATTCGACCACCCCCTTTAACCCCCTTCTGGGGGGAATTTCTGAAATCGCTGAAAAAAATGTTTAATCATATTAGTAACTTTGTTTTCCTGATTTTCGCGCTCCTACTTATAACTGCTGCTGAGATATGGCAAAATGGCTTAAAACATTCGAACCCCTCCCCCTTTAACCCCCTTCTGGGGGGAATTTCTAAAATCGCTGAAACAGGTGTTTAATAATTTTTTTAGTAGATTTGTTTTCTCGAATTTCAAGCTCCTACCTATAACTGCTGCTGAGATATGGCAAAATGACCTAAAAAATTCGAACCCCCCCCTTTAACCCCCTTCCGGGGGAAATTTCTAAAATCGCTGACACAGGTGTCTAATCATTTTTTAGTAGATTTGTTTTCTGGAATTTCAAGCTCCTGCCTATAACTGCTGCTGAGATATGGCAAAATGACCTAAAACATTCGACCCCCCCCTTTCACCCCCTTCTGGGGGAAATTTCTAAAATCACTGAAACAGCTGTTTAATCATTTTTTTAGTAGATTTGTTTTCTGGAATTTCAAGCTCCTAGCCATAACTGCTGCTGAGATATGGCAACATGACCTAAAACATTAGACCCCCCCTTTAACCCCCTTCTGGGGGAATTTCTAAAATTGCTGAAACAGGTGTTTAATCATTTTTTTAGTAGATTTGATTTCTGGAATTTCAAGCTCCTACCTATAACTGCTGCTGAGATATGGCAACATGACCTAAAACATTCAAACCCCCCCTTTAACCCCCTTCTGGGGGGAATTTCTAAAATCGCTGAAACATGTGTTTAATCATTTTTTTAGTAGATTTGTTTTCTGGAATTTCAAGCTCCTACCTATAACTGCTGCTGAGATATGACAAAATGACCTAAAACATTCGAACCCCTCTTTAACCCTTTTCGAGTGGGAATTTTCAAAAATCCCTTCTTATTGCTTGCCTAGGCCATAACAGCAATCTACAGTCCAAATTGCGTGACCCTGACTTTAGTAGTTTCGGCTGGGCGTGGATGAGTCACCCAGTCAGTCAGTCAGTCACCGTTTCCTCTTTATATAATAGTATAGATATGAAAATTTGAAATAAAAATGAAGTCGCAACGTTCTGAAGAGAAAGCCTGGATAATTGTTAAAAGTAAAATAAACAATAAGAATGAGAGCTCTCGAGGATATCTTGTGAATAATGTGAACTAAGAATGAGCTCGCAATGTTCTGAAGAGAAAGCCTGGGTAATTGTTAAAAGTGAAAAAAAAAAGAGTAAGAATGATAGCTCCCGAGGTCATCTTGTGGATAGTGTGAAGTCAGATTGAGCTCACAACGTTCTGAAAATCCTGGATAACTGTTAAAAGTAAAAAAGAAAAAGGAAGAATGATAGCTCCGGAAGTCATCTTGTGAAGTGTGAAGTAAGAACGAACTCGCAACGTTCTGAAGAGAAAGCCGGATAATTGTTAAAAGTAAAAAAAACTAAAGCAGTAAGAATGATAGAACCGAGGTCATCTTGTGAATAGTGTGAAGTAAAAATGAGCTCGCAACGTTCTGAAAAGAAAACCTGGATAATTGTTAAAAGAAAAAAAAAATTAGAGCTCTTGAGGGAATGTTGTGAATGGTGTGAAACAGGAACTTCCGGGAATAAAAACTTATTTTTTAAAAAATCCAGAAAGACTAATTCAGCAACCGTTGGACTTATCTGTCAACAGGAAATCACCTAAGATGTGCCGAAAGCATGGTGATTGGATACTGAACGCAAAATAAGAAAACCTCCAAGGACAAAGGAAGGCATCGTTTTGTGAAACTGATAAGTATATGAATATTTGAAAGCGGGTCTTTAACATCATGTAATATCATTGAAAAAAGGGATTAAAAATACTGTCACCCCCAAAGCTTCGGACAGAAAATAATATGATGCTTTGGAAGACGGCACAAATGAAATCGATACATTTATTAACACTGAAAGAATAGTATATTGTACCCTGTACAGACATCTTTAATTGTTTTTGATTTTGCAATAAGTTTTTTCGTGACGTTTTCCTTATTTATTCTTATTTAGGTTAAATATTATGTATAGATTAAAACAAGACTATTGTAAAGAGAGAAAAACCACTCAAACAATAAGAATTTTTACTAAACGGTACATTGTTTTCAACCAACCGGTAAGTTACTAATTTTATAAGTACAACATTTTATGAAACAGCAAATTTTTTAGCATGAGCATGTACGATATTGGGAAATGAATTTCTTCACGTAATAATCGCAAATATATATTCTCATTTTAAAATTTGTCCAAAAAGTACGACTGTTACGTTGGTAAACACGGTAATAATCTTTATCACAACTTTATTTATTAGGATTTTTTTGTGATCTTATTAAATCCTAAAGTATTTTGCTTATATAGATACTTTACCCACCTTATTAATATTTTTAGGTATGGTTATACATTTCTACGCAAGTGCTTATGCAATTAAACCAAATACATCACACAATTCCTTTATATAACTTTTAATGCAAAATTACATATAAACAATAAAGCAGATTGATAAGTTACTGAAATCCAGATATATTTTAGTAGATAATATTTATTGTCATGTCAATAATTGCATCTGCATTCATGTGGAAGCTTGTAGGTGGAAATTGTGTTCCCACCCTTAGAATTCTAGACTGAAAGGAAATGGCCGAAGTAATTTACTCAGTCATCGAAATGTAATATCACGAAACATATTCAAAAGATTGCAAAGTACAATAGCGTTCTACTCGCCTACAAATAGGCATAATTAGTTAATATGTCTAATGCAGTCGTAATGGTAGCTTTAATGTGTTATATTGTAGATCGGTTTAACAAAGAACCTTACTTTGGTTTTATTCTGAGCTGGTATTTTACAGTAAAAGCCACCTATGCACTTTTGAATTCTCATTCTCTTTAATTCAACTTTTCGAATTATTGATACCTGCAATGCTCTTTCATTAAAAATTAACACTGGAAAGCAATTTTTGATTTATCACTCCTGTCATCTTTAATTTTAATTATTGCTTTCATTTAATTTTTAAAATTTAAATAAAATAACTCATTTAATTTTAATTTTATATCTGATGTCGACACAAAAATACTTATTTCATTCCCTTTTTTAGCTTTATTTATATGATCATGTTCAGAGGATGTCTGCAATATCTTTAAATATAATAAAAAGTAAGAATAAATAAGTGACATGTTTTTAAGTTATTTTGTTTGTTTGTTTGCTTTGCACTTAATAATTGTAATATTAGTTAGGATTGTAGAAACATGTGAGTCATTGCGCTGCTTTATTCTGAAAATATGTTCAAAAAATCTTTAGAATTTCAAAATGCATTAAATCTTATTTCTGTGCTTAGATTTCCAAGAAAAATGAAGAGTTAATTAAGTTTTGTCATTTACTCTCACTTTAACAGGAGTGTTAGTTCAGATTTTATTTCGATGAGGGAAAATTCTTTTATTATCTCAGTAAATCCATTTTTTATTCATATTTTTATTACATTGAATTTTAATACTATAACTTACATACATGCAGTCATTAACACATAGGTTAAAACAAATGAAATGTTTAACTAATAATAATATTTTTTATTAACAGATGGTGAAACAAAAAGTTAAATTTTTTTTCACCATTTTTTTGGACAATTTAACAATTTTGTCTGCCGTAAATGACGCTCCTGCACTTTACAACTGTAACTTGAGATACCGTAGTCGAAAATGGCAGGTCGAATCAGAGCATAGTTTTTTTTTTTTTTTTTACTTTTACAATTTTAATTTTAAAAGTCTGATCAAAACAGTTACTGTTATCTCTGTTTAGAATTATCTGTGCATTTTTTTTCTGTATAAAAGAATTCGTGATTTCGTGAAAGTAAGGAGATGTGTTTTATGAAACCCCCCTCTTAATGCGAGAGAAATTTTGATCATGAAAAGGTTCAGTAAATTACATCTAAAAAATCCAGTGTAAAATTGCATTGAATCAAAATGTTTTTTTCTTTTCCTTTCCCTGTTTTATTTTTTCCCCATTAAAAATTTGAAAAATAAAAAAAAATAAATTTTTAAATTTCCCCATTAAAATATTTTTCCCAACTTATTTTTTTCCCATTTATTTCCCCACAGTTAGTAAAAATCTCACAATCAAAGATTATACTTCTGGGTATTCAAAATGATAATTTCTTATTCATTGTTTGGAGTATCATAGTTGAGACTTATTCCAACAGAGAGAAAAATGCCGTGACAACAGAACCCGAACCTTGGTTCTGGTACTACTATATTTTCGCTCTGGTGGAATAAGTCTCAACTATGATACTCCAACCACTGAAAATGATTTACCAATTTGAAAAAAACTTGTCTCATTAAGATAATTTCTTGTTTAAAAAAATTCCTTCGACTCATCCGGTAATTTATATATCATCCCAACACTGTCATTAAATTACTTTTGCCACAGTAAAAAAATTAAAGAATTTACTTAACATTTCTCTATTTACATAATATATTTGTAAAAAAATAAATGTTTAATACTTATATTTATTACATCTTCAAAATAACAAGCAGTGTATTTCAAATACAACATATAAGTTACTTTCAAACTAGGAATAAAGATAATATTTGCTGACGCTATGATTGATCATGGATTCACAGAAAGTAGATTACTGTGAATTAAATTTTAATCAATATTTCATAATATCTTTAACAATTTATTTTTATTTTAATGACAGTATGAGCACGATGCATATCCATGATTGCAGTTTACCAAAAAATACATAAATATTAAAATTGATCACCGATTGAAATTTTTGTTGAAAGTCATTTAATAAAATATCAAGCCTCAAGGAATTGAAAAAAATGCCTATGTGTGTTTTTTTATCCATGTATAATGTATATTTTTACGAGGGAATACAAGCCAGACGTGCTAATGAAACAACTGCCATTCGATTATGGAAATTTATTAGTCGAAAATATATTTTTAGGATGAAATACAAACTACACAGTAATTTATTTTTAGGATGACAAACAATACATTAGCATATATTATATAGATGGAAAACAATATAATTTTAGGTAATCAGAAAAACATGAGGTGCCGCTGAAGCCCATCAACTAATGATCCAATCAAAGATAATTAATTAACCATCCAAAAATATTTGAATTCGTATACTTTTTATTACAATCAAATGCTTATTTTTTTATCTTTTTAATAAATAAAAATTAATTATCAATATAGGAATGTCATTATCGAACATTGCAAACGTAGAAACTTATTTAAAAAAAGAGGAACGATGACTAATTTTCAACGCTGTAATTGTATAAAGATTTATCTTGAAGAAATTTTATTAAACGATATATTTCTTTTCACAGTTTCGTCTTTCATCAGAAAAATTCTAATCTACATACCTTAATGAATTAGGAACATATATAAAAAAGTTAATAACCAATAAAATCACTTTTATTATGAAGACATATTGAGAAACATCATCATACCATATTCGGGGGCTTTTTTTATAACAAAACATATTATTATTGCTAAAATATAGATCTTATTTAAATGGATTAATCTTACATTTTTAAAATGCGCATATGCATTCATGAATATTTAAATTTTTTCTCATGAAAAGAAATAATTAAAATTTTTGAAAATTTATAATCCCCATGCATTTAAAGTAGGACAGAACAAATAATATTTAAAGAAGAGAAAAATAATATTAACTTATTTTAATTTTTTATTCATTAAGAATCTTCAATAATATATTCAATTATACAGGGTGTTGTTTTTTTTTTAAACTGACACTATTCAGAGCCGTCTGTAGCTCGTTCTAATAACTGGATAGACACAAAATTTTGTGAATGGACTAAGAAAACCATGGGAAAAATGATTCCAACAAAAAAAAAAATTAGTTCCAATCACCGCCGATAGGGGGAAATGTGGCGCTGTACATTGAAAAAAAACCCCATCAGAAACAGGCAAAATTAATAATTTGGATAAAATGCCACGTTTTATTCATTATTTACACTTTCCCTTTCATTGATCGCAGTTGAAACATCCATTATCACTTTTTCTGCCACCGCTTTACGTCCTCTGCCTGACCGAACCGCTAGCGAGCCTGTTTCTTCGAATTTCAGAATCATTGCTTTCAATACATTAACGGATAAAGGTCCTTTGCGCAGTTTATGGCGTGTTCTAAGTAAACGAAGAGCGGCTGGTGCATTGTACTGGTTACAATATAAGAACTTCACAAGTAACGTGCGCTGCGGTAACGTGAGATTCATTTTCAACCTGAGCTGAAATTGTTTCTCGGTGTTTTTCGCATGCATTTATAACTTAAACTATTGGCGCTACTGTCGCTTGCGTAAGTAAAAATTTGCATTTTCATTTTTTGCCCGTATTTTATGCTAATTCCCAGTTGCATAAATGACCACAGCGCCACATTTCCCGCTATCGGTGGTGATTGGAACTAATTTTCTTTGTTTGAATCTTTTTTCCATGGTTTTCTTAGTCCATTCACAAAATTTTGTGTCAATCCAGTTATTAGAACGAGCTACAGACGGCTCTGAACAGTGTCAGTTAAAAAAAAAAAAACACCCTGTATATTCATATAAATAATTTTCATGAAACGGCACATTGGATTATGTATTTTTTTTAACAACATACAATAGCAAATTTGAGAATTTTATAATCTTCATTTATTGACAAACTAGTACAGGATTAAAGAAGTATTAATCAATTTAAGCAAACTAATCCATTTAAGCATGCGTAGGAACACATGATTTGAATATTGTGCAATTTACTAGAAAAGAAATAATTATAATTAATTGTGTATTCATAATGAACAGTTTATTTTCAAAAGCATACCCGTAAATATTTTTTTTATCAAATGAAACATCTAATTGCATGATGTTAAGAGTAATACAAAAGAGTAATCCAAAATCTGAAAACATCGTAATCTAGCGGGTAATTTCATTCTAGTCTGAATAGCTGCAATATTAAAACCTACAGTTTATTATGTAAAAATTTTTCAATTACAAAATTATGTCAAGAAATGTACTATGAAATCATAAGAGTAATACAAAAGAGTAATCCAAAATCTGAAAACATCATAATCTACATTCTTCAGCTTGTCATTTCGTTAAATAGAAGTAATAATCGATTTTGCAAATATTTCTTGTTAATATGAGCGGGTAATGTCTTTCCAGTCTGGATAGCTGCTATATTAAAACAAACGGTGTATTATGTAAAAAAATTTCAATTACAAAATTATGTATTGAAATGTACTATGAAATCAAACTTTAACTAAAAATATACCTATAATTTTATCTCAAATGTAAAATCAAATATATAAATCTTTATTAAGTAATGGAACTTGAAAACCATGAAATATTATAATATTTGAGACGTTTGACTGACACTACATTAAGATAAAAAAATGTCGAGTTATTTGTATTAAAATTTCATTTTTTTAAAAATATTTATCCATATAAATACATTTGTTTTAAAAATAACAATTTAATTATAATAAAAAAAATTCATTACAAAGTAGTAATGTAAATTCTGATAACATCATAAACTATGTTTATCAAAGCTCTATTTTAGTAACTCAATAGAAAATTAAAAGAAAAAATCGATTACTATGAAATATCTTGATCTTATTAACATGTAATTTCATCTCAAATTGAGAAATATTTATTTAAAAAAAGAAGCGATATCATTTCAATTTTATTACTCCTAAATTTATAACATTTTTAAAATTTATCAGTTACTGAATAAAAATTTCAATGAAATGATAATACTTACTATAATATAGTACGCATCATCCGAAATTTAAAATTGAATTTTGTAATTTTATCATATTGAAACTACTGGAGTTATATAATATCCGCACATCATTACAGGAAAATATTTTTTGAAAGTAATATAGAAACATTCTCGATTGTTTATTTACTACAAACTTTCAATTATATATATATATATATATATATATATATATTAGAACATTAACGTATACAATTTTTATTAATGAAACAATAATGGAAAATCTAGATATATCACAATCTACATACATTGAATAAAAACACAGAAACGCATTAGAAAGGTAATAATCGACTACTCTAAATAAACTTGTTATCAGGAATATGCAATTTCATCTCAAATTGAGTTGTTTCAATTCTAAACGAGAAAAACAGTTATTATTTGGTTACTTCTGCTGAAATGTCATTTAAAACCCAAGCCACTGAGCTTAAACAATGTTTTCAAGAGTGTTTTTCAGTACTGTGATGAATGCTTGAGATTTAATGAGAATTTCTGCTGCAGCAGAGGTAATTTTCGTTACTACTGTGAAGGTTTTATCAGAGAGTAAAATATACGTTTGGGAACGATAATATTTGAAAAAGATTTCATTTGCTATTTGTAAAATATGGAATCTTTTCAAATGATATGTAGAGAAATTGTTACTTTACTTATGAAACATACATAGACTGATAATGGCATGAACAGGGTGGCTCGTGGACAGGGAAAAATACAGTAAAAAAAATGATAATTACCAGTATATTCTTATAGAAAAATTCAAATTGATTATTTGATCGTATAATCAATATAAATTTTTCTATAAGAATATACTGGTGTTTATAACTTTTTATGACTGTATTTTTCCCTGACCACTAGCCACCATGATGAAAGTACTTCCTAAAATATGACATCATTAGTATTTAAGGGGACAGTGGGCATTAAAAACGAAATACTTTAATTTTCAATGGATTCATCTGAAAATTTGCAGACTTATTAATGGCAAGCTCAAATAGTGATATTCAAAATTTGGTGTTAAAATAATAAAAAGTTTTTAAATTGTTCAGTTTTTAAATTTTTAAAATAACGAATAATTGTCATATTTTAAAATGTCCCATGCACATTTTTTTACATAAAATATGACAATATTTATTTATGAGAAATATTTTAAATATTACAATGAATGTTGGCATGAATTGTAACAGTTTGCTGAATATAGAAGCAGAAAGAATAATCTTGCCTTGTTTTTTATAAAAAGGTGGCTATATATTTCCATATCCACACAAATTTTAATACTAAACAACATCTGAAATGCAACATTTTATGCTAATATTTATTTAGTATGTAATAGCTTATATACTATATAAATTTCAAACGAATCTAATACTTAGGAATGTGCATGAAACGTTTTAAAATTTAGATATGTACGAAATTTTTAATTTTGAGAAAACAGCGTTTGAACAATAAAAACTGTATGAATATATAGCGGTTTTTTAAATATAAAAACTCATATCTCTGTGAGGAAGCGTAATATCTAGAAAATTCCTTTTGTATCAGATAAATTTAAGCATTTATTTTCATAATTCTCCAAATTAAAAAATCTTTTTTTTAGTTGAATTTCGTAATTTTGGAACTCCCTTGTCCCCTTAATTTTAGAAAGATATTTATTTTAAAATTTCATTTATCAAAAAAAACAAAGTCTTGAAATCGCTTTTCATGTGGTATAAGGTGTGGTGGTTGTTTTCCTTTGGTGCATAGTTTTTGATTAGCTGAGCTGCAAAGGAAGGTATTAGTTAGTATCCCAGTAAAGGAGATTCCAGAAACAAACGGGATCACAATAAAATTAACCCTTTTGAGAAAATATATTTTTTATTAGAACGCAGTTGACCAGTAATTCTTATACAAGCATCAGTCGCCCTAAAATGCCTGGGGCTGGAGAGGAGGCACGAAGAGTTACAGGTTTTTGGTCAGAGACACAACAAAGCAGAAAGATAATTAATTAAACAATTTCTTCGGTGAATACAGATCGGTGTTGGCAGAGTTACAAAAAGCCAAGTAGCGAGATTAACGTACTTTTGGCGAGGGAATTGTGATAGAAGCGCAGATGTTAGTTTCCGTTAAATGTTAAATCAATGAGGGATTGATGACGGTCAAATATGAATTTTTAGATACGTAATGAATGGTACGAATATTGGTAGCACTGGGAACCGCATGGAGTCTGGTTCACATAGGGTTGCATTAAGGAGTGATATTAAAAAGTTAAAAATAGACATGTACGTTACAATGATAATAAAATTTAGTAAGATATCCCTTACGAAAATAGTTCATAGAGCTGTATACTGTATAGAACTCTATAGAATTCTATACAAGTTCTATATAATAGCCATTCTATAGAATACTATAGTTTTGAAGAGTTCTATACAATACTTTTTCTAAATAAATTTTTTCTATAGAAGTTCTGTAGAATTTTTTTTCTATGGAACAGTTTTTCTGTAGAGTACTATAAACCTTATAGAATTAAATTCTATGAACTAATGATTCTATAGATTGGTTAACCTTTGGGATTAGTCTGCTCTCTGCCACCTTGTTTTTTAAATCAAAACATATATGTTTTGTTTCTCATTTCCAAAATAATTTTAATCCATATTTGCTTATTATAAACACGTTATTTAAGTTTATTTACTAATTTATTTATATTTAATAATAAAAGTTAAAATGTTTTGATTTAAAAAATGAGGTGGTTGACCGCGGGCGATAAATCTAAACATTTGTTTTATTTCTGACATAATCAAGTTAAATGGAAAAAAGAATACTAATTTATTTATATTTAATAATAAAAGTTAAAATGTTTTGATTTAAAAAATGACATTTCAGACCGCGGGCGATAAATCAACACATTTGTTTTGTTTCTAACATAATCAAGTTAAATCAAAACATTTTAACTTTTATTATTAAACTAGGTGGCCTACCCCCTACGAGCTACGCTCGCCAACCCCCGCTCAGACTTTGAGGCCTCTAAAAACATGACAGCGTGTTTTATTTTTAAAATATTGGTAAATCTGTAATTGGGTTGCCATGCTTTTAACGTTTTAATGGGGCATTTTTTGATTACCATGGTCTCATACACAGCTGTTGCGGCAACTGACGACTGTTTTCGGGATTGATAAGTAAAATCAATTACAACTTGAAAACCAGCTTGTATAAAATGGTTAGGTTTAAATTGTGGCTACCTCTCGGACTTTTATAACAACGATCTGTATTATATTCTTCCTTTGCGTTTAAAGATGAGAAAAATTCCATCTGCTTGTGAATAACATTAAGAACCACGGTATTGAAAAGTACTATGTTATACACATTTTCATTAACAGGTTTTAATTTTTTCTCTATTTTAGTGCACCATCATGCATATTTTCATGTTATTTTAAATACGTAAATTATTTATTTTAATTAATATGTATATACGAATTTTCTAATAATTATGTATCATACAAAATTAATTAAATATGTTGTGCATGCATGCCTGCATTTATTCGGCATCAATTGATGAGATATTTAAACAAATTTGTATCAGCGATAATTTTACACCATGTATGTCACTTGAATATTGTTCATAAGAAAATCGGGTACTTTTCCAGTATAGGATCCTTTGCTTTTAGGTTTGGCGTAATTCGAGCTTCAAAAAGGGATAGATTCGTTAATATATATAGATTTGTTGCCAAAAGTTATGAAAACAAACCCAATGAACTTTTGGTGCTTTTCTATTATAGGGGTCTTTGACGCTTTTTTAAAAAGCTTGGCGGGAAAAACCAGGCAGGATAGAAAACCAAGCAGGATATTTTATTCTCCTTCCGTTCAGTTGGGCAATTATTATTTTATATATTCGTTTCAAATATCCGAATTAGTGATTTTATAAATTCGTTTAATTAAATTTTACAAAAAAATAACAAAATGATATCAATAAATATTAATTACTATTAATTCCTTTCCCCCCTTTCTTTTGCGTTTACATAAAGGACGTCATTTGGACGAATTTATTCAAAATATTTTCAGTTTATAAATTAAATTAAATGCTGACAGACGATTGAATCCTGACGATAGAAATGTGATTTTTTTTTTTTTTTTTCAGATTTTCCTGAAAAACATAATTTAATCACAATCTTGTCTTCATTATCGATTGAAATAAAAGATAAATTCAATTTTAATTTGAAAATGACGAATAAAAAGAAATCAATAATCCCTATCGGGATCCTTTTCAATTTTTTTCCCTTTTTTGTCACAAAAAAACTGAGTAATTAGTTGCCATCATTACAGAAATATCATTAAAATTAGAAAAAAAATAATATCTCGAAAACTAATTCCAATTTCAAAATTCTATTACCAGTTTTGACATCCGCGGATTTTTATGGACAATTGGTATTAATTTCACCATCAAGCGTTTAATATTTTATTAAAAATAGCCCTGAAACATAATCAGTCGTTTAATCAGTCGTTTCATAAAATCGTTTCATAAATTCGTTTCATAAAATCGTTTCACAAATTCGTTTCATTAGGATTTTATATATATAGGGTAGATATAAAGTCAATAAAATTTAATAAAGTGTTTATAATAAGTAAATATATATGAAAATTATTTTGGAAATCAGAAACAAAACAAATATGTTTTGATTTAAAAAAACAAGATGGCGGTCAGCAGGCTAATCCCAAAGCTGTTCCTTTTTAATTTTAATGCATGGTTATAAATAAATTTATTTATATCTATACATTAAAATTAAAAAATAATAATAATCAATTCTGTAATACATCAGTTTAATATATAATAGTACTCCATAGATTTAATATATATATATATATATATATATATATATATATATATATATATATATATATATAATTTAATTCAATTCTAGTACATTGTGATTCAATTGTCAATGTAATAATATATCAGGCGAACTACTGAATTAAATCATGATTAATTAATTTTCTTATAATTCCTTAATTTGTTGGTTAATTTTATAAAACCATCCATCTAATTTAATAAACTTTATTCACTTTAATAGTATTGTAATTTTTATTAAAATATTTTAATCTGGAGTATACATATTTAAACAATTGTTTTAGTTTTAACAAATAATTTATTATACTTTTAAATATTTTTACAAGACTATATATAATTGGGAATGCAAATCACAAAAGAAATAATGTTTAAATAGTGTAATAAGAGTTTTGGAACTGTCAATGGTCGTATCATACCGAAAGTATTGGTTCTTTGTCCGATCACTGAAATCAAGCAGCATCGAGCGGAGTTACTAGTTGAGAGGGTGACCCCCTGGATTCTAAATATATTTTTATAGAAGCTCTATATTTTTCTATAGATATTTTTTATAGAGGCTCTATATTTTTCTATAGATATTTTTATAGAAACGCTACAGCCATTTCTATTGAACTTCTATAGACATTTCTATTGAACTTCTTTAGACATTTCTATTGAACTTCTACAGATATTTCTATAGCTTTAGATTAAACAAGCTTATAGAAAAACGGGTCATAATTCTATAGGATTCTATAATGCATTTTCTATAAATATTTTTTATAAAATTCTATAAGAAATTTTTGTAAGGGATAGGAACGGAAGTGTAAAAGAACAAAGTGGTAGCAGAAGGCATCTGGTTATTTTGAAAGACTGCGAGTCAGAGATATTTGCTGTTGCTAGGCGAAATAACTAGTACGTTAATGATCCACTTAAAAAAAAATTTAATAACCAGTTTATTTATTTATTTATTTTTACACGTTAGATATCTATTTAATTAAAATAAATTAATTTTTTTTTATGATCATTGTTTGGATAAGCTCAAAATATAAAATTTGAGCGTCAATTGTTTTATACTTTTAATAGTACACAGGAATCCCTAAATTAAGGACATCATTAGAATTTAATTCATGAAAGATTTAATTCTTAAAGTTTGCTTATGGTAACAGTAATTCTTGAAATTGCCTTGTATGATGAATACTGAATTAATTTAACCAAAAAAAATTTAAATATGCTAATAAATTACTATAATGTAAAATCTTGCCCCCTAAAAAAGAATAAATTATCACTTTTTATTTTGTCTTTGTCCATGCTTTGTCCACAATATAAGACAAGTTTTTTTCCCTTTTCCTACATGGATAAGAAAAACAATAGAGTAAAAATACAGTAAAAACACTTCGAGTAGAAGGTTTGGTGAATTGTTAAGAAAAGCAACAGTGATGTTTGTACTTAATAGCTCCTTAGGATATCTTTTTAATGGTGTGAAGGAAGATCTTTCAGAAGTAAAATTCATTCTTGTGAAAAATCCACGAAGACACACTTCAATGCAGCAAGCGTTGGACATATCTGTTTAGTAGAAGTTGCACTAAATGTATGGAGATTGGATGGTGAAGGTAAAAAATGCGAAAACTTCCTGAAGGAAAGGAAGGCGTCCTTCCCTGGAACTGATGTGTACTCGAATATTACACAGCTGATCTTTAAAAGTGTGTAATATCATTTCGAAAAGCTTTAAAAAACTTCTATCGTGAAAGTTTTGGACGGAAGAAAAGATGATGCTTTGTGGAACGGCATGGATTCATCAAACATTGCAGCTGGTGCTGAAATCTATAATTTTCTTAGGAATGAGTGATTTGTGTGTTAAACCATGTACAAACATTCTTAACGTTTCTCGATTTTGAAACTATCGTTGTTTCACGTGTTTATTTTTGTTGTTTTACATGATTATTCGTATGAAGTTTAAATATTATGTATAGATAAAAAGAATTTATATTAAAGTGAAAAGATTTTACCAAACAATAATATTTTTCTGAGAAACAGCACATAAACAACAGAAAATTGTTAAATTACTACTTTCATTTTTACAGGTTTTTATGTTCCAGAAAATTTTTGAGCATGAGAAACTACGGTATTGGGTTTGAATTCTTCACGGAATAGTTGACATTTGATATCATATTTAAAAATCTTTACGAAAAGTGCGACTATTACGTGGATAAAAACAGTGATAAACTTTTATCATCAACTTCTTTAATAGGAATATTTTATGATGTTATTAATTCTTAACGTAAAATCTCTGGATATTTTATCCGCTTTATTTACCTTTTTAGTAAAAATTTTATTGTTCTCCAGATGGGCCTACGATTTAAAAATACTATATCAGGCAACTTCATTTAATATAGCTTTTAATGCAAAATTACTTATACATACATCGTAATGGTCAGTTAGAAAAATACAGATTTATTTTAGATTAATATGATCGAATTATTTTTTATAATACCGATAATTACATCTGCATTCGTGTGGAACTTCGTAGTTATACATTGCGCTCACACCCTTAGAATTCTACGCTAAAAGGAAATGGCCCAAGTAATTTAATCTGTCATCGAAATGTAATATCACGCAACACATTGAAAAGATCGAATAAGGACAATTGCTTTCCCCCCGCCTACAAATATACATATTATTTAATTCGTCTAATGCATTCGTTATGGTAGCTTTAATACGTTGTTTTCTAGATAGTTTAACGAAAGGATTTTAAGATATTACATTGTTTTTATCCTTTAAAAAAAAATACTGTAAATAACATATGCTCTTTTGAGTTTTTATTCCCTTGAATTCATGTGAATTTATGATACGTACGATGTAATTTGCTTTCATAAATTAATAATAATAATAATAACATTGGAAAGAGGCTTGTGATTTCTTTGCATCTTTACATTTTTAATAATGCACTTTAATTTAATTTTATGAATAACAATAAAATAATTAATTTTATTTAATTTTTTTATCTCATGTCGATACGAAATTATTCATTTCCTCCCATCCCTTTTTTTTCAGCGTTATGCGTAATGATCATGTTAACAGGATGTTCATAAAAACAATCACTAAAGTTCAAAAGTCGAGAAATTATTGAACATAAAAAAATAAAGAATATATAACTGTTATGCTTTTAAGTTACATTATTACTTTTTTCATACAAAAATTTTAAAAATAGGCAATATTGTAGAAATATACAGGGTGATTATAAAAAAAACTATCCCGATATATGAGCCCATAACTGTCATACCGTTTACAGAAACTGAATGAAATTCTGGCCTAAAGTATTTTGAGGTATGCGCTCAAGAATCATATGAATGACAACAGTTAAATTCCAACAGTTACGGTTACAGTGACAAAATTTCGAAAATTTCAAATGGCAACACCTACTTTTTTTATTGGAATGTGATCTTCGTAGTGTAAAGCCATAAAAAGCGTTGGAACGGTACCTGTATCACGAAAATAGCCGGCGCTAGACAGACTAAGAAGAGAAGTGAAAACAACCAATAAAGGACAGAGAAGCAACAGAAAGTAAAACATTTTATTGTTCAGTGCTATCCACCATCTGCCGCATGTAAAGTGTCGTCGTGTGTAAAATGGAAAATGTATGAAACACAATAAAATGTTTTGTTTTCTGTTGTTTCTCTGTCCTTATTGGTTGTTTTCATACCATTCTTCTTAGTCTGTCTAGCGCCGGCGATTTTCTTGCTACAGGTACCGTTCCAACGCTTTTTATGGTTTTTCACTATGAAGATCACGTGCCAATAAAAAAAGTAGGTGTTGCCATTTGAAATTTTCGAAATTTTGTCACTGTAACCGTAACTGTTGGAATTTAACTGTTGTCATTCATATGATTCTTGAGCGCATACCTCAAAATACTTTAAACCAAAGTTTCATTCAGTTTCTGTGAACGGTATGATAGTTAGGGGCTCATATATAGGGGTAGTTTTTTATAATCACCCTCTGTATGTGGTATTGCGTTGCTTTATTCTGAAAATATAGTCAAGAAATCGTTAAAACTTCAAAACGTAAATGTGATTTCTCACTTTAAACTGCCAAACAAAATGAAGAGTCAATTATGATTTTCTTTTGCTCTTACTTTACCAGGAATATCAGTTGAGATGTTTCTTGTAGGATTGAAAATTCTTGTCTTAGACTTGGTAAATACAGATTTTTAGTTATCTTTTCTTGCCTTGGTTTTTTTATTCTTATTTTAAAAGGAATGTGTTCATTGTTATAATTCTTTAACTGCAATTGTTATATTACATTGTTTTAAAAAGTGAAAATGTTTAACTACTAATAAAACTAGTCCGATGTGTCAATCCCAAAACTTTCTTCTATCTCACACAGGTTTCGCATATACTATAAAGAATCAGAAAAAATTTATATCAAGGTCTAACTGAAACTCAAGTTTTATTAAATTCCGTGTATTATTTCTTGAGATATGACATTCGCTAAAATCGTGTAAATCCTGCAAAATGCTGCATAGAGACGCCACCTGCAGGGAGATTTTTACCAAAAACTAATCAGCACCAATTTATATCAGGGACTAACTGAATATAAAATTTTATTAAATTCCGAGCATTAGTTCTTGAGATAGAGCGCCCAAATTTTTTTTGTCACATGCAGACAGACAGAGTCACAGACAGTCACAGACAGAGTCACAGACAGACATTTTCTAAAAATTGTGAAATTGTGTACATGACCTTCTAAAACGTATAAATCCGTCGACAACCGGAAGTCGAAAATTTTCATGAATCCAATATTTTCTTCTTGTAAATATAGAAGAAATAAAAAACTAAAACATAGTGATAATAAGTATAATGGCCTTTAAAAAAAAATTACTTTTTTTTTTTCTTTATGGCACTTTATAGAAAATAGTAGGCTATGCTAATCGAAGAAGATTATGGAAAATTTATGAATTTAAATGGGAATTTCTCAAAATTAGCTAGCTATCGCTAAGTTGGCTTCATATATGACAGCTTCTTTTTGTCGCCAAGCATGGCGATATTTCACCAAGTTGGACAAAATTTTGCGCTAATGTGGTAACCCTGCCATTATTACTTTTCACCAAATACACATTGTATTCGTATGTATTGATCAATACATACTCATTCATATATATTTCATGTAAATGCTACGTCATAATGATGCGGGCAACAATGTGATTAAAATCGATGAGTGTTGCAACATTGGAGATATTTTATTTCAATTAATATTAAACAATTGCAACGTTATTTCTATGGGGAAAATAGAATTTTTTGACCGTCGTTGCCCCCCCCCTTAAGGATCAAATTTTTAAAACACAATGTCCAATTCATGTATTGCCCTCAGGGATACATATATATTCTAAATTTCAAAGCTGTATGTCAACAGGAAGTGGGTGAAATATAAGTGACAAGATTTGACTGCCACATATATACATAATTGTAAAGTAAAATAAGCATGTAAAAAAGGAAGAATAGCCCTTCACTGTTAAATATTTGCAGCAAAATATCCAGTTTTACGACCGTTTTTATATAAAATGATTACATAACTGTAATTCATCTCTATCCGGACCATAATTTGGTCATTTTTATGGTCAGAAATACTTCATAATACGGTCAAGTTACTATTGTTTTTAAATCTGTCGAACGAATGAAGAGTTTACTGCATATTGTTAAATGTTTATCTTATCGTGCAGTTTAATCTAAATGACGCCCCTGCATTTTTCAAATTCTTCTTGAGAATTTTTACATGTTGAGACACATCAAAGCCGACTAAAACGTTAAAAAAAATTAATTAATGTAAACAAAATGTACGATCTGTTTTGTATACATGACACATTTTTATTTTTATATTTATTATAGTTACGAAATTCTGAATTTTAAAGTTCGGAAGTAATTTTACGTGCATACACATATAACGTTTATTTTTGCTTACTTCTTGTACATATGTGTTAAAAAATATCTTTTATAAAAACAATTATCTGTAAAAAACGTCTACGGTTTTATTTTGAAAATTACTTATGCAAAACAATAAGTACACGCTATGCGCAAAAGAAAAGTTATTTGCAACTAAACTTGCATTATATTTCAAACGATTTTTCACTCATTTTTGTTTTTAGTAGTTTTAATGTAGGAAATACTTTTTAAATATTTATATAACTGTTCCTATAAGAAATTATAAAAATTAACAGCTATGGGATCTAAAGTTCATCGATAATGCTTATATATTTTAAAATTCTAGCATTGAGTAATTCCATTCAATAAATGGATACAAATTCCTTCAAGATGCAACTGTTATGTACATTGTACAATCAATCCTACATATAAGCATTCATGCATAATGCACTATTCGTTTGAAATGCAGTGTGAGAGCTGTATTCATGTATAAATGATTATTTAATTAAGGTAAGTTGATATGTTAATTGTAATTTGTCAGCGATAAATTACAACAAATAATGAATTAGATCAAGTTTATTCTGAAGTACAATTGAATTAAATACATTTGATTAGAATCGCTTTGCAGCTTTTCTTGCCCTAATAAAGACTGTCACTTGACAAAACATGATTTCAATAAGTCTACGAAATTGTTTCAAAAACATAGCCTAACAAATATATACAAGAAATTACCATAAAACAGTTATTTGCACTAGTGTTGGATGACGCCTTTGGATACCCCAATGGTTTTCTAAATGCAGGATTATTGATGTTAATTTCACTAAGGATACATCAGTGGAATTCCAGCAAATCAAATGAATTACCGCGGCACGTTTGCAGAAGCAGTTATTGTGCTTGAAAATCCACTTCTACTCGAGTGACAGAAAAGCATACAAAGATGAAAATGATTGCCTGAATAGCAATCTACATACTTAGAAGTACACAGGTTGCTCCGTACAAGTACTATAATTCCCGAAATTCTCGAAGAAAAAATATCTCCGTTCATCGCAGAGCGATCATTGCCTTATATACTTCCAACCTGGCATGCTAGATATTCTATGAACATTTCCCTATATTCTTATCCTAACATCACCGTGGTGCGGTTGTATTGAAGAGTCATTACTCCACATTACATGGCTCAAACCGCAAATAGTCCACTAATTGTGTTATCTAGCACATGTAAGATATTGTGCGCAGTAGCCTGCATTGACACATGGTACTCTGGTGCGGTTTTTACTCCTAAAGCCCAATTAATGAACTGTGCGCGCCACACCCTGCTTACTGACTATCTGTATGGTCCCCACATTCAATTTTAAGGTCATCCGAGATAAGGTTTGTAAGACACTCTCTTCATTTGATACAGCTGAATATGAGAAGTTGATGTTCATTTAAAATTGCCTATTCTTTGCACTTTACCTAGTACTCCCTGTATTCTTGCTGTACTTATGATACTGGGGAACTACAAAACCGCCTTATCACCCCATGGATCGAAACTGAGCCACCCACTTTAAGAGGCTACTTCACTCAGACGAAAAGACCCGCTCGCTAAAGTTAATCCTATGGAGGAAATATTTTAAGATATCTCGTTCGCATTTCAATATTTTTAAATGGGTTTTTTTGCATTGGATAGCTGAGGTCAATCTCTATGCACGCTCTTTTCTACCTTTTCCATTTTTGTTGCAGTTTTTTTTTCATTGAGGATACTTTCATTTTCAAAACCTGTTCCGAAAGTGAAAGTATCTTAATAAAAAAAAACTTTTAATCAAAATCGAAAAAGTAGAAAGGAGCGTGCGTAGAGATTGACCTCAGCTATCCAATGAAAAAAAAAATCATTTAAAAATATTGAAATGCGAACGAGATATCTTAAAATATTTCCTCCATAGGATTAACATTAGCGGGGGTTGTTTTCGTCTGAGTGAAGAAGCCTCTTAAGGGCACCTACATTTTAGCTTCTGTAGAAGGTATCTGAATCGTGAAGATTTCCCATCACTTTACTTTTAGCCGTTGTTTATAAAGAGCTACACTTCCAAATACATATATAATATGTCAGCGTCCGAACATACATATGAAAATATCAGAAATACTCCATTTTCTCCATAAAAGTGAATATCTCTGACAATTTAGTGAAATAAAGTTATTTTAGCTGCTAATTAACGAAAATATTATATTCAATCAATTTACGATTGAGTAAAAAAAGCAGCTAATTTTCCGAAAATGAAACACTGAAACACTGCACTGCCACTAAATGAAAATTAATGATTGTACTGTCATTGAATATAATTAAACCCTACAAAGCATATCACATATTTTGAGCCAATAAATACTCGCTCATATCTTAAAAGAAATAATTCTAATACCTAATTCCTAATAATATTATAAATGCGATTCATTGTGTGAATGTTTGGCTGAAGTAAACGCCAAAATTGAGGATTTAATGGCCCTGTATCTTTGTATATAAATGATTATAACTCAAGAATGAACATAGGCCAGATTTTATTTATTTTATTCAAATATGTTTCTTAATAATTCAAAATTTCATTATTTTCATAGAGAATCAATGAATATTTTCCCTTTTAAAAAATTAATTAACATTTTACGCTGGCTAAGCATTATCGTTGCCAATAAATACAAAACCTGGATCCTCAACAATTATTTTTCAATTTAACGATTTCCACGTGAAAAATAAAAATTGAAAAGAATTCGAAAGAAGATGCCCTAATATTCGAAACAAAAATATGGAGTGTTTGTTATTATACATGAAGTATGAATGTCGGGGACGTTGAGAAGAGTTTTTCTAGCAAAAAGTGAATTATAATTAGAAGGGAAAATTAACAATAATTACATTATTAAGGATTAAGGCGATATAATTATGGGAAAAATCCCTACGCTAAATCATTCTAGGAGGACATCGGCCAAGGTGGGGGGGGGAGAAAATTTAGCATACAGATAGATGTGTGGTCGTGTATATTTTTATGTGTGAAAGTAATTAATCATTATAGATCAAAAATACATTTTTTCAAAAACATCTCTGTCTTTAATTTTAAATTTATTTTAATAAAAAGCGAAAAGGAACTCTATAATTCTATATCCAGAGAAAATTTCAATTACAATTACATAAATTACTTAAACAGAACAATATTTGTAACACTAATGCAGAATCAAATGCTTTTGTTTTAATTAAAAGGTGAATGAAAATTTACGAGTATAAACATAATTCAATTCTGAATTTCACTGATAAATACTTATGTATTCTAAGCGTCAAATATTATACAACAATTTTCAATTAGATGCAGTATGAAAGGGATTCTGTTGGAACAGAAGACTTAAATAAAACCATTTTAGTTCCTTTAATTTCAGGCACTTTAGTTCTTTTTTTTTTCAAATTCTTACTATTCACAAGGTTTAGTTAAGTCAATTTCATGTATGATTTTTTATTTGTTAATTACCAATTTCAGAAATTACATTAAATTAAACATTCCCATTCTGATTACATTAAGCATACCACTAAATAATTGTCTATAAATGCTAATATATTTTAATGATTAAAAACCTTTCTGTTTGCAAATATCACCTTCACACTTATAAATAAATATCCATAAATATTTATACATGCTGATTCATGGATATTGTGTAACAAGATTACAATACAACGAGGTGGGAACAGATTGCTTTCATTGATTGCTTGCAAAAATACAACTATTCTACGAAGGAGTATTCATTTGAGGAGTCTTGCATAATTGACACAGTTTCACTTGATATCTTACTATTCGGAGCTCTGTTGTTTGCTTCACTTGATTATTGCAGTCTCAGATTTGTATTGTGATATATCTGTACTGATATCAGGAAACTAATCAGATCCATTATCATTATAAATACATGGAGTTTACTGTTAAAGAATTCGAATAAGTTACGCAATTGATTTTTTAAGTGAAGAAATGTTCATTTAATTTTCGGAATATAAAATGCTATATTATTGGAAAATAAATGCGGCAAGTACTTTAAAATAATAAATATTGGATTAACCTTTATTGGAATAACCTCCCTACGCTTTATGTTAAGAGAGGAAAACTTCTTTTTGAAATTAGTATTATATTATTTGAATTAAAGTTATGTACGAGGTTTTAAACATCATTACTAATACTGTATAACAATATTTGAATGAATGGAAATTAAAACAAATTGCTTTGAAACGCAAACTGCTGTACACACTTCTTCATTTAACGAATCTTGTGTTACTGGGTGTCTCTCTGCTGTTTGTTATAGTTAATTAGAGCAATTTCAAAGTGTATGGTAATATATCTGAAAGCATAATAGCAAGTAACTAATTAAATTCCTTTTTATTCATTATTATTCTCAGTGAATATCATATTAAGTATATTCATATATTCTTTTTTGAAATGATGCACTTATTATGACTACGGTAAAAACTCGAGTTTCCCAAATATTTAATTAAAATTGGAATAAGTAAATGCTTTTTATTCCAATCAAGGTCCGTAATGCAATATGCAACGTGATGTAATCCAATGCATTGATTTACAAGAATGTCACATCGAATAGACTAACTTACACAAAGCGATCGATGCTATGACATTTTATAAATTTCGAAACTTTGTTTATCTATGATCGTTCATAATACCATTTTTAACACAATAATTCTTTGCACTACCCATTTTCACAGACATTATTTTATTTTCAAACACATAAACAAGCAGTGTATATGCACAAAAGTATTAAAATATACTTTTAAAACTATACAAAACTAGTCAATCCGTTAAAAATTGTAAAACAGTAAAAATATTTTCACCTGTCGTTCTCACGCATATTCAGTGACTCGTGTTCTGTTTTCTGCTTCGTCAGTCAATCTGTTGAAAACCCCCATTTTTCATTTTTCTAATTAAAATTACTTTTTAAAGACTTTTGGACAAATACACTGCTTGTTTATGTGTTTGAATTTAAAATAATGTCTGTGAAAATTGGTAGTGAAAAGAATTATCGTTCAAAACTTTATTTTCGTACATAACTGATATACTGCATATAAAAATTCTGTTTGGATTTGTAAAAAATAAAAATATGCATAATCCGATATAAAAAATATATAAAATTATCCAAATATCCAAATAATAAAAATATCCAAATATCCAAATAATAAAAATATCCAAATTAAAAATATCCATATTGATTGTAAACACATCTATTAGTAAAAAAAAAAAAAAAAAAAAAAAAAAAAAAAGGTTTTACTTATATTCTGTAACCAAAGAAGCCTGGTTTGGATTGTCTAGTGCTTATAAATTACAATCTTCTCGGGATCTCTATCTTTACACAAGAAAAACAAATATTTTCCATTTAAATATGTCTTTAAAAAAGCCTTGAGGATATCTGCTGCATCACCTTTTTTTCACTATACATGGATTTAAGGGTGAAGAAATTAATTCAATTAAATAAGGCATTTTCTCGATACTGTCATTTATGGAAACAGTACCGCTAATAACTTCTGAATTATGATATACTAGTCTAATTTTGGTCGTAGAGCTTAGTTTTATTACCGCTTTATGAGGGAGGTATTAGACAGTTGCGCTAAACTGAAACTATTTTATCCATTTCACTTTCTCTGTAATCCCTTCTTCCTCCATTCCTCAAAACTTTTTCATATTCTTCCAATAAACCAAAATATTTAAGATTCTCAAGCGTTTTTCAATTAATTTTTTTTATAGACTATGTAATAGTAGGTTGCTAATTTATCCAAGGATGTCAAATTGTGTATAAACCGTCATTTTTTCGATTTAGAGATTCTTTAAAATGCTCTATAATTCATATTTAGACACCTTAATTGGATAGTCCTTCCGGAGAATCTATTATTTTAAAGAATCTAAATACCATAAATTAGAAAATTTGTCTTCATTTACACGTAACGAAAGGATCAGGTAGTAGATCAACCCAGTGTTATTTCCTTCGCAACTAAAACTCAAGATATATTTTCTGGGGTATATTTTCCGTAAAGAAATTTTCCACAATATCAATTCTGTATTAAAACAAGCCTGTATTTATAGCATGACATTAATTTGATACATTCTCATTATAAATATAACTTAAGCACTTTATTTTCAGAAGTATATATATTGGAATATATATATTCTGCTCTAAATTAATGTTATATCATTTAAATGAAAGTTATTTAGGGGGGTGGGGGGATTATGCATATTCATATGAGTAATAGCTGGTGAATTCTTATTTTAATTCAGTGATATCATCTAACGATATTTGAATAAATGGAGAAGGAAAAATAATTTCTTTCGTTTGTCAATATTCTAAACACTTCCTCATTTAAGAAATCTTGCACAATTGACTGTTTCACGTGGTATGGTTATATTCTGAACTCTGTTTGCTTACCTTTTTTACAGAAATCTCATGTTTGCTATATAATAGCAAATATACTATATAATATTTAACTTTATAAGTTACTAATTTATTTATTACTAACTTAATAAGTTCTGAATTATCATATACTAGTCTAATTTTCATATTCTGAAAGCAGTAGTATATTTGCTATATAATAGCAAATATACTTTGCTATCTAATAGCAAATATGAGTACTATACTTCGTTAGAGCAAGAAATTAGTCTTTCTCACTGATTCACATTATACATTTCAAAGCATACTCCTAATAATTTAGATAATATGGATGTTAGATAATATGTTAGTTCTGATGCTTGCTTCCCTTGATTACAACAATCTCATATTTGTGCTGCAACAAGTCTGTACTCATATCCAAAAACAAATCATACCAGTTATGAATATTTTAAGTATATTGATAAACAAGTAGAATACAATAAGTAATCGAATTTTTAATTAGAGCAAATTGCAGTTAAATTCCGAAATACCAAACGCTGTAT
Organism: Maratus michaelseni; assembly: GCA_963931845.1. Lineage (NCBI taxonomy): Eukaryota > Metazoa > Arthropoda > Arachnida > Araneae > Salticidae > Maratus > Maratus michaelseni. The sequence goes on along the minus strand of OZ007587.1, from coordinate 418,598,584 downwards.
TTTTGGCAAACGAGTGTTATACATATTTTAAAGTCATAAATATTAGATTAACGTTTATGTTCAGTAACATTTTATATTAGGAAGTGAATAATTGTGTTCACAATTAGTGTTGTATTATTTAAAACTATGTTTAAAACTTTTGGCATATTTATAAATAATTATTGATAAGTTCAGTTAAATTTTAATTCCGGGATATCGTATAATAACATTTGAATAAATGGAGAAGTAAATCGATTGCTTTGGAACGAATCTGTTCATTCATAAACGCCCATTCATTCAAGGAATCTTGCATAATTCACTAGTTCATTAGAAACGCTTACTGCTCTGAGCACTGATGCTTACTTCACTTGATTAAGGTAATCTAGAATTTGTGTAGGGATTTGTCAGTGATAACAGCATCAAACTAGTTGGTACTATTTGAAATATATATTTCTTAAATTATGCTACACAAGAATTACGATATATACGGTGTTCCTAAATTGTTTTAAATATATATATATATATATATATATATATATATATATATATATATGGGAGAAGATAACGCACATTTAGATGAACAATTTTTGAAAAAGATAATAAAATCGCGATTTGTTTATTAAGACAATATAACATCGTATCTCAATCCAAGATGAACCCGGATTTTTGTGTATAATTAAACAATAAATTTAAATTATTTTACAATATTTTCAAATTAACATTGCTTTGTGTGAAATTTAATAACATCCAGAGAAGTAGTAAAAGTGCATGGTACATCGGTTAGTGACAGCGTTAATTGTAAGATAAAGACAGATAATTCTCAATCTGGAAAACTATAAAATAAAAAATCTCTGACTTCTCGGCCTATAGGTACAGGTAGATTTCGAAGACGTAGACCGTGGGGCGCCTGTTTATTGGGAATTGCAGAAGAAATGACTTTTTTGCCATGATGCGGCAATTGGCATCGCCCACTTCAAAATCTACCTGTGTTTGTAGGTGGAGACGGCAGGGATTTTTTTTCTATACATGTTTGTCCTATAAAAAACTTGTCAATATAAAAGTTGTAGCTAATATTAAGAGGATTTATAATTATTTAAAGCGGATTCGATATCTTGTGAATTGGCAAAGTGAAGAATTTTTTTCTTCTTCAACCCCTATTTTCCCTCCCTCCTTGGGTCATTTTTTAATGATAACAAAAATCTGTCATGCATAAATTTTTACCCTTTCCGTAGAAGTAATAATAACTTTAAACGGATTCTATATACGTATCATAATTATGAAGTTATAAGTGTTTTTCTGTTTTCACAAAAAGCCATCCCCCCCCCCCCCAATTGGTTCGATTTTGCCCATTAACGAACTTGACCGAGATTTTATTCCCTTGACTCATTTTACATGTTCTGCTTGTATTTATATGCTTATAAAAATAATAAAATTAAAAAAAAAAATAAATAACTTCTCACAGTGCGCGTACAGTTTTACCACATATTTGAATAGAATTTTGTATTTTGTTCAATCTCAGAAATTTCAGATTCTGCGATTAAACAAGGTGGCTACCAGTTCCGCGATTTAAATAGGAAATATGCAATTTTTAATCTGAAATAGTGATGTTAGATTGCTGGAAAATTATAAGGAGCTTACTCCTCACTGCAAGTCTATTAATTTATTTATACTTCCTTTCAAAATATATAGATTAGTAGCTACACTGTTAAAAATTTGCAGCAAACTGCCCAGTCATATGAGCGTTTCTAAATATAACGGTTACTTGACCACATTATTAAGCGTATCTGACCATATTATTAACCATATTACGGTCAGAATAAAGTTAAATTGCGGTTTTGTAACTGTTTTCTATAAAAACGGTTGAATGGCTGGACAGTTTGCTGCAAATTTTTAACAGTGTAGTTCAAACTTGTAAAACAAAAGGATATCAAAGAAAAATAATAAATTCGGAATCGTTACTATAATTATATTATTTTTATTAATATGGACATTACTTAAAAAAAAAAAAAAATGTATTCTTTATTTTCCTTAGTAAACGAACTGTGTATTAAGAATTGTTAGTATAATTATATTATTCTTATTACTATAGACATTATTTTTATTTATTTATTTTATTTTATTTTCTTTTTTTTGCACTCTTTCAGTTAACGGCTGCAATAAACAAATCTAAATACCTTTTCTGAAATCATTTTTTTAGGAAATTTTAAAGACAAACAAAATATATTTATTTATATATTTTGGTAAGTAAATTTCAGCACTTAAAACAGTTTTATCATTGAAATTACACACGTTTCTCAAATTTAAAGCAAAGAGTTGTATTGGACATAACTTTTCCATTTAGACAAATAGAATGAAATAAATATAGCAATTTGTTTTTCAATCCTAATAACAGAATAAACTAATCGAGAACGCCAATCCATTTTTCTTTCTCTTCTAAATTATTTATTCAAATTTTATCATTTTTTTTGTTGTGATATCTAAGAAATGTGAAATATTCATGAAACCCGCCCCCCTCTCCCATTCAAAAAAATTCATGATACAAAGTTTCTGTACAGTGAAATATAGGAAACATTATTTAGATTTTAAAAAGCTCTGGGATTTAGTTAACATATTTAATTTATATATGGTGATTAATATTATATTTTAATCACCGGAGCTTTGTGGGGATATTTTAATGATTACTAGCTGCCGTAGCAACTGATGCGTCGCATTCACATTGCATTAGATTATTCGATTTTTTGAAAAAAAAAGTCTAATTTAATTCTAGATTTAGAAAAGATTTTTAATATTAAATTTGATAATTTTTAAACTAAAATCATAAATACAATGACTGGATGGAATCGAAAAAGACATTTTGAAAGTTACATGATTTTGGGTTGGGTTGGGTTGATTATTGACGGCCAATTATCGACACGAGGGATATAGGCCCGGGGGGAGTGCCCTTCGTGGGGGTCTTTCTAAGGGAACCTAATCCGTATTTACGCATGGAGAAAATCCACGGCTCGAAAGAAAACCACGAAAACTCCGAGCGATTAGGCCGACGGGCGCGATTGGGATCGAACCCAGCACCTCCCGTCTACCAGCTTCGAGAGCACAACCTCTCAGCCACTGGTGGGGCGTTACATGATTTTGATGCAGTTACATGAAAATGATCATTTATAAGAAAATGGCGACAAACGGGCAATAAAATGCCATTGGTCAAGAGTTTTTTGAATAAAATTTGGAGGATTTACTATTATTGGCAAGCTAATGTTTCTTTACTAATTGAAGCTAGGCCATACACCGAGGCGACACAAGCAACCTGACACGCGTCTTAGGAGAAGAAACATTTTGAAACACAGATAAAACATTTTTCTTCTCCTAAGACGCGCGTTATGCTGCTTGTGTCGCCTGCCTAATTGTCTAAGTGAATTCATCCATGCGTGTACTACGATGCTCTGTAGTGTGTGTAGCTATCGTTTGGATAAAAACCTTTCATCTGAACATATGTCCTATACATATGTTCAGGATCAGTACTCAAATCTTCGTGTTCTAACACAGTCCATTTCTTTACATTTTTAACAAATTCGGTAAATATTATTTCATTCCGGCGAATAACATTAAATTTTTTTATAATAAATTTAGTAGATATGGAAGTGAGTCTAGAAATATATGAATATTCTTTACATGAAAATGTTAAAAGAGAATGTCAACTAAAAATCTTTAAATCGATTTATTCGACGGAGAAAAATATAAAAACAGTTCACCATTTCGGATAGCAGACGATATCCCATTATTTACCCTTTTCTTTTCTTTTATTATCACATAAATGGGGTAATTTACTTGAAATCATTAGAGAATCTTCGTTAAGAGTTAGAAAAAAAATAATATCTACGAAACTAATTCAAATTTTAAAATTCTGTGAGATTATATGGCATCATTGGATCCATGCTGACAACTAGTGTTGGTTTCATCACGCTGCGTTCCATATTCTAGTAGAAGTAATGTGAAATACAAACAGACAGTCAGATTTTTATTATTATTATTATTATTTTAAATGCATAACAAACCTTTCGCATACATTATTTACAAATAATAAAAACATCAGTCTTTTAGAAGGATTTTATAAAAGTAAAACATTAAAAAAATTATGGCGCATATACAACTTAAGTAACTTATTTTAAGTAATTTATTTATACTCGCATTCAAAATAATACAAATAATAATTAGCATTTTTAAAAAAATTATATGTAAAAAATCTTTAAAAAATTAACTATGTATTAATTAGTCTTACTATTACTAATGGAATCATTGGAACAATAGCGTATAAATTAAAATAAAAATGTAAATCAGTAATTGTGAAATTTAGTACTTTTTTCTTCTAAATAAATTAAAACGAAATGAAAAAATACTGAAAAGCTTCAAAGGTTTAAAAGAAAAAAAAGCTAATCGAGCACGCGAAGCCATTTTTTCTTCTTCTAAATTCTCCATTCAAATTTCCTCATTTTTTTTCTCCTGCTGATATCTAACACACGTGAAATATTGATGAATTAACCCCACAAAAGAGAGAGTCATTAAACAATATTTCTGCGCGAGGAAATATTATTTAGATTTTTATCGTGCCTGGGAATTGAGCCATCATATTTAAATATCTGATGAGTAATATTACATTTTAATCACACGAGTTCCTATTGGCATATTTCATCGATTACTCATAACATATCTTTCTCATATCCCATAATTCCGTACGGAAATTAACTCATCAAGTAGTAACCCCCCTTATCCAAATAGATCGGAAATCATTTGTATCTGCCGTCGGGGACCTAACGACTGCTAATCTGTTTTGATATACATCAGAAACCTCTCATGGGAAATTTTCTACATAGCCCCCCCTAAATGAAGAACAAATAATGATCCAGGAGGAGCAGGAATGAGTCACCCCAATCACGTGCAAGATATCTCTCACCCCCTCCATACAAAAAAAAAAAAATTGCTAAACGGAAGTTGTGATAGAGTAATGATTAATGACAATGCTCCCCTTTAATCACAACAGTAATCTCGGCTGAATAAGAATTTTGGGAGATATCGTGTCGTGGCGCCATCTATTGTTCGTATTGAACAATGTTTGCTCATCGCGTGACGAATTGAATAAATTATTGATATTTGTTTTTGTAGGCGATTTTTCGTATTCAAAATACCTTTTTAAACATACGAAGTTATACACAGAGAAATGATTTTTTTCTTTTTTTTAAATTCCCGGTTGAATGTTTAGGAAAATATTTTCGTTGAGTAGTTGTGTGCAGAATACTGTCGTTGTTTACATCATTTTATTTTTATGAAATGGATTATAAATAAATTAATCTGCTTTTTTAAAGTATAATATTTAGATAATTATCGTTAAAAAACTTTTAAAAGAGTTGTTTAGAGATTAATGTTTGAAATAACACATGTGGGAAATATTTAAATATTTTTTTTACTAATCAAAATAATTTGAGTGTTTTGGTAAAAATCCAGTGCTTCTGATTTTCGCAAACGTTATTTATAAATAAATAAATACATAAATAAAATTAACGTAGTTATCGGTGTAAAAAATAAAAATAGAAAAAAATAGTAAAAAATAATACAAATTCGAAATTAGAGTTTCAGAAATGTGTGAAATTTATTTTTAAATGAAATATTTAAGTTATATACGTAACGTAAACTTTTTTGTGAAATTTTAAAGAAATATTATATTAAAAAAAAAATGGTTTTGAATATTAATATATTTTTTTGAAAAAAAAAATGTATGCATATTATTATAATGAATAACATAGTATATATTCTCATCAGAACTATTTAAAACAAAAATTTTATATATTTATTCATTTATTTATTTATTTTTCTTATTGGGAAATCGGCATTAAAATTAAAAAATGTATCTTTAATATTGATACGTTTTTTTTTTTTTTTTTTTTTTTGAATTACATGTAGAAAATAAAATATATTTAGTTACATAAAATGTGATACCAGTTTTATGAATTTGTTTTTAAATAAATTATTATTAAAATTGGTAAAATTCCGTGCTTGTGATTTTTAAAGACATTATTTATAATAAAGAAATAAACAAATAAATAAAATTAACATAAATATTAGTATAAAAAAAAAATAGAAAAAAAATATATAGTATCAGAAATGCATGAAATTTATTGTTAAAAACTATTTAAGTTGTATACATAATATAAACTGTTTCTTTCTTTTTTTTTTTTTTTTTTTTTTTTGTGTGTGTGTGTGTGTGTGTGTGTGTGTAATTTCAAAGTTACTGCATTTTTAAGGTAATGGATTTAATAATTTAAAAAAAAATGTTTAGAAAATACACATTTTGTTTCATAATAATATATTAATCTATTTTATTATAATAAATAAATAATATATATTATTATGGAAAAAATTGTTTAAAACGAATATTATTATTATTATTATTATTATTATTATTATTATTATTATTTTACTGGGAAATCGGGTTGAAAAAGATAAAATTTATCTTTAATATTATATGTGTGATTTTTAATTACATGTAGAAAATAAAATATATTTAGTTATATGAATTGTGATAAATGTTTTACGAATTTGTTTATAAATAAATTATTACTTTCTTCTATCTTTACAATAAGAAAGTATTGGTTTCATGAAAATTTTCGACTTCCGGTTTTCGGCGGATTTATACGTTTCAGCAGCTCCTGAACACGATAGACTGTTTTTAGAAAATGTCTGTCTGTGAGTCTGTGAATCTGTCTGTCTGTATGTGACAAAAATTTTGTGGGCGCTCTATCTAAAGAATTACCGCACGAAATTTAATAAAACTTTATATTCAGTTAGTCTCTGATTTAAATTGGTGTTGATTAGTTTTTGGGGAAAATCACCCTATAGGTGGCATTTTTCGCGATTTCCGCAATAGCTCTATCTCAAGAACTAATGCACTTATTTCATCAAACTTCAGATTCAGTTAGACCTTGACATAAATAGACGTTGATTACGTTTTGGTGTAAATAGTCCAACAGGTGGCGCTGTTATGCTTCTTTTTTCATTATTATTACGATAACTATATCTCAAGAACTAATGCACGGATTTTCATCAAGCTTCAGATTCAGTTAGACGTTGACATGAGTTGTTGATGATTAGGTTTTGGTCTAAATCTCCCAACAGGTGGCGTTGCTATGCTACATTTTACAGGATTTACACGATGTTAGCAATAGTCACATCTCAAGAACTAATGCATGGAATTTAATAAAACTTTAGATTTATTTAGGCGTTTGATATAAATTGGTGCTGATACTTTTTAGTGTATGCGAAACCTGTTTGAGATAGAAAAAAGTTTTGGGATTGGCACATCCGACTAGTTATTAAAAGAGTTTTAAGCTTTAAAATATTTGATCGAAACAAATTACGTATGTTTATTAAGTAATATGTAAAAAATTAAATAAACATAAAAAATAATATTTTTTTAAGAATAAAATTTATTTATTTCAGTAACAAAATTAAAAGCATATATTAAACTATTAATATGCTTTTTTTTAAATTAAATGTAGAAATATTAAAAGTATGCTAATGTACGTGATTAGAGTCACTAATTTTTCGAATTTTTTTTATAAATATGTTAATCTGTTCCTTCATAATACATGATTTATTAAATTATCATCTCAAAAAAGTTTGAGGATTAAAGTTGAATTATACATGAAGAAGAAATATTTTTAAAATAAATAAATTAAAAATATATATATATATTTTTTTTAAGAATAAAATTTATTTATTTCAATAAATAATTAAAAGCCTATTTAAATTATTAATATGCTTTTTTTAAATTAAATGTAGAAATGGAAGTATGCTTAGGTACGTGATTAGTGTCATGAATTTTTCAAAATTTGTTTATAAATATATTAATCTGTTAGTTCATAATACATGATTTAATAAATTATCATCCCAAAAAAAGTTTCAGGATAAATGTTGAATTATATACGAAGAAATATTTTTCAAAATAAAAACAATTTTGATATAGTAGTAAAAATTTATTTCCTTTCTTAGATAATTTCATGAAGTTTGATGTTCTTGTGAGACAAAAAAAAAAATCATCCTTTTAATACAATTTTGAAAAAAGAATTTAAAATAACAAAAATACTGGTATTTTAAAAGTAATTAAAAAAATTAGAATCTTAGAAATGTATGAAAATCCAACAAATAAATATAAATTATTAAAAGGGACAAAAATCAGACCAGATATAAAAAATAAACACTTTTGATTTAATTTTCAAATTCTGGTCAACAAGGTGAGAAACAGATATATAAAACTATATATACTTTAAAAATTTATGTATTTTAATAAGATATAATTTTAAAAATATATTTAGCTATCAAAATAACCATATTCATTTTTATATTAAGAATAATATTCAGAAATTATTTTTAAATTTATCTAGAACTATATCAGTGTACCCTTACTAAATGTACTAAAATTAAAAATTTTATCATAAAGAATGAGGGAGAGTTTGTAAAATAATTGTTATCATTACAAATATAATGTTACAAATATCAGCGCAAGTAATTAATCAAATATAATTTATTTGAGAAATTTTGTTGTAAGGAAGGTGGGTAAGAGATTATTTCATCCTTACTGAAAATTAAAAAAAAAATGTAAATTATTATCAATTTAGTTCCAATAAAAAAACCCTCTATTTTCTTGTTTCCGAAACAAATTTGTACTATTTAAACTATAATGTTAATGTGTATTCAATATTTAGCTGATAAGAGAATAAAAAAATAAGCAGAGATCATCAATGAATATTTCTTATATATTCACGGAGTTCTTTTATATATGCATACATATATATAAAACATATAACTTGCGGGCATTGCTATTCAAGAGCTTTGGATCCGATGAATATTTTAAATTGCCCTATAAATGCATTACATTTTGAGTTATTATAAATTGTTTCAGGTGACAACCTTTTCGTGACAGTTGTGGCACTAAAATCGACTCAAAACATCTAATTATGCACCATTTTCAGTAAGATCCTTTGATTCCTGGGAAAAAATACAAAGGCTATTTCATTCCCTATAAACGAATAAGAAAAACTGGAAATTTCGTGCATTTAAGAACAAAAGTATCTTTTTGAATTTGTGAAAAAATAACGAGTATGGATTTGAGAACAGCATCGCAATATTTAGTAATTGGTACAAATCAAACACAGATCCTTCTTCCTATGATAACAGACTCACAGACAAAACTTTCATTCATCTACTAACTCAACGATGTGAGTGTGGATGTTTGAATAGAGCTGTTAACGAAAATAATATTGTGCAACTTTTTACGGATTTAAAATAAAAAATCTTGGGAAAGGCACTACATAATTATAATAATGGCTCAGGGACTGTCCTCAGGGAAAATTCCCCTTTTCAGTATTCATAGTCCCCTGCCAGAAGATTCTCTACTTTCTACTTTCAACTTATTAATATGAGACTTATTTTCCCGTTCTGTCAGTCCCCCTCCCCCACACACACCCGTTTTTGAAGAGCAGAACTGTCCCTCTCATGTCCCAAGGGAATAACTCTGAATTCAATACTAATTTACAGTAAATATATTTCTTCCAATATTACCTTTTACTAAAGATAACTGTAAAATGTTTGTATGTAAATTTCAATATTTAAACTTAAAATCATATATATATATTATTTCTCCTGTCAACATCCCTTTTTCTAAGAAAATATGAAACGCAGAACGACGAATGAGATACCATATGAAAGGTTTTTGAACAGGCTTCTGACATAGTACACTTAAATTTTCCTAAAACATGTTTTTTTGATTAAAATTTGCTGATAATTAAAAACTAAATCGACATTGATTTCATGAAAGAAATGAAAGGCTTTACTCAAATTACTGTTGCCACAAAAATAAAATACCACATTATATGATGCTGAGCAATGATTAAAATAAAACATCGCATGAGTTTATTTTATATTTATGATTAAAAAGCCAAGTTGAAATTGAAACGTTTAGATTTATATTTCTATGTCCCATGTTTTTCCCGAAGCGGATGACGTCCTCCTCTAACGCAGTTAAAATACCATTGTTATTTTTTTTTTCTCGCGTGTGGCTTTTGTAATCTTGGATCCGTTTTAACTCTAACTTTGAAGGAATAAATTAGATGATATTCTGGCTTTACTAAAAACTAAATGTTGTTTGCAGATATTTTTATCCTCACGTTTTCTTTAGAAGTTTAAACTTGCATCTAATAAATATTACATATTGATAAAAAAATATTAGATTGTAGTGCGAATTCCTCGCACGGGTATTATCACAATTTCAAATTAATGAGAAAATTTTAAATTTTAAATTTGTTGCTATTTATTTTTTCGATTTAAATAATTAAAGCAAAATAAATATTTTAGTATATTTTTTAGTATTTTCGCAGATTCTTCTTGCTATGATTACAAACTCATAGAGAAATTGTAAGCATTTCTAACGTAACATAACTGCTAATTAACATAGATAAATTCTTCTATTTCAATTGCATTATTAAGGTAATTTCAGAATTCTTTAGAAAGAAGAGAATATATTGTAAAAATACATTTAAAAACTATGAAAACGAAATCATTAATGTATATTATTTCCTTTAATTTAATAAAAAACGAAAATCACTTAAATTTATACATAATTTTTCTAATGTATGATTACATATACTCGTAGACATATTCTAAGTACTTTAAACATAACATAACTGTTAATTAACGCAAATAGATTTTTTTATTCCAATTGTATGATTAATGTAATTTATATACCTCTTAGTACACAAAGAAAATATTGCAAAAACTTTAAATACTATTATAAAAATGGGATAAAAACTATAAAAACATTTTCATTAATATAATTTCTTGCCTTCAATTTAATCATCATCATCATCATCATAATCCCATAAAGGAGAAAATCATTTAAATTTATATATTAATTATTCGAATATATTATTAGATACTCATAGACAGAGTATAAGAACTTCTAACATAACAGAACTGTTAATTAACGTAAATAGATTCTATGACCTCAGTTTTATTATTAATGTAATTTATATACTTCTTGTAATAAAGCGAATATATTGTAAAAATACACACAAGAAAAAAATCTATGAAATATGATAAAAACTATGCAAACATAATCATGAATGCAATTTGCTTGTTTTAATTTAATAAAAGACAAAACATTTAAGATTATACATAATTTTTTTTATCTATGATTGCAAACTCTTAGACAAATTGTAAGCACTCCTAACATTAGAGAACTGTTAATTAACGTAAATATATACTTCTATTTCAATTGTATGATTAAGTTATTTTAAATATTCCTTTAAAGAGAATACGTTGTAAAAATATATACAAAACTATGAAAATAAAATAAAAAACTATTAAAACATGATCATGAATGTAATTTATTTCTCTTAATTTAATAAAAGATGCAAATTAAACATTTAAGTTTATACATTAAAGCTTCTACGTATGATTACAAACCTATACAATTTTTTCACTGCGTTGGACGAATGGATACGGTGCAGTTCAATTATATCTTATAACAAGAAGAATATAGGAATAATAATATTGAAAATAAATAAATAAATAAATAAAAAATTGAGGAAAAATTCCGCTTAAAGATGCTGTTTTTATTCATTAATTTTCTAATTGGGGGAAATAAAGTATTTAAGTTGTTTGTATCTATATTGGTACGATTAGAAACTTATGGAAAAATTTAATTTACTACTTCAACTGCATGATTAAGACTAATTACCCTTTATAATAAAAATGTGATTTTTATAGACTTTCTTTAAAAATTTAATGCGACACTATATCAGAAACGCTGGCGCATAGATTTTTTATCTTATTTTAAATATTTTATGGTATAATTACAAATTCTTAGACAAATTTAATTTACTCTTTCAACTGTATGATTAAGCCTGTCTAAATACTACTTAGAACTACAATAATATATATCAAGTTTTCAATACCCTTCTCTAAATATTGAAAAAGACACCATCTAACAATGATGGTTCAGGGATTTTCCCAAGGGCAAATTCACCCTTTCGTAATTCACTGTCTTTTCCCGGATGTTCTCCAACTCTCCATATGTTAATTTGAGATATCCAGGAGCAACTTTATTGCCTGCCCCATCTCCCACCTTTATTTTTTATTTTTTATAGTGTTGAATTGTCCCTCTATTGCCTCAGGGAAATCAAATCTGAATTCAACACTAATTAACCAAAATATTATTTTTTTGTGAACAATTATCCCTGAAAAAATGTTTCCATATTTTATAAAAGTTTAAGTGTTAGTCATGTAATTTTACATATGAATTATACTTTTTGAAGCTCTGTTTTTAGGTGCGTTCGTAATTATATAAATACGTAGCACCTACAGTCGTCGTCTGGTCCGTCCGTCTGTCCGCATATAGCAGCGCAAAAACTACCCAACCGCATGGTTTGAAATTTAATATATAATGATAGTTTCAGAATTTTGTCGAGTCATTTGAAATTTTATGATAATCGAATTATAAAAGTTTTTCTTTATTTTATTAAATCCTATCATATGTAATCTATATAGTAAAAGTCATGTGACTGAGGGAAAACAAATACGGACTAACCACATCTTTTTCTATATGCCTAGCCGCTATTTTTATTCAAAATTATTTTTTTCGAAAAAAATTGCATAAAAGTTACATTTTTAGAAAGTTCGTTCAACAAAATTGTTAGCTTGAGATATGAGTTACATTAAAAAATGTATAGATTCTGAGATAACTTCAGTGAAAATTAGGTTAACAGTCGAATATCTCAATCCATTAAAGTAAGTAAACAAAAGATTCATTCATCGTGAATTATAGAAATATTAAACCATGGAGGTAGTCCTTCGCAAACAAGATCTCCATGGTGAAGTTTACAGCGCTGTGTGATGACGAAAACAAAATTCGCATCTGTAAACATGGCATACGCAATAAGAAAAAAAAAAAAGGCATCCACATTTCGCTCATAACAGACGATATAATTTATTTCAGTGAAATAATAACGATGATTTCTTTACATAGTAAAACTAGTTATAGCACGAAACGAACGCACTTCATTTGTCACGTTTAACGTACAATTTCCTACTTGTTTAAAGTGCTTTCTGCGATACTTCGTGATCGAGACTTCAATGAATGTTGTAATAAAGCAACAGACTGGAATTGAATGTAATACATATACCAAATGCACATACACACACAAAAGAAAGTAGTCGTTGGGGGCCACCGTAATACTTACCCATCATAGATATGCATAATATAAAATATGAAAATAAAACATGTGTAAACTATTTATAAAATGCATTGCAATTCGAATAAAATCGGGGTTTGATGACGTCACAAACTATAAATGCTCCATTACTGAATTGCGTAAAAGAAACATCCTTATAATTCCAAAATTGATAATCCTATTAACTAACGGTTTACTGCGTCGGATTAAGCGTCTCATTTCCAGTTAAAATATATCTTTGAATTGAAATTTGAATAAAATACAGGGCAATGAAAAATCGAAGAGTGCGGGAAATAGGATTACAAATATCTCGGCAACTCATTATCCGATCAACTTCATTTTTGATGCAAAATTTATGTGTTTTATTGTCTTTTATATTCACTCCTTAAATTAAACATTTTCGAAAATGTTTATATACCTTTTATCAGAACGAATAATTCGAGAGTCCGAAAAAAAATAGTTTCGGATAATCGAGGTTACTGAAATTCAATAAGCTTAGTCCCATTATTACATATTATGTACATACCAAATTTCAAGTCTCTATCTCAATTTGTGCGGGAGATAGAACGTTTACAGACACACAGCCAAACGGACGGCAATTTTTTTTTCTAGAAATATGTTTTTCGGAATCTTTAGTGTCTGAAACGTGTAAATCCGTCAATTTTTTTTTTCGATTTTCAAAACTATTGCAAGATTTACTCTATACTACGTATGATGGGTGATTTTAAAGAAAAAGACTGTAATCTAGATTATGTACATCAGCAAACAAACAGTTTATTATGAATTAAAAACGTATGCTTTTAACTCCCAAATATACTTGATTGTGATATAGCTGAAATATTAAAAAATAGAACGGAAAATAAAAATAACATAAAAGGTAATTAATTTAATCACTAAAAATAAATTTTTATTTCCAATAAATTTTCAATAATTTAATGCTATATATAAATAGAACATACTGGTCAATCGGCTGTTTTACCTTGCTTCTTTTATAATATCATTAGGCAAAGTTAAATTTTTACCATTTTTATTTTATCATGTTTTAGCTATTTAAACTGTTAGTCTTATTAATGGACATGTCTTTCCATTGAGTATTATTTTGTATTAAAAATTATTTTTTGTTTTTATCTTCATGTAATAAAACTAGTATAGGTCTATATATTTATTATAATGACTCCATTTATATTTCAGCATTTAGTGATAACTAGCTGTTTAACCCGTTCTACGCACGGGAGTTCATGAATTTAATTCTGAAACCAAAATTAAAAATAAAAATCAGTACAACCAAACAAACATCTTTAAAATATCTAAATAAGAAATGAGAATTCCCCTGTTAAAGTGTTGAGTTGTTCAATAATTATTCGATTTAGAAAAATATTTTTCTACTACTGTGCATTTTTTTAAAATTATGTTTAATTTATCATGTTGCTATGGTAGCAGACGGTAAAACGATATCTTTGGAATAAGGGAATAAATAGATTAAAAAGTTTTGTTGATATTTGTGATAAAATGTTTTTTTTTTCAAATGTAATAATTAAGCGCAACTAAATAATCTCTAATTATTTGCATGCGAGGTAAAATAATTATCGTAATACCCGCTACAGCTTCTTAGTATTGCAGCGTGGCTATGTAATATGTATATCTCACATTACTTTAAACATTTTAACCGGTTAGAATTCACGCGATTACGGTTTAAACATAAAAAAAAAGGCAAAAATTCTTCAAAATCATTAAATTAAAAAAATCTATTTAAAATTTTCGATTTTTTTGCCCCAATCGTTCATGGGCCTCCTACCAGCAACACGTGTGCCAAATTTCATAGCTCCGCGCCCGGTGGTTTCCAAGTTTTTGAGGTTACATAGATATATACGCGCACGGATTTTAATAGGGTAGATAATAATAATAATAATAATAATAAAAGTTAATTTACTTCTGTTTATATCATTAGCAATTCATTGATTTAAAAAATATTGAACTCAATATTTCCCTTTTGAAATAAATAGGGGCAACTTTTACAAACAAATAATTCATTATAAAACGAAAAAAAAAAAAACACTAGAAAATTGTTATCCTGTTATCATACGACTTTTTCCAAACATCTCCAAAAATTCTTTCTTAACCAATTGTCCTATAAATAGCACGCAAAATAATTATATTCCTGAGATTTCGCTAAATGACATATATGTTACATTTCAGTAAACCATAACATTTGCGATCTGGAAAAATTTTAATATAATTAACGTAAAACTATTTTTCTCAAAAACTGTAAAAAGAAATTCATCCTTAGATCCTTTATAAAATGTCATAAATTTTAAATGAACTTTTCTAAATATCCGAAAAGGCAACATTAAATAGTGATTAATTCAGGGGTTTTCACAGGGGGAAATCTCCCTCGGAATCTTTTATGTCAACCCCGAAATATTTCCCTCTCCTCTACTTATCAATCTGGGATAGTCACGTGTAATACTGAGTTGTTGACTCCATTCTGTTAATCCCACGAGAATTAAAACTCCGCCCATTTCGGGAATAAAAGCCTGAATGTGATTCTTGAAAAAGAAGATTGAATTTTCTGGCAGAGGATATCATCTTAAAATGAGTCACATTTATATAATTATTTTAGAAAGATTATATTCATTAAACTTCCAAGAGAAATGAAAATATTTTAGTGCATTTAAGCGATATTTGGCCTTATTATAATTGTACATATACATATCTATATTAGCTATTATTACAATGATTTACTATTAATAATTCGCCACAAAAAATAATATGTTGCTAACTTAAAAAATTCAAAAATTATAATTTGAAGTGAATGTTCCTCGTTCAATTACTGAAGTTCTGTCATTAGGTAGACGGGAAATTAATATTAAAAAATAGTGGGGTTAAAAAATAGTTACTCTGCGAATAATGTATATCACAATAGGAATTTCTTGTGACTATCTTCTGGGGACAAGCAATAAAAATCATGTGACATCTCCTGGTAGAAATCTTTGTGAATGTCGATTGGGAGTTTAATTTTTATTATTATTATATCTAGTTTCAAGAGTCGAGAAATATACCCTGAGAAAAATGAAACTTTCAAATCTGAGTGAATCGATGTTTTGATTTTGTTATGAAACTTTTTGTTTCAAATAGGACGTCCCAATGCTTTCATTTCTGAAATACCAGAAATACTCAGAATATTGAAACATGGACATACTCAAAACTGAGCACACAGAGGTCGGTACATACTCATTTTTTAAACATGGACACACTCAAAAGTGATTAGATTCAGTTCAAACTCATTTTTGAAACATGGAAATACTCAAAAATAAGCACATGGAAGTTAGTTCATACTCATTTTTGAAACATGGACATACTCAAATAGGAGCTCATGATGTTTTATTCTTGAGTGTGTGCATGTTTACAGAAAAGAGAATATACATGTTTCAAACTTGAGTAATTTAGATTCAGAGCCATTTTGGCTATGCGACATACTCAGATTTGAGTATTTTTTGCTCAGTTTTGAAAATGTCGTTTTTAGAGTGTATTGTGTAGGTACGGAATTTTCGATTTCAAGCTCAATATTAATGTTCTATATATCTTAATATTGCCATCAGACAAAAGTATTTCGGCGACAAATAATTTATTAAAGTAAACAACACAGATTTTCAGTTATAATTAATTATTTACCAATTTCGTGGAACTTTGTGATATGATACATCTCGAAAACTTTTTCGACTTGCTCATAGATATAAATTCAAATTTATATTAATAGTACACGTACACTTGGTTATACATCTAATAAAATAAAATTAATTCGCAGACCTGCTTTTCTGTTTATAACACATCTGTTGCACTCCGCATATGTAAATATTGTTAAAGAATTTTTCGCCAATTTATACATAGCGTGATATAATCATCAATTCAAAAAAGTTGTTAGACTCTACCAAAATTTATTATATTGTATAGAGCACTAAACAAGCATTATGTGGCAAACACAAAACATATTCGTTATTTTAGTGAATTAGCGAATTCTTTTTCTTGCTAATGTCTGGTGGAGTTTGATTATTGAATAAATATGATGGACAATAAATTATAAATAATAACAGAACAACTTTTTTAAAAGTGGAAAAAAATTCCTGAAATATATATTTTTTTACTCTTAGGACATTTTAGAGGATTATGAACAAGGCTCTCGGGTGTTTTTTCGTCAAACAATTCAAATCTAATTATAAAGTTAAAAAAATGTATTTAACCTTTAAAAACACAGGAAATTGATAGTAACAAAAACAAGAACGAAAAATCATGCGTCAAGCATAGTTTATGTAACACTTTCCAACACTTCCAATATAATTTTACAAGTTTTTACCGTTTAATAAGGTGAAAGATGATATCTAAGTAAAGAAGTAGGAAAACGAATAACATATTTAAATGCATAACTAACCCAATTTAAGGAATTACCATCAGTATTCGGAAATATATCCCAATGATTTTGTGAACCCTGTATATTCTCTATAGATTTGTATATATACTCCATCGAATGCTGAAATTTAATTCAATTAGATAACGCGTAGCACTGGATAACTTTTCCTTTCTGGAATTTCCATCAATAAAAGGGAACGTACTCGAGAACTTTTGTGTTACCCTCTAAATGATCTATAGAATTTATACATACCAAGTAATAGACAACAAACAAGAAATAAATTAAATTTTAAAAGGCGTTCAGCAACTGAAAACACAATTCCTATAATTTTTCTTCACAGACAGTAACGAATTCTTTAGTGTGTTCCTGTAAATGAACGATGAATGCTATACACACAATAATCCATATTAAGCCACTTGTAAGGAACTGTAAGTTCCTGTAAAGGAACTGTATATACACACCATATTCCATAGTCAGCCTCTTGTAATCCACCTTAGTGAAATATATCAATTCAAATATGTTTGAAATAGTGAAACATTATTAAAATAAACCGCAAACGATTTTTCTCCATAGATCGTAATGTAACGGAATTTTTTGAGTATCCATGTAAAGGAACTGTAAGTCCTATGCACACCATATTCCATAGTCAGCCTTTTCTAGTTCACATCCGTGATATATATCAAATTCAATATGTTTGAAATTGTGTAACATCATTAAAATTAACCGCAAATAATTCTCCTCCATAGACCGTAATATAACTGTTTTCTTTTGAGTGTCCTTGTAAAATAAACTATAATTGCTACACACTTCATTTTCAATACCGAACATGCCTAAATAACATATATCGATTGCATGACATTCTGAAAGTATTTACGGAAGTTAGAGAACGGACAGACGGCCAGACAGACAGACAAAGCGAATTCATAAACACTTTTCAACTATGTTTGAAAGTGTTAAAAAATGGGTGCCATACTGTGTGCGCCAAGACATTGTAAAGCCTAAATAACCACTCTTAATGATATTCTTGTTTAATGCGATGTCCAATAGTAGTATAAATGTAATAAACATCAAATTGTTAAACAATACTAATTTAATTAGAATTAATATAACACGGTCGCATTGTAGCAATACAAAAACACGGACGGCGTACTCCATGGCGAACGTCTTTTAAAGACTAAATATAGACTTTTGATGCTAAAGGAAAATAGCGACTAAAGTCTAGTAATAGTATAAAAGTAATAGAAATCACATTTATGTAAAAAAAATAATTAAATTAAAAAAGAAAATATAATAAATTACACAAATACACAGTCAGCGTATTCCATAAGCCAGTGGCGACTTAACACTTAAAATAATGAAAAAGAGCAGAAAAAATTACAAATTTTTATTTTAAACATTGGTTGAACATTTAAGGTTGTTTTGAAAGGTTCAGCTAAGTGGGGAGGTCTACTCAAGAGCTAAAGCTCAACAAGCCCACTTAAAGTGTCGTAGGACTGATAGTAAAGGAAGCACAGATTTTAATTAGATAATTATTTTGAATTCGCAACTGTTACTTACCCATCATACGCAGTATAGACTAAATCTTGTAATCGTTTCGAAAATCGAAAACTTTTTTTTGACGGATTTACACGTTTCAGACACTGGAGATTCGGAAAAACATATTTTTAGAAAAAAAACATTTGCCGTCCGTCTGTCTATATGTCTGTGTGTCTGTAAACGCTCTATCCCCCGAACAAATGGATATAGAGACTTGAAATTTGGTATGTACTTAGTATGTAATAATGGGAAGAAGCTTATTGAATCCCAGTAATTTCGAATATTCGGAACTATTTTTTTCGGACTCTCGAAATATTCGTTCTCATAAAAGGTATGTAAACATTTTCGAAATTGTTTATTTTAAGGAGGGAATATAAAAGACAATTAAAAAAAATGAAGTCAATCGGATAATTACTTAACGAGATATTTGTAATCACATTTTCTACACTCTTCGATAGATATATTTTAATTGGAAAAGAGACGCTTAATCGGACACAGTAAACTGTTAGTTAATATGATTGTTATTTATAGAGTTATAAGGACGTTTCTCTTAAGCAATTCAGTAATAGAACATTTAAAGTTTATGACGTCATCAAGCCACGATTTTATTCGAATTGCAATGCATTTTATAAGTAGTTTACATATAATTTATTTTCATATTTTATATTATGAATATTCATAATGGGTAAGTATAACGGTGGCCCCTAACGACTAGTGTTTTCTCGGAGAGGCGCACTCAGTAACGTTTCCACCGTCCGTATTGTTAAAAATTAACTCTCAAGTTGTTTATTATTATCATTTTCATTATTTCACAGAGTTTTCTGAAACTTCTATATAGTTCGGAAGGAAAAAACTTAGTTTCGTAATTTTGAACACTGATAACTCATTTGCTAAACGGGAATATGATTCTCAAAATGTAATAATTTAACTGACATGTTCATGTATTAGTTTTCTTTTCTTTTTACAAATTGTGATTCTTAAAATGTAAAAAAATCAAAATAGAAAGAATAAGTAGTGCGTATATCCAATGGTTGGAGTATCATAGTTGAGATTTTTCCAACAGACCAAAAATATGCCGGGACCAGGACTCGAATCTGGGTACTTTAGTTTGCCGTACGTGCGTAGTTGGTACGGCAAACTAAGGTACCCAGTTTCGAGTCCTGGTCCCGGCATATTTTTGCTCTGTTGGAAAAATCTCAACTATGATACTACAATCATTGGATATAATTTACCTAGTTGAATATACTTCCCTCTGTTCTTTATGAAGTAGTACGTATTTTGAAACTTTAGGCTTAATAATAATGCTGTGATTTTATTAATATCTGGACTTCAGACAATAACATTTCTTTGTACAATTCCTCCTTGATGCAATTTGTACAGATTTGTTGTAACATATAATAATTCATTTAGAGAAATTTCGTGAAATGAACGTTTACATATTTATAAAAGAATCTTTTTCCTTCCATGTACGTATATTTATTCTTTGTAATAAATCTTAGTTTCATAATTTTGAACACTGATAACTCATTTTCTAAATGAAAATATGATTCACAAAACGTAATGCTTTAACTGACATGTTCATGTATTATTTCTTTATTTTTTTATTTCTTCATTTTTTATTTGTGACTGTTAAAATGTAAAAAAATCAAAACAGAAGTATTAAGTAGTACGTATTTTTTAACTTTAGGCTTAATAATAATGCTGGGATTTTATTACTATCTGGACTTCAGAGAATAACATTTCTTTGTCCAATTTCTCCTTGATGCAATTTGTACAGAATTTTTGTAACACATAATAATTTATTTAGAGAAATTTCCTGAAAGAAACGTTTACATATTTACAAAGGAATATTTTTCCTTCAATATACATATATTTATTCTTTTTAACAAATCTTAGTTTCATAATTTTGAAC
The DNA here is from genome assembly GCA_963931845.1 of Maratus michaelseni. NCBI lineage: Eukaryota > Metazoa > Arthropoda > Arachnida > Araneae > Salticidae > Maratus > Maratus michaelseni. The sequence goes on along the minus strand of OZ007587.1, from coordinate 418,577,478 downwards.
GCTGATAACTCACTTGCTAAATGAAAATATGATTTACAAAACGTAATGCTTTAACTGACATGTTCATGTATTATTTCTTTATTTCTTTATTTGTGATTGTTAAAATGTGAAAAATTCAAAATAGAAATAATAAGCAGTGCGTATTTATAAAATTTAGGCTTAATAATGATGCTGTAATTTTAGAATAACATTTCTTTGACAAAGTTCACCTTCATGTTAACTGTTTATGTTTTCTTATCTTTTTAGAATTTGTGATTTTTAAAAGGTAAAACAATTCAAAATAGAAATGATAAGTAGTAGTTTTTGAATTTTAGGCTTCATAATGATGCTGTGATTTTATTAATATCTGGACTTCAGACAATAACATTTCTTTGTCCGATTTCTCCTTGATGCAATTTGTACAGATTTGTTGTAACATATAATAATTCATTCAGAGAAATTTCCTGAAATGAACGCTTACATATTTATAAAAGAATCTTTTTTCTTCAATCTACAATATATTTATTCTTTGTAATAAATCTTAGCTTCATAATTGTAGACACTGATAACTCATTTGTCAAATGAAAATATGATTCACAAAATGTAATACTTTAATTGTCATGTTCATGTATTAGTTATTTTTTCTTTTATTTGTGATTGTTAAAATGTAAAAAGTTCAAAATAAAAATGATAAGTAGTACATATTTTTGAATTTTAGGCTTAATAATAATGCTGTGATTTTATTAATATCAGGACTTCAGACAATAATATGTTAGAGGTAATTTAATCTAAATTTTTATATTTATATTTTCATTAATATCTTAAAACATTTCTTTTTTATAAACTCATTCTATTTTGATATTTAATCAAACCCCCCTCCTCCTTTTTCTTATTTTTCTTAAACATTATTAATTAAAACTCTTATTTTCAAAATCCACACATTTGTATTTTTCTATAAGTCAAGACCACCCAGGTTCTTCTTTTTTCACTATGAGATAGTTTCCACGCAAACAAATTTTACTTGAAATTCTCACGTAATTTAAGGGATCGTAAATTCGAAACACACACAGGCAGATTGGATAAAGTACAAAAGGCCTTTATAAGAAGTCATGGGAATAACTGAAGCATTATTGTCAGTTGTATTGTGTGCAACTTTTATTACCCTCAGAAAAGAGAGTCATAAAACTATTTCGAAGGCTTGTTACGAAGATACATCAGTATATTGCTTTCGAGTCGTTGTTTATGGCAGGTGTCAGCGGGCGGATAGTTGTTTTCGTGGGACCCGACATACAGCTGTTTTTCAACGAAGCCCACGAGCACCTTGTTTCCAGGAATTGAGACAGGGAAGTTTTGGACGTAGCAGAACCCCACCCAATCAACGCTGAGTTTTTTTTCTCCCCTCGTCCGTTACCAAGGGAACGAGAGATGGCTAGCAGTGGGAGTGATGTTGTGAAGTGTGGATAGTTTGGGTGTGTGTGAGTGAGGGGATTTTTTCCCCCCACCGCCGCCTGCTCGAGCAGTAGATTTTTTTTTGTGAGTAGGAAGACGGAGGATTACTAGGGAGTTGATAGTAAATGGTTGTATGCTACGCGGCCTGAAATGACGAGAATGATATGTTGTTGTTGGAGTAAAAAAAAAGAGATGTTAAGAATTCGAGAAGGTTTTTAGATGTCGAAGTGTTAGGACGTGCAGATTTAGTGGTCTATCGAGAGATGCGTTTGCTCTGGTAACAGACTCTGCTAGCGTTCTGCAAGATAAAACGAACAAAAAAAAACATTCTTTGCAGTCTTTAAAGACTGATGTTTAAGAATAATCGTTGCTAGAGATTAGCACCACTGCTCGTATTTGGAGCCGGTGTGTAACTGAAGATTCACACGGAGTGGCTGAACATCGAAAATGGAAGTGAGTACACAGAGTAATGACACTTATTTCCGGCTATGTACCACATCAGAAAAGTATTTCTGATTCATATTTTATGGTAGAAACTACTCTACAGGAGCGTGTTATAAATAGTTACAGAATAGTTATTGGATTCGACTCCCGGTGTGGGAACAACAACTTCTTGTGAATAGTTTATTCTTGACTAACTTTATTTACATATATTTCCTTGTGCATATTGTCCTCTACCGTCTCGGATTCTGTTTAGACATTTTTGACTACTTAGTGTAGTAGCCAAGCATTGTGATCGTTACTAACAAGCCACTATGACTAGAACTTTCGTGCCTAAAATTCTCGAACTCGTGTTAATGTGATAATGGAGTGAAACCAAACCTACCAAAGAATGACCAAAGCACCTCTAACATCACTATGTACTTTCTGTGGTAAATATAACATCAGTATTTTTAGTTAAATTTATCTGATTATAGTATATGATACTTCTGATTTTTGGATTAACCAATTTGTTAATGTTTTTATCTATTATCATGACCTCAATACATTAGATTGCTAGTATAATTCGTGAAAGCTATGAATAATGTGTTTCTGTCAATAAATAAAATATCTAAGTAAATTCCTTCTTTGTTTTCTTTACTTTATTAATTTATTTTAAATCATTTCAATAAGATTCATCTTCAGTAATTTTACTTTTTGTTAATCATTAAAATTTAATTGGGAATTCTATGTATAGTTTGAGTTATCAGTTTAAAATGCATAATAATCTTTAACTTAATTTATTCTATTGATTTAAATATTAATTCTGGTAAAATAAATAAATTAATTAATTAATTAATTAGAGTAAATTATTGTATTCTCTAGTCATGGAATTTCTAAATATTATTTTAAGCATTAATTCTAATAAAAAAATAAACTGCTAATTTACTGGATGTTGTAATTTTTAATATTCAAACTTATTTTATTTAATTAACTGAGACCTTTTACTATTCTTTAATTAATTACAGGACATACTTATCTGAATTTTTTATATAAAGTAATTTTAACATTTTGATCTAAAGTCTTATGAGGAGCATTTTATAATAATGAATTACTTATTCAAAATTTAATTATTTACTCATGGTCTCTTAAACAAGGATTAATCTATACGATCACAGCTTCAGTGTTGTGAATTCTTGGAATTAATTTTGCTTTTTTTAATATTTGTCAAATATTATTTTGTTTAACCTATATCATCAATTTTATACCTCCCCTTTTTGTAATTTCTTTAAAAGAAAGATTTTGCCTTGGTAACGGACGAGGGGAGAAAAAAAACTCAGCGTTGATTGGGTGGGGTTCTGCTACGCCCAAAACTTCCCTGTCTCAATTCCTGGAAACAAGGTGCTCGTGGGCTTCGTTGAAAAACAGCTGTATGTCGGGTCCCACGAAAACAACTATCCGCCCGCTGACACCTGCCATAAACAACGACTCGAAAGCAATATACTGATGTATCTTCGTAACAAGCCTTCGAAATAGTTTTATGACTCTCTTTTCTGAGGGTAATAAAAGTTGCACACAATACAACTGACAATAATGCTTCAGTTATTCCCATGACTTCTTATAAAAGCCTTTTGTACTTTATCTAATCTGCCTGTGTGTGTTTCGAATTTACGATCCCTTAAATTACGTGAGAATTTCAAGTAAAAGTTGTTTGCGTGGAAACTATCTCATAGTGAAAAAAGAAGAACCTGGGTGGTCTTGACTTATAGAAAAATACAAATGTTTGGATTTTGAAAATAAGAGTTTTAATTAATAATGTTTAAGAAAAATAAGAAAAAGGAGGAGGGGGGTTTGATTAAATATCAAAATAGAATGAGTTTATAAAAAAGAAATGTTTTAAGATATTAATGAAAATATAAATATAAAAATTTAGATTAAATTACCTCTAACAAGAATCCCCCGTCTCTATTTAAAAACCCAATTTTTTGAAAAAAAAAAATTGTTTTTTAAGTAAAAAGTGCGAGTAAAAATTCAATGGATGCGGGAGAGATCACTAAATGGGGCCTAGCATTTCAAACAAACCAGACTTCGGTCCGAAGAATTATCAAGAAACACTTAGCAAGCCTACCCCTCAAGGTATACAGTCCGGAATGCATAACCTGAGTTTGCATACACAAAACTCTCCTCACTTGTCAACAAAATCCTAGACACACCTGTAGAATAACAAAAAAAAAAATTAAAAGATGAACACAAGGCTGGACATTGCTTTTGTCACCACTAACCTTATCAATCGGGAAGGTTCCATTCAAAGTATTTACCTGAACACTGTTTGCTAAACCACAAAAAAAAATTTGAAATTTGCCAAAATAATTTTTTTTTTTTAAAGCCAAATAAAAATTTGGGAGAGAACATTGCCAACCGAAAGAATCGCCAAATCCATTACAATAATAATGCATCTCAATATAGGTATAAATTGTTAGCTCGATGTACACAGATATATAAAAACATACGAACTAGTAATGTATATGCATATAAAAACACAAACAAAAAGAATAAAAATGGGTAAAACGCAATTTGCACAATATACAGTTAATTCACAATAAAATACATTTCACTAATTAAAATTCAGTTAACACAAATTGTATCAATGTGTAAAAATTGAGAAACACTTTCTCCAGTCGATTGATATGCAAGTTGAAACTATGCAGTAAGTTATTTACATATGCACTTACAGCGACACTGTGCATATTGGAAGAGCAACCCATTTATCTGTGCTATAAGCTATTGCCAAAATAAAAGCATAATGGGGCGAAGAAGACCCAAAAGCAATGGTGAAGATTATCACCAGCAGAAACTTAATTTATACAGTAAAAAATAAAAATTTTGACAAAAGAAATCCTTTAAAAAAAAGGGAAAAAATAGCACAGAACCAGATAAAATTTTATAAATTTTTCAATAAAACCACACCACTATACTTTAATGAAGTAATGTACTCAAGAACAAAATTAATAACCTCAAAAATTTTCAGGTAAAAAAAATATATATATACACAAAACAGTACACTAATATTACCTTACACTACGAAATACCTACATATATCTAGTAATGAGTAAAATTAATAGTTCCCTCAAATATAGTATTATCCTGTAAATCCACATATACTCATATACTGAGAACTTAACTAGAACATCAATTAAAATATAAATAATATGCAAATCGATGGATACTATCGTATTACACAAACAGGGAGTACTACATGAAAAAAAAAGGGGAAATAAATTTTGGATTCCCATTTTCAAAATGCACAAAAAATTTGCAAAGTCTCGAAATTACCCAAAAATCGAGAAAAACATAACATAATTCCAAAAATATACCTGCGGAGAGGTTATTTGCACTATAACTATCGAAATGTACCTTATTTACACTAACATTAGCTATATAGAACATTAAATGTGATGAAAACACAACCGCTCAGATCGCTACCGCTAACCAAAACAAACGGTACGAGTACTCTAAAAAGCTTATTTTTCACGTTAAAATACAATAAAAACTAACTCTAGACTATCTATATACATTATACAAACAAAATATAAGGTTATTAAAATAAAAATACTATAATTAATACAACTTAAAGTTTATAATTGGGACGCTTGTCCCTGTTCCTGAATCCATAAGTATTTCTGGACGAAGGAATCGAATCAGTCGGTTTGCGCTGAGATTCGATTAAAGTCGGAATACGACTGGTTGAAGGAATAACAGAGGATTGAGCTTCAACAACTTCGTTAGCTACCGCGATATCTGGCGTGTCCGTAACTGGATTTTCAGCCGTGGAGGGGGAGGGGGTGGTTTCAGCTCGTGAGTTCTTGAACTCGGTTGAAGGAAGAGAGGGGGAAAGGGGTTCGTTGCTGGTGGCTAGTGAAGGCAACGTGTTGGCTGTTGATTGCATGGGCAATGCTTCATCTCTGTTTACTGCTGATGCTGTTGGTATGATAAACGCGCGCCTGCGTTTTTTCGTCCGCCGTTCTGGGTTATCGTTAATCGATTGGTGAATGGGAGTAGTTGGATTCTGAATATTCGATTGATCATCGAATTGACGCTGCGGTAGTTGGTCATTTGTTTGGAAATCAACATGCCTGTTTTTAAATTCAGTCAGCCTATCGACGTGTACCACTTGCGTTAATTTTAAATTTGATTGGAGGGCGATTTTAAAATTTACCTCATTTATTTTTTCAGTTATTGTATAGGGACCATTATTAAATTTAGATAGTTTTTTACATTGTCCTGGTTTAACAGCTGGTGTAAAGAGCCAAACTGAATCACCTATTTTAAGATTCTTAGAAACAGCAGTTTTTTCTCTGTATTTTTCTTGCTTCTCTGAAACTTCCACCAAACTACTGTGCACTTCAGCATACACTTTCTTCAAAGCAGGGAATAAAACTTCACAATAGGTGGGGGCGTCATTATAATTTAAAGTTTGGGGGGTGGAAAAAAGTTTATAGGGGAGATTTAAATTTCTGCCAAACATTACTGCAGCTGGGGTTAATTTTGTAGAAGAATGCACGGCTGTCCTGAGAGCTAAAAGAGCAAATTTTAATTTTGTATCCCAGTCCGACTGATTTTCATTGACAACATGGCATAGGGCATTAATTAGAGTTCTGTTTTGACGTTCAATCTGAGAATTTCCTGCTGGATGGTAAGCTGACGTGTGAATATGTTTCATTCCAAAGTTTTTATAGACTCTCTCAATGGCTTCTGATATAAGATTTCTACCCTTGTCGGAAACAATATAGCTAGGAGCACCGTACCTTGAAACGAAATCTGCTAGAGTATCCGCTACAACGTCTGAGGTGATAGAGGATACAGCATATGCTTCAGGCCACTTAGAAAAAGCATCGATATATGTCACGATGAACTTGTTACCCTAAAAGGTTGTCTGTAAAGGACCAATTATGTCGAAATTCACTTTTGCCAATGGAAATTCTGGTGTTGGCATTTTCTGCAAAGGGGCTAGATGTTTAGGTCGATAAGCTCTTCTTTGTTGGCAACTAATGCAAGATTCTACTAGATGCTTGATATCTGCAGACATACCTGGCCAGTAAAAATTTTCGCGAATGCGATCAATAGTTTTCTGGAAGGCTTGATGACAAGCAGCTAGAGAATCATGTGTTAGTGCGAACACTTGGGGGATTAGTTTTTTTGGCACCACCAGTTTGGGCAATTTATTTAAAATGGGAGAGTCTCGAGTGTCCTCGCACATCAAGAGATCATCTCGGAAGAAAAATTTCATGTACTTTGGTGCTATATCCACTCCTTGATCTAGCTTCTGAGCAATTTGGCAACACTTTTTGTCAGTCTTTTGGAGTTCTTGAATTTTTTCAAGAAGATGAGTTTGGGGCATAAAAACATTCTCCTTTGCTATTTGTACACAAAAATTACAACACTGTATTTACAGAGATTTCATTAGAAGTAGTGTATCTAGAAAGAAAATCCGCAACACTGTTGCATTTGCCCTTGATAAATTTAATTGAAAAAGTAAAATCAGATAAGGTGCAAATTCACTTTGCCATACGAGAAGTTAGGTCCTGAATTTTAAGCATATAAGTTAGGGGGGCATGATCAGTGAAAATAAAAATGTGGGTGTTAGCTAGGTAACACTTAAAATGGGCGGTTGCCCAGACAACAGCTAAAAGTTCCCTTTCTGTGGCTGAGTACCTTGTTTCAGGGTCCTTCAACTTTCTGCCGGCAAAAGCCACAGGGTGTAAAAAGTTGTTCTCATCCAGTTGAGATAAAACTGCGCCTAAAGCTTCACCACTTGCATCAGTATAAAGATAAAATTCCTTCGAAAAATCAGGGAGGGCAATACATGGCTTAGAAATTAAAGCAGCTTTTAAATCTTCGAATTCTGCTTGCGCTGCAGGGTTCCATGAAAAACGACCATTTTCTTTAGTTAATTCAATTAAGTTTTTAGCTCGTTTAGAAAAATCAGGGATAAATCTCCTGTAAAATGAAATTGTACCAATAAAAGATCTAACTGCTTTGCGGGTATCAGGGGGTTGAAATTTATCAATTACTTCTATATTTTTATTAATGGGTGAGACTTTACCTTTATGGATTTCAAAACCTAAATATTTAATTTTATCTGATAGAAAAAGGCATTTACTGGGTTTTAATTTTAAATTATGCTGGCGAAGTCTATCAAAAACAGTTGTTAATTTTTCAAGGTGGGATTCTACATCTTTGCTAGCAATAACAATATCATCTATATATACAAGAATTCCCATATTTCCCAGATCTCCAAATATTGCACTCATGAGTCGTTGAAAAGAATTTCCTGAGTTTGATAAGCCAAAACAATTTCTCGACCACTCAAATAGTCCTTTATGAGTTATGATTGCTGTTTTGTGTCTGTCCTCAGGACGCACAACTTGCTGGAAAAAGCCACTTGTTAAATCAAGTGTAGAAAAGAAATTTGAACCGGATAGTGCATCAACCGAATCTGTGATATTAGGGATGGGGTATGCATCTTTAACTAAATTTTTGTTTAATTTTCTAAAATCGACAGCCAATCTATAAGATCCGTCTGCTTTCTTAACCAAAATGACTGGAGCCGCAAATTCAGAAATGGAGGGGGATATTATATTAGCTTTTAACAGGATATCTAATTGATCTTCCATTTCTTGTTTAAGATTATGGGGAACTCTATAGGCTTTACATTTTACAGGTTTATCAGAAGTTAAATTTATTACATGGGGAATAGTGTCACAGCCGGGCAAGTCTAGGACTGATGCTGCAAACACATCTTTATTTTTATTAAGAAAATCCTGCATTTTAAGTTTAAAAGGGGGGTCTAAATGGTCAAGATTAATATCTGAACTCCAGCTGAGATCAGCATGATCAAAATCAGCTAGTGGAGTGGGCACATTAACATTAAGGGCATAATTACAATTATTAGAATTACACTCAGAATCATCGATGCACTTTTGAATTTTAGCAACCCTCATTCCCTTATTCAAAGTAACCTCATCATCCGAAAAGTTAGCGAATGAAATATATAACCCGTGCTCCTGAGAACAGATTGTTCTAGATGATAAAACACCATTACCAAATTTTTTTACTAGGGGTTCCAAAATAACAACATCATTATTATCAATAAAATTGCTTCTCGAGCAGTTTACTTGAGCTAAAATTTTAGATTGGGGGGGGGGATAGTTACTAAATTTTTCAAAACAGCAAAACTAATTTTAATAATCTTCGACTTTTCACATGTATCACTTACTTCAGTTTCGACATCATTAGATTGTGACTTTTCGCTATCATGACAACTCACTTGGCATACAGGGACATTGATTTCATTTTCACTATTTTTCACATCCTTGATAGTATTTACACTAAGATCACAACCATTTGTTTCACATATATTATCCCGACCAATTGCCTTATTTTCATTTAATTTATCACTATCCATATTACTACAATTTTCATGATTATTTGTACTATTAACATTTCCTAACTTTGAAACACTCTCAGAAGATTTTTGAACAGAGGAATTGTTATCATTACTTTCACATTTATCTAAAATCACCTTATTTTTATCTTCGCTACTACATTTTTCACTATCTCGAATCTCTATTTGTTCTCTACTATCCCTTACATTGGCTTTTACTACCATACAATTGTTCTCACTGTTCTTATTCTTCTCAGAAATATTACTAACATTAGAAAAACATTCTACATTACCCTCAGTTTGACATGACACATTTTTAAGGCAAGAAATTTTGTTATTTACAATAATTGGCGGTTTAATATTTACATGACATTCTGAAATTTTTGGAAGATATTTACAAAAAGTTTGCTCATTAATACCAAGACTAATAGATTTGTCACTACACTTTATGATAGCCTTGTACTCACTCAAAAAGGGCATACCTAAAATAGCAGTAAATTCATCAGCGAGTTTACCTGCTACTACAAAAAATTCAGCTTGGCAGCTGACATTACTGAAATTGAAAATTAACTGAACTTTCTCAGTGAGAGGGACACTTTCACCTGTCACAGTTAGAATGGGTACATTGCATGCCTCAGTTTTTACACCTGGGAATAAACACAATCCCTGTCGAGAAATTAAATTGATACCTGATCCCGTATCACACAGTGCAGTAATAAAAATATCACCGACAGCAATCCTTGCGGTAGGGAGATTGCATGCTGATGGTGGGAAAACATTATATACAGAGGGGGTTTTGTCGTTCGGCTTCTCATGAGTCAGTCCGACTACTCCAGACTCAGCCATTACCCGTTTAAATTTTGTTGAACATTGTGTTCATTGGCAGTGTTGTTATTCTGCTGGGTTACATTATTTTGATTACCCCTATTCCTATAATTACCTCTTTGGCCATTGTTGGTACCTCTGTTTCTATAGTTATTGCCATTTCCCCTATAGTTTCTTTGATTCTGATATCCCCTGTTACTATAACTACCTCTGTAGTTATTGTTAGGTCTGGCCATACCTCTACAACCATAGGGATTTTCATTATAATTTTGCCAGCCTTGATTTCTGGGGTTTTGGGGGCAGTCCTGAAAAAAATGGTTGGGGTCGCCACATCCAAAACAGAAAAAAGGGTTGTACTGGACATTTTCCTGGGCTGGTGGTCTCGCTGCAGCTGGTTGTTGCATAACAAGACTATCAATTTTAGCCGTTAAGATTTCCATTTTGTTTTGGAGTTCTACAATTTCACGGTTGGGATGGCTAACCTGGGGTGTAGGGGGGTAAACAGCAGCACATGCTACACCTGAGGGGACCTGGGGGGCAATGTTTGCAGGTTCATAGCTGTAGAAGGGGTTAACACTCCTACAAGCCTTTTCTTCAAGTAAGGCAAACGTTAGTATTTCCTGAGGGGTCTTTGGATCTTTTGAAATGACACCCTTCCGAATTTCTGGAGATAGGTTACCTAGAAGCATAGAGTGCAGTATAGCATCTCTACTTTTATTTACAATGCCCTCAGCAATTCCATCGATGACAAGAGCTCTGCGTGACAGATCAGAGGCTCTGTCGAAAAAATCTTGGACAGACATTGAAGGCGTCTGTTTGAAGTTAAGAAACTTCGATAATGCCACATCTGGCGACTCCTGTTCCGTGAATCTGTCTTGTATAATTTCCACTAATTCCTTATAATTTTTGTTTTTATTAGCCTTAATTAATTTGGCTGCTTTGCCTGACAGTCTCTTAAACAGGGCTAAATTTTTTTCTTTTTCATCCCAGTTAAAGAAGGTGGAAATATCTGTGAACTTTTCAATAAAGTCGGAAAAGGATATAGTAGAGTCCCCGCTAAAAGGTGGGATGTTGGATAAATTATCCATCAAAGACGATTTCTTCTGCAACTCAGCCATCTCCTCGGTAAGGGTCTCCGCCATATTTATGAAATGTTTTGTCAACAAAAAATTCAGCGATAAAAAAAATTTTATAATTAACCATACCTAAACCTTAAGCAAAGGAAAAAAAAAATTACACAAATGCAAAATCTAAATAAAATTACTGATACCTACACCCATGTATACACTAGTCGCCTTTGTCAATATATATAATCAATTGCAAATAAATATAAACAAATGGGAAAGGTATGTTAAAATTTCTAAAAATTCAGTGCGGGTGGGGTATTATGAAAAAAAAATTTGAACAGCACAGATATGAGGGTTAACACTTCATAACATATACTCAAAGACATAATGCACAATACATTTTGAAAAAAAAATTGTTGCCTTATACCCTGAACTTTAAGTATACACAAATAAACATTACAAATTTGAATTGTGCCACACAGGTAAGTGTCACGGCATCAATTCTTTGTTGGGGGTTTGTTTTCTTGCCTAGGTACTATTACCTTTTGCAAAAATTATGAATGAGTGCAAATTACCTATGACTCAAAATTGAAATGAATCTTGTCAATATGCATACTTACAAAATTATTCTCAAACAAAAATAAATTTAGAAAAAAAGTAAATGGATTAAATTAAACAGAAACAATTAAAATTTAAAGAATTTAAATTTACTTGAATTCTAAGTTTTGAATTCAAAATAGTATAAGAATTAATCATTTAAAAGCACTGACAAGATTCTCAATTTGCACTACATCCAATTCCCCAACAATCAGCATTGTGAATTCAAGAATTAATATGAAGGGTAACAACAAGGAATTTTCATAGACATAATAATTTAGATTAAGTGTAAATTTTGGAATAAAGGGGACAAAATCTTTCTTTTAAAGAAAGTACAAAAAGGGGAGGTATAAAATTGATGATATAGGTTAAACAAAATAATATTTGACAAATATAAAAAAAAAGCAAAATTAATTCCAAGAATTCACAACACTGAAGCTGTGATCGTATAGATTAATCCTTGTTTAAGAGACCATGAGTAAATAATTAAATTTTGAATAAGTAATTCATTATTATAAAATGCTCCTCATAAGACTTCAGATCAAAATGTTAAAATTACTTTATATAAAAAATTCAGATAAGTATGTCCTGTAATTAATTAAAGAATAGTAAAAGGTCTCAGTTAATTAAATAAAATAAGTTTGAATATTAAAAATTACAACATCCAGTAAATTAGCAGTTTATTTTTTTATTAGAATTAATGCTTAAATAATATTTAGAAATTCCATGACTAGAGAATACAATAATTTACTCTAATTAATTAATTAATTTATTTATTTATTTTACCAGAATTAATATTTAAATCAATAGAATAAATTAAGTTAAAGATTATTATGCATTTTAAACTGATAACTCAAACTATACATAGTATTCCCAATTAAATTTTAATGATTAACAAAAAGTAAAATTACTGAAGATGAATTTATTGAAATGATTTAAAATAAATTAATAAAGTAAAGAAAACAAAGAAGGAATTTACTTAGATATTTTGTTTATTGACAGAAACACATTATTCATAGCTTTCACGAATTATACTAGCAATCTAATGTATTGAGGTCATGATAATAGATAAAAACATTAACAAATTGGTTAATCCAAAAATCAGAAGTATCATATACTATAATCAGATAAATTTAACTAAAAATACTGATGTTATATTTACCACAGAAAGTACATAGTGATGTTAGAGGTGCTTTGGTCATTCTTTGATAGGTTTGGTTTCACTCCATTATCACATTAACACGAGTTCGAGAATTTTAGGCACGAAAGTTCTAGTCATAGTGGCTTGTTAGTAACGATCACAATGCTTGGCTACTACACTAAGTAGTCAAAAATGTCTAAACAGAATCCGAGACGGTAGAGGACAATATGCACAAGGAAATATATGTAAATAAAGTTATTCAAGAATAAACTATTCACAAGAAGTTGTTGTTCCCACACCGCGAGTCGAATCCAATAACTATTCTGTAACTATTTATAACACGCTCCTGTAGAGTAGTTTCTACCATAAAATATGAATCAGAAATACTTTTCTGATGTGGTACATAGCCGGAAATAAGTGTCATTACTCTGTGTACTCACTTCCATTTTCGATGTTCAGCCACTCCGTGTGAATCTTCAGTTACACACCGGCTCCAAATACGAGCAGTGGTGCTAATCTCTAGCAACGATTATTCTTAAACATCAGTCTTTAAAGACTGCAAAGAATGTTTTTTTTTGTTGTTCGTTTTATCTTGCAGAACGCTAGCAGAGTCTGTTACCAGAGCAAACGCATCTCTCGATAGACCACTAAATCTGCACGTCCTAACACTTCGACATCTAAAAACCTTCTCGAATTCTTAACATCTCTTTTTTTTTACTCCAACAACAACATATCATTCTCGTCATTTCAGGCCGCGTAGCATACAACCATTTACTATCAACTCCCTAGTAATCGTCCGTCTTCCTACTCACAAAAAAAAAAAAAATCTACTGCTCGAGCAGGCGGCGGTGGGGGGAAAAAATCCCCTCACCCACACACACCCAAACTATCCACGCTTCACAACATCACTCCCACTGCTAGCCATCTCTCGTTCCCTTGGTAACGGACGAGGGGAGAAAAAAAAACTCAGCGTTGATTGGGTGGGGTTCTGCTACGTCCAAAACTTCCCTGTCTCAATTCCTGGAAACAAGGTGCTCGTGGGCTTCGTTGAAAAACAGCTGTATGTCGGGTCCCACGAAAACAACTATCCGCCCGCTGACACCTGCCATAAACAACGACTCGAAAGCAATATACTGATGTATCTTCGTAACAAGCCTTGGAAATAGTTTTATGACTCTCTTTTCTGAGGGTAATAAAAGTTGCACACAATACAACTGACAATAATGCTTCAGTTATTCCCATGACTTCTTATAAAGGCCTTTTGTACTTTATCCAATCTGCCTGTGTGTGTTTCGAATTTACGATCCCTTAAATTACGTGAGAATTTCAAGTAAAAGTTGTTTGCGTGGAAACTATCTCATAGTGAAAAAAGAAGAACCTGGGTGGTCTTGACTTATAGAAAAATACAAATGTTTGGATTTTGAAAATAAGAGTTTTAATTAATAATGTTTAAGAAAAATAAGAAAAAGGAGGAGGGGGGTTTGATTAAATATCAAAATAGAATGAGTTTATAAAAAAGAAATGTTTTAAGATATTAATGAAAATATAAATATAAAAATTTAGATTAAATTACCTCTAACAAATATTTCTGTGTCCAATTTCCCCTTGATGCAATTTGTACAGATTTGTTGTAACTTATAATAATTTATTTAGAGAAATTTCCTAAAAGGAACGTTTACATATTTATAAAGGAATCTCTTTCCTTCAATATACATATATTTATTATTTTTAATAAATCTTAGTTTCATAATTTTGAACACTGATAACTCATTTGCTAAATGAAAATATGATTCACAAAATGTAATACTTTAACTCTGACATGTTGATGTATTATTTATTTGATCTTTTATTTGTGATTGTTAAAATGTAAAAAATTCAAAACAGAAATAATAAGTAGTGCGTATATTTAAAATTTAGGCTTAATAATAATGCTGCAAATTTATTAATATCTGAGCTTCACACAATAACATTACTTTGACCAAGTTCGCCTTTATGTAATTTGTGCAGATTTAGTGTAACATATAATGATTCATTTAGAGAAATTTCCTGAAAAGAGCGTTCACATATTTATAAAAGAATCTTTTTCCTTGAATGTATATTTATTCTTTGTAATAAATCTAATAAAAGAATTTAATTCCCAGACTTTCTTTTCTATTTATGAAACAGCTGTTGCGTTTCGCAGTTGCGACATTGTTGAAGGATGGAAGCTCATCACCTACTTATACAAAATGTGATATAAGCAGCAATCCGAAAAATAGAAACTTGTTAGATTCTCCCCACCTCTATTATACTTTACAGAGCACTAAATAAGCAATATGTGTCAAATATAAAACTTATTGATTATTTTAGTGAATCACAAACTGCTTTTCTTGCTAAAGTCTGCTGGAGTTTGATTATTGAATGTGAGAAAATTATTGAATGTAACATCTTTGGTGAAAGCAATAAAAAACTTCCCTGAAATATATATATATATATATATATATATGTGTGTGTGTGTGTGTACATTGTGGTCATAAATTATTGTTGGGTTTCCTTTAACTTATAAGTTTTGATTTAAGAACATGACGAAAAATATTAGTACATATTCGTAAAGTACGACTCAAAAGGTTTTTTTTTAATAACACAAACAAAGTAACTTATGCGTAAAGTTTCAACTCAAAACATTATTAATCAAATAATGATTATAATCAAATAACACTTAATTAAAATTTTATCAGATTTATCAAAACGTTATTCATAAATTATGTAATATCTATCTATCTGACTTTGTGCTCATACAAAACATTAAAATTTTATTAAATTCATCAAAAAATTATTAATAAATTATATAATATCTATCTATTCGCCAATACTGAAAATCGTCCTTGGCCAGCTTTGTCCCTTACAAGCCAGGCTAATGCCAAACGAGCAAATTAAGTCGTTTAAGATATGGTGTGTGCTTGCATTCAGGATAAAAAAATGACCGTTGGAGATCTAACAATGTGTTCACTAATCTATTATACTTTACAGAGCACTAAATAATCAATATGTGCCAAATGTAAAACTTATTGATTATTTTAGTGGTCACAAACTGCTTTTCTTGCTAAAGTCTGCTGGAGTTTGATTATTGAATGTGAGAAAATTATTGAATGTAACATCTTTGGTGAAAGCAATAAAAAACTTCCCTGAAATATATATATATATATGTGTGTGTACATTGTGGTCATAAATTATTCTTGGGTTTTCTTTGACTTATAAGTTTTGATTTAAGAACATGACGAAAAATATTAGTACATATTCGTAAAGTACGACTCAAAAGGTTTTTTAATAACACAAACAAAGTAACTTATGCGTAAAGTTTCAACTCAAAACATTATTAATCAAATAATGATTATAATAAAATAACACTTAATTAAAATTTTATCAGATTTATCAAAACGTTATTCATAAATTATGTAATATCTATCTATCTGACTTTGTGCTCATACAAAACATTAAAATTTTATTAAATTCATCAAAAAATTATTAATAAATTATATAATATCTATCTATTCGCCAATACTGAAAATCGTCCTTGGCCAGCTTTGTCCCTTACAAGCCAGGCTAATGCCAAACGAGCAAATTAAGTCGTTTAAGATATGGTGTGTGCTTGCATTCAGGATAAAAAAATGACCGTTGGAGATCTAACAATGTGTTCACTAATCTATTATACTTTACAGAGCACTAAATAAGCAATATGTGCCAAATGTAAAACTTATTGATTATTTTAGTGAATCACAAACTGCTTTTCTTGCTAAAGTCTGCTGGAGTTTGATTATTGAATGTGAGAAAATTATTGAATGTAACATCTTTGGTGAAAGCAATAAAAAACTTCCCTGAAATATATATATATATATGTGTGTGTACATTGTGGTCATAAATTATTCTTGGGTTTTCTTTGACTTATAAGTTTTGATTTAAGAACATGACGAAAAATATTAGTACATATTCGTAAAGTACGACTCAAAAGGTTTTTTAATAACACAAACAAAGTAACTTATGCGTAAAGTTTCAACTCAAAACATTATTAATCAAATAATGATTATAATAAAATAACTATTTATTAAAATGTTACCAGATTTATCAAAAAGTTATTCATGAATTATGTAATATCTATCTATCTAACTTTGTGCTCATACAAAACATTAAAATTTTATTAAATTCATCAAGAATTTATTAATAAATTATATAATATATATCTATTCGCCAATACTGAAAATCGTCCTTGGCCAGTTTTGTCACTTACAAAGCCAGGCTAATGCCAAACGAGCAAATTAAGTCGTTTAAGATATGGTGTGTGCTTGCATTCAGGATAAAAAAATGACCGTTGGAGATCTAACAATGTGTTCACTAATCTATTATACTTTACAGAGCACTAAATAAGCAATATGTGCCAAATGTAAAACTTATTGATTATTTTAGTGAATCACAAACTGCTTTTCTTGCTAAAGTCTGCTGGAGTTTGATTATTGAATGTGAGAAAATTATTGAATGTAACATCTTTGGTGAAAGCAATAAAAAACTTCCCTGAAATATATATATATATATGTGTGTGTACATTGTGGTCATAAATTATTCTTGGGTTTTCTTTGACTTATAAGTTTTGATTTAAGAACATGACGAAAAATATTAGTACATATTCGTAAAGTACGACTCAAAAGGTTTTTTAATAACACAAACAAAGTAACTTATGCGTAAAGTTTCAACTCAAAACATTATTAATCAAATAATGATTATAATAAAATAACTATTTATTAAAATGTTACCAGATTTATCAAAAAGTTATTCATGAATTATGTAATATCTATCTATCTAACTTTGTGCTCATACAAAACATTAAAATTTTATTAAATTCATCAAGAATTTATTAATAAATTATATAATATATATCTATTCGCCAATACTGAAAATCGTCCTTGGCCAGTTTTGTCACTTACAAAGCCAGGCTAATGCCAAACGAGCAAATTAAGTCAATTAAAATATGGTGTGTGCTTGCACGCAAGATACAAAAATGACCGTTGGAGATCTAACAATGTCTTCACTACCCCAAAATATTTAAAAAATATACGTATGCAGGAAACAAAAATGACCGTTGAAATTCTAACATTGTCTTCCCTACTCCAACAGGTTTTAAAGATTATAGAATGAGGATTATGTAACAAGAAAAATATAAGTTCTTTAAACAATACAAGAAGGCAAAAACTATCTGTAGAAATAGTAGTATAAATAAAACT
Organism: Maratus michaelseni; assembly: GCA_963931845.1. Classification (NCBI taxonomy): domain Eukaryota; kingdom Metazoa; phylum Arthropoda; class Arachnida; order Araneae; family Salticidae; genus Maratus; species Maratus michaelseni. Next base: position 418,559,304 of record OZ007587.1, on the reverse strand, counting down.
GTAGCATCTGTTGAACTAGAAATGAATGTTGGAGTGCTAGACTAATTTTCATTCACTTTATGAAGAACAGAAGATTAAAAAAAAAGCATATGAACCTATCTTTGATTTCAAATCCAAAGTAGACTGTAGTGAACCGGACAAAAAATAATATAAGCTCTTCAAACAATACCAGAAGACGAAACAAATCTGCCAATGGTAGGAAAAGAGGCTATTGCAGAAAAAATGGATAAGATTGCAGTGGATGACGAAAGAAACCAATAGATGAACCACTATGTTTGACGAATGTATTTTAAACACATGTTTATAAAGATACCATTTCTGCTACCTTTTGTATGTGTTTAAAAAAACCAGTCATGCGCATAAAAATGCAGAAATTTTCGTTTTTAACACATTATGTGGCCATGACATTAAAGATGACGAAATGGATATTTTGTGCACTCTTCGTTTCAATACTGGTATGATGTTAAAATTAAAACTAATTCTTAAATCAATTTTGAAATACAATCAATAAAAAGGGAAAAATAATTCTGACAAAATGTTTCCCGTCCTTCATTGGCAGCTACTGTGCGAGTTCCTGTTTCTGTAGTCGGCAAGATTCAGGTGATTAGCTGAATCAGCTGGCGGTTATTAAAAACTATAGAAGCATGATAGTTGAAGACTTTTCACCCGATCTGGAACCTCTGAAAATTTTTTAAACTTATGCATGCAAGATTAAAAATCAAATTACATTATGCCAAATCTTTTACTCAAAGTTGAAGACATTTCCTACCGAAAAATAACTTTCTTGCGAGCTTCAACAGTTCAGATCACAAGTGGTGGCCAACTATTTATCAATTGCATTGGTAAGGTTAAATGCAGAAATTTTGTAGCGTTTTTATCTAAAAGAACAAACAATGCAATGCAATTAGAAATCCATTTCAAGCATTTGGCTTTGAAACAAAAAAGGTATTTTTTCTCTCATTTTATTTAGAAAGAAATTTCTTGCATTCTATTTCATATATTTTTGATTGAATTAATGTATTTTTAATGAAGACCTTTTGAAACAGAGGTACATTTTTAGTGAAAAAAACAATTGAGTGACTTTAAAACAAAAAGTATTCCTTCCTTGCTTTAACAAAGTAGGTTAATTTTTTTTTCAATGAGAAATTATCATACATTATTTTTGATTTCCTTCATTATATTATACGTCTTTTCAAAAAAATCCTTTTCGTAAACCGCTTTTATTAGTTTTTCTGAACAGCATCTGTCATTCTATAGAAAACGCATTTTATCAGAACATGTTTTCTTACTTTCCATAAAAAACATTTGCTCTTCTATAAAAATCCTACGCATTACATAGATTGCCTAGACAAGCTACATAAAATATTAAGTAATTTAGATGCTCTTATTCACTTTCATATGCGTCTTTTCAATAAAAGCCTTTTTGTAAATCACTTTTATTAATTTATCCTAATGGCCTGTCACTCTACAGAATGCGCATGTTTACAATACACTATTTCCTACTAATTTTTCAATTCAATTTTCAGCAGGACTGAAACTACGCCATAAATCTTTAAATGGCACTAGAAAGAATGTGAATTTTCTTTTCACTTTGCTAAACAACGTACAACCAACAGAGTGAAAAATGGCTCCAGACCGAGGATCGAACCCAGATACCTTGGTATGGCGCAACAAGTACTTTATCATTTAAGCCAACCGGACGACATCTAGTCTGGCATTTTTTTACTCATATACGTTGCCAAGGCTGCAACTTTGAAGCGCAAGATGGAATATCATACATTAGCACACTATTCAGTGGCGTACATGGGACGAATAAGTTCCCAGCATCGGATAATATATCTAAATTCCCAAGTAAATTTTCAGCAGGACTGAAACTGCGCCATAAATCTTTAAATGGCACTACAATGGATGGGAATTTTCCTTTCATTTTGCTAAACAGCATGCTAAACTTCTTTTCGCTCTGTTAGTTGTACGCTGGTTAGCAAAGTGAAAAAAAATCACATCTTTTCTAGTGCCATTTATTTCTTACTTTCTATTAAAAGCATTTGTCATTATATTTACTTTCTAGTCATTACATGTGTTGGTGTTTGTATCCAAGAGTGTATATGTGTATATGTGTAGAGAAGAAGAAAAAAAACTGTAGCCAATTTCACAGACAAAATATATATTGAAATATGTACAAGACGAATTAGTTGTGGTTATCCTTGTAATCTGATGTTTAGGTGAACATGGGGCATAGTGGTCCATCTTGCGAGGGAAACGAAATCACTTTACCAACAAACTGCTTCTTAGTACCTGGACCTTTATCTGAGTGCAACAAAATCAAGAGAAAATCCCCTTTATTTATTTCACCAAATTCCACTTTTTCTGTAACAAGTTGAACTTTACCCTTGTCTTCAGTAAAGGCATCTTCCAGGGCCTCAATTTCCTCTTCTCTCTCACTGATATCATCCAAATATCATATTCTACTGATGAAGTGAATGAATCTGAATATTAATTTTTTTTCAGTATGTTTTTTTTCTTTCTATTAGAACCTGAATATGCTTCAAATAAGCTCTTAGCTACCTTTGACTTACAGGTTATAGCAGTCATCATTATACATTTGAATATGTAAACAAGATGAATTGACACTTTTAAAATTATAAATATGTTGTAGGGACAAAGTGAACCAAAATATTTCAGTTTGCCCCATCACTAAAAGTCTTTTTCGCTCTGCCCCGTATGTGCATAAGAAATGTTTATAAAAATTTAAACCAAAAGTAGACATAATATTAAATAAGCGAATACTTCACTAAACATCAGAAGAATCTAATTTATATTTACAATATTAATAATGAGATCTTTATCATTATATACTTCAAAAATGTTATTTACTTACCTAATAATATTACAATATATTCATTCAATTTGAAAAATTGTCACTAACATCATTGACCTCTTGAGGTGATTGTTGCCTGACAGTAAGCAAGCAGATGTAAAATAATATAATTAAAATATCGGTTGGTAGGTGGCACTGCATACATTTCGTCCCAATTTCCCCTAAGTAATCCAGTAGGCGATGAATACAAGTGAGTAGTATCAAAGTGGTCCTTCTGGTGCTGGTGAATCGGCATAGTAATTGTGGGTGAGAGACAGCTTCTAAACTGTATGGCTGCAAGTTCAAGTTTGATCTGAGAGGTTGGGAATAGTCTTTCTCTTTCACATTCATTCTTGGAAAGTACAATGTTGAGTTAATTAGGAGAAAAACCATCGAAATTCCAACTATTGCGTGGGGAGTCCAGCTATTGCACCTATTTCAGTAATCTTTGGGTGGCTGTAATGATGATTATATGTTTGTGTAATTAATGAGGAATGATGCTTCCTTTATTTAATAGTTCAGTTCATCTCGATGATTGGTAAGATAAACAACATAGAATAACTAGACAAAGTATGCATACACTGCATACAGACCAAATAATTAACCATTTCACTTTGCCCCTCTATTTCATTTTGTCCCAATTTCCCCTAAGTAATCCAGTAGGCGATGAATACAAGTGAGTAGTATCAAAGTGGTCTTTCTGGTGCTGGTGAATCGGCATAGTAATTGTGGGTGAGAGACAGCTTCTAAACTGTATGGCTACAAGTTCAAGTCTGATCTGAGAGGTTAGGAATAGTCTTTCTCTTTCACATTCATTCTTGGAAAGTACAATGTTGAGTTAATTAGGAGAAAAACCGTCGAAATTCCAACTATTGCGTGGGGAGTCCAGCTATTGCACCTATTTCAGTAATCTTTGGGTGGCTGTAATGATGATTATATGTTTGTGTAATTAATGAGGAATGATGCTTCCTTTATTTAATAGTTCAGTTCATCTCGATGATTGGTAAGACAAACAACATAGAATAACTAGACAAAGTATGTAAAATATTAAAATAATCTGGATATTTCATACTTTTCCCGAAAATGCTAGGTATTTTATACAATGCGTCCTTTTCGTACATAGTCTGTAACATACAATCATTTATTTCATTTTTATTAAATCTTAATGTTACAACTGTGACATATAAAACATTAAAAAAAAAAAAAGGTTGCTAGTTTCGTATTTATAAATTTTAACAGACAGATCATTTATTTTTATTTTATTTTTTATCAGATATAATTAGTATTACACGGTTAGATAATAATTTTCTTTGGATGTTTTTCTTATTTGAACAAAGTAAAAGCTAGTTTTGGTTTTATTTTATTATTTTCTTAGATATCTGAATTATATTATACGTTCAGAAAATTGCTTTTTTCATTTTCCACTATACATCCTTCTTTTATTTTAACATTTCGAGACAAACTCTCCATTTTTAGTTACTCATTGATTGATTGTCCGAAATTCAATGTTTATTTATTTTTATTTTTATTCCTGCTATCAATGAAAGAAAGTTGTAAAACTTTTAGCATGTTAATTAGTTTGTTCAAGTGAGATTTAGAAACAGTATAATGCGCATAATGAATATAAATGAGAGAAACAGATAGATAATTTCTAAATAAAGAAAATAAATATGTCGCACATTTTCTGTTCAATATACTGGAGTCAAAGTTTTAAGAGAAATATGCAAACGTTTTAAACAAGATGAAATGTAAATAAACAGAGACACCAACAAAGCGTAAACTGTAGAATAATTCGACACTAGAAGGTGATTCCCAAAGCAGTTTATTTTATTATTACAGTAAATTCGTATTTTCAAAATACATTCTGGACACCTAACTCTGAGTATGTACCGTTTTCCTTTGATTTCTAATTATTGAAAGACATTGTAACTTTTATATGCACATAAATTATCAGAGTTGTTTATTTGCACTATTACGTTCATCCAGGACTAACTTAGCAGATAGAATTTCTGTATTCTGGCAGTTATGATAAAGTATAGATTTCATTTGAAAAAGAAAAAAAAATACATTGAATTGAACATGAATTTTTTTGTTTGTTTGTTTGTTTTAAATATGTTGAAATTTTGTATTCTATTTTTTCGTATTTAGCTTGATGTATATTACAAAGCGCTGTTGCGCGCTTTGATTAGAAAATTCAAACATTACGTATTGTTTGCATTTAAGCCACATTCAATTGAAAATTTTTTATGTTGTTTTATATATGCTGAAACAATTATACATTGGATTTGTTTTATGTTTACTTTATGCATATTACGATAATTATGAATTTTTTTTATCATAAAAAGATATAAATTTTAACAGAGAAGTCATTTATTTTATTTATTTTTTCTCAGATATAATTAGTATTACACGTTTAGATAACAATTTTGTTTGGATATTCTTCTTAATTGAACAAAGTAACAGCTAGTTTTTTTTTTTTAATTTTATTACTTTCTTAGATATCTAAATTATATTATACGTTCAGAAAACTTCTTTTTTTAATTTTCTGTTATACATCCTTCTTTTATTTTATCATTTCGCGAGAAATTCTCCATTTGAGTTACTCATTGATTGAATGTTCGAAAGTCAGTGTTTATTTACTTTTATTTTTATTCCTACTATCAATGAAATAGAGTTGTAAAAATTTTAGCATGTTAATCAGTTTGTTCAAGTGAGATTTAGAAACAGTATAATGCGCATAATGAATATAAATGAGAGAAACTGGTAGATAATTTCCAAATAAAGAAACGAAATATGTCGCACATTTTCTGTTCAATATACAGGAGTCAAAGTTTTAAGGGAAATATGCAAACTTTGTAAACAAGAGGAAATGTAAATAAACAGAGACACCAACAAAGTGTAAACTGTAGAATAATTTGACACTAGAAGGTGATTCCCAAAGCAGTTTTTTTATTATTACAGTAAATTCGTATTTTCAAATTACATTCTGGACACCTAACTCTGAGTATGTACCGTTCTCCTTAGATTTCTAATTATTGAAAGACATTGTAATTTTTATATACACATAAATTATCAGAGTTGTTTATTTGCACTATTACGTACTTTAAGGGCTAACTTAGCAGATAGAATTTCTGTACTTGTGTTTCTGCAGTTGTGATAAAATATTGTTTTCATTTGAAAAAAAAAAAAATAAAAGACACTGGATTGAAGATACTATTTTTTTTTTGTTGTTGTTTTAAATATGTTGAAATTTTGTTTTCTATTTTTTCGTATTTAACATGATGTATATTACAAAGCGCTGTTGCACATTTTGATTAGAAAATTCAAACATTACGTATTGTTTGCATTTAAGCCATATTCAATTGAAAAATTTCTATGTTGTTTTATACATGCTGAAACAATTATACATTGGATTTTTTTTATGTTTACTGTATGCATATTACGATAAGTATGAATTATTTTCTTATCATAAATAGCTAGCTTATATGTAAAGAATCTATATCGAAATATATTTTTAAATGTAACAAAAAAATAAATAAATAAATAGCGTTCTTCAAGACGTTTTTGTGTCTACCTATTTGTATTTTCTCACATTCATATTATATTACAATGCCATTGCTGAACTAATAACGAATTACGGAGATTCATACAAGATTTTATTTCTATAAAAATTATGTTTAAAACTAGCTACTTCTATCTACATTTTTCTTGATTCCATTGCCAATTATCATGTAACAGTTGATCATTGGAAAGGTTTTCTTACTCGAAGAATGACTATATAGCCTCAAAAGACGTAATAGACTCTATATAAAAAAACTCTATATAGCCTCATGTCTATACCCATTTGCCATCATTCTTGCGCTTTTTAACAATAATCCTCTAATACCCAAGATGATATTGCAAAGTAACGCTTTGAGATTTTATATCTACACATTGGATTCCGCGTTATTCTCTGAAAATTTATGTTTACTGAAGTTTATTTGATAAATGGCTTTCTTGGAACTGTCAAAACTACTATACATAACAACTTTTGCCCCCACGTTTTGGCCCCTCCTGTTTCCGTGTTGATCTAATTTGGCAACTACAAAGTCCATGCTATAGGAACAAGTTAGAGCCAAATGTTCCGATTACCTGAATATTGAGTTCTTGTGACATTGGATGTTCAATAATGCGATTACCAATAAGTTTGGAAATGACCGTTCATAAGTCACAAGCATTTGTACTTCTTCATGCAGTAGTCTATTTTGGAAACAAAGAGGGCATAGAAGGGTTTGTTTAGGTCGGAATCAGTAGAATCAAAATGTTTAATGACTTGCTTCTTAAATTTTGTGCTGATTTGTTCAATAAGAGTATATTTACATTAAAGAGTGTCTCAGAAAATTTTAATAACTATAATAATGATAATATAATGACAGTGAGTAATAATTACTAATGAAACAGCTTTCACAAAGTTATATCTGTCAGTTTTCACTATTATTACTAAAAAAAGTTTTCATAATAGCTATAAATATATGCATCTATACTAATATTATAAAGGAGTAAAGATTGTTTGTTTGTTTGTTTGTTTGTAGGGGGTAATCTCTGGAACTACCGATTTCAAAAGTGATAGTGGCAAATTGATGGTGACAACCCCTGCTCCAACATAGGCTATATTTTATGTCGGTGCCACTACCCCAGGGGGTCGCAGGAGCGAAAAACGTTCTAAAATTGCGATCTTTTCTATACTGAAGCAGCTAGAAATTTGAAATTTGGCGTTGTAGTTACTTATAAGATGTAAATGCTCTCTAAGAACAAAAAAAAAAAAAAAAAAAAAAAAAAATTCGAAATTTAAAAGGATGAAGTGAGCGAAAAGCGTTCTAAAGACATTCTAAATTACAATTGCTATGGAATCTCTAGAACTACCGAACCGATTTGAAATTTGGTGTTGTAGTTACTTATAAGATGTAAATGCTCTCTAAGAACAAAATAAAAAAAAAATCGAAATTTAAAAGGGTGAAATGAGCGAAAAGCGTTCTAAAAACATTCTAAATTACAATTTCTATGGAATCTCTAAAACTACCGAACCGATTTCAAAAGTGATGGTGGCAAATTGATGGTGACAACCCCTGCTCCAACATAGGCTATATTTTATGTCGGTGTCACTAACCCCAGGGGGGTGCAGGAGCGAAAAACGTTCTAAAATTGCGATTTTGTTTATACTGAAGGAGCTAGAAATTTGAAATTTGGCATTGTAGTTACTTATAAGATGTAAATGCTCTCTAAGAATAAAATAAAAAAAAAAAATTCGAAATTTAAAAGGGTGAAATGAGCGAAAAGAGTTCTAAAAACATTCTAAATTACAATTTCTATGGAATCTCTGGAACTACCGAACCGATTTCAAAAGTGATGGAGGCAAATGGATGGTGACAATCCCTGCTCCAACATAGGATATATTTTTTGTGGGTGCCACTATCCCCAGGAGGGTGCAGGAGCGAAAAAAGTTCTAAAATTGCGATTTTGTTTATACTGAAGAAGCTAGAAATTTGAAATTTGGCATTGTAGTTACTTATAAGATGTAAATGCTCTCTAAGAATAAAATAAAAAAAAAATCGAAATTTAAAAGGGTGAAATGAGCGAAAAGCGTTCTAAAAACATTCTAAATTACAATTTCTATGGAATCTCTAGAACTACCGAACCGATTTCAAAAGTGATGGTGACAAATTGGTGGTGACAATCCCTGCTCCAACATAGGATATATTTTTTGCTCCAACAGCCCCTTTAATAAAAAACTATGCGTTTCTGACGACTAGGTTTTTCGCTAATTGTTGCCACAGATTAATCTCGGAAAATGAAACATTTGAAGTTACTGAAAAAAAATAGTATCTCGAAAAGTATTTGTCAGAAAATTGTTAGGCAAACTGCGTTTGAAAGGTAAAAAATTGTATTTTTCTTGATATAAATTTCAAATCTAATGATTATGCCATTTTTCAAATATTGAATTTGAAAAATTACCAAATTTCCCAATGGAGTACCATAGCGAAACCTTCATGCGTAAAAAGATAATGATAAGTGCGACGTGTAATGGCGTGTATATTGGCTATAGCACGAGTCACAAATTATAGTAGCCTTATTATTCTGTTAAAATATAAAAGTGAATTATGAAATGTCAATATTTTGTTTGATTAAAAGTTCGTTATAAGAAATTGACCAGCGTAGCGGGCGTAGCTTGCTAGTATCATATATTCTAATACGAGCAAATCTTGTGTGTGTGTGTTTGTGTGTATGTGTGGTTATATATGCAGACAAAATTTTGTATTCTACCATTTTAGGGCACCAGAAAACCATTGGGCCAGGTCACATATTGGAGAAAATTAAATTAGTGGAACATTTTGGATCGTCATGGGTCAGGGTCAAGCTAATTGTATCTAAAAAACGGTTCAAACGATTTTGAAGAAATTTTGTATGCTACCATTTTCGTGCACGAGAAGACTATTGAGCTGGGTCACATGTTCGAGAACTTTCGATTATTGGGTCATTTTTGGGTCCACGCGGGTCAAGTTAATTTTATCTAAAAAACGGCTGTAACAATTTTGATTAAATTTTGTATCCTAGAGTTCCGGACACGAGAAAATCATTGGGCTAGGTCACATGTCAGAGAAAATTCGAATAGTGGGTCATTTTTGGGTCACTGTGGTTCAAGCTAATTTTATCTATAAAACGGCTCAGACTATTTAGACTAAATTTTGCATCCGATGGTTTACGGGCACAAGAAGACAGTTGGGCTAGATCACATGTTTGAAAAACTTCGATTAGTGGGTCATTTTGGTCATGGGTCATTATGGGTCAAGCTATTTTTAGCTTAAAAAGAGCTTAGAAGATTTGAATTAAATTTAGTATCCTACATTTTTAGGGAACGAGAAGACTATTGGGCTAGGTAACATGTTCCAGAAATTTCGATTAGGGGGTTATTTTGGTCATGGGTCATTATAGGTCAAATTTTTTTTATCTTAAAAACGGCTCAGACGATTTGAAATAAATTTTGTATCCTATGGTTTTTAGGCGCAAGTTATATCATTGAGCTAGGTTACTTGCTCGAGAAAATCCGATTAGTGGATCATTTTTGGGTCACTTTGGGTCAAGCTAATTTTATCTAAAAAACGGCTCAGACTATTTAGACTAAATGTTACATCTTGTGGGTTTTGGGCTACGAGAAGACAATTGGGCTTGGTCCCAAGTTCAAGAAAATTTGATTAGTGGGTGATTTTGGTCATGGGTTTTGATTGTTTTGACAACATATTTGAACTCAAAGCTAATTTTGACCGAGCATAGCTCGGTCTTCCCTACTCGTATGCAATTACATGTTATATTTTGTTTTTATAGCATTTCTATTTTGCTCATTTTCATTCTTTAAGATGTATACCTTTATTTAATTAATTAAAAATAGCATTTCACTTAAAGGCTCGGTGCATAATAATCAGTGTGATAGACAATTTCTAAAACTATATATATTTTTTTCATATGAAATCAACTAAAGAAAACAAGCTAATGGAAGTATGTAAATTCGAACAAAATATGTAAAACGGAAGTATGTAAAACGAAATATTAACAAGCCCCATTAATTTCAAAAGTGACAGAAAATTTTGTAATTTGGACGGAGAATCTGCAAGGGAATGTTATTATTACAATTATTTCGTAATTCAAAAAACGTACAGCAATCAAGAGATTTATTTTAGTAAGTGCTGAATTCATATTTCAATACTAATAGACAAAACATCCTATTTTACTTTTATGTGATTTATTTTGGTTAGAGATCTTGAGACAGACAGTGCCTCCGCCAAGTCGACTATCTTGATATTCTTGGTTATAATACTCCTGATTTTTACGGTATATTCATAGAATGAATTGACGGTATTTGTAGTTTTAATTGAGTTAAATCTTTCTTTCAAAACTTAAATATACTGAATGGAATATTTAATGTTTAGTTATAAGCTTTTTGTAGGTTTTAACCTTTTAAATATCTTTAAGCAACTTGTACTACATTTGCATATAAAAAGATTTACAGGGTTTCCAGAATTAAAACACCCCTACTCCGACCTCTCTATATATTAAACTACTCAGTGTATAAGTTTCAAATTTTGTACACATACTATTGAAGACATGGGAAAACGGATTACGTGAAAATTATTGTTCCAGATATCACCGGTAGATGGTGCTGTACAACTGGATATATGCTAAAAATACACAAAAACACATTTTAATCACATTTTATTTGAAAGTGCGAAACAATCATGTGACTACCTTAAAGTGAACCTTATCAACTCAGAGAATGCTGCTCAATATGGTTCTCTTCTTGAAAATTTAAAATCAGCACTCTGTGGATAGATTGTTCAACTGTAGAAAGTAACTTGTCGACTGAGATGCTTCACACATGACACTTTCTTTAAAGTCTGACGAGGTTAACAGACTTGCTCGATAAACAATGTTCTTTAAGTGCCCCACAGCCAAAAATCGCACGGATTAAGACTGGTGAACGAGATGGTCAGATTGTCTGAAACACACTACTGTTTTTTCTGTGATTAGTGAACGATTCTGAAGAAACTGCTATACACAGAATCCAATGCGTGGAATCGTTGCTTTATGCATGAAGGTAATTGAATCAAGACTTTCTTGCTTTTGCAACTGGGGTGCGACAAAAGTTTAGAACATCCTTTTGTACTTGTCGGCCGTGACAATGCATGTCAATGCCTTTGGAAGAGCTAGTTCAAAGAAGAAAGATGCAAGAATGAATGTGGCTGTAAATCCACAAGAGACTATCTAACTTTCAATGAGTGGAGTGGAATCTCTTGGGGTTTTCATTTTCCCAAATTCTACAGTTATGTGTGTTCACTGTTCTACTGAGGTTCTATATGAGCCTCATCGCTTCCCAGAAACTTTCATGGCCATGATGCATCCACTTCAACTCGTCTTTATTCATCTTTATGTTGTACAATGCCATCTATCGGTTTTTGGAACTATTTTTTTGTTTTCACGTAATCATTTTCCCCATGTCTTGAATAGTATGTGCACAAAAATTGAAGCCTTTACACTGATTAGTTCAATATATAGGGAGGTCAGATTAGGGGTGTCTTAATTCTGGCCACCCGGTATAAATACATATATTCTACGGTATAATATCATTCACGAAAAATTGAAGTACATTAAAACCCCGGCTATCCGAAAAGCATGGGACCAAAAGATTTTCGGTTAACTGGGATTCCATAGGAATTTTCGGATAACCGGGAGGCTTCCTATATTTTTTTCTACCAGATGGCACTACTTACCCTTCTCACTCCCGCACAGTTAGGTAACGCATTCGTGCCTGTAGATGCAGCTAGAACTCTATAATAGCCTTAGATGCAGTAACAGCAAGAGTCCGTATTCTATGCGATTTGCCCTTACACGTGTTTTAATTTCTCCCATACTTTATTTATGATGAGTAATACTTTAACCTTTTGATTACAGGGTTGGGAGTTGGGACATGTTGTCGTCCCAGAGACTATTTCTTTATTCTATTCTCCCCATTTTTTCAATACCAATACCTGCATGCACTTATATCAAGATAATTTCAGAAGAAATATACCACAAAGAAATTCTTTTGTAAATTGTGGTACGAGTGATTATAAAAATAGTCGTCAGTCCAAGGCCGTAATCAAAAAGTTAAAGCGCAAACGAGTTTTTATAAGCATGAAGATCTCAACGCATTGAAAATAGTTGATAATGGCACTTCAATATAGAGCAGGAAGATGCAACATCATCATCAGATGTCTTGTTGTTTAAAAGGTAGTTTGATAAGGCAGCATTGAAGCAATGCAAAGTTGAAAAACAAACCACAACATATTTTGTAAATAAATGAAGTGTTGTATGTGTCTATGCAATAAAATGCCTTGTTTTACGCAATATCCATATAAGTAAGTTTACTCTTTAATTATTTCATAAACAACATGCTTGTATAAAAATAAAATTTTTCTAAAAAAAAATAAAAAGAATTTTAAGTTTATAAAATATACATTAAAATATGCTTAAAAGGTGACAAAATAGTTAGAGTTGATAATGGCTTTCTTTTAGTTTGAGTTTTAAGTTGTTTTGGTTAAGCCGATTTTCGAATAACCGGGATTCGGATAATCGGAGAAATACTGTATATGAATAATGTTTTCATTTTAAAAATTGTAATTATTTGTCTTAATTAATTTTATGAAATATATTTATCGTTATAATCGATAAGTATATTTTCTCATATATTTATATTTATCTTTTTTTTTTTTTTTTTTTGTGAAAATTTTTGAAAATGTACTCATTGAAATATTAATGCATCAATTTTTATATATTACGTTTTATATACACTTTTTCACGATTTCAATAAATATGCTACTCTCAATATGTAATATAACGTAATATTTAATTCTCTAACTGAAAGTTGTCAAATTACATTACTTATTTGCATCTTTTTCAAAATTTTACTTACATTATAAATTGATGTCTTTATAAAAAAGTTGTGAAAATTCGTTTCGTTGAATTATTCATACGTCGAAATTTAAACATCACTGTTTATGTGTCTTTTATTCTAGTTTCAATAAATATTTTACTCTAAATAATTTATCACAATACGTATTTTTCTAAGTGAAAGTTTTGGAATTACATAACATGTCTTATAAATAATAATGAGAAAGGCGTTAAATTCCAGAATCTATAAACATTTTCGTATACTTTATAATGAATATTAAAATAGGAAGAGCAATTTATGAATGCAAATATTGAAAATAATGATAGAAGAATGAAATTAGTCTCAAGAATTTTAGTTTTTAAAATGAAACTCTGCAGGCTAGACTTTTATTAAAAAATGAAACAGCAAATTCCATCTTCTTTTGTCTATGTGTCGATTTTCTGTTCCCCAAATAATTGAGTAAACATGATTTTTTTTTCTTTAATATGCATACAAATTATTGAAGCTATTTTCCTTTGGTATAGGCCAAAAAGGTCTTTTTTCGAAAACAATAACAGAATTTCTCTGAAATCTCTGAACTTAAATAATATTAGTTTTTATAGATGTTTTGGGTCATGTGTAAAGCATTTTAGAGAAATTAATACTTTTGCGAGCCTTCTTTTAAATTTTACACACCACTTTTCATGAATGAAAAATAATTGCACTGTTAAAAAAGCGTAACGTTTCTTAAACAAAGAAAACATAATATAATCACAAATGAAATCATATATTATAAGTGCTGCAAAAGAAATTTTGTTTTTATACATAATTCTTTAAATCTCGAAAATATATTGGTTTATGAGTTTCCTAACAATAAAGAACATTTTAAGAAATCGTGGGTAAATCGAAAGAGGTTATTGTTCGTGGTTATATTATAACTTCCTAGATAATGATACATTTCTCTTTTTTTTCACAGCATATGAATATCCATTTTCATCAAAACAGTTGTTTAAAAAAATTAAATTTTGGACGTATACTAGAGATTTTTTTAATCGTGATCGTAATTTTTCGGATATTCTTAAAGTACTTCGGAATTACTATGTTACGATGAGTTGTAAAGACGTAATACCTCTGTAAACTTTAAAAAGTGTAATGAAAAATAATTTTTTTATTTAATAATGAATTTTAAAAATATATATTTTTTTTAGAAAAAAATATTCGTTTGAAGTACGATTATTTATTTTCAAAGAATACTCCCAGAAAAATATACAGCTAGTTTTTATGATTATTGATATCTTTGAAAACAGCACAAAGAAACTTCAGTCACATGCTCTAACTAAATTTTAACTCTAAGACGTAAATTTATATTTCTTTTAACACACTTATTTGAAAATAAGGAATAATTAATTGTAAGTTTATGTTTTCATAATAATCGAATTTTTAAGTAAATTTCAATTTATATAATTTAAATGGATATGTATTTTCAATCCCCCAATGCAATCTTATAATATTTTTTCAACATATTTATTTTTTAGTAGAAAGTGGCCAATGGGTACAAAAGTTTACAGTGCAGTCAACATACAGTAAGTACAACGAAATCTGAGCAATAATCAAAACTTAAATAATAAAATTCGCCGAATTATGGGTTTTGCACTAAAACTGCTTTTTCTGGATTTTCTACAATCCTGTTATAGTGAATTTTTCTTGAGGAGCCATATACTAATTAATTTTTAAACGAACTTTGAAAATTTATATATGAAAATAATTATTTGTTTTTTTTTTTATTCTTCTTGTCAAGCTATATACTTATACCAGACATAAATCACCATAACTCTGGATTCAGAAAAAAATATAATATGATTTAAAGTGTGTTCGGGGCAGTATCCTATTTAGAAATGAATTTTCAAAATTACGTGATGCTGCGGCTAACTCTATTAAAATACTAAGGTAAAAATAATTCGTTAATGTGAGAAATAATACTTATCAATAATCACAAAATAATATCGTTCACTTGCGTTCATATCGTTCCTGTATTTATTCTTCTGTATCTATATTTAACTTTCTTTTATTTTAACAGACTTTTCAGTAAAATAAACAATTTGCACTTTTCTTTTGTAAAATACTAATAATAACAATAATAATAATAGTATTAATAAAAGCCACATATTATTTTTCACAGTGTGCATTATGAATTACTCATTACTAATAATATATATTATTATATACTTGTAATACGAAATGATATTTGCGCAAAATAAGCTCACGCGTTTTATTTAGACTTTTACAAAGTAACATATGAATGAGAAAAAATTAAACACATAGACTATTGCTCAAGTTATGTTTAAACAACAAACGTTTATCTTTAACAAAGATCGGTTCATTTTGCTGTAATTTTTTAACTACTATTTCAAGACTGATTCAAATTGAGGCCAATTTGTTTTCCAATTTTCTGGCATGAAGAAGTTCAATATTCAATAAAATTATAATGTTGCTATTGAACATAAAAAAAATGTGTAATGTATATGGACCCTTATGACAAAAAACACACTTACAATTATAAAGAAATAAATTATGTGAAATAAAATGATACTTTATTTCTTGCATTAATTACATCCTTCGGATTGTTTTTTTTTTACATTATTCTACATTATGTGTTTCGGAATTTTTCAAAAAGTGTACAACATGCCTAAATCGCTTTGAAATGGAAAGCTGTTTCATCGTTTTATAGCATTGTTGCTAAAGAATAATGATACTTCACGTATTGTACATTATGTGTTTAGCATGCATAAATTGTTTTGAAAGTTACAACTGTTCTAAGTTTTGTTGCAATGTTGCTATGAAACGATGATGCGTTACGTACTGTACATTATATGTTTCAGAATTCTACAGAAAGTTTAGCACGCATAAATTGCTTTGAAATAGAAAACGGTTTCATCGTTTAATTGCAATGTTGCTATGGAACGATGATGTGTTACGGACTGACATTATCTATTTCAGATTTCTACAGAAATTGTAGCCCGCATAAATTGCTGTAAAATCAAAAACCGTTTCTTTATTCTTTTGCAATCTTGCTATGGAATGATGATGCGTTTCTACTGTACATTATGTGTTTCAGAATTCTACAGAAACTGCAGCAAGGAAAACGTTTTTCAATGGAAAACTATTGCATTGTCTAGTACCAGTGTTGCTATGAAACGATCGTGCCTTAAGTACTGTATATTATGCGTTTCAGAATTCTTCTGAAATCGTAGCACACATAAATTGATTTGAAATGGAAAACTGTTTCATCGTTTCGTAGCGACGTTTCCATGAGGCGATGATACCTAAAGAAGAAAGAAAAAATATGTTTATTTTGATCATAAACATAAGAAAAATACTCAGTTTGTTCATAGAAATGAATTGTCTAAAAAAGGTTAACAAATTAATAGATAGGAAATAAAAAGTTTTATGCCCAATGAAAATACTTTTTGATTTATGAAAAAGAATACAGCATTCTTAGATCAGTTTTAAATGGAATGATTTAAAATAAAATTTTTACGCAGCATTTTATGTGAAAGAATATACAGTCATGAATATAAAAATAACCATACTGAATATACATATATTGAATAAAATATATATAAAACAATATTTTCCTTTTTGTATTACACAAAAATCTGATGATTTCTTCATTAAATAAATATGCTGCATTAAAACCTTAAAAATTGAACAACGTTATCAAAGTCTGTTTTATTTTTCATATGTATAAATTGTTGTACACATTAAAAAACATATATATATTTATATATATATATTTATTCATTCTTCTTTTAATAGCAATATCAAACTTGTTCTTTAAAATGTATTTATATTTTACAAATATCTAAATTATATTTTGTTCAGAAGAGATTTTTTTTCGGACACTTACCCTATTTGTGTTACTTTCATTACAACAATTTCTGCGAAAGCATTTGAATTAATCATTGATTGATTTTGAAGAAAGTCATTCTTCGTTCATTTCATTTTATACTTTAATTTTCAAAGAAGAAGAGTTGTAAATACTTTAGCATTATAATCAATTTTACAAGTGAGAGTTAGAAACATCATAATACGCATAATGAATATAAATGTGAGAAAGCGACTGGTAAATTATAAAACAAATAAAAAATATGTTGCATATTTTCTGTTCAATATACTGCAATTAAACTTCTATCAGAAACATGCAAATTTTGTAAACAGGTTAAACAGAGGCATCAACAAAATGTAGTTGATAGAATAATTTAACGTTAGAATAAGATTCGCAAAACAGTTTTTTTATTACTGAAACGAATTCCTATATCCACGATGCATTCTGCCACCTTAGTTTCGTTTGAGTACGTACTGTATTTTTTAACTTTCTCATTATTGAATAATTTTGTAATGTCGTTTACTTGTACATGCACATAAATTATATGAGTTGTTTACGTGCAGTTGTTTTCGTTTGGGACAAATGTAGCATATAACTGCTTTTTATTCAGTCATGAATAAAAATTTAGTTGAATTAAAAAAAAACAATACATTGAAGATACATTGAATAATTTTTTTAATAACGTTTCCCTGGTGTTTCCTTGAAGCATATTGTCTAAAACGGTTATAAATGTATTAGATAGGGAAAAAAAACTTTATGCGAATCAGAATTTTTTTTGTTGTGTGTGAAAATCTTACCGCATTTTTACTTCAGATTTTAAATGAAATGATTTAAAATGAAATTTGTTACACAGTTTTTTAAGTGAGAGAAGTTACTGTCAGCTGAAAATAAATAGAAATATATGTATTCAACATTTTTTTGCTTTTTGTATTACACAAAAATCTGCTGATTTTTTACATAAAAAAAGCTACATTGGAAAAATTAAATTTTAACAACGCTTCCGAAATTCGTTGGGTGTATAAAATATCCGAAGTGGTGTATAAAATATAGTATACATTAAAAAACTTATATTTTATTTCTTTATCCTTAATTTAATAACAATATCAAACTTTTTCTGCAAAGTTCATTTATATTTTCCAAATATCTAAATTAGCTTTTGTTCAGAGGATATATTTTTTTCGGACATTTACCGTATTCGTCTTACTTTCATTATAACAATTTCTGAGAAAGAATTTGAATTATTCATTGATTGATATTCCTAAAGTCATTCTTCATTCGTTTTATTTTTTTATACTTTCATTTTCAAAGACGTAAAGTTGTAAATACTTTAGCATGATAATCATTTGGTACAAGTGAGAGTTAGAAACATCATAATACGCATAATGAATATAAATGAGAAAGAGAGACAGGTAAATTGTAAAACAAATAAAAAATATGTCGCACATTTTCTGTTTAATATACTGCAGTCAGACGTCTAACAAAAATATGCAAATTTCGTAAACAGGATAAACAGAGGCAACAACAAAGTGTAGTCGATAGAATAATTTAGCGCTAAAATACGATTCTCCAAAAAGTTTTTTTTTTTTTTTTTTTTTTTACTACTGAAAAGAATTTGTATTTCCATGATGCATTCTGCTTCCTTTATAACTGTTCGAGTACACATTCTTTTTTTCTAACTCTCTAATTATTGAATAATATTATAATATAGTTTACTTTTACATGAACATAAATTGTAGCAGTTGTTTATTTGAAGCTCTACGTACGTTTGAGACAAATATTGAAGATATATTTTCTTTATTCTGACAGTCATAGATAAAATTTTAGTTGTAATTTTGAAAAAAAAAACAATGATACTCTTTATACTTTTAAATATATTGAATATATTTTTGTATGCCGTTTCCTCAGTGTCTTCCTGATAAATATTGTTAAATGTTGTTGCAGAAATTGAAAAGTAATTTCAAACATTAAATATTGATTACATTTTAAAAATCAATGAATTGAGAATTCTATATACTGTTTTATAAATGCTGAAAATAATTATCCGTTATATTTTTGGTTATTTCTTTTATGGAAATTATAAAACATTTTCTTTAAATATATAAATTTTTTAAAACACACAGTGAGCTTGTACATTTAAAATGCAAATATATTTTTAAACTTTCACAATAATAAAATATGATCGTTGAATTTATATATACATTTTATTTTAACACAGTTATATTATTTTACAATGTCTTCTTTACGCTTTTAAAAAATAAGAATTGTAAGATGTAAGATTTTATTTATTAAAAATTACTTTTTCAAAAATATCTCTATTTGTCACTTTTTAAAAAAGAAAACAGAACAAAAGATGTCTGTTGCCAAATAGAATATTTAAATTTTAAAAATGAGGAAAATTATAACTTGTGTATTTTTTATATACAAAATAACTATTAATAAAAATTCTATAATACTGGAAAATTAAGTTACAAACTACATAAATAATTTAAAATATTTGTGTAAGCTCTCAGATCTACGGAATATTGTTTAAACAGATTTCAAATATTTGACATTAATTTACTGCGTAGAAAATACAATTAAACGAAATAAAATGAAAAAAAAATAGTTTAAAAGTAGCTCGCATTTATATTGGGAGAATTGTGTATTGGAATATCTTTGTACAAATTGCCTACTAAATATTCACAGATCAAAATCGCAAACTTGTCCGTATGTTTCTTTGTATCTTACCTATGTATTTGAAAATTTATTATTTACTTAAGAAATACACTTAAAGCATTTTGTGAATGTTTAGTTTGTTTAGAAAATACTAAAAATAAACTCACATAAGAATTGAGAAATTAAAAGTATATTTAATTTTTTTGGAATACAGAAATAACGCTGCAATTAGTTTTTTGTAAGGTATATTTTCGATGAAATTGTACTTTTCATACGTTTGATAATGGTATTGGTGCGTTGAAAAAAAAACACAAAACTTATCGAATATTTCATTAAAATTGAGAAAGAAATTTTTTGCATATGCAGAAAAGTAATTTAAAAATCAAATATGTGAAATTAGGTATCACATCACGTATTATAGCTCGTAGATTTCAGTTTGGTTTCAACTTTTTGCATCTGCAAAGTTTTTAAGGGAGTTTTTTGAAAATTAAAATATGTGTTAAAGATTTTAGTCATAATTTTCTCACGGTCTCAACCAGGTGCTGTAAATAGGTCAATAAAATAAGCAAGATGCCACTAACGACATTTAAGCTAAATGCTCGGTTAACAAGCTGTCAGAGTGTCACGAAGCTTTTAAAATGATTTATTGCACAGAACAGGGTACAAGACATCACGAGCGTGGGATAACACATAAACACAGTTTTACAATTATTATGCATTGTGCAGGCGAAATGAAATGTCAATTAGCTTGAAGCTTGCATACGCTCACACCATCGACTGGACAACCCCCCCAAGTAATCCTTCTCAAAAATTATGTCTTCTTGTTGAGAATGCATATTTTTTTTAAGAAGAAAAAAGTTATTCCTACGGAGTTTGCAAAGGTTAGGAGAATAATTGTTTTGTTACACGAGAGGCTTCAAAGTTGCCGATACTTTCAGGCGTCACCATATTAAACCCGTGATATTAAAAGAGTTGCTCGAAAAACGAGCAACTACTTATTATCCCAGCAATTTTGTCGTCTGTAGTGTGAATGGAAAAAGATACGGATTCATATCGCGTGGAATAGCCAATAAAATGCAGGGAAATCTAACGAGGAAATAGCCTTGCCCAGAACAATGAATGAAATGCTTGGAAAACAGACGAGTAGCAGCAAGGTTTGTCGCTTCAACGTATCCCGCGTAATAGCACTATTATAATCTACGAGCGGTGAAATCTTTTCTTATCCAGTCAAATTTAAAGATAAAATCTTGCATCAATAAGAAACGGTCAGACCTGCAATGATTGCGCGTATCTACGAGATTCAGTGGAATATTTTTCAAATGCAAGAAGTAGAGCTACTGATTTTTAATCGTTTAAAACAAATGGAACCAAAGCAAAACTTCCAGCCAGACTTCTAGCATTAGGGTGGGTGGAGTAGTGATACTTAAGAGCACCGATTTTTAGCTGCTGTCGCACGAATTTTTAGCAGACGTGTTATGAACAATTCACTATCAAAATCATTTTTCGAACAATATTCGTCCGCCAAATACTGATAGTCGACATCCTGCAAGTGGAAACTGAACGCCCTAATTTTATCTGCCATCTTACGCCCATAGACGTTGTTTTGTGATACCCAAAGAATTGAGTGATAATATATAGAGTTGAATAAAAAAGTATTTACTGCTATGATCTGTTTAAATCATCGATTGGTGAGATAGCTTTATTTTTTTTTCATTCTTGATGGCTGTTAATATAATTTTTTTATTTATTAGTATTCAATTGAAATAAATTTGCATAAAAATTTAGTATGATGCATAACTCTAGAAAAAAAATGGAATGCATGTGGTGTTAATACGACTTCAAAATGCGTTTTGATTTTTTACAAATACTTTTTTATTATTTTTTAATTTTACATGGTTAATGATTCGTTGTACATTTAAACACACAATATAATACTTAAATATCCAATGTTTTAATTACATTTCGGAATATAATATTATTATCTATACCTAGTATTCATTATCTATACCAGAAAAAATAACCACATTAAGTAAAAAGTGACATTCAGTGAGAAACCAATGCAACAATTTTTTTGCTACAACTTGCTCTATCTATTTACGAAACGAACAACAACGAATGTGGTATCATTCGAAAGGTGTTTGAAGCGGCTTCTGAGATAGTACACTCACATTTCGTTAAAACATGTGTTTTGATAAAAAATTGCTATTAATTAAAAGTTAAAACGGCATTGTTTTCACGAATGAAATGAAAGATTTTATTCAAATTAGTGGTGCCACAAAAATAAAATACCGCATTACATGATGCTCAGCAACGATCATAAGAAAGTAAATAGTACAAAAAGGATAAAGTGCGATGCCTTCGCACAGGTATATTTTAAATTTAGGATTAAAGAGGTAAATTGAAATTAAAATGTTTAGAAGAAAAAGACCATCGATCGAATAATGTATCGATTTAACTATATATACTGCAAGATAAAAAAAAAATAATAATAATTTCGATTTTTAAAGCCACATATTTTTTAATGTTCATTTAAAATATTTGCTGGTTTATTTAGAAGTGACTTTTTTTGAGAGGATGTCGACTCGTTTATGGATTTTAAGGCATCGATGTTTATATACCTGCTATTTTAGAGTGTACTTGTACAAACATGAAACTGAAAAGAATTTGTAGTAATGTGTAGCCATTAGAGAAGAAGTTTATGAACTAAAATCTACGCGTAAATATAAATTTTTATAAATGAATATAAGAAGAATCATAAATTGTTGTAAATAAATAAAAGCAAATTGTTTTGTAGATACACATACACACAAAAAAAAGAGAGAGATTACCCAAAAATGATATAATACCCGGTTAAACTTTCGGGGAAAACAGACGTTAAATTCTAAATGTATAAGAATTTTTTTGAATTGTCATTTGCATATAATCAATAATTACTTATTAAAATATGAAAATATGTTATAAAGGAGGAAAAGGAATAATTTAAGAATTTTTTTCCAGAAGAACGGAAAATTTCAATTGTGTCTCCGAAGGAACGTTTATTAAAATTTTCGTAATTTCAAAGCAACGTACATAAAAATTTGTATATTTGTTTGAGCTGATGTCACATGCAATTTGAATTTCGTTTCTATGCACTAAAGTATTCGAATTTTTTCTATTAACAGGATATATACGTAACGATAAAGTGAAATTCTTGTTTTACAGGGCTAATGTTTGGTACTTATGAAAATACCAGACACATTTCGCATAAACATTTACAGGAATTCGGCTTTCTTTTTTTACTATTCCTTTTTTTTTTGCATAAAGATAATCATTTTATATTGAATGTTACAAACACAAAAAAGCTCAGTAACAACTGCAAAGCTACATATTCCATATAGCACTTCTGAGCAATTTAACAATAATCCTTTTTTATTAGGGTTTCGTTCAACTCCCGCTCTGTTGTCTGTCCGTCACAGAGCCATTTAAAAAACTATATAACATACAGAGTTGAAACTTTGTGTATATAGATGAATACCAGCTGTGAAGAGCTCAAAATATTAAAATTTGAAAAAATCGTATTATTTTAATAAATAGAGATAAAAAACCAAAATTCTAACAGCCTTCTATTGGAAGTTTAATGGATTTTTCAAATGTTTGAGAATAATACAAAGCACGTATCAGTATGAGTAATAGAGAATAGTAAATATATGAGTTTGAGAAACATATTGAATCATGATAAAAATCCGATTATGGAAATATTCGCCTATTTTAACATTTTGAAGGTGTACAACATGTTTATATTTGAAATTATTATTTTTTAATATCTCATTTAGTCCGCATGACAGATATTATTATGACATATTATAATAGCGGGCTTAGCCCGCTATCAGGCTGGTTTAGATATTCGGAAAAAAAAAGAAAAAATAGACCGGTAATTTTTTACTTTATAAAAAACATGACTTTTTTGTTACTAAATGAAATTTATTTGGATTTATTAAAGAAAGGATAAAGTGTTTTGAAAGGAATGTTAAACGAAACCCTTTGAGCGATCTTCGATCACACCTACCCACTTGTTTTTATTACTGTAAGCTATAAAGAGTTTTAATTTCCAAAAACACTATTTCGGTAAAACATATAACGTATTTATTTTATTAAACACCATTATTGAATTTATCTTAATAAAAAGTTGAAAATAAGATATAGAAATTTAAACAAAATATAAAGAGTCAAGCTGAAAAAATAGTATTATTTTCTAAAAAAACAAAATATTACCACCTCTCCGGTCATTTAATAAAATTTTCTGAAATAATGTGAGTATTAACAAGTTGGAAATTGTACGTTAAACGTGTCGTTTCATAACTATTTTCACAATGTAAAAAAAATCATCTTTATTATTTCAGTGAAGTGAATTATATCGTCTGTAACGAGCGAAATGAAGATGCCTTTTATTTTTGTTATTACGTATGCCACATTTATGAATGGGATTTTATTTTCTACAATAGACAGCAATGTAAAATTCATCATGGAGATCTGGCTTTGCGAATGATTACGTTCGTGGTTTAATATTTTTATGACACACAACGAACGAATCTTCTGTGTTTATTTACTCTAAGGGATTGAGATATTCGGCTGTTAAAGTAATTTCCGCTGAAGTTATCTCAGAATCTATACATTTTTTTTAATGTAACGGATTTCTCAAACAAACAATTTTTTTCAACGATCTTTCTAAAAATGTAACTTTTATGCAATTTTATTCGAAAAAATAATTTTGAATAAAAACGGCCGCATGCCATATGAAAAAAGAAGTGGTTTGCCCGTATTTGTTTTTCTCAGTCACATGACTTGTGCTTTTATTATGTAGATTACGTACGATAGGATTTAATAGTATAAAGGAAACTTTTATCAATATCTTTTTAAATTTTAATTCGATTTTCCTGAAATTTGAAATGACTCGACAAAAGTCTACAACGATAACATATATTAAATTTCAAACCATTCGGTTTTGCAAACCATTAAGTTTTTGCGCTGTTATATGCGGAAAGACGCAGAGACAGACAGTTGGACAGACGGACGGACTAGATGACGACTATAGGTGCTACGTATTTATATAATTACAAACGCACCTAAAAACTGTTTCCTGGTATTTTAATTGCTAGCATAGGTATACGCTGAAGGTATGAAGTGCTTTGACTGTTGACACTGTGGCTTTTTAAAAAATAGAAATGAATTGTTTTTCCTCCTAAGTTAGTTTCATCTAAACACCCATTCACCTGATGTTTGTACCTTTAATCGAATCATTTTGATTTATCCTGTTTAACATGTGCTTCTCATCTGTAGTACTTAGGTTAGAGACTTAAACGCACATATTTTTAAATCAATATATTGTTTTTCTTGGTATAAATGGTGAATTTTAACTAATCTACCGAATATAAGCGGATGATAGAATAATCCACGTGTAGCATAAAAATCCACATCAAAGGTTTCTTGTATTTAGCCGTTTCCGAGTTATCGTGGATAGAAGACAAATGAGGAAAGTCTGAAAAAATCATAATTTGCGAAGTTTTGTATATTTTATTGGAAAAATAAGCAAATATTTGGAAAGAGTAGAAAACAGATGATACTATGTTTATCCGGATATATGGAATTAAGGTCGATCTACAAGTGTTGAAATATTGGTAAAATACAAAATCGAATTTTCATCAAGATCTTCAACCCCTTCGGCCCTGACGTCCTTCTAATAGGACATATCTTTTATAGAGTATTATTTTGTCTTAAACATTATTTGTATTAATTCCAGCATCTAATAGTGATAGTATGAATCTCTACATATCCTATTATGACTTTACTTATGTTTAGCCTTTAGTAATAATAAAAAAAATAATAATTTTCATAATTATTAGCAAGCCATTGGCATTTCTTTTAATTAAAACATACGTTTCACTCTTTAAATTAAAAATGGGTAATCCTTTTCCGAATTGGTAATTTGTGATAAAACATAAAAAAATATTACTAAATTTTTATGCTTGTTTAATTTAGTTGTAATACGACATTTTCGAAACGTCTTCAAAAATTCTTCCTTAGACTATTGTTATGTGAAAAACACGCAAAATAACTACATTTGTGAGGTTTTGGTAAAGAACGCATTCGTTAACTTTCATTAAACCCTAACTTCTATGATTCCGATAGCTATTTTTAATTTTGTTAGCATAACAGTAATTTTTTCCCAAAATTGAAAAAAAATCAGGTCCGAAGGGGTTAACCCGCAGTATCGATAACAATCTTCTAACTACAATTGGTCAAATCCACCAATATATAATTAGAGTACGTCAAAGTAAAACAGTGATCTTTTTCCAAAGAAATTAAGCCATTTGTTTGTAATAAATTACCTGAAATCATTTGGAACGGCCTATTAAATTTACACAATTGTCATCATTTCACTCAATAAAATCTATTTGTAAGTTGAAACGCAACGTTCCATCTGCGACTTAGGAAATGTATTTGCTTTGAGTGGTTGATATGACCACATTATGTCGTTTCATATGTCAAGGGTCATTTGTCAAGCAATATATATTTGGAGTTACTGGAACATTATCTGCCAGGAATAATTGATGTCATTTCAGTATCCCAATGAACAAAAATAATTTTTATTGTAGGCCAAAATTGTATTCAAAAGCTGAAAGAATAGAAACGTTTTCGGAAAATTTGGTCGAGTATATAGCTAGAAGGGTGTTTGCGATATTGCCGAGTAAAATTATAGCTATAATTTGATTTTGCATTTCGCCATTGTTTCAATTTGCAGCTAAATCCAGATATACTGAAGTAATGGATGATCTCTTGTTTGTTTCTCTTCTTACCAAATATATCGTTATACTGTGTGCAGATTTATAAAAGATGATACAAATTTATTTCTTTTTCAAGCTTGATGCACTCTTGGTGCATTTTCCTTTTTTCCACCGTAACTCGGAAGATGTTACAGATAGGAGAGGGTTGCTACATTGTCAGATGAGCTCTTCTACCAACCCTTTTCGTTTGGCAGACTAAGTCAAAATCACACTATATACGTTCAATATTTTGACAGTATTTTTATCTTTAATATATTTGACAAAAGTTTTCAAAATTTAAGCGCGACCGAATT
This sequence comes from Maratus michaelseni, assembly GCA_963931845.1. Lineage (NCBI taxonomy): Eukaryota > Metazoa > Arthropoda > Arachnida > Araneae > Salticidae > Maratus > Maratus michaelseni. The sequence continues at coordinate 418,532,354 of OZ007587.1, read as the reverse complement.
TTTTATAAATGTTTGTAGTATTTTATAATATAAACCTTTAAAGTGCAATAAACAATTTGTGCTAAGTCCATGTATACAATTTGCATGAATAAGGAATGCATTAATGCTCTCTGAAGTAAATAACATTTATGAATAGTTTAACTATGAATAATGTTTCAATTATTAAATGTAAATTAAGTTTCCTAGTTAAAACATTAAATTAATTTCAAATTATTAAAATTTACTAAACTGAATATCTTAAATTTATTTTGTAGAGGATTTTTCATCTAAAGATTTAGTGCATCTGTTTAATTATTTTTACTTTATTACGTATTTTATGCTTTTGAAAGGGCAGGTTATACGAAAGCCTTTAAAATATCGATGATGTTTCTTCACGGAAGTTCAAGTTTTGGAAGCATATCCCATTGAATTATTCATTGATAGATTATGAGGCGCCACTGTTTATATATCCGCTTTCCCGTTTCAATAAACATGACACTGTAAATGGTTTCACATAAATGTAAATTCATTTTACAAGCTAAAACATTAAATTAATTTCCAATTATTAAAATTTACTAAACTGAATATCTTAATTTTATTTTGAACAGGGTTTTCAACCAAAGATTTAGTGCATAAGGATCTAGTTATGGATATTTATTTATTTAAAGATCATGAAAAAGAACGCCAATCTAAAGAGATGTGATCAAAGAAAATGTACCAATGAATAAGTGAGCATGTGTGTAAGTGTGTTTTCATGTTAACGATAATTGGTCAAAGAAATGTATAACGAAATTAAAGGATGTGGTTTTTTTTTTTTTTTTAAATAACATGAAAAATGCATATTTTATAAAGTTATGACCTGTGAAACTGAAAAGATGAGAAAATGCAACAAGATTTGATTAACCAGCTATAATAACTGAGAGTTATTTTTGTTCCTTAAAAAATAGAAATATAATGCCTAACATGAACTGAAATATTTGTATCATATATATTTTTTAACATTTTGAAATAGGAGAAGAGTAGGGGGGGGGGAGTACAAAATCCCTGAACTATAAAAATAAATGTAATCATAATTTATCTGAAAAGTGCAATATTATAAAATTGCATGTATCTTATGGCAGTTTCAAACCATCAGAAACACATTCAAATGTAAGTTGTTAATTTCTCTATAATATTTGGATATCGAAACAATACACAATTATCAGAAATGTCATTTAGATATTACTGATAATAATCTAAAAATAAGCACATTAAAACACTTACACTAAACAATTAAAGTCAAAAATAAAAATAGAAAAGTTACTACTTGCAGAAATATTTGAAAACCTTTAAATCGTAAATAAAAATATGATTTGATGCATTTGCTTTTATATCTGAAAAACCTGACATATCGTTAATGGAATATGGGTTCTCTTCAAAACACATTATAATCTACACAGATTTTAGAAAATTAATAAGCATTTAACGAAAATTAATGTTGAACCTGAAAATATTTTTTTTTCTTTTTATTTATTTATTTATTATTATTATTATTTGCAAGCATTCTTGTGTAAATTCTTAACTAAATGAATAAGAAATACCAGAATGCACCAAAAAAAACTTACCCCTTTTTCTTTATTCAATAACCTAAAATTTCAAACTATCACAAGATAATAATCATAGGTGGAAATTAATCTTGAATGCAGTACATTTAAATTTAAAATTTTTTAAAGTAAATTTTTTTTTCCCAACATAATAAAATGATAAGACAACATATTTCATGTTCGGTCTATAGTATACGAACTGTAAGAACTAGTTATGCATGAATAGATAATGGATGGATAATCCACCTTAAAGTTATTCATTAACTAGTCAGACTTAATTATGCAAATAAGAACATGGGTATTTAAAAAACACATAGAAAAATGCAATGTCTGAGTAATGCGAATACAATAAAAATAATAAAACATAACTTACCTGAAAATTCAGAAATTTTCAAAATTATTATAGTAAAAATGTAAATTGTATTGCTAGATTTTTTTAATATCACTCAGATAATTAAATTATAAATTAAGCATTTCAAATTACGACATAAAAATATGAGATGCGGTTCAAAGTATAAAATATTATATACCTATAGGGTTTTATATTTTCCACAAGTACTCATATCAGTCTATATATATACACATATATATATAACGTGTTCTTCATTTTTTTTTAACACACAACAATGCAAAAGAATGAGATTAATTCCATACTTATTCTGAATTGAATCCTTTGTCACTAGATTATCTTGATTTTTTGGAAATATATGAACATATTCCAGCAAAAATGGTGAACAGTCAGTAAGTATTTTAGTAACATGAAAAAAAATCTTATTTCATAATAGTATCGTTAGCTTTTCATTTGAGTTCTTAAATAGCATTGGTAAAAAAGGTATTGCGAGATATTTCCAAGCAATCCAAAACTATTTTCGAATATGTTATTATTCAAACAAAAATAATGTGAGCATGAGAAAACAACAATATTTAAACAAGAAAAATATTTAGAGAATATTTTACGTTATTAATTTAGAATAAAACTCATACGCAGTCAAAATAAAAAGCTAATAATAATTATAAAAATACAATGTCATTTAATATTTCTTTTCTCATACTCACTTTTCGAACCATTCGTGTTAATATATATGTAAATTTTCTTCCTTTAGTTCTTTACTTGCTGAAACTCTATACTATAAATGAAAAATATTTTTCTTTATTTCTTGTATATGTTTTTTGTTTTGTTCACTAAACTGTTTTTATCCACTATAAACAGTACTAGTATAGAAAATGTACTGTAAGTTGAAAGTTAGGCGGAATCCAACGTCATGTGACGACACCAAAAATTAAAACTGACGAATGTATTTTTATCATTGTAGATGTACCATCAGTTTTTATTAAAATTATTCACACTAGGGAAGAAAGCGAACTTTCTTTGTAGGTACGACGTATGAATGCATGCTCATTCACATATTTAAAAAAAAACGCACACTTAAAAAAAAACGCACGAGATATGTAGAGCCAGCAGAAGTAGAAAAAAAAACACAATATCGATGATCGTAGAGCACCCATTAACGCTATACGAGGCGAACTTGAAGTCAGAAATCGTCCATATCGCAGCTTCTTAGGCCTACCTCGAAGGGATAGAGTCCAGCGGGAGCGAGCGAAGGCAGGCGAACATCGGGATTTCATCTTTTTTTTTTGTTGTTGTTTTCGAAAGAATAAACCGCCTCAATTGGTATAAATCGGCTGCAGTGTGGAAATCTTGAACTCATGAAATTTGGGAAACAGACAAGAGATCCGGCAGACGAGCAATCATCCGGCAGACAAGCAATCATACGGCAGACAAAAAAATCATCCGGCAGACAAGCAATCATCTGACAGGAGAACAGAAATCCTTAGTCCAGTAAAAGAAACATCTAGGGATCCGGCAGGAGTGTAGAAATATTGAATCCGTATAAACAGGTCTTTCAAAAAAACAAGGCTGGCAAACTAACAGGCAGGCACCATCCCATGAAGTTAAAAAAAATCAGCGAATGCCCTGTACAGGCACCAAGATTTATGGTAACGGAAATCTACGTGTTTAAAAGTACATTGCGTGACAAATAATCCAGGTGATATGCATCCACTGAAAGTAACATAAAAAGGCAGTAGGCTGTAGAATTAAATGCTCTGAACAGATTCTTTACGATATTAGTTTATTAAACTTCAAGTTATAAGCGTACGATTACAAAGTACGTACATGAAGGGATGGGATGGTGCCTGAGAGCATTTTAACCAACGCGAGCTTACATTATTAACTTCTTATCAGAGGAGCGTGCGAGAGAGAGAAATGAGCCCTCCGACACATGTCGATTTTCATGCCATACACATATTGGCAACATGAAATTGGCGAATCAGCACATGAAAATGAATGATGTCATCTAAGCTAAAAATTATCAGTTACGCATTAGGCAATTAGGAGAATTTTTGAATTACAGGACAGGGGTACCAGAATAGCAGTCCTAAAAAGTGAGCCAACAAGAATGTGAATGCCAAATGTACGTTGAGAGCAAAGTTTTGGGAATCTAGCTGAAGTAGACAAAACAACTCTCATGTACTGAAAATGTTTAGGATTTACCGAAAAGGCTAAACTCAAAAATTAAGCAGACACAGACATTTCTAACGAACGTTGGACGGAATGAGAAATAAAATGCAAACCAAATACAAAGTCAATCTTTATCTCTTTTCTTTTTTTTTTTTGGATATCTAGTGATGGTGATTAATCGTTTAAATGAATTCTATCTATGTGAGAAAGTTTTATTGATAAAGGGCATATGTTAAATATATTTTCTTTTAATGGAGGAAAATTACGGCGGGAGCTGAAATAAAAGTTAGGATAAAATAACTAAGTAATTAAAAGTTAGTTTAAACTGAAAATTAAAGAAAAGGATTAATTTAAGAAAAATATATGTGATACCACATCACATACTCTATTACGGACTATATGCTTTTGATAGGACAGGTTCTTCGAAAATCTTTAAAATATCGATGATGTTTTTTCACAGAAGTGCACGTTTTGGAAGCATATACCATTGAATTAATCATTGATAGATTATGGAGCACCACTGTTTATATATCCACATTCATGTTTCAATAAACATGACGCTGTAAATGGTTTCACATAGATGTAAATTCATTTTACAAGCTAAAACATTAAATTAATTTCCAATTATTAAAATTTACTAAACTGAATATCTTAATTTTATTTTGAACAGGGTTTTCAACCAAAGATTTAGTGCATCTATTTAATTATTTTTACTCTATTACGGACTATATGCTTTTGAAAAAGGGCAGGTTCTTCGAAAATCTTTAAAATATCGATGATGTTTTTACACAGAAGTGCACGTTTTGGAAGCATATCCCATTGAATTAATCATTGATAGATTATGGAGCACCACTGTTTATATATCCACATTCATGTTTCAATAAACATGACGCTGTAAATGGTTTCACATAAATGTAAATTCATTTTACAAGCTAAAACATTAAATTAATTTCCAATTATTAAAATTTACTAAACTGAATATCTTAATTTTATTTTGAACAGGGTTTTCAACCAAAGATTTAGTGCATCTATTTAATTATTTTTACTCTATTACGGACTATATGCTTTTGAAAAAGGGCAGGTTCTTCGAAAATCTTTAAAATACCGATGATGTTTTTACAAAGAAGTGCACGTTTTGGAAGCATATCCCATTGAATTATTCATTGATAGATTATGAGACACCACTGTTTATATATCCACTTTCTTGCTTCAATAAACATGATGCTGTAAATAGTTTCGCATAATATTTTTTTTTTCTTCGTGTGAGAATGCTTCTGTTACATAAAATATTTACATATTTTACGAAAATTAATTTTAAATTCAAATTGGTTTCTTTATGAAAAGTCCTGAACGGATGTCGCATTAAATTATTCCATCATCGATTTTTAAACATCACTGTTTATATGCCTTTTATTCTTGTTTCAATAAACAAACTACTGCAAATAATTTGACACAATACTTATTTTTCCAAGTAAAAGTTCTTCAGTTACATATCACGTCTTATGAATAATAATGACAGAGACTTAAATTTCTGAATTTACAAACAATTTCGTACACTTTATAATGAATACAGAGAAAAAGAATAGGCGATAGAAATAAGCGAAAATATTTTAAACAAGATGAAAAATGAATAAATATAGATTTGAAGTCGACGAGATAATTTTAAATTTTGAATCGTCTATGGCACTTTTAATAAAACTTTGTTACATGAAAACTAGCGATCTACGTTTTGTTTGTGTATGTGTGTATATGCTATTTCTGAAATAATTGAGTAAATATAAATTCCATTTCCTTTATTATGAATATAAATATTCGATTTGTTTTGCATCGACATCTAGGTAAAAGACTTTTTTTCAGAAACTATGACAAAATATTCCGCATTTAAATTTCTGATTGAAAATGATAATAATTTCATGGATGTTTTATGTCATATATTAAAAAGTTTGGGTAATTTAAAAAAGAAGGTTTAGATTTATGCTTCTATGTATTTATTTAAGAAGGAATTTTAACAAGAAATGTGAAACATTTTGTATAACATATCTTCAATATAAATATTTCATCAGGAAGATATCAAAATGTCCAAACTGCTCATTCTCAAGTTTTATACTTAATATCAGTGTGTAATGTGTTTTGAATTGAAATAATATTCATTTTACGGACAGCAATGTAATCCAATTCACTTTTGCGGTCAAGTAATGAAACAAACAATACGTGTTACATTAAGGGTCTACTTCACTCAGTCGAAAACACTCGCTGACTAATGTTAATCCTATGGGGGAAATATTTTAAGATATCTCGTTCGCATTTCAATATTTTTAAATGATTTTTTTTGTATTGGATAGCTGAGGTCAATATCTATTCCCTTTTCGATTTTGATCACAAGTTTTTATTATTGAGATACTTTCACTTTCGGAACCGGTTTCAAAAATGAATGTATCCTCAAAAAAAAAAATAAATAAATAAATAAATAAATAAAAATAAAATAAAAAAAGTAAAAAAAAAAGGCTGTTTTATATTAGGACATATTATAAATTAAACAGAACGATATATTTACATCCTAGTCTACTCGAAAAGTTTCAGGAAAAGGCAGAAAGCAGAATAAGATACTAAAATGTGTGAGCTGCCGGATAAACAAGAAAGAAAATTCACACTTCAAACGCTGATTTTGTGACACATTCCAACACTCCCAGAATACTGCAATGGAACTTTACCGTTTAAAAATGTGATTTCAGCTTTTTTCTGTTTAGATACGGAAAGACACTCAAATATTTTGTGCATTCGTTTGCATGATATATAGATCTGCATATACACTACATATTGTGCTATTTTTTTTATAAATATTACAAAACGCATAACACAGTCAAAAATTCATCTTAAATCAATAATTCACTACAAACCGATGTCATAACCACTTTTCAGGTATCTTGGAAATTGTTAATAAACGAAGCTATAAATACTTTCCGAATAAGCAGATAAAAAAAATTAAGCCTACATTTTTTTTTTTTTGAATTTTTGTCAGTTATAAATCGTACGAATTTATATCCCTCTGCTTGTAGTAAAAAAACTCTGCGACGAAAGAATACAGAGAACAGAATACATAAAATAAATATATACATCACTTTTCATTATTACGAAATGAGAATTTGATGTGTTCGATACCTGAAAACAGACATATGACACATGGGCTGATAAGTTCCCGGTCTAATAAAGAAAACACAACTTTTTAACAAAACTTTATAACTTTATAACTTTAATAAATAACATAACTTTAATAATAAATAATAATAATTTAATAATAATAATTTAATAATAATAATTGTTTAATAATAATTTAATAATAATAATTTAATAATAATAATTTTATAATAATAATTTAATAATAATTTAATAATAATAATTTTATAATAATAATTTAATAATAATAATTTAATAATAATAATTTTATAATAATAATTTAATAAATGATTAATAATAATAATTTAATAATAAATAACATAATTTTATAACGAAAAAGCTCCAAACAGTGCTCAGAACTCGTTGTTGCTTTTGGTCAAAAGTCAACACGCGCGGCAGCCACTTTGACAACAGCTTTTTCATAGACAAATGTTCATTCAAAATAAAACGTACACGTTCCTTGGATATCTTCAGAGTCTGAGCTCAACTTCACTTTATGGTTCCCCAAAACGATTTTGTGGACTTTTTTTATGTTTTCCGGAGTAACCACCTCTTTTGCGTGTTGCATCACTGGTGTCTGTAAGACCACGTTTAAATTCAGCAAACCAGTCAATAATGGGATATTTACCTGGTACAGTGTCCGGATAACGCTTACCAAGCCAAGCTTTTGTTTGAACGGTGTTTTTCCCCCATCAAATAACAATTCTTGAAATTCTTGTTTATCCATTTTTTTTGTTTTCCAACAAAGTCGTTCAACTGAAACCACTCTAACGTTTTATCCACACGGCGAATCGTCACGACATTTTTTCTGCTACCTTTTAAAGGTTAATATTTAATAAAAAAAACATCGGTTCGGCGATTGCAACGCCATCTGTGTGCCAGACCGGGAACTTATCAGCCCATGTGTTACGTGTTTAAAGTTCTTATATAGGACAAAAATAGGTTTGCGGGCTTCGAGAATACAATTACAGTTTATCAGCAGTATTATTCGGACTAGGTATTGTGTCATATTTATGTCAATTTTAAAATTAAATTTTTAATTAAAATTTGCCATATAGTTTTCTTTATAAGAAAATGTATAACTGAATATATAAAACAAAATATATACAATTTTTATATTTATTACATCAGGATCGGATGATATTAGAACAAGAAGTCTCGTTTATTTTGTAAGGCTATATTTTAACAGAGATTTAAAAGCTTGGTGATTTTTTCTTTCACCTGTCTAAATTATATTTTTTATCTTTATCTTTATATTTATATATGAATCTTTATATATAAATGAACAATCAAAGCTGGTTCTTTATTTTTTTAAATAACTTTCGGGTATCTAAATTAAATCATGTAAAAAAGTTTTTTTTCGGACTTCTACAAAATTCGTCATATTTTCCTTAAAATAATTCGTTAGCAATTCTCGCTTTGAAATAATTAAGAATTTATTTTCCAAAAGTCAGTGTTTATTTATTATTATTTATAATTTTATTTCAAGGCAGAGTTATACATACTTTAGCATGATAATAATTTCGTACAAGTAAGTTTTAGCAACATCATAAATGCGCATAATGTATATAAATGAGATAGAAACGCAGAAAATGTCAACATAAAGAAAAAAAATAAGTCGCGCATTTTCCGTTCAATACATCCGAGTCAGTGTTTTAAAGGAATTACGCAAATGTTTAAACAGAATAAAATATAAATAGACAAAGATATCATCAAAGCATAGTCGATAAAATATTTTAACGCTAGAATGCGATTTTCAAAACAGTTTTTATTATTTCTATACTGATATCGTATTTTCAGAATGATTCCTATTTTTAAACTTTTTGTTTGAATAAGTAATATTTTTCTTATTTTTCTAATTATTGAATATTATTATAATACTGTTTACATTTTTATGCACATAACTTATTTGCTTTGTTTTCTAGCAGTATTCTGTACTTTTGGGACAATGGCAGCAGGTATATTTTCTCCATTCTGACAGTTATAAATAAAATTGGATCCACTTTGTAAAATAAATCATGAAATATACTGTTTATTCCTTTAAATATGTTGAATACATTGTTGAAATTTACTTTTTTTGGTGGTTTATTAATAATTATTATAAAACTCCACTGCATATTTTGAATAGAGACTTCACATATTAATTTTTGTTTCTTATAGAAAAAAAAATTAAGTTTAAATTTTGTATACTTTTATTTTAACTAAGCTAAATAAAAGTATGCGTCAAATTTTTGAAATGTTTGTTTAATGGAAATTATAAAATATTTTTAATTTTTCTTTTCCAAACTGCTAGCTTATACATAAACAAATAAAATGAGTATATATTTTTCAAAAAAGAAAAAAAAAAGTAAAGTGTGATTTTTGAAATTGTTTATATATATTTATTTTCACAGATTTATAATATTTTACAATGTCTCTTTTGTATATATGAAAAATTAAGAAGTTTTTTTTATGTATAAATGTACGATATTATTAACTAAAGCTTGCTTTCTGAAATCGATTCATACATGTGAGATTTTTAACGAAATAAGGAAAAAAAATGTTTGTTTCCAAATAGAAAGTTTAAATTTTATACATGATGAAATTATAATTTTTTTACTTTTTGAAAGCATTTACTTATCATTATTAGTTCCAAATAATTATAAATAAAAAATCTACAATACTGGAAATTTTAAGAACAAACTACATAAAACAATTTTGAAATTCCTTAGAATGAACCAGAGCTATGTTAATTTATTAATACACTAGAATCAGATTTGAAATTAAAAGAGTATGGGGGAAAATGTATTTGAACGAAAATATATTTATAAATATTAATAAATGCTAGAAAAAAGAATGGCTGTATAGAAATTTTCAACATCTGATATAACAGTATAAAAAACTTTTCATTATTAGCATTTAATAAATTGAGCTTACAAAATTTATTTTCTTCACGTATTTTAAATGAAGCAAATTTGAAAACTCAAGTCAAGTATTAATTGAAATATATTTTTAAATATTTATAAAACCATTCATCATAGATGTTTTTGTATCCACTTTAAGAAAAATTTACCCCTAGATATACCTATATAATTACATTAAATGAAAGTGGTGTAAAAAGCAAGTTCATTATTAAAGCTGTTCGGAAGTATTATTTCTTAAAATTTATTTATAGATAAAATATATGGAGCTTTTTTATAGTATCTGTAAGACTGTAAGATGAAATGATATTAGCTGAACATATCTTGAAAAAGAATATATTACGTATAAAATAATAGTGGTGAGCCATTTAAAAAATGTTTTAAAAATTTCCTTAAAAATTACGGTAATATAAAAGTATTTATTAATATTTGACTTACGCTCCTTTTATTTTTACATACTTTCTTTTAACGTATATTTCTGTATGTATGTGGCAGTCAAATATTGATACTCATTTTTCACCCACTTCCTGTTGACGTAGAGCTTTGGAATTTGGAATATATATGTATTCCTGAGGGCAATACATGAAATGAACAATATGTTTTTAAAATTCGATCCCTAAGTGGGGGTGAAATTAGGCCCAAAACTTCCATTTTTCCCACTCCCGAATATAGAGGAAAGGGTTGAAAAAGTGGCAGCCGCGAAGTATATTACGGTGCTTGATTTGACAAAAGGATATTGGCAGATACCCGTGACCCCCAGGGCGCAGAAATTGGCCGCATTTGTGACTAATTTTGGAAGTTATTTACCTCTGTCAATGTCTTTTGGGCTCCTCAACGCGTCTCATAGGTTCTCTAAATTCATGGCAAAATTATTATATGGTCTAGAAGAATTTTGTTTACCATACCTAGACGATATGGCAATATTTTCAGACGACTGGGAGTACCATATTAAACATCTTGAAATGGTATTATTCAGAATATGTGACGCTAAATTAAAAGTTAAAATAGCGAAGTGCAAATTCGCACAGAAGACGGTTAAGTATCTAGGCCACATAGTGGAGGAAGGGCAACGGAAACCCGACGAAGCTAAAATCCACGCCATCACGGAATTGCCAGCGCCAAAAACCAAAACAGAAATTAGGAGATGCCTAGGTATGGCAGGATATTACTCGCGTTACATAGAAAATTACGCCACTATAGTTGAAACTCTCACGCGAGCGTTGAAGGGAAAACACAAAAAGGAAAAAATAGCACGGATCGACGAAATGAGTAAGGCGTTCTATCTCCTAAAAGCTAAACTCACCAGGAAACCGATTCTATATGCCCCAAATTATGAGTTGAAATTCGTTGTGCAAACGGACGCATCCGAAAAAGGGATCGGAGTAGTGTTAGCACAGAGGCAGGGCTCAGAAGAACATGCCATAATATACCTCAGCCGGAAGTTTACTGACCCAGAAAAAAGTTTTAGCTCAACGGAAAAGAAATACGCTGCTATAATTTTTGCTATCAAGAAACTAAGACATTACATTGACGGTCAAGAATTTCGTATAGAAACAGACCACAACCCTTTGGCGTTTCTGAAAAATAATGCAGGTAACAATCCCAGATTACTTCGATGGGCGCTAGCCCTGCAACCCTTTCAATATGCCATCCGACACAAACCGGGTAAAGATATACCCCACGTTGACTACTTATGTAGAGCAATTCAGTAGTAATTTTTTGAGTAAAATTCAATCTTTTATACATATCTGATTATTTTTAGTTTTATTGTTATTTTAGCATGTGTAAAAAAAAACAAAAACAAAAAAAACGTATTTTTTAAAAAAAAAAGAAGTTCTCTAAAGCCAGATGTTCAAGCGATGGTAAACAGTGCATAAGAAATTAGGTCATTTATGTGTATAGTGAGGTGAAATTGTAAGGTTATTTGAGCCACTCAAATATGTTGAGCTAACCCTTTTTTTTGCACATTTTCCGTGTTTAACCCGGAAAATGTTTTAAAGGTGGGGGTGTTGTGACGAATTAATTAAATCTCTCACAGTCTGCTAATTAGGAAGAATAATCAAGTATAGAAGTTCCTGTTTGAAACTTCTCTCATATTTTTCTGCTTAAGTTACAAGAATGTCGCCCACTACAAAGGATAAGAAAAATCTTCGATCAATCTTGTCTCCTGAAACTTCGGAGACAGCCAGAAGAAAGAATGAGGGAAGAAGGTCCCTCGTTCATCTCGCCGGCTTCATGTGAGGTCGTCTATCGTGGGAACATTACCCCGTGTGAACATTTAGGATATCAGTAAGACATCCCAAAAGAAAACCTTGTCCAATGACTTAAAAACTTAATCTTATGACGTGAGCTAAAACTTCATTGTTTGGTGAACGGAGAGACTTTTGTTCGAGCAAACGGACAGGACAGAAATTGAGGGGAAGCAGTTAGAGTTTGGCAGGAGAAGAGTGTTGGTGGAAAAACACTCGTCTCGGAACGGGTTCCCATCCTAGTGGGGAAGAAATGATTTGCTGACAGATTTTCGAAGAGGAAAGGCGATCTCTCTCGAGTCAACGAGAGGTGGATTGAAGATTCACGTAGGGTGAAGGAGAACCCTAGTTTAGACTTTGAAATACGAATTTCTGTATATTACTGGACCATTTTCATTGTTTGTTAATTAATTGTAAGACGAATGAAACTACGCTAAAACAAATTGTTGTGAAAGAATGTAAAATCTAGAAATTTCGAGAACGTCTTTTAATAAAATTCGCTTCGAAAGACGACATGAAGTTGATCCATATGAAACGGTTGCACGCTACCCCTTTTCAAAATACACAATATCATGAAATCATCACAAAACGAAACTATAAATACTTTCCGAATAAGTAGATAAAAAAAAAATTAAGCCTACTTTTTTTTGCTTTTTTTTTTGGATTTTTTTTTTTTTTTTTTGAATTTTTGTCAGTTATAAATCGTACGAATTTATATCCCTTTGCTTGTAGTAAAAAAAAAAAAAACTCTGCGATGAAAGAATACAGAGAACAGAATACATAAAATAAGTATATACATCTCTTTTCATTATTACGAAATGAGAATTTGATGTGTTCGATACCTGAAAACGGACATATATGTGCGTTTTGTCATGATGAACTTTAAACGAAACATTCAATGCTTTTCCATTCAAAATAAATGTCTATATACATGTTTAAAGTCTATATACATGTTTATATAGGACAAAAATAGGTTTGCGGGGTTCGAGAATACAATTACAGTTTATCAGCAGTTAGGTATTGTGTCATATTTATGTCAATTTTAAAATTAAATTTTTAATTAAAATTTGTCATATAGTTTTCTATATGAGAAAATGTATAACTGAATATATAAAACAAAATATATACAATTTTTATATTTATTAAATCAGGATCGGATGATATTAGAACAAGAAGCCTCGTTTATTTTGTAAGGCTATATATTAACAGAGCTTTAAGAGCTTGGTGATTTTTTCTTTCACCTGTCTAAATTATATTTTTTTTCTTTATCTTTATATTTATATATGAATCTTTATATATAAATGAACAATCAAAGCTTGTTCTTTATTTATTTTTTTTTAAATTTTCGTATATCTGAATTAAATTATGTAAAAAAATATTTTTTTCGGACTTCTACAATATTTATCATATTTTCCTTAAAATAATTCGTTAGAAATTATCGCGTTGAATTAATTAAGAAATTATTTTCCAAAAGTCAGTGTTTATTTATTATTATTTGTAATTTTATTTCAAGGCAGAGTTATACATACTTTAGCATGATAATCATTTCGTACAAGTAAGTTTTAGCAACATCATAAATGCGCATAATATATATAAATGGGATAGAAACAGGAAATGGTGATATAAAGAAAAAAATAATAAGTCGCACATTTTCTGTTCAATATACCCGAGTCAGTGTTTTAAAGGAAATATGCAAATGTTCAAACAGAATAAAATATAAATAGACAAAAATATCATCAAAGCGTAGTCGATAAATTATTTTAACGCTAAAATGCGATTTTTAAAACAGTTTTTATTATTTCTATACTGATATCGTATTTTCAGAATGCTTCCTATTTTTTAACTTTTTGTTTAAATAAGTAATGTTTTTCTTATTTTTCTAATTATTGAACATTATTATAATACTGTTTACATTTTTATGCACATAACTTATTTGCTTTGTTTTATAGCAGTATTCTGTACTTTTGGGACAATGGCAGCAGGTATATTTTCTTCATTCTGACAGTTATAAATAAAATTGGCTTCACTTTGTAAAATAAATCATGAAATGTACTGTTTGTTCCTTTAAATATGTTGAATACATTGTTGAAATTTACTTTTTTTGGGTGGTTTATTAATATTTATTATAAAACTCTACTGCACATTTTGAATAGAGACTTCATGTATTAATTTTTGTTTCTAATAGAAAAAAAAAACAATGAAGTGTAAATTTTGTATATCGTTGTTATTTTAACTAAGCTAAATAAAAGTATGCGTCAAATTTTTGCAATGCTTGTTTAATGGAAATTATAAAAAATTTTTAATTTTTCTTTTCAAAACTGCGAGCTTATACATAAACAAATAAAATGCAAATATATTGAAAAAAAAAAGTAAAATGTGATCTTTGAAATTGTTTATATATATTTATTTTCACACATTTATATTATTTTTCAATGTCTCTTTTGTACGTATGAAAAATTAAAAGTTTTTTTTATGTATAAATGTACGATATTATTATCTAAATTTACTTTCTGAAATCTAAATTTCAGAAAGTAAATTTAGACATTTTTTTTATTACATGGATGAAATTTAGAATCTAAATTCTAAATTTCATCCATGTAAGATTTTTATTGAAATAAGAAAGAAAAATGTTTGTTTCCAAATAGAAAATTTAAATTTTATACATGGTGAAATCATAATTTTTTTACTTTTTGAAAACATTTATTTATCATTATTAGTTGCAAAAAATTATAAATAAAAAATCAACAATACTGGAAATTTTAAGAACAAACTACACAAAACAATTTAGAAATTTCTTAGAATCAACCAGAGCTATATTACTTTACTAAAACACTAGAATCAGATTTGAAATTAAAAGAACGTGAGGGAAAATACATTTGAAGGAAAATATATTTATAAGTATTAATAGATAATAAGAAATGCTAGAAAAAGTAATAGCTGCATAGAAATTTTCAACATCTGAAATAACAGTATCAAAAACTGTTCATTATTAGCATTTAATAAATGGAGCTTTAAAAAATTATTTTTTCACGTATTTTAAATGAAACAAATTTAAAAACTCAAGTCAAATATTAATTGAAATATATTTTTAAAAATTTATAAAAAATCCATCTTAAATGTTTTTGTATCCGCTTTAAGAAGAATTTACCCGTAGATATACCTATATGATTACATTAAATTAAAGTAGTGTAAAAAGCAATTTTATTATTAAAGCTCTTTTGAAGTATTATTTCTTAAAATCTAATAATATATAAAATATATGGAGCTTTTTTATTGTATCTGTAAGACTATAAGAAGAAATTATATTAGCTGAACATATCTTTAAAAATAATATTACGGATAAAATAATAGTGGTGAGCCATTTAAAAAAATGTTTTAAAAATTGCCTTAAAAATTACGGTAATATAAAAGTATTTATTAAAATTTGACTTACGTTCCTTTTATTTTTACATACTTTCTTTGAACGTACATTTCTGTATGTATGTGGCAGTCAAATATTGATACTCATTTTTCATCCACTTCCTGTTGACGTACAGCTTTGAAATTTGGAATATATATGTATTCCTGAGGGCAATATATGAAATGAACAGTATGTTTTTAACGTTCGATCCCTAATTGGGGGTGAATTTAGGCCCAAAACTTCCATTTTCTCCATGGAAATAACGTTACGATTGTTTCATTGAAAAAATAGCTCCATTTCTGCAATCCTTTTTCACCACATTGTTGTCAGCATCATTATGACGTCAGCTTTGAGTGACGCACACATTTGTGCTTTAGAATATAAGTTAACATTTTTGTGAATTATAATGAACTTTTTTTTATTACATTTAATAGACCGGGAGCCGGCAGCACAGACAATCACCTCATCGGGTTCACGGCTGAAATTCCAGAATTAGTTAAATCTGGATTCGCATATTAAAACACATTCGGTCTGCCAAGTCATATCTTGGTGGAAAACACCTTAAAACCCGATTTTAGCGGTTAACTGGTAGGTTTATCATTGTGTTTTCCTGCACCCAAATGTATGAAAACATGGAGGACTGGGAGCAGGAACATCCATCGCGGTACATCCATCACAGTAAACCTACCAGTCAACCGCTAAAATCGGGTTTTAAGGGGTTTTCCAGCAAGATATGACTTGGTAGACCGATTGCGTTTTAATATGCGAATCCAGTTTTAACTAATTCTGGAATTTCAGTCGTGAACTCGATGAGGTGATTGTCTGTGCTGCCGCCTCCCGGTCTATAATTATTTCTTTCTGATTAGATGCGTAGCAAAATGCAGCTTGAAGGATTGAAGATTTGAAGGATTTCAATTTTCTTGATTTTGATCTATTTTTTATTTTATTTCGGATTCAATTAACAAATAATATTTTTATCACCCCGTAAAAGTAAATGCTCGAAATGATCTGCACATGTAACATATGACTATATGGATCCTGTGCAACATTTGAGTATATTTGTTTACGAATAGCACGTATATTCGTAGATATATAAAAGTTTCATTAACAAATTCGAGAAATTTACGCATGTTTTTTGTTTATAGCATGCAGGATTTTCAACTAAATCTTACTTTAGTTACTTTATAGTTACTTTACAATTTCTTTGTAGAAAGTACTGAAAATTTTACCAACAATGTACATAAAATAATTAAACAGTATTTTAAAATCAGCCAGAGCTATGTAACACAGATAAGACACGGATTGAAGCAGATTTAGAAATAATGTACTTTATAGAAAGGCTATTAAAATAATTTAAAAATAAGAAAGTATGTATACAGTGACTTATTATTAAATATATATACAGTGTCTTGCATTTTAAATAATCAACTCTTTCTTTTTTATCTAGTATAATTGCCTGTGGACATATTTGCTCTTTATTGTTGAATTATTGGTTGTTTTTTCTCAATTACTTTTTCTTGCTTTTTTGCTGTGGGAGGCAGCGCAGTTAAACGAAATGAAAGTGAAGAGACAACACGAAATCTAGTAATAATTATACATCATAGACATACAAAAAGCAAGTGTTATAATGGTTAAATAGTAAAAAGTTGCTTTTATATTCTAAGTATTTCATATATGTCCAAAAACAAAAGAAAAAATACCAATATTTTAACTATTGAGTAACACTATATCCAAGTACTAATTTTTGTTTTATTAATTGCAGATTTCTTTCATTAAGTAAGGAAACGATTACTTTTCAAAAATAGTGGTACGAATAATGGAAGTACGTATATGTTGCCAAGAAATCCTGCCTGGGGTTTAAATGGATTAATGTTTTAAAAGCATTCTTTTCGTATGTACTCTTACTTACGTATTTCAAGATATAATATTTATTTATGAAAACAAAATGAATGATTTCTGTGTGTAAAACTTTTTTTTGAAAGTACAAAAATGAAAAAAAAATGTGGGACACTTAGAAAATATATATATATATATATTAGAATATACAATTGATTGAACAGTTGATGCTTTTTATGGTATATTTTACATGAAGGTATATTATTTTATACGTTTTGACAATGAAACAACGAATGTTTACGTTTAAGATTCTTAGAGTTCACCCGACTCCATTATGTCCATGTGTCAATTGGGAATTTCAAGAGATATGAGTTCCTAAACTTTTATAAAAACATTCGATACATGTTTAACAGGATTTCATTCTGATGAGTATGGGGAAATTTAGCATAATATGAATCAATTGGCACGGCAGTACGAGGCGAGTGTGTTATGCGGGTAAGCATGGAATCATTATTCCAATCAAATTCTGAATACAAAAATTTAATGCTGATATAGTTATATTTTTATTTAGAACAAATATTTTATGAAAATTTTCCCAATTTTCCATTCTAGAATCTCAGAAGACATGTTTTCTAATCTGTTTTTGAATTGAAATGAAAACGCACTTTTCCATTTTTCGTGTTAGAAAATTCACAAAATTTACAAAAGTTTATGTATTATAACTCAGTATGTTTTATTAGTTAAAGAATGTTTTTTTTTTTTTTTTTTTTTTGTTTTTTTTGTTAGAGTGCGAAGAAAAGTTTTCTTCAAATATTAGTTACAGGAATAAATATTTAAATTTCGTTATATAATTAAAATTAACGTAAATTGATATTAATATGATGGAAAATAAAATTTGAAACTTTTCTTTTCAACTTTAAAAATACTCTAAAATTAAATTATTTATTGGTCAAATATAAAAGGGAACAACCTGAATAGTTATTTACATCAGAAACAAAATTCTTGCCTTATCGGGTTTATTCAAATTCAATCTGGGCCCCACCAGTGGATAAGAGGTTTTGCTCTCAAAGCTGGTAGACGAGAGATGCTGGGTTCAAACACATGTCACGCTCGTCGATCTAACCGTTCGGAGTTTTCCGTGGTTTTCTTCGAACCTTGCCATAAATACGGGTTAGGATTCCTTAGAAAGACCCCCATGGAGGGCACCCCCCCAATGCCTATATTCGGCGTGTTGATAATTGGCCGTAATAACGTCAACCATCAATCAACCAATTCGATCTGGAAATGCGAAATCGTAGTCAAACCTTACCAGAAAAAAAAGCTATTTTTACTGAACTATTTTTAATTAAAAATTTAATGTCAATATTGAAAGATTCATATTTCTGAAAAAATCATTTATATATATTTTTGGAATTTTCACATATAAATTTTAAGGGCGTGATATATTTTAGATTTCTGCTATTATAAGTATTTAAAGCAAATTAAAATATTTTATCGCAATAATTATATGAGCATTACTTGCAGAACATATTTTCCCTTTAGACTAGAGAACTTTAAACATTAAAATCAGACTCTGAAAGTCAGTTATTATTACTGCAATGTATTAGTAATTCATAATTAACATAGAGAAATATACACGTTTGCGTGAACATTCCGCGTAAAATTTTCATTTCATTTCTTTACATATAAATTATGAAAGTTGTTTTGCATTCAGATCAAAATACATATGGGATTACACCACTGAACTGCTTGTTTTGAATTTCATGCTGTGCATATTTGGTTAAAATTTGCTGGAAAGGGTGTAGTATTTATTTATTTATTTATTCAAGACTTGGTAATGAGCTATATTTTCGGTATTTAAAGAGGTTTCAATGATTACCCCCTTTGGGAAGAAGTGCTTGTGAAGAATTTTTGTTGCTCCAGGGACTATACTTTGATGGGGATTTTTTAAATTAGGAATTAGGAATAATCAGAGCCGTGATTATTATACCACATGAAAGGAGTCCATGGTTGCATATAGATACTTCTTTTATTACTCCAGGTCCGTTAATATCGCCATACAAGGCCGGCTACAATCGCCGGTGGCTAGAGAGGAGACATACGCAATTTACATCTTTTTCTTTTTACACAGGGCAAGAGCTAAATCTGAGTCGAGAACTGTTACAACTTTATCAGCTCGTATGAAGCATTGGCAAAACAATAGCAATAAAATTAGCCAAAAATATATATTCTGGCGATACAATACAACGAGGAGACACATGTAGTTTTTATCCGTTAGTATTAAGTGAATGGGATTACGTCAGAGAGGAATTATGAATTTTTAACGCCAGTCCGATTAAAACCGCATAATGGAACCCGGTGAATTTTTGAGAGAAACCACCCTAAAAGGTTACTATATAGAAAAGGAAGATGTGAGCTAAAATTATCCCAAACGGGCTCCGGTATACCATATATGGCAAGTACAAGGCCATGTGAATAATAATAAAAAGAAATAACTTTTATATGCCGTGAGAAATGACATCAGATGATGATCCGTTAAAATATAGATGTAAAGTGCATCTGTGAACAAAGATTTCTAACTGTTGCTAGGCACAAAGCTGTTTCTTTTCTTTTTTTTTTTAAGTAGATGAAAATGTGGTCAGAGGATATTAACGAGCGAAATAAAATGAGAGCTTACATTTTAGGCAACGGAACTGAGAATATATAATTTGTGACCAGACAATTAAATTTCAAGTTAAACAGGAACCTTATACTATAAAGTGGGGGGAGGGGGTGATTTAACATATGAATTGCATTCTAATATATGAAGTTAAATCTCCTTCATAGTGCTCTGTACTATATTTTTTAATATTATATCACCAATCCTTCCAATCTGTTTAATATTATAAGAAATTAACGTTTGTGTGTTACCGTCTTTGTTTGTAGGGGTAATCTCGGGAACTACCGAGCTAAATAAGAAAAATGGTTGTAAAATGTTGGTGATCCTAGGCTAATGCTCCACCATAGGCTATAATTTAATGTTGGTATAACAACCTCCAAGTGTGTGTAGAAGTAAAAATCTTTCTAAAATTGCTGTTTTTGTTGTATTGTTGGTTCTAGAATCATGGAATTTTGTGTTGTGGTTACTTTTAAGATTTAAATATTCGCTATGAACGTTTTAAAAGAAAATCGAATATAAAAAGGTGAAATGTGCAGAAAATATTCTGAAAACCTGCTAAATTACGACATTATGGAAAATTTAGGGCTAGAAACTTGAAAAATATAAAAAAACTAGATTTATTTTCCCACAAAACAATCGAAATACCCCATTCACCTTAAATGCAACATAACGGGTTGCTACCGATAGCTAGTCAGAAATATTTACCTAAAATAATTGCAGAAATTCCGTGATTAATTTGGGCAAAGATTACTATTAAAAACTACTAGTAGTATAATTCAAGGATTCTGATCTCTGTTATAAGACACGTATATGCGACGATCGTCGCAGTGGTGGCGTTAATCTTTTTTCAAGTCTCTTTAAAGAAATTAAATTAAAGGACAACAAAAATTTAAATTCGCGTTTATTTTGTTAAAATGAATTTCCGCATACTGAAGTAACTTGAATATGTTACAATATATTATAGTACACAAGTTAAATAATTTATTTTTTTCATAAAATGTTTTGTACCGTTTTCAATATCCGAGATTTTTTATATAACTCATTCAAATACACATATTCTCTTTAAAATGTTTACAAATTTACAAAATCATCGAAGTTGCGAACAATATTTAAGTTATTTGTGTCTGAAATATATCTGCTTTTACATAACATATACAATTGATATTAATGTATGAAATGGTAAAATGTTGTAAATATACGCCTTTGTCTTCACATTATATTGAAATATCTTGAACGCAGTCGCTGGAAGAAAAATTCAAACATGTAAATAACATAAAATTGATTATATTCA
The DNA here is from genome assembly GCA_963931845.1 of Maratus michaelseni. NCBI lineage: Eukaryota > Metazoa > Arthropoda > Arachnida > Araneae > Salticidae > Maratus > Maratus michaelseni. The sequence continues at coordinate 418,510,762 of OZ007587.1, read as the reverse complement.
AATATTTCGCCGGAATAGTCAAGATTTTTAAACTGTAAAATAATACTTAGCAAATAAGCATGAATCATGTATTCCTGTAATAATTTATCAAATGAAAAATATCTTACAGAAATCTACGCAGTTGTTTGCGTAGGTGTTGTTTCCTCCATTTCTAAACATTCTATTAAACTATAATTTTATTTTCGTTATTATGAACATACATTTTTAGTGTTGTTTTACTTCGAGATCAAAATGTACTTGAAATTATCACAAAGTAATTTTTTTATCATTTTACATAGTTTATGTTTCGTTTTTATTTTAAACACAATGTAATATTTAGACATTCAAGATATAGTAGTTATTGCCAAAACATCATATGAAGGCTCACTGTGCAAGCACATAAAGTTTCGGGTTTCTGTCTTTCTATTTGTTTGTTTGTCTGTTCCGCGATAACTGCCGCAAAAATGATCCGATTAGGTTGGTTTTTGGTAGGTATATTGGCGAGGTACCCGGGATTATCTGTATAGTTTTTAGTTGTATTTGGTTTATTCGGTCGAAAAATATAGAACATTTCTTTTTACGTCATAATGCTTTTGAATGGGAAGTCAGACGATTTTTTTAATTTTGACATTCAGCAAAAAGAAAATCACGCATTGGGATAATTGTAAAAGCTAAATTATAGATGTTAAATTTATGAAATGGAGATCTTAATTTAACCGATCGCTTTGAAAATTTGCCAATATATTTATAAGAATTTCTAAATTATTTGTATAAATTATTGGGAAATTTTACGCATTAATTTGTAAGATATGAAACATTTTAATTTCTTATTTTTCACAAAAAATTCCAATTCAAATATTTTTTTCCCTCCTTCATTAAATGGTTGCCAAGCAACTATATTTCAAAGAATATCAACAAAAGAAAATTCAAGTGAAACGCATTATTTTGACGCGAAATTTTATTAACAAAATAGCTAATTTTCGGGTGATTTAAATTTTTAGTATTATTTTTCTAATGAAATAGATGAGGATTTATTTTAACTACTAAAGAAAGATGACCAAATCGGTTTTTCAAACGAAAATTATAAAAATATTGAATGTGTAAATTGAATATAAGTCTCATAAAAGGAATTTACATTTGTATAAATATATTTAATGCACGAAAGTTTATTCAATTTCAGCAACATATGATGTTTAGCGGTTGAAAATTACGTATTCTTTTAAGAATAGGATTAAATATCCTGTACAAAGAGATGGATAATCTACTGAAATTACAATAGTAAATGCATTCAGACATATACTCGAATAATGAAACAGCCCAATTACTCGAAATTGAGAATATAGAATTAAAGCGACAGCGGGGGGGGGGGGGGGGGGGTTCAGGGGGGCTCCGCCACCAGAAGGAATGAATTCTTATTCTGAAAACATACAGTAATAATTAATTTATCCTATCATTTATACGACATAAAATTGTGTTTAATGCGATAGTTCTAAAATTTTCTGAAGTTTCGATAAATTTTATATTCTTATAAATGTATAAATAACTTTAGGTTATCAAATACTATGCAGATTATATTAAAAATTAGTGAGATTAATGAACAATAATTGTAGAGCTGACGTTGAGGCCTCTAATCTGTAGATTTACTAGTATAGAAAATAATATTTTATCAATATGTAGCAAAAGCGTTCAAACTCGAGATTATTAATAAGTGGCTTATTGTAATAAATTGTGTTCATTTTTATGAAGATAGCATGTATACTCGTAGAGAAATTAAGGTTTTTATAAAAACAGTCCCAAATTTCGCCAAGTTTTTTGCTTATAATTTGCAGAGTTCTTAATATAAAAAAAAGTTCTTTTCAGAAAATATGACAAACAACATGGTACATAATACACTGCAATCAGAATTAAAAAATAATAAAAAGTGGATGAAAAATGAGCAGGTTTACTATAAATTGTTTCACTGCGCATGCGCGAATGCAATCAAAATATAATATGCATAATGTATTAGCTAAGTATATAGAGCAACTTTTGTGAAAGTCTCAAAATCTAACTTGAAAATTCTGAAAATTATCGTTGATGGAATAAGCTCGAAATCTGTTGTTCCCAAAAAGAAGCAAAAAGATGAGGGGTTGTATCAAATTTCTGTTAATTAGTACCTAGATAGCGTACACAATATTGCACGTACTACTATATTTGTATACAGCCCTCATCTTTTTGCTTCCTTTTGGGAACAACGGATTTCGAGCTTATTCTATCGACGATAATTTTCAGAATTTTCAAGCTATGATTTTGAGATTTTCACAAAAGTTGCTCTATATACTTAGCTAATACATTATGCATATTATATTTTGATTGCATTCGCGCATGCGCAGTGAAACAATTTATAGTAAACCTGCTCATTTTTCATCCACTTTTTATTATTTTTTAATTCTGATTGCAGTGTATTATGTACCATGTTGTTTGTCATATTTTCTGAAAAGAACTTTTTTTTATATTAAGAACTCTGCAAATTATAAGCAAAAAACTTGGCGAAATTTGGGACTGTTTTTATAAAAACCTTAATTTCTCTACGAGTATACATGCTATCCTCATAAAAATGAACACAATATATTAAAATAAGCCACTTATTAATAATCTCGAGTTTGAACGCTTTTGCTACATTAGTTTTTACAGAGTTAGCCAAACGATATTCGTTCTTTTTCAATTTGTTCACAGTCCCCTAAGGGGTTTCGTAAAAAAATCTTCGCGGAAATATATAACCTAACTATACTGTTTACACACCTGCAATTTCAGGTTTATTCCTCGTGTATTTTTCTGGATATTTAACAAAGCGTCTAAAATCGCAAGTGACCAGTCACCTTTGGCAATATAGTGTATATCAACTTGCCGATAGAATCAAATGAAGTTAATCATATAGAAAATCTGGAGGACTATTTGGAATAGCGAATAAAACACCCTTACTTGATAAGCAGTGTTATCATAAAGTCTTTCTCTGATTAAAAAAAAAAAAAAAAAAAAAAAAAAAATGAAATTACCGTTGATTGTAATATTGTAAAATGTTTACAATGGAAAAGTCATGTTTTTAAGTTTCTTTTTAGTCCAGTATCGACCGTCGTCCGCGAATTCTTTGAGGACAAATTTCCTTTAATGTGGATCGGATAGGATGGACCAACTCTTTTAGATTTTTCTTTTGTGGATAAATAAAAGACAGAGTGTTTTCAACACCAGTAAAATATATTGAAACACTCAAGGTCAGGATCACAGATGTTGCATCTAGTGTGACAACCCAAGTGTTGGGGAATACGTAGCGAGAAATGGAATACCGTCTTGAAATTCTTCGAGCTACCAAGGATGCTCACATTGAAATTTACTGACGTAAGTACACTTGTATTAAAAACTTCATAAATGTCTTTACAATATATTGTAACAAGTATATGCCTAATTACACTGGTTTTTATGCAATACATTCTTGTAATCACACACACTGTAAGCGGTTAAACAATAAGCTTTTAATATGAGACAGTCTAAGTTGCTATTATACAGGCTATTTCAAAAAGTGTATATTGAAGTGTATTGCGAAATGTGTATATTAAGAAAATATTTGTACATATACACTTAATATTAATTTTATATTACATGGATAATCCTAAAGATTTTTTTTTTCAAACAAAATTTAAGGTGCTCAATATGTCAGCATTTGGATGCATGGAATATGTTTATACGGTAGTCAAATTCGTCCTAAGCTTTTGCGAGCATGTCCGCATCCACTGTTTCAACGGCTGCTGTAATGAATATCTTCAATTCAGCTTATGTAGCTGGAAGGGGAGGCACATAAACGTAGTCCTTTATAAATCCCCACAAGAAGAAATAGCACACCATGAAATCCGGCGATCCCGGAGAAAAATAGACACTGTAGTGGCGGGCAAGAAACAGCGTTAGCGCTACCTGTCGGCAACTGAGTGAAACTCGAGATATACTTCTTTTGTAGCTATACATTACTAGCTGGCTAACGACCGCTAGCGGACTCGTCATTACATCGGGGTATCGAATTCATACGAACCTTGTACAAAACTGTCCTAATACTTCGTTATCTCCAGGCAGCGCTGCAAATTTGGATTTCTATGAATATATTTCTGGATCTGATTAGTGTCATATTAGATTATATCTCTTTATCACTTTTTTGTAATATTTAGTTAAATTTCCAGCATTACTTCAATATTCTTATTTAATAGTTAGTGTTAGCTTAATACCTTTATTTCATCATTCCTGCGAAATCGGAAGAAGGCGTCACTGTTTGACCTCACACACGGCACTTTTCCCTGCCGATTTCATTCGATTTTTTTTTTTCTTTTACACCAAGCTACATCGGAAAAGATTATCTACATGGTTTAATAATTTAAACGTTCACTATGAATGGATCTTTTGCGATTAAAAAATCTTTAGAAGTGTTAACGTTGCTTATAACGATGAAGTAACAATATTTGTCTGTAAGGTGCAACACAGCAAAATTAACAATCACAATGGACTCAACAATGGTACAGAATAATACAAACGCCTGGCACATGAAAAAGTGAAGCGGGAATACCGGAATTGTTGATGACAGTCAAATGCTTTGTGCTTTTATTATATAGATTCGATTCGATGCGTCCGATCAAAACGGATTGAAACCTGAATAGTTATGTTTTTTTTTCTTATCGGATGATTCTTTTTGATACACCTTGTATTTCAAATACAAACTACAAGCATGTTTCTAAAACGTGGATCAAACATCTCCAGTCTCCACTAATTTATAAGAAGTGTATAGTTTCAAACCAATATTCACTAAATGAACTCTTGCATCTAAATTGTTTCTTAATTCCTTTATCAGAAAAGCAAAGAATTTGTAAAGTACTACAAATACTTGAAATTTGAGAAACATATTTGAAAGGAGGAATCTATTTTTATTTTATTTATTATTATTATTATTATTTTTTTAATATTTACAAATTGATTTTCATATATCTTCTTTGTGTGCACTCAAACAACGTTCGAGTTCTAGTTTGACTAGCTGTTTTTGAAAATAACCTTACTTCAAAATGTGTAATATCGAATATAATATGCATAAAATAACACACAACTTTATTCAAAAAATTTAAAACAACATACAAATTTTCAATTCATTGCTGTTTTAAATGCGAACAATATTTCGTATTTGAAACTTTTATTGAAAATGTACGTCAGCGTTTCATAATATAGTACTTGAACCGAAAAGTGAAAAAAAATCAGCAAAGTAAACTTTATTCAACATATTTAAAACAATAAACAGGATATTCCATGCTTGATTTTGGTTTTTAAATGCAAACAAATTTTTATTCATGACTCTCACGATAAAGAAAAGATATCTGCTACATTTGTCCCAAACGTACGTAAACATGCAAGTAAATAACTCAGATAATTTATGTGCATATAAAAGTAAACAATATTACAATATTATTAAGTAATTAGAAAACTAAGGAAAACACTGCATACTCTAACAAAGTGTTGGATGACATAATGTATTTTGAAAATACGAATTCGCTGTAGTAATAATAAAAAAAAAACTTTATTGAGTAGCGAATTCCAGCGTTAAATTATTCTATCGACTACAATTTCTTGATGCCTCTGTTTATTTATATTCCATCCTGTATATAGCATTTGTATATTTCCGTTAAATCGTCGAGTACAGTGTATTGAACAGAAAATGTGCGACAATTTTTTTTCTTTGTTTTTGAAGTTACCAATATCTCTTTGTCTCATTCATATTCATTATGATGTTACGAAATCTCACTTGCACGAACTGATTATTATGCTAAAGTATTTACAACTCTTCTCTTTTGTAACTGGAATAAAAAATAAATAAAGGTAAATAAGCAAAGATTTTCGGAAAAATCAATCAATGAATAATTCAAAGCGACAGTTTCAAGCGAATTGTTAAAATGAAAATAGGACAAATAAAGGAAATGCTCGGGAAAAAAAAAAACTGTTTTCTGAACGTGTAATCTAATTTAGATATCTGAAATATGGAAATAAAATTTAAATAAGAACTATTCAAAATCGTTTCAAATTCGTTAAAATAAAAATAATGTAAAAATATATATGTTTTCTGTGCGTATAATTTATCCGGGTGAAAAAATAAATAAAATCAAATATTGATTGCGCTGTTAACATTCTACAGGTCGAATTCAGATCCAGGCATATTTTAAATTATTTTTTTGCACATTATGCCTTCTAATGCTTTAGTTAAGGGATATGAGTCATTAATATGATTGAAAAAATTTTGTATATATAATTTTTAGAATGTTCCCAATTGGGAACATTGGTCACTTCCGACTATAATTTTACACTGGATTCAAAATAGGAATATAGTTATGAATAGATTAAATTATGACCAAAGTAATAAGAATGAATGAAACATTTATTTTTAAATTTAAGTACACATATGATTTAAGTTGGAGTTTTATAAATTTAAATGAAAACAATTTATTTTACTTAATCAAAATGTCGAAAAGTTAAGTTTATACCTTTATTCCATGATAAGTGGAAAGCATTTTAAATGCAATTTTTTCTTACACTCACTGCAAGTTAATCTTGCATTTACGGTGCACAGTGCACATCTAGCTTGTGTTGTTTGTACAAGGAAATGACCATCACACTTTATCTGTGATATATGGCGGCGAACTTTGGGCCCAGTTTGAGGCCCATTCTTTCTTGGTACAATTCTTAGAAGAGCGATTGTAACTTCTCGGCGAAACTCCAGATGAGTCAGCTTGGAATTCTTCCATGATTTGCTGAATGTAAAGTCCAACCAGAGACGTCAGCGATATTTAATGCATTAACAAAGTTGAAGTGGAAGCGACTCCACCAGGTGGTCTATGGCGGAGGAGAAGTAGGTGGCGCTCTAGTGTTAAATCAAAATCGACTGAAAATAATATGGAATAGATCATTTAATAAGGGAAAATAGTTAATGATATACAATAAGTCTAAATTTACCGTAACCATTTTAAGTAAAAGAAAAAAAAAAGATTCCCAAAGTTTCTCACGATAAATTTACAATTGATGTGTCCAAACTACATCTAAGAATATAATTTTGACTTCATATTACCTATTTACCGACATTAAAACAATTTTTCACATATATATAACTCACGTAGATGTCATTTAATAAAAAAAAAGCACTTAACTTCCTTCCAGAAAGGAAAAGTGAGTCCTTCAAAACCGTCATATGTGTCGCCAAAAATATTTTCAATTTACCTTCTTGGCTATCTTCAGTGAACTGACATTTCAGGTTGTGATTTGAAATGTCAGTAAACTGAAGATGCCCAAAGAATATTAATCTAATGTGATAATGGAACAGCCAAAGGGAAGTACTACAGGAATATCTGATTGAATCAATTGTAATTCACTATTCAAAAGCACTTTCACTGCATTTTCGAGTATGCTAAATTCCATTGATCCAAATTAAAATATGTAGGGGAAGGCAGGGCAAAGTGGTCACCCTAAGGTTTTGTTATTTTTTGTTACACCTTAAAAAACACATACATGACGGATAATTTGCTTAGAACTAGAGAGACTACATAGAAGTGTAAAGGTATTTATATTTTTTACGAATTAAAAAAGTGGAAGTGAGAATTTGGTTTTTTCCATAATAGGTCAAAATGATTCCTTTGCCCGACCTAGACGGGCAGAATGGTCACTCCATGGCCACCTTTCCCTACAGGTGTAAAACGATGAAAATACTATTTAAATGATTAGAACATGTTTATTGTCATAACAAATCATATGAATAATAATGAAAGATTGAAAATGGTATGAAAATCCAATAAGAGTTTGACAGACCCAAATCAAAATTTATAAATCAAAATTAAACACTGCGTTTTTCGCAAATGAACTCTGAGTCATCTTCTTCGCAAAGCGAACAGGCCTCATGAGCCCAGAGGTGACAAACATTGCACCTGATTCAACCTTTACCACTTGATCCAACCAAACGGCCACTACCCTGACCACTATGCCCGTTTAAAAGCCATGACAGAAAATATTTTCTACAGTAGAAACTAATGAACAGTCAGTGACCACTCACTCACCAATGTAAAGCTGAAAGCACGCTCTTTCCTTTCACATTCAATAAATAAATTCAAGTACAACATGTTATTGTTAATTGTATGTAATATAAGTCACTTACCTTAGATCACAAACTTAAAGAACTGGAAAACCCGCTCTAAAATTATAAAACATGGAACCACCTTGCTCAACGATTGTTTGGTTACTCACTGCTATTAAACGAAATAGTTTGACCACAAACAACGCAATGCCAGCGCTCTGGGGACGTCATTATATTGGTGACCAATTTGCCCGCCCTGGTCACTTTGCCGTGCCTTCCCCTATAACATCTATTCAGCCATAACAATTATTTTAAAATATAGAGGAATGTCGGGTATTATGGAGTGGTCGGGTAATATGGAATACTTCGATATCTGACACGTACGGTTCTGCAACCAAGTGTAAAACTGCCGAACGCGTTCCTCACACACTCATAATGCACTGTGATGCGTTCTATTTGGAAACCTTTTGTTAGAGTGACACAGTGAAGTGAAATCTTATTCTCAATTGTTGCAGTTTTTTGCATGTAGTTTTTATAAAATTCATATTAATTATAAGACCTGTGCGGTCAGTGATGTTAACCAAGTTTTGTATTAAGTTGATCAGTTATATTTATTGCTGTGTTAGTCAGTTGTTTACCTCTAGGATAACTTGTTAACAAATTAATACATTTGTTCAAGATAACGTGTCGGGAAATAAGGAATATCAGCTAGATAACTGTTTCAAGGCGAGTCTAGTGAAGGTAAACAATCATTCCACTCCGACGTATCGTCTTAGATGACTTTTTACCAGATTGTACACACAAGATGAAGAAGGCACAGAATGCTGGTTTTGCAATGTAAAATATTCAGATGTTGGAAGAAGGCAGGAGTAGATAAAATGCCTGAGGTGTGCAATGTGGGCTGACATGGACTGTAGGGGGACAGAAACAACAGACAGCATTTGCAATTTTTGTAAAAAGTATAACCGTATAAAATTCATATTAATTATAATACCTTTATAGTCAGTGATGTTAACCAAGTTTTGTATTAAGTTGAACAGTTATGTTTATTGCTGTGTTAGTAAGTTTACCTCTAGGATAACTTGTTTACAAGTGAATATGATTATTTTTTTAAGATAACGTGTCAGGTAATATGAAATATCAGCTAGATAACTGTATCAAAGCGAGTCTAGTGAAGATAAACAATCATGCCACTCCAACTTACCATCTGAGATGGACTTTTTAGCAGATTGTACACACAAGATGAAGAAGGTACAGAATGCCTGTTTTGCACGTAAAATATTCGGAGGTTGGAAGAAGGGAGGAGTAGAAAAAATGTCTGATGTGTGCGATTTGAGCCCACGAAGACTGTATTGGGACAGAAACAAGACAACATTTGCGACATTTGTAAACATTATATAGATTTTCAAAGAATATGATGATTTGTAGATGATGTACTATGGTTTACTCAAAACATAATCCTAGTTATTCTTATAAATCATGGTTTGTATTGCAATTTTAACATTCCTTATAACCTTATTCTACATTTACCGACTGGTTCAAATGACCCTAACTGTGTAATTCTTTTATAAAATTTAAATATTGATATGTATTTTTTCTTTCACTTTAAACGCATTGTAAATGTGTTAAAAAATAGTCAATGTTTGTACTTTACTAACATATTTTAAAATTTTTATGTTGGCTTACAAATAAAAATGTAAATGGTATTCCACAATACCGAAACTTCCCTTAAATTTGTAATCTGTTACAATTTTCTGGGCAAAACAACGTTTAAAAGATAATAATAATTTAATATCTTTATTTTGCTGTGGATTATACCAATGAAGATTTGAGATATGTTATCGGAAATGTATTAGTCGAGATATATTTCAAAATTACTGCAGTCTTCACACAGCTATGGAAAGTACGTTTTCCACTATCTTTACAGAATTAAGTGACCCGGAATATTTTTCATCTATGCTACAATGTTTATCAGTAGCTTTACCCGACAGCGATACTGTGCCGACCGTATACCGATACTTATCCATAATCTTGGCGAATATGATCCAATATCGGTAAACATTAAAATGGCGAAAGCAATCCCTTTACATGGGCGATAGCATAAAGGAAAGGGGGGGGGGTTGCACCCTTGCTTGCTTTTAATTTTCTTTTAACTTTCCTTATTTTGAAGGGGAGGGGAAAAGTTAAATACATATTTCATGTTTAAGCAATCCTCGCTCCCTCTCCACCCGGTTATCATTTTGCCGGAATAAATATCTGCATCGGATTTTATAAAAACGGCTTCAGTCTTTTATATACCAAGCAGATACAGCATAATACTAAGCAGGGTTACTTGTTTTCTTTTGTATAAGAACCATTTGCATTAGGAAAGTGTCTTTTTTCAGTTTTAGGCATTTTTAATGTCCCTTTTAATTTAATAATACCTCATATTTTCAAACAAAATATTTATCTTTTCCCCAGTCAACATGTTAGAAACTTCTATATTTTTTTAGCTATTTATTTTTGCCTTCTAAATATTCATAAATCATATTCGTAATGAGATTTTTTTTTAATTATCCAACAGATTGAAAGATAGTATAATTTCTATCTATTAGAATCTAAACAATTTTGATAATTAGTAAAATTCTAACATATTCATTCAATTAGCCTTCTTAATAGTGTATACAAATAAACGAATCATTTTAATTTCACATTTATTGTTCTTTTTAATGCTTCACTTTTAATGATTAATACACGAATGATTTCCTTTGTGTTTTACAGATTTTCGTTAATGTAACAAGGCATAGAAAGTCTTTAATAATGTAAAAAGGCATGAAAAGTATATGTGACATGCATGCGTTTTTGTAGGAACAGTTCGCAGTTTTTACAAATTAGGTATTAGTTTCTGTTAAAAACATCGAAATTCGCAACTAAAGGAATTTTTAATGCACTTTGTATACATATAATATAAATATCACCGATTTGTGAATTCATTTGAAAAATAAACAGTAATTGTTACAGTTTTGAAATTCGTTGTATCATTGTACTGAAATTTTTAAAAAAATGTATTTTATATTTAATAAATTGAAATTTATATTTCCTATTATGACTCTCTTTTAATAGACACGAATGTTTTACACACACACATATATATATATATATATATATATACTACACTGAACGTTATCTATTTAGTTAAAATTGAACTTACTTATCCCAAAATCTTGCAACATAAAAGTTGTTTTTATTACATCGATTTCAAAAATAAATCCAAAAAGCATCATGCTGGACGCAATGTTGAAATGTCCATTTATTTTATTCTACTACACCAAACAGCTTTGAAAAAATAGTTTACTTTCCATTCACAGGAAAATATAATAGAAGAGTTCTGCGTTTTTTTAAATAACAGGCTTTATTTTTTGCTGTTGTGTTTTATTGTCTTACGTGACAACATCACAAATCGACATTGTTAAAAAGAGTCTTTATGGCTACAAAAATATTTTATTGTTTCATTGGTCGTGTATTACACGCATCAATTCATACTGACTTGTATCATAGGGTAACTCTAGGATAGATGGCTATAGTTTTTAAAGATTGAAATAAAAAGTCGTAGAATGCAAATACAAGAAATATCTATGCATATTTAAAATCCTTATACATATACTCATCATATTTTGTTCAAAAAATAATTAAATATTGAGAAAAAAATGTGAGAAACAAAATTTAAATTAAAATGGCAGATGGACATCTCTCCTTCAAGCCACCCAATACAAGAAAGGAAAAGTGAAGTTAAAATAGCAAACAATAGAACATTTCTTATAGTTAATTATGAAAAATATATAGAAATTGGTAAAGTGCCTTAAAAGTCCGTATACTAAGACAAAATGTAAAGTACGTACTGCAAAACATTCAGATACCTAACTTAACAAAAATATTCAACCACTAAATTCAATAAGCATTAAAATTTAACTTCCTTTTTATAATCGAAAAACACAGCTACACGTCGCAATGAATAAACTCATTGAACAATTTCATATGAACAAAGTTTATTCTGCGATCTATGATCAAGTTTTGGAAATATTTAGACTGGTCATCTCTCCTCTATAGCCTTATATCCTAGAGTTACCATATATTTTAAGATTGGATTTTGAAATAAATTTTTCATTTACTTCCTAATGCACTAGAGTTCTAGAAAATATAGACAATTGTATGTTTCTGATGATAATACTCTATTTAATTATTTTCAAAACTTAAATATCAATTAATAGATTGAATTTAATTAAATTTTTATTATGTGCCGAGGAAAAAACAGAAGCCCTAGTCAGTTTAAATAATTTTCCCGGTGAATGTTTTAAAATCATATAAATTATTTGTGTTGTCAACATCCCTTTTTCTATGCAATTACAAAACCCATAACAATAAATGATGTATTATCGGAAAGGTTTTTGAATCGGTTTCTGACATAGTACATTCACTTTTCATTAAAACATGTTTTTCGATACAAAAAAATGCACTTAATTAAGAAATAAAGCAGCACTGTTTTCATAAATGAAACGAAAGGTGTTTTCAAATCAGCGTTGCCACAAAAGTAAAATACTGCTCATTGATCATTATAGCATGCTCAATAATAATCATAAAAATGTATATAGTACAACAAAGACAAAGTGTGATGCCTGCGCACAAGTATATTTTAAATTTATGATTAAAAAAGAAAATCGAAATTGAAATGTTTAAAAGAAAAAGGCACAATCGATCGATCACGGCAGTAGTATATCACGTGTAGTCTAAAAGATATGCTTTGTTATATTAAACTATATTTTATTTATTTAATTTATTTTTCTTTGTTGAAAGATTTTCCCTTAGCGAATGACGTGATCCTCTAATTCATTTAAAATGTGATTGTTATTTTTTTTCTCGCGCGTGCCTTTTGCTATCTCCAATCACTTTTTACTGTAACTTTAATGGAATAAAAACGATGTTATTCTCACTTGACTAATTTTGTTTGCAGATATTTTTATCTTTATATTTTCTTTAGAATTTTAAACCTGTATGTAAAAAAGTATTAGGCATTGCGGAAAAATATTAGACTGCAGTACGACATCTTTGCACGGGTTCGCTGGTCTATTATAAATATCTTTCCTAATTTCCATATCTTAAAAATAAATTATTCGTTAACAATCCGTTATTTTGAAACTTTAATATATGATATTTACAATGGAGTGTAAAGTCATTCAAAAACTGTAAAAAATCTATTTTTAAAAATGATTTTTAAGCTCGGTGTATTTCTTTATTCATTTAGCGTATTATTATTTTTTAAAAGATTTATTATTATTTTTTCGTTCGAAATATCAGAGTACAATGAAGAATGTCCATTGTCCGTCATTTCATTTTTTTTTCTTTTATGTACAATAAATAAAGAAAAGAGGTTTTTTTGTTTTTGAAAAAAATTATCCATTTATTTTTTATGGATTTGTTTCGGATAAAGTAACGCGTGCACCTCTTATATACACGTGTGCTTTCAATAAAAATGTTCACAGAGTATTAGTTTCGAATAGGTATATATCAGGGGAAACCCTGATCATTATTTTGTAAGAGAAATCTCTTTTCCGACGCCATTTTGTTACATAAAAAAGTCTCAATGCAAAATCAATTTAATTTTTTAGAATGCTACAAAGTGGCAGATTTGGCTTCAGCTAAATCTGCAAAAAATAAACTTCACATTAGAACGTCAACTTTTCTGTAAAACTTCTGTATTTTACCCATTTTCAAATTTTTATTCATGGTTTCAACATTTCCAATGCTATTCGAATGCAATCATGGAAGATACATCATATTTAAAGAATAAAAAAATATGAGTTTTGTTCAAAATTACACATTTTTAATTCTATAATTTAATATGTTTGTCAGGTTTCCCTGGCAGCTGCAAGACTTAAAACTACTCTTAAGGGATTATCTCATTGTATATGTATCTGCTGTGTACTGTTAAAGGCTTTCTTAAGAAAATTCTTAATATGGCGGGGAGCGACCTGAATATGAGTGGAAGGAATGTTTATTATCGTGGAAGAAGAGCTTCTTTTGGGATTGTAAAGGTATAGTTAAGACAGATATTTCACCCATTATTTAGGAAGATAGACCCATCAAGAGGGGATTAAGTGTTGCCAAGGAACCCTTTGGAACAGGGGACGAGCCCCGTAGATGGAGGGGGTTCTCTGGTGGGTGACGAGAGGGTGAAGTTAGTTTTAGCGTAGGAGCGAAGCGGAAAGGTCGAAGAGAAAATGAGCTCTGAGACCGGTGTTTAGTTGGAGCGTAGGATTGAAACGTGTTGGTTGTTCAGAGAGGAGCTCTGGGCACATGTATGGAACGATATCTCTTGAAAGGAAGAGAGAAAGCGGGTGTGAGATTAATAGAAATCTCGGTTCTGAGTGAATTAACGTAGCCTAGCGGTACACAGAAAGTAGTTTTCTGTATTTTTTGATTTAATGTTGAACCGGATAAGTTACATCCGAGTTTTATGTGTAAATATTGTAAATAAAGTGTTAGTTTAAGTTTAATTGAAAGAGTTAGGTTCCTGTTTTTAATATACATAAAGTAACATGTCCGATATCACGCATTCATATCGGTCGTGGCAGCATACCAAAAGACCGGATTATACTTCGAAGTTGTGTGGACGGAGAAGAGGAATCCGACAATGTTCATTACTAAAAGTCATATGATTATTTCATATTCAACTTACTTATCTCAAAGCTTTAAGTCACAAAAGTTATATTTATTGCGTGTATTTATAAGATATTCTTAAAAAGTGAAACATTCCTTACGCAATATCCATTTGCGCATTTATTGATTATTACTTTTATAGTAATATAGTAAGTAGCTTATAAAAATTGTTCATTCTCCCCTCAGTTAAAATACAATAGATGTTTGCATTTTATGAAATAATAGTCTTTAAATTTTAATGTTGTCTTTAATTGCTTTACATGACAACAGAAAAAGTCGCCAGTATAAATAAGACTGGCTAAAAATATTTTATTGTTTCACTGAACGTGTTTTCGTTCTGTATATTGTTAAAAAGTCGTTCTAATCATTGCAATTTGTTTCATTTGATATAACCTTCTCTTTTGTGAACAATAAATAACAAAACATGAGCTATCTTTGCAATAAAATGAAAAAAATTACCAATGATTCTGTTAGATTTATATTGGATCATATTAAACCTGCACCAATAAACTACGCATGCACTTTATATATTAAATAGATACATTAAAATATTCAGAAAATCAAATTGTGAAAACAAAATACATACATTAAAATATTCAGAAAATCAAATTGTGAAAACAAAATACATACATTAAAATCTTCAGACAATTGTAGTTCTAATAAGCAGATCTTCAGATCAGACCATCGATGCCACTTTTGTAAAAAAATGTTTGTCCGACTCCACATTATTACATATAAAATACTGTAACAAGAAATTATTTTTATTTGACATACTACTTAACAATAAAAAGCTTAAATAAATTTGTAACAATGAAATAACCCATGAAAAAATCGTGCATTTTTCTGTAGCATAAGTCTTTTTCCGGTTAATATTAATGATTTCAATATTCACAAGGTCATATCGTTGCCACCATGTCTTACTATCGAATGTTAAAAAATGCATTTTCATTACTTTTAAAAATGGGTCGATTGTCACCACTAAATTTAAATAGTAGGCTTCACCAGGGTTGCCAGTTTGGCTTCCGTTTTAATTCAGAAATTCCGATTTCTTACCAGAAATTTCAAACAGAAATTTTTGCTTTATTTAATAATAGACATTTCTTGATTACTTTAAATAAAATAATCTCTCTCAAAATTTCCAGTATGAATTTGGCATCTTTATATAAATAAGGAGGGCAAACTGGAAACACTGTTCTTTACACAAATTTTATTAGTGTTTTTACTAGGCAAAGAATTCTAGTAAAATTTGGTGGTGACAATCGGCACATCTTTAAAAGTAATAAAAAATGCATTTTTTTCACATTCCATAGTTTGACATGGTAGCGACGATAGGCATATATTTATAAAAGATATATATTTTTTTAATGTACAAAGTCTGTTAATTCTGACATCTTTTTTTAATAAGCTAGAAATTCCAATGCTTACACTACTGAAATACATTTGATTATTTAATATTAAAGTAACGTTTGACAAAACTTTACAACAAAAAATTGCTTTATTACATATATTTGAAATATAATTCTAAAAAAATACTAGACGCAATATAAAAAAATAGCTTGAAAAAAAGGAAATAGTTTAATTTTCCTACACAGAGAAAAATATTAGAAGAGTTCTGCGTTAGTTTAAAAGCAAGTCTTTATATCTTGGTGTTGTATTTTATTGTCTTACGTGACAACATCAAATATCGTCATTCTGAATAAAATTCTTTATGGTTAGAAAAATATTTGTTTTGTTTCGCCGCTGGACGTGTTTTTTGTTCTCAACATCGTAATACACATTCGAAAATCCACTAGCATTTGTTTCGTTATATATATATATATCTATTTATCTATCTATATCTATCTATCTATCTATCTATCTATCTATATATATATATATATATAGCTTTATTTACTATAAATAACAATAAACAAAAATTTAAAAATAAGATTTCAATAAATTAAAAGTTATATACATATTTATTCTGTCTGGAATTACTTAGGATATTGTAAAACGATATGTACTTTCAGTAATTATCTTTATTTAGATAGTTTCAGATTTATGTCATGAGCCTTCAGACTACATAACCCAACGCAATAGGTACAGACCAAAAGTACATTAACCATTATATATGATAATTTTCTGTCATATGATTATTTTCTGTCATAATAATTCATTTAATCAGAACAGATTATATTTAAACACAGATATATAGCTTATATATTAGTAACAGTGAAATTCAAAATCCTTCTTATAAAGATAAACATTAATATTGATCATTTCAACGTCCCTTGGGTCATGGTGACGTTAATTTGGAATTCAATTTTACATAACGAATGTAAATACTCCTTTTCTGTTTCATTATCACGCTATAAGGTTCTCCTACCAAATAAGGCTCTTAATAAGGCTATCAGCTATATCTTGTAAAAAACGATATCGTGTAGACAAATGACAGCATATACCTGGCAGATTATGTGTCATTGTTATGTGGGGATAGGTTCAACCACTACCGGTCCCGGGTTCGTCGTCATTTTCGGACCACTGAAGATTTTGACACGTCGTTGTTAAATAAAGGAAGTATACTTTCATTTGAAATCAGCGTAAATTTTTGATTGAATTTTACAATCTTTGCATGATGTTCGATATAATTTAACGATTTTTTAGAATGTATATATAAATATTGTGTATTTTTAATTCATTTTGAGTTGGAAAGTAACATATGTGAAAAACAGAAAATGACTAATAAGGCCAGGCAGTATAAAGTCTGGTCTTATTAAGGTACACGTCTTTTTCACAGTATATTATAATCACAAAAGCTAATTGGACTTTTTTCTGTCATTATTTGTAGAAAACTATGGGGATTATCGAAGCGGTGGTAAAGAGACCTCAATAGAATGAAGGACAAATGCAGTCCGTAGTTTTGGCTGTTCGAAACGGCATGCCCGTAAGTAGAGAAGCCACAGAATATTGTATTAAAAACAGAATTTATTTTGCTCTGCTTTGGTGTATTATCTGCAAAATAGCTGTTAATTAAATTTAAATCATGTGTTTAATAAATAAGGTTCTTATTTAAAACACATACTTCTAATAAAACCACTTTATAATGTTTAGAAATCTCCTGGCCACAATTAAACAGCGACAAGAATATGCATGATTTAATATAGTAAAAAATTGCATAAATATTACATCCAACAACATTCAAAATGTTACTTCTGATAGAACACAATTTACGGTTGTCTAAAACTTTAACGTGGCATTATTTAGTATAGGTACCTTAATAAATAATGAGAATGTTTCATATAAATATCTTACTAAAAGTCATATTATTAACTATTTTAGAATTCATTTATTCTAAACATTTAGGATGAAAATGTCGCTTTTATTACTTCTATTTATTTAATTCATATTCTCCACCAATATTTATGCACTTATATAACAGTTTTATCAGTGCCCGAACACCAGCTGCATACCATTCCTTGGGTTGCTGTCTCAGCCACATTAGGACTTCAAGTTTAACCTTTTAATCATCTCTGAATATCCTCTTGCAACTTCTTCAACATTCACCATACAGCTTCGACTTATCCTCAAGCGAATTTCATCTGTTTAGTCACTAAAAAACCATCTTGGAAGCAAGATGATGTTCACAGATGATGAAAATTTTCAACTTGAAGTCCTAATTAATTCATAGCTAATTAATGAGTAAATAAAGGGATAAACTTTTAAAGTAATTTGTTACAAAATGTTGAAGCAAGGGTCAAATTCTTCGCGACAGACCGTATGGCCTACTTTGAGGCCAATTAAAGATAAATGTATTGATTTCTGATATTTAATATTGCAATTATGATTTTCAGTACAATAAGTTGCACTAGATCACATATTTTTAAAAAGTAAGGTTTCTTGCCAGCTCACAGGCTATTAAATCCTGAGAGCTAATGTTCCCGCAGGTTCTGTATGCATGTATGTACGTACTTATGTATGTGCGTGTGTATGTACGTATGTATGTATGTGGGTATGTACGTTTGTATGTATGTGTTTATGTACGTATGTTTGTACGTAGCGCGATAATCCTTCATAGAAATGTCCTATTTGCTTCAATGTTGTATATAGGTTAATTGTGATAAGGCGCTTCCCTGATTAGTTTTGGGGATACATTGGTTAAGTATAAAGGAGAGGGAACGGAGTCTAATCCCCCTTAATTTAGATACATGGGATTTTCATGAAGAATTTTCCGATTTGCTTCAAATTTTGTACATAGGTTCATTGTGATAAGGCGCTTCCATGATTAGTTTTGGGGCTTCATTGGTTAAGCATAAAGGGGGCTAACCCCCCCCCCGTAAATTATTGTCGATTACTTTATTTTTCGAGAAACTAAAAAAAAATAAGATTATAATATAGAATTCGTGTGAATAGCCTGTGAGCTCAATGCCATCAGTTTAACTGGGCACTTTTCGTTTTATATCACGAGCAATAAGATGACAAACTTGGTGATTTGATCATTTTCCTTCGACTGTAAAAACCTGAAGTTCACAGAAAGCCCTCTGGGGGCCCAAATATACTACTTCTGACTCTGACTTTTTCAAGATGTCCATCTTAGACCTATATGCATGTCTTGTAGTAATTACATCAAAATTGACGAGTGTCGTACAGTAGCCTCTTGGCCAGTTGGTATGGAATGGCCTTAAGGCAATTATCACGGGCCCGGGCAATGTCGGGTAACTCAACTAGTAAATAAAAATATAACTTTCAGTATAATAAACATTGAAAATTCTAGCTTATTGAAAAACTGTGATATTCAACAGAAATTGCACAGTATCTTTCATTAAATAAAAATGTCTTCTATAATTTCAACACACTGACTAATAGCAAGATCTATCTTAGATTTGCATTTTTTTAAAGTGATACCTACACAATCAATACTTAGTAGGATAACCCTTATTTTTTAAGACAGCTTCACAGCGTCCTTTCATCGAGTGAACGAGTGTTTGGAGTTCATCTTTCGTAATCACATGGTGCCAAGAATCAATTATAGCTTCAATAAGTTGTCTTTTATACGTTTTTTTCGTACAATAATTTTCAAACGTCGCCACAAATTTTCAGTTGGATTGAGATCAGCGTTGTTTCCTGGCCATGTTAATATATCTATGCCTTTATTTTGAAACCATGCTTTGCATACTTTTGCTGTGTGGCATGGAGCTGAATCCTGCTGAAAAATAAATGGTGTGTTGTTGGGGAAGAGATCCCTGATGGAAGGTATCAATTTTGGTTCCAGGACAGTTTCGATGTATTTTTTGGCATTCAGGATGCCATCAATCACTTGAATTCGGCCCACACCATCTGCAGACATACATGCCCAAATCATGACATTTGTTGGGTTTTTTGTAGTTGCTTCAATGCAATCAGGATGAAGTGCATCTCTTACTCTACGTCTCACGTATTTTCTATCATCACTACCAAAGAGTGATATTTTACTCTCATCGCTCCAGATTACTTGCTTCCATTGATTTTTTGACCAATTAATGTGTTATTTTGCCCACTTAACTCGTTTTTTGCTTTGCTTTTGATTTAAATATGGTTTTTTCCTTGGAATTCTAGCTTGTAGTGCAAATCCTGCTAACCTTCTTCTTATTGTTCTTGAACTTACTGCAATACCCGCTGCATTCATTATTTCACATCTAATGGCATCTGATGAAATTTTTCAATCTTGAAGGCATAGCCGTTTAATTTTTTGATCGGCAGTAGCACTTTTGCATTTTTTTCGGCCTGTTTTGGCCTTATTTTCCACTGATTTCGTTTTTTCATAACGTAAACAGAACTTTCGTACACCAGAACAAGCCACTGAACCACCAACTTGTCTTGCAATTTCAGCATAAGAGAGGCCATTTTCTCTCAATATGACAATTCGGCTTCTTTTTGTAGATGTCCAATTAGTTCTTCCTGTTGATGCCATTATTTAAAATTAGTTTAATTAAAAAAAGGACTTTAAATATTCAAAAACAGCAATTCTCTATTTAATTGTACTAGTATGCATCATTCCGCAAAATATTTCCAAAACAATAACTCTTTTACCATCCAAATAACCTAAACTATAGTTACAAACTTTTGATTGGTCCTAAGAACAGTGTTTGTGATTGGCTAGTACGCTTTTATTACAAAACACGTCCTTATTCAAAACGATTTGTGTTTGTTTTTTCTACTAAAATGAGCATAACTTTTTTTGTAATACAGATATTGTAATACAGATATTGTAATACTGTTTTTATTATTAAATTCCCCATTAAATTACCTTCAATTTGATATATAACCGTTTGTATTTAAGTGAAAATTAATATATTCTACAAGAACACAAATTTGAAAAACATGAAACTTTCAAAAAATGTCCAAACTTTTGACCACCACTGTATATATCATTACATGAAATAGAAAAATATATGCATCAAAACTATGTAAAAACATCTTACAGTTAAAATTACAGTTCTTTAAAGAATAGTTGCATGTAGTATATCAGTGGAGCACGTTTTGTTTTAACCTAAATAAGTCAATATTGAGTAAATGTATTCAGTTTTAATTTATTACCAAACGAATTCATTTTTTGTATTACTGTACATCAAATAAAATATTAAACTACATAAACCAAATGACAATGGGTATCCAAGTTTGTAATCTGATGTGAAGAACAAAATAAACTCCAACGAAATAATAATATGTTTTTGTAACCATAAAGAATCTTGTTCGAAATGATGACGTTTGATGTTGTCACGTAAAACAATAAAAAAACAAAAACAAAATATAAAGCCTCTTATTTCAAAAAAAGGCAAAAACCTCGTAATATCTTTTCTTGTGTAGGTAAATAAAACTGCCCTACCCGTGGTCCTAATTTTTTGCGCACCAGTTTAAGAGCGAAGATTTTCAAAGAAAGAAAACGCAAACATAATTTTGTCTAAATAAAAAATAAAATTCTTGAAATGTCAGTCGTCTAAAATGAAATGCATTGAACAAAAAATATATATATATAAAGTCGCACACTTAGATTCGGTTACGTAACACATATTCCTTTTCCAAAAAAATGAAGCCCTATTGTTTTGCGCTAGTGCATTTAAAGAAAGTTTTCGTCAATTGCTGTGTCTAATGAATAATCTTGTGAAATACTGTGTCTAATGAAGCAAATAGGCATGGATTTGATTATTCCTGAATCAACGGTGAATTATATTATGAAAACTTTCGTTGCAACCGGATATATACAGCCAAGAAGCTGTACCGGTCACCCATCAACAACAACGGCCCGAGAAAATCGAATGTTCCGCGAGTGGTAATGAACAGATGATCAGAAACGATGACAGAAGCAGCACCTCTATGGCCAGACAGCATAGGCAGACCAGTGACTTGTAAAATGGCTAAAAAAAACATTGCATAAAATGGGATGTAAATCTTACAAAGGCAAACGTAAGCCGATTTGAACTACTGCTCATAAAATGAAACTTTTTCTATGAGTTATGGACCAGTTGGAATGATCAGATCAGCAATGCCAAAGAGTTATACGGTCAGATGAATCCCATTTTCCAGTTTTGTATGGAAATATTGGTCGTCGGGTCGTACGGCAAGAAAATGAAGCTTAAACCGAAAATGCGTCAAAAAAGAGTGCAAGTTTCTATTATGTGTTCAAATTTGGTGATGTTTTGCTTATTTTGCTGTGGACAAAATGATGCCATATGATGAGACAATGAACAACGTTATCAGGGCATTTTTCAGAATCCGTTGCTGCTTTCAATTCAACAATTTGGCCGTCAATCGGGTTATCTTTTTCAACAAGACTAAGCAAAACCTCATATAGCTAAGACAACAAAAGCCTGTCTTCAACAAATTGGTATTCTTGTGCTAGATTGGGTTCCAAGTCCAAAGGACATAAGTCCTATCGAGGATTTGTGGCGGCACTTCAAACAGAAAGTTCAAAAAAGGAAATCACATCACTTTCACCAGTTGAAAAGAATTCTTCTCGAAGAATGTAAAAAAATTCTAATTTCTCAGTGCCAACGATTAGTTTCAACTATGCTGAGAAGAGTGAGAGTTACCAGAGAGAGCTTCCAAAGGAGGACCGACGAAGTGGTAAGACTCATTTCTTCTTATTTGAACATGGGCAAAACATTAGGGATATAAAAAACCTGCAAGGAAATGGATTTAATTAGTCACACAGTTTGTTTCGCTTATTATTTTTTGTTCAATTTCTCTATGCAATAGTAAAATGTATCTTTTTTCATTGAAAATAATTTACATGAAATATTTTGAATTATATTTTACTATTATTGTTAAAAAAAAGCATTGCTAAAAAATGCGCGAGAAATTAGTGGCACGGGTAAGGTAATTTATGTATCTTTCTCTCTCTCTCACTTTTTTTTTTTTTTTTTTTTTTTTTTTTTTTTTGCAGGCTATGTAAAACAATTGGCTATCACATCCATCATTTTTATTTGTAAGAATTTGCTTTCATATTACGCATTAAAAATAATTTGTGTCGTAAATATTATGATGCGCAAATCCAGTATTAAATAATCAAATAATTGTCAGTTAACTATTTCATCTAATTAAAAGAGTTCCAAAACTAAAAAAAAAAAGTTATTTCATTCATCAAATTTTAAATATTTTCTGTGTTTACATGTTAAATAAACCAGTATTAACTAAACAAAGTCGTAAAAAAAAGAAGTTTCATATAAAAATGCAGAAATATTACAGCGTGACGTTACAATTTCGTAATGTTGGCAACACTTAATTTTGCATTCTTATAACTAATAAAAGTAAAACTGATGTCTTTAATAAGTAATTAAATAATGTCGAAAGCGATATCGAAAGTAAATGTCGAAAGTAAATATTGTCGAATTGTCAACAGAAATTCCTTTATAGAATGACAGTAGACATTGGTTTGTGTAACTAGAAATTCAGAATGAAAAACACGTCCAGGGAAAGAGTAAAACATTTTTATAATCATAAAGAGTCTTATTCGCAATGACGATTTTTGATGTTGATGCGTAAGACAATATAAGAAAACAATAAAATATAAAGCTTGTTGTTTCAAAAAAGCAAAACTCTGTTTTTAGTTTTCTCTCTGAAGAGAAATTAAACTTTTTTCTCCTCTATTTGCTACTGTAAGATAAAATAAATAGACATTTGGGCATTGCGTAAAGCTTTTTTATTTCAAATTGGCGAAAAAAATGTATGTCAGGATGTTTTGATAAAGAAAGTTCTATATTACTTACTTAGCTGGCTTGAAAAGATGAATTAGATGACTTTATTGAAAATTCTCCCTTATTAGATGATTACATAATCAACAGAAATCATGCATTTTCTTTCCTTAAGACTGCTCGTCAGTAAACTCCCCGATTTTCCTCGCTAATGTTATTCCTATGGGCGTAGGATGCATTCGTATTTTTAAAATATCTCCCCAGGAAATTAATATTTTTAACTTCTGTTTTCTGAGTACTGTTCTTAAAGAATGTCTCTTTTTTTCTTAGTTATCAGAATATTTCTAAACCATGTGCTTAATTTATATTTTTATGTGTTAAAATCTTAGCGAAACTAAATAAGATTTTAACATTTCATATAAAATTCAGTATATATTTTAGAAAAAAATTGACAACTAAGAAAAAAAAGAGACATTCTTTAAGAACAGTACAAAGAAAACAGAAGTTAAAAATATTAATTTTCCGAGGAGATATTTTAAAAATACGAATGCATCCTACCTCCATACGAATAACATTAGCGCGGAAAATCGGGAAGTTTACTGACTAGCAGCCTTAAATATAAATATCATCTGTAACTACAACACTGTGACACTGAGAGTGCGGGACTTGTCAATATTTTACTTTAAAAAGATCATTGAAAAAACAGTTTTATACACTAATGCACAAATTTTTCAACTTTACATTTATTTTTGTCAAATTTTATTGAGGTATTTACACTTTAAACAATATAACGAATGGAAATAAAGTTTCAATGCAACTCTTTAGATGTATCAAATTCAGGTTAAAATAAATAAATAAATAAATAAAAAGACGAATTTACTAAATAAAAATCAAAAATCTCTGAAGATTTAAACCGTGCGTGCATATTGGTGCACAATTTGCTTCAGTTTAAATTAATCCAGATAATAAATTTATATATAACGTATTTACTCGTGTATAACGAGCACCCCGTATTTTACAAGCCAAAATTGCAATTTTTTATGTCGTATATAACGCGCACCATAAATTTGACATGCAAGTGAATGAATGACCAAATGAATTTCAGTAAAGAAAGTTGAAGAAAATGTTACGTCAGGCCAGGAAAGAAAGCGAAAATCTATTTTTAGACTTCGGGTAGGGAGTTGAATGTGGAAGGAAATGAGTGAAGTGGAAGGAAATGAGTGACGATCATGCTGTGGTGACGTCACTCACTTAACGAAATACTTGAGAGCGTCTTTCGACAACGTGCGAGTAAAATGGAGAATCGATGTAGTTATACTGCGGCATTTAATTTGAAAATAGTTCAGTATGTAAAAGAAAATGGTGACCGTGCTTCAAGTCGGCAGTTCAGCGTTGGTGAGTCAAGTCTACGAAAGTGGTGGAATATGAAAGAAAAACTGAAAAAAGCACAATCCAAAAATTGTGCTTTTCGGGAAAATCGTGTAAATATCGGCTAGTGGAGCTGCAGCTTTTAACTCATGTAATGGATTTGCGGCTTTCGGGGAACTCAGTCACTATGGAAATGGTGAAGTTCGAGGCCTGTAAAATAGAGAGGAAAATGACTATTCCTAGAGAAGATTTCCTGGGGAGTTATGGCTGGATGCGACGCTTTATGATCTGTAACAGTCTTTCTATAAGGAAAAGAACAACGCTATCACAAAAGTTGCCGGAAAAATACGAAGAACACCGTAATAAGTTCTTCCTGTACGTTATAAGGCTACGAAAACAAAAGGGATATCAGATGTGACAAATCGGCAATGCAGTTCAAACTACATTGTGGTTTGATATGCCGAAAGCCACAACCATTCATCCCGTTGTAGATAGAAGCGTTCAAATGCGCACAACAGGAGCAGACAAGCAAAGATGCACCGTTATGCTGGCCATTACGGCTGATGGCCACAAGTTGACACTGTATGCGATTTTTAAAAGTAAAACTATCTCAAAATAATCTTTTCCAGTCGGCGTAATTGTAAGAGCAGATTCAGATTCAGATTCAACCAAGCAGGGAGGCCTACCATATGGCTTTAGCCTCTGCAAGCCCTGCTTGGCAAGTTATTTACAAAAAAAAATTAACATATTTTTACATATTTAACAAAGCAGCCCAGTTTAATTTGCAGAAAAGTCATACTCAAAAAGTCATACTCAAAAGTCATACTCAGCAGAAAAGTCACAATTAATAAGAGTTTAAAAATTATTTGAAATTGTCAGATTTTTAGCGTAAAATATTTTAAAAGTAGAGACAGTGGATTTTTTCAATGAACTTCATCATCAGGAAAAGCATCATCATCATCATCATCACCACCAATGATGTGTGCTGGTGGCATTTGGAATAACAATTGATTTTTTTTCTATTAAGGACATGCAGCTAATTATCTTTTGAAGCAATGAGGAATTGGCCGAGATTGATTTAAACCAATTCGACAGAGAGATGATGTCTGTTTTCCTCAAATGTAGAGTAGCTGTCAATGGGCATATGAGAACGTAATGTAGCGAATCCCCTCTTGCACCACAAGTGCATCTTGAAGACAAAACTTTATTAAATTTAATTAATTAAGCCGGGAAAAGGCCATGATTGATAACGAATATATATAGGTATCGATGACTTAGAAGATAGTCTTCTGAAACTTTTGGCTTCAATGCATAGGTATATCGCCCAGTGGGACATAAGTCCCAATCACGTTGCCATGAGTTATGTAAAGTTTGCTTTAACATTCTCTTAAGATATGAGGATGTATATGGTATAAATTTTTCTGTATTAATGAATTTGGGTCAGTTGCTTCCTTTGCTAACCGATCCACTAATTCATTACCTGTTATGCCTGAATGTCCTTTGACCCATTGTAGATAAATTTTTTGTGTTGCTCCTTGCAGAGATTGGATTATTTGGCTGATTATTATATTGTTTGTAGATATATCTTTTAGTGCTGATATTGTAGATTGGCTATCTGATTTTATAACTATTGTGCGATATTTTGATTGTTTTGACCATTGTATTGAGTCCAAGATCGCCAGCTGTTCCGCTTGATACGTTGAGTTTTCTTTCTGTATTCTTTGCTGATATGTATATATTATTTCTTCTTCTTTAAATACACAGTAGGCATAACCCGTGCCGATTTCAGTTTTTCAGCCATCCGTTTATATTTGCACATCTGTTTCTATTTTATTTTCTGCATCCAGTATAATAATATATTCTTTTGATGTATCTATATATTTTTGTAAGCTTTGTTTTAAAATGTATCAGAGGGATGTGGGTGTGATGGAACTCCCAGTCTGAGTATCATTCCTTGGTCTGCAATCTGTTTCAGTTTTAAAGGTAGTGGAGGAATTCCTGTCAGGACATTTAGAGCAGATGTAGGAGATTTTTTATATGCTCCGGAGATTAGTAGCAGACAACGACGCTGAATAGATAAGAGCAGGCGAAAGCCATGTGACTTTTGCAATCTTGGAAGCCATACAGCTGATGCATATGAAACTTTATTTTCTAGAATGGAAGTGTACCAAGTGTGATGTTTAGTTACAAATGTAAGTAAAAGATGGCAGCACCACTGCGGAAGATCTGTCAATTACCGGTAAAAAAGTTTGTTTAATGTTATGTGTAAAATGTATCTGTAACTTGTATTAGTGTTCGATGTATGTGTTTGTGATAGTATGTAAATTAAAGTTCTTTAAAGTCCACCTCGACTAATTAATAATGCTGCTGTTTTAATTTCTTTAATCTAAGTACTTAAAATACTATATAATGGCGACGAGAAAATCCAGTTTCTTACCGGAAATCAATTGAAAAGAAATTCCAAATGATTCGCAAAATGGTGATACTTCGGGTTTTACATCTACAAGAGTATATGCTGCATTAATGTTTTAATACGTACATCATATCAATTGTGGTAAGTGCTGACATTTTTTTTCTTCTCTGCAATAAATAAAAGTTCATAATGTTTGCTAATTTTAAGGAATACAACGATTCCATTGAAACGTTCCAATCATATGTTAAGAGATTGGAACAGAGTTTTTTATTACATGATGTTGAGGGAAAAAAAGGTACCTGCAATTATTTCCTGTATGGGGCATAAAATGTATAATTTGCTGTCAGATTTAACATTTCCGAAAAATCCTGAAGCACCGAAATATGAGGAAATAGCTGATATTCTGTTAAAGCACCTAAGCCCAGCCCCTAATAAATTTTGTTCTAGAATTAAATTCCGTAATTCTTATCAAAATGAAAACGAATCGATACAAGATTTTGTTTCAAAATCAAAGAAGTTAACTACCTTCTGTGCTTTTGCTGGTGAAACACTTAATGAAAATTTGTTAGAACAATTTTTACGCGGTTTAAAAAATGAAAGTATCCAAAGTAAATTACTCTCACAAATAGATGATTTAACGTTTGAGAAAGCTATTGAAAAAGCAATTATCTTGCAAAATAACGAACATGATATTTCTGAATTGAAAAACCAAAATGTAAATGTTAATAAATAGGCATATTCTAAAAATGTTCTGCCGAAAAAAATTTCAAATAATTTCCAGAAACCGAAAATAAACAATGTAAATAAGGGGAATTTTGAAGCAAATAAAAATAAATTACAATGTTATAGATGTGGAAATCCTTCTCATCTTGCCAATAATTGTAAGCATATCAACACTATTTGTAAAATTTGTAAAAAAGAGTCCACTTTGGTAAAGTATGTAAAAGTAGTTCTCAGAAAAAAACAAATGTATTGCAGAAGTTTGATATTTTATCCATGAGTCATGATAAGAGTTCTACTCCTATAAAAGTGTGGGTTTTAATTGAAAATAAAGCTAAAGCGGAAATGGAGGTAGACACGGGCTCAGGAATTTCTGCGGTACCTGTAAATCGTTTGCGGAGAATTTTTCCGAATAATAAAAATTTTCCACCAGACGTTCAGTTGAGAACCGCAATGGGTGAGGTGTTTACACCTGTGGGGTTTGTAACAGTAGATGTTTCTTATGCAAATATTACTAAAAATCTTAAATTGTATTTGATTAAAGAAGATAATTTCCCACTTTTATTTGGCAGAGACTGGGTAGCTGCATTTAATTTGTTTTCTACTAACTTTAAATCTGTGTATGTAAATGAAATTGCAAATTCTACGGATCAATTGAAAACATTATTAAATGATTTTTCTGATTTATTTTGGGATAAAGTAGGGGAAATAAAAGGTTTGAAAGTAGAACTTTATCTGGAAAAAGGTTCTACGCCCATATTTTGTAAGGCTAGAACAGTCACGTATGCTCTACGTAATGCAGTAAATGATGAAATTCAAAGGTTACAGGATGAGGGTATTATTAAACCTGTCACCAGTAGTAAGTGGGCAACTCCTATAGTTCCAGTGGTAAAACCAAATGGTAAAATTCGGTTATGCGGAGATTTTAAAGTTACAGTAAATAAATTTTTGAAGGTGGAAAAATATTCTTTACCTAGGGTAGAGGACATGTTAGCTACTTTAGGTGGTGGTTTACATTCTACGAAAATATATTTAAATCCAGCTTATCTTCAGTTACCTGTAGACGAAAAATCACAAGAATTGTTAACTATAAATACACCGAAGGGCTTATTTCAATTTTTAAAGTTACCAATGGGTCTTACTAGCTCTCCAGCAATTTGGGAAAGATCGATTGAACAAATATTAAGTGGTATTGATGGTGTCACTGTGTTCATTGATGATATTGGTGTTACAGGGGAAACGGATGAAATTCATTTAAAAAGACTAAAACAAGTCTTAGAAAGATTACGTGAATATAATATTAGGATAAATAAAGATAAATAAATTTTTCTGGCTGACCATATTACATATTGTGGTTATAAAATTGATAAGCAAGGTATTCATAAAACGCAACATAAAATTGAGGCTATTTTCAATGCTCCTAGACCAATTAATGTGTCACAAGTTAAAGCTTTTTTAGGCTTAGTCACATATTATTCTAAATTTGTACCAAATTTATCTACAATTGCTCATCCTTTAAATCAATTGCTGAAAAAGAATGTAAAATTTATTTGGTCTCCTGTTTGTGAACAAGCATTTAAAAATATAAAAAATGAAATTATTTCAGAAAGAGTTTTTACTCATTTCAACCCTAAATTGCCTTTAGTGTTAGCAACAGATGCTTCTCCATATGGTATCTCTGCAGTTCTTTCGCATGTGATGCCAGATAACGTGGAAAAACCAATTGGTTTTGTGTTCAGAACGCTTACGAATGCAGAAAAAAATATAGCCAGGTGGATAAAGAAGCACTAGCTATTATTTTTGGAGTAAAGAATTTTTTTCAATATTTATATGGTAATAGGTTTACTTTATTTACAGATAGTAAACCACTCGTGTCCATATTTTCTCCAAATAAAAGTATTCCTGTTCTTTCAGCTGCTCGGATGCAAAGATATGCATTATACTTACAAGCGTTTAAATATGATATTCGCTATAAGAAAACATCCGAACATGGAAATGTCGATGCTCTTTCACGACTTCCATTACGTAGTGAAGATTTACCCCCACAATTAAATTCAAGTAATGTAATTGATGAATCTGAATTTTTTCAAATTAACCAAATTTCTACGTTGCCTTTAAACGCCAAATCAATTGCTGTAGCTACAAAATCTGATCCTTTATTACGTCATCTTTTTCATCATCTAATTTCTGGTTCTCCAATTCCTAAAAATTTACTTTTTGGTGGCAAACAAGAAGAATTTACTCTTCAACATAGTTATATTTTAAAAGGATGTAGAGTAATTATCCCAGAAGTTCAACGAAAACAAATTTTACATGATTTGCACTTTGGACATTTCGGTATAGTGAAAATGAAGTCGTTTTGTTTGGTGGCCAGGAATTGACCAAGATATTGAAGATCTTGCACGGAATTGCACTACTTGTGTCAATTTAAAAAGTAATCCTCCTAAGGTAGATACTCATCATTGGGAATGGCCTACAGCTCCATGGCAAAGAATTCACATAGATTAATTTGGTCCTGTGATGGTTAAAATGCTTTTACTTGTGGTTGATGCTCATAGCAAATGGCCTGAAGTTTTTATTGTCCCTAATAAAACTTCAGAACATACAATTACTTGTCTTTCTTCTCTTTTTGCCAGATACGGGTATTCTATATCTCTGGTATCTGATAATGCAAAACAATTTACTTCTGAAGAATTTGAGACATTTTTGAAGAATCATGGGGTTAAACATAGGTTTAGTGCTCCATACCATCCAGCTACAAATGGTCAGGCAGAGAGATATGTGCAGATTCTTAAAAAATTGTTAAAAGCCTTATCTTCTGAAGATGGTACTTTACAGATGAAAATAAATAACTTTCTTGTACAATATAGAAAGATGCCTCATGTTACTACGGGGGAAAGTCCTGCATCTCTATTTCTAAAACGAAATATAAGAACGAAAATAGATTTAATAATTCCAAGCGTTACAAATTTTGTGCATGATAAACAAAATGCGAGAAAGGCCAATTCTAAAGTAAAAGAATTTCAAATCAACCAGAAAGTGGCTGTAAGAAATTATACTCCAGAAGCCAAGTGGAAAATTGGTCGCATTCTTGCAAGAGAGGACAAGTTGCATTATAGAATTCAAGTTGGTTCGAATATTTGGAAAAGGCATGTTGATAAGATAACTAATGTCGGTTCGAAGATACATCTAACTAATGATTCAAATTCTGAAGAGAGTGGTACAGAAAGTCACAAAAGTGATAATGCAGTTGTTAATCAACGTGATTCTCAGCTAATGCCTCCTAGTACTCCAGATCCTCGACCAGCTGACTCAGTTGTCTCATCTGCTCCAAATCCTCAACCAGATGACTCTGTTGTTCCATCTACTCCAAATCCTAAACCAGATGACTGTGTCCTCCCAAATACTCCAAGTCCGGCTCCAGTAGACTCTAAAGGGATACCTTCAGCTCCAAAACCCATGGTGTCCAATACTTCTAGTGATCATGCTACAGATACATTAAATACTAATTCTTCTTCTTTCCTACAGGTACCTAGAAGATCCACCAGGAAAAGAAAAGCTTCTGTAAGTTCCCAAATAAGGAGGGGAGAGTATGTGATGTTTAGTTACAAATGAAAGTAATAGATGGCAGCACCACTGCGGAAATTCTGTCAATTACCAGTAAAAAAGTTTGTTTAATGTTATGAGTAAAATGTACCTGTAACTTGTATTAGTGATCGATGTATGTGATAGTACGTAAATTAAAGTTCTTTAAAATCCACCTCGACTAATTAATAATGCTGCTGTTTTAATTTCTTTAATCTAAGTACTTAAAATACTGTACCAAGTTTTTATGATTTGTTTGGAAATGCCACTTGTGGTTGATGCGAATTTTAGCAAGTTTTGTATTGTTGCTGACATTTCATCCCGTTTGATTCTAAGATGTGGCAAAAATGATAGCGTTGAATCTAAATGTATTCCTAGATATGGCATAGTATTTTCAGTTTTAAGATTATCTGAATCAAGTTTGAAGATTGGACGCCGTTTTAAATACTTTGGACGTCTGAGATTCAGACATTGGCACTTGTGATATGATATTTTCAGACCTAAAGTTTGAGCCCAATCGCTAATTATTTGAAGAGCTTCATTTCCGCTCCTTTATAGTTTGGCTCTAGTTCTTGCCTCAATGATTAAAATTAAATCATCCGCATATGCTATGACTCTTATATTTTTATTGATGAGAATATCGATTAATTGCTGCATAAACACTTTCCACAGGAAAGGACCATAGCACGAGCCTTGTGGACAGGAAAAAGGATGGATGACGGATGAGCTCATAAAAGATTGGATTAACGTTCTGTGGGAACGTCGGATAGGTGCTTTAAGTCAGCCATCGATGCTGGTCCTGGACAGCTTCCGGGGACACACCACGCCTGGAGTAAAAACGAAAATTCGTCAAGTGATTTGGTTGTGATACTAGGTGTGATGACGAAAGTGATGAAGGCCTTAGATGTTGTCATCAACCGACAATTTAAGGTTGCATTTCAGCATGCATACCATCGGTGGACGACAACAACAGATCAACAACTTCACTCGAAGCGGGAGAATGAATCGTGCGTCACTCACAACTTTATGTGACTGGATATCTGAAGCTTGGAATTCCATCTCAGCGGAGATGATAATAAAGAGCTTCAAAGAGACTGGAATTTCCAATCAGATGGATGGAACTGAAGACGATATGATTTACGACGATATTGACTGCGCCATTAATGACGAGGACAACAGCATTAGCGGCAATGAGAACTGATAATTAGCGTTTAAATAATGGTATTAGCGCTGTTGTATTAAAAAGTGCAAGGAGTGAAATAAAGATGCAGCAATACTTCTATTAAGTAAGATTATTCCGTTTTAATTTCTTCTTTGAATACCTTTCTTGATTCATATGCATATCGTGTGATTACATCCAGCAGTAAAAAATTATTCCGTGTATAACGCGCACATAGGTTTTTGTCCTAAATTTTTGAAAAAAGTGCTCTTTATACTCCATGTATATCTTTATACACCGTGTATAAATACACAGTAGGCATAACCCGTGCCTCTTTATACTCTTTATACATCCGTGTATATTTGCACATCTGTTTCTATTTTATTTTGTGCATCCAGTATATTAAGATATTCTTTTGATGTATCTATATATTTTTGTAAGCTTTTGTGTCGAAATGTATCAGAGTGATGTGGGGACGAGTAAATACGGTATATATATTTTTTACTTTTAAAATAACTCATTTTCTGGTATTTATTATTCTTAAATGAAAAAGATTACATTAAATGAAAGGGACGACAATGTGTATCCCTTTATGTAAGATGCGATTGGTATAAGTCTGTGTAATCTGATGTGAATAACAAAAAACGCGTCAAATGAAAATATAAAGTATTTTTGAACAGTAAAGAGTCGTCTTGTAATGACGAATTTTGATTCTGTTACAAGACAACATCAAAATATAAAGACCATCTTTTCAAAAAACTCAAAACTCTTTTTTTTTAAACTTTCATATTTACCCTCTGAACGGAAAATTAAAAAAAAAATGACCATTTTTCCTATGTAACTATATGCCATATTGTCATAAAACAAATGAGCATTTGGATATTAGGACTATCATTCTGTTCTGAGGTTGTTTCTTTCCTGCTTAAATATTCATTTATTTATTCATCTTTGAATCCATAAAAAATCATAAATTAAACCACACTTTCAGACGCCCATATCTCAAAAGGGACACCACGGATTTCATTAATTTTAGCACCACTTGAAAGCACACACCTTAATGGAGAAGAAAACTGTTGTTTTATTTTAATTCTTTTCGGTATAAGGTAAACCAATCAATGCTCAAAATTGCTACTTTGTTTGAGATTCGCAATTATATCCGCCGTAAAATTATTGTAAAAAACGTCTCTTGATATCTAAAAGACTGAGAACACTGCAGTAGAAAATGAATAACATAAAAGCATATGAAATAATTGGTTATTTCATGTCAACTGGCCTAGGGCTCCTGTCCGTATCCAAAGTAATTTCGCGGTACCATCAAATATCTCTTGCAAGGACAATTCTAAAATAGTGGAACAAGTGTCTATTTATAGTAAAATGACTGTGCATTATCATACAAGAAATTCTCATATACTAGCAAAATGTGGGAAATGTTGACCCTATCTCGAAAAATATGAAAAATAGCGAAAAAGAATTACAAAAGTGTAGAGCGATCTCGATTTGGTATCAAATGACATCTTGTATGTAAAAATAACTTTGTTTGAGTCTCTAAAATGTTAATTTTTCGATAACCAATCACGTGCTTAAATACGCTACTAATTGGTTGGACATAATCAAAGCATTTTTATAATCGACATTTTTTTTTCTATCTCTAATATTTTTTGAGATAGAGTTGGCAAATTGCAATTTCCACATTTCGTCATTAAGGGCTGCTGCAACTACTCGCATAGCACATAGTCATAGTACTATCAGTTATTAGTACTATTAGTCATGAGTATAGTACATAGTCATTTTAATATGAGTAAACACTTATTCGACAATTCTAGTTTTATCCGTTCGAGATATATTTGTGTGTACCGGAACATTACCTTCCCTCTTGTGAGGGCAACAACCAGGAACCTATAGGCCAGTTAACATGGAATGACTGATTTATTCTCGTATTTTTGAAAACGAACTGCACCTCGTACAAAAAAATATCCAAAATAAGTAGTCAGCTTTCGTTTTTCTGAATATCTTAAATTGAAACCAAAGCAAACTTCTACAAAAGGGTGAAAAATCGTGAAATCGAAATTTTTTCAAATATATCTTTTACAAGGGTTGAAATTCGTAATTTGTTTATGCGGATTGCGTATTTCAAAAAACTAAAGCACGATATTTAAGTTTTTTTTTTTTTTTTTTTTTTTTTTTTTTGTACTTTGAACATTTTGGCCGATGGGACTTTCGAAACAAAGAGCGTTCCGAGTGGAGGATCTGAAAAAAAAAACATAGTTCCCAATCTTTAAGTCTTCATAGCTTCCGATATTTCGGAACGAGCGCTGAGTGACATTTTGAAAGAAACAATGGGTTTTTGATAAATGAACGTTTTGGTTTTAAATTAATATATGGGCTAATTATCAAAAAAGGAAAAATCTTAGTATCAGGTGTATTAACACCTGCTTTGGACTACTCACATTCAAATTTTCAGACCTATACGCGCGGCTGCCTCTAGCAATCGCATACAGAGAGACAGACACACAGAGAACCATCTTTCTTTTATTAGTATAGATTATATAAATGCTGGTCGAAATGCCTACATATTTTATCCTGGTATAGCACACAACTTTCAAAAACTGAAAGTACTTTAATTTCCCTTTAGAGAAAAAAATAACAAAGACTTCTGCGTTTTTTACACAACAATTGTTGTTAAATTTACACTGTTAAAAATTTGCAGCAAACTGTCCAGTCATTTGACCGTTTTTATAGAAAACGGTTACATAACTGTAATTTAACTCTATTATGACCATAATATGAGCAATAATATGGTCATAATAGAGTTAAATTACTGTTATGTAACCGTGTTCTACAAAAACGGTCAAATGACTGGACAGTTTGCTGCAAATTTTTAACAGTGTAATGTCTTAAGTACCAACACCAAAAATTGCCAGCGTGAATAGGCTTATAAAAATATCTTACTTTTTCACTTGACATGTTTTTTTGATCTAAACATCTAGTTATAACAGACGAATGAACACTATCATTTCTAATAACATTTTTTTTTTCGACATTTATTTATTATACATTAAAACCTTCAATTCAATATTAACTTTACTTGTTAAAATGATACAAATTGACATGCTTCAGTCACAAAATAAAACTTAAACATTATGTTGTAATCTGTGCATTTTCTATAAATTTTCTCTTTTTACGACACTTTTTAGTTAATATTGATAGTTTGGACAGATAATCACATAAAATATATTAAGTTTATAAATGAAAATATATAATTTTAGCAGTTATGACATCTTTTAAACAGCTAGAATAGCGAATGTGTACTATACATAAAGTCATCGTATTTATCGTAGCTATTGTATTTATTTATCCTAAAACTAACGACACTTTTTTTTACTTTGATTTGAAAGATAATTCTTAAACATACCATGCTGAACTCAGTATTTGAACATCCATTTATTTTGTTATATAATAGCAAATAGCTTGGATAAAAGAGAAAACAGTTTAATGTCCCTTCAAAAGGAAAATGTTAGAAGTGTTCTGTGTTTTTGGAAATACAGGCATTATAATTGTGTGATGTTTATTTATTTTCTTACGTGACAACATCATAAGTCGTGATTTGAAATAAGATCCTATATTATTACAAAAATATTTTATTGTTTCTCTGGATGTTTTTCTTTTTATCAAGACCCTTTATGGTTCCAAAACATTTAATTATTCACTGGACGTGTTTTAACTTCTTAACATGACATTATACAGATGAATGCCCTCTGTCGGTAAATTCATTTGATATACTGGTTTATTTTATGCACAATAAATATTTAAATAAAGTGTTATATTTTAAATAAATTATAAAATGTATACATTTATTCTATGTGGGTAATTTTCCTTAAAATATAACGAGGAGCAATGACATAAGCATTCGTTCCAGTTACAGTTTCAGTGAAACAGGTGAATATATGGTATCTTGAGGTAAGAAGCTTAATGAATACAACATATTACATATCAAAGGCTACAATGGAAAAATATTTTTATTTGTTAGAATTGTGCCAAGTGCAAGGTCTTAAATCAAGTTTGTAAAAATGTAAATGTTGCGTTCAAAAAGTTCGATTTTCTTTAAAAAAATATTTCCATGACTCTTTTGAATCATAATATTGATTGCTTTTAACACTTTCCAACATAGTTTAAAAGTATTTATGAATTCGGTTTGACTGCCCGTCTGTCCGTGTAAATATACTTGTATCGCTATGTAAAACATATATGTTATCGGCGTTTACTCTCGCATGTTCGGTATTAAAATTTTAATATATAGCATTTACAGTTCGTTACAAAGGAACAAAAAATAATTCAGTTACACGACGTTCTATATGGGAAAATCGTTTGAAGTATATTTTAATAATGCTTCACTATTTAAAACATATTGAAATTAATAAAAAAACACACATGTGCACTAGAAGATGTTTAACATAGACTATGGTCTGCATAGCAGTTATCAACACAAGTTTAGGACACAAAAACATTTATGTATTTAACTTATTTTTTGTTATGACTTGCATAAAGATTACTATAAAGATTATCGATCTGTCCTGCATAAAAAAATTGCATTACATTTCCGTTTATTGACGGAAATTGCTGATGGGGAATATTCAACTGTGTTATGCGTTTTTAAACTGACCAACGTTTTAGCATGCGGTGTGTTATAGATACAAATCTATCGATCATACATAGAGCCACGCAAAATAAATTAGGATATTTTTCGATTATAGATATTGCTGAAATTGGGTTTTCAAATAGGTTATGGGTTTTAAAAATGGTGAAGTTTTGACACTGTATTCTTAATGTGCTAGAAAGTGAATATTCCCCGTCAGCAATTTCCGTCAATAAAAGGAAATGTACTGCAATTGTTTTGTGCAGGAATGCATAAGATCTATAATCTTTATAGTAATCTTTATAATTCTTTTTAATCAATATTTATTATAATCTGTGCTTGACGGATAATTTTTCGTTCTTGTTAAATAATCATTCTGACATTGTGCTGTATCCTGGAATATAATTTAATATAAATAATGCATGAATGTACAGAATTTTTGCTTATTATGACATTATTTTCATCTTCTGAAATCTTAAATATGTGCTATTCTGAAAATCATCTAATTATTGAAAATTGAACTCATTGAACTCAAATTTTTATGACACATTTTTTTTTATTACAATATGTCAATTTTAAACAACAACAACAAAGAAGCATGCTATACACTCACAATGTCTAATGCCCATTTATTTTATCATAGTATAGCGAGTAGCCTGAAAATAAAAGAAAATTGGCTACTTTTGTTTCACAGGGGAAAATAGAAAAAAATTGAGGTTTTTTTTTTTTTTTTTTTTTTAAATACCAGGTTTTATATTTTGTTGTTGTTGTTTATTGTCTTACGTGACAACATCAAAAATCGTCATTGCGAATGAGACCCTTTATAGCTAAATATATATATATTATTGTTCACTGGACGTGTGTTATATTCTAAACATCAGATTATACAGACGAATATCCATTGTCTTTCGATTTCATTTGATACAAGCTTTTCTTTTGTGTACCTATAAGTAGCAAAAATAGAAATTTCTTGGAAATAAAATAAAAATGAATTCTTTAATTATCTCCGAATTTATTTAGGGTGATGTAAAATGTGTACTAATGTGATTTCATACATATACATACATGAAATGTACAATGGTTTCTATAAATAAATCATTAAAGACAGTCAAATTTTAATTATGAATCGTAAAACAAAACACCTGATGTTCACTTTTGAATTTATATTTTTTCTTTCGGATTAACATTTAGGACTTGATTAATGACATGGTTTGGAAATCTTTACTCCAAACATTCAGAGCTCTCCAAGTAACACATTTCATACATGTTAGCATAATAATGAATTACAAATCAATTAATATTGATTCATGAATTTATCTTTTGTCAAAAAGTTTTAAGCTTGAAAGCTTTACAAATTTTATAATTTTATAATTTATATATCACGCATGTTTTGCCAGTAATTATAGGTTAATTTATTTATCCCTTTTTAAGCACTCAAGTATATATTTAGTCAGACCATTTTAGTGTAAACTTTTAAATTGCTTTAAACATACAGTGCTAAATTTACGTATAATATTTTTATACACAAAGAATTCATACAAACATTTTATCTTAAAACAAAACATTTCTGTATAGTTTATCTGTATAAAATATTTCAATTATTAAAATATAAAATAATTTCTTAATCATTAAATCATTACATTATTTTTTTAATTTTGCCATCTTCTAATTTATTGTCAACAGGATTTTTCTCCCAAAGTTATTTTAACTGTAGTACGGAGACTTTGAGAAGATTTTGATGAACATAGACTACTTTGAAAATAAAAATTAATTTAAAATGTATTTTTCATAAAAATTTTTGTATCGATAATCCATCGAATTATTCATTCATCGATTTTCAGACATCACGATTTAGATGTCTGTTATTTAATTCTTAACAAATAAGCTACTAATAATAATTGATAATAAATTATCACATTATTGTTTCTCCATAGGAAAATTTTTTCAGTTACAAAACATATTTGCATCCTTTAGGAAACTTATTTTATATTATAACTAATTTCTTTATAAAAATATCTGAAACGATATCACATTTGATTGACTATTCATCGATTTTTAAACATTACTGTTTTGTATGTTCTTTATTTTAGTTTTGATGAAACTGCTACTATAAATAATTTAACACAATGCCACTTTTGCCATTGCGAGATCTGCAATTATATAACATGTCTGACGAATAATAATGAGTATAACGATAAATGTCAGATGCTATAAATAGGTCTGTTCATTTTATATTGAATATTTTGAAAAAAAAAATGTAGCTGATATAAAAATATGCAAATATTTTAAATATAATGAAAAATGAATAAATTTAGACACATTCAAGTAGAGAGAGAGAATTTTAATCTCTGAAATTTGACTCAAAAATATGGAAATATGAAACAGCGAACTACATCTCTATTTCTAAAATTATCAATTTTACTATTGACTTAAATAATAGAGTTAACATGAAATTATATTTTCTTCTCTTTGAATATATAACTTTAAAACTAATATATAATTTTCGAGCTGAAAGTATTTTTTTAATGATACAGTAATAAGAGTGCAATTATATAGTAAAATAGAGTTTCTTAAAATATTTCTTGTTACAACTTAAAATTGTTTGATAATGTAGAGACGTATAGAATTTAATTTGCATTTATTTATGCACTTTTTAACAAAAAAAAACATTTTTTTAGAAATATATTGTGTAGGCATGTCTTGAAAAGAAGTATAGTCAATATTTAGATTACATGCATATGCATTACAATGCATATCTTGAAAAGAAATGTAATTCAGTTCAGGGATATCAGAATCATCACATGCTTCATTTTAAGATATGTCTGGGTGCACCGTTTTTGAACTTAGATTATAATTAGTTTTTTGACGACAATGATCTGCAATTCATTCGTCTGGCTCAGTAAAAGAAAATGTATACTACATTGAATATTTTATATTAGGAAATATTATCAATTAAATTAAACGATACATTTAACCGTCTAAGCGGCTGTCACATGAAATTTCGTTTGCAGTAAACAAATTAAATTGGCTGTAGAATTTTTTTTTTAAATTCAGAATTATGTTTTAAAACCTAACTAAGATGAAGATATGTTAAAAGTACTTTCGAAAAAATTCGTGGCGAAATATTTGAATAAACCTGAGTTTTATGAACATTTATATAAAAAAGAGGGAATACCCTCAGATCCCAACAAACAAGTAAAAAAATGGAAGAAAACAGAAGTTGAAAATAAGATAGACGAGGAGACAAACAGAGAAACGATAGTATAAATATATTTTTTTTTAATGTGAAGGTTAAAAATCTCAAAAGACACGATTTCATTTAAAATAGAAAAATTCGGATTACAAATTCAACCTTATTTTTGTATTCGATGACAAAGTGTAATTGTTGTTATAACAATTCGTGGTAAACGGAAAATAATAATTGGTTTTCTTTGAAAATATCAATCAATTGTCCTCACGTATGATTTCTCTCAGTTTGCTAAACTATGTATCTTGTACAAGAATCAGTACAAATGTAACACGCGTCATTTGCGCTGATAAGGAATTTGAGTCCACGTGATTTTAACTAGTATTCATTTATTAATCTGTGGTTTAATATAAATGCATGTTTGTTCTACAATTTGACATTTTTATACTTCGTTTTTTAAACAATCATTTTTGTACAGATTTTAACATGTAAAATTTGTCTTTTTGTTAACAGGATCGTATGACTGCAGTAATTGGATTTATCATGATATTATATTTATCATTTAGCCTTTTCGTGTTAGTTCAACTTACTCTTACGACAAGGTTTCAAGATAACGTTTTAAAAATAACTTTATGCTTTGTATTAACGTTTATAGTGAAGGTATCCCTAAAGGGTTTTCGTGCCGTTAAACCCCCTACCAGCCAACCAACCATTTGTGTATATGCATAAAGAATCATTGGCATTTAAAATAGAGAATATTGTTTTCTTTACCACATACTGTGATTATATTTGAAGAGAAGTAAATGGATAGTTTGTTTACAGTTTTAAAATATTTACATGTAAGATTGCAGATATTTAAATTATCAAGAATAGATTTCAGAACAATAGTTAAACTACAATATTTTGCTAGTGATACATTTATAAAAAAATGTTGTAAAGTGTACTGAGGAAGTATTTAAAAGTTCTTTATTTCCAAGTACCTTTTCTACAATCTCATGATGGTCTTTCTTTAAAAGATCTCATAAAACCTTATTAGCTTTAATCATTTTATTTTTTCGAAACTTTAAACGGTACACTTTTCTACTTCACATCCTTTACTTTCTGCTACTTAAAAAAAAAAAAAAAAAAAAGAAAAAAAAAAAACATTCTTTTATTGTATGTTGAAAAATCTTTTACGGGAAAAATAAAAGTTAATCATTATGAAATTCGTAAAAATAACAAATTGAAAACACTCAAAACACGACAATATTATTAATTAGTTCTTATAATGTTTAACTCAATTTTTCATCATTTTCATTCTTTTTGATTATGCAAAAAAAATATATATCTCTGTTAAACATATAAAATTAAACCAAAAACTAAATTCAGTTTTATTCATTAATCAATTGACAAGGTAACTATAATTAACTTAGGATAATTGACTTAATGATATAATTAACTTAGGCTATACATTAAATTATATCTAAATAGTGAATGTTTAGTGGATGGTGTATTAATTTATATAAACAATAAAAAAAAGAGAATTTGTTAAATTCATATTTGATACTTGGAAATTTCTCCAGAGAAAATTTCTCACGCCTTGCATTCATAATATTCAAATTTTAATTGCTTAATAGGCGCATAGCCAACATAGTGAAAAAGTACCCAAGCCGGGACTCGAACCTGGGTCATCAGATTAGCGTACTGACGTTCTACCAACTGAACCACTTGGGAACGATACTTAGCCTGGAACTTTTTCACCATAACATGTTGGCAAGGCTACAAACGCAGCACAAGATGTCACGGATAGTGCCATATGAATATTGATATATGGTTTATTTATGCTATTTGCATTTATATTTGAAACAACTAAAACATAAATGACTTGCTCAAATTAAATTTTAATTCTATGACGTATTTTGCTTTGTTTTAACATACATTTACTAAAAAAATGAAAGCTATTACAAGTGTATGTATTTATAATTGTCCAATTTTAAATTGATATAAAATTAGATAATTTAAACAAAAATACTTTTTCTTTTTTGAAGTTCGCAAGTGCAATCACATAACATTTTTGTCAAGTAAACATTATTTTTTGGATGTAAAATTAACAATGGATATTTAACTTTACATTGCATTTTGCTTACATAATGTGTATGAGGATACTACAAAATGCTTAACAAGCATCACCTGTTCTGATATAAAGAATGTTTACCTCGCGTGATTGGCGCTGAAACGAAAGAAAATTTCTTAGTTCCATTGCAGTGCGGCGATACAACGATGTTGAATCACAGAAAATAAACTTTTGCTTGACGTTATAGGGAATATTGAGACCACTAGATTAATTTTAACACAATTATTCAAATTGGTAAAGAAATCATACGAGTTGTAATTTTCCAACTGGACGAAAAATTTCCGGGTCAGGATTCGAACCTGGGATCTTTCGGCTGAAGCTGCCATGCTATCCCGGTCGAATCTGGAGGACATAATTCATCCAGTTAACCTTATTGATCATAGCATCTGGTCTGATATTTAAATCAGGTCAACAGATCTATTCTGTTGAGCTGATTAAAATATCAGACTAGATGCTACGATCAATAAGATTAGCTGGATGAATTATGCCCTAACGACTCGACCGGGATAGCTCAGTTTATAGAGCATGGCAGCTTCAGCCAAGAGATCCCAAGTTCGAATCCTGGCCCAGACATTTTTCGTCCAGTTGGAAAATTACAACTCGTATAATATTGAGACCGATTAGATCATGTTTTTGTATCGGAAAAAAAATTGTTAAAATGAATTATTTTTTAGAATCGGTGTCAGGAGGAAAAAAAGATTGTTTGATTTCAGTTGATTCATCGCGAGGAAAGTATTGCGCTAACACTCGCTGTTGAAATTTGTTGTTACGGGCAGATAATGGAAAATATATGTTGAAGGTTTATGAAACATAGGAAAGAAGAAATGTTTTACATTGTTAACGAAAACATTAACACTCTCGTGTATTGTTGAGGAAGGTAACATCAACAAAAATTGCAAGGACATGAGATACTGGGTGAAGTGGATGTTAGGAATAGGTGTATAGATTTCTATGTACGAATATGCGCTGATTTAAGTGTGTGAATGACACTGTAAAAAAAAAATTCCATACAAAAGTTTGTGGAATTATTTGTTATCCATTATTCAAAAACAATTATCACTAATAAAACTGTATTTTTCTAGAAATTATTTTATTCCGGCACTTTTCAATGTCAAAAATTAAAATATGCATACACAACCATACAAATTAAAAATATTTCTTATCTTTTGTGTATGGGATTCATCACTATTTTCAGATGAAAAATACATTTTCAGGATGACATTATTTATTTGAATATTTGTAGATTAATGTGTATTTTATGAGTTTCTACTTGAGATGTTTATTTGGAGCATAATCGCTTCCGATTTATTAAAAAGTGTTGAAG
Source organism: Maratus michaelseni (assembly GCA_963931845.1). Classification (NCBI taxonomy): domain Eukaryota; kingdom Metazoa; phylum Arthropoda; class Arachnida; order Araneae; family Salticidae; genus Maratus; species Maratus michaelseni. Next base: position 418,466,326 of record OZ007587.1, on the reverse strand, counting down.
CATTAAAACAGGTAACGGAACCACATATTTTATTTTATAACCATAATATATCTCATCACCGATTACGAAACTGCTTTCTATCTACGCTACAATATTCTGCAGTTTGTACTTAAGACTTCTAAGTGCTTTATTATTATTTTTTTTTTGACTAGATACTAACTAAAAACATCTTTCCAAAACTTGTACTTATTTTTCTCATTAATGTCTATTTTTTATATACAAAATAATAATGCATTATTTACTTATTGTTTTCTGAAATTTATGTTTTAATGTTTTTCATTAATTTATTTAGTAAAATCCACTTTGTAAGGCAACTATATGTCATACCTTTGGTTTTTTCCCAATTTTATAACACTTCGCAGCAGTCCTTTATAATTCAATTATTGTGTTTTCCTAAAAATCATAGAATACTCCAAATTAGGTAATTCTTTTTCACAGTTTGTACTTGTACACAAACATGTACAAGTACACATAAATACAAATATCAACAATTTATAAATGTCCCTACAAATCCAAGCGTGATATTGACGTATTTAATAAGTACTATGCCACCATGCTGTTATTCTAGAAGGTAATTTACATTTAATGATTGTGAAAATTTCTATTTCCAATTTAATTTCATTATATGTAAATTAACGATAATGTCCTACACATATATCGAACGTCTATATTGAATGTCATCTGATTAATTAATATCGAACCTACTCATCTACGAACTTTACGACACAAAAGTTGTTTTTATTACGTCGATTCGAAAGATAATTTAAAAATAACATATTAGACGCAATGTCCAAAGTCACATTTATTCTATCATACTATAACAATTTACTTGAAAAAAAGGAAAAGAGTTTAATTTCCCTTCACACGAAAAAATCATAGAAGAGATTTTATACATTGCTGTTGTGTTTTATTGTCTTACGTGACAAAATCAAAAATTAGTATTTCGAACGATACTCTTTATTGTTATAATAATATTGTATTGTTCATCTGGGCGTGTTTTCAACGTCAAATTACACAGATGAACACCCACTGTCACTAGTTTCATTTAATACAATATAATATTTATATACAAAAAGTAGCAAAAAATAAGATCTCTTCGTAAAAATAAAATGTATACATTTTTCTTCTATCTGGATTTACTTTGTATAAAGTATAGTGTGCGCACATGGAGATGCACGTGTGCTATCAAAATCGTCATATTTTAGGTTTTAATTAGTAAATCTGCAGGTAAGACGTCTCATCATTCTTGTTCTAACATAAAGATTTCTTTGGACTTCACATTATTACATATAAAATGATAAAATACTATATGACTTCTTTTTGTTATAATGATAGGTAAAATTTTTTTAACATGATTTGCAATTTTTTGTTGTATTTTATTGTCTTACATGACAACATCAAAAATCGTCATTGCGAATAAGATTCTTTAAGGTTACAAAAGTACGAGGGTGGTTCAATAATTATTGTCCCGAGTGTGTATAAAATATTTGTACTGCTATGGTTGAAATGGGTTGGGTTGATTATTGACGGCCAATTATCTACACTAGGGATATAGGAACGGGGAGAGTGCCCTTCGTGGGGGTTTTTCTAAGGGAACCTAATCCGTATTTACGCATGGATAAATCCACGGCTCGAAGAAAACCACGAAAACTCCGAACGATTAGGCCGACGGGCGCGATTGGGATCGAACCCAGCACCTCCCGTCTACCAGCTTCGAGAGCACAACCTCTCAGCCACGGTTGAAATGGAATATTGTAGCCTAATGTCTTTGATGCCTATATGCTAAATTTCAGAACCGTAGCTGCTATATTAAGATATTGTTTTTCGTTTTATGTGTGAAAGCTGGCACCTAGCTTGAAAAATTGAGAAAACCGAACAACGAGCTGCCAACAAGTACCTCCAGAAACTAGTCGTTGGGGGCCACCGTAATACTTACCCATCATGGATATGCATAATGTAAAATATTAAAATAAAAATGTGTAAACTACTTATAAAATGCATTGCAATTCAAATAACATCGTGGCTTGATGACGTCATAAACTTTAAAGGCTCGATTACTGAATTGCTTGAAAGAGGTTTTTCCTTATAACTCCAAAAATAATAATCCTATTAACTAGCGGTTTATTGCATCTGATTAAGCGTCAAATTTCCAATTAAAATATATCTTTAAAGTGAAATTTGGATGAAATACAGGGTCATGAAAAATCGAAGAGTGTAGAAAATTGGATTCCAAATATCTCGGCAACTAATTATCCGATCGACTTCATGCTTAATGTAAAATTTATGTTTTTTTATTGTCTTTTATATTCATTTCTTAAAATAAACAATTTCGAAAATTTTTATATACCTTTTTTCAGAACGAATATTTCGAGAGTCCGAAAAAAATAGTTCCGGTTAATCGAGGTTATTGAAATGAAATAGGCTTCTTCCCATTATTACATACTAAGTACACACCAAATTGCAACTCTCTATCTCAATCTTTTCGGGAGATAGAGCGTTTACAGACACACAGACACACACACAGACACACACACAGACACACACACACACACACACACACACAGACACACAGACGGACGGCAAAATTTTTTTTCTAAAAATATGTTTTTCGGAATCTCCAGTGTCTGAAACGTGTAAATCCGTCAAAAAAAAAAAAAAATTCGATTTTCAAAACGATTACAAGACTTACCCTATACTACGTATGATGGGTAACTAAAATGGGTTAAGCCCAAAGGAGATTCATGAGTACATGGTCAGTGTATTGGGTGATGGGGCCCCTTCCTACCAAGTGGTAAAGAACTGGTGCTGTGAATTCCGATTCGGCAGGGAAATCTGTCAACAGGTCCCTGGTGCTGGTCCTCCAACAACAGCATGCACCCCAGAAAACATTGATTCTGTGCATGACACGATTATGGCAGCCAGACGAATGATCGTGCAACAGTTAGTAAACATCTCGCACATCTTTTAAGGCTCAGTGGAGACCATTGTGCAGGAACACTTAGGATACAGAAAAGTGTCAGCTCGTTGGGTACCCAAAATGTTATCCCTTCAACAACAGAAAGACAGAGTTCCATGCTCAAGAGCTGGTTTTCAGTTTACGGTGCCATACCTGAAGCGGTTCTGTGACAGATTTGTGACAGTGGATGAGATGTGGCTACATGATCCTGAGTCCAAACGACAGAGTATGGAGTGGTGGCCCAGCAGTTCACCTCCCCCCGCAAGTTCAAGGTGCAAGCATCAGCACGCAAGGTTATGGCCACAATTTTTTGGTATGCGAAGGGTGTGCTCCTTATTGACTATCTGGAGGTTGGACACACTATCACGGGGGCCTATTATGCAGCCCTAATCCCTAAGTTATGCAAAGCAGTCAAGGAAAGACGGCGCTTGATGTTGCTGCGAAAAATGCTGTTACAGCAGGACAATGCTCCGGCCCACAAAGCCATGTTACTGGTGCCGCAATTCATGCAGCTGGTTTTGATGTGTTGGAATATCTTCCCTTCTCTTCAGACTTCGCCCCTAGTGACTTTCATTTATTCCCTAAGTTGAAGGAGCACCTCAGGAGGACGAAGTTTCACTCGAAAACAGCTGTTATGGAGGTTGTGGAGGAATGGCCCTCAGCTCAGCCAGAGACTTTCTTTGAAACAGGCATAGTGGCTTTACAGCATAGGTGGTAGTAGTGCATAACTGTGAAAGGAGACTTTGTGGAAAAATAATATTGCTTATAGGTCACGGACAGTAATTATTGAACCACCCTCGTATTTATTGTTTCAGTGGACGTGTTTTCAGTTTTTTGCACATATTACACAGACAAATGTACACTTTCACTTGACTCATTTGATACATTCTTTTCTCTTATATAGATAAAAACAAGCAAGCGCAAAAAATGGCAATCAAATAAAAATATAGAATAACTGTAATTTATTACATCTCTATTTATTAAGTATAAAGTATTACGTGCAGCAATGGTAAACACTCTCTTTCAATATTTTAAATATCCAGAGAGTTTAAGATTTAACAATGAAAAGTTCATGTAAGACACATATAATTTATTTTTCTAACAAAAACTTATTTCTCGCCTTTATTTTGTTACATATGTAAGACTGCAATTCAAAATTTCCTTTGTTAACACATTCCAACGTAGTTGAAAAGTATTTTATCCATTTCAAACCTAGTTGAAAAGTGTTTTCTCAATTTCCATCCTAGTTAAAAAGTGTTTATGACTTCGGTTTGTCTACCGTCTGCCCGTCTGTCCGTGCTCTAACTCCCGTAAATATGCTTTGATTGTTCTGAAATTTTTGTATGTTATTGTCGTTTACTTTAGCATGATCCCTATTGCAACAGAAGTGTGTAGCACTTATACTTTTTTTACAGGGCCAGTCAAAAGTATTCCGTTACATTACAGTCAATGGGCATACTTACAGTTACTGCATAATCGTTCAAGCTCATTTTGATGACGCTGCGTCATTTAAAACATAATGAAATTGATATATAATTATGAAGCCCATAAAAACATTCTTTTTGTAAAATATGGGGTGAAAAGCATTTATTATTCATGTACAGGGTCAAACAAAAAAAAATCTTTTACACATCGTCATATCGGGAAAAATCGCCCGCAGTGTAATTTAGTGATACTTCACTATTTCAAACATAATGAGAATTATATGCATTACTGAGATGCACTATAAATTGCTCTCTTGTGTGCATTGCGTTTATTTACAGGAACACACAAAATATATGGGCTACAGTACATGTGCGATATTTACAGTCTATGTGTAATAAGTGCGTTTTCAACTTTGGTTTGCATTTTTAACTTTTTTTTCATAGTACGTGTGTGTTTATAAACTCGGTTGACCATATATGGATCTACACAAGAAATTCCTAAGTACTATAGACTATGGGAGTGAAATGCTTAAGGGTAGTTTTTAATTGTGTTTACGCATTTTCCTGCTGAACTATATTTAGTAGACTAATAGAAGTTTGTGGAATATAAATAAATTCATATACAGGGCTACGAAAAAATAGATACATTGTCGATTACGTTTGGTAATTGCTGCGAGTGAATTTTAAGTTGCCTTTTAGCTTTATAGGTGGTGTGTACAAAAGTCTTCAGATAATATACAGAGCTGTACAAAAGATTTCGAGTGCATTTCCATCGATTGGCAAAAATTGCTAAATGTGAATATTATAACTGAACAAAATTTTATCATACTATATATCCACATCTGTTGATCATATACAGGGCTGCACAAAATAATTCGACTACTTTTTTTGCCACTGGAAGGTAATTTAGAAAACTGTATTTTTCAATGTGTTATGTGTTTTCTAAACTGTTTACTTAGATATCTGTGTCACCTTATTTAACGGTGAAGTTTCGTTACAGTTTTCTGGCTGTGTTGGAAAATGTTTCATAATCTATGCTTGACACATGATTTTTCTTTCTTGTTTTATAATTGTAGAGAATGTAAGTGCTTTAGTAACATTTTTGTGAAAATTAAACTTTGCGCTGAAAATTTTGTAAATTGTTCTTTGAATCAGCTTTTTTTTTGCTACCTATTTTCTCTTTTATATTTAAGGTTTGAACATTTATTGTGTCATTGTGGTGCAATCAAGGAAGATATTTCGATTCACTGAAAGAAACATTCCGCATTATCTGTTGATTATGACACATTTTTAATAAACTATAATTTTTAATGCGTACTTTGAGACATCTGAAGTTTAAATATTTAACTTTTTTATTCCTAAACTTTACAAAATGTTTTTTGTTACACTGTTTAAAATATAATAGAAAAAACACGGTGTATTCAAAGTAAAAAACATGCAAAACGCAATGTCCGTATGCACATTTTTTATCATTTTATAGTAAACAGTTAGCAACAAAAAGGAAATAGTTGAATTTCCTCTCAAAGGGAAATTAATTGAACAGTTCTGCTTTTTTTTAAATAACAGTCTTTACATTTTAGAGTTGTCTTGTATTGTCTTACATGACAACATAAAAAAATCATTGCGAATAAGACGTATATGATAATAAAAATATTCTATCGTTTCTCTGAACATATTTTTTTAATTTTTTCTAAACATCAGATTAGCCACAAGAATGCCTATTGTCATTCGTTTCATTTGATACAATCATTTCTTTTATGTACAATAAATACAAAATTCAATATCAATAATTTGGGATATAATATTTGCAATAAAATAAAACTATTAGAAATAAATTAATAACGTACACATCGGTTTTGTCTATATTAATTTAAGGTGCAATAAAAAGTGCACCAAAGATGTGCACATGCACTTTGTATAACAAAAGTTTACTGATAGTTTCCGTTTTAAATACCGAGTAACTAGATAAGGCAATCTTTTGGAATTTACTTATTGTGATTTTCTAAAAATAATTGAATACGACAAATTTTGGAATTTATTACACAGCTTGTGTGTATGTGTACATAGATTGTGTGTACATTAACATGAACCGGTACACGTAATATATATAACAACAATTTATAAATTTCTCTAAAAAACAAAGTGTGATATCGACAGCTTTAATAACTACTATTTCAACATGCGGTTATTCGAGAAGATATTTTACATTTAATGAATGGAAATTCCTATTTATAATTTATTGTCACTTTATATTAATTAACGATAATATCCTACACATACATACTATATTGAACTTCATCTGAATAATTAATATCGAACTTACACATCTACGTACTTTACGACCCAAAAGTTGTTTTTATTACGTCGATTCGAAAGATAATCCTAAAATATCATATTAAACGCAATGTCCAAAGTCCCATTTATTCTATCATACTATAACAATTTACTTGAAAAAAAAAAGGAAAAGAGTTTAATTTCCCTTCACAGGGAAAAATCATAGAAGAAACTTTATACATTGATGTTGTCTTTTATTGTCTTACGTGACAAAATCAAAAATTATTATTTCGAATGATACTCCTTATTGTTATAATAATATTTTATTGTTTATCTGGGCGTATTTTTTTGCGTTGAACGTCAGATTACACAGATGAATAGCCTCTGTCATTCGTTTCATTTGATACAATATAATATTTATAAACAATAAGTAGCAAAAAATAAGCTTTCCTGGTAAAAATAAAATGTATACATTTTTGTTCTGTCTGGATTTACTTTAGATAAAGTATAATGTGTACACATGATATTAACGTGTGCTATCAAAATCATGATATTTTCGGTTTTAATCAGTGAATTTGCAGTTAAGACAGCTCGTCATTCTTGTTGTAACTGATTTTTTTTCAACTTTATTGTATTAGAAGTAAAAGGATACAAGGCCAAGGTCAAAGCGGGCGGAGAGGCCTACCTTTCTGCTTAAGCTCAACTAGCCCTGCCCAGCAGGTTTCTTTAACTAATTATACTGAGCATTACTGAATTATACTTTGTGATATTGAGCAATAATTATATTAATAAATGCTGAAATACAAATTCTGAAAAAGCAAAATTCCAGAAATACAAATTCTGAAAAAGCAAAATTCCAGAAATACAAATTCTGAAAATACAAATTCTGAAAGTACAATTTACCAATCCTACTATCCAGTACTAAATACTTCTATGTGATTCTGAGCAATAATACTACCATGTAATAATACTGTAGGATGCTGAAGTAAATAAGAATAATGGATAGAAGTAAGTATTAAATGAACAATAATGAATAAATAATAATACTGAAATAAACAATGATAAATCATGCTAAAAATACTAAATTACACTTTATTATGCCATTGAGAATAACTAAATTGTTAAGGTTAGAGTTTATGTAGTATGTAAAGGTCGTTATGAATATCAGAAGTCTACTTCATCTTCAATTTTCACTAAGTACAATGGAGGCAGCATGAATAAGCATTGATTGCGTTCTAGCAGAAACATACAACAAAATTACTCCTTTTTAACACTTTCCAACCTAGTTGAAAAATGTTTATGACTTCGGATTGTCTGCCGTCTGCCGTCTGTCCGTCTGTCCGTGCTCTAACTCCCGTATATATGCTCGGATTGCTCTGCAATTTTTATATGTTATAGTCGTTATCCATAGCATGTTCCCTATTTCAACGGAAGTGTGTAGCACTTATAGTTTTTTCACAGGGACACTCAAAAGAATTTCGTTACATTGCGTCTATGGGGAAAAATCATTTGCGGTTTATTTAAATAAAGTTTCCCTATTTTAAACGCATTGTAATTGATATATATCACTAAGGTGCGTTACAAGAAGCTTAACATGGAATAGGGTGTGCATAGCACTTATAGTTACTTTACAGGGACAGTCAAAAGAATTCCGTTACATTATGTCTATGGAGAAAAATCGTCTGCGGTTTAATGAAATAATGTTTCACTATTTTAAACGCATTGAAATTTATATATATCACTAACGAGCATTACAAGAGGCTTACTACAGAATAGTGTGTGTATAGCAGTCATCGTTCATTTACAGGGACACACAAAAGAATTATCTGCTGCATGTTAACAATAATTCCTGGAAGTGCGTTTTAAGTTACTAAACGCGATTTTAATTTTAACTCGCTTTTTGTCTATTACGTGGTGTGTATAAATTCTGTAGATCCTATACAGGGAAGCACAAATGTTCGCGAACACATTTCCGTAATATTTAACTCCAGGCGGAGAATTTTAAACTGTGCTACGCGTTTCCTAACTCAACTGAAATTTAGCATCCCATGTTGTATATATACAAATCTATAGATCCTATACAGGGCTGAAAAAAAGTATTCGGATTACTCAGATGTTATCTTTTAGCTTATTAAACGGTATGATTTGTAAAATTATTTTGGAAGCGTTGGAAAGTGTTACATAATCTATGCTTGACGCATGACTTTTCGTTCTTGTTGTTATAATGACAAATAATTTTTTTTAACAGTATCTGTAATTTTATGTTGTCTTTTATTGTCTTACCTGTCAACATCAGAAATCGTCATTGCGAATAAGATTCTTTATGATTACAAAAGTATTTATTGGTTCAGTTGACTTCTGTGTTTTTAGTTCTGCACATCAGATTACACAGATGATTTCCCATTCTCATTGGACTCATTTGATACAGTCGTTTCTCTTATATATATATGTATATCTATATTATAAAGAACAAATGTGTCCGTGCGTAACGCTGACGTCATTTTGCGAATGGCCACTTCATGAAGAAATTTCGGTTTTGCGACTTTTGATACTGCAATTTTTTTAATTTCTAAACAACGCACATTTTTAATTTTTACACCGTTACATACGGAAAAAAATCTATTTTTGAATGCAGTTTATTTGAAAACTGTATCTTAATTGACTCATTTATTATGGCTTTTAAAAATAATTTTCAAACATGAATTAACATGCTATTTAACTGGCACGAAGTCAATATCGCTTTTAATTCATTTCAAAACTTTATTTGAATACACAATTACATATAAATATGATTTTTGGTATTGTTAGTGGGCAGTCTAAAAAAATATATTAAATGTGAAAAATCTGTTAGAGTTTTCAATTAAAGGAATGGTTTTCTTCTGTATTTTTTAATCCGGGAAACCCGGGTCCGATACCCTAGTATATATAAGGGTATAAAAAAATATATAGAATAACTGTAATTTTATGTATCCCGATTTATTCAGTATAAAGTAAAAAAAAACAAAGGCAGAAAAATAGGAACCAAACAAAAATATAGAATAACTGTAATTTATTTTGTATCGGATATACTAAGTATACAGTTAAATAAGCTCCAATGGTATACGTTCTCGTTAAATATTTTAAATATCTAGATAGTTTCAGATTTAACAATGAAAAGTTCACGTAAGACACCTTGAATTTACTTTTCAAGTAACAAAAATTTCCTTCTCGACTTCATGTTGTTACATATATAAGACTGAAATTCAAAAAAATATGTTTTTTTTTTTTTTTTTTTATAATTATATAAGCGCTTTAGAAAAAAATTGTGAAAATTAATCATTGCGTTGAAAATTTTGTATATTTGTCTATGAAACAACTGTTTTCACCATGAACATACACTAAGGAGTCTTTAGTTCTATATTCATGGTTTTCGCTACCTATTTTCACGCGTATATATATGGTGTCAACATCCAAAGTGTAGTTGAGATGTAGTAATGTAGTTGCGCCATAGTGTAGTAGCGATGCAATCAAGGAAGATATTTTGATTAAAATACACAATTTCTGTTGATTCTGACACATTTTTAATAAACTAGAATTTTTAATGTGTGCTTTACTGAAAATCATCTGACTATTAATTATTTAACTTTGTTATCCATAAACGTAACGACAAAATGTTTTTTCTACGCCAATTTGAATGATAATTTAAAAAAAAACTTATTCCCATTTTAAACACTTTCCAACATAGTTCAAAAATGTTTATGAATTCGGTTTGTCTGTATCCCGTCTCTCGTCTCTTCGTGCTCTAATTCGCGTAAATATACTCAGATTGTTATGCAATTGATATATGATATATATGTTTAATATGGCTTGTTTGGTATTGAAAATAAACTATGTAACTTTAATAGTTTATATACAGGAACACTCAAAAGAATTCCGTTACATTACGGTTTATGGGGAAAATCATTTGTGATGTATTTTAATGATGTTAGACTGTCTAAAACATATTGAAAGTGATATATATATATATATTACTGAGACGCGCTACATGATGTTTATTATAAACTATGGTGCGCTTAGCATTCTCCGTGCATTTACAGGGGCACTCAAAGGAATTAACGTTTATTACATTGCGGTGTATGGAGAAAAATCGTTCGAGGTGTACTGTAATAATGTTACACTATTTATAACATATTGAAGTTGATATATATCACTGGCCTGCATAAAAATAAGCTTATTGTGGAATACGGTGTACGTAGCATTCAACGTTCTTTTACAGGGTAAACACAAAATAATTAGGAAACAATATTTTCTATCAATAGTAATTGCTGGAAGTGCGATTTCAGTTGTGGTAGGCGTTTTCGAATTTAAGAAATTTTTTGCATACTACTGTACATATAAATTCTAAAGATGCTATACAGAGCTGCACAAAACATCTCGAGTAGATTTATTATTGGTGGAATTTGCTGTGGTATAAATTTTAATTGTGAGATGCGTTTCCCAACTGATGTAATTTCTAGAATAGTACGTAGTATATATACAAATCTATAAATCTGATCGAAGACTGCATTAACAAATTCGGATCCCTTTTGGACTGTTGAAGGTAATTTCTAAAATTGGGTTTTCCAATGTGTCATGCATTTTTTAAATTGCTTTCTTAGACATCATCTTTCACGTTATTAAATTGGGAATTTTTATATAGCGTTCTCAATATGTTGGAAAGTGTTTAATAATCTATGCTTGGCGCATGATTTTTCATTCTTGTTTATCACAATATAGCAAATAGCTAATGTGTCATGTATTTTTTAAATTGCTTTGTTAGACATCATCTTTCACATTATTAAATTGGGACTTTTTATATAGCATTCTCAATGTGTTGGAAAGCGTTTCATAATCTAAGCTTGGCGCATGATTTTTTATTCTTGTTTATCACAATATAGCAAATAGCTAATGTGTCATGTATTTTTTAAATTGCTTTCTTAGACATCATCTTTTACGTTATTAAATTGGGACTTTTTATATAGCATTCTCAATGTGTTGGAAGGTGTTTACTAATCTATGCTTGGCGCATTATTTTTCATTCCTGTTTATCACAATATAGCAAATAGCTAAAAAATAATAGAAAATATTTTCATTTAACTTCAAAAGGAAAATAATATAAGTGTTCAGCGTTTTTTTTATATAAGATGCTTTGCAGTTTGGTGTTGTATTACATTGTCTTTCGTGACAACATTAAAAATCTTCATTGCGAATAACACTCTACTTGATTACAAAAAAATTCTATTGTTTCTCTGGGCGTGTTTTTCTTTGTAAACATCAGATTTCGCAAAATAATGTCCACTATCATTCGTTTCATTTGATTCTATTCTTTCATTTGTCTACGATAATTATGAAAATGGCAGCTCAATAAATTGAGATATATTATTGGCAATAAAAATTGAGAAATAAAATAAAAATGTACACATCTATTCTCCCTGGATTAATTTAAGGTGAAATAAAACGTGCACCAAAGATGAACACGTGCCCTTTCGATAACAAAAGCTTTCAGATAGTTTCAGTTTTAAATACTGAAGAATTAGATAAAGCGCTCCCGTTCGACTTTTGTACGTATTTGATTTTTAGTATTATTTAGAACTCTTTTTCTTAAAATATAAAAATTTTCTGTGTATAATTATTTTGTTAAGTAAATAAATTATAAAATGTAAATGCGTCTGGTAAATTTACAAAAACTAAATGTTGAGTCTTACAGAAAATTTCGTGCGCTATGTCTGTTAAACACATTTTATGTAAATCATATATTCCCTACTTTAATTTTCCTTCGGTAGTAAAATATATTCGCATGTTGTCAATTCTTGGCTATAAAAAAGTAAGAGAGAATTAAAGTATTTTTTGTCATTCATTAATGCACTTCCAAGGCTGAACGTGAGAACATGTTTTCAGAAAACAGTGTCTCTGCTTCTTATTTTTATTTTATTTTATTTTATTTTTTAGAATTTTTTTACGTTTGACGATGGCATTTTCACAGTTACATATATTGTGCATAAGCATATGATTGGTTAGCCGATGTTCTATTTTAAATAACGTGCTAAAACTTTATTTTGACTATTTTGAGGAATGTGAAATATAACAGGTTCGGCATCGATCTCGTCATGTTTCATTCACGCACAACTTGATTTGTAACCAACAAAATCTTAATTCATGGATGATAAGTTGGTTTAGTCGAAATAAAAATATTCAGAATTCATATACGGCTATTGTCTTAAACATTCTTTAGTAGTAATAAGCATTTAAACCTGTAGAAATATTATATATATTCACTATACCATAAAAATTAAATCAAAATTTCCTATTTTACATCTCGTAATTTAAATTAAAAGATATACAAATAGTTGTTTATAATAAAAAAAACTGCTTATTTAGCCTTTTCAGATTTTTTTATGGATTATTTTTTAAATATTTTTGAATGTTTTGTCCATTTGTTGAACTATTTCAGAAATTGAATATTGGGTAAAAGAAAATATCCTCATCATTTGTATTTGTAGAAATTTTTGCCATTCTTAGTGCATTCTAAGTGCATTTGCCATTCTTAAAATGCACTTTTCTGCAATACAAACCTTTCAATAACAAAATCTTCATGCTGTTTGTTTGTATGAAGTCTTATGAAAATGAAACGCAGATCAACATTCCGTCATTTTTGACGGGAGTTATATACTAGCATATATATAACATATATATATGTTTTAATAATTGCTAACTGATAATTCTCAACGTAGTAATTACCAAATTGCGCTCAAATATTATATTTAAACTCTGAAGGATACAATAGTCAAATATACATGTAAAAATTTTTGAATCGACGAAAATTGTGAAACATAGATTTACAAACGTAAACACATTTGCAGCAATGAAATTATGTAATATTTTAAAAATAATTAATTAAAATTATATTACCAAAATAAGGACTTTATAGGGGATAAAACCGTGTATCAATGATGGTTTTCTTTATAATGCAAATATTATATTTAGTAATAGCAATTAGTATAATTAACAATATTAGCAATTAGTGTATATATATATATATATATATATATATATATACGGTTAAATGTAAATTAAATATAAAATACAAAAGCGTTGTACTCAAGTTAATTTACTCTTGATATTTAAGATCACTAATACCAGAATTTTCGTCTATAAAAAGTACTACCAATTTTTTATCAACAATACGTTTATTTTACTTGAGCTAATATCTACATGAAAGTATGTAACATTCCTTAAATAGTTTAATTACATGTAACTTTATAAGAATAAAAATCAGTGAAATTTTCTTTAATATTTCTTTAAGTGTACATTTTGAAAATTAAATAGCGATAGTTCATTGGAAATAATATTTATATAAAATTTTCTCTACAATCATTTAAAAAAATAAAAGAAAGAAAAGAAGCATAATTCATAAAACAAAATCCAATGAAATAATCACAGTTGCAATTAAACTGTTTTGTCGTTCTTTTATAAACAAAAAATAAATGAAATTTTCGAACACTTTATCGTTTTGTCGTTGAGATGTTTTCTATAACAGAATTCTGCAATATAAATAATAAGATTTTGGACTATTTTATAATAGTTAACGCTCGCTTTCTTAACTAGCAGAGAAATACCGATCGATTTAGTTTTCTTATAGCCCAACAGATGGCAATACAGGTTTAAAAGAAACTAACTTGAGAAAAAGTTTCAGAATGAAGGAAACAAAGTTTTATTATAAAAAACGGCACAAAATAAGAAATTGTTTTCTACTACAATTGTATTACTGTATTTACATTTTCTAATTGTGTTGCGCTCTGTGAAATTTAATACTGTTTATCAAGTTTAAAATATCTAAAAACTAAAAGTAGAATAAACCATTTATATTTTGAAATTTAGATTTTATAGTTTAATATATTGTATAAATACGCTGAATTTCACCCTTTGAAAATGTGAATATATAATTGGTCATGATGCTATTCAAATAATTATAAATACTATTTCTGATAAATCTACTTTTCAAATGATAATTTGATTACTTGTGTATAACTTCTTTCCTATGAGTTTTTCTAAATGAAGTAGCAAAATTTTAAGAAAATATATATCGTTTTTAATATTACATTTAAAAGCGTTTAAGCAGGACTCATCGAATTTTTAATTATTTATTTTTTGAAAACTTGATGTTATATGAGTTTTATATGAATTAAGCAATACCTTGTAAATATTGTGCATATTTTATGAATAATTTTATTTGTAATTATATTTTAAATATTATTATCCTAATATATTTTAGTTATTGGAAGTTAACGCATCACCATAAAAGACATAATGTACCAATTTTAACCCTGATAGAAACACCCCTCACATTTAAGTTGATGATGGTGATTAAATGATTTATAAACGTCACAGTCCTATGATGTCTGTAGATAATATTTCTTCCATAATACCTGTTATTATGGTATGGAAATTTATGGCAATTTTGATGAAGCTCATTACAGAGGCCCCAATGGCTTAGAGATGTAAAAAAAGAGAGTTGCTGCGAAGGTTAAACAACTGTGTATTGGAAATTCGCATTTATTAAAGCATGTTGAAGGGAACGGCAGTATATCCGTATATGAACAATACGGATATACTGATGTGAGTATATATTTAAAAATGTATACTCTAAACATATTCTTTAAAAAATCCTCATTTATTCTTCTTCTGCGCTTTTAAGCAAAGCGCCTGCCAATTTTTCCTTTTTCATTTTTTTTTTAATTATTTACCCATCATGCATAGTACAGGGTAAGTCGAGGCTAACGATAACGAAAGGCTACCGCGGTGCTTTACGCATATCCTTTTTTACAGACCGCCGGAGTCACGTGTTGCTCGAATGCACCAATGGAGGCGTACGAATAGAGCATCACGTCACTCTAGCGGTCTGTAAAAAAAGATAAGTGGAATGTACCGCGGTGGCCTGTCTTTTTCGTTAGCCTCGGGGTAAGTCTTGTAATCGTTATGAAAATCGAAAAAAAAACACGTTTATCTGATATTTACACGTTTCAGACACTGGAGATTCCGAAAAACATATTTTTAGAAAAATATTTTTGTCGTCCGCCTGTCTGTGTGTCTGTGTGTGTCTGTAAACGCTCTATCTCCCGAACAAATTGAGATAGAGACTTGAAATACGTATGTAATAATGGGAAGAAGCTTGTTGAATTTCAGTAACCTGGATTATCCGGAACTATTTTTTTTGCGGACTCTGGAAATATTCGTTCTGATAAAAGGTAGATAGAATTTTTCGAAATTGTTTATTTTAAGGAGTGAATATAAAATATAATAAAAAAACAAACTTTGCATAAAGAATGAAGTCGATCGGATAATGAGTAGCCGAAATATTTGTGATGATATTTACCACACTCTTCGATTTTTCATGACCCTTATTTCATTCAAATTTCAATTCAAAGATGTATTTTAATTTGAAATGAGATGCTTAATCCGATGCAGTAAACTGTTAGTTAATAAGATTATCATTTTTGGAGTTATAAGGATGTTTCTTTTACGCAATTCAGTAATAGAGCATTTAAAGTTTATGACGTCATCAAACCACGATTTCATTCAAATTGCAATTCATTTTATAAATAGTTTACACATGTTTTATTTTCATATTTTATATTATGCATGTCCATGATGGGTAAGTATTACGGTGGCCCCCAACGACTAGTTTTCAGAATCCATATGGATATACAGAATGCAAGAAATTGATTTTTTTAAATACTGCCACTGTCGTTTAAGATTCCCATAATAACTTTATATAATTTCATGCTAATTTAGTGGAAACTGAAATTTGATATTTTATTTCTGATTTCATTCTATATAATTTATAAATTATTTCCATTTTTATTAAAAGATATGGCACCGAATTTGATTTGAATATTATAAATTACTTTATTATAAAAAATGGTAGTTTTCAAGATTCAATGTGACAATAAAATGCCTCAAACTAAATTTAATAGCTATACAATATATAAAATATCGCTGTCATATCTTATAAATTTAGTACTGTAGAAGGTAAACAAAAAATTAACCTCAATTTTAATTCAAAACTTATTTTAAAAACTTCAATATGCTTTTGCATTTGAAATTTTTATTTTACATTTTCAAGATTTGTTATATTTGTCATACTGTTTCGCAATGATGATGTATTTATTAACAGCATCTAAATTATTAGTTAATATATACTAAATTATTTATTATATACTTAATTATTATATACTAAATTATTAGTTAATCATTATAAATAGGTGCAAATACAATATTAAAGTTTTAAATCATTAAAACCATAAATTTATTAACACGTTGACGGACACTTGCGGCTATAGCCGCTAAAGCGAAGTTCACAATGTGGCATGACGGCTATAGCCGCCCAAAACGAAACGGTCGTTTTTAGACACTACGGCTATAGCAGCAAAAATGTGCATTTATCGGCGTACAAGTAGAAGCCCAGTGTGTTTTTGAAAAAAAAATAGGTTGAAGTTCGTTTTCCACCTGTTATACGAGTTGCAGCTTCAGTATGCACGTGCAATGTGGCTAGTGGTAAGGGAAAAATACAGTAAAAAAATGATAATTACCAGTATATCCTTATAGAAAAATTTAAATTGATTATTTGATAGAATAATTAACATAAATTTTTCTATAAGAATATACTGGTGTTTATCACTTTTTTTACTGTATTTTTCCCTGACCACTAGCCACCCTGACGTGGTTGTGAAGGGAGTAGTGCAACCTAATTAAAGGTGCTGAATTAATCAAAATTAAGTTTATTTAAGCAGAAAGAGTAAAACTATACTTCTAATATTCTAAAAATTACAAAAACTTATAGTGTCAATTTTTGAACTTCACTTGTTCCTACTGTCCGTCAATGTGTTAAAAACACAAATGTCAAAAATATAATAATCGCTTTCAGCGAAACACTAGCCATCATCAGAGAAATTAAAATGAGACGAAAACTGTAGTTCTAAAAAGACGTTTTCGTGTCATTTTTACTACTCTGATGATGGCTGAAAGCGCTCAGGATATTTTGACATCTGCGTTTTTAACATCTTAATGGTTTTAATGTTTTAAAACTTTGATATTATATTTACACCTATTTTAGTAACGATTAAATTGTGAAAACAATATATTAACGTTGTTTATTTTAAATTATTAAGATGAATATTACGTTCAATATATAGAATTTTCTATATGTATTTAAAGATAATTGTTGTCATACGTTTATCTATTTTATAAAGTGTTATAAAATATTACTTGATTTTATTTCTTTAAAATCTTATTTTTCTCTCGTATGAGAATAAAACATTTAAATAATAGATATCAATGGAAATACATTTCCTTTAAAACATAAAACACTTTAGGTTATGTAATTTTACTGGATATCTTGAATCTATTTATCTTTAGGAAGCCTTCGAAACAGTAAAATCTCTTTTTTTTTTCGCACTAAATTATCGCAAAAGTCATCAAGTTATTGTAAATCGTTGTAAATGCTTTAGAGTAGGATGGTTTTTCGCTCTTTTGAAAAGCCGTTTCGTAAATTGTCGTATTGGGTAAAAGCTTTGAAGAGGCTTTCGCATACCCCAAACTCATTGGAACTAGATTATGTTCTCATGGGAAAAGTAATTAATGAATTTTTGCAACAAATCCGATAGTTGTTAAGGAATAATTATCACTCGTCAGTGCAAACATATGTCATAAAACAAATGCTTGTTTTATCCGAACTCAGTGACAATAAGTAGACATGTGTTAACATATATTTATTTTCTATAGTAACAAAAGATAATTAGCGGCATTATCTGAAAGTCTTCTGAAATCGATTAGGATTATACTTTAAATAGTTTTTGTCATTGCTTTATATCCGATTATGTTTGAAGAAATACTTTTGATATATATTTGCATATGGTAAATAATTTTTATTATTCTTTTAATAAAACTAATAGCTGTTTAACCCGTTCTACGTACGGTAGTTTTAATTCTCTTCAAAATTTAATTCTAAAACCAAAATTAAAAATAAAAATCAGTACAACCAAATGTATCTATGTAATATGTAGAAAAAAAAAATTCTACTACTGTGCATTTTTTAAAATTTAATTTAATTTATCATGTTGCATCAGCAGATGACAAAACGATATCTTTGGAATAAGGGAATAAAAAGAATAAAAAGTTTTGTGGATGTTTGTGATAAACAAATGTTTTTCTTTATTTTTTAAAATAAGGTAATAATTAAGCGCAATTAACCTTCTGAGCGTTTTGAAAAAGGGTAAAATTGTAAAAAAGTATGATTCTGTCAGCATTATAAATAAAACTTAATTACAAATATGAATGTAACCCTTGAGAGTATTAATCATTCTTCAATGTTTTGAAAATTCATTAAATCTATAGAATTATATTATCTTAAACATTGCAAACATTGCAGTGAAACCTGGAGCTTAGTGAACAGAATATTACGTTCCACACGCTTAGAGGGTTAAATAATCTCTAATTACTTGCATGCGAAGTAAAAAAAAATCGTAATACCCACAACGGATTCTTAATATTGCAGCGGTGCGTACGTAATATATATATCTCGCATTGAAGTAAACATTTAGAGCTGGTTAGAACTCGCGCGATTACGGGTTAAACATAAAAAAATACAAAAATTCGTCAAAAACATAAAAAAAAATCTGTTTCAAATTTTCAAATTTTTGGGCCAACTGTTCATGGGCCAACCTACCAGCAATCCATGTGCCAAATTTCGTAACCCTGCGCTTTCTGGTTTCCGAGTTTTTGAGGTTGCATAGATAGATACGCGCCCGGATTTTAATAGGGTAGATATTTTTTCTGTTTTATTTATCTGCTAAAAAATGGTACTCTTGTAAATGTTATAAAATATATTGATAGAATATCAATATTTGAATTGTAAAAAATGTTGTACAATTATTTCTTCCCAAAACTTTACGGAACTAAATATGTTTCTGTCGTAAGATAGGTCTATTTAAAAAGTTCGCGAAAATACTTATGAATTTATTTTTATTATTATTATTTATTTATTTTATGGTTGAATATTTCATGAGGTATTTAGAAAATTATTTAAACTTTTAAGGAATAATTTGAATTTACATGCTTAAAAATATATATAAAAAATGTCAAAAAATCTCTTTATAGAGATCATAAATTTACATTAAGGTGGCTTTAGAAAATTAATAAAATATATCATATTTTACTTCTTTTTAGAAATATACTCAAAATCACGGACAAAATAATGGTATTTATATTTCTTTGTCAAGGGTGGAAATGTTTCATAAAAACAAACATTATACGCAAAAAAGCTCCAAAAACTGTCGGTATGTTTTGGCACAACTGGAGTGTTTGCTAGCATGACCTGAGAACACCTTATTACTGCAAGATATACAATGTATTCTTTAGAAGCGCCATCTTTTTAATGTATAGTTTGTGGTTTTATGAAACTCTTTTTTAAGTGCGAACGTAATTATATAAGTACGTAGCACCTATAGTCGTCGTCTGGTCCATCCGTCTGTTCGTCTGTCCGTCCATCTGTCCGCACGTTATTTTATATTTTCACTTGGATGCAAATCTCCATATTTGTAACAATGACCCACAATATTGGTACATTAAATGCTGCTACATCGTTACATATTGTATTTGTACGTGTTGAAATCTCTATGGTTTCTCTTATAATGAATGAATAGTATAGATTGGAGGGGAAAATTATCTAACTTTCATTGAAAATTATTTGAATGATTTCTTCTTGAGATAATCTTACCAGGGCTATAGTTTTTCTATTATACTTAATATCAGCTATATGCTCCTTTTTAGGTGCGTTCGTAAATATATAAATACGTAGCACCTATAGTAGTTGTCTGGTCCGTCCGTCTGTCCGCATATAACAGCGCAAACAATACCCAACCGAATGGTTTGAAATTTAATATATATTATCGTTGTAGAATGTTGTCGAGTCATTTCAAATTTTATGAAAATCGAATCAAAACATTAAAGATATTAATAAAATTTTTCTTTATCCTATTAAATCCTATCGTATGTAACTATATAATAAAAGCACTACTCATGTGACTGAGGAAAACAAATACGGGCACAACACTTCTTTTTTCATATGCCGAGCGGCCATTTTTATTCAAAATTATTTTTTTGAATAAAATTGCATAAAGGTTACATATTTAGAAAGGTCGTTGAAAAAAATTGTTTGTATGAGAGATGGTTAAAAAATGTACAGATCCTGAGATAACGTCAGTAGAAATTACATTAACAGCCGAATATCTCAATTCATTAGAGTAAATAAACACAGGAGATTCGTTCATTATGAGTCATACAAATATTAAACCTCGGACGTAATCATTCGCAAAGCAAAATCTTCACGGTGAATTTTACAGTGCTGTCTGGTGTAGAAAAAAATTCGCATTTGTAAACGAGGCATACGCAATAAAAAACAAGAACAAAAAATCATGCATCAAGCATAGATTATGTAACACTTTCCAACGCTTCCAAAATAATTTTACAAATCATACCGTTTAATAAGCTAAAAGATAACATCTAAGTAAACAATTTGGAAAACGCATAACATATTTAAAAACATAATTTCAGGAATTTCCAACATATACAATATTCCGAAAAATATCCGAATACTTTTATTCAGCCCTGTATAGGATATATAGATTTGTATATACACTACATAGGATGCTAAATTTGAGTTCATTTAGAAAATGCGTAGCACAGTTTAAAATTCTCCATCTGGAGTTTCTGTCAATAAACGGAAATGTGTCCGCGAACTTTTGTGCTTCCCTGTATAGGAGCTACAGAATTTATACACACCACGTAATAGACAAAAAGCGAGTTAAAATTAAAATCGCGTTCAGTAACTTAAAACTCACTTCCAGGAATTATTGTTAACAGACAGTAGAGAATTCTTTTGTGTGTCCCTGTAAATGAACGATGACTGCTATACACACAATATGCTGTTGTAAGCCTCTTGTAATGCACCTTAGTGATATATATAAATTTCTATGCGTTTAAAATAGTGAAACATTATTTAAATAAAATGCAGGCGATTTTTCTCCATAGACGTAATGTAACGGAATTCTTTTGAGTGTCCCTGTAAAGTAACTATAAGTGCTATGCACACCCTATTCCATATTAAGCTTCTTCTAATGCACCTTAGTTATATATAAATATTTCAATGCGTTTAAAATAGTGAAACATTATTTAAATAAACCGCAAATGATTTTTCCCCATAGACCCCAATGTATCGGAATTCTTTTGAGTGTCCCTGTAAAAAAACTATAAGTGCTACACATTTCCGTTGAAATAGGGAACATGCTATTGATAACGACAATAACATATAAAAATTGCAGAGCAATCCGAACATATTTACTGGAGTTAGAGCACGGCCAGAAGGCCAGACGGCCAGACGGCAGACGGCCGTACGAACCGAAGTCATAAACACTTTTCAACGAGGTTGGAAAGTGTTAAAAATGGCCATGGTCATTTCGCTTCTAGCAGATGATATAATTCATTTCACTGAAATAATAATGATGACTTTTTTACATAATGAAACTAGTTATAAAACGGGCGCACCTCCTATGTCACGTTTAACGTACAATTTCCAACTTGTTTACATTATATTTGCATTCACTTTTTTGTAATTGTTAGAGGAATGTTAATTCTGCGTGTTTTTGATTATTTTCCTTACATAATTATGGTCGTTTAAAAATATAATATCCTAACACTTCACCAGAGTATGAGAAGATAACATAAATCTTATGACGTAGGTTTTTCGGAAAACAAAACAAAACAAAAAATACATTATAGAATTTTCAAAGTGTCTTAAATATATACTCTCAAAACCAGATCTCTCTTCGATACCGGTCTCACGATGAAAAGAAAATGGGTGATTTTAAGGCGCATTTTTCTTGAAACAGCTTTTTTTGGAAAGATGTACAATTTCAGGTATAAACCCTTTAAATCTATCGATGTTGCGTTGTTTGGGAATTAAGCTAGATATTTTTTTTAGTTGGAGGACAAAATTAATATAAGAAAAAAGCAATTTTCAATAGATTTAATTTTTAAACAGTTTTAAAAAAGACAAATTTCCGCCAAAAATTCATTCTAAGTTTCAAACATCAGCCATTTTGTAAAATTTTGATTTATCTTATAATTTTTGACATGGTGTTCTGTATCTATTGTCGATGGAACATCCCCCCCCCCCTCTTTTTTTGTTTTCTGGCAACCCGTTAATGTAACCCTGTGTGTGTGAGTAGATGTGCTCGAGACTCGATGGCGACAAGCCGCCGTTGCTGTCTTCTCTTAATCGTATTTATTAACTAAATAAATACTTTACTTTAAGATACGGTCCATTTTTTTTCTAAGTTCGCACAAATAGTACGAAACCTCCGCACATTTTTGGTCCTAAGCGACCCGGAGGTAATCAGCGCATCTTCATTGTTTTAACGAAAAACTTGTGATTTCTTTATCTTCAACAAGAAGATCAACAGTATGTCGGAGGCAGTAGTTACGACTCTAAATCGAAAGCGCGGCAACATCAAGTCTCAGCTCATCAAAATATCCAAAGCGATTAATGAAAATACTTTTGAAATAGCTGAATGGCAGTCTCATTTGGAGTGTTTAACTAGAATACAAGAAAACTTCGAAATTATCAAGGAGGATTATTATAAAATCGTGAAAGAGGACGATTTTGAACAAACAGAGGAGCAACTGTCTCTACTGGATGAGGACATTAGAAAAATAGAGGTAAGTCTTAAAACCTCTATTAAGAAATTTTATTGTGAATTTAATGTTAGCCCTTCTTCAAGTAATGATATAACTGTTAGTAATCATAAAGCAATTATGAAACTGCCCAAAATTCCATTACCGGTTTTTACTGGAAAAATTGAGGAGTGGAGCATTTTTAAAACTGCCTTTAATACGCTCATTACTGAAAATTCTGATTTGAACGAAAATGAAAAGCTTTTCTATCTCCGTGGTGCTTTATTGGGGGAACCCAAAAGCATACAAACCCCAGACGATAGTTATACGTCTCTCTTTAGTGCATTAGAACAACGGTATGAGAACAAAAGGAGAATAGTAGATTGTCATATAAAAAATATTCTCAACTTGTACCCAATCAAACATGAATCCGCAAAAGATCTTCGAAATTTATTAGATAGTGTTAGAAAGAACTTAAGAGCCCTTAAAGTTTTAGACTATGAAAGAGATACATTCTCTAACGCCATATTATTAAATATACTTTTAGACAAACTTGATCGAGACACTCGTAAACAATATAAATCACGTTAAAAGATAACGAGGTTCCTAACTTTGACGAATTTCTCGAATTCTTAGAACGAAGATGTCAAATCTTAAATAGCATCAGTGTTAGTTCTTCATCAAAATTCAATTCTAACTCTGACCGTTCTAAGTCTTTATTCATGAAATCTGATAAAACACAGAATAAAAAGTGCAGTCTATGCTCTGAAATCCACCCGTTGTACCATTGCGAAAAATATAAGATTATGAAATTAGCAGACAGAATAAATATTGTCAAGAAAAACAAACTTTGTTTTAACTGTCTTAATTCTTCACATTTATTATCATCGTGTGATTCAAAAAATACTTGCTTTGTTTGCAAATCAAAATTTCATCATACTTCCCTACATAAATATTCAGCGCCACAAGCTGATCATTACGAGGTCAAATCAAGCGTCCCAGACACAGCGGCGACTGCCTGTACGCAAAGAGAGAATTTTGAAAGCGATACTCCCAAACATTCGTTTTTTTCTCATGGAAACAATAAATCCCTTTTGATAAACACGGCGATAATTTATATTACAGATTCTAATGGGGTTAAAAGACCGCTACGTGGCATTTTAGACTCTGCGTCAGAAAGTAATTTTATCTCATTTCACGCAGCAACTTTGTTGGGATTAAAGAAAGAAAAAATTCGTATACCGATTGCGGGTTTGAATGATTCAACAATAAATATAAAGGCAAAAACTGCAGTTTGCTTATCTAATAAAAGCGGGGATTCTCAATGGAATATTGATTGTCTGATCACTCCGAAAATAACAAATTTCAGTCCGTCTAGAAAGATAAGCATTTCTAATTTGAGCATTCCACAAAACATAAAATTAGCGGACCCTGAATTCTTCATTCCGCAAAAAATAGATATACTTCTGGGTGCCGAATTGTTTTTCGAATTTTTAAATGCTGATCAAATAAAACTGAAAGATAATTTAATTCTGCAATCAACTTGTTTTGGATATCTGGTATCTGGTAGTGTTTATGATAATAATATAAGGCATACTGAAACCCATTGTTTAATAACAAAAAATCTGGAAGCACTCAATAAGACCTTGACCTCATTTTGGGAAATAGAGAATGTTGATGATTTAAAGCCATGCAGCAGTGACGAATTAACATATTGTAATCAACATTTTGATAAAACGCATTTTAGAAAGGGGGATGGGAGATACGTAGTTGAAATGCCGTTCAAACCAGAAACTTCTGAAACTAATTTAGGAAAGTCTAAAAAAATCGCATCTAAAAGATTAGATTATTTGTGGCAACGTTTAGAGCGTGATCCAACAATGAAAAATTTGTACATAGATTTTCTAAATGAATATAAGTATTTGAAGCATATGCATGAAATAGAGGAAAATAGTGATTTTGAAGACGGTGTTTATTTACCTCATCACGGAATTCTGCGACCATCAAACAAAACTACCAAACTGCGCGTTGTTTTTGATGCAAGTGCAAAATCAACAACTGGAAAATCTTTAAATGATATGTTATATAAGGGAGGGGTGCTTCAGGAAGATCTCTTTTCAATATTAGTAAGATTTAGAAAGCACATTTACGCCTTCACGGCAGATATAAAACAAATGTTCAGAATGATAGAAATTAACCCGTCGCAGCATAAATTCCTAAAATTTCTCTGGAAGGACAGTAAGTCATCGCCTGTCAAAATTTTCCAACTCTCAACCGTTACCTACGGGACCGCCTGCGCCCCATATCTAGCAACCAAAACTTTGCAACAACTTGCTTTGGATGAAAAAAGGGACTTCCCATTGGCCTCGAATATTTTATTAAATGATTTTTACATGGATGATTGCTTGTCTGGTGCTTCAGATTTAACCCAGATGCAATTAATTTAGCGCGAATTAACGAAACTTCTCCAAAGAGGAGGCATGAGCCTGCACAAATGGTGCTCCAATGGAGTACAGTCTAAGGATCAGGAAATATTTCCCCTTGACAGAAATTCCGAGGAAATTATGACAAAAACGTTAGGAATGCTATGGAATAGCTTCAGTGATACATTTACCTACAAGGTAAGCATAAGTGAAAAACAAAACTTTACTAAAAGAGATGTCCTTTCACAAATAGCTCGTATCTATGACCCCCTTTGTCTACTTGGACCGGTGATAGCAAAGGCAAAAATCTTTGTTTCAAGTAAGATTGCAACAACTGTGGCTACTCAATGTGGATTGGAACGAAAAACTACCTCCACACGTTTCTCAGCAATGGGAAAACTTCATCGCAACATTACCAGAATTAGAGACAATTAAGGTGCCAAGGTGTTTCTTAAAAGTGAACGTTAAATCTGTGGTGCTGAACGGTTACGCAGATGCTTCTTCTAAGGCGTACGGTGCAGTCATATATATTCAAACTATCTCCAACACTAATGAACTATCTAGTCAACTTCTTTGCAGCAAGTCCCGTGTTGCTCCGACGAAAGTAATGACTATTCCTAGACTGGAATTATCTGCATGTCTTCTTCTGACAAAATTGACTAACAAGGTCTTAGAGGCCTTAAACCAACCTCTCGACTCCGTCCAGTTGTTCTCTGATTCAACTATATCACTAGCGTGGATTGAAACTTCTCTAAATTTGTTAAAGACATTTGTGTGCAACAGAGTGTCGCAAATTCAGCAGTTATCAAAAAGCTATAAGTGGTCTTACATTCCATCCGAGAGCAATCCAGCTGACATGGTTTCTAGGGGCTTGACGTAAAAGCTCTTGCTGCTAGTGAACTGTGGTGGCAAGGTCCACAACTTTCAACTGTTAGTAAACAATCTTTAGAGACTATTCGTAATCCAGATAGTCTGTGTGACAAGTTATATGCAAATGAACTGAAACCTCCTGTTAAAAGGACTCTTTTTAACATTAATGACTCTAATTTTGTGAATGATTTATTTAATTTAACTAATAATTTTTTGAAATTAATTAGAATTCTAGCCTTTATTTATAGATTTATTAGAAATTGTAAGGAGTGCGATAAATTAAAAGGTCCTCTTTCTGCCAACGAGATCCAGAAATCGGAAATTTACTTATTGAAATACATTCAGGTAAAGTATTTTACACATGAAATTGATGCCTTGAAAAAGGGTTCTTCAGTCCCTCCTGCAAGTAAGTTAAAATTTCTGAATACTTTTTTAGATTGTAATGAATTAATCAGAGTAGGTGGGAGACTCTCACATGCGAACATAAATTATAAAAGCAAATATCCATAGTTTTGCCAGCAAAGGATAGGTTAACTAAACTTATTTTTCAATACTATCATCTTCGTGATTTTCATGTAGGACCCCAGGCTCTTTTGAATACTGTACGTCTAAAATATTGGCCACTCAGCGGAAGAAACATTGCACGTAAGGTTGTGCATGAATGTGTACAATGCTTCAAAGTTAAGCCCATAATGGCTAACCAGCTGATGGGGGATCTCCCTCCTGAGAGAGTAATACCTAGCTCTCCCTTTTCTAATGTCGGATTAGATCTATGTGGACCCTTTGAAATAAAATACAAGGGCCAGAGAAAGGGTACCCTCCAAAAAATCTATGTAACTACATTTGTATGTATGGTCACTAAAGCTGTACACTTGGATTTCGTTTCAGACTTAACATCTGAAGCAATAATTGCTACTTTAAAGCGATTTTTCTCTCGTCGTGGGAAAATTTCAACAATTTTTAGCGACAACGCTACAAATTTTGTTGGGGCTTCAGCAGAACTTAAGCGTCTACGAAAACTTATGAATAGCGAAGAAATCTCTAACCTTTTGGCATCAGAGGGCATCTGCTGGAAATTTTCTCCTCCTAGAGCACCCAACTTCGGTGGCCTTTGGGAAGCGGGAGTTAAGGCAGTTAAATATCATTTTAAGATAGTAGTGGGTTCAGCTCATTTAACGTTAGAGGAATTTCTAACGGTAATTGCACAAATCGAGGGCATATTAAATTCGCGGCCACTTTCTCCTTTGTCGACAGATGCCGACAGTTTTGAAGTATTGACTCCTGGTCACTTCCTCATAGGAAGACCGCTTAATGCGCTTCCAGAACCAAATTTAATTGAGGTAAAGGATAACTTATTAAACAAATGGCAAAGAACACAAAAAATGGTGCAAATTATATGAAAGCGTTGGCAGAATAATTATCTTAGTTACTTACAACAACCAAACAAATGGCTATTCAAAAAGCCAAATATTTTGCCAGGTATGTTGGTATTAGTAAAGGAATCGCAACTTCCTAGTTGCACTTGGTCTCTAGGCCGTATTACTAAAGTAATCCCAGGTGCTGACGGACACGTCAGAGTAGTAGAGGTACGAACCGCGAAGGGCATTTTTAAAAGATCTGTATCTAAAATTAGTATTTTGCCCATGATAGATAATGAAATTAAGGCTCAGTAACTATTTAATATTTTTTATTATTATTATTCTTAATTGTATAATTATTGTGATGGTTTTAATCGCTTATAATTATATCATGTTGTTTTCTTTATTATCTGTGTTACATTTGTTATATATTGAAATACATTGTAATATTTCAACGCCGGGCGGGATTTTCTGCATCTATTGGCGATGGAACATCCCCCCCCCTCTTTTTTTGTTTTCTGGCAACCCGTTAATGTAACCCTGTGTGTGTGAGTAGATGTGCTCGAGACTCGATGGCAACAAGCCGCCGTTGCTGTCTTCTCTTAATCGTATTTATTAACTAAATAAATACTTTACTTTAAGATACAGTCCATTTTTTTTCTAAGTTCGCACAACTAGTACGAAACCTCCGCACACATGGTATCTAATTAATTTCATATATATTTTATGAATTTGCGTGGATTTTGTTTCAAGTCATAAAATAGTTTAATTAGTGCCAATGGAGAATCATAAAATGTCGATTTGAAGTTAATTCTGCATAATAAAAACATTTGCTTGATTGTCGCGTCATTGGTAACATTATTTGGCAGATTTTGATTTTATTTTCACAACTGTTTATTTTATTTTATTTCGGTTCCGTTTGGCTGGAAAAGTTAAATCCTTTATTCGTGTTCAGTGCAATAATTAAAATTTCCCTCGCATTAATCAAAAAAATTGTCTAAAAAATTACCGCACTAACTGAAAATGGATAAAACGAGAGAAACCTCCCCGCTCCGTTCTCTCTCTCACCTCTCTCTTTCTTCACCCTCTCTCCCATCCCTCTCTCCCATCTCTCACTCCCTTCTCTCTCTCCATCCCTCACCTTCTCTTTCTCTCTCTCTCTCTCATATATATATATATATATAGATAGATAGATAGAGAAAAAAAGAGAGAGAATATTTATTTATGTAATAAATATATGTATATAATGAAATTTAAATTTCCGCCCTATCTAAAAGTATTCTATAAATTTTTCCCATCTGATATAATTTTTTGAACCATAGTTTATATAATTCTCGTGTGATAACATTTATTTTCCCCTGTCTCTGAAATATTCAAATAAAACATCTAAATCTTACACTAATTTTGAATCATCTAAATGCATACGATGCGATTTATTTTTCCTTCCAAAATTTTATTTAAAACAATTCATGTATTTCATGTTAGTCTTTTTTTTTCAATCTTAAATGCCGATTTGATATTCCTTTCCCTACTAAATAAAGTGTTCAGCGAAAGTCGTTTTATTTTGTCATTTAAAAAAAAAATATTATTGTTATTCTAAAAGTTATTTTCCGCGTTTTCGGAGAAACAACAGCTTTTCTTTCGCCTGTAGTCCACTCTTTTAGCTATCTCATTCGCTGAGTGTTTCTGCAACATTGCTGGTATTGTAAGCATGCGCGCCCAGTATTTAACAGATCGCATGATTGTCAGTCACAGAATTTTATGTAGGTTCCAGTTGCTAACATTTACGCATCACGTATAAAATATCTGATAATATATGCACAAATTATTTATGTAGTTACATAAATTTAATAAGAAGTGGACATACATAAACTATAAACGTATACAAATTTTCATTAAATTAACCTTTATAATGAAAAAAATTAAACAAACCATGTCCTTTAATTAATAGTTTAATACTTATCACCAGTTCCTTTGAAATGATGAAGCTAATAGTTTCTCAATAAAATACGATGATATAAATATAAGAAACGAATAATAACTTTTCGTTTAATTTTTAGTTTAAATCGTTATGGATATAAAAATGACTGTTTATTTTGAAAGTTTAATGTGAATTTTCGTCGATTAATTTCCACATCATAGACATTAAAGTTATAATATCTTATTAAAATTTTTCATTAAATGTAATAAATATACATTTTAGATTAATAATATCATTTCCTGCGAATCACTAAAAGAGTTTACATTTGTACAGCGATACATATATATATACGCCCATCAATTAATATAAAATGATTTATTTTTCTGATTTTGGTAGCGAAAGAAACTCTTTCAAGAATTCAAATAAATTAAACAATTTGTTTAAAATGCATTTAGAAAGCAACAGGAATATTCAGCTTACATAAAGTAATTTACAGAAACATATTTTAAAACCAGATACTCATATAACCTCTTATCATACTTTATGAAATAAATGACCTTAATATTGTAACAAATTCTTCATTTGATCCTGAAAGTTTTGAGGAGAATGATAGAAAATGTTCTTTAAACTCTTTGATGTTACAAAGTAAAGTAAGTAATATCAAATGTAACGGATATCAATATCTATGAATAAAAATTCTTGGACTACCCTTGGTTGTTGAATAGTTTGGCGTTCAGTACTTGATGAGGGGTTAATTTATGAGAAGGTATCATTTTCGCTTTGAAAGGAAAATGTAGCTAGAAATCTCTTTGATGAAACATTTATTATAAGATTGATGATAAAATGATGCTACTATTTACATTCTTTTAAAAAAGACCAATAAATGAAGAAAACGAAGTAAATGCTGGTACGTAATTAATGACGATATATTAAATATATTAGTATAATGTGATAATAATATTAATAATAATATGAGAATAAATATCAGAATAGATGTTGTATATTCAAATATACTAAATATATATAATATTTTATGAGACTATAGTTTTGTTGAAGGTATAATTTAAGCTTTGAAACATAATGTAGCTGTAAAAGTCTAAACAATTGCGATGAGAGTGTTACTTCAATTGAGCTGAAACAAATATTATTATTTGTAGAGAAAATTCAATAAAGTAAAGGAACGTAAACTAATTAATTAACCCCTTAGCATCACGATGAAATAGCTCGACGGGACATGTATCCAATAGTGGATACACTAGGAGTAAAATGTTTAATAAATCATACAGGAGTTAATGATGCAACATAATTAAACGAATATGATCATTTGAGTAATATTTTCATTGAAAAAAAAAATTAAAAAAATGGGAGTGTGTAAATTATGTTTATTGCTATTTTTCATTTGACTTTATTTACCTATTCATATACCTATATTATATTTTTTTCTGGGAGGGGGGGAGGTTATTGGTTAAATGGGTTATTTTACTTTATATTAAATATTAAGTAAGCGTATCACACAAATAACTTACAACTCGTTGTACAAAAAGCTTTTTCTTTCGTTTATCTCTTGCTGAAAAATGATTAAAGTCATACATACTATGCAAAGAATTAAAATTATAGAAGGAAATAAACATTCAACATTGAATGGTTACCAATGCTTGAGGTATCAGGAATATTAACAGTGTACTCTGAGTGATTTTTAAATACAAATTAAAAATAATTCATTAAGAGAAGGATGAATATGACATTTAAAGAATATATATTGGAAATAGGTAAAAAATATTTATTAATGTATGATTTTGGATTCCTTGAAAAAAGCTTTTCTTAAACCTTCTTCATGCATAAAATTTTATTCATTTTTAACAACAAGTTTTTTATATATTTTTTTAAGGAAATCAAGGTATTTTTTAATCTTAATTAATAACCAGAAATATAAATATATGAATAAATATACTGAATGTAGGAATTCAGTAATATTCTTCAGTTTAGTGCTGCTAATATTCTGTTCTAAAAATAAATAATCACATGAGTTATAAAAGAAATGACTATACAGCATAGCACTTAGTTCCTTTCAGTATTAGTAAATGGGTTGCACGATTGATACTTAAGGCGTTGTAAGCGACACTAAAATATCTTTAAAGCGTCCTTACAAAAAAATCTATAGTTATTTAATTAATAACGAATTAAATATATTTACAATAGTACATAAACTAAACAATAAGTTATATTTATAGTATTTTTACTGATTGTCAAAATTACTTGTATCTTTTTTCTGCTGCCTTTTACTTGAAAAGCTATAGTTTATTACATTTAAATATAATAAAATAAATATTTTAAAAGTCCAAAAAGTAAAATTATACAGCACTAACAGTTTAATATTTTCAGTCTATAAACGAGAGTGTTAGACGGAAGAAGGTATGTGAAAAATAACACAATCAAATGATTTTGTTTTTTTAACTGGGAACTATGTTTTAAAAAATGTAAAAACTAATATAAATTATGAACAATTATACCATGAAAAAGAATTACAATAATGGCGTGAGTATAAAATATCGCAATTTGGCTGAAACGTTGATGGTTTTAATTTGATTTTACTGTTTGTGTAATTTTATCTTTAAGACATTTTTATACACCATTTAGTAAATTGTGGTATTTTATACACACGTCACTATTGTAATGTAATAGCTAAGTTAAAATTACAACAAAATATGTGAAAAACCGTTAAAGAGAATGCACAAGAAATCACGAAATGAAAAAGTTTTATAATTTTAACATTATTTTAGAAATGCTTTCAAATTTAGAAATTCAGAGAAGAAGAAAAACAGAGAAAGCCGCAATTCGTTAGTGTTTGACATAAATACATGAAATTAAAAAGAAATGAATTATTTAATTTAGCAGTTATTTCAAACCTATCTGTTGATTTCAAATTACTGTTACTACCACTCTGCTTTGAAGAGGGCCCGATAAACAGTGATCACTCTGATAATGGTTGTTTATAACTTATTGTATCCTAATAAAAATCATGAATATTTTTACCGTCGTTTTATATCAATAAATTCAAATGTGCATTGTACGATTTACAAACATATTTGATTAAATAAAATAAAATTAGGATTTCTTTTACAACAAGGATGTAACTAACATTAAAAACATTTATTTTATGAATTTGATATTTTTTTCTTAAAACACAAATATTTATATATATGTATATTTCACAAATGCATCTATTTTTATATCTTGATTACTTTAGAAAAGAACAGATTTTTTTAAAGTGCTATTTTGAGATTTATGAGGTGCTAGATATTTTAAGAAATTAATTTCTCTTTGACTACTATTTTTTTTAAATTTTATAGATAAATATATATATATATATATATATAATATAAATATAATATGTCATTTGTTTTTCTGCATTCATTAAATATGTAATTAAAAGTTTTAAGTAAATGTTTCTAATATTTTAAGTAGACAAAAATATTAAAAAGTATTTACAAATTTTACTGAAAAAAAATAATACTCACTATAACACAAAAAAATCCCTGACGGCTCGGCCTACAGGCACAGGTAGATTTCGAAGACGCAGACCGTGGGGCGCCTGTTTTTTGGGAATTGCGGAAGAAATGACCTTCATGCAATGATGCGGCAGTTGGAACCGCCCACTTTGAAACCTAACTTGTTTGCAGGCGGAGCTAGCAGGGATTTTATTTATTTATTTATTTATTTTTACCGTAAGAGTTGGTCCTATAAAAAAATTGTCAATATAAAAGTTGTAGATAATATTAAGAAGATTTATAATAAATTTAAGTTGATTTGATATCTTGGGAATTGACGAAGTTATGAAGTTATGAAACCCCTATTCCCACACACCCCTTTTTGGGGGGCATTTTTAATTAAATCAAAAATCTGTCATAGAAAATTTTTGGCCCTTTTCCTAGAAGTAATAATAACTTTAAACGGAATCGATATGTATAAAAATTAAGAAGTTATGGTTTTTTTTTCAGTTTTCCCGTCTGCTTGTAGGCGGGGCCAGCAGGGATTTTTTTGTTTTTAATTTTTTTTTTGCCGTAAGAGTTGGTCCTATAAAAAACTTGTCAATATAAAAGTTGTAGATAATTTTAAGGGGATTTACAATAAATTTGAGTTTGATAACTTGGGAATTGACGGAGTTATGAATTTTTTTCTTCTAAAACCCCCCTTTCCCCCCACACCTTGTGACCATTTTTAATGATATCAAAAATCTGTCATACATAACTTTTCGGCCCTTTTCCTAGAAGTAATAATAACTTTAAACGGATTCGATACGTATAATAATTAAGAAATTATGGAGTTTTTTCTGTTTTCTCAAAAGCCCCCCCCCCCATCCCCCCCCCTTGGTTCGATTTTGCCCATTAACGAACTTGACCGAGATTTTATGCTCCTTGATTTTATGTATCAGTTTGGAAAAGATTTGTGCAGAATTATTGCAGTTATCGTGTCCATAAAAAAGTGACATATATATATATATATATATATATATATATATATATATATATATATATTTGAACTGGGGGTGGCTGTGGGTTCTGGGAGTTATAATCGGCGTAGATCTGCAAAAATATTTCAAAAATTCCAACTTAGGGGAGAATGTAATAGGTAGTATTTCTTACGAAATCTACCAAAATCAATAAATTTTAAAAATTCCAACTTAGGGGAGAATGTAATAGGTAGTATTTCTTACGAAATCTACCAAAATCAATAAATTTTAGTATTCTGAAAAGCTTTTCTTATCACTAGTTCATTCTGTATTAAATTTCAACATATACAAATAAAACAATGTAACAATTTTTTTAGAATCTTTGTTAAAAAACAGATGCCGAGCCCTTGAAAAATGAAATGGAATTTTTTTTCTACAAGCTGCCTGAAAGAAAAGTAATTTTTCTTCTTTGTTTCGTACATATTTATTTTTAAACTTTTTCAACATAATTGACGATTCATTTACTCAAAGAGTAATTATTATAAAGATTATTAAATCTATTGTTCTATTATCTGTCTGAACAATTAGGGAATTGTCAAGTGTTTAAGATATACACTACTGTATCTTTAGTTAACCAATTTCATTTAAATTACTCTTTCAATAATGTAATTATTCGAGAAAAAATTCAAAAGCTATCTTGTAATTAACGAATATTTTTTTTAAACAGAAGATTGCTACATTCTTTATAAATACATTCATTCATATTCTCAAAAATATATACGTTATCATTTGTGGTTGCTAACGATGAAATAACTAGTTTATTATTGTCATTTTAAATTTATAATCAAAAATAAATTATTCTCCAGTTTTGTAAATGTAATTAATTTCAACACCTGCTGAGGCAATATAACATATTGTTTTTTAAGTGAGGTTTAATGGAAAATGTTTATTAATTATATCTAAGATTGTTTAATTAAACGTAATTAATTCGGTAAATATGCTTTAAATATTGAAGTTTCGGACTATTTTAAGTTTCGTTGGGATTTCTTAAAAGTAAAAACATTTATGATTTTTAAGTAATTAATTAGCTCAGATTTCGTGTTAAATATTATAATTAATATAAATTTGTTTTCATACCAAAATAAACTTACTTTATTGTTTATCGTTATGATGTTAAATTCCTTAAATAGGTTAATTATTCCTTGAATAGGTTATTCCTTAAATATGTTAATGACATAAGTAAAAATCAACCTATTTTAATAGTATGTGCATACTAGATAAGGACGATATCAGGAATTTAATATCGAAATATATCAACGAGTTAATATACTGATATTGATGATATATCGCGAAATAAATTTAAAGTGTACGATAATAGCAAAATTGCTAATTTCTAAAAAGTGTAGCCAATCAATGGTTTATATTTACTTGCTCACACAATGTATATATATATATATATATATTTACACAAAATAGAAATATTTTAAAGAAAAAAGGAAGTAATGTTTGATATCTATTTGCATTTATAACAATATTTTCATTAAGTTTTTATTTCTTTTCAAATAGTATGTTTCCGTTTCTTCACAGTTTATATAATTAGTTTTTATCAATATTATACCTATTTAATTTCTTTGAGTATAACTGAGTATATCACAGATGAAATTACTAGATAAAATAAATTGTTTTTAATTTTCGGTTGTTGATAAATAATGCTCTTAATACGATTAAACGAAGTGAAAAGCAAAATCTGAAATTATTTTAATGTCAAATGTCATATCAATGTGCTTGTAACTAAATAGGTGTCAACGGATGACAGATGTAGGAAAAAATGTTGTTTATCAATATTTCTTTAAGGGGATCAATATATTTTGAATAATAAAAAAATAAGAAACTTTCCTTCTATTTATACCTTCTTTTAAACGTTCTTAAACCATTTATATTTTTATTTAAATTTACTATACCAATGCAACGTCAAAACATTTTTTACATTATACAAGGACGGCGTACTGAATGTGCCACTTAGTGAATAAATATTTCTGAATTCTAAACAAGTTACGTGACTAACATTTGCGTTTCATTTATCCTCTTTCCTACTTGTCACGCTTTCAACAAAACTGTCACACCTATAAGTAATTTTTATAAATATATGTAAATTATCTAGTCATATCTATTTACTATATCGACTCTGATCATATACAGTAAACTACTATATACGAACTATGAGTCTATCACCTGTGCTATAGTATCAACTATGAGTTCATATCTATTTACTATATCAGTGCAACATTAAAACGTTTTAACATTTTAAGACAAGAACGGCGTATAGAGTGCGTCACTTAGTGAATAAATATTTGTGAATTCTGAAACAGTTACGTGATTAACATTTGCGTTTCATTTACCCTCATTCCAACTGGTCATTCTTGCAGCAAAACTCTCACACCTGAAACACAAAATGTACAAGTGTAGTTTGATAAGTTTTCGGCCTGGCACAGAGATGGAACAAGTATGACCAAATGACAATAATGTTTGTAAAGTATGATCCTGTAAATGACATCCTGCAGAGTTTCAGATGCGGGAGTTTATTGGTTATTGCTTGACGAGAATGTAAAATAAACAAACGCTCCATTTTACACGATGTTTTGGGTATCAAAAAGTTTTCTGCTCGATGTGTGCCGCGTTTCTTGAACGTTGACAATAAACGCCAAAGAATAAACATTTCTCAATAGTCTTCTGAAATGTATTGTGTTGCAAGTTGAAAAATAAAATGAAATATTATAAAAACCTTTTATTTTCTTTGTCGAGCTGGGAACTTTTCGAACCATCCTCGTACAGTGCTGCACTAAAGAATTCGCACACAAGAGAGTGTGTCTTAAATGTATTGACTTGCAAGGGTACTATAATGAAAATTAATAGGAAATTATGTCAAAAATCTTGGGCTTTCACTGCCAGGCCGAGAACTTATCAAACCACACAAAATCATGACAGATGTAATTTCCATTTTAGAATCATACGTTGTGTATTATTGTTTAATGACATATGTGGTCCATGTCCTACTGATTCATAATTCGAGGATACTTAGAAATATGCAGTACAAAGTGAAAATATGTTTGTTTTTATGTTATACCCGCAACGTATAAAAACTATTTATTTCAATTGGGAGAAACTTAAAAAGAAAAATACACTATGTACTAAAATAAATAAAAGCTACTTCTACAAAAAGCTATGTGACATAAAACCTTGGGCTTTAAATCATCAACGTACAACAATAATTTATTTGTATGGGTATCACACCCACAATGATGGATTAAACGATAAATATATTTCCAGAGAAAATTTTAGAAATAAGAATATTTTTGGAATGGATACATTTAGCCCTAAAAAGCTCTTTGGATCTTTAACAACTACACTCATCTTTCGACATCTGTATCGCAAAGGCTACATGTTAGAATTTCTCAACATCCATCGGCTTCGTGGCCGATGGATGTTGCTTCGTGGTGAATAAATAGTGCTTCGTGGATTATAGCTTCGTGGATTTCACTTATTACTTTTAAAATATCACAAACTAAAATTTAAAAATATTGTACTTTTATATTTTTCTCTATGGAAAACTATTTAATGTGGCTATCGGGTATTTTTTGACCCAATAATAGAAATGAATTTATGTTGATTGACGCCGTTAATGCTTTATTTGTGATATATATTTTCACGAAGGCTACAAGAGTGTGTATAAAGGAAGGGTGTAGAGTGGAATATATGATAGACATAAACATTTTTTAGACATTTTCTCCAAGGAATGACTGTAGAAATATCTGTCTGGTATGTTCGATTAGTTAAGCGAAAAAAAAATTAACTTTTATAATCACCTTGGATATTTTTTGTCAAAAATAACAGTAGAATATATGTTTTATGTTAGTTACACGAAAATTATATTTCGATACATTGGAGAAATATAATGGAGATTGAATTGTATATAATGTGTATGAAGTTGTATCGGAGGAAAAGAAACCCGTACCCATTGAGGATTTATCTGATAAAAGTATATAAAGGGGAGAGAATTAACCTAATATTATAATGTTAAAAGATGAAAAAAAAATATGGTAAAAAATAAATATTTCCAAATGCGGGTTTATTACGATGCAGTAATATCTGGAATCATACTCACGGACCAACGCGATTTTTTACAGCATGTGTAGAAGAACGAATGTATCGCGTTTGAACTGCTTTTCTGCTTTTTAAATATAAGTTGAAAACTAAGAAAAAACATGCACAAGTAGAATGTAAATGTAAAAATAACAGAAAATTGAGATATGTAAATTTTGAAGATTTGTATGAATATGTTTGTTGCTAGCTGCTGATTATATATCGAACGGTACAACAAATCTAAGACATGTCTGTGGGATGAATACAAGGGAAGGTCCTAATTTTGATTTACAATGTTTCTAGAAATATTCAAAATATTATCTAGATTTATTATATTTGATGACAAAGAAACTCGATAAAATGAAAATCCAATAACAAATTTGTCACGATAATTGTGGTATAAATGTGTAGAAATATTACAAATCGTTTTAAAGACAAAGGTATATGGAACAATTCATGAACAAATGAATTTTTTTCGGAAAAGTGTCTGATTAAGCAATACATGCCTTGCAAATTTGCTCTGTATGATATTAAATTTGGGATTTTTTGTGATAATGACAATTGTTAGTTGTATAATTTCCAGTCATATTTAAGAAAACAGCCAGGATATGTCTCAGAAAAGAATCGAACATTGTAAGTTATTTGAATTTATCGGATAGTTTATGATGTAACAATATTACTTGTGGCATTTTATTTTACATTCCGCAATATCGTTTAGCTTCAAAAAATACCAATTTACAAAACACAAAAAATTTCAAATAAAATCGAAAGAAAAAATGTTTGATGAAAGAGCATATTTATATGGCGTATTTTAATTGAAAGCTTTATGACTATTTAAAAACAAATATTCAGTTAAGTTGTTTTATCTTAATACAATGTCGATTAATATTCAAACACAATTAAAAGTTCTTACGCTCAATTTGCCTGATAAAACTGAACCGTTTTCAGCTGAACAGTTGCTGAACAGTTTTCAGTTCAAAATCTAAATCGTACGTATTTTTTGTTTGTCTGTTTTATTTCTAAAAACAAAATATCTTTATTTTGAGTTGGTGCACTAAAATGCACAATATTTATAGGAGAATCTGAAGTTTTTATTTAAATAACGGTTTTACTTTAAATAAAGTATTGATTTTTTTTTTACTAATATACATGTAATTCAAATGTATGTTTAAACTAACCAAATCATTCCGAGAAATGCGTAATGCTTTCATTTTCTAACAGCATCATAAGATAAAATTATGTTAGAAACATTCACTGCGATTATGATGATTTATTTATAAATAAATCATCATAATCGCAGTGATTGTATGTTGATAGCAGTTTTGAAGAAATTAAATTACCATGTGTTACAAGATGGTAAAATTTAAATTTTATAAACAAGGGAACATGATATGCGTTAAAACAATGTTGGTCGGATATATAAATATGAATTTTGTTATGTCAACACACAATAATTTGTGGCAACAATTGGAATTCAGCTATCATATAATTAAAATTGGAAAGAAAACGAAATGTAGTTCAAGCGAGAGTATTCACTCTAAAAACGACATTTTCAAAACTCAGCACAAAGTACTCAAATCTGAGTATGTAGCATAATCAAAATGGCTCCGAATCAAAATTACTCAAGTTTGAAACATGTATGTACTCATTTTTGAAAACATGCACACACTCACGAAT
Source organism: Maratus michaelseni (assembly GCA_963931845.1). Taxonomy (NCBI): domain Eukaryota; kingdom Metazoa; phylum Arthropoda; class Arachnida; order Araneae; family Salticidae; genus Maratus; species Maratus michaelseni. The sequence goes on along the minus strand of OZ007587.1, from coordinate 418,426,087 downwards.
AAAACATCATATGCTCACATTTCAGTGTGTCCATGTTTCAAAAATGAGTATAAGATGACTTCTATGTGCTTATTTTTGAGTATTTTCATCTTTCAAAAATGAGTTGGAACTGATTCTGATAATTTTTGGGTATGTCATGATTGAAAAATGAGTATGAACTGACCTCTATGTGCTCAGTTTTGTCTATGCCCATGTTTCAATATTCTGAGTATTTCTGGTATTTCAGAATTGAAGGCATTGGGTCGTCCTATTTGAAACAAAACGTTTCATACCAAAATGAAAACATCGATTTACTCAGATTTGTAAGTGTAATTTTTCTCAGTGTTATCAAGCTAATATTTTCTATGATTTTAAAGTGTGGTTAAATCAAGAAAAATGCCTTCAACTTCAAATATTAGCATATGGAAATAAAGATCCATCGTGTGCTGTGCTACTGTATTCAGATGATTTACAGAATTTAGAACATATCCAAATTATTTCCTGGATGAAGAACACACAGAATGATCTTTGTCAACCGTAGTCTCAGAAAAATATGTCGGCCGTATTAAAAATGTCAATCGATGATAATCGCTTTACTTATCAAATGATAAAGATGGAAATTAAGATTGGATCCGCAACTATACATAGTATTATTCTTGAAGAACTGCCTATAAAAAACTTAGCTTGTCATTGGGTCTCCCATAATTTAACAGAACACCTAACATCAGAGTGTGGTCCTAAATAGAAAAGAAACCCAAAAATACTTAATGATAGTGTGCACCACATTATTTCTAAAATAATAACTGGTGATGAGACGTACACACCTTTTTTCACGTTCAAACACATTAAGAAAGTAAAGTAGGGGTCTTTGAAGATGATCCCAAACTAACAATGCTGACAAAACAACGATCAATGAAACAAATAATGTATGTGATGTTAGTCAGTAAAGGTCTGGTCAAAAAGGTAGACGCATAAAAGACACATACAATACATCTAACTGGTACAATACTCACTGTAAAAAAAAAAAAAAATCTTGAAAAAAAAACGAAAATTGTACTGGCAATCGAGACGCCAGTACTATTTGCGTATTTTAACAACAACAACAAAAAAAATCAGTAAATTCCAGGAAGTTTTTCGTGATTTCTGAAATATCCGTTTCTAAATTTCCGTTTTATAACAGATTTTTTAGACATTTTTTATGTCGTTAAAATAAAATTTATAGGACCAGAAAAGAAAAAAAAAAGTTATAAGAGATAAATACAACCTTATAAGAGATAAGCGCATTTCTGCTTCTTCTTTTCTTTCCTGAGTGAGTTTATAGTAATTAACCAGCCCTTGCCACGAGTAGAATTGAACCCGTAATATCTCGTTTACTAAAGTGACGACCTAGACCACTGCGCCATGACTGGTCACACCATTTCTCAAATGTTGTTACTTATTAATTGCTTTTTATGATTCAAAATTTTGATGTTTCATCTGTAGATGGATTTTTTTTAGAGTTTCAGTGTTTTGAATATTTTATTTTTTCATAATTTTTAATATTTTGCTGTATTATTTGATGTCTTATAATAGATAAATTTACATTTATCATGTATTATATGCATAAAACATTGCATTAAGAATAATGATTGCTTCTTTTTGCAACAGTATCAACATTTTCTTTCTACGAAATATACTTTTTTCAAATTATTTGCCTGATTATCTATTTATGAATTCCAATAAAAACAACAATTATCTTAATCAGACGTGTTCATTACATGATATTAAAATAATTTTTTAATCTCTTATTTTTAAAAACTTATGTAAATAAACAATTTTAGAATAAATTAAATTATTATATTTCAGCTATGCTAAGAGCTTTTGAGTACGGTTCTGTTAAACTGAATAGTTTTAAAAATATCAAAACAAAACAAAAAAATATTTTTAGAGAAAAATTTGAAATTAATGACCTTGGGATAGGTAAGGTTAAATCTGGACTCATCGATTTAATTTAAATTAAATTAGTTTAATTTATAAAAATATGAACTAACGAAATAAATTAAAAACGTTATAAAATTAAAAACTTCATTTTCATAAAAGCAAAGAAAAAATATTAACTAATTTTATAAATTTAAGGAAAAAAATTTAAACTTTGTAAAATTACAATTTATAAAATAATAAATTTTAGCGTAATTCATAAATTTATAAGCAAAGCAGTTAAGTTTAATACCAATTTACATAGCTATAATTTGCAAAGATATTATGTTATGAAACCATTAAATAATATAATATTGCCTCACGTTAAAAAAATTTAAATATTTTTTTTTTTTTAAATTAGTGAAAAAAAAATCATAATTTCGAAGTACTATCAAGATAAACAAGAAAAAGTAGATTTAAAGAAATATGTATTTTTCTATAATTTATAAAAATAAAATAAATTTCTAAATATTTCATTAAAAATATAAATATTACAATTCTTTTCACAATAAATTGACATGGCCTCGGTTAGAATGGGCTAGCGGGTTGGGTAGGGCCAAGCCTGTATTCTAGAAGAAATCTAGTAAATACAGCAATCTTAATTCGCATTTCAAAGAAGGCGATTTCTGTACTCAACCTTTAAACGTCATTTATGGAAGTTGCACTGTTTTGGAAGAAATGTGAACATTGTACTCTTTTGAAAGAAATACGGAAAAAATCCATTAAATTTACGGAAAACTTTCTGCGTATTAACGGATTTGAAATCTCTTTAACGGAACTAATGTCATTTACGGTAATTGTACTGAAGTTTTGGAAAAAAGTAAAATTTTACGGAAAATGTCTTGTATTTTCACGGATTTTTTTTTACAGTGTATGACTTCCAGAAATTCTTCAATGAGTGAATGTTAGGGGATTGATGCTTCAATATGAAAATGCATAGTCTCCATCAGCAAGGATTACAGTCGAATTTTCTGAACGAAATTCATGAAAGTAATAGAAAATCACACTATTCTCATGATTTTGTTATGCGTGGCATTTGACTAGTTTTAAATCTAAATACAATTTTTACGTGTACGTCGTTTTCATGAGTTTGATAAGGCTATAGAATCACATTTTTTATCTATTCCGAGAAATCGATGGCTTGATGCAGTTAATCTTTCGAAAATTAGCTTAGGACAGCGGAGGTAATCTTGGAGGAAACTATTTTAAACACTTCTATGAGATGGTAAGTTTAACTTGTGCCATTTAGTCGTATATCAAAAATTTCCGTATGACTCTCATATAAATAACAAGTTGGAAATTGTACGTCAAACGTGACAATTGAGGTGCGTTCGAACTATAGATAGTTACATAAATATTCAGATCTTGATGATTTTTAATTCTGTGAAATGAATTGCTTCGTCTGCAGATTAATTTTTGTAATAAAATAAGTATCTCGGTCGCTTGAGGATTAAACCTCGGAAGCTCCTATAACAAAAAAGCACCGATTAAAAAAAAAAAAATCAAATTTCTCAATAAATGTTTTTATTAATATCTTCTAAAATTTTGATTCGATTTTCACAAAATTTGAAATGTCTCGACAAAATTCTGCAAAGATACTATATCATATATAATTTCAAACCATTCGATTGCCTAGTTTTTGCGTTGTTATATGCGGACGGACGGAAAGACACACAGACGGACGGAAGGACCAGACGACGACAATAGGTGTTACGTATTTACATAATTACGAACGCACCTAAAAATCTATCATTGTCCATATAGGTCATTTTACTCATATTTACACTATTTAAAACATAAATAGCATTTTCAATGCATTGGCAATGCATTTTATGAATGACATTTTGTCTTCGTTTTATTAATTTGATTTTTAAATACTTAATAAGACATTATAATTAAATAATAAATTACTTAGCATTTAAACATTGGACACTTTTAAATTTGAAAAATAATAAATAACAAAATAATTACTAATACATCATCAAATTTACCAAACAATGTTTATTATTGACTGTTCTACACAACAATTTCATAATCTATTTTTTTTTGTATTTATGAAGTCACGGTCATCTGTACTTGGAATTTAACAATTTTTATAATGCATAGTTGCCAAATTAAGAGTTTTCAATTCTTAGTTTTCAACAGGAAAAAAAAATACGTCGTTAAAATGTTAAATCTATTTTTTAAGAAATAGAATAAGAAATTGGATTACTATCTGTAAGTTAAACAAAAATGTACCATTGTCACATTTAGATCATTTTTGTCAGATTTACAGCATTAAAAGCTAAATAAGATTTCCGAAGTTCTACTGTATGACAATTCATTTTATGAAAGTTTTTTCATCTTAATTTTATTAATTTAGCTGTAAAATGTTACTTAAGTACGTAGGAAGGCACTATAATTAAATAATGAATCATTTAGCATTCATACTTTGGACACTTTAACTTTGAAAAAAAAAAATAATAAAAAATAAATCACAAATACGATATTCATTTTACCCCAAACATATGTATTACTGTATATTCTACAGAACAACTTCATAAACTAATTTTTTTGTAATTAGGAAGTCCTGAAACGCTGTAGTTAATCTAATATAACAGGTAATATAACAATTGTAGTAATGCATGGTTGCCAACCTGATAGTTATCAGATTTTGATTTTCATCACTTTAAAAAATGTCACGCTAAGAACTACATTTAATACAACGCATTCTTTAGCTTAAAACATTCACACTTTTCAAATAAAAAAAATCTTTCATATAAAAACGAAAAACAAAATCGTTTATGAATGTACATATTCATACGGAGTACTTTATGCGAAATATTTATGACTATTGAAAATATTCCGTGAAATAATTTTTTTGCTAATACAGAGTCGTAAAATATTCAAACACATTTTAAAGTGTTTGCGCTCAATTTGCCTTGCTGAAAACGGCACATAATGGCTTTCAGTTGAAAAACGAAATCCTACATATTTCATACTTTTATCTCTTTTGTTTCTAAAAACAAAATATGTTTATTTGAGTTTTGTGCACAGAAACTCTTAATATTTATAGGAAAAGCTGAAGTTTGAGTTTAAATGATAGTGTTTATTTATACAAAGTAGTGATTTAAAATTGATTTATGAATAAATGTCATTAGAATGTATGTTTAAAATAATAAAACAAATCATTCCGGAAAATGATTTATACTTTCTTCATTCAACTTCAGCATAAATTATAATTATGTTAGAAACATTCACTACTATTATGACGATTTATTTAAATATACAACAACAGAAAATAAAACGCAAAAGATGTGTTTTGTTTTTTATTCTAATCGTGCAAAAAAAAATTGATACGAATACATTGCATTACAAATATTATAATTTCTGTAATTTCTATGTATTTTTTTGTTTTATATTTGTTTTTTTTTGTCAATTTTTTTTATTTTTTATTTATTTTATTTTATTTTTAAATGTATTCTGATAATGTAGAGAATACACAAATGTTTCTGGAAGATTAAATACAATTAATTATTTTTTGAAAATAAGGAAAATATTAAATGTTTTACTTGAATATAAGCTTATCAGAAGTTTCTATTTTAATACTGTTTCACTGAGTCGTACGCTTCTTATTATTTCAATTCATCTGAATCCAAATAATTGCACTTATTTACAATGATATGGGGGGGGGGGGATATAGGTCGTAATTTAAATATCGCATTAATGTAAAAAAAAAAGGAATAAGAGCACCATGTGACTCTAGCTGTCTGAAATAAAATATAGTGCGGCGGCAGACTACATTTTCCGTTAGCTCCCGGTGAACATAATGTTGATTGGTTGGTTGATTATTGACGGCCAATTATCTACACTAGGGATATAGGCCCGGGGGGAGTGCCCTCCGTGGGGGTCTTTCTAAGGGAACCTAACCCGTATTTACGCATGGATAAATCCACGGCTCGAAGAAAACCACGAAAACTCCGAACGATTAGGCCGACGGGTGCGATTGGGATCGAACCCAGCACCTCCCGTCTACCAGCTTCGAGAGCACAACCTCTCAGCCACTGGTGGGGCTGTGAACATAATGTAAAGCATTTAGGAAGTGTAGGCTATTACGATATATACATCATGATGCTATATTTACGCAAAATTCAATAGAGACGTGTAGACGCAGATAATGTAAAAAAAAAAAAAATCCCTAGAATCGGGTTGTGTCTTAACTAAGCAGTTAGCAAACGGGAGTTAGAAATGCGAAGAAATGTATTTTTTTTTTTAAATAAAAAGTTGTTTCTCCGGTATCCTTTTATAAAAAGAAATATTTTCAATATTTTCAGTTTTGACATGATTGTGTTTTAATTGCATTTTAATTATGATCATACTTATGGCTAATTTTTAAACATGTTTTTAATCACATGCTGAAAAAAATTAGTTAAAAAAGTGGGTTGTGTCGTAATTAAGCGCTTAGCAAATGGGAGTTAGAAATGGAAAGAAATGTATTTTTTTTTTAATAAAAAAGTGTTTCTCCGGTATCCTTTTATAAAAAAAAAAATATTTTCAATATTTTCAGTTTTGACATGACTGTGTTTTAATTGCATTTTAATTATGATCATACTTATGGATAATTTTTAAGCATGTCTTTAATCACATGCTGAAAAAAATTAGTTGCTGCAGCTTCATGAGAAAATAATGCATATTACAGGTTGAAATGCATATTTATCAGCTGTCTTTTAATCGCAAGTGATGTCACATATTATTTCCGAATATCACACCTAATATACAACTGCATATTTGTAAACACTTAAGCAACAAGTTATATTTTAAAGGGAATATTTTATGTATTACTGACAAAAACTTTTAAAAACTTTAAAATTTTTTTTATATTTTTGTAAAAGTAAGTTAAAATCTTTTTAGCATTATGTTTTTTATGACTTTAATTTACAGCGTAAAATATTTAGTATATCCAATGTAGGCTTCGTGTATTTTACCAAGATGTTTGGTTAGACATCCAATACATAAATATAATGTATATATATATATATACTCTCTATATAAAATCTTAATGTAACTAATTTATGAAACGACTGATTAAACGACTATATGTTGAATGCGTAATTTTTAGAACGCTGACGGTAATGAAATTTTAGCATGTTGTTACAGTCACATATAGCGTGTTTTTTTTTCCCTATAAAGAGTGTATATAGAATTTATAGTTATTTTACAGAGCCACACAAAAGTATAAGATTATATGAAATAAATGTATGTTAAAAGAGGGGGATTGGATACGCTGACGGTTATGTAATTTTAGTATGTTTTTTACAGACACCTACAGTATGTTTGTTTTACTTGAAGAGGGTGCATATACTATTTATACTTATTTTGCAGGGTCGCACAAAAGAACACGAATATATGGGACGAATAGAAACGTGGGGTTTGGAGAACGCTGATAATATTGTAATTATAGTATGCTGTTACAATGACTTACAACGTGTTTTTTTTAAGATGCTGATACAACATTGATAGTTATTGTACAAGACCACACAAAACATTTTGACTATACTACGTCTAGTACGCAGTAGTTGTAGAACGCTGACGGTTATGTAATTTTAGTATGTTGTTACAGTCACCTACGGTATGTTTCTTTTACTTGAAGATGGTGCATATACTATTTATAATTATTTTGCAGGGTCGCACAAAAGAACACGAATATATGGGACGAATAGAAACGTGGGGTTGGGAGAACGCTGATAATATTGTAATTTTAGTATGTTGTTACAATCACTTACAACGTGTTTTTTCTTGAAGATGCTGATACAACATTGATAGTTATTGTACAAGACCACACAAAACATACAAAACATTTTGATTATACTACGTCTGGGCGGGAAATACTCAAAATGCCATTTTGTTATTTGAAACTCTATGAAATTTGTATATGTTAATAAGACTTCTTGCGGCATGCTCTCCATTGAAAATATGGGATGCAACATTGCAACATTTGTAGATTTTTAACAGGGAAACACAAAACAATACAGTTACATTACATTTTATCGCCAATTGCTGTTCGAAGAGACGTTTGACGTTTATTTAATTTATGATGCGTCATGTATCTGTTATGTGTATAACTGTATCTTTACAACTATAGCTGTAATAACTTTTCGAATGCATTTTAAGATCACTCGCACGTAAAGATTGTACATGTGATTTAATTCATTTATATTTGTAAGAGATTTGTAAATTATCACTAAATATGTACTTTTTCAAAATATAACTCCTTGAATGCACTGTTTGAGTTCTTTAAACTATCATGCATTGAAAGAAATATCACAAATTTACCCATTTACTCGCCACTCGGAATTTTTTTTATAACATACACTATATTTGAATACAGCTCATCATTTTTTGCTTCCTTTTGGGAACAAGGCATTTCAAGCTACTTCTGTCGACGATCACTTTCAGAATTTTCTAGCTATGTTTTTGAGGCTTTCACAAAAGTTGCTCTATACATTTAGCTATTACATTACTATGCATATTATATTTCGATTGCATTTGCGCATGTGCAGTAAATATTATTTATTGAACCTGCTCATTTTTCCTCCAGTATTTATTATTTTTTAATTCTGATTCCAGGGTAATGTATACAATATCGTTTTTCATGGTTCCTGAAAAGAACATTATTTTATATTATATATAACTCTGCAAATTATAAGCAAAACACTTGGTGAAATTTGGGATTGTTTTTATAAAAACCTTAATTTATCCACGAGTATACGTGCAGTCCTTATAAATATAAACACAGTTTATTACAAGAAACCTTCTATTCATGTGCTAAAATTTCAACGATTTTGTGACATTAGTTTTAACAGGGTTATCCAAAAGATATTTATTTTTCTTTAGTTTGTTGACGGTCCCCTATGGAGTTTCGGGAAAAAAAATCTTCGCGGAAATATATGATGTCTACTATGTTGTTTACAAGCCTAAAGTTTCAGGATAATTCCTCAAGTATTTTTATAGATATTTAACAAAACGTCTAAAATCGCAAGAGACCGGTCATCATTGGTCAAATAGTGTATTAATGAAATTTTAAGCAGATTTTCAACAATAATAATATTTTTAACTTCAGTCAAGTTTCAAATCTTTAGTATAATGCATCGGACAGCTAAGGAATAAAGTGACAAAAATAAAACAGTAAATTATAATAAATGTATTTATGCGTAATAGGCACATCTTACAATAATGTTATAAATAGTTCACGCTCTCCTTTAATAAGCCATTATGTAACATACTTTGTTTTAGTTATATTCAATTTAGTATTAATACTTCTTATTAATATAATTATTATATAATCATTAATTACTTACTCTTTCTATCTTTTATAGATTAGAAATAATTGCATGTTTATATATTTGTAAATTAATCACCAATCTCATCATAAATGTTTCATCAAGGAGTTCTCTAGCTACATTTCCTTTTCAAAACGATAATGATACATTTTCACAAATTATCCCCTCATCAGATATCACATTTCAAAGCATTCAAAATCCGAGAGCGGTCCAAGAACTTTTATTCATGGGTATTGATCTTCGTTATTCTTCATGTTACTCAGTATAATTTACCTTTATAACATCACAGAGATTGGGGAGAAGTTTGTACGATCCCCTGTAAAAGTTTTAGGATTAGATGAATAGTTTCTATAGGATCAGAGCAATTCACCAGAGCGTTCAAGTGGTGAGTGTCGTTCTAGAAATTTTATTCACAGATATTGATAACCGTTACATCTCATGTTACACATTATAATTTGCTTTTGTAACTTTAAAGATCTTAACAGAAGTTTTTGTAAAACTCTCTATAAAAATTTTAGGTTTATAGGGTGAACTTCTTAAAAATTAGTGTTTTTCATTTTGTTGAACTGGAAGGGTTAATCAATATTTTGTTTCCGGATATCTTTGCAGAATTTATTTTATGTAAATGCATGTTCCTGTGTGTTTCTGAGTACATAATTGTTAATATTTTTTTTAGATTGTTTAAAGTAAGTAAAGTGTTTCTTCTTTTACAATTTATCTCTATGTATTTATATACATAAATACATAGATATCAATTGTAGAAGAAGAAATACTTTACTTATTTAGTGTTGGAAATAAATAAAGTGTAGCATCAATTTCAAAACTCCCTAAAATTTGCTATACATTATTATTTTTTAGCAACATCTATGGATAAGGAAATTTGTTTAATTATCTTTAATATATATTAGTTTCGTACGATAGGCAGTTAACAAATATTTAGTTATAAATTTGATATATGAAGTTAAAATATGCAGTTATAAATTTAGTATCAACTTCAAAACTCCCTAAAAGGCATTATATATTTTTATATTTAGAAACATCTATAATTTGTTTAATTACCTTTAATATATATTTGTTTCGCGCGACATGCAATTAACAAATTTTTAGTTTATATGCAGCTAAAATATGCAGTTATAAATTTGGTATCAACTTCAAAACACCCTAAAAAGTATTATGTAATTTTTTTTGCAACATCTATGATTAAGAAAATTTCTCTACTTGTATTTAATATATATTTGCTTCGCATGACATGAAGTTAACAAATACTGTAACAATATTGTTTTAAATCAATTGACCTTCTTCATAGCAGAAATGTTTAAAACTAATAGTTAAGCGAACACTTTAATTTTTAAATATTTTTCTCTGTCAAATATCACATTACTGACGAATCTGAACCTTTAAAACATCGCAGTGTGTAAAAAACATTTTGTACGATGTTCCGTAAATTTTTTTTAATCATAATAATAGTTTGTTAAGAATGGATATCATCATTATACTTTTTATGCATCGACGGTACTTTAATGTACCATTAAAAGAAGCTTGTTATCAAATTCATTTAACACATCTATTGGCAGTAGTGGAAGTTTGCATGAATTCTAGACACTTTATTTTATCGTGTTCCAAAAGCATTTTTCGTTGTATAAAGCAAAAATATTTTTTAACGAATATATGTTTTTTTTTTCTATTGTAACTGCTTAGCTTTTTTTATGTTGAAAATCCTCCAGTGGGAAGTTTCAATTATGAAAAATGTCAAGGTTTATATGTAAAGCCATTACATTTGTACATTTCCTAATTCTATAAAATGTTAAAAATAATATCCTGAAGAATTGATTTGGATGGACTTGTAAATAGTTTACAAAATCCCTGTAAGTACTGATTTAGTTAATTAAATTTTAATAAATGAAAATTTTCTAATATTTATTTAATGATTGCAGAAAGCTACAAACATATTTTCAAATATTCAGAAAAAGTGCTTTGGAAGGCGAAATTTTCCTTAATTCATAATTTGTTACATAAAGAGTTAAATACTCTCAGAAACAAAAAAATCAAGTGTTTGAAGTTGAAAAACTTGTGACTTCTCTTAATTCAAAAACGTCCTAAAATTATTGAAATTTTATACCTTAAGTTTAAATATGTAAGGGATTGAAAAGGTTTCTTTAATTACCGTAACCTGGAACAACTTTGCCACCTTTTTTCCTACCCATCTTTTGTTTACTCATAATATTCATTAATGCTTCAAAATCGTCTTAAACCCTTAATCTTGAATTCTAGTTTAAGTATATGGGGTGACATGTTAACTTAAGTAAGAATTTCTACTTTTTTTTTGCGCGTAAAACCATGTTATCAAAATTACATGGGAAAGGGGACAACTTTGCCAACTGTTTAAAAACATGTGAAAATAAACAACAACAACAAAAAAAAAACACAGGGAAATTGAATGTTATAAGTTAGATAACGTATTTAAATCATGAGATATGCATTTCAATAAAAAAGAAAAGAAATAGACGAGCAGTAAGAAATAAATTCAAACATTCTTCTCAGAAAACGATTTTTTTCCTTTTTTGCTATGCAAGAAGTTTCAACAATACACACTACATTGGCTACGTTGACGGACGCCTCATCTAGAAGAGTAGGAAAATTGAAACTCCACCCATTGTTTTTCGTTCTAAGGTATGACTCCTCAAAGTCTTCATGTCCGTAATAATGGGTGATTTTTGCAGCGCACTATTTTCGCCGAGAACTTAACGATCACAAACATCCCAACTTTCAGTTGTATGAAATTCTTACCATTTTGGGCTAACTTGATGTCTTCAGTCATTGATGATTGTTCATCATCTTGAGGAACAATGTTCTTAGCTAACTCTTCACTGGGTTCTTCAGGTTTCTTGAGTTCTGCATCTTGTTCGGGGTTAGCTTCTTCCTCTGGTACTACATCTTGCTCGGATTCTGATTCAGATGTGTCCTGCAAGGAGAACGCGCAATCCATAATTATAAAAAAAACTAGCTGACTACGCCAGCTGCGCTGGTCGGTTTCTCCAAAAGAACCTTGAATCAAACGAAATATATCGGTGAATTTAACCTTGTATTTTAAAGTAATCTGTACCTTTACCTAGATATCCTATAATAACATACAAACGGATACTTATTTCACTAGGTTATGTTTTTTTTAATACGGTTTATTATTACGTTTACAATTTATTACCTACCGTTTTCCATTGATTTATATGTTTTATATAGCTACATTTTTTAATAACGGAAATAAACCTATATTATTCACAACTAAATAGAAATCGCGCATCTAGTATTTGTCGAGAATTAAATAACAATCATGCACTCGTGACATCATAATTCACTTTTATATTTTAACAGAATAATACGGTTACTATAATTTGTGACTCGTGCTGACATATTACTGTTATTATTATTTTTTTACGCGTAAAGTTTTCGCTATGGTAATGCATTGTGAAATTTGGTCATTTGTGAAATTCAATATTTGAAAAATGGCATAATCAGTGGATTTGAAATTTATATCAAGAAAAATACAATTTTTTACCTTTCTAACGCAGTTTGTCTAACAATTTTCTGACAAATACTTTTCGAGCATTTAATTTTTTCAGTAACTTCAAATGTTTCTTTTTCTGAGGTTAATCTGTGGCAACGATCCCAGTCGTCAGCAACACATACCTTTTTATTAAAGAGGATATGAAAGAATGCAGGGAAATTACAAACTTCTAGGTTGACAAAGTTTTCCCACACTTCCAAAGATTCCGGGTGCAACTTTGCCAAATAATATTATCAACCATAAAAATAACATTAGTTCAAGTTCCAAAAGCGATTCCGAAAGATTGTTTTATACTTTATCGGACAAAATAGGCAGTTTTTACTTAACTTTGGATTAAAAAGGTGAAACGGAACACTTTCTTAGACGTCCAAAATATACTATTTCGCAGTAACAAAAAAATTCACTAATAACGTCTGTAAAAAACTAATAAGACAGAAGACGAGCAGGAATAGTGTCTCACAGTGTCTTCTTTGTGAAATGAAAACACTAGAACCTATTGTAATTAAACATGGAACTTCTCAGAGTGCCAAAAAACATATTTGTTAAAATGTGGCAAAGTTGTTCCGGTGTACGGTACTTTGAAAATATATGTGATGTTTGTGACACATTTTTTCTTAATTGAAGAAAAATGTTATTGTTTTGGAACAATTATTAATACTGATGCGAGGGAAATTATACCAGTAACAAGTAAAAACTTGTAAATCCGTTGTAAAAAAAAAAACTGTAAGTTTTCATATAAATATGCAATTTATACATATGTGATACTGCATAATGCAATATAGTTGCATTGCAGATATCCACATACATGACGCTTTCTACGTACTATAATTTACCATTTTAACACCAACGAAATGAAGAATATTTTGTACGATTATGTGGGAAACTGTTAGAATCACATGAGTAATGTTTTAAAAGATATGTGTCAATTCATATTATATAAAGGGTAAAGAGCTGTTTTATTATAATCTAGTTTCCGAATTTCTCTGTGCAAGTTACTTTAAGTATGACTAGTGTTATATTTTTAAATACGATATATTTTACATATTTTAAATTCCTCAAAGAATATCGTCATTAAAATAAAAGTTTATACTTAATGATTAACATACTTTCAAACTCAGTGGATGAAGGCAGCTTTTTATTTATACCGCTTAAATTAATTCTCCAAATGCAAACATGAACAAGATATTTAGAAGAAAATTTTTCTTTTATATCCTATGTGAAGAAAATAATTATTTCAAAATTATTTATGTCACTGTGGGTCAGGGTCAAGCTAATTATATCTAAAAAAAGGCTCAAGCGATATTGACTACATTTTATATCCTACATTCACAGAGGCCTAGAAGACCATTGGGCTAGGTCACATGTTCGAGAAAATTCAGTAAGTCGGTTATTTTGGGGTCACCATGGGCCAAGCTAATTTTATCAAAAAACCGGCTCTAACGATTTTCACCAATTTTGTATCCTATCATTTTCAGGCACGAGAAGACCATTGGGCTAGGTCATATGATCGAGAAAATTTGAGAAATGGGTCGTTTTAGGTGACCATGTGTCTGGATCAATCTAATTTTATGTAAAAAACGGCTGAAACGATTTTGGTTAATTTTTTTTTTATCCTACCGTTTTAGAGCATGAAAAAGCAATTGGACTAGGTTACATATTGAAGATAAATCGATTAGTGTGTCATTTTTGGTCATTATGGGTCAGGATCTAACTAATTTTATGTAAAAAACGGTTGAAACGATTTTCACTAAATTTTGTATTTTACCATTTTGGATTATGAGAAGACCATTTGGCTAAGCCACATGTTTAAATTTCGATTTGTAGGCTATTTTTCCGTCACTACGGATCAAGCTAATTTTATCTAAAAATCTGCTCTAACAATTTTGAATAAATTGTGTATCCTACCATGCTGAATTACGAGACCATTGTGCTAAGTCACATATTCGAGAAAATTTGGTTGGTAAGTCACTAAGGGCATTCCAATGGGAATGGAGGTTAAAATAGTTATTCTGTTGTTGCACAGTTGACAGTTTAACAAGTCGCAAAATTGTGAACATTGTTGAAATTTGGCGGGAAAGTTGACTTTCAAGATTACCAATGCCCAAACATATGAAATAATGTCACCTATCTTGGCATTATTTGTCGATATTTTGACGATTTTTGGTTAAACAATTGGCTTTCAGGACCGAAGGGATTTTCATGAAATTCCCAATAGGAGCCTAGATAAATGATTCAACCAATAATTCACAATACAACAGAAAGCACAATTCTGGTAGTTCAGAGCAGTCTCCACTGAATTTATTGTTATATTGAACACAGCTAATTTTAATAAAGCTAATTTTAACCAAGCGTAGCTCGGTCTTCTCAGCTCGTATACAACATATTTTTAATAATATACCCTATCTTAACTTTATTCTAAATTTTTCTCAGTTAGTTTCACCATTTTTCGTCTTTATGCGTTTAAAATGCATTTTTTCCCTTTTCAATACATCTATATCTTCTACGCGGCAATATTTTATTTTCAGTTTGGCATTGTGCTAGAAAATTTTCGTTTTTGGCGCCCGTAATTCTTTTCTCCTACAATGCTTTCAATATATTTCAATTCTAAACGTTGTATTAGACACAGAATATCCCAGAATTTTCTTTCTTTTCTGGTAAAGCCTCACTCAGTTTCGTTTAATCCTCAGTCATTCCTAAAATTCGAGTCTTAGATTGGATGAAGTACATTTGTAGTCTTCCGCTAAAGTGTTGAAAAACTAATTTCACGATTTCTGAATAAACATTTTTCTGTGATATTGACTGTTAAGAAATGGCCATGACATCAAAAGAGTGTTTCCTGATTTTTTAGAATTTTGCCATCAAGATGTACTTATTTAAATTCCATACTGCCTAATCCTATATTTCTCCATTTTTTCGTGGCGAATATGTCGATAAAGAAATTGGACTCAAACTGTTTGATTTTTTCTAAGGGAAAACCACAGGAATTTTCAGCTATTGCCACTACATTTTGTTTTATTCGCTTGACACTGATATGACTGCACAGTTACTAATTCTGGTAACTCATTTGATTGACTGCACGCTCCAACTTTTATTTACGCTGGTATGACTTTAAATTAGTATTTTGCATCGCCAACGTTATAGAATTTGTGATCACTTGAAAATTATCATATTTAATTCATTGGCAGTATAATATTTTTCATGACTGTTCACCGAAAGCAAACAGCTTCTGCTACCACGTAATTGGTTTACACTACTTAGTGCAATCTCGTGAGAGGGAGAGAGACACAAACAGAGAGAGATTATATATACATATATATATAAATATGTGCATGTATCTGTGAGTATGTGTACAACTTTAAATAAAACACTACTTTACCCGTCAGCACACGCGCTGGGATAAAATCTACCCCAGCTTACAACTATTACTTAAAAATGTGCGAAAATCGTTCGTGATCATTCTGAGCTTTATAGTACATTTCAAGCTGAATGATATCAAGATGTGGCCAAAAAGAATTTACTTACGGTTGTGTATTTTTCATTCTTTTATTATAAAAATGTCACGTGGGAGGAAATTTACCCCACGAGTGTTATAACGTAACCCATAATGATAGGAAAATGTTAATGCAAATGTTTATGTAAAAAATATAGTGTGCTAATAATAACATAATTTTTTTTTTAAACGTTAACAACTTTTGCACGTACAGTTTCTATATATCAGTTTTATGGGTTTTTTTTTTCATTTTCATGGCTGAATTTGGATTATAAAAGCTTTGTATGTAATGATATGCAGAAAAAAATCTTAGTGCGAGATTTTATGTTTTCTTTGCTTTACTTATAAAAGAGCTTTTTATTTTAAGTTAAATTATGTCCTTTATTGATTTACAGTTTATTTCAAAATAAAAATTTTTGTTTATAATCTACTTGGGAGGAAATTGACACAAGAAAATCCATTGGGGTAAAATTTATCCCGCGTGTGTAATAACGTAATGGAAGGGGATGCGTGTGCTGACGGGTTAATAATTGCGGATGTCGGGGCAAGATATTGCTAAGCAACATTTGTAAACTTCTGATATATATCAGTTTGAAAGTCAGATCAAATACTCAAATCAAGATATACAACATAAAGTTTTTTCACCAATGTCTTAGTAACATTTGAGATAATCTGAATAACAATATGGCATTACTTTAATGATATTACTATAACGTTCTTTGTAAATTATCTATCTTCGTTTTGGGCATGAAAGTCTGGGGCAAAAATGAAAGTTGGGATATCTGCTGCCTCCAAGACACATCAGAAACAAACTAGCTGGCTTCGCCCGCCAGCGGGCCCCTAATTTACATCGGTGCCTCAAAACTTTTGTATTCACCGGCTCGTATACCCCTCGAGGCGAACGAACCTCCGACCCGGGTCCCCGCTGCCTTCTGTACCGGATAATCCCTTAATTTGCACATTGAATAGTAGAAATCTCTAACCGAACGAACCTCCGATCCTGGATCCCGCTGCCTTCGGCATCGTATACCGGTCGTGCTACGCACTCACCGGATAATCCCTTAAATTGCACATCGAATAGTATAAATCTCAAACTGAACGAACCTCCGGCTCGGGTCCCCGCTGCCTGCGGCACCGTATAGCAGTCGTGCTGCGCACGCGCTGCAGTATACGTTAGTTCCACCTTCCACCACCAGGTGACGCAAGCTGTTTATACGATCATAACTGAAATCGTCAAGGCTTTAGATGTCGAGTCAAATGAGCCATACCCCGTCGTAATCCGGGCCATAGAAACAGAGATAATAAAACGCCCCCTGGTGGTGAAAAACGAACTAAAACCGATAAGCTCTAGTATCCTCTATTGATATCGAGTCGAATAAGCCAAACCGCGTTCCGATTTGACTCGTAGAACTCGAGATATTGTGAAATCAAAATATAAAATCTGATATTATTATTCGAAAAGAGTGGTATAAAGCTCAGAAACTTTTTAAAATGTTATAGAGGGTCCTTATTACTTTAATTATGATGTTTGGAATCAGTTTGGTGGAAATCCGTAACATAGTTTCTTAGCTATAGAAACGGACCATACTTAAGAGAAAAAAAACCTGAAGGGGGGGGGAAGGGGTCGATGACACTGCTTTTTCTCAAACGACTGATTTAGACTACCTGAGTTCTAGTTCAAAGACAGGGACCTGTAGAAAAACTTAAAACTGGAAAAAAAATTCGATAACGGGCGAAGCCCGCTTTTCTCTGTCATAATATCTATTTGCCACTCTAAAAGAAAAAGTTGACACTACTTTTCCTCAAACAACTGAATTAGACTATTAGACTACCGGAGTACTTGTTCAAAGACGACTTGAAAAACTTAGAACTGAAAAAAAAAAAAAAAAAACTCTGAATTTACTATTCGAAAATACTGGTAATTTCTATACATAAACACAATCAAACGCTAGGGACGAATAAAAAAAATGTTAAATTAAAATCATTATATCTCGCCCACACTCAGCTTGAACATCTTACCAGAGAATCTTCTGCTTCTAATTTATTATTTTTGTCTGGGCATAGTTGAAATATCAATAATTAAATAATGTCTCAGCTCGCAATAATTAATATCTAAGCTCGTAATGAAGATATCAGAATAATTTTTAGATTCTCTGAAAGCTGATATATTTTTACGTCGAAATGCGTGAGCACGGAAGGCCTGCGCCCCTCAGATTTTGAGATGGGGCGGCCCCCTGAATACCCCTAGTCTATAAAAGTCACGTGATGTTTACTGGATTTCCTGCTAGCCTCGCCAAAAGGCCCCGAAAAAGACGGAAGCCGATTGGTCGTCGCTCTATTCGCTAGCCTCGCCTCGAGGTCTGAATCTAGTCAGGAATGAATTTATTTCTTTGTCGCAGAAAAAATGTTTAGTTTTGAGTAATTAAAACAGTTTTGTTCGTTAATAACTCCCTTAATTATGGGCCGATTTTTTCGAAACTGCAATTCCTGGAGGACCGGATTTTTCTGAATTTTTTGACACCAAAAGCGCTTCGCTACTCGCTACGCTCGCAGAGTTTATCCGGGTACAGATGCACACACACACAGACAGACGTATACGAACATTAATAATAAGGACTAGCTGGCTTCGCCCGCCAGCCGGCCCCTAATTTACATCGGTGAGCCATACCCCGTCGTTATCCGGGCCATAGAAACATAGATAAGAAAACGCCCCCTGGTGGTGAAAAGCGAACTAAAACCGATAAGGTCTAGTATCCTCTATCGATGTCGAGTCGATTGAGCCAAACCGCGTCATGATGTGACCCATAGAACCCGAGTTGGCTGAAAAATGCTTTAATTACACCTTCCACCACCAGGTGACGCAATCTGTTCTATACGAACCTCGGGCAGTGAAACCGTTAAAGCTATCCATGTCGAGTCGAATAAGCCATACCCCGTCGTGATCCGGCCCATAGAAACAGAGTTCGGAAAGCGCCCCCTAGTGGTGAAATGCGGAACTAAATTCGATAATCTCTAGTATCCTCTATCGATGTCGAGTCGATTGAGCCAAACCGCGTCGTGATGTGACCCATAGAACCCGAGTTGGCTGAAAAATCCTTTAATTGCACCTTCAACCGCCAGGGGGCGCAATCTGTTCTATACGAACCTCGGGCACTGAAACCGTTAAAGCTATCGATGTCGAGTCGAATATGCCATACCCCGTCGTGATCCGGCCCATAGAAACAGAGTTCGGAAAGAGCCCCCTAGTGGTCAAATGCGGAACTAAAGTCGATAATCTCTACTAAGCTCTATCGGTGTCGAGTCGAATGAGCTATACCCCGTCGTGATGGGACCCATACGAAGGGAGATATTTTCAAAAGAAATAGCAAATTCCTTAGCTTTTTTTTTTTTTTCTCCTATGCAAAAATGACAATTATTTAAAAAATATTAAAACTTTTAAAAATAAATGTTCCTGTGTTGACTCTCTAGTTTATTTGACTGCGATCGAACATGAAGTTGACTCTTTACATATCGTATAATCTCTGATCCATTGAAGAGAAATATTGTATAGTAAGTTAGTCAGGTATTGTATAGCAAGTATTTGCAGTGCAATTGGCTGTTTCAGAATACAAATATCCTAGTAGAATAGAATTTTAACTATGAAAATATAATTATTTCTCAAAATAAATCATATATTCGGAAAGCCTATTCAATTCTGTACGCAAAATGAGCAACGATTTTTAATTTAAGATCGTTAATAAATAAGATAATTACGGCGAAAGCAAAGTCACTTATTACAGTTTGATTAAACTGTGCTTGCGCCGAAAAACGCTCATTTCTAGAAACGGGTTACACAAAAGAGTTTTTTTTAATTGATAATAATCGAATTTTTTAAAGTCGAAGGCATCTTTCTATAGAAGAATGTATGCACTTTTAGCTTCTTCTCTCGGAATTTGTGTACTTTGATAAAAAAGTCCTGCGGCGGGGGGCTTTACATTGGCAAATTAGAGGAAATCGCGAAAGTGAGGTACGGGAACGACCGGTTTCTAAAGGGTTAATATACATATTTTTTAAAACTGAAATATATGTTTCGAAGAAAAAGAACGTGGCTATCATCTGGTGTATTTTATTTGTCTCTATTCACATTTTCCAAATCGATGCGGATTTTTAAACACGGGCCGAAAAACGAAAATTCACGCGAGTGAGTTTCGGAAACCATTTTTTTAGAAGAGTTAAAAAACGAATTTTTCAAAACTGATACTTGATTTTAAAAGGAAAAAGAACGTAGATTAGGCTCGGTTTTTTATTTATTCGTATCTTGTTTAGAAGCCCAGAATTGAATTTTTAAATATTGCAGAAATTGCTGAAAAAGCGAAAGAGAGTTACGGAAAAAAACGTTTTCGAAAGGGTTAACTGAAATATTTTTTAAAACTAAAGGTTTTATAGTGATCTCGAAAGGAGGGAAATGTACTTGGGTGTATTTGTTTGTTTTTTTGTTCTTTCAGAGAGCCGATGCGCGATTTTAAAAATCGCAGAGAATCGGAATTTGCAAAAGTGAGTCTGCGCGCGAATTTTTTTCGAAGGGTTAATATTTGTATTTTTCAAAAACAATCACAGATTTCGAAAGGAAGAAGATGTAAATCTCGTCTGGTATTTTTAGTTTTCTCTAACTCGTTTGGAACCGCCTCTGCGAATTTTTGAAAATCGTCACAATTGCCGAAATCGCGAAACTGTGTACGGAAAATATACATTTTTGAAGGGTTAACTGACGTATTTTTTTTAATGGAAGGTAACATTGGAGAGGACAAAGAACGATCTTTTATTTGGTGAAATCCGTTTATCCAAATCTTTCTTAGTCCGGCGGATGCGAGGTTCGGACGAAGGGAGAAAATAAAAAACACGAATTCGACCCTTTTTGATTATTTTTTTTGAAACGGTTAATATCGAAATTTTTTCGAACCAACCGGATCGTTAGAGACGTAAAAGTACGTTCTTTGAGAATATGTTGACGGTTTTTTCGTATTTCTGTCGGTTCGCCGTCGGCGAGTTTAGACAGTCGTGAAACGAAACCGGCCGAAGCGATCTTTCCTTCTTCTTTTTGCGGAAGATGAGGATTGAGCTCTTCTGGGCATGCGCGGAATAATTTCCACGTAGGTTTGTTTTTAGTAATTAAAAGTTTTGTTCGTTAATAACTCCCTTAATTAAGGGCCGATTTTTTCGAAACTGTAAGTCCTGGAGGACCGGATTTTTCTGAATTTTTTGACACAAAATGCGCTTCGCTACTCGCTACGCTCGCAGAGTTTATCCGGGTACAGATACACACACAGACAGACACACAGACGTATACGAACATTAATAATAAGGATAATAATATGTAGGGTGTAATAATTTACAATATTAAGCAACAGATTACAGTATTAGATTTATTTCACAAAAAAAGAAGCTTGTTACATTGTTGCCCCGATCTCCTCAATTGTAAATGGTAATCAATGATAAAAGTAAAGTGATATTTACAGTAAGTCATTCAGCCAACAATCTACTGCATCTTCGAATTTTCACAAACAAACTATGGTTATATATTTATTGTATTACTATTATTTTTATATTGCTAGCATTTGTCGACATATTTAAATATCTAAATTATCCACATTTCTCTGTTAATTTACAGTTAATTTTGAATGTATATCTGATTTGTTTAATTTTTAATCTTTAAATAAAAACGTGAATCTTTTCGTAAACGTTTTATCTATGATTGCTGGGTCTTTTCCTTTCCCTGCAAAAGTATTATCTTCTTGTAAAACTCTTATCCATTTATCAATTATTATACTCCCGAGCTTTCAAATGTTGTAAATAGTAAGAATTAATATACACATGTATTGATCTCCGTTAAATCTCGCATTATTCACTATAATTTACATTCGTAACATCAAAGAGTTTGAAAATTCTGTAGTATCCTCTACAAAACTTGTAGGATCGCAGAGTTTCTGAAGTATTAAAGAAATTCATTTCATTGAGACCAAAGAGGGAATGTATAAATATCAGATTTTCAATTAACTTTGTAAAAATTACTGTATAAAAGGTGGATGTTCATGATGTTTTCTTAAGGCATATTTGTGGAGAAATATAAATACTGAATTCTGTCATCAAGTTTTTCTTCACCTTTAAAACCTTAAAAGATTTAATTTTGGAAAACTAAATATTAAAAAGTTTAAAAAAAAAGGATTTAATCGTGACAAATATTCTTACTTATATTTAAAATTATGCAAATGCAAAGAATATTGGTATGTTACATAAGAAAATCTGTATAAAAATCTAGTAAAATGCGGTTAATTTATCTTAAGCTTATGGTTAAAATTATTACTTCAGTTAT
This sequence comes from Maratus michaelseni, assembly GCA_963931845.1. Lineage (NCBI taxonomy): Eukaryota > Metazoa > Arthropoda > Arachnida > Araneae > Salticidae > Maratus > Maratus michaelseni. Next base: position 418,403,432 of record OZ007587.1, on the reverse strand, counting down.
TTTTATGTATACGTATACTATATGACGTTTTATATAGTTAAAAAAAACTAATCGTTGGGGGTCACCGTAATACTTACCCATCATGGATATGTATAATATAAATTATGAAAATTAAAAATGTGTAAACTATTGATAAAATGCACTGGAATTCGAATAAAATCGTGGCTTGATGACGTTACAAACTTTAAATGCTCTATTACTGAATTGCGTAAAAAACATCCTTATAACTCCAAAATTGATAATCATATTAACTATACTGCGTCGGATTATGTGTCTGATTTCCAATTAAAATATATCATTGAATTGAAATTTGGAAGAAATACAGGTCATGGAAAATCGGAAAGTGCGGAAAATAGGATTACAAATATCTCGGCAACTCATTATTCGATTGATTTCATTCTTTATGCAAAATTTATATATTTTTATTTTATTTTATATCCAATCTTTAAAATAAACAATTTCGAAAATTTTTATATACCTTTTATCAGAACGAATATGTCGAGAGTCCGAAAAAAATAGTTCCGGATAATCGAGGTTACTGAAATTCTATAAATGTCTTCCCATTATTACATACTAAGTACATCAAAAATTTCAACTCTCTATCTCAATTTGTTAGGGAGATAGTGCGTTTCTAGACACACAGACCCACAGACACACACACAGACAGACGGACGTCAAAATTTCTTTCTAAAAATATGTTTTTCGGAATCTCCAGTGTCTGAAACGTGTAAATCCGTCAAAATAAATTTTTTCGATTTTCAAAACGATTAAAAGACTTACCCTAGAGTCCGAAAAAATAGTTCCGGATAATCAAGGTTACTGAAATTCTATAAGTGTCTTCCCATTATTACATACTAAGTACATACCAAATTCCAAGTCTCTATCTCAATTTGTTCGGGAGATAGAGCGTTTACAGACACGCAGACCCACAGACACACACACAGACAGAGGGACGTCAAAATTTCTTTCTAAAAATATGTTTTTCGGAATCTCCAGTGTCTGAAACGTGTAAATCCTTCAAAATAAATTTTTTCGATTTTCAAAACGATTAAAAGACTTACCCTAGAGTCCGAAAAAATAGTTTCGGATAATCAAGGTTACTGAATTTCTATAAGTGTCTTCCCATTATTACATACTAAGTACATACCAAATTCCAAGTCTCTATCTCAATTTGTTCGGGAGATAGAGCGTTTACAGACACGCAGACCCACAGACACACACACAGACAGACGGACGTCAAAATTTCTTTCTAAAAATATGTTTTTCGGAATCTCCAGTGTCTGAAACGTGTAAATCCGTCAAAATAATTTTTTTCTATTTTCAAAACGATTACAAGACGTACCCTATACTATGCATGATGGGTAAGTAATAACAGTAATGTTTGAAAGCAATTTGTTATCTTTATAATAGCAAAATTTTAAACAAACAATTACATAAATTTCCGTTTAAAAACTTTGTGAATATAAGCAACGCATTTATATGTTATGTATGAATTATACTATGTAATTGCAGAATTTTTTTTTATTTAATGGTTTAATGCTTTTATAAATTCACTCATACTATTCAACCTGTGTATTTATTTAAATTGTTTTAAATTATATTATTTTTTATAAACAGGGTGTTTGTAAACTGTAGGACAAAATGAATGGTGTAATAGAATCGATTTTGTATCGGAAACCAAGGTCGGAACCGAAAAAATTATTTACCTAAGGTGAAAATTTCAACTCATTTTACACAAATACGCGAAGCTAAAATGCTTGGAACCCGATTATAGAAGACTCAATCCCATTTTGAATGCGAATTTCAGCATAACAAAAATCAGATTGTTTTAAAATGTTTGCCAACCTAGAATTTCAAACTGCCATATCTTAGCTAATTTTTTTAAGATAAAGCCACAACAACAAAAAAAAATAATTCCGGAATCCTTTTATCATGATCTAACACTTAACGAAAACATTTTTTTTTTCAATTTATAATATTTTTGTAATGAATTTTTAAAAATTTTATTTTTTTAACTGGCTGTTATTTTGAAGCAAGACGGCGGATGAAGCTGGCCGACGAACTCGGTCGAGACCTTCGTATGTTATGTACACATGATCAGTCACATTCATATCGGTTCATAAATACGTAAGTTACAGCATAAGAAATATGAGATTGTTTCAAAATCTCAATCACACATAGAATTTCAAATTGCGATATTTCAGCCATTTTTTAAGATATAGCCAAAACAAACAATGTTCCAGAATCCTTGTATGACATTCTAACACTTAACAGATACAATATTTTAAATTTATAATTTTTTTGTACATCATTTTGAATTAAAAAAAATTCAAAAATTTTAACTGGCCGCCATTTTGAAACAAGATGGCGGATGAAGCTGGCCAACGAACTTGGTCGAGACCTTGGTATATCCTATGCACATACTCAGTCACATTCAAATCGGTTCACAAATATGAGATGTACAAAATGGCAAATGTCATATATATATATATATATATATATATATATATATATATATATATATATATATATATATATATATAATAAGTAATAAGTAGCTTTTAATAAGTTTTCAATAAGTAGCTTTTTGTTTTGGAAGCTACCTAAAAGAACGCCCTATACATTTTAATAACCAAATTGTCTCGGGAAAAACAAAAATAGCCATTCGATTTAGATTTATGTTTTCTATTAATTAACTTTAAAGGGCCGAATTCGTACAGAAATTTTATCAAATTCTGAAATGTTTATTACGAAATCTTAATTTTTAGAACATGCTTGGGTTTTCAAAAAAGTTTTCCTTAGGATACCAAAGGTATGTCGTTTGAAAAATTAGTTTAGAAATGATAGAGTTTTAAAATTTGGAACTTTTAGACATTTGGTTTGTTTATCTTCAAAAACGAAATCTGAATGACCTAGCAAGAATGTACTACCTAAGAAGCACCATTGGTAGAATACATAAAAATCACAGTGGAACTATACATCTAAAATTTACAACTACTACAAGTACTACAACTTCCTCTATTATTCAGAAGAAAGAAAATGTCTCTTCATATACTGAAAACGGTTGGTTCGTTGGATGGTTTAATGGTCATTAATGGCGCAAGGTTCCTTTAGGGACATGCTGCAACAACATTTGATATTCTATCAATAGCATTAATGTAAATATGATTATGGAATAAATTACTTCAAATATTACCTGATGTTTAGATATAAAGAAGGTCAACATTCATATGGATGTTGCTTTGAACGCTCCCATGATTAGTAACAGATTTTTGTTCGTTATCAATACGTTCACAAAAGTCCACAGATACATCTCTGATAAAGGCAATTTATTTAGCGGTTAGCAAGCGAACAAGCATGTTTCAGCGTGTCCAAAACTTGTGTTTAGCTTCTGCTGATTTAAACTTAATATCAGAATGTATATCAGATATTCAATTATCTAATGCCGATGAACTTTTTGTCACCATATATGATAAAACAAATATTACTTTTACATAATTATATTACTCTTACATCAATTACCAATTACATTTAAATAGTTCTTTTACATCCATATTATTTTTACATCACAATTAGCGAAAAAATGTATATCCGATATTCATGTTTCAAATGCCGATGAATTTTTTATCACCATATATGATGAAACAAATATTACTTTTACATCATTATATTACTTTTACATCAATTACGTATTACTTTTAAATATTACTTTTACATCCATATTATTTTTACATCACAATTAGCGACAGTCAAGGTACGTATTTTCAGTAACATATGTTGTACTCCGTGTAAAGAGTGTGGCTTTGCATACTTTATGTTAACATGATTGCAGTCCCGGTACCAGGAAAAATACTATATAAATTAATTTTATACAGTCATATGTTTTTGAATAAAACTTTTATTTAATTCATTTTATTTTTATAAAGCTATGAAATTTAATCTTTTTACGATCACATAAATACTTTATCCATTATTACAATACATTTTTAAAATTTTACCTCTTCCAAATACGCATAAAATGTAATATGGAAATTACAGAATGTATTTTATTTATAGGATTATTAGTATTTTAGTCTTACAGGTATTTTTTATAATAAGATATTTAAAAACATTGAATCAAAAAGAAATATACATATGCTTCTTTTCTATGTTTTGATTTATAAAATTATTCCTCGTCCAAATCGTAGTAAACGTTTTTAACATAATTTAAATTTATGTTGCATTTAGACAATATAATATTATTACTTTCCCGAAATGATTTCTTTATTTTTAGGCTAGATTTGAATAACATTTACGCATAAAACGCTTTTAAATTGTTGACTTATTTAGAGAAACTCTAATACGAGGGGCAGTCGGAAAATAAGATTCCCCTGGCGACTGTGGACAGAGGTGTGTATGAAAGACAAAAAATGTAATGAGACATTATAGATAAAACATAACTTTATTTTTCACATAAGTACCAAGTACATTGAGACATTTGTCATACCACTTTATAAGCTTCAAAAAGTCCTCCAGGAAAAAACAGGGCTTTGCATATGGACGAAGCGTTGAACGGCTATGGGCGAAAGATGACACAGCAGGTGAACGCGAACGTGCAAGGCACCGATACCATTGGGTAGAGGTCGACCGCGATCAAGCAGATGGCGCTGTTGCAGTGCCTGCACAGATGGCGCTGTTGACTGCAATTGCGCTGTCACTACAACAGCGCCATCTGCTTGATCTCGGTCGACAAATAAAGTTATGTTTTATCTTTAATGTCTCATTACATTTTTTGTCTTTTATACACACCCATGTCCACAGTCGCCAGGGGAAACTTATTCCGACTGACCCTCGTATTTAAATTTTAGACTTCAGATTCTCTTATAAATCTGAAGCATTGTACGCACGAAAATCAAAATAAAGCTACTTTGTGTTGAAATACAAAAATGACAGAAACATAAAATATGTACGATTTATTTTTTCTTCAGAAGGCTGCTAAATGCATTTTCCCGTATAAACAACTGAGCATAAGTATTTTAGAATGTGTTTGAATATTTTACGACGTTGTTTAGTAAAAAAAAATAATGAAATACTTTTTTCAGAATTGCTGTAAATATTTCATTTAAAAATACCCTCTATATATTATTTCATCAAAAATTTGGCGATGTCGTTTTTATCTAAAGCTTTTGTAACTTTCAAATGTGAAAATTTTAAAACTATCTATGTTATGCTTCGTATTAAATTTATTTATTACCATCGCATACTTCGAAATGTTAAATACAAAAGTGAATTTTTCCAATGCTGCATTAATAATAAATTTTAATCCTTAATACTTATTTTTTCTATTCGGAAAGTTTCTTAAATCTGCTATTTATCATCCTTGATATGCCTATGATTGGATTTTTTTATTTCATGTATCCCCCAAAGAAGTATTGTGCCATTTCAATGAAACCTATACATTTATTATAATTTCAAGATTTCTTTACGAAATACGCAAAATTACTTCAAAACTGTCGAATGTTAATTAACCCATTTCAATATTAGCGTGCATTTCAGGAAATTATATTTTATTTATAAATTCCAAATCCATACCGTAAATTCCAAAAGAAAACATTTAAATTTTTTTTTGTATCACTCAATATTAAATAAAGCATCAAATAGTGCAAAAATTACAATTCAGAATATCTGGTACGAATGCAGAATTTCTGAATAAAAAATAAATTCCTGACTTGGAGCATATATGCTTTAATAATGAAAATGGGTTTATTTATTCATTAATAAATAGCCAAAATTTATTCATAAATTTATTTATTCATAAGTGCCGAAATTTGTTACTATAATGAAATATATATGTGAAATTCAAAAAAAAAAAAAAAAAAAAAAAACTTGTTTTAATTCTATTATGTTACACTAAATCTAACGTAAACATTTTCAAAATAAATAAAAAAGAATATTTAAAAAAACATATATTAAATATTGAAACACGTGAATATTAAAATTACTTATATGAAATTAACAAAGTTTATGTGAACAATCTCAGTTCTTTATTTTTTTTCCCTTAAATTCAATTAAGAAACACTTAAGTTATATTGTATAGCATTAATTGCTTTTAAAAATGTTTCCATAAATAATTTCGAGAACCGCAATTTTGATTAAAACATTTTAATGATAGAATTCAATTTGTTATTCGATCATTAGCTCTCACAAATAATCAAAGCCACGTTTTCGAGAGCAATCGAGAGAATTATTTTAAAAAACTATGTTGGCTATACGCCTATTAAGCAATTAAAATTTGAATTTTATGAATGCAAGGCGAGAGAAATTTTTTCTCTGGAAAAAATTCCAAGTATTAAATATGAATTTATTCAATGGTCGATGCTGGATTTTCTTTGATTTCGTGTTTGCCCCAGGGTTGGCGGCTCACTAAAAATATTCCATCTTGTGCTGCGTTTGTACCCTTGCCAACATGTTATGGTGAAAAAGTTCCAGGCTGAGTATCGTTCCCAAGTAGTTCAGTTGATAGAACGTCAGTGCGCTATCTGACGACCCGGGTTCGAGTACCGGCTTGCGTACTTTTTCACTATGTTGGCTATATGCCTATTAAGCAATTAAAATTTGAATATTATGAATGCCAAGGCGTGAGAAATTTTCTCTCTGGAAAAATTTCCAAGTATTAAATATGAATTTATTCAATGGTCTATGCTGGATTTTCTTTGATTTCGTGTTTGCGGCTCACGAAAAATATTCCATCTTGTGCTGCGTTTGTAGCCTTGCCAACATGTTATGGTGAAAAAGTTCCAGGTTGAGTATCGTTGCTAAGTGGTTCAGTTGGTAGAATGTCAGTGCGCTAATCTGATGATCCGGGTTCGAGTCCCGGCTTGGGTATTTTTTCACTATGTTGGCTATACGCCTATTAAGCAATTAAAATTTGAATATTATGAATGCAAGGCGTGAGAAATATTGTCTCTGGAAAAATTAAGTATTAAATTAAGTAAAAAAGTATTAAATATGAAAAGTCAGATTGTTTCAAAATGTCAGCCACCCTATAATTTCAAACTGCCATATCTCTGTAATTTTTTAAGATAGAACCAAAACAAAAAAAATGTTCTGGAATCCTTGTATCACGATCTAACACTTAACGGAAACAACTTTTCCAATTTATAATTTTTATACAGATCCTTTTGAATTTTTTTAAAAAAATAAAAAAATTAACTTGCCGTCATTTTGAAACAACATGGCGCATAAAGCTGGCCAACGAACTTTGCCGAGACATTGGTATGTTCTGTTCACATGATCAGTCACATTCATATCAGTTCATAAATACGAGAATTATAGTATAACAAATATTACACTGTTTCAAAATCTCAGCCACCCTAGAATTTCAAACTGCCATATCTCAGTCATTTTTTAATATATATCAAAAACAAAAAAAAATGCTCTAGAATCATTGTATCACGTTCTAACATTTAACATAAACAATGTGTTTCAATTTATAATTTTTTGTACATATTTTTGATGAAAAAAATAATAACTGGCCGCCATTTAGAAACAAGATGGTGAATGAAGCTGGCCAACGATCTCGGTCGAGACCTTGGTATGTCCTATACACATACTCAGTCACATCCAAATCGGTTAAGGAAGCAGCAACGTGTTTAAACATGCTATAATGAACGTAACTATTTCTAATGCGAATGAATGCAGTTATTAGCAATAGTTACGTTCATTTTAGCATGTTTAAACACGTTGCTGCATCCTAAAGTCTCTTAGTGACGTGAAGGATGCAGTTATTAAACTCTCTATTTTTAATGTTTTACTCTGAGCGCAGCTTTAAAACACTTTTATTTTCACATATACTGTACATTTTGATGTATTTTATAATATATGTAAAGAAGAAATTGTTGCACGATTGCGCTCATATAAATAATTGAGGTAAAATTAGGAGAAATGGCACATTTTTCATCAAAAACTATGAATAATGCGAACTTTGAGCTTATGCAAGTCATATAAATCCGAACAAAATACAAAAACTATTGCTGAAATCGTACAGGATAAACTTTCTAATATTAAAAAGTGAAATAATTAAGTCAGTATAACAAAATCGAATTTTAATCTTATTTCATGGGCCAAAAACACGGCTTATGAACCGTGATCCTTTGTCTGATTGCAGCATTATATTTCTACAATCAAATGTTTTTCATCTTAGGCAGCTACAATTTCGATTATACGTCTTTCTCAGTTTAGAACGTCTCCTAAACCTAGTCCCTAGAAACGGTGCTTTACTGTATTATAAATTAAATTCAGAAAATCATTCCCATGCTCTAACAGGAAAAAAAATGGAGTTAATACAAATTTTAATAGTTGTATGATGAGAACTTACCGCTTTGTCTTACATGATACATGGATCTTAATTTTTTTCTAAATATACATTCTAGTAACCAGAGAGGCAGAAAAAACTTAAAGAAAATATACAATGTGAGGACAAATGAGGACATATGCTATTGTCAAGCCTATCTCGAATCCAGACAAAGCGTTTGTAATCCATTTCTCATTCTTTCAAATAATTACGTGTTCTTCTCTTATTCATTAACGCTCTATGAAGACCGAGCAAAGCAAAATTAGCTTTGAGTTCAAATATCAAGACTAATGGCCAAAACGACCCACTAATCAAATTTTTCTTGAACATATGATCAAGCCCAATTGTCTTCTCGGTCCCGAAACTCGTAGAATATAAAATTTAGTCAAAATAGTCTGAGCCATTTTTTAGATAAAATTAGCTCACCCACAGTGAACCAAAAAGGACCCACGAATCTGATTTTTTCGAGCATGTGACCTAGCCAAAGATTTTCTCGTGACCAAAAACCGTAGGATACAAAATTTAGTTCAAATAATCTGGGGCGTTCTTAAGATAAAAATAGCTTGACCCATAATGACCCACTTATCGAAATTTCTTGAACATGTTACATATCCCAATAGTATTCTCGTTCCCTAAAACTGTAGGATACTAAATTTAGTTCAAATCCTCTGAGCCGTTGTTGAGATAAATATAGCTTGACCCATAATGACCCATGACCAAAATGACGTACTAATCGAATTTTCTCGAACATGTGGCCAAGACCAACAAACTTCTCGTGCCCGAAAACCACAAGATGCAAAATTTAGTCTAAATCAAAGCCATTAAATAATAAGCCCAGTCAGATAAATGAGAAACTTTTTGAAAGTTGAAAATAGCGCCATCTAGCGGTTGGGAGTGCTGCAACGATTCGCGGTAGGTGGATTTGTCGTGAAGGAATAGCAACACAATGACGGGGTAAGTTAAATTCTATGTTTTGATTTTCGATTTCGCATATTCAAATTTTTTATTTTTATTTTACTGTTTCTTTATTTAACATTGGTTAAATAAATCATATATAAATGAATTTTTTCTCAAGTAAGATTAATTTAAATTAATTAAATGTTTTTATTTTCAGTTTGTAAATAGTTTGTATACGGAAGAAATGGCGATATGGAATTGGTTTTTCCCTTAGAATTCAAAACTTCTTTAAACCACTTTTATAATTACTAATTAATACGCTGTTTCCAGTAAATAATTTAAACCAACAGAGTTCGGTGATATATAAGGTATAGCCAATATTTATGTGTAAAATATTATGATGTTCGCTATTTTCATATACTTGATATTTATTTTCTAAATACTGTGTATGATATTTTCAGTCAAATAAGTGTAAATGAATTTTTCAACTGTTATTAATTGTGCCCTTTTTTAGAGCTAGAAATATATTTTCCTAGTTTGAATTTGATAATTTAAATATAAAACCATTAATTATGCGAGATATTATTTACATGAAATAGCCACTGAAAGATAAACTGTTAAATTTAGATATACATTATTTAAATTTTCATTTGAAATAATCTTTTCTGGTTTGATTTATTTTAGTTTAAACTGCAATATCTGAAAATATTTATAATCGTCAATACATTGTTTATTTTGAAAATATCGGATATTTTTGTGTTTATATATATATATATATATATAATGCGAAAACCACAATATATATATATATATATATATATATATATATATATATATATATATATATATATATATATATATATATATATATATATATATATATATATATGGTAGATGTGCCAGTAATGGACTGTCTTCCAGTAATGGGCCACCTTCAACATTTTTGGTTTGTAAAAAAATAATCAATAAAAATTTCAGCCTTTTTTATTTCATTAATATGCTTTCTTTAAATTCTAGTTTTAAATACAATCATAATATCATTTTGTGGGGTGTCCATTACTGGAATTTAGGGTGTTTTGATTTATTTCTGTTATTTACAATTAAATTTCGATTCACATTGGGAAATGTGACTATGAGCATGGTTAAATATTGTTGGTAGATTAATATAATATTAAAAAATGTGGAATATAACAATTATAACTATTAATTAAAAAATAATTTTTAAAGAAATTTCGGTACTTTTCGGTTAGCCGGGCGACAGTGATATATATACATGTATATATATAATATACACACAAACACATATATATACATATCTACATATACATATATATATATACATACACATATATATATACATATATGTATATATATATATGTGTGTGTGTATATACATATGTATTTATATATGTACATATATCACTGGCGCCCGGCTAACCAAAAAGTACTGAAATTCCTTAAGGGTGTCCATTACTGGCACATCTACCCTATATATATATATTTGGTATAGATGCTGCAGTGGTCTGCAAAATATACACGCGAAAAAATCTTTCCAACTTTGGCGATACTCGCTAAGATCCAAAATCTGGTCATATAGAAGTAAGATTAAGATAAGATTTTGTATATTAATTTTTTTTTATTTTGCTGTTTATTTATTTAACCTTGCTGGCTAAGATGCTTTACACTCACACAGAAAAAAATAATAATCGGTTAAAGAAAGGAAAAAAGTCGCCAAATTTAGGGGATTTTTTCCTTTAATGGAAACCTAGCTATTGTATTAAAATTAAGTTATTCGTTTGGCGCGGTCTTGAAAATCGCGCCAACTAAAAAGTCGCCAAACTTATGTTTATATGTTTGCGTGAGTGTAAAGCATCTGTTCCACATTGGTTAAATAACCCATATTATGTAAATCAATTTGTTTTTGAAGTTCTGTGTCTATATATTGTGAACAGCTATTATATACTAATTATTAATATGCAAATATTTATTTTATCAATATTAACAGCTTATCATTAAGGCGATTTACATAAAAAAGACTTTTCTCTGCTCAACTATGTTAAAATTCCTGGGAACATATGTTATATACTAACCATGTTGGCGCAATTACAACAAAATGACAATTTTTAGCCTCACATGGTAAACCGATTATTTTGTTTATTTATTTTTATTTTTATTCTATAAATTATTTTTACTATATTTATCAATAGAAAAGTATCAAAGTAACATATTTATTTACATCAAACTACTATTTATTTATTTTTATTATATTATATTATTTTTATATTGAAATAAAAAATCCCGTGCTATTATTGCATACTATTTGTAACTAATATTCCAAAACAAAGTTTTCGCCAAATTGGCGAGAAAAAAAATTCAACATGGTGCGTCTGTGCCAATTCTGACATGCTCATACTTTTCTCTCGTTTTTTAAACATTAAAGTATGAAACAGATCCCTATTTCTGTATTATTTTTATGCTGATATGATTAAAATTTGGGTACTTTCATGTTATCACGGGTTCGAAAGATGAATCGCCAAGCGACCAAGATTTATCGCCAAATTATAAAGCATGTATGGCATTATAATAATATATGATATATATATAACATTTCTTGACGTATATGCCCAAGTTATAGTCATATATAATGCATATATGATGTATATATATGACATGTGTATATGATATATATATGACACATACGACGTTAATAATATGTGTGTAATGACGTATATGGCATATATAGGAGTGTTTGGAATATATATATATATATATATATATATATTATATATATGCATATCTAGGATGCATATATAAGCTTTGCGATGATGTTGGCGAAATCATAACTGCAACCTTGGCAGGCATTTTTTTTAAGCTTTCGGAACATTTTCCTAATGGTTATTGTAATGTGTTAAATTAATTTTTTTTTGACATGGTGTCAATGTTGAATTCTCCCCCCCCCCCAATCATCAGATAACCATTTTATAGCACTCAACTGCTGAGGAATCAGCATTTCTCGGACATGCCAGTTAATTCGGCCTTTATAGCATTAATTTTTTTTTAGAGATTATATTACAAAAGGAAGTTTATGTTATCTTTCTGAATTTAATTATATATTATTCTAAATTTTTCTCAATTCATAAAATAAAAATTTGTGTTTTGTCAAATTACATATATATATATTTTTACCTGCGAAATGTTTTCTTCGTTACTAGATTTTATTAAATTTATTAAGTACAGGTCGTATATGACATGTGTATACGATGTACATATGGCATGTCTAAGTAACAGCACATGCATTATTAAGGGGCTGCTTCATTGAAACTCCCGATCATGAAATCTAATGTTAGCCTACGGGGAAAATTTAGAAGCGTGATTACTCATTACCTAATATAATTATTAAAACAAGATTTTCACCATCAGAAAGTAGGCGTCAGATGCCAGCAGTTTACGTTTTAAAAATTCTCTCTTTTAAATCGTTAGTATTCCTAATAAGATGATAAAATTTCATCAAGTAAATCTCCCCTATTCAACCTGTAAATATCCACAAATTGAACTAATGAACTTTAATGACATCAGAAGCACACACTCTGCAAACAGCTATCTTACTCTAACATCTCAAGATGTAAATATTTTGCATCTGTTAGCTGTATTTTATTATTTCAATTAAATATAAAGTATCACAAAATAATATAATTTTGAAACATTCATTTTTATTTATTGTTTGTTTTTAAATGTTTAATAAATGTGTTTGTTTTTTTAAATGATCATCTTTATTGTCTACCCACCACATAACATTGTTATCCTTTTGCAGTTAAGATAATTACTTCGATTAAATGTTAAGTAATAGGAGAAGTCAGTAATAAGAAATAAGGGGAAATCCCTATCTTACTTCTAATTTTGAAGTAATGTTCTTTAATCGCAAATCTTTAAGTAAAAAATTCAATATCATGAAAAGCAACTTCATTCGAGAATTCACTTCTGCTCTTGTAGTGATATTACTTTACTTTTTAATGTATGATATTTTTACCGATGTATAAATGTACCTTACTAAATAACTATACTTTATTATTTAAAAGTTTTTTTTAATATATTGTCTTGAAAAAAATATACACTGCTCAAAACAATTAAAGGATATTTGAAGTTTTATATAAAATAAAGATATAAACGAAATTTTTTTTGCCGAAAATAGAAGAAGAGAATCACAAATGCAAATTTTTCTGGTTTTCAAACTGTGGAGCATGCAAATTTTGAGTTCGACGTCAAAAACGTCGCTTCAGCGGCAGCGAATGAAATTTGACTTTCAACTGGAAAAAAGAGAATGAAGACAAGGATGATCGGCATTCAGTGATTGCTTTGTTTCGATAAGTACGATGTCTCCGCGAAGTCATTTGACAGATTCAGAAGCTTGGAGAATTGTTGGTAGGTTAGAAGGGGGCCAAACTCAGGCCGAAGTAGCGCAAGCCATTGGAGTGTCACAAAGTGTCATTTCCAGGATCTGGAACCGTTTTTTGGAGAGTGGATGGGCAGGCCGAAGACCAGGGCAAGGTCGTAGACGGGCAACAACGCCCAATGAAGATCGGTATTTAGCGTTAACAGCTCGGAGACACCGAAACATGAACGCTACTCTTCTCCAACAACACCTTCGCTCGGCTACAGGCACCATGATTTCAACTCAGACTGTCCGAAACCGGCTCCATGCTGTAGGTCTGTATGCTCGCCGACCGATGGTATGTGTTAGATTAACATCAATGCATCGTCGCGACCGCAGGGAGTGGGCAACCGAGCATGTCAACTGGAGGAGAAATGAATGGAGCAATATTCTGTTTTCTGACGAGTCCCGTTTTTCTGTGCATCCGGATAATAGGCGTATTTTCATCTGGAGGGACCGTGGCAGTAAGAATAATCCTGCGTTCGTGCACGAAAGTGTCAGATTTGGCGGTGGAGGAGTGTTGGTGTATGGTGGCATCTCCATTGACGGGCGCACTGACCTCTACATCATTCGAGATGGAGCTCTGACTGGTCGACGATATAGGGATGAGATCCTCAGACCTATTGTAGTCCCTTACGCTGCAGCAATCGGAGATAACTTCATTTTAATGGACGATAACTGCAGGCCACATCGTGCAAACCTGGTGGAGGATTTCCTTTTCGAGGAAGGAATCGTTCGAATGGAATGGCCAGCGTGTTCTCCAGACATGAATCCAATCGAGCACGTTTGGGACGCTCTAGGAAGACGAGTTTCTGGCCGCCAACAACCCCCATAAACTCTCCAAGAACTGGAAAGAGCTCTTCTGGAAGAGTGGGGCAGAATACCCCAACTCATCATTAATAGCCTCATTGAGTCCATGCCTCAAAGGTGTTCAACGTTGCTGGCCGCCCGTGGAAACCATACCCCCTACTGAAAATGATTTTCTTTGAAGAAAACACCTTTTCTTATTCTTTTTTTCTCATATGCACAAATTGTGTTTTTTTCCTTTTGTGCACAAATGCGCAATAAAATGCATTTTTTTCTGCCAAACATGTGTAATTTATTCTCATATAACCTACTATGTCTGTCGACCATGTATCAATCAGCTAAAAAGTTTCCCAGATACAAAATCCACCTAAAACTGCAATATCCTTTAATTGTTTTGAGCAGTGTATATCGTAATATCTAAAGATCTGATAAGAATTCTTTGAAATAGTCAAGCAATGTGGTGATTTTTTTCTTATGTATTATATTTATTCTAGAACCATTTTAATTTATGTAATGTTGTATATATCTAAACTATGGTAAGCTGATTAAAAATAAGATTTATCATTGATGTAAATCAATGTTGAAATTTTATTCTTGAAAAATTTAAACGACCTTCACGTTATTTAGCCCTCTGAGCGTTTTGAAAAAGGGTAAAATTGTTATGTTGTTTTCGCTGCATTTTGTTTTAAATGCTAATAAAATATGATTCTTTCAGCATTATAAATTAAACTTAATTACAAATATGAATGCAACCCTTGAGAGTATTAATCATTCTTCAATGTTTTGAAAATTCATTAAATCTATAGAATTATATTATCTTAAACATTGCATATATTGCAGTGAAACCTGGAGCTTAGTGAACGGAATATTACGTTCTACACGCTTAGAGGGTTAGATTAAATAAGCCAAAATTTTTGCTCTACTATGCTTGATAAATTAATACTACTGTTGTTTATTCTATAATATCTTTCAACTTTTATCTATGTTTGTTTCACAGCGATTGAAAGCAAAAAATACAGATAATAAAGGCTGGAAGTCTACATATGTTTATAAATGATCAATCAAAAAAAAAAAAATTATATGTTTTCTCTTGAACAGAAACTTGAAAATTCTTTTAATAATATAAATAGATAAGATTTTTTTTTTCTGCTGATTGTAAATTTATTAAAACATCTTATTAAAGTACCTGAAAATACCATGTTCACTATAATATTCTACACAAAGACACATATTAATGCTTCTACTTAATAGTAATAATTAAGTAAAGTACTAAATAAAAATTAAAGAATACAAATAACTGCTATTTTTATGTTAGCTGGGTGCCAATGATTACATCTCTATATAATTGACATCCGGCTAACATAAAAAATACCAAATATATTTGGAAAGATTCTTTCCTCCAAATAAATAATAATACTAAAATGTACAAAATGATTGAAAATTTTTTCAGGTGTACAAAATACTTTACATCTAGATATGAGCTGACAAAAAAAAATAAATTTTATTTGTATTATTTGAGTTATAACAATAGAAAAGATACAAAACAATCTGAAATAAAAAGTACTTTTTAATGTATGTTTGTAAAGTAAAATTCGGGAAATTCTTTTTGAAGTTAAAGATTATCTGATTTCTAAACAATTGTATACAGTATTTTTTTTTTCTAAATATTGTCTTAGTTTACTTTTAAATGACTGTATGTTACTAAATTACTTCTGCCAACTCAAAAAATAACATTGTTCCTGAATTTGTCTTCATTAAGACAGCTTGATTTATTATAATAATATATTTATATATATATATTAGTACACATTATTTTAGCAAGATTTTTACAAGAATACCTGAAGTATGAAGACAGATTATTTTTAAAACCTCCTACAAATCTAAGTTGCATATCAATATCTTAACTTAGGAAGAAAAAAAAATCCTTAATTAAAAAATCTGATTTTAATTTTTGAAAAGTATTTTTTTTTCTCCCTTTTTTTCACACTTTGATCTAAAACAACCCTTGAACATCCTTGAAAAGTGCTTGAATTTTATTTGATATATTTGTATTTTGAGAAACAACTAACTTATATAACATAAAAAATATGTAGAATTTTACCTTTTTAAAAACACTCCATACAAAATGAAATACATTAAATTTAATATTATTATTATTTTTGGTTATGGGTACTGTGAAGGTCAGTGTTAAAACAAAAATTCTCCTCCAAAAGAGGAGGGAGGGGGTGGGTGAACATTGCACTTCTACAACAAATATAAACATAAAATCGTTCTCAAGTGTATGAACCATGAACTTTGTCGTTTTATCTGTGTTTTTAGAGACAACTTACTTATGATATAACTTTAAACATAAAAAATTATATTTATAAGCATAAAACCACAAATCCTCCACTATGTGTATCCCAAGCCTTCTGCTGAATTCATCACTGCTAAAACGAGAGAATAGTTAGTATTAAACAATGTTTTTGAATTATGTCTATTCAGTTCCATGTTGATAATTTTTCCAATTCATTTCAATTAAGAAAACCATTTAAAGATAAAGCTAAATTGTTTTCACCAGATTTGTTTTACATTTATATGACAATTTACATTTTTCACAAAAAAATGTGCTTTTAAGGGTGCGGGAACATTTTAGCAGGCGAAATGGTTTGTTTTGGACAATTTTGCTTTTGTTTTTATCTTAACTGAATATATTAAGGATACGTATACACGCAGATTACAAATAAACAAGAAGTATGCTATGTATATTATGAACATAAAAAAGTGTACATGTGACAAATAAATAAAATTTAAAGATGAAAATACGTTAAATTGGACCATTGTAATACAAAATATACCAAAGTAATCTATTTTATGATCGTAACATACTTGAATTATTCTTATTACCCATTTATCTGTAATTCTGATTGTGTGAATAGGCATGCAAAAAAGATTCTTAATAATATTTAAGTTAGATAAAAGGAAACAAAAATAGTGTCCAAGAGGTGAGTATTTTCATCTGTCATTGTTCTTACTCCTTATAAGGAAAAAGTCTTTATGATACGGGATTTTTTTTCTGATTAAAAAAAAAATATATTTCCATAAAGAAAAGAAAGTTTACAGAAGTTAAGAAGTTTTACAGAAGTATTTTTAGCTTTTTCAAGATTCCCGAATGAATAATTCAGAAAGGTTTCTTTTTTAAAAAGGAATGTTTTCTGTCTATTCTTTCAAAACTTTTTTGTGTGAATTGAAAGTTATACAGATTTATAGGAATTGATTCTATTATTAAAGATGAGTTTACTTATTGATTTGGGAAGCTTTTGTTTATACATAAGGAGAGATTTCATTAACCTACAGGAATTTATTCTGTATTTAAAGATAAGTTTCTGAATCAAAAAGGAAAAGTTTCTTGACAGAAAGAAACAACTTTCTATTTTTCCAGATTTTATTCCTTGTAGGTTCGGGAAAGTTTTCTTATCGATAAGGGTAACTATAATTCCATTTCCAACAGGAAACTTTTTCATTTTTTTTTTAAGTGCACAATCTTTGTCATTGTACCTGTGTTTTGAAATACAGCTTACTTATAATGTCTTATAATAACAATTTTAACATAATATAAAAATAAAAGCATAAAATTGCAAATCATCTGGTGTATGTGTACCCTGCCCCAACCGCTGAATTCATCTCTGATATAGTATATAATTCACATACTAGAGGCAATGATTCGATTAAATTTAACATATGCCACAGAGAAATCTATGCAAATGTTGATAGTTAACTATCTGCTAATTAGTCATTAAATACATGTATTGGGTTATTCAGAAAGTTCCTTCTGCTTAAGAATTTGTACCAGAAAATTCTGCCAGTCAATTATTAGACATTAGCTATCTGATTTAATGTCTAATAGTAGAATTTTCCGGTACGAACCAACTTTCCGAGCAACCCAATAGTTACATTAAAAGTTTGAAGTCTTATTATTTTTTAAAGCAGCATTTTAGCTGCAGTTTACTAAATTATTAAAATCATAAGTTTTCTTTTTCTTTTCTAAAGTATCTGTGGATATTTGAGCCAAAAAGTGCAAGAAATTTTTTTTTACAAAATTTCATGATGATCTGTTTTTACATAAAATATTTATTTAATGGAAATTCGTAGTTTTTTAAGAGAGAAGGGTCAATTATATTGATTTCTTTAAATAAGCTTTTTACTAACAAGGGAACCTATTTTGGTGCAGCTCGCACCTAGCATTAAGACAGGGTGGCATTTTAAAGCCCTATATTACGAAGTTTGAGAATTGTTGAAAATTTTATGTTAAAATCATTTTTTTATTTTACAGCAACATAACTTTCAGAAAATGCAATTTTCGAGACCATTTATTGGACTATTAACAGAGAAGTTTTTTAAATACTTTAAAATACAAATTAGTTAATAGTAAGAATAAAATATTGAAAGAAGTTTAAAAAACTCTTTAAAAACCTACGAATTTCATTTTGAAAAATTTCAACATTATAATTGCATTTTTGGTGGCGTGACATTGACTGTAGACTTTTTTCAGACAACCCTGGACGAATGTCATACTTTTCTGCTGTGTCAGTAGTGGTTTGGATTCATAGCACCCTATTTGGCGACTTGACTCGCTTTTGGCATGAAATTATCAATTAAAAATCCAATAATGAAAAAATAATATAGTATAAAAAAATTAAAAATATGACTTTAACAGAGAAATTTTGTCAGTTCTCTAACTTTTATGTATAGGGCTACGAAATGTACCATGTATGGATGCTAGGTGCGAGCTGCACCAAAAGTGGTTACTTTGTAAATATAATTTTTAGCAACTAGAACTAGATCAATGTATTAAAAACAAGAACAAAAAATTATGTGTGATTATGAAACACTTTCCAACACAGCCAGAAAATTGTAATGAAGCTTCACCGTTAAAATCCGTTAATAAGGTGAAGGGAGATATGTAAGTAAACATTATAGAAAACATATAACATATTGAAAAATACAGTTGTCAAAATTACATTCCAGTGTCAAAAAAGTAGTCGAATTATTTTGTGCAGCCCTATATATGATCAATAGATGGGGATATATAGCATGATAAAATTTAGTTCAGTTAGAATATTCACATTTAGCAATTTTCACTAACCAATGAAAATGCACTCAAAATCTTTTGCACAGCCCTGCATATTATCTGAAGCTTTTGTACACACCAATAATTAAGCTAAAAGGCAACTTAAAATTCACACGCAGCAATTACCAACCCTAAACGATAATGGATATTTTTCTTTGTGTTGCTCTGTATATGAATTATTTATATACTACAAACTTTTATTAGTCTACTAAACATAGTTCAGCAGGAAAATGGTTAACACAATTAAAAACTACCCTTAAGTAATTCACTCCCATAATCTGTAATACTTACGGATTCCCTTGTGTAGCCGTGTATATGAACAACCGAGTTTATAAACACACGTACTATGAAAAAATTTAGTTAAACTTAAAACGCAAACCAAAGTTGAAACCCACATATCACACATTGACTCTAAATAACACACCTGTACTGTAACTGATATCTTTGTGTCTCCCTGTAAATAAAGGCAATTCACACCACTTTGATGAGAGAAATTAATAAGTGCACCTCAGTAATGCATATAATTTTCATTATGTTTGAAATAGTGAAATATCACTATATTAACCTACAAACGATTTTCCCCCATAGAACAATGTGTAACAGAATTCTTTTGTTTGACCATGTAAATGAATAATTAATGTTTTGCATACCATATTCTACAAAACGCCTGTTTTGATGTGCTTCATAATTATATATCAATTTCATCATGTTTTAAATGACGTAGCATCATCAAAATGCACTTGAAATGATTATTTCCCATTGACTGTAATGTAACGTAATATTTTTGACTGTCCCTGTAAAAAAACTATAAGTTGAAATAGGGAACATGCTATAGTAAACGACAAAAATTTCAGGGCAATTCGAGTATATTTATGAGAGTTAGGGCATGGACAGACAAACCGAAGTTATAAACCCTTTTCAACTAGGTTGGACAGTGTTAAAAAATGATATGCTGAATACAAAATTGTGAGATGTTATGGACAATTTAACCTGCACTTCCTTTAAATGCTTGCTAATTACTGGGACCTTTTACATTAAAGCTAAAACTATTATGAAAATAAAAATAAAATTGGAATTTTAAATATTTCTTTGTATATATTTTTAAGAAAAAACTAAAAATATTTCATGATGTTAAATTTTATTTATTCTTTTCGTTTTATTTTTTATTTATTTTATGAAAAAATTTCTGATAAATTGTAAAATTTTTAATTGCATAGTTCTTAAAAATCCAATAAAATAGAAAAATGTTCAGTTTTTTTTTTCTATTCTAATTATCCTGTATGCATAAAATCTTTAAATAATCGTCATTCTTATTGAGTAAATATTTCAATTACTAGATTTTAAATTATTATTAAATTGCTAAAAAATCTCAAAAACATTTAACATCATGAAATATTGTTATAAAATATTCTTGTTGAACTATCAGTTTTTTGTTAAAATGTGTACAAAAAAAAATATTTAAAATTCCAATTTTCTTTTTATTTTCATTATAATTTTAGCTTTAATGTAAAATATTCCAATAATTAGCAAGCTTTTAAAGGAAGTGCAAAAACAAAAAATCGATACAAACGATAAAAATCGTATAAAATATCGATATAAATAAATCGTATCGTTTCTCTGCGACGCACTTCTGTTTTTTCCTCCTTCCGCAGCAGAGGAATGGCGCTGGTGTACCCGCTAACAAATTTAACACTATCTGACAGGGCTTATTATTTAATGGCTTTGGTCTAAATAGTCTGAGCCGTTTTTTAGATAAAATTAGCTGGACCCACAGTGACCCAAAAGTGACATACTAATCGAATTTTCTCGGACATCATACCTAGCCCAATGATTTCCTCATGCCCGAAACTCGTAGGATACAAAATTTAATCCAAATGGTTAGATCCGTTTTTTAGATAAAATTAACTTGACCCACGTTGACCCAAAAATGACCCATTAATCGAAAGTTCTCGAACATGTGACCCAGCGCAATAGTCTTCTAGTCCCTTAAAATGGTAGGATACAAAATTTAGTCAAAATCGTTTAAACCGTTTTTAGATACAATTAGCTTGACCCTGACCCATGGTGACCCAAAATGACCCACTAATCGAATTTTCTCGAACATGTGACCTAGCCCAATGGTTTTTGTATACCCCAAAACGGTAGAATACAAAATTTCGTCAAAATCGTTGGAGCAGTTTGTAAGGTAAAATTTGCATATATATATATAACCACATACACACATGATTTGCTCGTATTAGAATATATGATAAACAAATCTCAGTTCTTATGCTTTATTTGTAAACTTTCTATCAAATAACCGGTATAACGCAAAATTGTAAAATTTGACTCAATTTTCCTGGTTCAAAAGTTAGCGTTATACAACAGAATACGCGGTATTTCTACATAAATGTGTTTTAATGTAATGCAAAACAATGTCAGAAACTTTTTTTGCAATCGAAAATATACCATTATAGCTAACAAGTTAGGAATTATGTATTGGAGAACAATAGGAGTGAATACACTTTAGAGAATAAAATATTTTAGAACCGTCACTAAGGATGTTTTATTGATTTTTTACATTTTTAAGTAATTTAGAATATGTAAGGCGCTTTCCAGATAATTAAAATTTGTAAGCTGTTTTTGTACAACCATCTTTTAATCCCTTTTTAGTTTTAATCTAAAGTAACCATTCACATTAAAACATTTTAAAATATCTAATTATATATAATATTTTTTGTGTAAATTATGAAAGCATATTTTAATTATGAACAGCGGTTTTCAAATAGAAAAATTTGGAAATTCCCACGAATTATAAAGTCATAAAATCATTAAATAAAACGTTTCTATCACAGAATAAATAAGTATTTTTTTTTCAGTACTTAACTCAAAAATATTTTTACATCAAAATTTAAACTTTAAACTTTATCTGGGTTTAATTATATTTTCTTTGTAAATGTCTGAAATAAGTAGTTGACTAAAGAAAAAAATAATGTAAGATAAATGAGTCTGAAACAAATATTTCTTTTGAATATGAGAAATTGACATGTAATATTTTTTCATTTTTTGTAAACATTTTCCCAGAAAAATCACCTTAGTTTTCTGTTTTGTCAGCTGTTTTTGTGACATCTTATTTCTATAAAAGAAAGATACTTTTATATCAGACAAAGCAGAGTGCACAGTCCTGTATATAAAAAAAAAAGATCACTCCTGTTAACATTGTCGCTAATCAGCACATGGTTTTATTTGCTGCCATCATTTCACTTACATCTGTCTGTAGTTCTATATGTAATAATTATAATATTATTACGAGAATCTGAGTTTTTATAATAAAAAATATAAAATTTTTCAATAAGATAATAAAATTGCCCAGAAATAATTTTTTGGGCAATATGATACATGGGACTGCAGCGTATAATGTTGAATTATCAGAGCCAAAAGTGAATCAGGGTAGGTTTTCAGAAAAAAAAAAATCTTATATATTAAATTCGGTACAATTCTGTACAGTAGATGAAAAGATATGGGTTTCAAGGAAATCATAAAAAACACAGCATAACAGCCACACTTATTAGGAGATATACACCTTGATCTAATCATATATCACCCAAATATGTGTATATTTAACTGAAAATGAAGTTTGATTTAATCCTGTGCAGTTGTTTTTGAGATAAAATCCAACACTGCTCCATCTGTGGGGCAATATACACCGTGTTGAATTATGTATTTATATCGAAGTTTCGAATACGAAGTTTATGAAATTCTGTGCTTTATTTCTTGTGTCACACTGTCCATAAAACTAGTATGTCATACACACATACATATAAACGTACATTCACATATATTGATATTTAGATAACACAGTTAAAACGCTTTTATGAAATAGAAAAAAAATATGAACTTTTCGGATACAGAAGTAGATAATTATCATGAACTCAATATTCCGATAAATATTTTTAAGTATAAATAGAATAACTAGAAATACATTAGCTAAAAATAAATTAATTACATCAGTTCTATTATTTAATAAAATAATACTAACGGAATACTTTTCTCATAATAAAATAAACTTTCTGAAATATTATAATAACTAATTAGTTTTTTAACAATGAGAAACTTTAATATGCAACACATCTGTACCAAATTAATTAATATTATGTGAAAATTCTCAACTCTTTCAAAATGAAAAAGACATTTTTAAATTAAATTCACTTAAGGAACAATATGCTGTATTGCATTAAAGCTCTTGAAAATAATTTCATTCATCATTTAAAAAACCTTAATTTTGATTGTAAATTTTAAGTTACAATAATGATCTTGTTATTCGATAATCAGCCTTAACAAATGATTACGCACTCATTATTAAGAGTAATTAAGAAAATTTCTAAAGAAAGTACAAATCTTTTGTTTCTGGAAAAATATTCTAATCCGTTAATTACGACATTGCTTTTGAAAAGATGAAGTTTTTGAATAATTACTTCGGTGAAAGAGTAATTTAAATACAAAGTGCTAAACTGAAGAGTCAGTAGTGTACAGCTTTAACACTTTACAATTTTTCAATCGTGCAGGCAGATAATAGGACAATGGAATTAATAATCTTTTAAGTAATTACTGTTAGGTTTTGGGAATGCTGTATTATGGATAGGAAATTTAAAGATAAATATGTAAGAATACAAAGAGGAAAATTTTCTTTTTGGTGAAAGACAATTATAGCCGTGTGTGTATATATATATATATACTTTATTTTATAAAGAAGGACTCAATATCTACTTTTTAAGAGAAGGTTTTTATCTTTTAAACAAGACTTATTGCACAGATTTTCGTTTATTGTTTGAAAAACACTTCCGTAGACACTAATGAAATTAGAAGTCTTCCAAAATTCAAAAATTATTGCTAAGATTTTATTTATTGTCTTAGTAGCTTTTATAGTTTTTACATATTTATAATTTAATGGAGTATGTGTAGATTCAAGAAAAAAAAAATACTCTATTAATAGAAGTAATATATTAGAAATTTTCTATAATATTTATTTCGTCGTAGATGCATTTGTAGTTATAGTATTAGGTATTTTCTTTTTTTATGCATTATAATTAAATATTAGATATTTTCTGTAAAAATAAAAATACAAATCGCAAAGCTCTTATTTGCGAAAAAGAATAAATCTGGTTTATTTTTATTTTAGAAATTCATCTTTAAATGCCTTAACTGCAGAAGTTTGAAATGCTTCCTGCTACAAAATTTAAAGTTTAAAACATATATTTTTAAGTACAATATATTTTACGATCTGGGAAATCTCTATTGCAGTAAAAGTGATCGCAAAGACAATACATGATGAAAAATTGGCCGCCTCTTACATTTTCGTCACATTTTGTTGTTGACATTTTCAATAGGAAAATAAGTTGAATTTTCTGTTATATCAGCTTCTGTTCAACCACAAATTTCTGAAACAGAAAATATTTTATTCATATTTCAGATGAAGTAAATGTATATGGAACTGCAAGTATCAGATATTTATTTTTTTAAGAGTTTTATCTAAAAAAACATACTTGATATTAAATTCATTAAATTCCGCATAATATTAATGTAAAATGCACGTAAACTTCGTTTGCATGGTATCCTAAAAATGACGGGTGCATTTGAAAAAGGAAATATAAGAAAACGTAAAGCGCCAGAAATGCGTCGTTTGCTGCATTCTACTTGAAAAACATGTATTTTTTCAGTCACAAAGAATTTCAAATTTAGTAACGAAGTTTGTCACTAGATGGCTTTGCATGTGTTCGAGAGCTTTAAGGAAAGACACTCCATCAGATCTCTTTTGTGGACTTCGTCGTTAAGCCGCTTTAGTGTGTGCTGCGCAGATATTGTTGTTTGCTGTGCAGAAATGGTTTACTCTTTGGAACAATAATTCTTTAGAATAAAAACAATTATTATGTAAATTATTATTTTATAATTAAATTTAGTCCAAAATACTCTAATCAATTTAACAAATCTTACATCCTGTTTAATAAACGTAAATCTTATTTCAAATGTCTGTTAATTGTCCATAAATTTTCATTTATTAAAAAGAAAATTTGAGTTAAATAAGTGCATATTTTGTGACACATTATTTCACTGGTGATTGATAAATATTCCTTAACAACTGTCGCATTTCTTGCAAAAATAGGAGGTTGCAGTGTATTTAAAACTCGTCTAAGGCTTTTTTTTCCAAAGGAAGATAATACACCAGTTGACATTGGAAAAGAACAAAAACCCGCGTGTTTCCATATAATTTACAGATATTTGCAATAACTTGATGAGTTTTCTGATAATTTAGCTCAAAGAGGAAAAAGATTCAAAATATTTTAAACGCTTTTACATGATGAACATACTTAGAATGGTCGATGAAACTGCATAAAATAGGGATTTATTTGAGTTGATTGTTAACAATTGTAATGTATTAGAGTCATAACAAAAAATTATTTGAAATGGACATTTTAACTCACTTTTTTCACATTTTTAAGAATATTTAGACAGTAAAATCTTTAAATATGTTTCTTTATTAAAATACATTTTTTATTATGAAATGTTTTCATTAAATATACATGAAAGAAAAGCTATTTAGGCTTTTAGGTTAGCTTTTTTGTATCCATCTAATTAACCCGTATTAAACCCTCTAAGCGTTTTGCCCGTATTTTTCCGCTTCTCAAACACAAATTAAATCGGCTGTAGACAGTAATATTTTTAACAAAATTGTATTTTAAGATATATGTAAAATAAACAGATATGAAGTGTATTTTAGAAGCAAATGGAGGAAGAAAATTTAAATTATTTTAAGCTTTACAAATATTTTTATAAAAATACAGGAAAGCCCTCAGACGCTCAGAGGGACAGAATTTTCAAAAACTCTACCTACGCGAAATTTTCAATCAATCAACTTACTATTTTTGAAAATTAATTGTCTCATATTTTCTATTGGAATAATAATGAAACTTTAGAAATATTGATATATCACTGTTCTGTGTGACATTAAGTTTCGACGTTTGTGGTTGAAAACTAACATTTTACTTTCAATCGATACTATTTCACTAAAAATTGGTATCTATAGAAAATAAAACAGTTGCGTACTTCACTAGCTTTTGGGACTAAGAAAGAGAATCATTATGTTACATTGTTCTGTATCAAGTCAACGATGTGTATACGTGCCCGCCGCTTGACTCATAGTTTTTCGAAGCGTTTCAGCGAAATAGTTGTCAAGCCATCATTTGTTAATAGATCAACTGCACTAAAATACGGTTTGCTACGTTAATATATTTATAATAATTTTGTTTAAATGAATATTATAAAGACCTGTTAATACACTAATTTTATAAATACCTAATTATACGATCACCGAGCTCCAGGTTTCATTGCAAAACAAGTATTATTTAAATCAATATAATTCTACGGATAAAATGCAGTGTTTTAATTCATTGAGTAATAATTAATACTCTGAAGAACAAAGTTCATATATGTGATAAAGTTTTTTTACGTAATGTTGGAAAAATCATCTTTGTTTAAGTAATTAAAATAAAATACAGATAAAAAAAAACATTAAAATTTTGCTCTTTTTCTGGACAAAAAGCAATTCGAAAAGAAGTCTAAAATTTAAAGAGCTTTAAAGTGGTATGACTCTTAAATGATGGCTCAATCTCGCTGCACACAGCAGAATATCAGCACATTAGTTGGTATGATCTTCTGATGCTTTTTGAAATTTTTCTTTTTGCACTGTATACCACAACTACCATTTAAATTATCAGAAACACGCTGTGCTTCAAATGCATCATTCTTGATGTGCAGCAGTGCTATTTAAATCAATATTTTAAATGGGCATCGGGAAATAAATGTGATGGCCACGTAACACTTGATTTCATTAATTATACTATTAAATAAAATAAAAGTTTGTACGTCTATGACAAAAAGTACATTTAACAAAGATGAAACGTTTAACGTTTCAGCGAGACGATGTCTTCGTAAGTTTAAATTTATGTGTAGATATTCTTTACAATATATTTCCATTTAACCTTTAAAAAAAAAAACTCCAAAAAATTCTTTCTCATACACTTTTAGAAAATTTCTATTTGTTCAAAATAAAATTTATTTTAGTATAATAAGTTTAACTCCACATTTATTATTTCCGTATATCATTTCGTTATGAATTACATTGCTATAAAAAAGAAGTTACTTGAAAGAACTTTTAAAAACATGCTGTTAAAAAATAACGTTAAAATTATGAGGTACGATCCCTTTTCAGCGGTACACTTCTTATGGCAAAGATTTTTTTTTTCCTTTAAAGTTTCTAAACCAATTTCTGTCTAGAAACAAGGGAAACCACTTTAAAATTCTTTGATCAGTTCTTTCGTTCATGCAAAACAAAAGATGCTGAATAAAAGACGAAAGAAGTTTTCCGACGATACAGAAATTATAGCTAGAATATTTCAAAGAACACTATTTACGAATATATATATATATATATATATATATATAATCAGAAATGCACTTATAAAAATCTGATACATAGATGTTTTTATAGACACTCTTTTTAAAGTAAAATAAATGTACTTTGATTATATGAATAATTTTTCAAATTACTATTCGAGTGATTTTCAGTAATTACTATATCCTTAGTCTGTCATAAAAAAAAATAGTTAAATCTTCTTAAAAGATGAACAATTCCATTATTTGTTAGTATAAAACGCTGTCATTTTGTGTACCTAATCGTCATAAAATGTTTTTAAAAAAATGTTAATGTTCATATCACATTTCAATGCTCAATGACATATTTTTAAATTTAAATTACATCAAATACAACTAATTTAAGCATAATTACAACTAATTTAATTACTTAACAACTGTGTTAAGCTTGGGTACTAATTATATACTTGCATAAAAATCTAAATTATTCAAATGTGAAAATTTCTAAATCTACAATTTTTTTCGTAGCAAAAAATACACAATTATAAAAGTTTCATATTTCGTAGCTTCGTTTGAAAATATTCTTCTATAACTAACAGAAAACATATCAGTCGAATGTCATAATATTTTTAAAATATTATTCTTTTAGAAAGAAAAAGCATTTTCTTTAAATTGTCTAAACCAACCTCATTCCAGAAATCAGAGAAAGCACTTAAAACTCTTTGATCAGCTCGTTTCTCTATGCAAAACAAAAGAGACTGAATAAAAAAAGAAAAAAAGGGGGTTTCAAGCGTTGTTAAAATTATAGGAAGTACATTTCAAAGTAAGTGATTCACGAATATAAAAACCAAAAAAAAAAAAAAAAGAAAGAAGGATATGAAGATATATAATACCTATTAAATTACTGATCGTTTTATTTTGAAATGTAAAATATATTTTCTGATATGAATAAAGGTGTGATACTTATAAGTAAATATTTTTGTCTATTTTAGATGACTGAATCTTCAAGCAGTTCAGAATAACTTGTTTAAAAATCAGACCATATTCATTGACTTGCATTGACCAGGTCCATTAACCAGTCTACCAGACAAAATAAAAGCAATAGTTCTTCATTTTTACTTTTTTTCTCATACATAGTTAAGTTGCATTATTAATAAATATATCCCATCGAAAGGGGTACAATGCATTTTAGTAATTTTCTATTGAACGTTTATATTAAATGTAATTGTTAATGTAAAAGTCTAGTAAATTGAAGATTTTACTGGTAAAACATAGCATTTACCAGTGTGAGTTGGTTTGAATCTAAAATATACATTTAAACACTTCCTTTTCGAGCCTTTACCAAATCATTTCCGTAAGTTCTAAGATTTACTAGTTTGGGGAATCTCTGTTTTAATCTTGAACAATTTTGGTGATGAAACTGTATGGAATAATCTCTTTTTTTATAGACTATACATTTAACTGAATCAGGAAAGCCTGAAAATTATTTCTTTCTTAAAATCTAGGTAAAAGACGTTAGAAAAGGAAGGCATTGAAATAGACACAATCTCTAAAACTTTCAAAGTGAGAAAATAATTTCCTCATCAGTATAAAATTGACATCTCTAATTTAAAATCATTATTGAAAATAAAATATTTCTGCATGTGATCTCAAAATTTGAATCCATGGAATAGCATTTAAAATTTAATTAAAAATAATAATAACATTTCACGATTAAAAAAATTTTACTATCAGAAAATTATCTTTGAAATGTGCTTTTCAAAATGAATTACATCATAGACCAGATATGTCTTGTTGTATGTAAAACTCCATTGTTGCACTGATTTATTATACACGGAACAATTTTATACTTGACGAAGAAGAAAGGTAATATAGAAGATTATATAGACATAGTATAAATGTGCTTCACAAAATGAATTACATCGCAGAGCAGATATGTCTTGTTGTATGTAAAACTCCATTGTGACACTGATTTATTATATACGCATGAATTTTATATTTGACGAAGAATATAAATGTGCCTCTTAAAATGAATTACATCGTAGAGGGGATATGTCTTGTTGTATGTAAAACTCCTTTGTGACACTGATTTATTATACACGCATGAATTTTATATATTGACGAAGAAGAAAGTTTATATAGAAGATTATATAGGCATAGTATAAATGTGCTTCTCAAAATGAATTACATACTAGAGCAGATATGTCTTGTATGTAAAACTCCATTGTGACACTGACTTATTATACACGCATGTATTTTATATAAAGACGAAGAAGAAAGGTTATATAGAATATTGTATAGGCATAGTATAAAGTCGTATTAACAAAAAGCAACGTATATACGTAAAAATATAGAATGTCAATATTCAGGCTTATGTACTCGATGGTTATGATATTAGCAGAAAGTAGTAAAAAGACAGTAAGTTGTGATTAATTATATGTATCCATTTTTAAATGTGTTTTATTAAAAATTCAATTAAAGCACATTTTGGAAGTATTGATAAAAATAGAAAATTCAGAAAGTTTTTCATAATTACATTTCATGTTATAAACTAGTATTTGTCGAATTAAAAAAAAAGGACATTTATTAATGCTTTCAATTTTATAGTACATTCGTAATAATTAATATAAATCAAAATTCAATATTTATTTCAAAGAAGGAAAAATGAAATTTTTTCCTAATAAATAATATAGAATTTGACTTTTGCTTTAATTAGTTAAGACATATGATAAACGACAGTAAAAAAATATATATATATTTATTATTTTTATATGTTTTTTTTAAATTTACCTTTTAAGAGATTAAGATCCAGAAAAAAACACAAAAATTTTAGTAAAGCGTGTTTAATTTTAAGTTTCAACTTTTAACCTTGCTGCATTAAAGATGTCATTAAAAAATAGTTGATAATTATAGAGAAGGAATTAAAGCAGAAAAATTTTTGAAGTAATATTTCCTATCTATCTTGTTAGAAACATTGAAATAAATTTAATAGTACATACTGGAAAACCAGTATGAAAATGAAATTACATATTAAATGCAAAATAGTTACAGTCGATTAATCGTCAGACGAGAATTGAAATAGAAAATTATTTGTCATTTAAATAGTTAAAACATGCGCAAAAAACTGTAATAAAACATTCATTAATTTCCTTTCTCAGTTTAAATATTTAAAACTCGAGAGTTTAGGTATTATGTGGTTATTGTTAAATTTCAATTCGATATCAAGAACTAAAACTTTTAAAATATTTGAATAATATTCACACATTCTTTATATGCAGTTCAATTTTAACAAATATCATATGCTATTAATATAATACTACAAAAAATTTTAGAAACTGCATTTATAAAAAATGTTAAATTGGTAAAACATCATATGATAATATAAATAGAATTTGGTTTGTGATGTAAATAAGTTAAGACATTCTAAAAGGAACATAATCAATTTTCCCATTTTTCCGGCATTTAACAGTTGAGGGATTACGCGTATACTATCCAACTCCATTTAAATAACAAGAAATGAAATGTTTAAAACTATTCAAAACTAGTTTCTTAAGTCCTTTCATAAGCATATTTTTGCAATAATTCAATTGTACGATGCATTATTTTTTTTGGAAATCTTCAAAAAGATAAAATTAATAAAGAAACATCCCAACCAGATAAATCTTTGATCTTAGGGGAAGACACACACTCTTTCTGCTTTCAACATAACTATAATTAAAAATTAAAATATCTTCAAAGTAAAAGGCAATTGCAATGAAGATTTAATTGAATGTAAAAATTAAGAGAACTCTGCAAAATTTATAAGAGTAAAAGAGCAATTAAGATTTCATTCTGAAAACTGAATTAACATTATAAAAAGAAAAGGTTAATGAGATTACATTTTTTTTTTTTTTACATGAAATATTTTATTCTCTATACATATCTTTTACTAAAGCAAAATTCATATGTAGAATTTTGTTTTGGAAGAAAGAAGATACATATATACGCTTTAACTTCTTAATTAATAACTTTATATTACATGTAGATTTGGAGTATCAATGAAAAATTGTAATTTTACTGTAATTGGTCTAATTGAACATGAGACATCGTAAAGTAGAAAATTATGCATATTGTTTTAAATCATTTCTTTAACAAAATTAGACAATTATTGTTCTTGCATTAAAAATGCAATGAGATGTTCTCAGAATTTCCAAGTACCCATCTCTTAAATTCATATTAACAATATAAATTGTCAACTTCATAAATTTGCAGCACTTGAAACACACTGCAGTGAAGAAAAATATCGAAAAATAGAAAATTGTACTTGTACCCAGGTTGCTGGATTACTAATTCTCAAATCCAAACAAACTAATTTCTGACGCACTTACGAAATAAATTTCATCGGATTTTTATTAGGAATTTGGAGATTATTCTGGCAATCCCATAAGTATTTATCTGTTCCAAAAATGACAAAAAAAAAAAAAAAAAAAAAAAAAAAAAAACTAGTAACAATTTTGCAAAACATGAATTCTGTAAAATATTGCATCTGCAAAGTGATATTTATTTTTGATAAATTTGAAAGAATGAATATTTTACTAAAAATGCATCTTAAAATAAGTATAAGAGTAAAAAATATATATAAACACTTTTTTATACGTATTCAATATTTTATCTTTAAAATCACGTCTAATTTCATGTTTTTTTCCCCGAAAAATTCTGTTATAATACATTAATTTGGCGTAGGTGATCATGCACTGCTTTGTTTACGCCTGGTAAAGAGTGCACTTAATAATAAATATATAATATTTGCTCTGTTTCTTTCGTTAAGATGGACAGGGATGAAAATATGAAACATTTTTTAAACTATCCTTTTAGAATTTATAAATTAATTCTCAACATATTAATTCTTATTAAAGTAGTACTGGATAAAAGCGTATATAGTTTTAAATGTTACATTCTTAATTTTTTATTTAAAATTTACGTTCTAAATTCTTTTATTTAAAATTCGTAGCCTTTAGTTTTTCATTGTTGCACTTTCACAGTGTTTTGGCATATATTGGTGAGCGTGAGTTAGCTTCAAATTAAATCCTTTGTTGTTTCAACTCGTATACGATTGTACGAGTTACAGATAATATTTGTCGGTTTATCACCTATGGCGTACTATTGGAAAAATATGTTAAAATTAATAAATTAATTTAGAATTAAGTTCTAAGAATATTAAAACTTTGTATTGACATTGGAATCATACCTGTAAACGTTTTTTTTTTTTTTTTTTTTTTTTTTTTTTTTAAATTCTAGCCTGCGTGAAAAATTCATTAAAAAATCCATCTTTACATATAAAAAGTTAGTTAAGTTAAAAATGGTGTATAAAATTTCCAGTTGCCATTTTAATTTTCATCTTTCTTCTTTTGTAAAACGCGCTTACATATTCATTATGTAATTGTAACTGTCGATACACTGCTTTTAAATTATGAACTCATTAAATAAATATAACAATATTTATGTACTTCATAATTTACGTATCTGTATAGAATAAGATACTTATCGTTGAAAATTATTTGTTAAATATGTAAAAATAGTTAGACTATCAAAAATGGAATTTTGGCGAAAACAAATCTTAGTATTAAAAGAAAGATTTACAATAGAAATATATATGAACGGAATTTATGAAATAAATCCTAAAATAAATAAATATATAATTAAAACTGAAAATTTTCATTTGAAGTGTTTATGATGCTTTTCTTTAAAAAATTTCAATCAAGCAAAAGTCTGAAAGTCGAATTTATTAATGAATTAAAAATGAAATGACATTTCTTTAAAGTTTTTAGCAAATTTAATTTAAGATAACATCAAAGAAATTTATAATTTATTTATCGAATAAAACATACTTTAAATTAAATATTTTATTGTAAGTGTTATTTAGAATTTTTAAAGACCTATGTTTGATATATAACAAGATGTAAAAAATATCGTAAATATTTGATGAGAAATCATGTAAATGCTGAAAACTTTTCAATAAAATTAATATTATAGAAAGAATTTTTCAGAAAACACATGACGCTTAAGACAAAAAAAAAAATGCATTTAATTTGTTGAAGGAAATTTTGTCTGAAATACTACATTGAATGCTGCAAAATTATAAATTATATTCTCCATCTATAATTAGACAACTTATATTTGCTAATTGATATATATATATCATGATCATCATCAACCGTTTTCAAACAAATTCTGGATATAGGTTTCCCCCAGATTTTTTCATTGTTTCATGTCTAGTGCTTTAGTCATCATATTAACGCTGACCACTTTTCTGATTTCTTCAATATATCTTACTTCAGGACGTCTTCTTGGTCATTTTACATCTCTGGGATATCACGGTAGGGTGTTTGTGATCCATCAATTGTCTTGTCTTCTTGCAATGTGTCCAGTCCATTTCAATTTTGTCGTTTAATTCTTTCAATTATGTCTAAAACTTTCGTCTGACTTATTATTCAGGTTATCCTCTTTCTGCCTCTTCT
This sequence comes from Maratus michaelseni, assembly GCA_963931845.1. Taxonomy (NCBI): domain Eukaryota; kingdom Metazoa; phylum Arthropoda; class Arachnida; order Araneae; family Salticidae; genus Maratus; species Maratus michaelseni. Next base: position 418,368,954 of record OZ007587.1, on the reverse strand, counting down.
AGTTATGCCTAGCATACATCTTTCCATACTTTGCTGAATTTGTTTCTAATCTTTGTACAATCCGTTTTATTACCGTCCATGTTTCTGCTCCATAAGTTAGTGCAGGCAAAATACATTGGTTAAACACCTTTCTTTTCAAACAAATTGGCATGTTATTCTTCAGAATAATATTGTTCTTCCCACAAGCACTCCATCTATTTCTTATTCTTCTATTGATTTCATTCATGATAATGTTGTCCGATGATATTTCCTGTCTAAAGTACACATAACTTTGTACTTCTTTAATCTCAGCGTTGTTGTAGACGATTTTCTTTTTTTTTGATGCAAATGAATTGAATATCATTTAAGTCTTTTCCAAAGTTATTTTTAATCCCTCATTAATGCTAGATTCTGCCAAATCTTTTAGCATATTTTACAATACTTCAGGGCTTTTACTGAAAATTAAAATGTCATCAGCAAACCGGAGATGGTTTAAATATTCCCCATTTATTGTAATCTCTTTGTTTTCCCAATCCAGCTTCTTAAAAATATTTTCTAAGACAGAAGTAAAAGGCTTAGGCGAAATGGTGTCTCTTTGTCTTACTTATCTTCCAAGCTTGATATTAGCTTTTCCTTTGTTCAAATGGATTATGGCTGTTTTTTTCTTTTAAATCTTCTTTATAATATTGATGTAAGGTTTGTCTATACCGATGGCCTGCAGGAGAATCAACTACTGCAGATGTGTAGACAGAACCAAATGCTTTTTCATAATCAATAAAAGCAAGGCAGAGAGGTAAATTATATTGTTTATGTTTTTCTATTTGAGCTGAGTCCAAAGCTGATTCAAGTCTTGTCGTTAAAACTTCGGGGAAAATTTTATAAATCACTGACAGTAAGCTGATTGGACGGTAGTTTTTAATGTTTTCCATCTCCCCTTTCATCTGAAGTAGTTCCATCACATCGTTATTCCAATCTTCTGGTACCTCTGATTTCTCGAGACATTTGACAACAGCAAGATTAGCATTTTTGCAAATTTTTCTACTGCTTCTTTGATAAAGTCAATTGTAATTTCATCTACGCCAGGGCATTTACCTATTTTCCTACATCTAATGCCTTGTAGAACTTCATCTGTCATCACTGGGATTATCTCATCAGTTTCTCTTATGTTTACTCGTGGATCATGTAGGTTTATTTTCCTTTGATCTTCACAAAATTTTATAAATCGTTATAACATTTTTCGACAATGCGTACCATTTCATTATTAATTTTGGTGATTGGAACAATCACCAAAATTTTGCTGATGCAAAAATACCTTTTCTTCCAACACACAGTTTGCGCTTAGCTGATTTTAAACTTTTATAATCTCTAATTTTCTTGACAAGAACACAGTTACATTTTCTGATATCTTCTGCAACACATTTTCTTACCGTTTTATATAATTATGCATATTCAACTCCATAGTTTTTCTTCATTTTAATTTCTCTATGTTTCTTCGTCAATATTCTTGTTTATTCTGTTATTTTCTTTGTCTGGTTTACTTGTGCTTCACCAGCTATCATCCTTGCAATTTCTTGTAGAGTATTTGATATTTTTTTATTCATTACTGTAACATCTTGCACTTCTTCTGAGATTGATTAAAGTACTTGGAAACGATTTGTAAGTTACAAATTAAATTCTTCTTTATGTTTTCGGAGATTTATATTACCGACTGATTTCTTTGAGTGTTGCAAATGCTTCATTCTTTCAACTTTAGTACTTAAAAGCAGTTTGCATCTAACCAACCCGTGATCGCTTCCTGTATTGAAGTTATTTAGAACGGTGTAAATAAGATGCTGTTTGTTTGTCAAGATATAGTCAATTTCACATGTTGAGCCATTTGCACTTCGCCATGTTCATTTTCTTTGTGGCTTCTTTTTTTAAAGGAATTCATGATATACATCAGTTCACATTCTGCAAACTCAATCAATCTTTTTCCTCTTTCATCATGCATCACATATCCATGATTTCTTACTGAGAGTTCACCTTTCTTTTTCCCACTATTTTAGCATTCCATTCTCGCATTATTAATTATATGTAGCATTTTCCCTTTTCATGCATTGAAGCTACTTCTTCATAGAAATCCTCAATTTCTTTATCATCAGTATAGCTAATTATTGGTGCATTTACTTGGGTAATTTGCAGCTTGTATCTTCTTGACAATTGTATAACTAACCTTGCAGCTCTACCTGTTGCTCTATCATATTCTACGATGTGATTCTTCCACCTTTTATGAATCAGAAATCCTACTCCACTTGTTTTTCCATCTTCTGTACCTCTGTAGTACAATACCTGTCCACTGGCAAGATCAATTTTCTCTTCACCTTTTCTTATATATATATATACAATAATATGTTTAAGAAATAGAAAATGCAAACGTTTTTCTGAAATATCTGGCGAACCAGTTGACATACGACAGTAATTTTTTTTCTAAAAAGATAGAACTCGACGAGACGAATAAAATGATAGGATTGAAAAAATTACTGTAACTTACTGTAGTTTTTTATTTAACTTCGAACGAAAAAATGAAGACGCAAAGTTCAACAAAGTCTAGCTAACGTTTACCTGGAAGGATTAACTTCGTTTTTGTTTTATTTTTTTCCTCTTGGTAAAACTTAGAATAGGTTTTTTTTTTTTATCTTTGTATGTTTGAGGGTCGCTGAGGAAATCGAATTTATGTTGTAAAGCTTCGATTGAACATTGGTTTTCTTTTCTTTTTTATCGTAGCAAACGCGCGCGTTTGCACGAAAATTTAAATAAATATTGTTATGTATGTAACAGAATTCATTCAAATTAAATAAATCACGTGATAAACATGCTTATTTGTTTTTATTTTCATACTAGCGTAAATGCCCGTTATAGGACAGTAATCGTAGGTAGAAATCGTGGTTTTCACATTATATTTCAAATAATACTCATATACTATTCATCGACAATGAGGAAATATTGATATTGGAAAATTATATCGCCTAACAGGCTCCTGCTATTCACGTTCAAACTCACTAAGCCTTTTATATTCTCATATAAAAGAATTGTGTTTCAAAATTTCATGTAATTCACGTAAAATATGCGGCAAACAATTTTCGGTACTATTATTCCGTCGACCACTTTTCATAACAAAAATCTATCGCCAAACTGTAACGCCAAATAAAAGGGAGAACGTTGCCATTGGAATATCAAAATAAATAAATAAATAAAATATAATAATTTACGGACACAGTTGTTATTTTAATTAACGAAATAACTAATAAGTCAGTAAAACATAATGAATAATACATGCAAATGTCGAATTAAAAACCACTTGATGACATAACAAACATGTATAATGCTTCTGACATCAAGTAAATGGGACTGCATTTTTGGCGTTTAATCTTTGAGTTGGCGATAGTATTTTGTTATGAAAAGTGGTCGACGGGATGATAGAGAAGTACCCAATTTTCAATGTAGTCGTTATTAAGTCGTTCCTGTACAGCTTGTGCTGTATCTTTTATTTTGATACTTTTCCGTAATACCAACACCATGCCAAAATGTTTGCTAATGCGCCAATTATTTCAACCCTGACCGAGCAAATGTTGTCTACAAATCGTGTTGTGATGCAAACAGTGCCAAACATTTTGATTTGTTATTTATTGAATGTAAAACATTTTTCGTTACTTTTTCGTTATAGGAAAACCATTGTCGCCAAGCGTAATAGTAAGCACAAAATGAAATTCCCGTGAATCAAAACACTTGAAAAAAACAACAATTATGAAATGAAAGTAAGCATTTGAAAAATATAACATTTGAAAATTACAGACTTTTAAGCACTATTTTATTAAAATTAAAACACAAATATATACTTAAAATAAGAAAACAAATAATTGTTATACAATAAAGGGAAAAATCCTGTGCCGGTAGATTTAGTGGGCTCTTATTGGCGATAAATGTTTCATGTGGTTGTTGCGATCTTGTGAAAAATCTTCAATCATATCCACATTTACACTGTATCCATATTGTTGCTATAATATCTTTTGGTACTTTTTGGTTAACCACCTGCCAGTGAAGTATATATATACACACATATATATACATACATATATATATATTTCACTGACTCCCGGCTAGCCGAAAAGTACCTCATTTTTTTGTTTCTCGCTAACATTGTCTGTAGACTCGATTACGGAATATTAGAAAATCTATCATTATTATCCTCTAAACGTTCATGAATAATGCGCCATAATCAGGCTGCATATATTATTACACATAATTTTCATGTATGGTTTGGTGAAACATTGAACTTTAAATTCTGTTAAAGACTGCATTTTATCTCGAAAAGGTGGACACCATGTTACAAAGTTATGTGGTTTGAAGCGATCAGAAAAACAAACTTGGATCAATGATTATAATCCCGCGATTTTGTTCATGTGAGCCGCCAATATTGACATTAAGTTTGTTGGAGAACCCAGTTTGGTGTTAAATCGTTACATTACGCGTTATATAACCAAACCGGAAAAAAAATCGTAAGGAAGAGATTTGAAAGACCATTGACGTAAACAAAAGTCTTGGTGCCAGATTACGCGTTTTTGCCAGATAAAACTTGATTAGTCGAGAAACTGGAAGTTACGAAGCCGTAGACAAAATTCTTGGCCATAAATGTTTCTATTCATGGGATGCTGTGCAATATATAATTACCAGCATGAAAAACGACCGACGAAGAAAATTGAAAGTCACCATGATTTGGTTTTATTTGCAAAAGAGGATGAACGATCTACTGAAATTTACTGTCGGAATTTTATTGATGATTATTACCCGACATGACAAATTGGAAAACATGTGTTTATACGAATTGGCCACTAGGTACTAATACGAACGAAATAAACCAAAGTCTGTAGAATATTACTAATTAAAAAAGAACCTCAGTTGGTTCAGAAAACGTTTGAAACCAGTTGTTTTGAAAACGTCCAATCATAACACGAAAACGGACGCTGGAATTGAGTTGTACTATCATCATTCTTTGCTGATGTTGTTCAAGCCTTGGCGAAACGAAGAAGACCTATTGGGAGAATTTAAACTCTACCGTGAATCCTTTGAGCACAATGTGAAAAAAATTTCAGAGATGGAAGAATGCCGCGAAACAAAACAACGATTACAAGCTGCAATCGACTTGGCTGAAAATTTGCAACAAGAAAGTGGTTTGCACAACCAGCTTTAAAATATCGAAGAACCAAATGAAGACGTTGATAAGATAGCCGCAGATTCTGATAACACTGAAACTCACCAGGAAATTGTTATTAATGAAGATAAATTGAACAAAAAAAAAGAATGCTTACCAAAGGAATATATTCTAATCAATTATAAAGCACATAGAAGAACAAAAGAAAGACCCGTCTATTCCACCCATAAATCTGATTGTACGCGTAGTTGCTGGTAGAGGAAAAAGCTTTCTAATTTAATTACTCAGTCAAAAAATTCGTTTAATGAGTAATCACAATAATGATGCTGCTGTAGTACTAGCACCAACGAAGAAGTACAATTCACACGTTTTTCAAATTACCGTCCAACATACGAATGAAGTAGAATAATTTAAGCTTGATTCTGACGATTTGAAATTATTTAAACAACAATGGAAATCATTGGATTTAGAAATTATCGATGAGTGCAGTATAGTTTCGAATGTACTTTAGCGATGATCAGCTAACGATATGGCGAATGTTGTAAAAACAAGCGCGATTACTGTTTTGGTGGCAAAAACATTATTTTGTTTGGTGATTTATTGCAGCTAGCACCCGTAAAGGCCCAATTTTGATTTTAGAAACTACCTTTAAACAAAGTGAAACAATGGTTTGGTGGTGTTGGTACATTCAACTTTTGTTACGAATTTGAATACAGTGACCTAACAATGAACATTGTGTTATATACATAAAAAATATATATATCGCGGCATAACTTTCTTACATAACAGTCTCATGCACCAAATAACGATGCGAAATCAAAACTCAATTTTTATAGCATCATCACTGAACTGATCGTTAGTATAATTATCAGAACCTAATATTCGGCCCCATTCAGCGATTTTAAGAAAGACTAAGAAGAGTAGTAAGGAAAGATACCACTGAAAGAACAACTCAGCTACAGCAGGCGACTTTAGTGCAGCAGAAACAGTCCACCGATACGACCGAGACAATTATAGAATCCAGTTTCTTTATGAGGTAATAGCTATGGAAAACCACCATTTAATTATTGATGTGACGGTCCCCTGAGATTTGAGAGAGCAGGTAGACATGAAAAAATGCTACTTTGGCGATGAACAGTCAACGATTTGGTGAGTGCTGCAAAAACAATGTAACAATAAAATTTTGACAATAGCAAAAATTTTTGCTTTTCAAGATATTAAAAAAACTTTAGTTTTTATCAAAAAATTTAAATGACTAGTATTAAAAAATTCTCTGAAGAGCACCAAAAAAGGTTAATATGTTTAAGTATCAAAAAGGGTTGGACAAGTGCTTCTAATTGAGTATGAGAAAGGAAAGGTCTTCCTTCTTGGCTGCAGCTCACTGTCAATGCCAACTTTAGAAAAAATCATGTTCGCGCTTTTTCCATATAAATGAAATCACTCACAGTTACGATAAAAATGTATAGTTTAAAGATGTAGCCAGTAAAGACGCAGCTTGATTAGACATGAATGTAAGGCGACATAGTACCAAAAACCTTAGTTTCTGCAGCGTATCACACTCATGCAGTGCTACCAAGCATGCCTACAGTGTAGAACTGCGCAGAAAATTGATTCGTATTGCAGTGCAGAGTGTTGCAGCATTCTAAACAGGAACAATTTCACATATGCACGCATTACAGTATAATGCATTCATTGATTGAAATTATATGCAAGTGGCTGTGGCTCCACAATGCAATATGCAGTACAGCAATGCATATGTAAGCTATAAACGAACATTAGGCGTATATACCTTTAATACGGAAGTACAAAAGAACAGTGCAGATGTGCACCGAGGCTCAAAAGTATAATAGGAGTGTACAGTGTAGTGTAGTCTGTAGAGCAATAATAGTACACAGTGCACTGTACAAAGTTGCATTGCAGACGCACTCCCAGTACAACATCAGAACAGTGCAGTTGACATATAAAGCACGTTGGAAAGTTTTACTACAGTATCGCAAATTTCTTTTATATGAAAAAGCGGGAATATGATTTTTTCAAAAGTTGGCATTGACAGTGAGCTGCAGCCAAGAAGGAACCCCTTTCCTTTCTCATGCTCAATTAGAAGCACTTGTCCAATCCTTTTTCATACTTAAACATATTAACCTTTTTTGGTGCTCTTCAGAGCAATTTTTAATACTAGTATATATATATATATATATATGACAAAATTCTTAATCCTTCGTTACTTTTGTCATATTAAAATAAAAGTAAAATTTTAAGGATGCCATATAACGAACATATATACATATATGCACATTATATACATCTAAGCATAAATGTAAATATAATTCCTTTAATTTTTTTTAGTAAGATTTATTGATTGTTTACTATTTAAATGTATTTACATTGCGCTATTTGTATTACGTCAGAGTTTATAATTATTATTAAACTGCTGATCAGTCCCCAACGTGCCGGGTATTTTGATTAGCTTAAGGAGTTTGTGTACCTGGCTGCGGAGAGAAATTCGCTTGATCTTTTCATGAAGGAGATCTACCTGACTCGCGCTTTTGCCGTCAATGGCTGCAGTACTATTTGGTGAGAGGGCGATAATCACTTTTGTATTGTTATTAACCATGCGTTTCTATCTACGTTGTCGAATAAGCAAAATGCAAAAAAAGGCTTGTACATGCCGCTTCACACTGAAAAGGAAATATACAAGAAACAAGTGAGCATTTTACGCATTTCTTTTTTACCATTAATGTGCGTAAGTTCTGTTTTGTAATAACTCATTTCCGCTGTACAACTTTGTAATGATTTGCCTTCTTATCCTTATATATTATTTCTCCTGTCAACATCCCTTTTACTCAGAAAATATGAAATGCAGAACAACGAATGAGATACCATATGAAAGGTTTTAGCACAGGCTTCTGACATAGCCCACTTAACAATTCGTTAAAACATGTTTTTGATTTAAATTTGCTGAAATTAAAAAATTAAATTGGCATTGTTTTCATGAAAGAAATGAAAGGTTTTCCTGAAATTATTGTTGCCAAAAAAATAAAATACCACATTATATGATGCTCATAGCAATTATTATAAAAAACACCGCACGGGTTTATTTTATACTTATGATTAAAAAGCGAAATTGAAATTGAAATCTTTAGATTTATATTTCTAAGTCCCATGGTTTTCCCGAAGCGGATGACGTCATCCTCTATTGCAGTCAAAATACGATTGTTAATTTTTTTTCTCGCGCGTGCCTTTAGCAATCTTGGATCAGTTTTTAGTCTAACTTTGATGGAATAAATTAGATGATATTCTGGCTTGACTAACAACTAAATGTTGTTTGCAGATATTTTTATCCTTGCTTTTTCTTTAGAAGTTTAAACCTGCATCTAATAAATATTACATATTGATAAAAAATGATACTTCTCTATTATCCCGTCGACCACTTTTCATAACAAAAAACTATCGCCAAATAAACGGGAGAACGTTGCCATTGGAATATAAAAAAATAAATAAAATATAAGAATTTAAGGACACAATTGTTATTTTAATTAATAAAATAACTACTAAATCAGTAAAACATAATGAAAAATACACGCAAATGTCGAATGTAATACCACTAGATGACGTAACAAACACGCATAATGATTCTGACATCAAGTAAATGGGACTGCATTTTTGGCGTTTAATCTTACAGTTTGGCGGTAGTTTTTTGTTATGAAAAGCGGTCGACGGGTTAATAGAGAAGTACCTAAAAAATATGAGATTTCAGTACGAAATCTTCGCACGGGCCCTCTGGTTTTACTTCTTATTTTACATTATTGTACCAAAAAAAAAAAAAAGAAATTGTTGTTGAGTTAGATTGCAATGGAATTTATGCTTAAAAAATATTTTTAAATCTTACAAAATCACTAAATTGAGTGACAGGTATCAAACTAATTTTATTTGAAAAGTACTAGTTTTTTTTTTCAATTCAATGATATAAAAAAAAATGAAATTATGCAAAATTTAGCAGCGAATACAATAAAATCAAATACAGCAGGTCCGGTTTTGGCCACTATCGTTATGACGTCAACTTTACTGATGAACAAGTGTATACTTTAAAATGTAGATTTATTTTCAAAACAGTTTCTACGTTGAGAGATTAAAATAGTGAGAGGAAAAATTTTAAATAAACACTAGATCCATGGCTGCAGAACTCAAATCGAAGTGTTGTATTTTTTAAATAAGGGAGTCAAGCTTCGTTATTTCTTCTAACTATTAAATAATAGATGGCACGTCATTTACATATCTCAAACACTAACACTTGCGTTATTGGACTGAAAAATTAAACAGTAAAATTTACGTTTTAAAAAATGACGAAGGCTATTTATGGTTATAATTTGAAAAATTAATTATATTTTTTATAGTTTTTCTATTCTTTAAGGATGTAACATTTTATGTTTTTCATTATATCAAAATTTTGATATATATATTTATTGTGTTTACATTTACTTATATGTATTAATACATTACAAGTTTCTGAATTTGTTTGTATCTCACAAAATGTCTCTTTGCACCAGAAATTGACTGAACTACTAAGTTATTTCTAGCAAAAATAGTTTTGTAGCCCAAATCTGATTTATTTTAAATAACTGCTCTCTTAGGAAGTGGTACATCATTTAGAAGTAGAAAAATATTTTAAAACAGTGGAATTAAAATAATTTCAGTGGACAAAATCGTGTTTTCATATACATCGCAAAATGAGAGCAATTTATTTTCGAATTATTTATTCCAATTTTAAACGATATGATGTAAATATCAGATTTTTCATCATTATTAGAAAATTGGAATATACCCATGAAAAACAATTTATTAACTTTATTCGAAATGGCAGACTTCAGGGTAAGAATTTGTCAATAAAGAGATTTAATTTATGCATTCACAATTTGCACACGGAAAATTTGAGTGATCAATCCCTGAAATCAGTACTATTAGATATGCACACCAAAGTTATAATATTTATTTTGTAAGAAACAAAATTTCAAATATATGAATTAATCTTTAATTTTTTTGGTACTTTTATATTAGCTGGGCGCCGGGGATAACTCGCCAAATTTTGTTTCAATTGGCATCATTTGAATTGCAACCCTTTCAATTCAATTGATTTGAATTCAATAATCTGAATATCTTTTTCAATTCAATTCTTAAAGTTTTGTTATTTGTATTGATGTGTTCGTGTTTACGCATTTTATCATGATTATATTATAGCTATTTTTAAGTAGGTTTTGTAACATATTATATTGCAATATTAAAATATTGGTTGTTTTTATTAGCTAATGTAAAAATATTGTCCAGAAACAAAAATGCTTAACGATATTTAAAAAAAAAAAATTGGCGGTCACTGGCACCGGGCTAACGTAAAAGTACCAATTTTTTCTTTTTGTATAATTTAGAAATAATGCAGGTTAAAAATTCAATAATAAAATAGCATGTGTGAAATAAATGTAAAGACATTATGCAATTAAAATTAATCATAACTAAAGAAAATAAATATGTTTAACATTATGCACTAAAAATAAATAGAAAAACGAAATAGAATTTCATTTTCAGATGTACATTAAAATTTGCAATTCGAGATAATTGTTTTTTTTTTTTTTGTCGTACTAAAATATATATTTTTTATTTAACAAAGAAAGATTTTATATTAGAAATATTATGCGATGAAAAAGAAATCCTACAAATAAAATTGTACTAAATTCTTAATGGATAAACATTTTATTCAATTTAAAATTGATTTTTTAAATATAATTTAATTAATTACTCTTAATTATCAAAACTTTGAATATTTCTGACCATTTCTGAATGCAAAATATTAAAAACAAAAGTCAAATAATTTTATTTTGTGCCAAACTAAGTACTTAAAACATTTTGCGACGAGTGGATTCTTAGTTGAAATCTCTTATAAATATAAAAAAAATATTTTCTTTTCGTAAATAAGTACTTGGATTAAAAAAACTACGAAAATTCAGTTTACATAATTTGATATTTATTTAAATTTATCTGTTATTTCATTTTATCTTGAATTTCTACCTGGTTATGAAAAAAAATACTTCTGTTATATAAAAGACAATTAATTTTGTCTTTATATATATTTTAAAAAAAACTACGAAAATTCAGTTTACATAATTTGATATTTATTTAAATTTATCTGTTATTTCATTTTATCTTGAATTTCTACCTGGTTATGAAAAAAAAAATACTTCTGTTATATAAAAGACAGTTAATTTTGTCTTTATATATATTTCACCAAGAAAGAAATATCCTGTGGTTAAAGGTAATACACAAATAACATTTTTAATAATTAAATATTTTAAGTTATCAACTATTTTCGCATTGAAATGAGATGAAATAAAAAAGTTTGTTGTCTGTCTTTAGTAAACGATTCAATATTAAGACAGTGGGATCACAATCTGCAAAATTACTTTGGATTTAATTCCAACATATCTCATTCAGTTTTTTTTTATAGTTATAGAAAGAAAAGTCTTGTTTTATCAGTTTTAGTTTCAATCAATATATATATATATATATATATATTTCAATATTTTGAAATTTTTTTTCTACAGGGTGGTTGTAAATAAAATTACTCTACCCAGACCAATCTGGAGCCCTTTTTGGTTGTCAGATTTCGTTGAAACTTAGTATATACGTTATAAGAGGGCGAGATATACCCATAAAGACGAGATATATCCAATAAAATTAGTTCAACTTTAGACCACCAGGTGGCACAATTGCGCATAAATAACCGGATACATTATCGGAAACATAAAAATTATTCAATCACAGAATCTGTTCAATGTGAATTCCATTTGTGTCAATGACATTTTCAAAGCGTGTTAAAACATGTTCAACAGAAAGCAAGCATGACACACTATGTTACTTCAATTCCTGAAGAATCACTTCGTGCTTTTGTTGAACATGTTTTAACACGCTTTGAACAGTTTATTGACGCAAATGGAATGCACATTAAACAAATACCGTAATTAAATAAAGTTTTATGTTCCCGGTTCTTTATGCGCCGTCTTTTCACCTGGAGGTCAAAATTTGAACTATTTTTAATGGATATTTCTCTTGGCAATGGTCCATATAACGTTCTACCAAGTTTCTAAGAAATCCATCAACAAGAACGATTGGTCTAAGCTTTGGGTGTAACTTTAATTATGACCACTCCTGTACATTTATTTCTTTCTTTAAATCTCATTTTTTCTATTTTACACATATAAGGAAAGGTGGCCGAAAATGATCCCCTTAGAAAGAACTTGTGTAAAATAACCTAACTGTTGAAATAAAATTTTGGCCCTTTGCTTGCATGTTTTACACTATATTTTGCTTTATAAACACATTTTAATAATATTATAACCTAAATTGAGTAATGAAAAAAAAAAGATTTTTTAAAAAATGTCCAAAAGATCATTTTACCGTCACCAAAGGCGAAATGATCCTTCATTTAAAAATAATTGTAAATTGTTTTTTCATTGTCAAAATAAAGGGTATAAAAGTAATTATGACAATACATAACTGTAATTTACATCTAAAAACATACTTCAATAAGTAAACCAAGTCCATATTTCTGTGCATGAAAGACTGTAATCTAAATAAATATGAAAGTAAGTGCCTATCTTATGAAAGGTGTTATAAAAACCAATTTTTCAAAAAAAATCTGTTTAGACGCATAATACTGCGATCGCTTGAATTCCACCATTGCTTCTTCTTTACTTATCGCAACTAGTTTATGTGTTACCCTGTAGATAGCGCGACCTGTCTGGAAGAAAACATATGTGGATCATTTTGCCCGTAAGGATCATTTTAAGCCCCCTGACGCTAACTGTACGTTTTACTTTAGTTAAAATTGATGAAAAACGTAATACATGAAATTTGACGTCTAACTTCATATAAAATTTATCTTTTTGAAATTATGAACATTATACATACACGTATTTCAATCTTATATACTCAAGTACTCATTTCTTAGAGGAGAAGGTGTAAAAACGGGCACTTGTGTAAATATGGGCACCCCTCTCAAACAGGCCATGAGAGGTGCTTAATATTGACGGCCAGGGCTGTAAATGATGTAATTTGTTGATATGAGATAGCGGAGAGTAGTTGGAACCGTTCTTTCAAGTAGTGTGGACGCAGCGTGAGTTTTTGTGTGAATTGGTGTTTATTCTGGAATGCAAACTTTTGACATCTATCTGAATTCGTTTTCTTTTTATGTTCTTATGGTTAGTTTAAAATAATTTCACGGTGATATCCGGAAAGCGGAGATCATATGCTACTTTTAGAAACACGCCTTTACTCACTCACGCCTTTAGTTTACATGTGAAAGTGGCCATTTTTCTTAGGTGGGGTTGGTGTAAATATGGGCCCCCATTTAAAAGGAACCCATAATTATACCACCTTTTCTCTTAAACAACATAAATTATTTCGATATTTTTTTCACGGTAAAACGGCAATTACCTACATTATACACATTATTAAATGTATTATAAAATAAACCTAACAAACGCTTTGAAATAAAAGAACTGTAAAATTACCTTAGATGTAGATAATAAAACCTTTACAGATAATTATAAAGCCATTTTATTATCTATAAATCCTGAAAGCATTCGTAAGTTTTATTTTATAATACATCTGATAATGTGCGTAATCTGACATAATGGCGTAATGCCAAGAAGGAGGGATGGGAACACCAAAGTACTTAAAGAAAAGACGAAATAAAATTGACACACAAAACGATACGATTCATCATCGGACTCGTCAGAGTACTGTGACCATCTTCTTGTGGTCGGCGATGATGATATCAATTTGGATATCAACGATGGGTATAAACCAGCCCCGATCGATGCAACTGGAAAGTTCTCTGAAGACACTCGCGGAGAAGTGTGGGTTAAATGTGTTGTGTGCCAAATGTGGCCACACTTAGATTGTGGCCAGTTTTGTTTGCGATTTCTGTAAATGATTTTCTTATGTAATAAATACATTCTGTAGTGTTTTATCCTGTTTTAAAACATTTTAAACGATTTTTGTGATTTTTTGGGAGAGGGCCCATATTTGCATATCATTTTTTCTGGTGCATTTTTAAAAGCTTTTTGTAAATCTTCGTTTTCGAACTGAAATAATTGATATTAATCATTGTTTTACTTCCTTTCATTTAGTAAACTTATTATAGTTGTTAGTAAAGATAAAAAATCTAGAATTTTTCAAAAAAAAAAAAGTCATTTTAAGTCAAAAACAAAAGAGGGTGCCCATATTGATACCTTTTCCTTTATTAATTACCATTGAAAATAATTGCTTAAAAATAGACAATTCTTCAAAAATTGAAATAATGCAAGGTTATTAGAAATGTATTGCGATAATAAAATTAAAGATTTAAAATTAAAAAAAATTACAAAATTTAAATAAATCAAACAAATTAACGAGCATTTTAAAATATTAAATTTAAAAGATAAATTCGTTTTTGTTTGAAAAAAAAAAAAAAAAAGAAACTGCACATCCAATTAGTTTACTGATAATTTAGTAAAATGCAACGACGATATTAAAATAAAATAGTTATAAAATTACATTGTAGATAGAATCAAAGAATAACTTTATCTGTGAATTAGCAAAATTGATTTGCTTTCATGAAATTAAAGATTTAAAATGAAAATATTTAAATTAAATAAATAATTTTGAAAGTTAACGAGTGTTTTAAATATTAAATTTCAAAAATTGAATGAAACTTTTGTTTCGGGAAATAAAAATAAAAGTAACAAAATATCTACATCCAATTTCTTTATGCATAATTCAATAAAATACTGCGACATTTATTTAAAATTGTTATCCAATTATATTTTAGGCAAGATCAAAGAATATTTTTTAACTGTCAAAAAGCAAAGTAATTTAAATAAAAAGCTTTACTGCAAATCTAATTTATCGATGTTAAAATAAGAAGGGCAATTTTTAGGTACGTTCGTAATTATATAAATACGTAACACCTATAATCGTCGTCTAGTACGTCTGTCCGTCTGTCCGTCTCTCCGCATATAACAGCGCAAAATCTACCCTACCAAATGGTTTAAAATTTAATATATATTATCGTTGTAGAATTTTGTCGAGACATTTCAAATTTTATGAAAATCTAATCAAAACTTTAAAAAATATATTAATAAAAGTTTTCCTTATTCAATATAATAAAATATAACACCTTGTAATAGTATATTACTTTTAAATGCTAAAGGTGTAAAATTAACAACTATAATATAAATTAAAATAACTTTTATTAGTTGTTTTACATGTTTCGACTCTTCTGAGTCATTTTCAAAAACAAAATGAGAATATTCTAAAGCTGCACTTTCCTTATTCTATTAAATCCTATCGTACGTAATCTATATAAAAAAAAAGCGCACGTCATGTGACTGAGGAAAACAAATACGGGAAAAGCACTTCTTTTTTCATATGCCAGGTGGCCATTTTTTTTTTCAAATTCATTTTTACGAAACATCGTTGAAAAAAATTGTTTCTTTGAGAGATGAGTTTCATTAAAAAATGTACAGATTGTAAGATAACTTCAGTGGCAATTACGTTAACAGCCGAATATCGCAATCCATTAGAATAAATAGTCACAGGAGATTCGGTCATTATGAGTCTTAAAAATATTAAACCATGGACGTAATAATTCTTAAAGCAAGATATCCATGGTGAATTTTACAGTGCTGTCTGGTGTAGAAAAAAAATCGCATTTGTAAACGTGGCATATGTAATAAGAAAAATAAAGGCATGCCCGTTTCGCTCGTAGCAGACAATATAATTCATTTCACTGAAATAATAAGGATGATTTTTTTTTACATTGTGAAACTAGTTATAAAATGTACACACCTCCTTTGTCACATTTAACGTACAATTTCTAACTTGTTTAAAAATTCATGTCGTTCAAATTCTCATATCATAAAAATTTCATGGCGAATAATGAAAAATGCTTACAATGTTTTACAGCTCTTTACCTTATTAGCGATGGTACATTGGCGCACCAAAATACCAATTGACACCCGCTAAATTTATATAGAATTCTTTTTCTTATTTAAGAACAGAATGTTTGAGAAATTTGAAAAGGAACAATACTGTTACAATTTAGTAGTGACAATCACCCAAATTGTGTGCCACTGCCCTTTACTAATTTATCAATAACATGTTATTGAAAAGAGATTGTTTAAACTTTTTTAATAAAATGCTAGCTGCTTTGCTCGGATATACGGTGTTCCGACCTCCTTAGAAAAATATCTAATAAAAAATCAGCAATAGTTGTCTTATTCGTCTAATCTTCCATAATCGGGTTCATTTCAGATGTTGACGACGAAATCGCTAAAATAGCTTAAATACTTGTTTAACTATTTTTTAGCAGATTGGTTTAGCTGTATTTTATGTATTTCATTGTTGTAATTTCATTGCTATAATTTCAAAGATATTTTTTTCCGAATTAGGAAACTAGCTAGATCATTTTCTTGTGCTCGAGTTTGTATTGAAGGCAAATTTTTTTTAAATCGTTACACCGTCTATTATATCGTCCGTAATTCTATTCATGATCAATGTCCAAAAGTATCGACGAGAATTTTGGTTATTGAACATTAATTTCGAAAATTGATTTCACCTATGAAGACTAATTTTTTCCGAAGTCGAGACCTAGTTAGAAAATTTTCTCGTGCTCGATTTAGCATAGACGGGAAATTCTGAAAATTGTTACGCCGTCTTTGATATCGTCCGTAATGGTAGTGCTGATCAATAACCAATAGTATGGGAGAGAATTTTTGGTTAATGAACATTAATTTCGAAAATTGCTTAAACCTATAAAAACGAATTTTTCCGAAGTCGATACCTAGGAAGACCATTTGCTCGTGCTCGATTTCGTATAAACGGGTAATTTTTGAAAATTGTTACGCCGTCTTTGATATCGTTCGTAATGGTATTGCTGATCAATAACGAACAGGATGGGACAGAATTTCGGTTACTGAAAAGTAATTTCGAAACATGCTTTAACCTAAGAAGAGTAATTTTTTTGAAGTTGAGACCTAGCAAGGAAAATTTTCTCGTGCTCGATTTAGTATCGACGGAAAGTTCTAAAAATTGTTACGCCGTCTTTGATATTGTCCGTAATGGTATTGCTGATCAATGACCAATAGTATGGGTTAGAATTTCAGTTACAGAAGATTAATTTTTTAAGCATGCTTTAACCTAATAAGACTAATTTTTTTAAAGTCGAGACCTAGCATGGCAATTTTCTCGTGCTCGATTTAGTATAGACGGAAAGTTCTAAAAATTGTTACGCCGTCTTTGATATCGTCCGTAGTGGTATTACTGATCAATAACGAACAGTATAGGACATAATTTCGGTTACTGAAAAGTAATTTCGAAACATGCTTTAACCTAAGAAGAGTAATTTTTTTGAAGTCGAGACCTAGCAAGGATCGATTCTCGTGCTCGATTCCGTGCTCGATTTCGAGACGGAAAGTTCTGAAAATTGTTACGCCGTCTTTGATATTGTCCGTAATGGTATGGGTGAGAATCTCAGTTACAGAAGATTAATTTCGAAAATTATTTAAACCTATGAAAGCGAATTGTCCGAAATAAAGACCTAGTTAGATCGTATTCTCATATTGGAATAAGGCTTATTTAATGAAAATCGTTGGAAATATTTTTAATTTCTACCATCGTTTTCAGAAAAAGCATATAAAACGAATTTTTCCGAATTAAAGACCAGGCTAGACCGTTTTCTCGTTCTCAATTTAGTATAAGAGCCATGTTTGATGAAAATCGTTCGATATTAAGCAGTATTTTAAGCGATGGGTTTGTTTTAACCTGTCAAAACAAACTTTTCCAAATTCTGGGCCTAGCTAGATCATTTTCTCGTGCTGAATTGATATAGAAGACACGCTTCGTGTCATCGTGTCTGATGTTTATTGTTAAAGACATGAACGAAAATACAGGTTTACTTTAGAGTATGGACCAAGTATTTTTAACATAATAAGTGTATTGTAGCCCTTTATATCTTTATCTCTATACAAATTTTGCTTATCATGTCTTCATCTATCACGTTTTTTATCACCTTTTCGATTTTTTCAAAACTATCTATTCTCGTTCTTAATTAACTTAAATTACTTAATTAAATTAATTATCTTATAACTCTTCTTGATATTGTTTTCTTAATAGATCTATGAATTCAAATTACGTGTTAAATGCTATTGATGCTAAGCGTGTTAAATGATATTAATTATAAAGTAAAGCAATTTCAGGCACAATTTTAATTTTCACAATAAATACGATTCTAGTCTATTTTTGTATACTACAGGGTAGATTTTCTCTTGCCTATATACATTTGCTTCATGTATATATCATTTTAATAACATAAATTGTCTAAATAGCAGTTTGAATTTTAGAATTTTATAGCAAAGAGCATTTTCAGCTCTGAATTTGTTTTAACCTGTCAAAACGAATTTCCTTAAATTCGGGACATAGATAATTTTCTCGTGATTGATATAGCATAGAAGGAAATTTTCGTGAAAAAAGTTCCAGCCATTTTCGATATCATCCGTTGCTTGCTCGTTAAATATATATGGATTTATACCACGGACTAATGCATCTTCAATTTATTATACACAGACTATGGTGATATTTATTATATGATTATGATTATTACAGTGCTCTTAAATGCTCATATATTCATGAGTTTAGATTATTTTTATTGCTCATTTAATTTATTGTTATTTCTAAAAAAATACTGATATTTCTTTAAGCTTAAATTATTAAATGAAATCCCTAATCTTGTCAAAATAAATTTATCAGTGACTCTTCGTGTTTCTTCTCCATTTCAAAATAAAAATTATAACTCCTTGTAAAACTATTATCCATTTATCAAACATTATACATCAAAGTTTTAAAATGGCGTAGTCCTGGAATTTTTATATATTTCTATTGATCGCCGTTTAAGTTTGCATTACTTACTATAATTTATTTTTGTAACATCAAAGAATTTAACAAAAATTCTTTCTGATTCTCTGCAAAACTTGAAGGATCACATAGTTTCTAAAGTATTGGGAGAATTCATTAAATAGAGACCAAAGACATGATCAATAAATATCTGATTTTCAGTTAAATTTCCGAAAAATACTTTAAGAAAAAATACAGGTTCATGAACGGTCTTAAGATTTTTCTTCATGTTTAAAACTCAAAATATTTAAACTTTGCAAAATTAACTATTAAAAAGTCTTTATATATATTTTTTTATTGTGACAAATATTCTAAGTAATATTTAAAATTATGTAAACGTAAAGAGTATGTTAGAGTTTGATATAAGGTAATCTGAATTAAAATCTTATAAAAAGCGATCAATTTATTTTATAAATGTTATGACTGAAATTATTACTTGAATTATTTTTAAGGTACGAGCAGGGAAGACCGAGCTATGCTCGGTCAAAATTAAATTTGAGTTCAAATATCATGACCCATGACCAAAATGACCCACTAATTGAATTTTCTCGAACATGTGACTTAGACCAACAGTCTTCTCGTGCCCGAGAACCATAGGATGCAAAATTTAGTGTAAATTGAGTCGCTTTTTAGATCTTGACCCACAAAGACCCAGAAATGACCGACTAATCGAATTTTCTCGAACATGTGACCAAGCCCAATAGTCCTCTCGTGCCCGAAAATAGTCGGATACAAAATTTCGTCAAAATCGTTTGAACCGTTTTTTAGATACAATTAGCTTGACCATGACCTAAAATGACCCAAAATGACCCACTAATTGAATTTTCTCGAACATGTGACCTAGCCCAACAGTCTTCTCGTGCCCGAAAACCATTGGATGCAAAATTTAGTGTAAATTGAGCCGCTTTTTAGATATTGACCCATAATGACCCAGAAATGACCCACTAATCGAATTTTCCTGGACATGTGACCTAGCCCAATGATTTTCTCGTGCTCGAAACTCGTAGGACACAAAATTTAATCAAAATCGTTAGAGCCGTTTTTGAGATAAAATTAATTTGACCCGCGTTTACCCAAAAATTACCCACTAATCGAAAGTTCTCGAACAGGTGACCCAGCCCAATAGTCTTCTCGTGCCCGAAAATGGTCGGATAAAAAATTTCGTCAAAATCGTTTGAACCGTTTTTTAGATACAATTAGCTAGACCATGATTCAAAATTACCCAAAATTACCCACTAATCGAATTTTCTCGAACATGTGACCTAGCCCAATGGTTTTCTGGTGCCCCAAAATGGTAGAATACGAAATTTCGTCAAAATCGTTACACCCGTTTTTAAGATAAAATTTGCATATATATATAACCACACACAAGATTTGCTCGTATTAGAATATATGATATGTATACTATATGACATTACATATCATTGATTAAAAATAACACCAACAGTTGGAAGCAATTATTTAACTTTATAATAACAGTAATTTAAACAAATAATTAAATGCAATTCACTTTGTAAACTTTGAGAATATCAACAACGCATGCTTATATACTTCTGAAAAGTACTACGTAATTGTATAATTGTTTTCTAATTTAATGGTTTAATGCTTTTATCATTTCATCTATTCTATTTAGCACTACATGTATATTTGTTTAAATTATTTTAAAATATAATATTTTGAATATACAGAGTGTTCGCTAATTGTTCGTTATAAGCCATCTGTGATGCAATCACATATTTTATTTCCTTTTTCATTTTAAAATGTTTCAAAATTAATATTTCCCCATTTAAACTGTATTTAAAAAAATAAAAGAAAAAAGCATTTATTTTTTATTTCTTTATTGAGTGCGTCTTCCTAAATTTCTAATAAATAAAACCTACTAATAAGACATAATTAATATACTACTTTAAAAATATCATTTCTTTTCTTTTTTTTCCGTTACAGTTTAACAATTAAATTTTATACTTCTTCCCCTTTGATATTCATTTTTTTCGGTTATCTGTTTTTATTTAAATAAAAACGGTATTTTAAGTAATAGCACAGAGGTGTCGCTAGACTAGGTGGCTCCTTATAGGGTTGTCGTACTTGGCATGTTCGTTTCGCCAAGGGCGATGTTTGTTTTCACTTTCTGCGTACTCAATTTAAAATTTTCCATTTTAATTTCTATCTAACGTCTGTTACCCGTGCATTTAGTTGGGAATCTATTTTTTTCGCCAGTATTTATGTTGGCGATATTGTTTAGATAAAATTTAGTTAGTTATGTAACTGTTACGGTGACATGAGGTCATGCGCTCTCCTTAGTGTCGATTAAATGAAAAGCAATTATGTCCTTTTAAATATTTTTGCTGCTAATCCTTTGACTCGTAACTCATCTGTATTTTATTGCTTCAACGTCGCCTGAAAAATAAAGATTTTGTCGAGCACGGAATAGAATTAATTCATTTTTAAAAAATCGACCTTTTCAGCCAGTGAAAAAAAGTTTTCGAACCTGAGATTCTATACTCCACTATATGAAAATGGCACACGTGATGGTTGAACGCCATCATTTTGTAAAGGGATAATCATTCATCATTTTGTAAAGGTAAATTTTGTAAAGGAATAGAGGGTTGTAATTCACGAACTCAGTCAAGTTATACAAGGTGTCTCTCTCCAACAAGGGTGTCTCTCTCCAACAAGGGTGTCTCTCTCCAACAAGTGTGTCTCTCCCTGTTGTTGACAATTTTAATAACATTGAAAATAGTTTTGCTTTATTATTACCTGACGGACCTTGAATCGGTGTATTGTTGTAAGTTTACTATATATTCGTCATAGGCTCCATATATACTGTCAGGTACATTTAGATTTACGGATCAGCTTGCTCGGTGTTGTTTGGATATAAATGATTTAAAGTGTTTCTTTTTATGTCATTACATTTCACAAAAAGAAAATGTATAGAAATATAGTAGAGGTATGTTTATTGTTAAAGACATGAACGAAAATACGGGTTTGCCTTGGAGTATGATTGGCGCAGCTTGTCCCTAATGGGACCTTGCGCCATAAAATCCTATACAACCAACCAACCTTAGAGTATGGACCAAGTATTTTTAACATAATAAGTGTATTGTAACCCTTTATATATTTATCTCTATACAAATTTTGCTTATCATGTCTTCATCTATCACCTTTTCTATCACCTTTTCGATTTCTTCAAAACTATCTATTCTCTATAGTATTAACTTAATTATCTTATAACTATTTTTGATAATGTTTTGTTAATAGGTCTATGAATTCAAATTACGTGTTAAATGCTATTGATGCTACGCGTGTTAAATGATATTAATTATAAATTAAAGACATTTCAGGCACAATTTTAATTTTCACAATACATACGATTCTAGTATATTTCTGTATACTACAGGGTACATTTTCTCTTGTCTATATACATTTCTTTCATGTATAATATCATTTTATTAACATAAAATGTCTAAATAGCAATTTGGATTATAATAACATATTTCATGTTTATTGTTTAAAAACTACTCCGTAATTATCAAAATTTCAAGACTTTAGCCAACAAACTGAAAAATCATTACAAAAATAGCCATTCAATTTAATTTTCTATGAATTTATGTTAAAATTAAGAAGATATTCCCGTCTGTTTGATCAGTCAGAGAATATCAGAAAGATAAAATGTATGTTTGGATCAGAAATTTTATCAAACTTTGAATGTTTAATACGAACACAAAATTTTTGCAACATATTTAGGTCTTATAAAAAGTTTACCTGACGATAGGAAACGGTAAGTCGTTCGACAAGCAGTTTAGAAATCATGAAAATTTAAAATAGAGACATTTGGTTACAGACATTTGGTATGTTTTTCTTCAAAAAGCTATTCCCGGATGGCCTAGCAAGAATGTACATAACATACATCCTCAGTCGAAAATATAAAAAGTGACAGCCAAACCTACATCTGCAAACTTAATTATTCAAAATAATAAAAAAAGAAAAAGAGCCATTTCAAAATTGTCAAACATTTGGATGATTGGTAGGTTGAATTGCGTTTAGTTTCAGAAGGATTCTTTAGTGACATGCGGGGCCAAAATTTGGAAATTTGAAAATAAGCATCCGGCGTTGCCCGGTCCCGTCAAAAAATAATACGAAACGCGAAATCACTCTAAAAATCGTTTCACGAAACCCTTCTTCTCTTCTTCTATTAAGGTATTGAAAATATGATAAAGTGATAAATTGAATCATATATAATAGTTTAACCGACGATATAAAACGGTAAGTCGTTTGTATAAGTAGTTTATAAATTATGAAGTTTTAAAATAGAGGCATTTGGTTACAGACATTTGATATGTTTTTCTTCATAAAGCTATTCCGGGTGGCTTATGAAGCATGTACATAACATACATCCTCAGTCGAACACATAAAAAGTGACAGCCGAACCCTACATCTGCAAACTTAATTATTCAATGTAATGAAAAAAAGAAAAAGACCCATTTCAAAAATGCACAACATTTGGATGATTGGTTGGTTGAATGACGTTTAGAGGCACAATGTCTCTTTAATGACATGCGACACCAACATTTGGAAATTGGAAAATAAGCATTATCGTAAATATGATAAAGTGATAAATTGCATCATATATCACATGATGTTTTTATTAATAACAGATTATAAATAAAATCACCACGGATATAGATTATGCCTTGAATGCTTCCTTGAAGCGTTATCCGTACGCTCCAAAAAGGCAGTTAACGCATATTGGATTAATGGTATTTTATTAAGCGCTCAGGGGCACAAACAAGCATGTTTTAGTGCGTGAAAAATTTAAGTTTATCTTCTGCTCATTTAAACATAATATCTTCATGTATATCCGATATTCCAGTTTCAAATATAATAAACATTATCACAGATATACGATGAATCAAATATTATATTTTGCATTTTTAGCTGATAACTAGCGATAGTTGAGGTATGGACTTTGATAAAATATGATGTAGTCCGCGGGAAGGCTGTCGCTCTGTGTACTTTATTTTGTCCTTTTGATTGCAGTCCCGATATGAATGAAAATATTTAAAAAAATCTTTTTTTATACTCATATATCTCCTCAATAAAATATTTTTGTTAATTCCTTTTGTTTTAGGAAATGTAAAGAAAATAAATGTAACGTTCTTACGGTCACATAAACAGTCTATCAATTATTAGAATATATTTTTAAAAAATTACCTCTTCCAATTACTCACAAATTTAATATAAAAATTGCATAATGTTTTTTATTTTTAGGATAACATAATCGGTAATTTTTATAATAAAATATTTAACAGCACAGAGTTAAAAAAAATAATATGTTTCTACCATTTTCTTTTCAATGTTTTGATTTATAAAAACATTCCTCGTTATGATCGTAGCGAAAGATTTTAACATAATTTAAATTTATGTTGTATTTAAAAATTGGATGTTTAGTTGTTTTTAGAAATGATTTCTTTATTATTAGGATATATTTGAATGCCATTTACGCATAAAACGATTTTAAATTTCTGTTTTGTTGAAGGAAACACCACTTTTTAAATTTCAGACATCAGATAATCTCATAAATATAAAGCATTTTATGCACGAAAATCAAAATAAAGCTGCATTGTTTTGAAAAACAAAACATATAAAAACATAAAATATATACGATTTAGTTTTTCAGCTGAAGGATGTTAAACACGATTTTCAGCAGGGCAAATTGAGCGTAAGGATTTTGAATGTGTTTGAATAATTTACGACATTGTTTAATAAAATAAAATAAAATAACAGAATACTTTTCTTAGAATTGCTGTAAATATTTCACTTAAAGTACTCTGCATATACTACTTTATTGAAAATTTAGTGTTGTCGTTTTTGTCTGAGAGTTTGTGTATTTCGTATAAAAGCAAATTTTAAAATTAGATACCTTATGCATCTTATTAAATAAATTTATTGCCTTCGCATATTTCGAAATGTTGAATAAAAAAGTTATTCAATAAAAAGTTAAAATTTCAGTGCAAATGCACCTTGTTTAATAATTAAAATTCATATAGATACAAATGAATGTAAATATATTGCTTGAAGGTGCGTAAAAACATACATAAAAACATTTAAAAACACATTAAAGTCATTTTAAAATCATGACGTTTTCAACCGTTTTCGGTCATCATCAGTGAAAAACTAATAGTTAAGTAGTAACCTTGAAGTAAAATGGTTTGTTCCGGGCAAGCTAGAAGATGCGAAGACACAACAACTCAAGTTAACTATTAGTTTTTCACTGATGATGACCGAGTAAGTTCGGTTGAAAACGTTATGATTTTAAAAGGACTTTAATGTGTTTTTAAATGTTTTTATGTATGTTTTTAGGCACTTTCAAGCAATATATTTACATTTATTTGTATCTTTATGAATTTTAAAAAAGTTATTTTTTCAAATTTTGCATGAAAGATAATTTTTGTATCATTAATATTTCTTGTATTTTCCTTAAATTTTCTTAAATATGCTACCTTAGCATTATCAATGTGTCTGTTACTGGAATTTCTTATCCATTTACCATCAAATAAGTATTATGCGATTATTCTGAAAAGAGAACTGTGTAATTTTATTTTCAATTCCATGACTTGTTCACGAAATATGCATAGTGAATTCATCTACGAAATTGTCGAATGTTAATTCATTCACTCATTCATTCATAATTGTATAAATTAGCCAAAATAATTGTCTATGGAGAAATAAACAGATTTTAATTTCCTATACAAAACTGAAACAAAAGCACATTTTAAAATTATATTATGATTCCCCGAATATTACGTAAATATTTTCAACGCGATGTATCAAGATTCATTATTAAACGCGCGTGTACAAAATTAGTTCTTATAAAATTAAAGAAATTTTTAATTAAATTCACATAAGAAACAATATGTTCTATAGCACTCATTGCTTTTAAAACGTTTCATTATTATTTAGACAAACTTAATATTCATTGGATATTTTTAATGACAACAATTAATTTGCTTTTCAATATTTAGCTCTCACAAATGATTAATGTCTCATATTTGAGAGGAGTCGAGAAAATTTTGTGAAAAATGTCAATGTTTCTGGGGGGGGGGGGGGGAGTGTGAATAATATGAGACGTTAATTAAAACATTGTCTTTGTAAATATTACGTTTTAAAAAAAATCAATATGGGAAGGTTTTTAAGCATTATTCAACAACCATTCGGTGGAATACGGAGACAGTTTCTTTAATTATGCATAAATTGCTAACGCATTGCAAACTAATCAAATGCATCCAATAAAAATGAAGTTATCGTTAGGATTTCCAAAATTTAAACCTGAATAATTCTTAAACTACTTCACCGAATTTTTTACCATTTGGTATCCGAAAATTAAACCAAAAATTAAAATTTCAATGCCAAAATTAGATGCTAGTAAATGAAATTTAATATTTTGTTACACATTTTATAAGTAGACGAGCAAATTTTAATTAGTTGATGTTATTAATAATGGAATGGTACCAGTAACAATTTTGGAAAATTTTTTGTGTGTGTGTCAGGGCAGTGGAAATTCAATTTTCAAGTTTTTTTTTTTTTTTTTTTTTTTTTTTTTTTTTTTTTTTTATAAAAATGAAACAAAAATTGCTTTTCAGCCTGCAGAATCATTTAATAATATTTCTACAGATTGGATTATAAATAGAAAATATATATATATATATATATATATATATATATATATATAATATATATATATAAAACAGAAAAAATTAATTATAAAGTAATTTATTATTTTATTTTTTAAAAATATAACTAATTTTTAGGTTGTTAACAAGATGCTTTAAAATGTAGATTTTCATATAATTTCTTGTTTAATCAAGTTATGTGAAATATTTTCGTTTTAGACTAAGTGCATTAATGTTTCAAAAACAGTTAAGTCATTAAAAGAAAAAAAACAGAAATCATTTATTTGTGAATTTTATTTTTCAATGTGTAAATAATCTGTAGGAAGAAGAAAATACCATAAATATTCAATTTTGTTACACAGAAAACAATCTATAAACAGAGTGCGATAATTTATTATTCGTTCATTTAAAATGACTAATTTTACAAAAGAACGTTTAAAAAAATCTAAAACGGCAATTCTTCAAAAATTATGAAAAAATTATAGAGAGAATATAAGCTTTATTCTATGATTCATACATGGCATACAAATTTAAAGTTTATCACTCGATTACTTAAGAGAAAGAAAAAAAAACCGTACACTATTGTTTTTGTTGTATCTGTGAGATCACATGACATAATTTCCATATTTATGCATTTTACGATCTATCAAGGAAAGTTAGTAATTAAATAGAAGTGTATATTCTTTTGCATTTAATCACAAACACTTAAAAAAATAATTGGTGCTCATATTTATACACTTTGTGAAGCGATATATCGTGCCAAAGTAATAATTAAGTATAAATGTATGTTTTTTTGCCTATAGTCACAAATATAAAAACTAAATAAATAAACAAAATCGACCTCACTTCAAAGTCACTTACCGTACAGATACGAGGAGATTAATTGAGTGTTAAAATATGATGTTTTATTCACAAGAATTTATTCAGTCACTAAATTGGTACACTCTAATGTTTTGTGATTTAAAGTCATACTTAGTTATAAAAATCTGTTATAAAATTTGGGATGATATGCATATACAAAAAAAAAAAAAAAAAAAAAAAAAAAAAATTATAGTTAATACAAGAAGTTCCTATGATTTTCTCGGATGACTGATTTCATTTCATTTCATTTAACCCGAGAGCAGGCACGTCTTTTTTTTTAGAACGCTAGTAGTCGCACTCGGTCCATTTGCCGCCGTAATCAGTTGGCAGAAAATAGAGATTAAAATTGCCCGTGTTACTAGATGATCAAAAACGAAGAACGTAGAGGAAAAATATTGATTGAATGTATTTATTTTATTTAAGTATATTGTGGTGTTTATTTCTAAATATAAATACTATATGGCAGTACCACAGCAAGTTGCTACTGACACCTACCGGTAAAAAGGTTGTTTACTGCTGATTGTATATGTAGTGTGTGTTCTGTGTTCTATGTAATTGTGCTGTGCTGTTAATTAAACGATGTTTAAAGTAAATTAATGAGTCCACCTCGATTCTTAAAAATGCTGCTGTTACAATTTATTAAATTTACATAACTATAACATAATAAAAGGGCGACGAAGAATTTCGAATTAATCAGAAAGTGGCTATAAGAAATTATACTCCTGAAGCGTAGTGGAAAATTGGTCGCATTATTGCAAGAGAGGGCAAGTCGCATTATAGAATTCAAGTTGTTTCAAATACTTGGAAAAGGCATGTTAATCAGATAACTAATGTCGGTTCAAAGATACATTTAACTAATGATTCAAATTCTGAAGAGAGTGATACAGAAAGTTACAAAAGTGATAATACAGTTGTTAATCAACGTGATTCTCAGCTAATGCCTCCTAGAGTCTCAGATCTTCGACCAACTGACTCTGTTTTCCCATCTACTCTAAATCCTAAACCAGATGACTCTGTTGTCCCAGCTACTCCAAATCTCAAACCAGATGACTTTGTCCTCCCAAATATTCCAAGTCCTGTTCCAGTAGACTCTGAATTGATACCTTAAATTCCAAAACCCATGCTGCCAAATACTTCTATTGATGATGCTACAGATACTCTAAATAACTATTTTTCTTCACTACAGGTACGTAGAAGATCAACAAGATTTACAAGAGCTCCCACTAGATTCCATTTTTAAGCAGGAGAGATTTGTGGTGTTTATTTCCAAATATAAATACTAGATGGCAGCACCACAGCAAGTTGCTACTGACACCTACCGGTAAAAAGGTTGTTTACTGCTGAATATATATGTAGTGTGTGTTCTGTGTTCTATGTAATTGTGCTGTGCTGTTAATTAAACGATGTTTAAAGTAAATTAATGAGTCCACCTCGATTCTTAAATATGCTGCTGTTAAAATTTATTAAATTTACGTAAGTAAAACATAATATATATATTTTGACATTTAAATAAATATTTTTAATAACTTTTTCGATTTTCAAAATATATTAAAATAATAAACATTAAATAATAATTTGACTGAATTTAAACAATATGATTAAGAAAATAATTTAACTAAATTAACAATTACTTTATATTCAAAACATAATTCTGAAAACATCCAAACAACAAAAGTAGGATAATTTTTACTTTGACTCCTTAACCCCCCTCCCTCCCCAATATTCCATAAGAATCCAATATTCCAATAAATATTTTTAGCTATACATAGAAAATAGAAATGAATTTCTTTAGTTTTAATACTTAAGAAAAAAATACTAACTAAATATTCCACTCATAATAAAATAAACTTTATGCAATATTTTATTAACTAACTAAATTTACGACAGTGAGAAACTCGAATATGCAACACATCTGTACCAAATTAATTAAGATTATGTGAAAATTATCAACTCTTTTAACATTAAAAATACATTTTTAATTAAACTCACTTAAGAAACAATACGCTGTAGTGCATTAATGCTCTTTAAACTAATTTTATTCATCATTTAAAAAACCTTATTTTTGATTGGAAATTTTAAATGACAATAATGAACCTGTTATTCGATCATTAGCCTTAACAAATGATTAAGCACTCGTTATTGAGAGAATTTCTAAAGAAAGTACCAAACTTTTGTTTCTGGAAAAATGTTCTAAACCGTTAATTACGACATTGCTTTTCAAAAGATGAAGTTTTTGAATAATTACACCGGTGAAAGAGTAATTTAAATATAAAGTGGTTAACTGAAGTGTCTGTAGTGTACAGCTTTAACACTTTACAATTTTTCAATTGAGCAGGCATATAATAGAACAATAGAATTAATAATCTTTTAAATAATTACTATTAGGTTATGGGAATGGTGCATTATGGTACATTTTTTAAAAATATAAATATGTAAGAATACAAAGAGGAAAATTTTCTATTGTATCAAAGTTGTTTATAAAACAGTAGTTATAATAGATATATATTTTTTTTCGAAGAACATGTTATCTATTTTTTAACAGAAAGTTTTTATCTTTTTAGAAAGGAATTGTTACCCATTTTTATGTTTACTGTTTGAAAATTAATTAAGGATAGACTAATGAACTTGAAATACTTCAAAAATGTAAAAAAGTATTAAATATCATGTTATTTATAATTTTAGTAACTTTGTACTTGAATACCTTTTTGTGTTATTTATTTTTAATGCTTTTATTTTTAAAAATAGGTTTTAACTATTTTTATTAAAAACGTCATGTCGTATTTGTATATTGCGGAAATTGTTTTTTGAATGTAAGAAATATATCAAGAATTATCTATATTTATATCTTGGTAGTTACATTTGTAGTTATTGAATTTTATTTGTTTATGTATTATACGTAGTTAAATATTTTAAATATTCTGTAAATGTTTTTAAAAATATATATTAAATTCTGGTTTATCGTAATTTAAAAAAAATATATATCTTTAAAAATGTCTCAACTTCAAACATTTAAAATACTTTTAGCGTCAAAATTGTATGTTTAGAACATGATCTATGTTTCTGGACAGTCTTTTTCACGATCTAGCAAATCGCCATTGCCATATAGGGGATCCCAAAGAAAATGCCTCTGATTTTTTAAAGTAAGATAAATGAGTCTAAAACAAATGGCGATTTTTTACGGTTGAAAAATTGACCTCTTACATTTTTGTCACATTTTAGTGTAGGTATTTTCACTAGAAAAATCATTCAAGTTTTTGTTATATCAGCTGTTTTTAAACCACTTTTTAAACCAGTCTTTTATTTAGAGTTCAGATGAATTAAATGTGTTTAAGTGTGCAAGTATCGGATATATGTATGCTAAGAATTTTATATAAAACACGTACGCGATATTAAATTCATTAATTGCTGCATAATATTAATATAAGACATACATAAACTCCCTTTATATGTAAGCGGTGTTACTAAACTTTGTTACTGAAACTCAACATTGTTTTTTTTTTTTTTTAAGGTTTTATTCATAAAATGTGTTGTAATAAATTATAGATTTTTATTTTAGATTTGTATATTGGAAATTTGAACGTATCATTTTATTATATAGCATTCTTTTTAAATTCCGATTATTTAGATTATTATTATATAATTATCCATTAAGTAGAATATTTTGATTTCATAAAAGTGTTTTACGTTTATCTTTAATGTAATCATTTAACTTGTATATCATATATTAAACTTTTCCTAATTTTCTCTAATCCCTTTAATTGAAAAAATAGGTTATTTTATTTATTTATTTGTTTGTTTTTAGACCGCTGACCAGGGCCCTATGTGCCGGGCTTTTAACCAGCTTAAGGGATTGATGCTTGGCGACGGGGCAAGAATTCGCCTGTTCTCCGCATGTCGAAGTTCTGTTTGATAAATCTCTAGGCCTACGTCAGTGCATCCTGTTGCCTAAGTTCTTTTCCTTAATTTGCCGGTTGCTAATTAATGTTTGGATGTGTCGGTTTAGCACTGCACAGTGTAGCGAAGTCTTGCTGGACGGATGTGAGATACTGGAGTATTTATTAATTTCACGCTGCATCGCATACCCATCTGTCATGATATCATTATGCGAGTTGGTCTCGTAATTTAGAACCTTGATCAGGTGACGAGACCTTCACCTGACTAGGCACCTCTAGAGTTGTAATTCACAGGGAACTTGGAGGACTTTGCACACACTATGTATTTTACACGCACCGGGCGCCATTAGCGTACATAATTTTGGTTGGTTTTTAACATTACACAGTGAAACCAAACTTTGA
This sequence comes from Maratus michaelseni, assembly GCA_963931845.1. NCBI lineage: Eukaryota > Metazoa > Arthropoda > Arachnida > Araneae > Salticidae > Maratus > Maratus michaelseni. Next base: position 418,336,981 of record OZ007587.1, on the reverse strand, counting down.
AATCCTAAATGATAGTTTTTCGAGCGATGAGTAAACAGGTTTTACGTCGAGTCCGATACAGTATAGATCATTCCTGCATCAAATTCTTTCAAGGCATCTTTGGAAATGAAAATACAGTAGGTAATCAATTATTTGACATTCATATAACCAGAGTTATGTCCAAAAAACTTAATTGTATAACAGCTGGAAGGGTATTATGAGATATATTTACCAACTCTACGACCGGTAGACTATAAATATAGTCAGTACCACAGGACCCGTACGAGTATTTCTCACTACAGTTTAATATATTTTTAGCAATATCAATATTTTTTAGATGCAGCTTTAAACTTACAGAAAAAAAGTAAGGATAAAAATATATGAAAACAACATTAGTCAAGCCAGGATATGATATCATTTATTTCATCAAAGTTAGAGTAAAAACTGATCGAAGATAGCAAAAAGCACGAATGAGAAAAAAATATATAACAATCGTATTTTAACTGCATTAAAGGATGACATCGTCCACTTCTGTAAAAACGAAATTTTCTGTACTATTTATTATTTTTCTAATCATTGTTGAACACGATATAATGCGGTATTTTATTTTTGTGGCAACACTAATTTGATAAAAAAAACCTTTTATTTCATTTACGAAATCAACGCTGATTTAATTTTTACTATTAACTGCATTTTTTTTAATCAAAAAACATGTTTTAACGAAAAGTGAGTTAGAAGCTGGTTCGAAAACCTTTCGAATTATACATCATTCATTGTTGTGCGTTTTGTTTTGTAAATGCATAGAAAAAGGGATGTTGACAACAGAAATAATGTATAAGATAATTAAAGTAATTAACTAATATTATAAAAAAGATAAGTAATTGATATTTAAAAATTATATTATAAGCAAAGCAATGTAAAAGTATGATGTAATTTTGTAATTTTGTAATTATGAATTTTCTTTTCTTTTTTTTTTGTCATAAGAAAAATAAAGACAATATGAAGGGGAGGGGACTTAATAAAATCTCTTCATTAGTGATTCTCTAGCAGAACGATTTTGGATTCTATTATAAAAGCATTTCTATTACATCTACTTTTCCTAGATTTTCGAACCATTTTCACAGCCAAAAAAAATCATAGAATTTTTCCGATCAATTGCAACTGATTATTGAGCAAAATTATTTAATAAATAAGACAATTTACAAAGTGTTTAAAAACTTTTAAAAACTTTTAATCATTTATTCACATTTTATCAACATCTTTAAAAGTTTTATAATATATTTTTATAATGCAGAAATATAAAATAATACGTTTTCCTTCGGAGAAACACTGGCACAAACATGTTTATGATGACCCTTAACCCTTTAAAGACTAGCGGCGCTATATGGTAACGGAATAGCTACCAATAATTTTACTGTTTAAGTACCAGTATTTTTTAAGAGAAATATTTGCTTTATTTGATGACAGAAATTACGCAATAAAAAGGGACCAAAGTTGCTATTATAAAGAAATGGTACGAAATGCACTTTTTGCATTTTAAAGAGAAAAATAATTCCGTCATTATTGGGTTAATGATTTTAAGGTAAATTTGTATTTATTAGATTTCGGCCCATGTAGCTTTTAGTAATGTGTGATTTTTTATGATTTGAGTGATAGTTATTCTTCGACATCTATAAAATGGATTTGCATGAAAAATACTCAATTTGATTCATATTATGAAAATGAATGCTGATTAAGATATGATTTTTACAACTCAAAAGAAGAGTCGGGGTTTCTGTGTTTTGCGTTTGTCATGGACGTTATAACTGTGCCCTAGTTCCTAGTTTACATTAGTCTTCTCACCGTCGTGAATTAATATATCAGTTCAATATGCGGTAGGTTTCACTACAATAGAAGCATTATTTAAATTAATAGAATTCTACAAATATAATGCAAGAATTATATTCATATACATAATTAAGTTTTTTATATCATGTTTGAAATGTTTTTTTAGAAAAAAAATACAGATAAAACGTTACAATTTTGTCTGTTTGCTCAGCGGTCAGAGGGTCATGTAGAAATGCAACAAATCTTACATTGCAAGTTATTAATTATAATGATAGATTTTCGCATTTTCTCATCCTACGAAAGGGGCTATCGCAAAATGGGGTGAAATAGGTTCGGTGTAGTTTGTTGCATTAAAGAGTAACAAACTTGTCAAACAATATTTAACAATATTGATACTCCAGTTCTCCATAGCTGCTTGCAGTGATGAAGAATATCTGATACCTTGCACCGCGAGTCAGAACGTTAAGCTTTAAAAGAGTTTTAACATAACTCTACCAGCTCGAAAAAATATTTTAACTTTTAAAGTAATTTCTATAATTTCAAAATTTATATTTTATTAGATACACATCAGTAACGAAAGGGAATGAGGAAAAAAGTTTCGAGCAACCAACTAAAATTTAAGCGTGTTTTTTTTTTTAACTTTTTTTTAATTTACATTTTCAGAACAGAATTTTCCAAAAGGGTGGATACCCTAACTGCACCAATTCATAATAAATAAGCGGCTTCGGCTGCTGCTCAATACTGATTTTTGTTTTATTTATTTTTAGGACCTTAATAGATGGAATGGAGGGGGGAGGCATTAGTCTCTACAGGATTAGTTTCCTTCTCTGAGCAGTCTTTTTTTAGTAATCAAATCAAATCAATCCATTATTCAATTTAAAAAAAAAAAACAACCTCCGAAAAATCCCTAGATTAGGTCGTGTCAAATTGGTTTTACTCATTGGTTTTTGGCACATAAAAAAGGACATCACCACAGTCTATAGTATTCTCTATTGATGCTTTTTTCAAGCATTTTTTTCTGAAAAACTCCTTGCGTCAAATCGTTAATTGTTCACACGAGACAGCGATAATTATATCAATAGTTTAAAATTATATACAAAACAATGAGATGACTACAAAAATTTGCATTTCTTCAATTTTAATCCCAAATAAAGGAAGAATTTGTGCAGGTTCTAAGAAAAGGTATATAATGTTAAATTTTTCATTGGGTTGAAAAAAAAAAACCATAAAATGTTTAATGTTTCAGTGAGACATGTGTCTGCATAAGTTTTAATTTGTCTGTAGATAATCTATAAAAATATTTTTATCTCATTTTTAAAAATAATTTTAAATTTTAGAGTCTGTTTAGAAAATTTTTATTTGTTGAAAATAAAAATTATTTCATTTTAATGAGTTAAATTCACACTTATGAAATCCATATTTCATTTCGATATCAATTACATTGCTTTAAAAATGAAGTTACTTCAAAGAGCTTTAAAAAAAATGATGTTAAAAAGAATAGAAAATTATGCAACACTATCCTTTTTCAGTAATAAAATTCCTAAAAAATGTAAAGAATCTTTCTTTAAAGTTTCTAAACCAATTTCTGCTCAGAAACAAGGGAGAACACTTAAAAATTCTTTGATCGGTTCTTTCGTTCATGCAAAACAAAAGATGCTGAATAAAAGACGAAATAAAATCTCTAGTTGATACTGAAATTATAGCTGGAATGTTTAAAAGGGCAAAATTTACGAATACATGTATTAAAAAATATTGATATGCTGTTATAAAAACGTAATGCATAGATGCTCTTATAGATGCTCTTTTAAAACGAAACGGGAAAAAAAAATTCAAGACATGAATAATTTTTCTGGTTATTATCCGACCGATTTTCAATACTTATGTATATGCTTGACTTTGCATAATCAAAATATTAAATAAACAACTATATTGTTAGTATAAAGAAGAATCTTTTGTATACATGTCAGTCGCAATTTGTTTAAAATAAATTAGTGATCGTATCACATTTAGTTGCGTTTATCATATTCTTAAATTTAAATTACATTTAAATTGTATACTTAGTAAAAACGCAGAATTATTCAAATATGAAACTTTTTAAATCTATAACATATAATAATTTTTTAAAGGTATTCCTGTATTCTGGAATGGACAAAAAAGTAAAATTTTCATATTTTCTAAAGTAACATATTTTGAATAGGATCTGCTGAAATTGACATTAAAATTATAAGGCACAATTTGTCGCTTTTAAGCAATTTAATTCATTTTGAAAAATAAATAACATTTTCATTAAAGTTTCTAAAGCAATTTCACTACAGGAACAAGGAAAAACACTTAAAAATTGTTTGATCTGTTCGTTTTTCTATGCAAAACAAAAGACGTCTAATAAAGAAAGCAGGAAGGAGAGTTTCAGTCGTTTCTGAATTTATAATAAGAACGTTTTAAAATACATTAATGAATTACAAATGTAAAATCTAAAAAAGACACAATGATATGAAGAAATGTAATGCCTAGAAAATTACTGATAATTTTAGTTAATCAAACAAAATAATTTTATGCGGTGAAGTTTGACATATGATATTTATAAGTAAATATTTTTATGTCTGTTTTAGATAACTGAATATTCAAGCAGCTTCTAAAAATTATTTATTTTACCAGACCAGATCCGTTGACTTTCATTGACAAGATGCATAAACAGACTACCAGACGGAATCCACTGGACCTCAAAGGAATATTGTTTCATTTGTTCATTTGTAATTCATATGTACATTAATTATGATAATAAAAATAAGTTCCATATTTATTACATTATAATTGTTTCCTCTTACTTTTAGTTGCATTCTTAATAAATATATCAATCATAAATAATTGTTTATTTTGCATTTTGGTAATATTATGGTGAATCTATATGTTACTGTAAAATCCCCATGTCCGGTAAATCCTAGCATTTATCAGAGTTAGTTGGTATAAGTCCTAAATACACATAAAAACACTTCCACTTGAAAATTTTACCAAACCATTTAGGTAAATACTAGGATTTTCCCACTTCTGGAGGTAAAACTCCGTAATGTGGAATTAGTATGCCCATTTATCTATGCGCTCACCTTCCCTCGTGAATCACCTTATCTATCCGCGCTAGTTTCGGTCTAAGGTCTAAGATGTTGACCCTAAACTGCTCTGACAGAAATTGTTGTATAGCTAATGTGAGAAGTCTCTGAGACCACCTGGCCGAAATACGAATAAATCACTCGATTGACTCGTAGGATACTGTTTCTGTTCTAAACTAGATACACAGGACTATTATAATTAACATTAATCTATTCAGAAGTCTGTAGCGATAGTACTAGGACGCCAAAAGACACAGAATTTCACTAGTATCTCTAGTCAAACTGAAAATTACATGTCAAACTCCGAAAATGTAAAACTAAACAGTGTTATGTGAGACCGATAACCTCAGTTAAGAGTTAAGACAGATGGGAGGGGCTTCAATTTAGAATCAACTTGCTATGATATAATATATTTTATGGGCGCGTCCAGTAGAGTATGTTGCCTGTAAGTAACCGCTGAGATCTGTTAGTTACCAAAGCGTACAGTGCTGCAAATCGATCCGCAACCGATGTCGTTCAGTGGAAGTGACCAAAGCCACACGTGAAAAATCGAACTCAACGGGAAAATATCGGTTAGTTGGGTCACATGATCGGTTACTGGAAAATTTATTTAAATAGAATTGGCAACAATCAGTTTCAGCACTTTATGACATGATAATTGGATTGAGACAGAGAGAAACAACAGCAGAACAACAATTACGATGACGTAATAGGGATGGGCGCCGCACGCAGGTAAATACCGTCCAGTAGATCTGCCGGCATTTTAGGCATTGGTCACATACCGTGACGTAAGAAAGCGTTTACAGAGATCACTTTGGATAGTTTTCACTGCACGTGGCCTATGTTTTCATATTTAAAATAAAGAGTGATATTATGCGGGAAATTATTTAATGTATTTTTGTTTTAATTGGTCAATAATAAGCAGGATAAACACTTTTATGTAATAAATAAAAAATATAATTCTTTCATAAATGAAGTGAGAAAAACTTAAACCTGTTAAGAAAAAATAAACAGTTCATTGCAGCAAGTTGAAACGTAATAGCATTCTGAACGTAGCAGCCAAAGAGAAATTTACAGCAACATTATCTGCAGAAATAACACGAATCGTGTACTAAGTGACATTTTACGAACTATTCAACGTCATATACGAAGCTGATATCGGTGCTAGCTTTTGGAAAAACCCATCATCAGCACTTGAACGTGACTGTATAATCTGTCGATACGTATTTGAAACAATGTGGACTATGTCAGAACAAATAAAAATCTCTGAAAAATTGAATTTGTATTAAAGCCATTCTACATACGGAAAATAATTCTTAGTGCCAATACGACCTGATAGATATGCACTCCTATTCTGAACTTTATATGCAAAATATTTTAGTGTATCATCATATATTATTTAGTGTATCGTAGATTATATGATTTCTATAATTAAACAATTTTAGTATACAGATTCGGTTTTTAAATTCAGTAATACGAAAGTAATATGACTCCGTCTTAAATATGACGTAATCACTATGACAACGTACAATCATTACCTTTTATGGGATATAATTGAAATAATTATGTGTGACAGGATTTAATAAAATGAAGAAAACTTTTATTAATTTATTTTTAAATTTTGATTCGATTTTGATAATATTTCATATGAATCGACAAAATTCTGCAACGATTTTTATACATTAAATTTCAAACCATTCGTTTGGGCAGTTTTTGCGTTTTATATGCGGACAGACGGATATACCAGACGACGACTATAAGTGCTACGAATTTATATAATTACGAACGCGCATAAAAAGTGTGAAATGAGCGGAAGGCGCTCTGAAAACGTTCAAAATTATGATTTCTATGGAATTGTTAAGGATAAAACTTGAAATTTGACTTGACTGCTATTTTTAAAAACTCAAATGCACACACAACGCTGTTTATAAAAATAATCGAAATTTAAAAGGATGTATGCGTAAAAAACATTCTAAATTACGATTTTTATGATACTTGAAAGAACTCGAAACTTGAAATTTAACATGGCTTTTGTATTTAAATTAAAAATGCGCTCGAAGAATGGTTTCTAAAAAAATTCGAAATTTAAAAGTGTGAAATGAGTTAAAATCTTTTTTAAAACATTCTAAATTATGACTTATTTCTATGAATTTGTTAAAGAGAGAAACTGGAAGTTTGGCATTGTTGCTTCTTTCAATACGCAAATGCTCGTTTAGAATAGTTTCCTAAAAATTCGAAGTTTAAAAGGGTGAAAGAGCAAAAAGAGTTCTAAAATTGCTATTTATATCATACAGTTGACATATAAACTTGGAATTTGACATGGTGGTTACTTTTAAGATTTAAATGGTCGCTACGAATGGTTTTAAAAATCGCAATTTCAAAGAGTGAAAGTGCGAAAAGAGTTATAAATTATTATTTCTATGGAATAGTTAAGGATAGAAACATCAAATTTGACATGTCTGGTACTTTTAAGATGAAAATGCTGACTTAGAACAGTTTTCTAAGAATTCGAAATTTAAAAAGGTGCATGAGCAAAAAATGCTCTGAAATTGTGATTTATGTCATACAGTTGGTATATAAGCCTGGAATTTGGCATGGTGATTACAATTAATATGTAAATGCTCACTAAGACCCTTTTTTTAAAATTTGAAATTTAAAAGGGTGAAATGAGTGAAAGATGTTCTAAAAACGTATTAATATAGAGTTTTATTCTAAATAGTTAAGCGTAGAGTATTGAAATTTGGCGCGACTGTTACTCTAGAGCTGTAAAAGTTGGCCCAGAAAACTTATGTAAAAATTCGAAATTTAAAAGTGTGCAGGAGCCAAAAACGTTCTAAAATTACCATTTATGCGATACAGTTGGTACAGAAGCTTGAAAATTGATATGGTGGTTAAATAAAAAATGCAAATGCTTCTGAGAACGGTTTCTAGATAATTCGAAATTTTAAGGATGAAATGAGCGGAAAACGTTCTAGATTACGATTTAATTGGATTTATTCGGGTTAGAAACTTTAAATTTTGTATACTCGTAGTGGTTACAAATAAGATACAGATGGACATTGAACAGTACACCTAGAAAAAGGAATTGATTAAAACTACAAAACGTTTTGTTGAGTACATTTTGTTTTTTTGTAGCAAAATTCAAGTAAAATTGAACCATTTTAATTGAATTAACAAAACATTTTTTGCTGACGATACATTTTTTTTTTTTTTTGGAATTGCAAAAAAAAAATTTTTTTTTGTTGATTCAAACAAAATTTCCATTGACCTATATTTAAACAAAAAGTTTTGTTGGGCCAACCAAATTTTTGTTGATTCAACAAAACTTTTTTCTGGGTGTATAAGTTGTTGATTAAAAATTTTAAATTTTAAAAGTGTAAAATTAGCTGAAAACGTTCTTAATTGCGGTTTATTCAGAATTCTTAGGGATAGAAATTTAAAATTCGACATGTCTGTTATGTTTTAGACGTAAATGCTCACACAGAGCAGTTTAAAAAAATTCGAAATTTGAAAGTTTGCAGAAGCAAAAAACTTTCTAAAACTACGATTTTTGTAATGCTGCAGATGTGAAACTGCAAACTTAACATGGTGATTATTTTAAAGATGTAAGAGCCGGATAAAAACGATTTATAAAAAATTCGAAATTTAAAAGGATGAAATCAGCAGGAAGCAGCTGCTTTACAAACTTTTAATTTCTTAACGGTTTTTGTACTGATTTATTATACACGTATGAGTCTCACATATATACGGAAAAGGAAAGTTATAGACAAAGTCATATAGGTATAGTCTACAATGTCGTATATTAAAATAAAACGACTTATATACACAAAAAGGTATTTTTTTTAGTTTTTGAGGATTACTACTTAATTAGTGGGAAGTTATAATAACCGGTCAAAGTAAAAAAAAATTACAGCAATGCGTATTTAGTATCAATTTTTAAATTTATTTTATTAAAGATAAAAATAATGCACATTCTTATAGTATCAGTAAACACAGAAAAAACAGAAGGTTTTCAAGATAACATTTCATATATTATTAATTAGTATTTTGTGAGATAAAATAAATGGCAATCATTGATTCTTTCAATTTAATAGCACATTCGGAAAATGTAATATCACCCAGAAATTAAATATTTAAAAAAAATGTATTATTCATAACAAAATAAAATGATAAAGAATTTGTTTTTCACTTTAAATAGTTAACCCATATGTAAAGAGAGAGTTTTAACAAAAATTAATTAAATTTTTCTGTTTTTTAAAATTCAACATTTAAGAGATTAAGATCCGGAAAAAAACACAAAAATTTAGTACGACGTTTTCGTTTTTAATTATCTATTTTTAAGTTTGTGGCATTAAAAGTAACATTATAATACACTTGAGAATTACCTATAAGGCATTAAATTCTGAAAGGTCTTCATGATAACATTTCATATATTTGTTATTAGAAAAGGATGAATTCAATTTAATAGAACAGAACATCCTGGAAAATCAGTATGAAAGATAACACACATATTAAATGCAAAATTGTCACAGCTGATTAATCACCATACGAAAATGGAAATAGAAATTTAATTGTGACTTAAAGAGTTAAAACATACGCGAAACAACTTTTAGAAAGATACACATATTAAATGCGAAATTGTCACAGCCTATTAATCGCCAATACTGAAATGGAAATAGAAATGTAATTGTGACTTAGAAAAAATAATAATAACAGCTAGAAGCTGCATGTTTAAAAAAAGAAATGTAAAAATGGTTCAACATCATATGAAAATGTAAATAGAGAATTATTTGTGACGTAAATAAGCTAAAATACTCTAAAAATAAATTATAAAATAAGAATATGATTAATTACACATTTTCCTTGACATTTAACAGTTGAAAGATTGCATGTGTACTATCAAATTCCTTTTAAACAACAACAAATGACATTTTTAAAAATATTCAAAACTAGTTTCTTAAGTCCTTTCATGAGTATATTTCTGAAGTAATTCAATTGTAAGGTGCATTACTTTTTTCGAAAACTTCAAAAAGATAAAATTAATAAAGAAACATCTGAACCAGAAAGACTTTGATCTTGGGGGAAGTCATACAATTTATGCTTTGAGTATAACTGTAATTCAAATTTAAAAGTTCTTCAAAGTAAAAAGACATTACAATAAAATTTTAATTGAATGTGAAAATTAAGAGAACTCTGCAAAATTCTAGAATCAAAAAGTTATTAAGATTTAATTATAAAAACTGAATCAACATTATAAAAGAAAGTTTCAATAAGATTGCCTTTTTTATTTTTACATCACATAGTTTATTATATATATATATATATATATATTTAAAGCAAAATTAATGTGTAGAATTTTGCTTTGGAGTAAAGAAGAATCAGCGTTTTAACTTCCCTATTATAAATTTTATATTATGTTGTAGATTTTAGAATTTTATTCTAATTTCGAATTTTACTGCCTAATTGAATATGAAACAAATTTAATAGAATATTAGGCATATTGTTTTAACTCATTTCTTTTATAAAACCATATATTTATTTTTCTTTATGCTCACTGAAGTTTCATATAGTAATTTTTTATTTATATTAACAATATAAATTGAAATAATTATAATTTAATAACAATTGAAACAAACTGTAATTGAAAAAAAAAATAGAAAAATAGAAAAATAGCACTGTTAAGCAGGTTGCTTGATTACCAGTTCTAAAATCCAAACTAGCTACGTTTAGAGGAATTTACAAAATAAATTTCCTCGGATTTTTTTTTTTTTTTTTTTAATAAGGAAATTGCCTTGCCAATTTGATAAGACTTCTTCTATTCCATTTTAAAAGGCTTAAGAAAAAAATTTTGAAAACTGCTAACAATTTTTCAAAGCATTCATTTTAAGAGTATAGTATTTGTATAACGTATTTAAATTTTAATAAATTCAAATAATGAATATTTTATTAAAAATTCATCTTATAAAAAAGGCAGTTTTCGCTTTAAAGTTCATCTTGACTTACAAATAGCTGTGAGTTTTATATTTATATTCAAAATATAAATAATTTTTTTTTAATATTTTACAACAATTAAAACAATCTGTAGTTGAAAAAAAAATTCGAAAAATAGAAAAAATGCACTGTTAAGCAGGTTGCTTGATTACCAGCTCTAAAATCCAAGCTAGCTAATTTCTGATCAATTCACAAAATAAATTTGTTAGGATTTCTTTTTCTTTTCTTTTTTTCTTCTCTTTTTGAATACGGAAATTCCCCTGTCAATCTTATAAGAATTTATCTATTCTATTATAAAAGGTCTAAGAAAATACCTTTGAAAACTTTTATAAAATAAATTTTTATAAAATAAATCATTTTCAAAGCATTTATTTTAAGAGTATAGTATTTGTAAAGCAATATTTTAATTTTAATAAATTCAAAATAATTAATATTTTATTAAAAATTCATCTTATAAAAAAGGCAGTTATTGCTTTAATTTTCATCTTTTATTGCAAATAGCTGTGAGTTTTTAGTGAAAAGAACTTGCATATATATTATGTAATATCTATCGATATTCAACTTTCAAATTATAAACTCATTAAATAAACATAACGTTATACTTCATAATTTATGTATAGGTGTAGCATAAGATAATTACTCTTGAAAGATTTTCGTTAAATATGACTTAATAGTCATTATATAAAAAAGGAACTTTTGGCGAAATAAATTCTTAGTATTAACAGCAGAGCTTGCAATAGAAATACATATCAAAGGAATAAATAAATAAAATATTAAAATGCACAGATATATAATTAAAATTGAAGAATTTCATTTGAAGTGTTTACGATGTTTTTCTTAAGAAAGTTTCAAACAAAGGAACTGCAGAATGATTTTCCTTCTGCATAATGTATTAAAAATGAAATGACATCTCTTTAAAGTTTTTAGAAAATTTAATTTAAGATAAGATCAAAGAAATAGTTTTATTTATCTATCGAACAGAACATATTTTAAATTGAATATTTTATTGTTTGTATTATTTGCGATTTTTAAAGACATACGTTTGTAAATAACATGCTGCTCAAAACAGCGTAAATATTTGATGATAAATCCTGAAAGTGTTTAGAATTAATATTTAATAAGAATAAAATATTCAAATTATTTTAAGAAAAATTTTGACGCTCAGAAAAACAAACAATTTTTAGCGGATAATTTGATGAATAACAATTTATCATTAATACTACAGATATAAAAGCAGGAGTGTGAGTAATCTACAATAGCTAAACATTGTTGGGATACCAACAACAGGTTTAATTATTCAGAAGCTAAAATTATCCAAAAATGTAATTTAGTTATAGATCTAGACTTTTACGAGGCTTAATTTATTCACAAACACAGTTCATCCTTGGTAAATGATATGACCAGCACCCATTAACTCTCGCACGTGTGGAGGGATCCTGCGCAGTGACTCTTTTTTTAGCTCACAGGCTATCAAAGCCTGAGAGCTTATGTGCCCGCCGGTTCTGTATATACGTACGTACGTATGTATGTATGTATGTACGTAACGCGATAACTCTTGATAGAACTAACCGTTTTACTTTAAATTTTGTTTATAGGTTCCTTGTGATAAGTCGCTTCCCTGATTAGTTTTGGAGGTTCATTGGTTCAGCATAAAGGGGGAAAACGGGGGGCTAACCCCCCATAATTTAGATAAATGGGTTTTTCATGCAGAATTATCCAATTTTCTTCAAATGTTGTATATAGGTCCATTTTGATAATGTGCTTCTGTCAATAGTTTTGGGGGTTCATTGGTTAAGTATAAAGGGGGAAAGGGGGGGATAACCCCCTAATTTAGATAAATGAGTTTTTCGTGCAGAATTATCCGATTTTCTTCAAATTTTGTATATAGGTTCATTTTGATAATGTGCTTCTGTCAATAGTTTTGGGGGTTCATTGGTTAAGTATAAAGGGGGAAAGGGGGGATAACCCCCCTAATTTAGATAAATGAGTTTTTCATGCTGAATTATCGGATTTTCTTCAAATTTTGTATATAGGTTCATTGTGATAATGCGCTTCTCTGAATAGTTTTGAGGGTTCATTGGTTAAGTATAAAGGGGGAAAGGGGGGGCTAAACTCCCCTTAATTTAGATAAATGGGTTTTTCATGCAGAATTATCCCATTTTCTTCAAATTTTGTATATAGGTTCATTTTGATAATGCGCTTCTGTCAATAGTTTTGGGGGTTCATTGGTTAAGTATAAAGGGGGAAAGCGGGGGATAACCCCCCTAATTTAGATAAATGGGTTTTTCATGCAGAATTATCCAATTTTCTTCAAATTTTGTATGTATATTCACTGTAATTAGAGACTTCCCTGATTAGTTTAAGGGGTTCATTAGTTAACTATGAGGAGGTAACGGGAGGATGACCCCCCCCATTAATATATTGTTGATTTCTTTATTTTTCGAGGGGCATATTTCAAATTCTTTGAAATAAGAGTATAATATACAATTAGTGTGAATAGCATGTGAGCTCAATGCCCTCAGTTTAACTGGGCACTTTTCTTTTTATTTCATTTATTTCCGGTTAACTACGTCATTTCTTTGGGATATATAAACTCTTGCTTTAGCATTTTCATTCAAGCCAGTACTCGGGGCTATAACCGAGGGGCACTTTGAACCCATTTTTATCCTTTTTTTTTTTTTCGCACTGAGGAAGGGGATCGAGGAATCCTTGAAACGGTCGAATGCGGTGTTTTTGTGCCAATTTTTAATATTTGTGCGTTACAACGTTGTTATTGGTTTTGGTTTATGAATTAAAATTCGCACAAAGTATTTGATCTATGCTAATTGTCTCTTCAGTCTATACTATCCATTAATTATACTTGTAAAAACTCAATATGTAACGATACCTCACCGAAATTTTGAGTGGAGTTACTCAATGGTTACGACTATGGAAATAATCATCAAAGTAAGAAAAATAAATAAAATAACAGGAGTAAATTGAGAGAAAACGTCAAAAACATGAATGATGGCTTTTCAAATGATTGCATTATAGGCCGTGCAACTGTTGAAACGTTTGAATTTTCTTACTAATATAACTTTATATTTGTGACTACAGTGCACTATAGCAAGGATACATCTATGTTTAACTATATAGATATGTATTACACATATTCACAAGTCGCCGTAAACCGAACCGATGCAAAGAACATTCATTCTACACTGCGTATCGTATTCCTGACTCTCTTGCAAGAGTTAACAAATGAGCCTGTTTAGTGGCGCCATCTCAGGTTACAGAATAATACTAATGTTTCACAATCTTTCATTGAGATATAACACTTACAAAAAAGCTTCGGTGAAGCCGAAACATGTAGTCAAATTATATATAAAACTGTTTTATTGTTTTTATGATTTTCATTTAACACCATTTAGAAATTAACGAAGTATACTATTTTTCGGTGTTCGGATTCGTCATGTATTTAAACATCAAACTTTTCATTTTTTTCTACGACAGGAATATACTTAAGATAAGCAGTTTATAATATTTTTTCTAAACAGTAGCTATTAAGTGTAAGTATTTGCTAGTAAACAGATTTAATACTATATGCACACAGAAATTTTGAGTAATTGATCTCTAAACTCAGTACATCTCGATAAATGCAGTGTTTTTTGAAAAACAACTTTTAAATATATGAAATAACTCATTTGCATCAGAAGCGTCCATTTCAAGAATTTCTTATTATTCAGAAATTCTGAATTTATAACAGAAATTCGGAATAGTAATTTTTGCTTTCTTTAGTGACAGACGTTTTGTGTTTAGATAAATTAAAAAATTCTTCTTTCAGAACTTAAATGCACGGATTCGTAATTTCAGAATTAAAAAAATAGAAAAAATCATGAAATAAACGCATTTATGATGTAAATGTTATGTGATATAAATGAGGTAAACTTGTTAATGTTTAATTTCTTTTACGTAATTTAAGAGTTATGTACGTTAAAAATTTAATAATAAATTAACAGAGAGGTACACATGATTTTAAAGTCATTATGCAATTAAAGTTAGTGATAGTTAAAGAAAATTGAGAAGATTTTTAACATTACTCATTTTTTTAAAAAATTGATTATTATAACATCATAGAATTTGACTTTGAGATGGACTTAAATAGTTATTATAAAAAAAAAAAAATTTTGTACTAAAATATATTATTTTAAATCTAACAAAGCATCATTTTATTAGAGAAATATAACTCGATGAAAAGAAAAGGAAAAAAATGTAAATTAATATACAATATTTTTATTAAATCTAAAATTTATTATTTAAAAAAAAGACAAATTCCTATTAATTACCGAAATTCTTTTATTATTTAAAAAACTATTTATTTATGCAAAATATTGAAAACAAAATCAAGAACATTTTTCTGTCAAATTTGTTAACAACAGGAAGTGAATTATTTGTTGGAATCTCTTATAAATATAAAAAAGATATTTTCTTGTCGTAAATACGTGCTTGTATTATAAAAGTTACAATAATATATTTTACGGTGTTTGATGACTATCTAATTTTAAAAATTCGTTTAAATTTGTCCTCGGTTATAAACAAAATCCTTCCGCGATATAAAATACGATTAATTAAGTCTTTATTTTAGTTATACCAAAACCAAAATGTCTTACACTACATGTGGTATACCAACAACATATCAATATTGTTGCGAAATTATTAACTATTTTCATAATTAAATGAGATGAAATTAATAATGTTGTGTTCTCTCAGTTGTCAACAATTTAAAATTAAGACATTTGGAACCATAAAATGCACTAGGGTAACGTCTATTATAAATAAAATTTAAACAATTACAAAATTTAAATGCTCTCTGTAAACTTTAGATGAAAGAAACTACCACTTTCTATGCTTTATTACTAACGCATTTAATTATTTTTTTCATAGTTATAGACATACAAATTAGGCTTTATCATCTTTTATTTGAAATATTTTACAATTGAACTATCAATTTCTTTGGATTTATTACCACCACATTTCTTTCTTTTTATTTTATATACATACAAATTAGGCTTTATAATTTTTAATTTAAAACATTTTACAATTCAACTATCAATTTCTTTGGATTTATTACCAACACATTTCTTTCTTTATTATAGTTATATACATACAAATTAGGCTTTATAATTTTTTATTTAAAATATTTTACAATTCAACTATCAATTTCTTTGGATTTATTACCAACATATTTCATTCTTTTTGTAGTTATATACTTCCAAATTAGATTTTATAATTGTTAATTTAAAGTATTTTACAATTCAACTATCAATTTCTTTGAATTTATTACTAACAAATTTTGTTCTTTTTTAATAGTTATAGAAATACAAATTTGGTTTTAGTATTTTTAATTTAAAATATTTTACAATTCAACATAATTATTTCATACATCGATTTTTGTTCTGTACTTCTCTACTATTTCTCTATATTTTACACAAAAACTGTACATTTTACTTTATTTTATGAACGTTGATAAATTTATTTCCTAAAATCTGACGTCCAATTTTATATTACTTTTAAATGCTAAAGGTGTAAAATTAACAACTATAATATAAATTAAAATAACTTTTATTAGTTGTTTTACATGTTTCGACTCTTTCCGAGTCATTTTCAAGAACAAAATGAGAATATTCTAAAGCTGCACGGACTTTGAAGTTATTATTTTCATGTACATTTTTAAAATTATGCACGTTATCTATTATTTTTACTTGATTGTTTATTTTCATATCTTTGACCATGGAGTAATTCTAGCCACAGTTTCGGTAAATTGAAAGATGCCGCATCGTTACATATTGTATTTTTGCGGGTGAGTATCTCTATGGTTTCTCTTATTATGCATAGACTGGAGGGAAATATTATTTTACTTTCATTGAAATTTATTTGGATGGTTTCTTCTTGATATATTCTTGCCAGGGCTGTATTTTTTCTATTGTATTTAATATCAGCTATATGCTCTTTTTTTCTGCAATTAAATTTCCTGCTGGTCATGCCTATGTAGTAATTCTTGGATCCGTCTTCTTTAATAAAAGGTATTTCATATACTCCTGAATAATTCTCAAAATTAATTGGGTCAATTTTACTGCAAATGATATTCTTTCATTTCTTAGGTGGTTTGGCTATTAAGCAGATATTGAAACGTTTAAGGTTGTGTTTTAATTTTTCAAAAAAGCTTGGTTAATATTGCAGAGTATAAAGTGTGTATTTTTGCGAATCATCTTTCTTTTCTGGTTTCTTATTATTGGTGATATCCATGATTAATTTATTAATATGGTGTACTTTAAAACCATTATTATAAGCAATTTTACGAATATTATCTAATTCATTATTCAATTTATTTTCAGTACATATTATATCATACACAGCCTTAAACGTTTCAATATCTGCTTAATAGCCAAACCACCTACGAAATTAAAGAATATCATTTGCAGTAAAATTGACCCAATTAATTTTGAGAATTATTCAGGAGTATATGAAATACCTTTTATTAAAGAAGACGGATCCCAGAATTACTACATAGGCATGACCAGCAGGAAATTTAATTGCAGAAAAAGAGCATATAGCTGATATTAAATACAATAGAAAAACTACAGCCCTGGAAAGATTATATCAAGAAGAAACCATCCAAATAAATTTCAATGAAAGTAAAATAATATTTCCCTCCAGTCTATATTATCCATCCATAATAAGAGAAACCATAGAGATACTCACGCGTAAAAATACAATATGTAACGATGCGGCATCTTTCAGTTTACCGAAACTGTGGCTAGAATTACTCCATGGTCAAAGATATGAAAATAAACAATCAAGTAAAAATAATAGATAACGTGCGTAATTTAAAAAAAGTACCTGAAAATAATAACTTCAAAGCCCGTGCAGCTTTAGAATATTCTCATTTTGCTTTTAAAAATGACTCGGAAAGAGTCCAAACATGTAAAACAACTAATAAAAGCTATTTTAATTTATATTATAGTTGTTAATTTTACACCTTTAGCATTTAAAAGTAATATACTATTACAAAGTTTTATAATTTATTATATTGTCCAATTTTATATAAAATTGATCTTTATGAAATTATGAACCTTATACAAATATTTAATTTTCTATACTTAAGTACTTATTTTTATACTGTAATTGCGATTGTAAATAATTACTTAAAAATAGATAAATATTGAAAAAAAATGAACAAAAAATGCAGCAATATTAATAAATTATTGTGAGTATAATATGAAATATTTAAAATTTAAATGTATACCAAATTTAAATAAGTCAAACAAATTAACGAGTATTTTAAAATATTAAGTTAAAAAAATTATTTAGAAAAAAATAATAAAATATATACATCCAATTTGTTTCCACATAATTTAGAAAATGCAACGACATTTATTTAAAATTGTTATAAAAATTACATTTCTGGAATGATCAAAGAATAACTTTTTTATTTGTGAATTAGCAAAATGCATTGATAAATAAAATTGATTATAAAATTATTATAAAAGGATTCATTATAAAATGAATATATTTAAAATACATTAAAACATAATAAAATTAACGCGTATTTTAAATGTTAAATTTCAAAATTAAAGACACTTTTGTTTGGGAAAATAAAAATTAAATTAACGGAAACTGTACATCCATTGTTCATGCATTATTCAGTAAAATATAACGACATTTATTTAAAATTTTTATCGAAATACATTTTAGATAAGACTAAAGAATAATTTTATTTATCTGTCAAACAGAAAAATAATTTAAATAGATAGCTTTACTTCAAATCTTATTTATCGATGTTAAATTAAGAAAATCAATATTTAAAAAAAATTTCACGTCGTCAATTTCACATTTCATAAAAATTTCATTGCGAATAATGAAAATGCGTATACAACTTTGCAACTCTTTAATATATCTATAAGATATTGTTGAGAAGAGATTGTTTAAGTTTATTTAAATCAAATATATAAAGCATCACTGAAATATATTTTAAAGTTCAGTTTACTTTTATAAAAATTCTATTTGGACTTTTACTGAAAATATGATACTATAAATGAAAATAAAACAATAGATTGATTTCAATAGCTGATTTATAATAATGTGAAAAAGCCTGTAACTTGGATCCCAGAAAGTTTTATATGCTTTAGACATCACAAAAGTTTCATCTGGATTATCTAATGCATTTATTTAAATAGTGCAAGCACAAGCAAAAAAATATCAATGCAATGCTTACTGCATTTCTTATGTTTAGATGCGTAATAGAAGAGTTATATACTGAAATGACACTTTGAAATTATTTTACTAAATGAGAATAGTTAATATTTAGTGCAAAACAAATAGTCTAGTGCATAAAAATAGTATTTCGGAGTATTCTTTTGAAGATTCAAAAGCAAATCTCAGTCATTCAATATGGCGTAATTTATTGAATGATCAACGCTATATTAAATAAGGTTACATTTAAAGATAAAACATCTTACACACAATATTTAGTGCAAATCCATCTCAGGAATGTGTAGTTGTTTTCTGTTAGGATTTCGTGAGAAATACGGCGTAATAGCGTCGTATAATTCCAAAAAAAAAAATCAGCACAGATTAAATCAAAATTTAATTTAATATGAAGTTTAATGGGAGTACGTGCATTAGTATACAACATCGAAATTTTTTTGTAACACACAGGTTGAGAAACACACAGGCATGTGTCATAAAATATACTTTTAAATTCATCAGAAAGTGGGAGTCGAAAAATTTCAATAATCGACTACTGTTTTAAGAACATAGAAACAAAAATAAAAGCTATTGTTGTAAATTAATTCAATATTTTTCTTCCTCATTTTAGTACCCGCTTGTTCTAGATGTTACTTTTATAGGTCTCGTACGAATTGCGATCTGAATCTCTGATTGAATGTTTGTATGTATTCGCAATACATTTTAAATGGTTCGCTCTCAATCCAGCACTCAAATATAAATTTGAAATGAAGAAGTTTATTTGAATGCATACAGAAATATACAGAGCTCTCGGAGATTGAATGTTAAACTTCGCCGATAAAATTGAGAAACAATCAAATGTTATTTCCCAGCTAATATAACTGAATGCTAATTTAGTTCAGAAAACTAACTTGCACGACGCAAGATGGCTGCTACAAACACTCAGTGCTTTGATGACGAAGATATTTCCCTTCTTAAAATAATACGTTTGAAATAAAATTTTCTATATCCTTTTTATTAATTAAAATGTAACTTACAAAATAGTGACCCGTGGCGTGGTCTCCGAGATGACGCTGTGTGCTTTTTTTTACCGGGCCAGCTACAATAATTAGTGACGTCATAAGTGAGATCCAGTTCGGTCAATGTATCCCAGCAGAAAGATTTAATACAGAGAGATGTTTTGAATTCCTTGTCTTAAAATTTGTCATGATAGTACTAAATTTCATAATCGTGAAATAAAAGGGAGTTAATAAACTTGTTTTATAAAAGGAAATTAAAAGTTTTAAATAAAAAAAATGCTAAAATTAATAGATCTGATTGAACACAGTGACTTACCTTTTCCTAAAGATATTATTTTACAATACATATACGTACAAAAACTATAATAAATTTGACAAAAACGTTACAAAATCAATCCCATTCTCCCTTTTACCACTATATACCATAATTTAACCCCCAAAACACAATAAATGTCAAATTAAATAGAGAAATCGATATTTTTCAACTATAGAGACCTTGGCACTTTTTAGAGCTTGGCGCAATTCGAGCTTCAGAAAGTACGATATGTTTCCAAATTATAGACACAGCTATGAAAACAAACGCAACGAACTTTTATGTTTATCTATATATAAAATTATTTATATATGCAATTCTGTTCTATCTGTATATACAAATAGATAAATAGCTTCTTTATATTAAATAAATTGTATAAATATTGAAAAAAAATCGCTTATTTATATGAAACAGCGAATAGGTTGCCAGAAAATATGTTGCCAAACTTCCTCTCTTGAAATAAGCCATTTTCGCTATATCGCTTGTATTTTCTGTTTTATCCTAACTTGATAACTTAATTACAATATTTTCAAAAATTGTCTATTTATTGTACTCAATGAACCACTCAGTTAACCACTCAAATGAACTTATCAACATATTTATTTACATAAATATTTGTACACTTAAGTTAGCTAAAATTTTAAATGAAACTACTAATTTGGGGAAATCAGTTAATATAGTTTTATAAACAAAGCACACGCACGTCTAAGTGTATCCAAATTTCATTCAATTTATTACCGTATTTATTTAAAAATCTTCGAAAGATGTGTTGTCATCTTGCATCATTTTTTTAAATTGTTTATCGTTTGCTTCTTTTATTTTTTTTTCCAAAGATCATTTGGCTCTTTTCGTCTTGGAAGTACACATTTATTCAAATATGCCGGAATATTTTCATTACAGTAGGATAGACAGGGTTGTTAGGGTTAACTTTTTTCTCGGCACACCAAGTTCAGTACCATCATATTAATTCTAGCTTCACGAATGATAAAACGTATATCGAAACGTTTGATGCAGACCACTGCTGTTGAAATATGAGTAAAATAATCACAATGTAATTTTCTTAACTAAAATTCCTTTTTTTCATTATCAGTTGGGAATTTGAAGACTTAGATTTGAAACCAAGAGCACACCATTTTCTTTTCATTATTTTACAGATATAATTTACACTTTCTTTAACAGTTATAATCTGTAATTATTGATAGCGTTATAATTTAATACACTGAAAAATATTATTAATTACTAAATAAAACAATAAATAATATCAAAATACGATCGTAATCAATCCATGCAAACGAACAAAGTACGTGAAAAAATTTAAGTAGTATGAATCTCGCTTGTGACGTCACGCAAGTTAATTTGTTCTTTGTGGCAGGACCGATAGAAAATGCAAATAGCGCCATCTCGGAGGCCCCACTCGTGGCCCCCAGAGATTTATTTGCAAAATTCGATTAAAATGTACTGTTACTAAGCTAGATTTCTTCTACGACACTGTCGTTTTAGTATTTTCCTGTACATTATGCTTAATTTCAATGTAAATATATTACTTCTAATAATGAATAAAAAATATTGAAAAAATATCTCCTGAAACTTTCCAAAGTCGCAAAACAAATATTTATTCACATAAAGTGCCATGATGCCAACCGACAAATTGTGCATTCTGGGGGCGTTCAGGAAAAGTTTTTAATTGGTTTATGATATTGCCGTTTGGAGTCAGCACTTTACCAAACAGAGACCTTGGAATTTCTTATTAACCGAAGTTCCTATATATATATATATATATATATATATTAAGCAGCACATATATCCAAACATTAGCTGGGAAGCTTATTTTGTACGTATATAAAACATATAAAAATAAATCATAATAATAATACTTACATAAGTTTACTAAGTAATAGATTATTTTTTCATACCAAGTAGTAATTTCATTAATGTATTAAAAATTACCTCTATAAATTAAATGCTATTCTCTATACATTAAATAAATAACTTTTTGTAAAATATCTATCCCACTTCTTTAATATACGTATCTCTCTATATTAAAAAAAAAAAAAAAAAAAAAAAAAAAAAAAAAAAAAAAAAAAACTACCGCCACAGCAGCCGCAGCCGCTGTCAACGAAGATTTTGTGCCTCGAGGTATTTCTGGACAAATATCCAAAAAACTATTGCATATAAAATTATGCAAATTGGTAGTTTTATAAAGAAATGTTCGATAAACACGCTGAAGAAGACAGTTTTTAAATCTAACAGTTATTTTAAGAGATATTTAATATTAAATTTGGTCAAAATTGTTCTCTTAAAAAAGTTTTATAGGACAAAAATATGCACAGGAATTTAACCATAATATAAAAGAATACAGTTTATAAGATTGCGCTGTGCTGAGTGCACTTATTTTTTAAATTTGAGTAATTTTTTGAGGTTATATTTCAATTTTGTATTAAAATTTTCATTATTGTTATGGGATTTATTTCATAATTCAAAAAGTCCATTATTTGAATTGTTGCCAATTGTAAAATAGCACACATGTAAATGTTCGCTTTCAATTAAAAAATGTATTTACAGGTGACTATCAGATACAGAAAAAAAATTAAATGATCACGTGTTAAAACCAGTAATTTTAGAAAAATACGAAATAAAAATATATACTGCCTGAATATTAAAAAGAGAAATAATTAAATTATTTCGCGTTCAAATCATTAAATGGGGATACGTACGTCATACTTAAAACGCTCAAATAACAATATTTCCAAACAGTTACAGTTTAGAAATATATTTACTCGAGAGATTAATTTATTTCGACAAAATCTTTTACCAATTATTGCAAATTTTAATACAGAGTAAATAATAATATTTCCCGCCAGTTAAACTATATTTTTTACGTTTAATAATAGGAAGAAAACTATGAAAATTACGTCATATTGGAAAAGATACATTTTACACGTCTTACTGACAACAATTTTCGGTAGTTCTTCATTATACCGCTTCATCATCTGCTTATCCAGTTAAAAAAAAAAAAAAAAAAAAAAAAAAAAAAAAAAAAAAAACTATCGCCAAAATATTCACCAAACTGTAATGCACAAAAAACCAATGGAAGAATGTTGCCATTGGAATCTAAAGACCCACTCACTAAAGTGTCGACAATCAGTAACTTTAAAGAATACAATTTATAATACATTAATGAAAAGAAAAAAAAAAGTAATCTTAAAAATTTATTTATTTACAATATTTTCTTAATTGTCCCACTCGGCTGATGGATAGGTTTTTACGACGTCAGTTGAAACGGATCTGTTGGGCGTAAGTATGTATAGCAACATTTTTGCAACGCTTTTTCTCTTTTAATATCATGGCGCGTCGTTTAAGGTCTTAATTATCATTTAAATTAACGAAATAACTAATAAACTGGTAAAATATCTTTAAAAATACAGATAAATCTCTCAATGACATAACAAACACGTGTAACGTATCTGATGTCAATTGAATCTGACGCCATGGTAACGCACTTTTGGTGTTAATTCCTATATTTTGTGACATTTTTTTTTCCTTTTCGGATACTGGTCGATGGTTAAACCGTTAAGTACCCAATGTTTTATAACATCATTATGAAATTCCCCGATGGAGCGACATTGTTTACTTAGCTAATGTTTAATTTATTGTATTTAATCAATCACGAAAACAGTTGTTAGCTCTTTCGACAGCAGTTGAATCGGCCAAAAAATCTTTCAATGAAAGGAAAATGAATAGAATGCGGGTTACAACAGATCGCCACTGGTCGCTTAATTATAATTAAATCTTCCGTAATCAATTTAAAGTTGATCAAATTAGCGTGTTTTTAGAGTTCGCGGTGTGAGAATGGGGGCTGGCGAGTGTAGCTCGTAGGGGGCAGAGTCCCCTAGTTAAAAAAAAATCCACTTAGAATACGACAATACAATACGAGACAGTACAGTTAGGCAAATAGAAATAAAGATTCATTAAATTTGTTTTGTTTGAGGTAACTGGTGAACCGAGTTAGATATAGCAAATATTGTGTTGTTTAGATGCAGTAAAACGGCTGTGTAATACTCGATGTATTTGATGCTTACCCAGCAATAAATTCCTGAGTTAGAGGTTTGCTTTTGAAACATTTTGGAAACTCGACCCAAAATTCAATAATACATTTGTCAGGCATTACTGATTTGTTAAAAAGGGCATTTTGAGATGTTATACACACGGATATGAAAATAAATCTCTTGTACAGACCAAAGTATTTGACACATTTGATTAAAGATATTTTGCATTTGAAAAACAAGAAATTTCTCTGACAGCAAAGTGACAATTATTTTAATATACGCAAATGAAAATATTTAAAATCAGAATGCGAGCTTTCACAAATATGAAACAAAAATAGTGACGTAGTTAATAAACAGTGAGAATGTTTATAAATATAAACTGAATTTTTTGTCAGACATATATTTTTTTTCCAGGTAAAGTGCATCGATTTGTTTTCGGATATTTTAGTCTGTTCCGGCAACTACTTATCAATTCTGATTGCACAATATTTCTTTTCATAATAAAGATTTTGTACAACTTTTTCATTCAGTGTTTTGTCGCACCTCCTGACATTTTCAAGATGGGTCTCTAATTCTCAAACCTACCTCTAGAGAAACCTGTCACGCTTCTCATTGTGTAATGTGCGACATTTATACAATATCTAGAAATCACATTAATAATTACAACTAACTTAGTTTCTCTAGTTATTTGAGTCGAAAATGACGTGAGGAATCACCCTGTATATTATCTTCATTAAGTGGTTTTCAGGATTTTTAAACATTGCGCAAAGCAATATACAAAGACAAGAATTTTTATAAATAAACGTCTAAAGCTTCAAAATACAAATTAATGGTTAATTAGTGTTGAAATAAAATGTAAGATGTGCAGTTAAATACCTTCGTAATTCATATGACATCAAATTTATGTATAGAAATATAAATTATTCATTTTTAAATAAAATGAGTAATGATTTCTTTCCTCACCAAATATAATGAGAAGAATTAATTTCAAAAATTGAAAATTTAATGCCTTTTAATTCAGAAATAATTTTAAAGAAGATGGAAGATTTTGAACATTTTATTTTATGAGTAACTGCTTTTCTTTCCCTTTGTTAGTCACTGGAATATTAATTGCACTTGTGAGATCAAAGTATGTAATTTTGTTTTCTTACATCAAAGCATTTCCAATGAAAGAGTTATTTTTTTCTTTACTAGAAATTATGAAATGTTTGAAAAGAGCAATATGAAATAAATGTACAAAAGAAAAGTTACTATTCATGAAATAGTCTAAGATAACGTTTTATATTTATATTAAAA
Source organism: Maratus michaelseni (assembly GCA_963931845.1). Taxonomy (NCBI): domain Eukaryota; kingdom Metazoa; phylum Arthropoda; class Arachnida; order Araneae; family Salticidae; genus Maratus; species Maratus michaelseni. The sequence goes on along the minus strand of OZ007587.1, from coordinate 418,311,180 downwards.
TGTTTTCTTTTTTTCTGTATTATATTAATTATTTATGAATAAGTAATACGTCCAAAAATTTTAATAAATTTCATTTGATTGCAATATAAAGACTTATGTTAATTCAGGAAGAATGTTGCTCATGTGCGTTTATGTGTCTTATTTAATATTGATCATTGCCATAGAATGAGAAGGTTCTAACAGATAAAATCTTGTAAAATGAGATGATTTATCATATTGAGCATTTTGTGTATTGAGGTTAAACTGAATACAAGACGCTAAATAAATCTGTCGTCACTACACTAGACCCTTTATCCCCTGCCAATGAAGTCTGTCACTGCCTATCAAAACTGACGGCGACTGGTGCGGTGTGCCTGCACCACTTGGCTGCGGGACTGAATTTTATATAGCCTGTCATACCTTTTAATTGTAAATAAGTAAAAAGAAAAAGAAATGTGCCCAGTTAAACTGAAGGCATTGAGCTCACAGGCTATTAACACTAATTGTATATTATACTCTTATTTCAAAGTATAATGCCCCTCGAGAAGTAAAGGATTGGGTTGATTATTGACGGCCAATTATCTACACTAGGGATATAGGCCCGGAGGAGTGCCCTTCGTGGGGGTCTTTCTAAGGGAACCTAATCCGTATTTACGCATGGATAAATCCACGGCTCGAAGAAAACCACGAAAACTCCGAACGATTTAGCCGACGGGCGCGAATGGGAACGAACCCAGCACCTCCCGTCTACCAGCTTCGGGAGCACAACCTCTCAGCCGCTGGTGGGGCCTCGAGAAGTAAAGAAATCGACAATAAATAAAGGGGGATTAACCCCCATTCACCCCTTTATACTTAACTAATGAGCCCCAAAACTAATCAGGAAGCGCCTTCTTACAATGACCCTATATACAAAATTCAAAGCAAATTGGATAATTCTGCATGAATTAAATTAAGGGGAATTAGCCCCCGTTCCCCCTTTACACTTAACCAATGAATTCCCCAAACTAATCAGGGAAGCGTTTTATCACAATGAACCTATATACAAAATTTGAAGGAAATTGGATAATTCTGCATGAAAAAAATCTTAGCCCCCGTTCCCCCTTTACAATTAACCAATGAACCCCCAAAACTAATTAGGAAAGCCCCTCATCACAATGAATATATATACAAAATTTGGAGCAAATCGAATGATTCTGAATGAAAAACCAATTTATCTAAATTAAGGGGGGATTAGCCCCCATTCTCCCCTTTATACTTTACTAACGAACCCTTAAACTAATCAGGGAAGCGCCTTATCAGAATGAACCTATATACAACATTTGGAGCACATCGGATATTTCTATCAAGAGTTATCCCGTTACGTATATACATACGTACATGCTTACGTACATACATACGGGCGTACATTACAGAACCTGCGGGAACATTAGCTCTCAGGCTTTTATAGCCTGTGAGCTAAAAACAATTGTATTTAAAAATTTCTACATACATATAAAGTGCGTAAAAATAGATTTAAATAAATTTTTTCCTAATCAAATGTCTTATATTGATTTCTTCCTTTGCTTGTAAAGCTGCGTATTTCGTTCTTTAATTTCACAATTAAATATCCAATAATAATCAAAAATACATATCAAACAAATCGAGGTACAATAGATATATATACATGTTCGTTTCCATTATTGAAATAACAGTTTTCAGATTAATTTTGGCATATTCAATAGTTTTCATTCTATATGGTTTTTTATTTCATGCAAAACATGCGCATGAACTTATTAATATCCTTATAGCAGAGTTGCCAAGTCTCCGGCTTTTTGAACACCAGTCATTTTTTTTTGAGAAAATGTTGTTCTTTTAAATCGCAAAATGATCCGATTCAATAAAACAACATTTTCTGTACTAAATTACTGGTATCCAAAAAGCCGGAGACTTGGCAGGTCTGCCTTATAGTAAATTTAGTCTGAATTATATGAAAAGTAACAAAATCTTGTTCTATTTATATATAAAGAGTACTAGACGTTTTAGGGGTATGCTTTAGTCAATAAATTGTTTCCATTCTGTGGCTCTTTATTTGATACCAAACATGCGAATGCATTTATTAATATCCTTATAGTACATTTAGTCTCTATCATATAGAAAGTAACAAATTCGTATTCTATTTATATATAAAGTTTATTAGACGTTTTAGGAGTAAGTTTTAGTCAATAAATAGTTTCCATTCACTGGCTGTTTATTTCATGAAAACATGCACACGAATTTATTCATATCCTTATAGTAAATTCTGTCTCTAGCATATAGAAAGTAACAAAATATTGTTCTATTTATATATATATAAAGAGTACTAGACATTTTAGGAGATATTTTTTCATTTAATCTAAGGACTCAAATTCATGTATTTAGACAACCACAAATATCTGACTAAATCAAAATGTTCAGATTAACAGAATAGTACAGAACTGATTATATGACTCAAAAAATCATCATCAACAGCATTATGTGAATTAGAAAGAGGGGTCTTCAAAAATATCTTGTAAAAGAATGTTAGAAGTTTGTGGACCGTTCGGAACAAGTGGTAAATCCGATGAAGTATTGAATACATATAAGGCTCTCTTGTTTACAGACTTATAACCACTAACATCATATGACCAAAAAGACAAATCATCAGTGTCGTATTTAAATCCCACAACCTTATACCAATGGGATGCACAATCTGAATACTTATCTTTACCTCTGGACAGCATTATTAAATCCTATACCTGGACATTGCAGACATTGTGTGGAGCCGATAGTCCATGTTGATACAATTTGTCACACAAAAATATAGGTGATATACATTTTTCACATTGAATGTGGAACACAATACACGTTTTAACTTTAAGGAATAACAAACATTTTGTTAAAAATGTTTTACCACTGACGTTAAATATTGCGTTGTAATTGCAATAAGCAGACTATAACGCCACATACTTATCATGAAAGTTTATTTATGCAAAAACGACACAGTGTACAATTATCTTAATGTACTTTCGAAATTCATCATCGAAAAATATACTAAGAACTCTTACAATTATCAAAACAGAATGTTATTGTAGAAATGTGTTATGTGACTCTCAAACGTTTCTGTATATCCGACACACAGTTTCAGCAATTTTTAACTGATTGCTTTAAAATCTGGTCACATGTTATTATACAGAAAATCTACAATCATTTCGCCAATCATATTACATTGTAATTTGCAATACATTAAATGAATTAGAAATCGCTAGTCTCAGATACCAAACGGGGAATTATAAACAATTTTAATTAACGTACAAGGTAAGAAATTGTCATTAATATAATTACAAAAAGTATCAGAATATTATAATTAAAAATTGACACATACACAAAGACTTCAACGTTTGTTAAAAAAAGTTGTTCTGAATTAAGTTGACCAGAACTTTTTTTTGTTCAACAAACAAAATTATCTGTTCTGAAAATATTTTTAAAAATGAAGATCAAATCGAAATCAACCGTTATGTTTGTGGATGTGCTTAACTGTTTTTTTGCGCTAGCGCAACGGTTAAATAAGCATAAAATTTGAGATATTATAGACTAGCAAAACACTAGAAAATGGATGTCACATTACAAACCCTCCTTCTGTAGAAAGGCTCGAAAATATTTTTAAAGCTAAATTTAGGCAGATCAGTTGAGATCGAATGTTGAAGTTTGAGAAGCGGCAGTGAAAACGTGTCTGTGTGTGTATGCATTAAAACTAAACTTATGACATTATGATAGGAAAACTAAACTATATTCTAATGTGAATGATTATATTCAACAGTGGAAATGTAGTTATGTCTAAAACTCACTAAACCTAAACAATACCTTTGAAAGAGCAATGCAAAGAAGAGTTAAGCGTGTATAGAAAGATAAATAACTTAATGTGATAAAAACATAACTAACTATTCATTAACATATGTAATTCCTAAAAATATGAAGTTTTGATAAGCTTAGAAAACGTTGTGGTGTTCATGCATACATCGTAATATTTCTTCGATTTTTTGACGATAAATTTCTTAATCGGTTTCTTAATCCAAACTTGCATTACTGTTGCATTTAATTCACATGTAAAACATAAAATACAATATATATATATATATATATATATTGTTTAAAATATGCTGCTAAATAAAGACAAATATCTTATGAAGTGCTTGCATTTTTCAGCAGTGAAAAGCCTTATTATACAAGAACAAGCTTTTTAAAAGTTTCTAAACCAATATTTATTCAGAAACAACAGAAACTACTTTAAAAAACTTTGATCAGTGATTTTATCCATGCAAAACAAGACTCTGAAGTAAAAAAAAAAGGTGTTTTTTTTTCAGTAAATAGTAATAATAATAGTAATAACAAGAGTACTTCAAAGAGAACTACGTACAAGGATTTTAAAAAAGTTCTACCTTCTTTTTCAAAACGTCAATGAAGGTTATAATGTAATCTTTTATTTATTAATAACTAAATGAAATAATCCGTGTTGATCTTCTAAAATTTAAATAATTGTTTAACTACTTTATAAAAATAACAGTCGTTGCAAATTTATACTAACAAAATAATTGCATTCACTTTAAACTATTTTTATCTCTTGCCTTTACATAAAAAAATAATAATGTAATATAAAAATCATTCAGTTATAATTTCAACCAATTACAAATATTAAATCATTTATTACATTAAACAATATATGCTCAAATGTATTATTGTATACGTGTGATTTTTTTTCGTTTTTTCGGGTGATTTTAAAATAATCTTATAAACACACAAATTTACAATTTACAAATTGGTCAGAATTCATGATTTGCTCCTAATTGTAAGCATAGCGGTAATTTTATTTCTTATTTTAGATCAACAACAAAGGGAGCGTTATTTCCAGATATACGTTAAAACTTTTATGAATGCGTTTCAAAACAGTATGTTCAAATTGTATGTTCAATGTTGCGCTGACACACTTCGGCTAAACTATCAAATTCATAAATTATTTCATGTTTCGGATATCTAATATTTACATTTCTAGTGGTATTTACCGCACATTTTACAAATTAAGCAACATTATGCACAAAAAAAATCTTCATGTACCAATTTCGTTTCGTCACACTTATAATCAGACATATGTAAAATAAAGCTATTTTCTTATTCTACATTAATCCGTACGCACACGCGTCTATTTTTGTAACTTATTGCGCCTAATTTTGTATGGGGGAAACCCCTTCCATTTTGTCTCCCATTATATTTTTTCTAAATATTGTTTACAAACAAATGGGCTGACGTAGATTGTAAAATGCATGAAATTCAGTTTTACTACTTTTTAGGGAAAAATTCTACTTGTTATATTTATTTACAGATTTTGTAGATTATTTACAGATTTGCTATATACATTTGAAAACGTTTTATTTTACATTTTAAAATACAAATCATTTTACAAAATCTTTATTAATTACATCTACTACGCTTTTATCAATATATACAACTAGTGTTTATGCAATTAAGTTTTTTCAGTAAACTGTTAAATTACATATTTATAGTTTATTTTTGTTTAAGCACATTATTACTGGAAATTCTCTTGACTTAAAATGTATATATATATGTGCAATAAATAATCATTTTATTCTTCTAGCAATCTTCACATTTCATTATTAAATGAATTTTAACGTAATAATTGAATACAGTTAGAACATTGTAAAGACATTTTCTTTTTGTGTACAAATATCACACCGACTTTGTGTCCTTTTTAGAAATGTATTGCGTTTTTCCTCTTCATGAATGCCAGACAGTAGTTTAATTCTATTACTAAGTTATTTGGAAAGTTTTAGAATATTTTATCCAGAAGTAAGGTTTTCTGTTACCAGTTCCATAGAGACGTCTTTCAGCAACATTCGCAGGTCGAGTTTTTCTCCACGTGTTTGTTTGAATAGTATGCAATGTAAGCATTTGTACCATCTACTTTCATCATTTAAAAAAAAAAGTGTCAGAGTCTAACGAATGTGATGATTTCAGATTTCTTTTTATCTGATAGTAAACTATCAATTTTATATATGATTATCAAATTTAGCACCACAATGCATGGAAGGCAAAATCCTTTTCTCCTTACTAAATCCAAAAAGAGAAGAATTAACTTGTTTAGATTTGTTTGTTAAAAATACTGTAGGCATTTCTACTTTATTTTTTGCAAGAGTTTATAAGATTATGTGTCTGCAATAGTTTGCAAGATAATAAGAATTTCGTAAACCAATTGTCCAATGTTATATTTCGTTCAGTTCCAATAATTGGAGAATTGAATCATTTTACATGCGCCGGACTGGATTGCCTGTATTGTCTAATGGGCTGTTGATCTGCATTAATTTCCATGTTATAAGTGTAAAACGTACGGGATTCGCATAAAGCAAAATGAAAATTATCCCATACTTAGCAGGCTTATTTTTTAAAATTGTTGAAGTTAACATTTTCCCCGAAATGGTTACAGCTGTTCATCAAATGTACAATATTTTGAAATAGAATAATTTTTTTTTTTATAAAATTTAGATTTTTAAAAAATATTACTCTAATTGGCACAAGTCAGTCAATTTGATTTCTTTGAGCTCGGGATATCAGGATATCAAATCTCAGACACTTTAGAATAAAATGGAAACGATTGATTGACATCGTAACTGGATAAATACTTATATCACAATCAGGTGACCACAAACCTGTAGCGTTTAGGTGAGCTGATCTGAACATTCCTTAATAATATATTTATCCAATCAGATCTTTCAATTCATCTGAATTTATATCAATTGCGTCCATAGCTATTTTGAATTTCCCTTTTACTGATGAAATGTAGTAATTAGTTGGCTTTACTAATATATCCATAATTTCATCATGAAAAATGGTGAAAAAACATTCTATTGGGATCTTTAAATTTATGTACTATCGTTCCACTCCGGGTAGATGGATAAACTTTTTCTCGAATTTTTTGCGAACAGTTTTAGCTGGTGGATCTTTTTTCTATCTTGTTCCATCTTTATCAATGGAAAATTCCGCGTTAATATCAGTTTCTTCTTCTTTACTTTCTGAACCATCTTCTTGCTCAGAATTTGTACCATGCTCACTTTTTGAAATGGGATATTTTTCCGATCCCCCCGAATCATCTATTTTACTATCAGTTTCTACTGATAGTGATAATATTACGTAGTCTCTGCTGTTCACCAGAGACTTTTGAAAGCGGACGTCATCTCTACTTTCAACGTCTTGTCAAAATGAATCATTCGTACACGCGCAGAAGTATTTACCCCCAAAGGAGTTACCCCCAAATTCTTCTCTCTTCCTTCAGAAGAAGGAAAGAAATTCCTTCTCTCACTCCTTCTTGATGTTGAAAAGGGTCAGAATTGTTCTCAAAATACTGGGTGTTTCACGAAGGACCCATAACTTTGAAAATAAATGATTCGAAAACGATTATACCTGACGACCTAAGAATAACCTAATTTTAATACCTTTTATTCCGGTAAAAGTTTAATATCTGATAATTTTACCTATCAATTGAAGCAGAAACAGAAACAGTTTATTGTTTCAATGGGATCCCAAGTTGTAAAACAACTCCACTCCCTGTCTATGAGTAGTTGTATATCATCTCTTAGAGGAGCCATTAGAAAAAAAAGTATAAATGTAGCATATTAGCAATATAAAATGAAAGAAAAGTAATAGATTCAACTGAAAACTTCATCAGCCAATCCGACATAAGTAAGCCAGCCAATCAAATTTAAGTTGCTTAAAGCAGCCAATAAAATTTAACTAGAAGTATAAGAATATCAGGAAGATGAAAAATAGTAGAAAAGCATTAAAATACAATAATTACGTAGAAAAATAAGTAAAGACATGAAGAGAAATATGTTTAACTGTTTCTAAAGGAGGATCGTTCGCAAAAAAGGCAAAGTAAAAATAAGTAGAACAGAGTGTAAATCTACTCCTATAAAACAAAAAGGCGGTTTACATTGCCATGCATAAAAATATAGTTTAAATTACAGTTAGTATCAGAATAGGTATAGAAAATACATGCAATATTCTTATTTATTTATTTATTTATTTTAAATATTAAATATCAAAGAAAAAAGCAAAAAGTATTAGAACAAGAAGGACTACTCCAGTAAAGTGGTAGTATACAGAGGTAAACTGAACAGATAAGTTCTCTAATTTAACTTTTAAATTGTACTTACCAGCATGTAATATTTTTTCTTATATAAATAGCTGTTTTTAATTAATTTAGTGTAATTAATAAAATTTTTAACACTGCAATGAAATTAAAGTTTTTTTAAAAATCGTGACTAGCATAAATTTATAATCTGCCAGTCAATGAAATCAGTTAGGAAGCAAACAATAATGTTTAAAGGCATAGGCAAAGAAGGAGCTCATGGGGCTCAAGCCCTCTCTATTTAAATAAAGACAACTTTTTAGGTGCGTTCGTAATTATATAAATACGTAGCACCTATAGTCGTCGCTTGGTCCGTCCGTCTGTCCGTCCGTCTGTCTGTCTGTCTGTCTGTCCGTCTGTCTTTCCGTCCGTCTGTCTGTCTGTCCGCATATAACAACGCAAAAACTACCCAACCAAATGGTTTGCAATTTAAAATATATTATCTTTGCAGAATTTTGTCGAGACATTTCAAATTTTATTAAAATCTAATCAAAACTTTAGGAGATATTAATAAAAATATTTATTAAGAAATTTGAATTTTTTTTTTTTTAATCGGTGCTTTTTTGTTATAGGAGCTTCCGATGGATGTTAAATCGTCAAGCGACCGAGATACTTATTTTATGACAGAAATTAATCTGCAGACGATATAATTCATTTCACAGAATTAAAAATCATCAAGATCTGAATATTTATATAACTAGCTGATACATATATATCTGAATATTTATATAACTAGTTAAGATATTTGTATGAACAGTGTCATAAAATATATACTTAACTAGCTGTTTAACCCGTTCTACGCACGGGATATCATGAATTTAATTCTAAAACGTGCGTACGAACGCACCTCGTTTGTAACGTTTGACGTACAATTTCCAACTTGTTAATTCACAAGATTTAAAATTCTATCAATACAAAGCAAGCTGGTGTAATAAGATTATCAGATATTAAAATTTTACCGGTAAAAGGAGTATTAAAATGCGACAGAACTTTTGCCATAACATAATATGCTAATTGATTGGGGTTTTATATCTAGATTTTTAAGATGAACTTTACTGCCAACTCTTAACTTAAACTCTTAACGATGAACTTACTGGCAATGTTCTTAAATCAGTTTCGCCTCAAATAAACGCAAACCGAGTTAACTAATGCGGTTAACGTGGTATCTAGGTATAGTAAAACAGTAAATAAATTGTATGAGTTATGATAATTACCTATTAGAATAATTATGTAGAAATTAATCAAATGTAATTACATATCTGGTGTTTAGTGGTGTATCATTACATGCGATTCATTCTGTTGAGAATCGCGGCAGTCGGCCCAATAGTTCGGAGTTTTCTCTATTTTCTTCTAACTTTGGATATCCTTGCGTAAATACGGGTTAGGCTCCCCAGAAAGAACCCCACGAGGGCACCCCAAAACCGTGCCTATATCGCACGTACAGAAAATAGGCCATCAAAAGTTCACCAATGACACCAGCATTCTGTTGAGCTGTTGCAAATTACCCATTAGGCGCCATTGTTCCCATTTATGGGAACTATACTTTAAGATTTTTCTAAATTGAATATTTTATATATTGTTAAAAAGTTTAAGTGTTTGTATTTTGAATATATGAGATGACTTCTGTAATTTTTTATAAAAAGTTTCATTTGAATTTCCTATTTTTTAAAACGTGTTAAGGGGACAGTTTACCTTCAACCAGTCAAAAATGATAGAAAATTGATTCAATTTCCATATCTTTTCTTTTTTTACGAATTAACTAATAGTGGACATTAAATGAAATTTTCAGGATTGTTACGTGAGTCTTACTTTTTACAATATATATATATAATTTATTGTTTTCATAATTACTATTTACCAAAGGGCATCTCATATCTCATAGCCTGATTTAAAGATAGCACTTGACTTAGCATAATAAAATATTTTGAATTAATATTTTATAATTAATAATTAATTAAAAAAAAGGTTTTTCATGTAAAAACTCTCGCTTTTTTAAAAATAAAATTTGTATTACTTAAGATAATTCTAAGATTCTACTTCTTTGTATATAAAAAGATAAATGAAGTGTATTCTGAAAGTGTCAAGTCATTATCTTTAATAGTTTTGAGAAATCATGCGCACAAAGTTAAAAAACCATGTTTTGTGATAAATGCATTTAAAGTTAAATTATTTAATAAAACAATATATTTTACATAAAAGTAACAAATTAATTTTCTTCAGGCAACTTTAGCTATTCTAATATATATATATATATATAGATAGATAGATAGATAGATAGAGAGAGAGAGAGAGACAGAGAGAGAGAGAGAGAGAGAGAGAGAGAGAGGCAACTGTAGTGATGAAGTTTCATTTAATAATGTAATACAAATTATCATTTTTTTTCAATAATTTCAGTAATTGAAAACGACTGCGAATGAAAAACTATGCAATTCTTACCTCTGTATAACTTGTGGTAATTATTAACATGAAATGCATTTTAAATTAAAAATAACACTTAGCTTAGCGTAATGAACTAAAATATTGTAATTATCTTCATATATAGTATTTATAATTAATAATAAATTAAAAAAAAAAAAACATGTAAAAAATTTCGCTTTAAAAAAATAAAATTTTGATTACTTAAGCCAAAATGTCCCTGGTTCGTATCCTGGTCTAGACACCTTTTCACCTAGTTGGAAAATTACAACTGATAGTAAAATGGGCATGGGCTGCATATCGCAGCGCTTTCTAGTGGTAAATTCCGGGTTTAGAAATCGTATCTTGAAAACTATTAGATAGACAACCAAACGCAAAGAGGCCTGCATAAATTTTTATAGAATTATGTATAAATTAATAAAAAATATTTATTGAAAACGGAAACGTAAATTGATTGTCCGTACAGACCAAAATATCTCATACTGAAATATTTGATACATCTTTTTTATGAAAAACGCGAAATAATAATAAAAAAACTAGTTGTCGGGGCCACCGTAATACTTACTCATCATTTATATGCATAATATAAATTATGAAATTAAAACATGTGTAAACTATTTATAAAATGCATTGCAATTCGAATAAAATCCTGGCTTGATAACGTCATAAACTTTAAATGTTCTATTACTGAATTGCGTAAAAGAAACATCCTTATAACTATAAAAATGATAACCATATTCACTAACATTTTACTGTGTCGGATTAAGCGTTTCATTTCCAATTAAAATATATATTTAATTGATATTTGAAGGAGATACTGTGTCATGAAAAATCGAAGAGTGTGGAAATACGATTACAAAAATATTGGCAACTCATTATCCGATCGACTTCTTTCTTTATGCAAAATTTATGTTTTTTTATTGTCTTTTATATTCACTCCTCAAAATAAACAATTTCGAATATTTTTATATACCTTTTATCAGAACGAATATTTCGAGAGTCCTAAAAAGAATAGCTCCGGATAATCGAGGTTACTGAAATTCAATAAGCTTCTTCTTATTATTACATACTGAGTACATACCAAATTTTAAGTCTATCTCAATTTGTTCGGGAGATAGAACGTTTACAGACATACATACACGCACACAGACAGATGGACGGCATTTTTTGTTTCTAAAAATATGTTTTTCGGAATATCCAGTGTCTGAAACGTGACCACCTAATTTTTTTTTTCGATTTTTAAAACGATTACAAAACTTACCCTATACTACGTATGATGGGAAAGTAATAATGTATGCAAACTCAATTTTATCAAATGAGAATGCTATCAAGTGCGAATAATATGTAAAAACAGAATTTAAAGTAGTACAATAGTGAAAAAAAAATAAATCTGGTGTCACTTTTATTTCTATTAATTTTTAGAGCTTAGGTGTTTTCATTTGTAAAAGCAAATATTTCAAAATGTTACTTGAATACATTTATCTTCTAGCATTATTTTCTTTTCTAAGACAAATTATCTTGCTTTTTATTCAAATATTTTGAGTCTCTACAGATGAGTATTTATCGGTCCGCATATCAATTTCCTTACTAAATATTACATGCTCTAAAAATGTGTGAATTAATTTTTTGTTGAGTCTTCTATAGCTTTCGAAACACTATCTATAATTCCGGAATTTTTGGCATGGTTGCGCGACCAGATACATTAATGTATAATGTAAAGCCATTTTACTATACATCGCATTCATGGTTATAGCTAACTCTGCATACCAGTTATTTCAGACGAAATAGATTTAAATAACCCCAATATAATTGAACAAGCGAATAGTATGCAAAGTATTAAATCAGAACATTTAAATTTATTTTTAACAGGAACAAAATACTTTAAAATGATTTAATACGAATCTCAAATAAGTTTATTTTTTTAATTAAATTTACGAAATCCCTCTCTGATAATTATATTTTCTTATTTAATAAATGTTTCAAAATGTTTTTTTTTCTAAGTCAAATTATGTTAATTTCTATTCAGATATTTTGAATATCTACAGATGAGTATTTATCGGTCCGCGTACAGAATATGTGTGCTTGAATTTTTGTTGCGTCTCTAGTTTTCGAGACAGGATCTATAATTTCGGAATGTAAGGCTTTGTTGCGCTACCATATACGTTAATCCCTTCGGCCCTGTTTTTTTTTTCAATTTTGGGAAAAAAAATTACTGTTATGCTAACAAAATTAAAAATAGCTATCGGAATCACAGAAGTTAGGGTTTAATGAAAGTTAAGGAATGCGTTCTTTACCAAAACCTCACAAATGTAGTTATTTTGCGTGTTTTTCATATAACAATAGTCTAAGAAAGAATTTTTGAAGACGTTTGGAAAATGTCGTATTGCAACTAAATTAAACAAGCATACAAATTTAGTAATATTTTTTATCTTTTATCACAAATTACCAATTCGGAAAAGGATTCCTAAATTTTAATTTAAAGAGTGAAACGTATGTTTTAATTAAAAGAAATGGCAAAGGCTTGCTAATAATTAGGAAAATTGTTATTATTATTATTATTATTAAATGCTAAACAAAAGTGAAATCATAATAGGAAATGTAGAGATTCATACTATCACTAATAGGTGCTGGAATTAATAAAAGTAATGTTTAAGACAAAATAATACTCAATAAAAGATATGTCCTATTAGTAGGACGTCAGGGCCGAAGGGGTTAACGTGAAAAGCAAAGCCATTTTACTACACATCGCATTCATGATTATAGCTAACTCTACATATGAGTTATTTGAGACGAAATAGATTTAAATAATCACAGAAATAATTGAACGAGCGAATAATAAGCAAAATATTAACTCAAAACATTTAAAATTGTTTCTAACACGAACAAAATACTTTGAAAGGTTTTAATGCGAATCTCAATTATGTTACTATTATTATTAAATTTACGAAATCACTCTCTTTTAATTATATTTTCTTGTTTAATAAATTTAATGTTTAAAAAACTGTTTTTACCAAACTATAACGTACTTTAATATTATAACTTAAAACTAATAAAATTTGCACTACACAGCTGTTCCTCTTTTCTAACAGAACCTGTTCACAATTCATGTAAACAAAGAAATTGGTAAAATTAATGTGTGTTCTTTCAATAACACAATTTTCAAAGTGTGTTTTACAGATTATCGAGGAGTAGAATAAGAAGGCCTGAATGTTATGTTCTAATTAAAACTATTAAAATCTGCATGTTTGAATTGCATTTATCTTCGATTACTTTTCTGAAATAAATGATTGAATTGCAAATTTGTTTCACACAATTTAGATTTAATACATATATAACAATTAGAGCTATAAAGTATTTTTGACTTCTCATTTGAATGTTTTTGTGGGAAAAAAAAAGAAAGAGAAAAAATTAATAGAATAAACAATAATACAAGACTCCATAAAATATAAACCTAAATTTACTATTTGAAACTAATTCAAATAAGACACAAAATGGCCGATATAATTTTATTTTTCTACGTTTCTCTTAAACCGCATATTTCCCAGTATTAAGGTAATTTCGTTTTTACTTTCATTTATCTATAATAGAAGAAAGTACTATAATCGAAATTTTTTTCGACTTCCTCTTTTCGACGGATTTACCAGAATTTCTGTAAAGCACGTTTTAACAAAATGTCTGTCCTACGTTTGTCCTCTTTGTATCATCGAAAAGTGTATGAAGTTATGCGTAGAATTGAACCAAACTTCATATATAATATATTTTTCGCTATGGTCAGCAGGTTCCAGTTGAAGTTGTAGGTGTACCGTTGTAAGGGGGCGCTGTGACAGCGATTTGTGTGCGAGTTTCATTATTGCATCATCGAAAAATGTACGAAGTAATGCGGGGAGGTTTACCAGACTTCATGTATATGTTTCCTTTAAACTTCATATATATGTACTGTGGCCGTCATGTCCCAGTCGAAATTGGGGATATTTCCCCTAACTATATTTCCCACTGTGATAGCGATCTATGTGGGATTTGTCTTTTGTATTATCGGAAAGTGTATGGAGTTATGAATATAACTGAACCAAACTTCATATAATGTTGATATACTTTTGTGCCTATGCACGTCAAGTTCCAGTTAAAAATGGAGATATTGTACGAGGAGGGGTCCCAATGACAGCGAATTTTGTGAAATTTTCTCGATTTTTACTTTTGAAGAATTTATGAATATAACTGAACCAAACTTCATATAATGTTGATATACGTTTGTGACTATGCACGTCAAGTTCCAGTTGAAAATGGAGATATTGTACGAGGAGGGGTCCCAATGACAGCGAATTTTGTGGAATTTTCTCGATTTTTACTTTTGAAGAATTTATGAATATAACTGACCCAAACTTCATATAATGTTGATATACTTTGTGACTATGCACGTCAAGTTCCAGTTGAAAATGGAGATATTGTACGAGGAGGGGTCCCAATGACAGCGAATTTTGTGGAATTTTCTCAATTTTTACTTTTGAAGAATTTATGAATCTAACTGAACCAAACTTCATATAATGTTGATATACGTTTGTGACTATGCACGTCAAGTTCCAGTTGAAAATGGAGATATTGTACGAGGAGGGGTCCCAATGACAGCGAATTTTGTGGAATTTTCTCGATTTTTACTTTTGAAGTATTTATGAATATAACTGAACCAAACTTCATATAATGTTGATATACTTTGTGACTATGCACGTCAAGTTCCAGTTGAAAATGGAGATATTGTACGAGGAGGGGTCCCAATGACAGCGAATTTTGTGAAATTTTCTCGATTTTTGCTTTTGAAGAATTTATGAATATAACTGAACCAAACTTCATATAATGTTGATATACGTTTGTGACTATGCACGTCAAGTTCCAGTTGAAAATGGAGATATTGTACGAGGAAGGGTCCCAATGACAGCGAATTTTGTGAAATTTTCTCGATTTTTACTTTTGAAGAATTTATGAATATTTTTCTACGAAAGTTAGATGTAATGTAATAAGCCAAGGTATGTATAAAAGTTTGGAGAAAATAAGTCAGAAGGTGACGTTTTGATAGCAAATTTTGGTCGATTTACGGCACGGGCGTGGTAGCTGTGAAAAAAAACAAATCACACTGAATCACCCAATTCTTCAATCTAGGTTTGAATTGCATATTTGCAATAAAGAAATTGTTTTACGTTTTTTGATATATTACCCGTTGATTAATCTTCATAACGATTTTTTCCTCTACCTCCCCCCTCCCTCATTATTTTGAAACAATTATTTCTAGACTATATTTTACATGTGATATAGACCTCACGTGTGTTACATATAAAAATTGCATTTAAATTCTGTATAACTTTAGACTGTATGACAATACATATCTGAATATTAATCACAGATATTTTTCAAAATTATTAAATAATAAATCTGATTTTGTATTACGTGAATTTTTATTCACATTGCTAACAAGACGTAAAACCAACAGAGTTAAAAGGTATCCAGATCAGGGTTCTAATTTTAGTCATTCGAACCATGACCTGGATAAATTTTACTCTGTTGATTTTACGCCTTGTTAGCATTGTGAATAAAAATTGATGTAATAAAAAATTAAAAAGAGTTTAATGAAAAATTTAAAAAAGAATGAACAGTTAAAACTAAAAAATATAAAAACAGCGTTAAAAAAAAAACAGAATTCAGCTAAAACTCGAAGTCAGTTTTGGAAAATTTATATATGGTAAAATTTTAAAGTGGTTGAAGTATGAATGTTGAAGCATTTATTATTTAATTATAATATACTCAATATTATGTTTTTAAAACTTATATTTCTTAATATTTAAGTAAGTATTAAATTAAATTATTAATATATTAAGTCATTTAAGTTTTTCAACTTTCAATTTTATTCATTTCAACTCTTTATTAAGTATTTGAAAATTGATAGCAATTAAATTAATATTTTAACATGAACTGATAAACATAAAACTAATTGTCCCATTTAGGTACTTTGTACGTATCATTTAGGTTTTAACGACTATAAATGCGACAGTTGTATATTGATTGCTAGATAAGGTTTAAATTTCCATAAATAGAGTTAGTTTTGAACTAAAGTCACAATATCCAAGAATTTCCTGCTTAATAAAATGTATTTGTATATTTAATAAAATTCGAAATGTACATTATATGCGAAAAAACTATGGGGAATCACGTCTCCTTTAGGGTGTCGCGTCAATTCGTCACGCACAATTCATCGCGGGAAAATTCATCGCAACATTAATTCGTCGCGGCGACGACTCATCGCAGCGTCAATTCGTCGCAGCGTCAGTTCCTCGTGGTGTCAATTCGTCACAACGAAAATGTTTTTGAAGGCTATGATGATAAAATAAAGATAATTTAGTAAAATTATTTATTGATAATTTTTTTTTTAGATATAGAGAATTATAAACAATTTACTGGCGATTTTTAGAGAAATAGTATTTCTTATATGTTAATTTTGTGAACTTCCTTACTCTACGACGAACTGATACCACGACGAATTGATGCTGCGATGAGTTGTCGCTGCGACGAATTAACGCTGCGATGAATTGTGCGCGATGAATTGTTCTGCAATGAATTGCGCACGACGAATTGACGCAGAACCCTAATTTAGGCATAATGATCTCATATATATTTTGCCCCACAAAATTATCAATTTCATAAATGTGATAATTGTTTTAAATCAAGCAATAGCGTGAAATGTGTGAGCTGTAGCACCCAAATTTCAAAGAGTCGTCACATTTCGATCGAATTTTGTCCGATTAATGTAAACATAATTTTGAAATTATTTGCATTATTGGAGCATACAAAATTAATATTTCTAGGATATTTCGGTTGTGTTTAATTATTGTATTCCTAATTTTGAAACCACCTGTATAATTAAGCTGTGTATAAGTTTGGAGGAATTATAAGGCACCTTTTCAACGTTACAGCAAGTCATACATTTCTCACTTTTTTTAAAAGTAAACATATTTAAGCCATACAAAATGTAACATTTATATTTAAGACATAAGATAATGTTCTTCGTATTATTCTCAACTCCTTAAATGTAGAAAACTCCTTATGTATGTTTCAAGGAACATGTGTTCAAAAGACTTTGTTAACACATATTACGAAAAAAGTTTAGAGGCGAAATCGTAATTACTAACGCAACAGCAGGTGCAACGGAATATTAATCAAGAATATGAAATTTTAGAGACACTTGTCATATAAATTTTGCAATATTTATTAATACAAAAACGTATTTAAAATGTTAAAATATTTTAGCTTGTTTAGTTTAGTTTAATTTATGTGCATGTATAAAATATATGTTAAAACATTGGAAATGATTTTTAAACCTTTTTTTTTTAATTGCACTAGTCAACAGATGGTGCGAAGAGGCATAATTAATAGATAATTTTAAAATACTTGTTCATATTACAGAAAAAATGTAATTACTGATATAATTATTATAAAAATTGAATTATTAGGTAAACATTTTTACAATGGGTTAGGTAAATTAAATTTCTATTATTTACTGCACGTTTTAATGAAAATATAATATATTTACAATAATTATAATTATTTTTTGTCTTGTACAATGGCAATCATTTTTTAACTTTATTGTATTTATTTTTTCAAAACAAATTTTCATTATGTACTTCTTATAATGCAATAAACGGCTCTTAAAAATCACTGAAAGTAATTTACAGAGTTTCTGAATGAAAATAACTTAAGTCGATAATATCTGATATTTAGATGTTATTTAGATATCAAATATTTCTGTAAATACCGCGTTATGTAAATAAGGTTTTGTACATCTTGTTGAAGCTTTAACTAGAATATGTGTTGTAGAAAGTGTAGAAAGTGTTAAGGGAAGTAAATGCCATTGGATGCATTATCACTTATACATACAAACATTAATAAATTTATTTACATTTACTAGAAATCTTAAAACTGAGTGTTATTCAAAATCTATGCATAAAAAGAAATGCTGGGCTTTGTAGTTTAATTGTCGGAGCAAAGCTCCGGCTTCCCTTGAAAAATTACACTTTTGTGTACACGATAGCGGCCAAAATATTTGCCGCATTAACACCAAAATTGGACTGGAAGTCGATAGTGCCAAAATCTCGCCGGGGATTGAAAATCAGAAATATTCGTCAACTCTAACGCCCGAAAACGTCTGCCCTAAATTTTTCGATTTTCCCATAGAGATAACATTGCGATTGTTTGAATTAAATAAAAAGAAAATTGAAATAATTTATATTGTTGCCATTTTTATCATGAAAAACTTATTTAAATAACAATTATACTCGGAAACAACCTTTTAGTAAAAGGTCTTAATCTCGGTCTCATATATTTTACATACATTTTACTTTTCTGAAAAAAGGACCCCATACATTTTTATCTTAAAGCACGTGCAATGAAGTTTAAATCGTATTAAGTACATGAATTTAGTTTTTTTTAATCGAACTCAGCAATTGGTGTAATTAAACTTTTTGTTTCCATTTCAAAAATTTTTTTGGTACTTTTCGGTTAGCCGGGCGCCAGTGATATATACATGTATATATATACACACACAAACATAAAAGAAGTATGAGAATAAATCTGTTTATTTTGATATAGTCCAGCCAGTCCAGGATAAAATATATATATATATTAAGAAACATTTTATATATAAACGGATTATATGTTTTATTATATAGAATTTGCAAGAATGCCAGTCAAGAGAAAACAATCAACTGAAATGAAAAGAATTTAGCAACGTAATTCAATTCGGAAAAGTCGCACAGTAAGAAGTTAGTTACTTTCAGAATTTTTGCCGAGTAACGATATAATTACAACTCAAATGAATGAAGCAGGTTTGATAGAGTAGCTACATTGAACAAATGATGATAGCTTAAATACATCCAGTAGTTAATCTTTACCGTATACGAGGCTCACAGTATGAATACAGCGGAAATGTAATCAGCTTTGAACAAAATTTAGAGAGTTTTATTTCAAGCCTGCCTGCTAATCTTTCAGATGTGACTTCAACTGTGTTAGTGACAAGATATACTTTATCAGGATGTGCAGGGTTTTCTGTTCTCTCACAACGCCTTCTAGAAGTATTCAGATAGTTTAAAGCTCACAATCCTTATTATTCAAATATCATAATTGATGAAGATTACACTACACTACCTGGGAATGGTGACATATCTCAAATGTTACCAAAATCAGCCGATATTACTGAGGCTATTGATATTTTGAACAAGGAAATAAGACGCGAGTCATTTAGACCACTGCTTGACAGACTAAAGGGCGTTTTTTTTGTTCAAGGAAATAGGTTCAGTGATAAGACGGTAGAGCAGATGCGTGATATTCTGAATCGGCAACCAGAAATGGCAAAACACATGATTTATGCTAGCAAATTAAGATCCACAAAACGATACTATAGTGCACGTTGGGGGGAACTCCTTTCCATGGTAGGACAAATTGGAACGCCAACAATTATTTTTTACACTGTCTGCAGCTGAATATCACTGGCCTGATCTTTTCTGACTTTTAGAACCTAACAGAGATCCAAATGAGCTTACTGATGCAGAACGCAGACAATTAATGCACGAAAATCCTCTCTTGACAGGTTGGCTCTTTCAAAAACGTTGTGATATATTTTAAAGAAAAATCTTGACGTTGTTTTTAATTGACGACTGCCGAGTTCGTTTCGATTGGCAGTGACGTGGAAGTCCTCACATGCATGGATTGTTGTGGTTGAGAGGAGCGCCAAACGTGGATATACTAGACATGACTAGGGCCGAAAATGTAGCAGCCATTACAGCATATTTTGAAAAACTATGCAGCGCTGTTAATCCTGACAAGGACGTCCTCGCAAATGATATACACCGCCGTCGAGTTCGCTTTTCCGACATTTCCAGTAATGACAGTGTAAAAGATCTCTCTCAGCTCTTAAATCAAGTCCAAAGTTACACAAGACATAGAGATTATTGCCTAAGGAAAAAAAGTGTTACCATTAGTTATAGCTGCAGATTTGGTTTTCCAAAAGCAGAGTGCGAGTCTTCAAAGCTTCAAGTAGAAAATGGCATAATTAGCTTTTTGCCAAAGAAACGATTCTGAAATGAATACCTATAATTGCTTCGTGTCACAAGTTTGGATAGTTAACACGGATTTCAGTTCTATTACATCAAAATATGCTGTTTTGCATTACATTATCAAATATGCGTCAAAATCAGAATCAGCTTCTATTCCTTACAATAAATTGTTATATGATATTTTAAATAAGATGAGCGAAACAAATCCAGCAGTTCAAGCAGTCCAAAAACTCATTTTGTCTTCTATTTCTGAAAGGGATTACTCAGCCCAAGAGGTAGTACACATATTAATGGGATGGCCAATCTATCGCAGTAGTCGTGTGGTAGTTACAATACGGCTTCATGATAAGAACTCGGAAGAGATCAACTTTGCAAGAGACGAAAGACCATCAAAAAGCATGGTTCAGAAACATTGCGCTAGGCCGGAGAGACTTCCCAGCAAACACAGAGCTGACAGATTGATACAAGAAAGATACCTATCATCAAATACTAGAGGTGCTATACCGATAACAGCAAATCTTAACAGAACTGTTTCGATTTTGTCAACTTTTCTGGTATCTTTAGCGATACGTGGACTGGTTATCGATTTGCCGCCAAAAATCTTACACAACGACGGCCACCGGCGATATATCCGATACGTATTCGATACAAATATGCTTGAATTCAGATTTGACCGACACAAGAACGTAAACAAAATGACACTAATTTGGTATTGCTTATATCTAATTGTTATCATTGCGCCTTTTATTTTCGACGTATATGCGATGAATATCGTTCTTGTGCCTTATATTCGACGTATATTTATGATCAATATCGATTTTGTGACAATTTATCGACATTTATACGCATGTCGGCGAATATTTGTGATTTAATTAATATTGAACAGTAAATAATATATTGAATTTCATAGTATTGAAAACTAAAAAAAAAATTTCTTAGCTTATAAAATCAAGTTTATTTATAGTAGCTTATTCTCCTCTACTGTTATATAAAGAAAGGAACAAATGGAAAATACGCAAGTTAATTTATCCTAGTTCTATAAATAAAAATAATTAAACTTTTATTGTCAAAAGCTAACTGAAGATTTTTTTTTTCCTTTTCACATTTTGCAGTTAACTGAACAGGTATGTGGAAAAAGAATAACATTCTAAAAACAAAAAATGAAATGAAATAGTTTCATTGATAAATAAAATTAATCAGTTTTTTACTTTGAAATGCACGGTTTTTTTTTTTTTTTTTTTGGCGTTTCCTCAACATTTACATCAGCTCTAATGTTATGCTTTTTCCACTCACATGCTCAATTTATCATTTTATGGTGTTGTACTTAACTTCAATTCTTTAACTAAATACAGATACCAAGTTTTGTTTTTTCGATTTCTTTAAATCTTTTATATAAATGTCTTTATTCATTTAAAAATTTTTTCATTGCCACATTCTTTTGTTCTTGTTCTGTGCAATGAACTAGAAATTTGAAATTTTTAGCAAAAAGACCAATTTTAAATTAAAAAAATCTATTTTTCAATATAAATGATTCAAAATTAAAAATTTACGACAGATACTTCCACTTTCATGGCATAACTACATTATGTGCAAATCAATGTAAAAAAAACATTTCTTAAGAATATCTGTAAAATTTCCAAGTAACCTAATTTACCGCATACTAAAATCAGTGAAATCAAAGTTCTCCTAAAAATGCATTTAAAGTTTTCAGACCCCCCCCCCCCCAAAAAAAAAAAAAATTATTTTATTCCGTTATTGTCATTTATCACTCCTAGTTGACATACATAACAGAATTTTTTTTAAAAAAGGTTTTAAGGCAAATCAAATTTCAAGCTATTCAGAAAAAATATTTAATGCTTTGATTTTTTTTAAATATTATTATTATATATTTTGCTGTCATCTAAAAAAACTTTTGAAATTCTTTCTGTATAAAATCTAATAAAGAATTAAAATATATATATATAATCTTTGTTACCTGAAAAAACACACACATAATCAGCAGAATATGGAGCATTTTGTTACATATTAATGGTTTAACGTAAAAAAAAAAAAAAAAATTATGTAGATCATTCTAAAATTCTATTACAAGAAAATTTATAAGTTCATGCTTAGCCAGAATTCTGCAATTGTTAATTTAAATCATTTTAAAACTAAATAAGACTTCTTAGGTATTTTTATTATTATAAATGGTGCAGAAAAAGAGAACAAAACAAAAAAAATTGACTTTAGTGAAATATTTGATGCAGTACGGGTCATGGGTTTTTATTAAGAAACATTTAGAGGACAACACAATAAATGATACATCTCCCTTTTACCTTTCTAGCCGGTCTTTTCTATTTACAAGTTTACTGTAAAAAAATTGACTTATATTTCTCACATCACTAGTATTAAATGAACATACCACCATTTTTTTTAAAAGAAAAATTTCTACATTAAGTTTAGTTGTACTTTTAAAATGCAATAAAACAGTTAAACATTTTATTTATCTTTGATAAAAGTTGATATTTTGAACAAACTATGCAAAATGTGATGTTTGCTTAATTAGCCACTAGACACTAAATTTTTCTAAAATTATAATGGCAGACTTCCTAACATGTTTATTCAGAAAACTTTACAATTTTCCCAATGTACTACACTTTAAATAGTTGATCTGGCTTTACCCAACAATTGAGGGGGTCGGGGCAAGAAAGTCCCAAGCCACATTTTTAGTGAAATAAATATAGTACTGTAATCTGTTGCTCAATATTGTAAATTATAATATAAAACATATAATTTGTTTCTAATGTCACTTGGTGGCAGCCTATGTGACAAGTTTCGTTTTTTACCCCAATAAAGATAGCTAATTTACAAAAAACGTAATATTAATATAATTAAAGTAATGCCATATTGTGGCTCAGTATCTCAAATGTTACTAAGACATTGGCGAAAAAACTTTAGGTTATATATCTTGATTTGAGTTTTTGATATAACTTTCAAACTGATATCTCAGAAGTTTACAAATGTGGCTTATCTCTTTCTTGCCCTGACCACCTCAATTATCTTCAGTAAACTAAGTTTTTTTTTTCAATATTTTTATTCAAAAGATTATGAAACTATTTCTTTTTCAGTTACTTACATCTTGTCATAACAATGTTCAACTGTATCTTGTATCTTGTTGGCTAGTGAAGTAAATCATTGTCTGATAAAATTTTCTGTTAATTCTCCCACACCTGTCTGTGTATGTTATTTATATTTCACATGAATAACTTGATCACATTCATCATAAAATGTACTATAGTAACATCTCTGCTGCTTCATATTTCGACCTTAAGAACACTGAAAAGCTGCTCCAAAACAAAATGCACAGTATCAAATTAGTAATAATTGAAGATTTGAAAATAGTATTTATGCCAAAAATAAAATTTGTTTTTCAAAAATGGCATTGTTTACATACTTAACAATACTTTAAAAGTTTAAATTTGTCGTCAAACTGCAATAATATTGGTTGTAATTTGATTTTTATTTTTTAGATTAGCTTCACTGATAAACTACCTTACAAAAGCTATTGTCAAGTCAAGGCTATTTATAAAAACTGACTTTTTTAGTTTGTGCAGATAATTTAAAACTGTTGATATACTTAAAAGAAACATGAGATAATTTTTATAAAGTATTTTAGATTTTTGGCTAAAGTATAATAAACTTTGAAAGATCCTTTTTTGACTTCATCCTCTGCAATGATAAAAAAAAAAAAAAAAAAAAAAAAGAAAAAAGAAAAATCAACTTTGGAACAAATTTTATTTAACTCCATACAAATATTGATATTTCAAAACCTTTGAAATTGTATGTAATAAAAATTTTGATATTAAGATTTGGAAAAAAAAAGAAATGACAATACTAATACATGGTAATTTATTTATTTATTTATTAAAATCAAAATTTTCTGATACATTAGGTTGTTTTTTTCGACAGCCCAACTCTCTATCTGTTGCATATCGCAGCCACTTGGCTATCCAGCTTTGAATGTCACTAACAGCAGCATCTTCAAACAGTTGGTCGTGTCTCACTGAAGCTAGAAAATATTTAAGAATACAATATTAGTACATTATTTGCATATAAATTAACAAGACAAATTAGTTTTGGTAAGATAGGGTTTAAATTTAAAAAATATCGGAAAGCTACAGAAAGAAATCTGAGATTTTTGTTTTACCGTGACTGATTGCCATAAATTACTATTTTTATTGACAAAAATGATTGACAAATTTCGTAATATATTTCGATGATCGACTGACAAAAGATTTTTTTCCACTATTGCCGAAATATGCATTTTTTAATAACGAACAATCGACACATTTTCCTGATTCATTTCAATGACCAACTAACGAAATCAGCGATATTTTTAAGCCATAAGTGACTGAAAAATAAGATTTTAATCAATGAACAATCGACACATTTGATGATATATTTCAATGACAGATTGACAAAATCAGTAATATTTGCAGAGACTGATTGAAGAAATGCATGATATTTCACCACGACTAACTGAAGGAATTTGTGATTTTTTGCTTGACTGACGAAATTGAAGACACAGAAGAAATTCGCAATTATATGTTATGGCTTACTGGCAAAATCAAAATGTTTTTTTTTCACAGCGAGTGACTGTTGAAATTTCGAGATTTTTTTTTATCAACCAATGGTCGACAAATTTTGAGATTCATTTCAGGGACTGATTGATGAGACTGAAGAAATTAGATTTTTTTTTCTTAGACAGATAAATGACAAAAAACGATATTTCGAAAAGTGAATGCCGAAATTTACGATTTTTATCAACTGATCGACAAATTTACAGATATATTACAATGACTGACAAAATCAACAATTTTTTAATGCAATTGACTGGAGAATTTTTCTTTCTTTTTATAACCACTTCATAGACTAAGATCACGTTTTTTTATCAGCCATCGATTAACAAAATTGGCAACTTTTTCAATGACCGATAGACGAAATTCATATTTTTTTCTTCTGAGATACATTGACGAAAATCACGATTTATTTTCAATCTATGGATGAAATTCACAATTATTTTTCGCAATCAAATGATGAAGTTTCCAATATTGCCAACAGCTTTTTGGGCATGCCTGCCAATAAACTTGCTCAGCTAGAAATTCTCAAATGATTTACTAATTTTTCAATTTCATATCCCACAAACCCGAAAAATTCCAACTATCGAAATCTAAAGAAGAAAAGAAAACAGAAATTTTACTATTTCGGATTTGTGGACTTGAAAAGGGGAAAGTAGATTAATAAGGTTCCCCAGAGCAGAAAAATTTTTGATGGAAAGGAAAAATAAAATAAAATAAAGATTAAAATTTTATTAGTTCAGAAATAACTACAGTTTTCATCTACAATGTACACCAGGCAGCATATTGAGAATTGGTTTAATTTCACTTCAAACAGTCTAACAAACAAACAAACAAACAAAAAAACAGCCTGAGTCTGAGTCGGCTTCTTTTCAGAAATTTCGCAATATTTTTCAGTGATGGACCGGTGAATTTTGCAACTCCCCTCCGCCCCCTCATATAACTTATATTCGAAGTTTCATCGATATCTGTCAACCAGGTCTAAGCAGGGTAACTTTAGTTATAACAACACTGTATATAACATTTATGCACAATCATACAGTGCATAAATATTTACTATTATTGCAGCAGCTATTCCGTTCGGATATAAATTAATATCAAACAGTATTTACCAATAGATTTGTTTCTAAACCCTCCAATGGCACACTCTCAATATTTAATTGTATTGAGTTTTGTTAAGAGTTAATTACATTGAGTTGTCTCATTTCATAACGTAGAAAATTACAGAAAAACCACTTTAAATAATAAATCTATACAAGGCTTGAATTTCAGGGTCGGATGATGGGATTCATGCCCAAAATTTTGAAATCCCACCCAAAAGAATGTTGAGGACGGAAGGCTCCGGCCCAAAAAAGAATTACCATTTTCCGAAGAAATTTGTTTTTTAAAGCGAAGATCAAGTCCCGCAACCAACTGATGAATATTTTCTCATGCCGATCAAAAAATTTTGTGGGGATTGACACGATAGGATCCCACGACATATTGACAAATCTTGCAATTTTTTCCCACAACATATCAACAAATTTTGCAATATTTTTTCATGAGCAATTGACAAATTTTGTGATATTTTCCGTGAGTGATCGGTGATTTGCATGCTTTTTTTTTTCCAACATGATTTACAAATTTTATGATTTTTTTTTTTCCAGTGTTCAACTGAAAATATTTGTAATTTTTTCCTCCTCAAGCGACTGATTGACAATTTTGCGATGTTTTCCAGCAACCAACCAACAACATTTATGATTTTTTCCTTGAGATAGATTGAAGAAATTCACGATTTTCCCCCCACGACCGATTGGTGAATTTCATGGTTTTTTCTGACCGATAGATTGACAAAATGAACACTTTTTTTTCGCTGCGTCTGAATGAAAATTTTTGGGATTTTTCTTCACAACATGCTCACGAATTTAGAAATATTTTTATGCATCCAATTGACAAATTTGCAATTTTTTTCCGTGATAGATGGGCAATTTTTGTGATATTTTGCTCGACTGATTGCATGGTTTCTTCTTGCGAGAGTGACAAGATTCGCGATTTTCCTTGCGTTAAGACTGAAAATTTTCATGATTTACCATCCCTCTCCCCGCAACTGATCGAAAATTTTCACAACTTTCTTCCCGAGACCAATTGACAAACTTTGCGATATTTTTCAGTGACAAAACAGTGAATTTTACACCCCCCCCTCCCCCCCCCCCCGACAGATCAACAAATTTCACGATATTTTTCCCGTGGCCAATTGACGAATTTACTGATATTTTCCCTTGACCGATTATCGAATGGTGTGGTTTTTTTCTCACAACAGAGGCAAGTAGTTAAAAACTTTTCCCGCAACAGATTGCCGAAATACATAATTTTTTCCATGAAATCAATCAACAAATTTTGTATTTTTTCCCCCACAACTGATCAAGAAATTTTGCAATTTTTTTCCTTGACCTACTGACATTCCGATGACAGACAGATGTATTTCAAGATTTTTTTTTTTTGCTACCAAAAAGGAAAAGAACCAAAAGGACAGTAAGGTCCACCGTGTGCTGCGCCCCACCAAATTCGCCTAGTCAGCACTAAGCAGAAATGAGATTAGAACTGTGCAGAACTTGTAGTGCACATGGAATTTTATTTTTCCTGAACTCCAAGGAAACATTTAGAAACAACAAACTAGTTGATCCTTGCAATTTACAGAAATTAGGACTTGACAATTTAAAGTAATTCTCAAATTCCCTGCTCAACAACGCTAAATTTTCTTACTCATTTTTAAACATAAAAGGTACCCAATTGGCAGGCATGACTATTAAAGCAATTTGGAATCAAATAGTGTTTTTTGATAAATAAATTACTTATCAACTTGTCAGCGAATCTTGTTACGTGAGAATGTTTTTTCCTTTCTTGTGCATCAGAATTAGGTTGCTGACTTTGATTGTATTTTCTGAAAAAACTTCTGCCTTTACCAAAAAAAAAAAAGGAAAATGTCTTTTGAATACATAGTTTCTGAATAAGAACACCTGGCAATTTCATGTATTTGCGAAGAAAAATGAATTTAGAAGTCAGAAAGTAGTTCTTTTGGATTTCAGAAGAGCTTTAAAGTCAACAAACATTTCTCATCTAACAGAAAAAATGAATTGACTGTTTCCCTTTCAAACTTTGGACATCAGTTTAAAATTTCAATGCACATAGAACCTAAGAAAATACCAGGGATTCAAGTTTTACCTATACTTCATTAAGGATATAATAAAACAATTTTATTCAGAAATGGATATTGATGCCATCATCCTAAATATGTATTTTTCATGCAAGTAGTTAAAAATAAAGACATCTGATTTTGTAAAGGTTCTGAAACTCATCTCCAGTGCACAAAATCGAAAAAAAAAAAATCAGAAATTCATTTAGCAACCCAATTGTTAAAGGTCCATAACATTGGTGAAAGTTGAAAAACGTAGAGATGTTGTGTATATATAGAGCTTGATGTTCTTCCTTTTTTTAAAAATAAACACTTTGCATATAATCATTCTGAGTTCTCGGTTCTAGATTTAATTTTTTTTCAAACTTTTTGTCATGTCTGTATTAATGTAATTCTTCAAATATCATATAAAATAGTGGGATAGATTATTTTTCTCCCTTCCAAACAGTTCAACTACCCCCTCAGGGTTCATACTTATTGAATTGTAACCTGAATTGTAACATAGTTTACCTGCAGATTATTTTCTGACGCTGAAATATCCGTCGCAGACACTTGGAGAATTTTCTGCTTCTGCGAAGATACTGGATATTAGGACATCATTTTCCTGGTTGCACTATGTGCATCTTTGCCACCATAGGCTGAAAAAAGGAGAATCTGAAAAAAAAAAAAAGTTACAAATGCATTTTTATCAAAGACCAGAAGAAAGTTTTTGCTATTTCAGATACAAACTAGTGTAAATAATTTAAGTTTAAATTGCAATAGTTGTAATTAAATTTAATTTTTAATTTAAAATTATACACCCTTATTAAGAAATGTGATTTATGTTACCAGCATACAGGTAAACATTTATCTATTCTTTCCAGGGGTCGATCCAGGAAAAATTTGGGGCCTATTTAGGGTCCGTTCACAAAAATCTAATAAAATGGGCCCCTTCACAGAAATCAATTTGATAAAATAGGTTCCCTTCACAAAATTCTATTCCATAAAAAATTACTATTTATTATCTATTTATTATTTTGTGATGTTTTAAAATGTGTAATTTGTAAACAAACAAGTTCACCAGAGAGGAAAACTTCAGCAAAAGGATTTTAAAAGGTTTTTGTTTATAAATGCTTGGTTCAAATTTTATTAACTGGATTTCAACTTTCGTTAAAAAATATTTTTCACAAAAATAACCTTTAATTTTCACAAAATGGGCCCCAAGAAAAAAAACCTGCATCGACCCTTGCTTTCTGTAGTCCATGTGCAAGCTGAATAAATTTCTGCAACCGTTATGGTTGAGATGCAAAATCAAACAAAAAAAATTCAAAGTTTCATGATTTGATCCATTCTTATTATGCACATTTTCCATATGGGGCTTAAGTGAACTTTTTTTCTGAAGACTTGATCAAACATGACATGCATTAACAATTGTAGCAGTATCTCGTTTAAGAATATCTAATGCAATGAAACACCTATGGGTTTTAACTGAAGAATAAGATATTTGCACTGCATAAATTAAAATCATTAACTAGTTGGAAAATTCTAATATTCCTTGCATCCTCCTTATGCTCTTCCATAATTTTCTGAAATATTCCGATTCCATAAAATGTTTCAGGGCTCCATAAAATGTTCAGTTGACTATTCCAGCAGGTATCACTTGGCAGCTGGGATTCTATGATTCTTTACACTCTTTAAGCCATGCTGCAGGAAGATGATATCATTGTTTTAAATTACGGGCACATTTAAGATATTTTAAGTAAGGGAAAAAATGTGCAGCTCATGTGAGCAGTTTCAATTGCTTAAAAACAATTTTAGCCAGTTAAAAAATTACACTTAACAATAACACTTTACTAGATATTAATTATTGATTTACAGTAATAGTAACATTTTAAACATTACATCTAATGTTGTATATATATGACATTTAATGTGAAATTTTACATATCAATGTAGTATTCGAGGTTTCTGATTAGGTTTTTGAAGTGACAGTTTAAACTGTCAGAAACCTGCCAACCCTGGTTTGAGTAAGTTTTGATGATTGTAGTTATAATTTCCTTTTAACACTTTTAGGTGAAATTCTGCATCAGATTGCATAATCTGTTGTTAACAATGATTGGATTTTCTTTTTTTTTAAATGACACCATACTTTTATTTGATTATTTCCCTGGAATTAATGCACATAAAATAGAATACTGCACTGGATCAAGACAGTTGCAATCAGCCCCGCAAAACCCATAAGTGACCACAATGAACTAAGCCAGACAACAAACCAACCTGAAAATAAGCCTGCTAAACATTATATCAAGTAAACCTACAACTCTAACTGAACCAGACAAAAAAAAATTATTAACTTAAAAATCATCAACCTGAATCAGACAAACATTTTCATTAAAACAAAACCTGGCGCACTCAACCCTAATAAATAAAAGAAAACTAGATGAAACCCACCAAAATTTGACGGCAAACAACTTGATAGTACCATTAAAATAAAAAGAAAAGCGTCCAGTTAAACTGATGGCATTGAGCTCAAAGGCTATTACTATATTAAGGGGGAGGGATTAGCCCCTCGTTCCCCCTTTGTAACCAATGAACTAAAGGAGAAAATAAGGAATTTCGTTTAGTAGCCACTGGCCGGTAGGTTGATTTGTTTTAGTAGCCAGTTACTGGCTAATGAGAATAATTTCTTTAGTAGCCAGTAAATACACGTATGTCACTGAATATTTATTTTTTTTTAAATACAATGACTTTACAGTAAAAAAGTAATTTATGTACTAAATAAAAATGTTTTAATTTATATTGTTTTGAATAAACTTCAGATATTAATTTCCAATCTATTTTAAATTTTAAAATAAGTTAACAGTAAAGTTCTACACAACATGCTTATGTAGCTAACTACATAAGTCACACTAGCTTAGGTACTTTTTAACTAACTACATAAGTACTTTTCAAAAAAAATTATTTGTATAGAATGAAGGTCTGACAATAATAAATAGGTATGTTTATGTACTAAATAATAACCCACAACATGATATGAATCATGAATGCATTACACATGCACAACTTGTGGCCAGCAGGCCAAAATCTCCACAAATTCAGGAATTGTGTGTATTTCGGCAATTAGTTTCAGAAAAAATTGCAAATTTCGTCATTCGAGAGCGTAAAATTCATGAATTTCGTCAATATCGCATGGAAAATCATGAATTTTGTCGATCAAGCGCATAAAAATCATGAATTTTGTCGATAGTGTGCATAAAAATAATGAATTTCGTCTTTCGGATGAGGAAAAATCTTAAATTTCGTCGATCAGGTGCAAAAAAATATCATGAATTTTGTCGATCAGCTACGTAAAAATAATAAATTTCATCATTCAACGTAAAAATCATGAATTTCGTAGATCGGGAGAATGAAAATCATGAATTTTATTGACAGAGTGCATAAAAGTCATGAATTTCGTCGCATGGGTGCATAAAAATCTTCAATTTCGTCGATTGGGTGCACAAAAATCTCCAATTTCGTCGATCAGGTGCAGAAAAATCTTCAATCTTGTCAATCAGGTGCAGAAAAATCTTCAATTTCGTCGATCGGCTACATAAATATCTTGAATTTTGTCGATCGGCTACATAAATATCTTGAATTTCGGCGATCGGCTACGTACAAATCTTAAATTTCATTGAACAGCTAAATACAAATCTTGATTTTTGTCATTCGGGAGAGTAAAAATCTTGAATTTCGTCTATCAAACGTGTAAAAGTCATGAATTTTATCAACTGGGCATGTAAAAATCATGAATTTCGTCGATTATGCGCATAAAAATCATGAATTTTATCAATCGGACGCGTAAAGATCATGAATTTCGTCGATTATGTACAGAAAATCATAAATTTCTTCCAACGGTGCGTACAAATTACGAATTACGTCGAACGGACGCGGAAAAATCGTGAAATTTAGGGGAAAATGGTAATCAGGAAATCCTGAATTTGGTTGGTTCTTTCCATATTTTTAATCGCCAGTTTTTAAAGTTTAATCGACGAGTGGAGACTGCTTATTTTCACCTTTACAATGTACCCCCAAAACTAATCAGTGTAGCACCTTATAACAATGAACCTCTATACAAACTCTGGAGCAAATCTGATAATTCTGCATGAAAAACCAATTTATCTAAATTAAGGGGAGGGAGGGGGGGTTAGCCTTTGTTCCCCTTTAAACTTTTCCGATGAACCCCCAAAACTAATCAGGGAAGCTCCGTACCACAATGAGTCTATATACAAAATTTGGAAGAAATCTGATAATTCTGCATGAAAACTCCATTTTATCTAAACTAAGGGGGGGGGGGAATTACCCCCTCCCCAGAACGCCACACTCTGGATTCACTAGTGCACATTATCAAGGTAAGCTGAAATCGTGCTGTACTTTTAAGAATCTCATAATAATCTGATTAAAATAACTTCACTTTTTTAATGTTCCACTTATAGAAACGTGCCGTAAATGGAAAATGCATATTGCAATTATGCAGTTGATGCATCTGTTTTTTTTTTTTTTTTTTACATTTATTTAGAACTCACAACACGTAAGTCAATCAGAACAACAGAATTTCTGTTTTCAAAAGTCCATTTTATGGGAGGAAAGTGTGTGGGAGAGGGGGAGCGACTGGAGAGGAAAAAAAAAAGAGGATCATGCAAAAGAAAATTTGCGCCCTGTGCAAAGTTTCAGTCCCCCCCCCCCCCACACACACACACACACACATTCCTAAAATTTATCAAGTGCAGAAACAGAAATAAATTCCCTTGAATAAATATTTTGCATTTTTGGAACAACTGAACAGAAAATAAGAAAAAATTGCACTTATGCATTAGAAAATTCATGATTTTTACACGCTCGGTCGATAAAATTCATGATTTTTACGATCGTAAAATTAGCGATTTTTTTTCTCATTCGTTTAATGAATTTCATGATTTTTTCTGCGATCGTTTGATTATTTTCGCGATTTTTCCCCGAAATCACTTGATGGATTTTGTGATTTTTTTACTGAAATCATTGTTTGACTAATTTCATGATTTTCCCCAGAGTTCATTTGACAGATTTCGCAATTTTTCCCACGATCATTTGACTAATTTCTCGGATTTTTTTTTTGCGATACTTTGATGAAATTCATTTTATTAATTCATATATATTCATAATTAGGATTTTCATTTTTGTTATTGCCATTTATTTGAGCCCACAGTATTCTGTGAAGTGTTTGGAAAGTTACGCGATTTTCGTAGATCGATCGCGAAAAAACGCAAATTTCGTCGGTCGATTGTGAAAAAGAAAACACGAATTTTGTCGATAGACCGCGGGAAAAACACAAATTTCGCCGATCGATCTCGGAAAAAACACAAATTTCGTCAATCTGTCATGGAAAAAACAAAGTTCGTCGATCTGTCGTGGAAAAAACGCTGTTCGTCAATCTGTCGCCAAAAAAAACCACAAAGTTCGCCGATCAGTCGTGGGAAAAAAGCAAATTTCGTCAATCGATCGCGGAAAAAACAAAGTTCGTCGATCTGTCACCAAAAAACAAAGTTCGTCAATCAGTCGCTTAAAAAAGGAAAAGTTCGTCGACCAGTCGCTTAAAAAACTAAAAGTTCGTGGATCTGTTGTGGAAAAAACGCCAAGTTCGTCAATCTAGAAAAAACCACAAAGTTCGCCGATCTGTCACGGAAAAAACAGCAAAGTTTGTCGATCTGTCGCGAAAGAAACGCAAAGTTCGTCGATCGGTTGCGGGAAAAAAAAAAATCACGAAATTTATCGTTCAGTTGCAGGTAAATAAAATAATGCAAATTTTTCCTAAAATTGTGAAATTTTTTGGGCGGGAGGCTCCCGCCCACAATCTTTTTTGGGCGGTATTTCAAAATTTTCACCGCGAATCCCGCCGTGCTTATAATTTAAGCACATAACACAATACTTATGAAATAAATAAACAAAAATTAACTTACTTTTATTTCTCCCATTTTGTCCACACTAGTAGACTGCTTATGAAGATATACTTTGACCAGTGATAGCCATATTTTTTAATTTTAATCTTGCCAATAATTCAACATGAGCTAGAAACAAATAGCCAATATTTTAACATTGCAATATAGTATCTTTAAAAACTTACATGTAAAAATAAACATATCAATAATAAAAAAAAAATCGCATGTAATTGGGTGTATTAAAAATTAGACTTAAGCCCATTATAAAAATGGTAAGATATAACGGTACTTTTCGGTTAGCCAGGGGGGGGCAGTAAAATATATATACACATATATATGGGTGTGTGTATATATTTCATTGGCACCCAGCTAACTGAAAAGTACTGATATAATAAACTAGAAAATTTTATTTTATACTGAAGGCATTTTTATCTTATACACACAAAAATCAGGATTTGTAAATATCATGATTTCAAAAATATAGAATTTTTTTTATGTACTATATCCCATATTTTCAAAATAGTTAATTTATTGATGATTATAAATATTTTTAAAGTTAATATAAATTAGACATTAAAACATATATGTCATTTAGCATGAAAACTTATATAAAACAATATTCTAAATGTCTTTTTTTTTTTTTTTTTACTTAGCAAAATTTAAGATCAACTAATTGAAAACAGACAATTGGCTTTTTACACTCACAAAAAACAAACTATTAAGATTTAGTAAACAAGTTTTGAGAAAATTTTATGTTTTACACAACAAAATAATTTGTTTTTATTAAAAAATTTTAACATAAATATAGTAAGCTTGGTCTTCTTAAGTAAACGAAAACGAGAAAAAAATTATTTCTAATGAAGTTGCAAGTTTATCTAAATGAGATATTTTATCTTTCAGTAGCTTTTCTAAGTAAATACTGTCTGACATAATTATTGATTCTAGATTTAGAAATTCAGCTTCAAATATAAAACTTAGTAAAGTTTTTTTTAGGGTACTTTTCTGTTATACAGACACCATTGTCACCAAGCATACATATACATACATACATTAGCATACATTTTGGCATGGTGTCCGTATAACAGAAAAGTACCTTTTTATTTTATTTTTATTATTTGTTTTTGGGGGGGGGGGGGTACAATGCTAACAAAACATGAAATTTCAAACATCATATAAAAAACTTTATACATAGATTATAAAATATGCAAGTCACGGTTTTTTAAAAACTTTTCATTTCATTGCATGATAAAAATTTTGGGTGCTTTTCGATTAGCCGGGTGCCAGTGATATATGTACATATATATATGTATATCAGTTTCCCCCAGACGGTTTCAGAAGGGTGCTGAACCCTGCCTGCCCTTTGGTTTACAAAATAGCACCCTTCTCGTCCTTCACAAAAATAATTAGCACACTTCTTGCCCCTCAGTAGAAAAAGTGTCCTTTTTGCATTAAAAAATTTCCTTCCAGAGTAAAAACTGACTCAATGTTGTCTTAAAAAGAATGCCCTGACTTTTAAATATTAAAAGTGGCTTTAAACACCAAAATAATAACTTTAAAAATTAAAAAAAGTGCCAATAAGAATCTGAAAAGTGCCCTTTTCTCATCATCAGCACCCTGCCCTTTTTTAAACCTGGGGGAAACTGTGTATAAACATATGTATATATATTCATACATATATGTGTATATATATACATATGTATATATGTATCTGTGTAGATATATATGTGTATAGATATCACTGGTGCCCGGCTAACCCAAAAGTACCGATATATAACCAACTAGAAACATTTTATTTCATACTGAAGGCATTTTGTCTTATTTTATATATACAAAAATCAGGGTTCGTAAATATCATGGCATTTTCAAAAATATACAATATTTTTTTAATATACTATATCCCAGTAGCAGAAAGATAGAGACTGGCGACGTATGTCGCAGATTTTTTCCCCTCTTCAGCAGATTTTTTTCCATGGAATTTTCTTCGGCTCAGATTTTTTCTCCCTCCTTCTGCACATTTTTTTACTTTGTCAGTGAGTGCGGTGCCGCAGCCACACTTTCGCTTCGCATCTGGCAGAGCGCTATGATCTTCTGTGCATTGTCTCATTCTTTGCAAGCTAAATATCATTTTTTTCCCTCCGACATCCTTGCTCAATGGACCAACAGCGTTTGCTCATATACCGTGCTTGCATCTCGGCAGAAAGTTCAAAAGAGAAAATCTGTGAAAAGCGGTTGAAGAAATCAGCAAAAAGCAGACCCTATATTTTCTTTTAGAGCTGCAAATGCACTCTGCCTGTTTTTTTTTGTTAATAGCTGCATAGCATTTTGGGTTTGCGAAAAAAAATCTCCGTCTGCATATTTCACCAATAGGTTGCGGAAAAAAACCAAAAAATTTGTCAATCGGGCACAGCAAAATTTCGCAAAATTCGTTAAACAGTCATGTGAAAATATTGCGAAATTTGTTAATCGATCGTGTGAAGAAAAAATCGAAAAATTTGCCAATCTGTTGTGGGAAAAATTGCGAAATTCCCCAGTCGATAACAGGGGGGGAAATAGCAAAATTCGTCTACGATCATGTGAAAAAAACCCTGCGAGTTTTGCCAGCAAGACGTGGAAAAAAATCCGAAAAAAGCATCAATCAGTTGCAGGAAAATATCACGAGTTTAGTCAATCAGTCGTTAGAAAACTATCTAGAAATTCATCTGTCTGTTACGGGAAAAAATAGTGAATCTCTTCAGTCAGTTGCAGAAAAAAACCCCAAAATTCTTCCATCTGCTGCGGAAGAACATTGCAAAATTCATCTATAGATAGCGGAAAATATTGCGAAATGCGTCAGTCAGTCGCAAGGAAAAATTGTAAATTTTGTCAAGCTATTGCATGTAAATAGCCAAATTCGCCGATCGGTCATGAAAACAATTGTGAAATTTGTCCAATTATGTGTTAAAAAAAAAAAAAAAAAAAACACGCGAGTTTCACCTGTAAGACGCGGGAAAACAAGCGCGAAATTCGCTTATCGGTTGGCAAAAAAAAAAAATTGTCAATTGGTAGCAGGAAAATATCACAAATTTCTTCAATCGATCACAGGAAAACAATCGCGAAATCCATCAGTTGGTTACAAAAAATAAACGTGAAATTCTTCAATATCTCGCGGGAAAAAAACAGCTCAATTCACCAATAGGTTGCTGGTAAATATCGAGAAATCAAGTTAAAAAATTGCATGTAACAGTAATACTTTACTAGATATTAATTATTGATGATATACAGTAAATGACTTATTTATTACGTATAATGTTGTACTGTTTCATCTAATATAAGTACTATTTAATGTAAAATTTTACATATCAATGCAGTATTTGAGGTTTTTGACATAAGATGGTTTTGGACATAGCAGTTAAAACTCAAAAACGGACACATGTCAAAGACCTGCCAATCCTGAATTGTAACATAGTTTACCTGCAGATTATTTTCTACCGCTGAAATATCCGTCGCAGACACTTGGAGAATTTTCTGCTTCTGGGTCCCATATTTTCAAAATAGTTAACTTATTGATGATTATAAATATTTTCAGAGTTAATATAAATTAGACATTAAAACACGTCATTTAGCATGAAAATGCTATAGATAGATAATGTAACTAATAGAAAATGTCTTTTTCTATTTTTCTTTTTTACTTAACAAAATTTAAGATCAACTAATTGAAAACAGACACAATTTGCTTTTTTACACTCACAAAAAACAAACTATTAAGATTTAGTAAACAAGTTTCAAGAAAATTTTGTTTTACACAACAAAATAATTTGTTTTTATTAAAAAAAATTAACATAAATATAGTAAGCTTGGTCTTCTTAACTGAACAAAACGAAAACGAGAAAAAAATATTTCTAATGAAGCTGCAAGTTTATCTTTCAATAGCTTTTCTAAGTAAATATTGTCCAACATAATTATTGATTCTACATTTAAAAATTCAGCTTCAAATATAAAACTTGGGAAAGTTTTTTTTTATGGTACTTCTTTGTTATACAGGCGCCATTGTCGCCAAGCATACATATCAGGGTTAGAAATTGGGAATTCTAAGTAAGGCGTCAAATGACACCTGCAATTTTTTTCCTAGGTGTCAAACTGCATTTCATGTTATATGATATTTTTTCATTTCTTTTCGAACCCAGGTTAACAATAATATTGTAATTACCTTTATGTGTTAAGGGCAAGGGGGCTGTACATATTAAACATTTTATCCCTGCGTTAATCACTAAAACAAAATAAAAATTGGCTTTCGATAAAATTTTAAAACAGCATTAAACTACAATAT
Organism: Maratus michaelseni; assembly: GCA_963931845.1. NCBI lineage: Eukaryota > Metazoa > Arthropoda > Arachnida > Araneae > Salticidae > Maratus > Maratus michaelseni. Next base: position 418,272,477 of record OZ007587.1, on the reverse strand, counting down.
TTGGATTCTAGAAAAATGTTTAAATAATTCTTTTTATAAAGCTAATATACATACAAAACAGATTATCAAGCATTTATATCCATAGAAAGAAAATTTGAACTTTTAGATACAACCAGGTATTAATTTTTAAAAAAATCTTATGATTGAAAGTACATCAGAAAATGAAAAAAGAAGCAAATAAATGAACTTTTGGATACCAATTAATGTATATTTGTATGGCATTTAAAGATATTGATTTCTATATATAAATACTTTTTTTTTTTTTGAGGAAAAACACTGAAATTTTAAAACATTCTTTATACAGTATATTAAAACAGGTGTTTCAAGTGCAGGCAGCGGAAGGGGTGTGGATGCAAACTTATACTAAAATAGGAATAAAAGCATTTGTGTAAAAAAAAAAAAAAAAAAAAAAAAAAGAAAGAAAAAAGAAAAGCTAGGTGTTAAATTTGACGATTAGGTATAATTTTGTGGTCGTCAAATGCAATAATTTAGTTGCATTTGGCGACTAACGACTGCTTATTTCTAACCCTGATACATACACATACATACATTATGCATTAGCTTACATTTTGGCACGGTGTCCGTATAATGGAAAAGTACCTATTTATTTATTTTTTTTATTTTTTTTTTGGGGGGGGGGGGGTTAAAATGTGTTAAAGATACATGAAATTTCAAACATGATATAAAAAAACTTTAAATACAAATTATAAAATATGCAAGTCACCGTTTTTAAAAAACTTTAATTTCATTGCATGATAAAAACTTTAGGTACTTTTCAGTTAGCCGGGCGCGCCAGTGATATATGTACATACACATATACAGGGGTAGTACTAGCCCAGAAAATATTTCAGGACATACTTTTTACGATATTTCAGGACAATTTCAGGACACATTTGATTGAAAACCAAACCAAAAAAACCCTTAACTCCCTGTTCAATACATTTTATTATCATAAATAATACACTATATACACAATTTTTTTGTTGTAAAAGTATACATTTAAAAGAAAAGTAATTTTACCAGAACTCTTTGACCAAACTGCTAAAAAACTGCAATTTTTGCATTACTGAAAGACAAAAATCTCAATTTTTTTTTCTTCACTGATCGACGAAAATTGCAAAAGGTTTCTTTTTTTATAACTGACTGGTAAAAATTGGGATTTTTTGTGACTGACAGATGAAAATAGCAAACTTTTTTTAATGACTAATCTATAAAAAATGATTTTTGGTAATTTATCACCAAAAATTGCGATTTTTTTTTTTTTTTTTTTTTTTTTTTTTGCAAATCGATGAAAATTATTTTTAATGATAGACTAAAGAAAATCGCAACTTTCGTGATCGTTTTGCATCAGTAAAAAAGTACACCTACCCCCAATTTGATGATTTCAAATACCGACATAGCACAAAACTTGCAAAATTTCAGGAATATTAGGACAGACTACCATATTTCAGGACATTTCAGGACGTTTTTATTTTTTTCAGGAATATCAGGAATTTCAGGACAAGTACTACCTCTGCATATATATATCACTGCCGCCCGGCTAACCAAACAGTACCAAATTTTATTAATTACATGAAATTATTTACAAGCGTCTATTTATATATATATAGAAAAAGGTTATTACAAACATTCTGGTAAGTACAATTTAAAAATTAAATTAGAGTACTTAGCTGTTCAGTTAAATTAAAAGATTTTAAACACTATGAACATTACTGAAATTGCACTTTTAGTAATGTGATGTACATTACTAGAAATCGACTAATTAAGTATTCCAGTAATGGGCATGGGTCCTAAAAATTAAAAAAATAAATACGATTTTCTAAATGGCCATTGGTCATTAATATATAAAATTCAAAGTTTTATATTATTATCAAAACAAAACCATACAATTTTTGCAAGAAAATTAAAAAGATTTAATTAATTTAATTCAAGCCAGCTCTTAGCATGTTAATTTAGATTTTCACTCAAAAACAATGGAACTGTGAAACATTTTTTGCCTCAGATTGCTTTGTTTAAAAGTGTCAACAGTAACATAGATTATAAATAAAACATGCAATTTATGAAGAAAAAAATAATGCAAGTTAAAATTTTATTGATTTTTTTTTTCCACTTTGAAAGATGTCCATTACTGGCACATCTGCCCTATATTGCATCTTGCAGACTAGTAAACTACTAAAAAAAAAAAAAAAAATCTTCCAACCTTACACAAACAAAAAAAATAATAATAATAAATAAGCAAGTTATACTTTTATATTTCCTATTTCCCCATTAAACAATACTTATTAGTCAGATAAAAAAACATGAATTAAGTAATTTGAAAGCCAATCGTAAAAAGGTACAAATTTTGTTTTCAATATTTAATGCAAACGCTAAACACTACACGTGTTTGTTTATATACGTACACTAGCACATAATTTAAAATGCATGAAAAGAATTAAATACTTAATTCATTAAAAAAAAAGAAAACTTAGATAACATTTACAACTTAAACAGTCAATATATTAGACAAATAACTTACTTTAGCTGAGATGTTCTATAGAAGAATTTTTATCGCCGCTACGAAACACTCACAACACAGCGGCCATTGAATTGAAGGTCAAATGTGTTGCCACTCCGGTTTAGATAAATGCCAGCCGATGATAGTGTATCGGCGATGTATCGATGGGTGTTAAAAAATTATCATATCCATGGTGTCAAATGGAAACTGTGCATTCGACGTAATGTTAGCACGACGACATGTCGTCCTATGTAGGTATAGCTAATGGATACCTAGTATTTGATACGGGTTTTGTGCTGCGTAAGATTATCGCCATTCTTTTACAGTACGGACACCACTTATATGATAAAACTGTATTTTGCCATGAAAAATATATCGGATTGTTACATGAAAATCGATGTACCTGACAATAATGATATTTCTTATATCAATTCGTGACGTTTCTGACAATTCTGTGTTTGCTGGGTTGTTTCTTGCACACTTCTTAAGTTTGCAAAATCTTTGTCAGTAAGAGGAGTCGATTATCATCAAGGAAGAAAAGATACAGTTGTCAGAGTTTTTCCTCTTATATAGCTCAACCATGATCCAACTCTAGCAAAAGAATACTATAGTCAGCAAGTATTACTGAATTATCTCCTTGGAGAGGTAATTCTGACTCTTTATTGCAAGAATGGCCTCCATCTGTGTAATCAGTCATAGGAGGAGGCATTCAATGACCTAAATATTGATGCACACCAGGAAATAAATTTTCCTGCTGTTAGCAGTATACATGAGCCAGAAATCCTGCAAGAAGAATACCGCGAGATTGATCCCTATATGGCCGCAGCTGCCGTTGTTCCTATGCAGACAAACGAAGATACTTTGGGACAAAGCGTAATTGATCATGCATGTGAGTGGAAAATTGAGAGTTGCAATTACCATGATCGTAATTTTACTTCATTTCTAAATTACTGCAAAGAACAAAAACTTACAGTGCATCAAAACTAAGTTAATTCTGATATCAGATTTACAGAGGAGCAGCAAAAGATACTTCACTTATGCACACAACAGCTTTCGTCTTTGCAATTAAGATTTTTAAATTGTCCTAAACGTACTTTTATTATTGGGAAAGCCGGAGCTGGAAAAAGTACGGTAATAAAAGAAATTCGTAAAAGAGTTACCCAGCAGTTAGGACCGGACGCTATTATGGTTTTGGCTCCACCAGTTGCTGCTGCAATTAATGTCGAGGGCAAAAGAATTCACTCTGCACTAAAAGTACCAACATGTTTTAAATCGTTCGCTGATTTAGGAAGTGAAGCACCAAGAAATCTACAGCTCAGCATGAATCCAGTTTCATTTCTCATTATTGACGAATTTTCAATGATCGGATGGCGTCTGATGGCTGCACTTGAGCAAAGATGTCGCGAAGGTAAACCAGACAGCATTGAACTTTTTGGAGGCTTATTTGTTACCTCATTGGAGATATTAGGCAGCTACAGCCTGTAAAAGACACACCTCTATATGGGAGACATTCTATAAATAACATTTTGGCTTTCCGCGGACAAACAGTGGTTAAGACGTTTGAAAAATGTTTCATCTTGACAAAGTCAATGAGACAAAGCGAGGATCAGAAAAGACAGTTTGAAGAGGCTCTTGCTTCTCTTTCCGTAGGCGAAGATACAGGTGACCAATACGCATCCCTCATGCAACGACGCGACGTAAAGTTATACTGACTCCGGCTGAACTTGAAAGATTTAAAGATTTCATACGCCCTTTTCACCACAAATAAGCAAGCTGAAGAACATAATCAAGAAGTACTTCGTAAATCAAAATGGTCAGTGGCAAGAATATTAGCAGACCACAATAATTAAATAGCAAGAGGGATGATCACGCATATGGACTTCAGGCTGAACTTTTCTTTGCAATTGGATGCAGAGTTATGTTGCATACCAATCTGTGGACAGAGAGAGGATTGGTCAACGGTGCATTAGGTAAGGTAAAATATATTGTATACGGACCAAGATTACGCCCTCCAGGCTTGCCACAGGCAGTAATGGTTCATTTTGATGATTATCGTGGACCATTTCTCACGGAAAGACTTTTTCCTGTCACCTATTGCAAAGTCTAGGAAAGAAAATAATGTCTCATGCTCCCGTACTCAGTTACCTTTAACAGTTTCATACGCTGTCACCATACACAAATCCCAGGGTTTAACTTTGTCAAAAATTGCTGTGGACATTAGTCAAAAGGAGTTATCACTTGAGCAAGTTATGTCGCGTTTAGTAGAGTTCGTTGTTTAGAGGATGTTCTCATTGAAGTGCCTTTCGCAAATGATAGGCTAGACCAAATTAGAAGAATGGGGGCACTTGCTGACAGATTAGCATTTGAGCAGTATCTGAGGCAACTGTCGACCGAATAGACACTTGAAGATTCAACAGCTGTTATTGTAAATTTTCTTTTAAACTATTAAACATTATTAAATATATATATATTGTATATTTTTAATGTAAAATTTTATGTTTATTCCATTCAATGCTCCGACATTTCGGCCAGACGGATTCTAGTTAAATGATTCTAAAAAAAAAACTCTAATTAAGGTTATGCTCGTTGAGACTGTCTTTTTCCGTTATGAAGGTTACGATTTAAATAATTGGTGTAACAAATTTTAGGTTCTCTGTTGATATTTAATACTGAATAACACAAAGAAAAATGCACGGCATTTAAATACCAATCTAAATACGAGTTGTGGTAGAGCAAGTACGGGTTGGAACATCCGGACTTAACGCCTAAGGCCTGGTTCCCTTTTCTGTTTCCAGCTCCGAAGCTGTTGGGGAACACCGGCCCGTCTCCAAGTGTCTCGCGGTGACTCCCCGTGGTTTCACCGCGTATCGCAACGGCCTACGTCATCGACACGTGGGTTTAAGGTTAGAGGGTCCGTAGGTGACGGTCCTCTGACCGGCCGAAGCGCCGCAGGGAGATAAACCTGCTGGCGCGATATAAGTCCCTCAGGACTTGGGTTCGGTGGTCGTCTGACGCGCAGGGCGCTCCCTCAGGGCGACTGCGGCGCAGCTTACTTTTATACCAATCTAAATGACTACACATTATAAAAGCTATTATTTTCTAATGCGTAAATCAGATATGTCCAAATATTCCTGCTCACTCAAAAAGTTAAAGCTGTAAAATAAATTAATCAAAATGATATAAAGCTACATAAAGAATTTGTTTACGGTTATGACAATTTAATATAGTCACTAGCAGACCCGCTTGGTGATAATAACCTTAAATGTACCTAAAATTACATTAACTGTTATCTGGAATCTTCAAATATATATCTCTATGCCTAACGGTTTTTAATAACGAACCACATTCCACGTGCCAAATAAAAATATGCTCCCGACCGCGAGGACACTGTGTCATCATAACAACGGTTTTTGTAGATACAGTGGTTACTTAGAAAACCAGACTACTTCTTATAGAAATAGAGGTAGCAAAATATTAATCGTTATTTCGGAACTTTAATTTTAAAAGAGTAGACACGTTTAATAGATGAAATAACTAAATTTTGTGATATTTTAAATAATGTTTTGTTGAGTCATAAAGGGTTAAACTGTAAAAATACCAAAAGAAATGAACTGGTAACAACTATTCATGCAGCAATATGCTTAATTTATCAAATTTCTTCGGATAAAGTTTTGTATTAAAATATTTCGAGTTCTGTAAGATTTTCAGACATTTTCTACTTTTATAATATTAACTATTAATGTAACCACAATTTAAGCGCTTCATAAATAAGGAGCAGCAGAATAGCCTTATTTCCAAAGTTTAATTTACTCAATGCATTTCAGGAATGCGGGAAGAAAATATAATGCATACTTTGTAGAATCGATGTTTTCGAAAAACACTTAAAACTTTTAAAAGTTATCTTCTTTTGTAATTAGTGTCATCTTCTGGATGCAAGAGAAAATTTCAATGTTTATAGAATGTGTACTAAATTTCCAGCTTAAGGGTTTAGTAAATATTGTTATTATAGCAGTATGTGGTTGCATAGTATTTCAAATTCATAGGAGCTGAAAATTTCCAGACTTTTTTAGTGACAAGACTTTAATAAAGAATATATATATATATATTTACCAATGCGATTATTGTTTCAATTTGTTAAATATAACTTTAAAAAAATTATTCAATATCTATATAATTATTAATGAATATTTACATTCTTAGGTTTTTAATGTGCATCGCGAAGTTCGAGAATGTTTATTAAATATATTTAGAAAATTTTTAAATTCAGTTATGTTAAAGTGTTTATGAAAACAGCAGTAAAATATTTACAAATATATTTTCGTAAATATTTCTAAAAATATGCATAATAATTGAATTTTTGGTGCCAAATATTAAATCCGGACCACTGTGTAACACCAAAGTTTTTGTGCGAGTAATATTATCTTATTTATTTTTTAAGGATATATATAAGGGATATTAAAATAAAATAAATTCTATTTATTTTAATACATGGAAATTTTTCCATAGAAAATTTCTCACGCCTTTGCATTCAAAATATTTCCAATTTTAATTGCTTAAAAGGTGTATAGCCAAAATAGTGAAATAGTATCCAAGTAGGGACTCAAACCCGGGTCATCAGTACAGCGCACTGACGGTCAACCAACTGAACCACTTGGAGCGATTCAATTATCGATGTTGGATTCTATTTAGTTTCGTGTTTGCCCCAGGGTTGCCCACTCGTGGACAGCCACCCGTGAGGTATAGGGACAATAAGTCCACGAGGGGAAAAATAAACGCTACCCGACAACGATAGCACCCATCCGTTCCAACTCCCACAGCAGGAGGCGCCTGTTTATTAGATTTGAAACAATGAATATAATTAATTAATAATAATAAAATATAAAAGGTTATAAATAATGTAAAAAGTAACAATTTTTTGTGGTCGGAGGTTCGTTCGGTTAGAGGTTTGTACCATTCAATGTGCAAATTAAGGGATTATCCGGTGCCGAAGGCAGCGGGGACCCGGTTCGGAGGTTCGGAGGTTCGAGGTGGATGCGAGCCAGAGGGTCGTTCGTTTCGATGTTTTATAAAAAAAGGAGTTTTCAAAATATTCGAGGCACCGATGTAAATTAGGGGCCCGCTAGCGGGCGAATCCAGCTAGTTGTGGACATTAATGCGAAGAAAAGAACGGTTAAAACACGCATTTGTCTTTTCGTGATTTCCTACACTGTGACGTGACAAAACGATCTTAGAAAGAAAAAAGCAACTAGTTATAATAATATACCTTTATTTTAGATTTTCAAACCTCTCACCGTCATCTGCAATGCATATTTGGATGTTTGTTTGAATTTCACGTTGCACACGTTGGGGCATAGATGGTGACACATTGGCACAAGCGTCCGTAATAGCGTCGTTTAATGTCCTGCAATGTTTGTGGAGGGGTCGCACAGACCTGCTGTTTCATAACTGGTTGTTTCTTTCTTTCTAAAATCGTTTTGTCACGTCACAGTGTAGGAAATCACAAAATACAAATGCGCGTTTTAACCGTTCTATTCTTCGCATTAATGTCCACAAAGTGTCTTTTCGTACTAAATCGATGATACTCTACAACTTTATAAATCACTCTCTTTCCGTTTTCGAGATAGGAATGCTAACTCCGCAGCAGTCCACCAGGTGGCGCTGTAGGCGGTTTCATTGTGTAGCGCATGGCTACTTTACCACCTAGGCACTATTTTTATGAATACAGCAGCAGCCGTTCCGAATTTAAGAGGGTGGCAAGGGACTTTAGTGGGCGTACTGTATAATATGTATACTTCATATTACCAATTTTACACTCAGACATTATCTATAAAGAATATTGTTAAAAGTTCCATAAAAAACAGTCCCTAATTATTAAAAATGTTAAAAAATTTCATATAAAATAGTCACCATTACACAAAAGCGCTTTCACTCTGGCTATAGCATCCTCAGTTGTAACCTTCAAGCATCCGTCACTTCGCTATGTATCTGACTGTGGGTTGAAGAATTCCCTTTATTCGCATTCGAGCAGAGGGAAAAAAGAGGGAAAAGAATGCCGGTAAAGGGAATTCATCAACCCTCAGTCAGATATATAGGAAAGAGACGGATGCTTGAAGGTGACATCTGAGGATGCTCTAGCCGGAGTGAAAGCTCTAATGTGTAATGGTGACTGTTTTATATGAAACTTTTTAACATTTTTAATAATGAGGGATTGTTTTTTATGGAACTTTTAACCATATTTTTTTATAGATCATGTGTGAGTGTAAAATTGTTAATAGGAAGACTGAATAGGATGATATTTTCTAATATTTCATGACATTTTCTATTCATAAAGTTAAATTTTGTATTTCTTAATTGTAGTAATTTTTTAAAATAGCGTAAAATATATGACTAATTTACGCTAGAAAAATAAATAATGACATTAATTTACAACTATTTATTTTGTATGAGCAAAGTAATTTCAAATTTGTGTTTGTACACTTGAAAAACGCTTAATATTACGCTTAATTTATTTGAAACATGCATGAAAATTTTGATCATTTATTGTTAAAGAAATAGTTATAAAATATTTAAATTGCTGTTTACGTATATTGTAAAGAAAAGCTTAAATTTAATTAACTAAATCTTTTAACCTCATAATTACATTTTTGTATGAATTATATCAATATTGACACATTTCTTTAACCTCACAAGTGTCTTTAGATTTTCATGTTCTTGATTAATAGTCCTTTGCACCAGCTGTTGCGCTAGTACTTAAGATTTTTCCTGTAAACATTTTCCCTAATAAAAGTAAACAACGAAATTCTGTTGAACATATGTTCTTTGAATAACACCACTTTTAAAGAGTTTTCTACATCTTATTGTTGAGAAGAATGGGAGGCTTTAAAGCCATTTCTTGATTATAAATTTTACATTTTGTATGGCATAAACATGTTTATCTTGCATAATAGCCAGAAATATATGATTAAATATAACCTTAAAAAAATAACGAAATTAACTTCCAAATATTGATTTTTTTAAAATTGTGCTTTGTCAATACAATTACATGAGAAAATATTTATTATTAATGAATTTATTATTAACAAGCATCAAACTTTATACCATACAATAGAAAACAGAATTTAAAAAATAAGATTTTTCTTGTAAAACTTTTTCATAACATGAGTAACACAGGTCAACACAAATCTGAGTTTTGTAGAATAACACTTTTTTCTTAGTAAATCAGTCACGCTGATCACAAATATGACATTAGTTTTTTGCACCACTTTTAGGTCTTTATAGCTTTTTCAGAAAACAAAAAAGGAGGGGTTGCCTCTGAATAAAATTAAGGTGTAATATTTATTAAATAAAATACATTTTTATTAAAAACAAAAATTATTTTTGTAGTAAAATGACATTAATAAATGTTAAAATGCAGTACTGCACTAAAGGATGTGAAATATAAGTATAGATGGCGCCACTTTATGTGTTGCCTGAGAAGGCGCAATTTTCTCCCGCGCATTTGTAGTGAGAACGTATATTTATTTTGTTCGTTTATTGATATCTTACGTTTGTTTTGTTAGTTTCTTATAGCAATATGGCATCAAATGGTTGTATAAATAATCCGAACTCATTTTGTTACATCTATGGTGGATACGTGGTCAAACAAAGGCAGCGGAACATAACCGATTTCGTTAAAAATGCATATTATGCTTACTTTGATGTGAAACTTGGTCATCAGGAAAAGAAATGGGCCCCACATATAGTTTGTCACACTGTGTTGAACATTTACGGAAATGGACTCAAGGTAAAATGAAATATTTCCCTTTTGCTATATTTGAGCCAGCTAGTCATGAGGATTGCTATTTTTGTTTAAGAAAAGTAAAAGGCTAAAATAGCAGAAACAAAGCAAATGTTGTGTTCCCAGAAATTATTTCAGCTGTTAGACCTGTACCGCACGGTCCAAATTTACCTGTGCCGCTACCTCCTACATCTCTTGATTTATCATCTGATTCTTAAGAATTGAGCAGTGATCAAACCAAAATCTTACACAAAACAAGCAACTGATGTTGAACCACAAAAATTCACGCAAGGTGAGTTAAACGATTTAGTACGCGATTTAAATCTTTCGAAACAAAGTGCTGAAATTTTAGGATCTCGACTTAAGAATAAAAATTTACTTACTTCAGGAACATTTTCTTAGTACAGAAATCGAGAAAAAGAATTTACCAAGCAACGATCGTTGAAAAAATGCTTCAAAACTTTCAAAAACTAGGTTATAGCATGAGTTTAAAAATAAATTACTGCACTCCAATCTTGAATATTTTCCTGAAAATCTTGGTGCAATGAGTGACGAACAAGGTGAGAGATTTCACCAGGACATAAAATGCATGGTAAAATGCTACCAAGGACACTGGAATGTCCATATGTTGGCAGATTACTGCTGGGGGCTAAAAAGAGACACTAAACCAGCTTCAAAATCTAAAGGACACAAGCGTTCTTTAATGATAAACAAAAGTAATTTTACTGTAAATACTAGAATATAATTCCTTATAAAACATGCAAACACATTTATATATGTATATATGATTTATTTTTTTATCTGATTGTTTTTGTACATTTTTAATGCATGTAGTATAAATTCTATATTCTCAAATTCCAAATTCTTAGTTTCTTAATTGTAAAAAATCCTGACGTGATACATAAAAATGGATATTATTTTTTTAAATAAGCATAGCAGATTTCTTACAATTTACATAAATTCATGAAAACCCCAGACAAAAAGTTACATTTTGTAGGCCTGTGTAGTCAAAGAAAGTCAGTTGAATATATTTTCTTTGAACATCAAAAGTTTTAAATACATCACACCATGGAGAAAAATGACAAGTGATTGAAATGATTTCTTAATTATAATGACTGGATATTGCAGAGCTTAAATTGGCTTGTCTTATAAGATTGCTAGAAATATACGAATAATGTAACCTCGAAATAAACCCTATAACTAAATCGTTTTAAATATATTGTTTTTCTAAAATATAAATACAAAAATAAACATAATGCAACGGTCCTCTTAGTAGTGATTTTGTATGCTCCAAATAATCTGAAAATTATGATTTGGCATGTAAAGAATAAATATATATACCTACAGAATGTATTTTTAAAAGTCACTTAACTTTTTACCGTGCAGTGTAAAAAATAAACAAAGATGAATAAATTACTTTAAAGATACAAAAAATTCATTCGAACAGATCATCCTTTACTTTTTATTACATAATTTATTTTATATTTTCAGTTCATACTTTAGTACTTTACATAATTTTAAAAAAACAGGTTAAAAACACATTTACTTTTCTGTATTATTTATATAAATGTTGAAACATGTCTTTAATTTAAATAAGTATCATTAAACTTCCGCGATGTTTATTAATTTTCCTTCGAACCAGATGTTGCAAGAATATAAGATTTCCCTGAAAAAACTTTTTCGTAATATAGTTAAACAAATAAAGCCAATTGAACAGATATTCTGTGAAACACACAAGTTTTAAGAAGTTTAGTAATACATGATATCGTGGAGAATAATGGAAATAATTTGAAGTTATTTCCTAATTATTAAAGCCCAAAGTATCATAACCATTACAATAACGTTATAACTAATAAAGTATTTGATATGGATTGTATCTGTTTCATTGGTAAATCTTCTGCAGTATATAAAGTTTGATTTTTTATGCTTGTAAAATTTAAAGCTAGGTTTGTCATTGGTGGAACGGTTTATTCTTAAACTATTCAATTCATATCAAGTTGCAGCAATGTTTGATTGTACATAATGACTATATGCATACAAATTGATGACATTACGAAGCACAAAACGCGGATTATAGAAACCATCGAATGGACAACGTCTGATATACTAGATTTTGTATGGAGTTAAATAGAATATCACTTTTATGTATCGAGCTTAACTATAGTTGTATACATTGGACTGTTATGAAAGCTGTTGCACAAACATTAGATGTTCCAAAAGATTTGGCAAAAACACATACCATCTATTTCAAATATTTCTTTAGTTTGTAATGGTAACGGAACTATTCCGATATTTATCGCGAATAATACCCTGTGATATTAAATCACAGTTCCGCATCTAAAACATTATTGGTTACTATATGTGCGAATGTTCCCTGACGAAACGCTTTTCTAAAAAGCAGCAGAAAAATTAACGTTGTTTATGTGGATGATAAATTTCGTACATGCTTCCAGTCTGTTTTCCTAGACGAAAAAGGTCAGGGAGTGAGATATCGTTTTTGTGATACAGACAGTGCAAGCATGAAATTCCGCATATATTATAGACACTGCGCATTTTAATTATTATGGTATATAGATGTCGGAAATTATAATGAATATTTGTTTCCTCTGTTTTAGAACACAGGCACAGGTAAAGGGCTTCCAACAAAACAAAACAACCACCGCGGGGATCATATCTCGGGATCTGTCAGTCCCCATAAGATAAAAATTTGTGAGATGGTATATAAGTGAACATAGGCACAAATAAATAGATTCTTAGTAAGATATTTGACTCTGCTCGCCCCATTTGGAGGGCGAGGGGAGTCAAATCTTACGTCGAGATCTGTCCTTGTATCATATCTCGAGATGTATCAAAGTTCAGCATCAAATTTCGTGATATGTCGAATTTTTGATGCATAGGCGTGGGGACTGTCTTTTAGAAAATTAAATCCTTGCGCAACGAGGGGGTCTAAAGCCATATCGCGGAATCTATCATGGCTTTTCACATGCAATTTTATTTTATGTGGAATTTTAGAAAATATGTACGTGTTAAAGGATCGTTTTTTTTTAATCAATTCTCTGTCACCCGGGGAGAATGTAAAGCTATGCTTTAGGATCTATCAGGTACTTACAGAAAAAAAAGTTTTTCAATGCATATTTCTAGAAAAAAATCTAGAAAATTTCTCAAATAAAAAAAAATCTACTTCCGCGCCTTGGTAGGTAGTGGAGGGGGGAGCCGTTATCTTGGAATCTATCATGTTATTTAGGATGAAATTTTCTAGAATTTTAATTTATTTTAACTTAAGCATAGATAAAGTGGTTGTCTTCAAAAAATAACCTAAGGCACACATCTCTGACCCACGGCACGCAGGGATTGCAAATCCATATATCATTATTTATCAGTCCTTTATACATGAATTTTTCTGGGACGTCGAATTTTATACCATAGTCATATGTAATGGGAAAGTTTTTAAAAATCCAAACTTCTGACCACTTCCCTTTTTCCTGGAGTACCAAACCATACCTTAAAATCTATCAGAATCTTAAAAATGAAAATTTGTAGGATGGTATATTTTAGAACATAGTCAGAGGTTAGTGGTTGTGTTTATGAAATGAAGTTCTTATTCCCCCAATACGGTGCAAAAAATATGTAAAGGAACCTTTCAGAAGATTTTTTAATAAAAATTTTAGAACATAGGCTTTTCCAAAGCTGTACTCAATACAAAATTTTAGATTTTCGCCCATCCCCACCGAAGGATTGAAAATTATGTTTCAGGATCTCCCAGGCCAATCAAGATGAAATGTTTTGGAATGATGACTTTTTTAACATAAACATGAGTAAAGGAGTCGACATTTAAACATTTTAAACACACACACACACATTAAATATTTTATGTGTGTATGTTTCATTTTATTTCACATTAAATTTTTGTCTCTCCAGGAGAGACAAAAGGAAACTTCGTCACCTATCAGCCTTTTGATGGTGCATTTTTGAACATTGGCAAGTGTAAAGAGGTTTGTTAGTTTAAAATTTTATATATCTGTTCCAATTCATGTAAGTTAAACCCTATTTAATAACCCGTCACGCTCTCAATGAAAGTTTGTGGAATGGTGATTTTTTTTATTACGGGCAAGGTAAAGGTGTTGTGTTTTATAAATTTGAAGTTTTTTCACTGAAAAGAGGGATGCAAAACCATATCTCAGAGTCTTTAAAGGTGCAATTTGGGAAATGTTAAATCACTGAACATAGGCAAGGATAATTTTTTTTTAACGTTCAGCACCTCACTCTACAAGGGTGAAACACCTATTCTCGGGATTTATGAGGTTCTTGTAGAAAAAGTTCTGTGTGATGGTGAGTTTTAGAACAGAAGCTTACGTGATTACAAATTATTTCTCTTTCCCTCTCTTTGCAGGGTCAAAACCATATATCGGGTTAGACAAGTTTCTTTAAGAGGGATATTTATAATAAACAAAATAAGATTTTTTTTTCTTATAAAACAAGAAAAATATATAGTGTTATTTCTTCTTTACGAATTAATGATTTGTGTGGAAATTTTCAAAAGCTTAAGTTCTGCATAATTCGCGATAAACTTGCAACAAAGGGCGTTACTGGAGTCGTTTTTATGTAATTCTGTAAGGTGCATTCAATCCGATTTTGGAGCATATTGGATATCACATATTTTCTAAAACGTATGACGCCAAATGGCTACGCTGCTTTTACGACATACTTTATGGAGTTTCTTAATCTCAAAATCAGTAAAGAATACATAGCGGCCAGTTTACATAAACTTAAGTTAAATTAACTTTAATTTTGCTTGTATTAATATTTAAGTAAAAATACTAGTCAAAATATTATTTTATTTATTTGTAAATAACCTTTGTAAATAACCCTGTAAATAACCTGGCCTAATCACACACACACACACACACATATATATATATATATATATATATATATATATATATATATATATATATGTGTGTGTGTGTGTGTGTGTGTGTGTGTGTGTCGTAGAAAAAGCAAAAACGAAATCTGTTTTTAATTATCACTAGGCCAAAAACCGATTTTTTCCTATCCACTTTGGCACCACATTATCGTTGTTGGTAGGCTTTGAAAAAAAGAGTGCCACAACAGCATGTCATGTCTTTTAATTAGCATATTATGACGAGTACAGTGCCATCTATCTATCAACATCCTGAACCCTTTTTTCATTCGCAAAACAAATGCCTATTTCTTCAGGTATACTCAGATGGAATATGAGGTTATTCTGAGCGGTTGCTATTTTTTACTGCATTTTGAAAATACAACTTTAATTATAATCACACTGCATATTATTTCCATCATGAACACAAACTGAAATTAAGAAATTAAGAAATTAAGCAAAATAAAAATGTGTCAACAAGAAATTGATTATAGGAGCAAAGTAATGTGGCTACATCAAAACGTGATTATTTAGCCATACGTTTCCTTTTACATTATGGTCTGCAAGGGTTTGACTGTCATACTATAACACAAGTTGTGGTGTTTTTACCACGAGACTATTAATTTTAGCTTAATTTCAAACTTATGAAACTCCTACTTCACACATAAGAAAATTATCTACCAATAAAAGATTACAATGAATATTGAACAAAAGCAATATATCAACAGACTCATAAAAAGGAAATCGAAATTTATGAATATATTTATGTACAAGATTCCAATTTTTTAAATGTCTGTTTTTGACTGTATGTGAAATAAACGTATATTATAGTCAGAAATTAAAAAAAAAACATGTAACTGATTTTTATTTGTATGAAATAAAGAACTCTACGAAACCATATTAATCTAGCGTCTTCCCGCCTGACCATCACTTAACTTTGTGATATTTGCTGTTTTTGGATATTCGAATGGGTGAACGTTTCAGGAAAATTATGTTTGACAGCGGTTTCAACAAAAGTTGTTAAGTTTTATTTTTAAATGTGGAGTTACAAATAGGATTGATCCTGAATAGATTAATTATTAATATGTTTTGAAAACAGAAATAGGTATATGTGTGTGAAAGTCTGTGAAAAAATGTATATGGAATTTAAAATTTGTTCTTTTGTCGTAAATGTTTTCCATTAACCCATTAAGCGCCGCTATATATATTAAACTATTTTTTTATGGAACAGTTGTTTTTTCTTTATGAATAGCAAGTCTTTAAAGTATTTCTGAAGAAAAAATAAAATAAAAATCAAATATTTAAGAAAAATAGCATGTTCCCAAAATGGGAGCAATGGCTCAAAATGGGGGTAAATTTTTTCAAAATTTTTACTTATGCCTCCGTGCATTTATGGTTGTTATTTCACTGTTCTTTAGCTATAAAAGGGGTAATATCATTCTGAAACTGATATTTTACGAATAATTCATATAAATTAGTCCAACATCTACATTTATAATAAAAATAAAACATAAAATTACCGATTCCATAAGCATTTTCATTATCCATCTCTTTATTTTTCCCATTTACATAATTTCTGTCCTACTATTTTACATGAAAATAATGGAACATTTTTTATGCAGCCTTATATTATTTTTTTTGCGTTTTCTAAAATTGATTTTTTAACTTTTTTTTTGCTTAGTTTTTCCATATTCCGATTTGAAGATTCGTCTGAACTTTCATTTGAAATATCAAGTCTGCTTTTAATACTTTGTCTTTTTTAAACTCTAAATCAGATATTTCTTGATTGTCTGTTGATTTAGAATTTACGGAAAGTTCTACTTCACCAAATATAACATGGGATAAATCGTCGCATAAATTATTTTCTATTACATATGTAATAGAAAATAATTTATGCGATATACATATGAGGAAGATATCTTCCTTGTATGTTGCAATACTGCAATCAAGGGAAAAAAACGATTTCTGGAACAGGCGAAAAATCATCCAAATCTAAAAGATTGTTCAATCATCTTCTATGTAAAAAAATCAGAATCAAGCAGGGCGGTCGCTCTGCCAAGCCAAGCTTTAAAAAAAACGCCACACAAACAACGCCAAGAACTAGAATAAAGACAGCTAATGCTTACTTACAGAAAGCGACTTCACAATGTTAAATCGACAAAACATGCCAGATTAAAATATCAGATATCAAATAAACCAATCGTCGCAGAAGAAAAAAACGAAAACTAGAAGAATCTAAGGAAGAATTTCTTCAATTTAAGACCAAACTCATCTTCATAAGTGATTTATAAACAGAGATATAGCTTTTTTTTTAAAACGTCGAGTTACTTAAAATGATCACTTTTTTCTTCGTCAAACTTTTTTTTTCAAACAACCTACAGGCCTTAATATTAGGCAGAATAAAAAAAGGATTGCATTTTTGGACAAGTAATTACGTAATCTATCTGCTTTTATAAAATTCAGTGTGAAAAATAATTATTTTCTATCCTTAATTAGCAAAAAACTGTTAATTAACTTGGCGATTAAAAAATTATGCCAAAACAGAGATAAAACCCGCCAACGACCATGTACCATCTGTATTATAATAGCACAAATCAGTTACAGGTTATAATCGCATCAAATTTCATCTGCAAGTCAGCCATTATTTTCTGAAGATATTTAAAAAAAAATAAAACTTCATAATTATAAGAACACACATTTTATCAGACAATTAAATATGACTGCAAACTGTGGCAGATGACTGTTTCCAACATGAATAAGTATGAGAAATTGCCACTCAAGTATATCGGTCTGGGTGGTTCAGTCGCAGCGCGTCGGCAAGGCATGCACAAGGTCCCAGGTTCGAGTCCTGCCCCAGGTCAACTTTTCGCTCATGTTTGTTTAGTATATTTAATTGTCTGATAAAATGCGTGTTCTTATAATATTGTAAAATAAAGTAATCAGACGTAGTGTTTATGCTTTAAAGATATTTTAAACATATAATTTACGTTTTTAGAAAAATCTTTAAAAATAAATTAGTTTTTGAGGGAAGATGTACTTCTAAAATGTATACATTAAGACTTATCGGCATTTAAAATTTCTTTCCAAACGTAAACAAAATTTTTTAAATGAATTAAATGTCATTCATTTATTTCTAAAAAAAAAAAAGAAAGAAAAAAAAGAAGAAAAACACGATAAAGGACAGGCATTTCGTTCGCAGGAATACCTTTCACGTCATTTTCCTGTAAATTAATGAAATCCAGTTGTTAAATTATTTTTGTTTTAGAAGTGAAGTTTCCATTTAAATTTATTGCAACAGTGCAATGTTTAATTGAATAAAATAATGTAAATCTAAGAAATTGCTAAGAAATTCCAAACATGCACAGAGCAACGCGAAAAATAAATAAATAAATAAATAAACAAAATATAAATAAATAGATAAATAAATAAATAAAAATCAGCTTTCAGAAATTCTAAAAATTGTTCGTATATCTTAATTACAAGCTAAAGGAGGGTTTATTTCTATATTATTCTATATATAATAGTAATTTCAGCACATATATTAAATTCTAATGCTATCTGATTTAAACTCTAAGATAGTTTATAACACATGATAAAAAAAAATTATAAAAAAGAATGGCGCGTCACATTTCGGGGAAGGGATGGAGAGAGGCTTGAACAAAATTAGGAAGTATAATAAGGCTATCTGTTTGAAACTTTACGGTGTTTTATAACACATAACATAAATTTTAAAAATAAAGCCGAGTCAAAAATTATAGGGAGAGGCGAAGCGTGTTTTGCCTACACAAGGGGGGGGGGACACTT
Source organism: Maratus michaelseni (assembly GCA_963931845.1). Lineage (NCBI taxonomy): Eukaryota > Metazoa > Arthropoda > Arachnida > Araneae > Salticidae > Maratus > Maratus michaelseni. The sequence goes on along the minus strand of OZ007587.1, from coordinate 418,253,499 downwards.
TTCTAAATTTTAACGAAATCCGTCATGTCACGTATCGTTACAAAGGGCTGTGATCACTTATTCATGTTATGCATCACAGGTGTCACCCCCACATTTTGCGCAACTCCCCCGACTCTACTCATGTGATATATCGTTGAAAAGGTCTGTGAACGCTTAATCATATTATACAGGGTGTGGGGTATTTTCTAAATTTTGCACATACCCCTCATGCGATACATCGTTGGAAAGGTCTGTGACCGCTTAATCCTATTATGCATCTCCGGTGTTCATCCCCCCACTTTGCCCCCCAAACGCGATTAGCTTCCACCACCAGGGGACGCTTTCCTATCTCTGTTTCTATGGGTCGGATCACGACGGGGTATGGCTTTTTCGACTCGACATCGATAGAGCTTTCTGATTTTAGTTCGTCTTTTCACCACCAGGGGGGCACTTTCCTATCTCTGGTTCTATAAGCTGGATCATGACGGGGTATAGCTCATTCGACTCGACATCTAAAGCCTTAACGATTTCAGTGCCCGAGGTTCATATAGAAGAGATTGCGCTACCTGGTGGTGGAAGATGGAACGAGCGTGTGCAGCATGACTGCTATACGGTGCCGAAGGAAGTGGGGACCCGTGTCGGAGGTTCGTTTGGTTAGAGGTTTATACTATTCGATGTGCAAATTAAGGGATTATCCGGTGCCGAAGACAGCGGGGAACCTGGTCGGAGGTTCGTTCGGTTCGAGGTTTATCTTATTCGAGGTTTTACAAGATTCGAGACCCCGATGTAAATTAGGGGCCCGCTAGCGGGCGAAGCCAGCTAATGCTAATAATAAAAGAGCGTGATATCAGGTTTGATATCAAATTCAGCACTGACACGCTATGTACGTATTCCATTTTTATTCATTTCATGGATAAGTCAGTGATATTTATTAACGGAGGATAACAAGTATTATAACAAGCCACATTTAGTATGTTGTTTTTAAGAGTGTAATTAGTTTAATTGAAAAATCTACTGGTATTTTTAGTTAACCCTTTAAACAATGACTGAAAGTAAAATGTAATTTAAATTATTTCTCATGCTTAGATTATTTAAATTATGTTTAATCTATTTAAAAAAAAAGAAATGATATCTACAAAAACAACTTTTCAAAAGTAAAAAAAGCCAAGCGTAAAAAAAAAAAAAAAAAAAAAAAAAGTTGTGGCTAAAAAATGGTGTGATATCAAATTTCCAAGCTATTATATCACTTATTTAACTTTTTTCCATTAAATAAGTTATCATATATGTAAGTCGAGTGCCTACGTATATGTTATTAGAAATCGTTCGCTCCTTTACTAAATACATCCTAACGAGTTTCTGAAAGTGCAATTTTTTTCAAATTATGCATGATGGGCTTGGCGGCCACCTTTCCATATTTCTAAGCATCCAAATTTCTAAAGTAAAAGCGTAATATGTTTGCACTGTAACATTGTTTAATGTTACATTGTTTATATTAGCATTGTTTATAACAATTTCGAACTTCAGATTTTAACTACGGATAGATAAATTAGATAAGACTGATATTTTGAGAAATTGCTTTTTACTAGTTTGAAATTATTAATTACACAATTTTTAGAGCATACAAGTCTATAAATGAAACGCTTAAAACGTTTGCTTAAATAACATTTTTGAACTTCGGATTTTAACTACGGATTTGAGTGCTTAGAATTTCGTGAATAATATGGAAAGATGGCCGCCAAGCCCATCATGCATAATTTGAAAAAATTGCATTTTCAGAAACTAGTTAAGATGTATTTAGTAAAGGAGAAAACGATTTCTAATAACATATACGTAGGCACTCGACTTACATATATGATAACTTATTTAATGGAAAAAAGTTAAATAAGTGATATAATAGCTTGGAAATTTGATATCACACCATTTTTTAGCCACGACTTTACGCTTGGCTTTTTTTACTTTTGAAAAGTTGTTTTTGTAGATAAAAAATAATTTAATGATGAAAAATAAAGAGATGCTTATAGAACTGGTAATTTCATTTTGTTTTTTTATTATAAATGTAAAAGTTGGACTATTTTATTTGAAATCTTCTTTAAATATTAGTTTCAGAATGATATTATCCATTTTATAGCTAATAAACTGAAAAATAAATACCATAAATGCACGGAGTCATATGTACAAGTTTTCAAAAACATTACCCCCATTAAGAGCCATTGCTCCCATTTTGGGAACAACTTATGCAATTCGCTTTCGGTAATTGTGATTGATCAATTATACATATTAATTCCGGATTGATGTTGTTTAATATAATACACTGTTATAAACATATTTTAACTAAAAAATTAAATTTTTATTATAGAGTTTTTTTTTCTTTCGAGTACGGCCAAAAAGCTATTTTTTGCCTTTTTAAACTCATTTTAAAAAATAGAAAATTTCAATGAAACTTAAAAAAAAATTCAGAAGTCGTCTATTATATTCAAAATTCATATAACAGGAACCTTTTAAGAATATATAAAATACTCACTTTAGAAAAAAATCGTAAAGCAATGTTCCCAAAATGGGAGCAATGGCGCTTAATGGGTTAATGAACCATTGTCTTATAGATAAATTATGAGATCTACAATGTTGATAGAATTGCTGATAAAAGAACTGACAGTTAATTCCAAATACGTTCCATTAATTCCATTGACGTATTTAATTTTTGTTGATATTTTTAAATTTTCAACAAGTTGGAAGCTGTTATACAAAAAAAAAATACAGTTTTTAAATTAAGTGTTAATAACATTAAAAATTTATTTTAGTTAATGTTGCAATATGCTGCGCGAATCTTAAATGAACATTTAAAGTATTTCTTAAAACAAATCTACTTAATTACTTATAATGTTAAACAGTTATTTTGTGGATTCACTTAAAATCTCTCTCTTGAAAAATCTTTGGGTACTTAAATTTTCTGTTATCGTTTTACTTATATTTTAATAACTCTTATATCATAGTCTTTCTTAACACTTCATTTATAGCAAATTTAGAACAATCTTAACTTCCGAAATTTAATTTACACTTTATGTTTCAAACTTCTAAGCACAAAATTAAGAACATACTTTACGGAATTGATTCTTTTGAAAAACACTTAAAACTTTTCAAAATTATTTTCTTTACTAATTGGTGTTATCTTTTGATTGTTAGAGATGAATTATTGTTTGTACATTTAATGAAATCAATACTTCAGAAGTTTGTAATTATTAAATTTTCTTTTTGGAGATTTGCCAAATTAATCATTAATGTATTTTAGTTAATGTTGCAATATGCTGCGCGAATCTTAAATGGACATTTAAAGTATTACTTAAAGCAAATCTACTTAATTACTTATAAAGTTAAACAGTTATTTTGTGGATTCACTTAAAATTTCTCTCTTGAAAAATCTTTGGGTACTTAAATTTTCTGTTATCGTTTTACTTATCTTTTAATAACTCTTATATCATAGTCTTTCTAAACACTTCATTTATAGCAAATTAAGAACAATCTTAATGTCCGAAATTTAATTTACACTTTATGTTTCAAACTTCTAAGCACAAAATTAAGAGAATACTTTACGGAATTGATTCTTTTGAAAAACACTTAAAACTTTTCAAAATTATTTTCTTTACTAGTTGGTGTTATCTTTTGATTGTTAGAGATTAATTATTGTTTGTACATTTAATGAAATCAATACTTCAGATGTTTGTAATTATTAAATTATCTTTTTGGAGATTTGCCAAATTAATCATTAATGTATTTTTCTTAAAAATAAGAAAGTGTTGTTTTTTTTACGTACAAGTCTTTATGACATCAGCATACTTGTTTATATTAATACAAATTATTTTGTCAAGAATTTCCTTAGAACAAAGTAATTTTTTTCCTATCACATAAACATTTTCAGGATGTGGATTTTTGAAAGAAAATGTAGCAAATGGTCTGATTAAGAGCTAATACCGACAATTCTAACGATGTGACATAGTAAATAAAAACACAATAATCATATTCACAGCAAAATCAAAAGTACAACATAAAAAATAATAGGGTGTATTCCTATTCGAATACAGAAAGAATAAAATAATATTCTTAGTTATTGATGATCTCATTTAAAAATGATGTAATTTTATTTCAATTAAAAATGAGACAGTGCTGTTTTTTCCGTACAAGTCATTATGGCACCACCATACTTGATTATATTAATACAAATTATTTTGTAAAGAATTTTCTTATTACAAAGTGATTCTTTTTTATATCGCCTAAATATTTTCAGTAGAATATATGGATTGTTGAAAAAAAAATCTAGCAAATGACATGATCAAGATCCAATACTAAAAAATCCGACAATTTACCATAGCAAATAAAAGTACAAGAGTCATATTGCTAACAGAATCAAAAGTACAACATATAAAATAATAGGGTACATTTCTATTCGGAGAAAGAAAGAAGAAAATAATATGCTTAGTTATTGATAATATCATCTAAAAATAATGCAAGGCATTTGTAAATTTGAAAATACGTCTTGATATAGAACAATAATAATTTGCTACCATAAGCGACCATGGTGAATTTTAACATTCCCAATAACAGTACCGTATCCTTGTAATTTAAAAAGAGTGGTGTCACTACATTTCATCATAATACAGTATTTTTAGAAAACACAATTTTATGTAGAAATGTTCCGTAAAGAAACAAGATGGGAAAAATAAAGGGACAACTATGAGGGTTACAAAATGTTGCATTTTTTAAACCAATACAAATACAGTCAAACCTCTTGTTAATAATTTAAAAAAAAACGAGAAAACGTTTCTCCGCATATTACATTATGTTTCAGGAGTCCCGACCATTCTCATTCGCCTTTCACAGACTGATCTCCCTTTATTGCATCGATATTTTTGTCAATCACTCCACTTAATACCTCATTTTTACTAGTGTAATCGGAAAGCTCGGTTCTATTCCTTTGTCAATGTTATCTCAAAAAACCTTTAGTGTCTGTATATGACTGTAAGTTTAAGTTTCTCAACATTCTACATCACAGCATTTTTCCTTACAAAGATTGTCTTCCTTATCAACAAATTCTCTGAATTTCCCCTTGCATTGGGGACCACCCAAACTGATTGTTACAAAGAAAAAGACTTAGAATACATTAAATGAACTTCAAAGACACTACAGTAAGCTAATATAATATGCTATATTCCGTAGAGAAAATAAATCATTCAGAAAACATTTATCCAACAAAAATGGATGATTTTTTTGTAAATCAATAACTAATGGGTACGTAAAGAATTGTACAATTAACTACTACGTAACATACTTACTTATTATACTTTCATGAATTTGCATATATTTTATGAATTATAATTCTTATTCTACTAAATTATATAAGTTATAATGTGATTTTATTATAGATATACTTATTGTTTAAACATTTGGACTTTCATTTTATAATTAATATAAATTCAGCTTAAGAAGTCTCTCCGCTTAGTAAGTCATTCTTAAGTGGACCCGAAAGTGACGAGGTTTGACTGTATATAAAAATATTAAAAAGACGTGAAATGTAAACACGTGTTACAATTAGATCTTGTAATTGTTGATTCATTTGTACTTTGAAAAGTTACGAACCATAACGATATTTTCTGTACCAAACTTTATATCGCATTTCCTATATTCTTATGTATTTTTTTTTTCACAAATGTGTTATTCTGCATTTTGAAGATATGTAAGGCATGGAAAAATAAAGATATTGTGCAAGTTTCATGTTTGTGGCTGCAAAATCATTTAAAGTACATGAGTTTTTACCGGGTGACATAAAATGGAATGACTGATTCTAAAATTAAATAACCTGCAAACGGTGACAAGATATTTAAAAAAAATCTTGCAGGAGAGTAATGTATGATGTTAGAAAAACTTTTTACTGCGATTCCCGGTTATAGATCCAAAAAGCAGCAATATATGGCGCTGACAGCAATAGGTGCTTAATCGAGGCCCAATGTGAAATCAACCAACATTGACGCGAAGGATGGAGGATTAATATGGAGTGGGTCCCATGCGTCAATACACTGTTAAAAATAATCTGAAATTCACGGGTATTTTTTTCATGAATTTCACAGAAAAAGTCCCTTTTCACGACAAAAGGACATTTTCCGTTAAAAACAGAAAATTTCCTCATATTTCCTGAAAATAACGGAACAGAAGGAGAAGAAAGTGGCCAACGGAGATATTCCGTTATCTGCTGCATATTTATTTCCAATGTTTAAAAAACTGACTTGTTGCAGCACAGAAAAACTAAAAATTTAATAAATTAAAAATTCGAGTTTATTTAAAAGAACAAAATAGTTCTTTCGAATTTAAAAAGCAACAATTAATTTTCCCATACTTTTAAAATTATTAGCAATTTATTTTTTAAAGTTACAAAAAAACATTCACACTTAAAATATATTCTAAACAAATAGCTTAGTATATATATATATATATAATAGTTAAATTAAGTGAAAAAAAAATCGATTTTACGCAAAAAAGCAACAAACAAAAATAATGCTTTCGAATTAAAAAAAAAATATAACAAATAACTTTCTCATTCCTTTGAAATTATTCGTAATTTGCTTTTTAAAGTTATAAAAGACACTCTCAATGAAAATATATTCTAACAGAACAGAACACATTTTAAAAATATATAATAGTTGAAAAAAAATCGATTTTCTCAAAACAGCAAACATATTTTATCGAATTTAATTCAAAATATAATATTGATATTTTCCATCTAACAATCAAATTAATAATTAATATAATTCATGTTTCAATCCTCTATTAATACTAAATTTTTCAGTCATAATCTTATAACAAAATACCCCCCACTTAATTTCAAAGTTACCAGGTTTCTAAACCCCAGATTGTTTAAGTTCCAAGCACGAATTTAAGAAATCCCCTAGCATCCTTTCAAACTCTTATTCTAGCAAGGGCCCGCTGGTCTAGCGGTAAAACACTCGGCTCAAGGCGCTATCATCCCTAGTTCGAACCCTAAGGGCAGCCAGAAAATCTGTACCAGCGAGTATTTAATAATAATAAAATAACAAATATTAAATACTCCCGTTATAGTCAACAGATGGCAGCACAAACAGATCGGTAATTTTTTTTTTAAACCGAGGTCATTCATAACAGAAAGTTACCGTTTCTTCAATCTTTCAAAACGGAAAATCTACTAACGGAACGGAAAAATTCCGGCAACTTCGCTGCCAGTACTTTTACCGTGAATTAACGGATTTATTTTTAACAGTGTACTATCTTGTTCTCTGGTCCCGTTCTGAAGAAGATGGTATTGGTGAATGAGACCCACTCCATATATTTAACCTTCTTCCTTCGCATCAAACTGGGTGTTTTCTGCTTCTGCCTCGATTGGACAGCTATTGCTCGCAGCGCCATCTGTTGCTGGTAAATCGAACTACAATCAGAATTTATAGTAAAAAAAAAGACTCCTTACATAACGCTCCTGCACGAATTTTTTAAATATCTGTCACTGTTTGCCAGTTATTGAATTTTAAAATCAGTCAGTCCATTTTTAGACAGCCGATATATTTGTTCATTTAATTTTTTTACGCTCGGGTTTATTGCAGCTTTCCAAAAATTATAGAAAATAAAATATTTCTTTGCGTTTATATATCTTTGTTTGAACAATTTAACAGGACTATCTATCTTGGCAACAGTGCATGTTACATCACATTTTGAAGATTCTTTTCGCGTCTCTGTGAACGAATTACTGTAACGAGAATTCATTATAAAAAACTCGTTTTCAAAGGTATTATTCTTCAAAATAAAAAAGATTTTCAATGTAAAAACTGGGAATTAATTCTTAATCTATGAAAATATAATATAACCCCAAACAAAAATATACAATAACCCCTTCCGAGTTCCCCACGATTCCATAAAAAAGTTCTTTATCTTCCGAAACATCAGAAACAAGTATATTTTTGAGATGTAAAGAAACATAAAAAAAAAACGCAGCTTTTTTTTTTTTGCTGCCATTAACTTTACGAAATGTTTTCGATTAGGATACATAGGGTATTGATCAGTTTTCACAAACCGAAAAATCAGATTTTTTGATGTTATAAATTTTCAATACAACATTTTCAGCTGCATAATTCAATTTATCTATGCAAGATTAACCCAAAAATATTAATTTTAAGGTTAACGTTAATGCTGTTAAGCTAGCATGTAAAACATGTTTCTTGAACATGAAACTGTTTACTTCAGAATCGACTATATCCAAAAAACATTTTTATCGAGTTGAGAAAACTAATTAATGCGCTATAAAAACGACCCAGAAACATTTACAAAACTCAGTGACAGCAAAAGAAAGTTTGTCCTTATAAATGCTTCTTTTAATGTCGAAAATATATATCTTTCTGAGGTTTCTAAAAATAAAGATTCTTTTTTTGGAATCATGGGTAACTCGGAAGACATTGTTGTAGCAACATATGTCATTGTTGTAGCAACATATGTCATTGTTGTAACAACATATTTTTGTTCGTTGTTATATTATATTTTCTTAGATTAAGAAACATTTGCCTTTTTAACACTTTCCAACATAGTTGAAAAGTATTTATGAATTCAGTTTGTCTGTCAGTCGGCCGTCTGTACGTCTGTCTGACGTCTGTTTGTCTGTCGCTCTGTCTATCCGTGCTTTAACTTGCTTAAATATTTACGGATTGTTATGCAATTGATATATGTTATTGAGGTTTACTATGGCATGCTCGGTATTGAAAATGAAGTGTGTAGCACTTAAAGTTAATTTACAGGGAAACTTAAAAAATTCCTTTACATTACGGTCTATGGGGAAAAATTATTGTAATGATGTTACACAATTTCAAACATATTGAAATTGATATATATCATTGAAGTGCATTACAAGAGGATTACCATAGGATATGGTGTGGATAGCACTTACAGTTCATTTACATGGACGTTCCTTACATCTAAACAATTCTGTTACATTACAGACTATGGAGAAAGATCGTTTGCGGTTAATTTCAATAATGTTTTACTATTTGAAGCTCATTGAAATTGATATACAGCTCATTTTCATAATATTAGAATAATTGTGAAAAAGTAATAAGAAAAAAATATTTTTCATTTTTTTATTTTTGATACTAAGTAAATGCAATTAAATTTCTGATAAATTAAATCTGGAATGTCTAGATAGGATTTTAACATTTACAAAAAATAAAATACAGTACAATAAATTAGGTATACAGCTTTCTGAAACACATCAAAATATTAGAATAAAATTTAGATTGGTTGAAAATATTAGAATATTTTATTTTACGCAACAATATCACCTTATGAATATGAAGTAAATGGTAGTTAATATTTTATAGCATCCCCTTTAGCTTTCATAATAGCGTACAATCGATCTTGCATACTATATACAAGGTGTTTACAAACATTTCTATCAATATTAGCCCAATTAGACTTTATACGTGCCACTAACTCAGTTTTACTTGAAGGAGGATTTTCTTGTTTTCTCCATTATACACAATAAGTTTTCGATGCAATTAAGGTCTGGTGAGTTTGGTGGCCAAGGAAGTACCTTAATGTTGCGTTGCCTGAATCAATTCTTAGGTGACACCGAGGTATGCGGTGACGCTAAATCTTGTTGACAGATGAAATAATCTTCAAATAAATCTTCTGATGATGGAATCATGTAATATTTCACAATTTCTTGATATATCTGAGAGTTAACCTTTTCTTAGACGATGCATAACTTTCCAGGTTCTTCTGCACTCATGCAACCCCAAACCATGACACTAGCAGCAAATTTTACGGAACGTTTAAGGCATTCTTTATCAAATGCTTCTTGCTTCATTCTCCAAACTCGAATACCTGGATCACCAATGTGAAACACAAAACATGCTTTCATCATTAAATAATATATTTTTCCAATCTTCTTCGCTCCATAAACGTCTTCATTTACACCAGTTCAATCTTATACGCTTTTGTTTTGCAGTCATGAGAGGTTTTGTTTTCGGTACACGAGATTCAAACTTAAATTTATGGAGACGTCTTAATGTTGTCGATGTAGAAACTTCAACTCCTTCTTTTTTCTATTTTCGGTGCAAGAATCGCACACTTTTAAAACGGTTTTTCTTAACATGGTTTCGCTTCAGTTTCCTGTCATCTCTAGCAGATGTTTTTGGTTTTCGGCGATTATTTTGAAATTTTCCATTTTTTGAATATTGTGTTAGTATTTTACTAACGCTTCATAGCGAACAATGTAAATGATTCGCTATATAACGTTGATTTTTACCGTGCCGATACAAATCAACCATACGAAATTTAATAGATTCAGGAATATCACTCACACGACACATTTAAGACGAAAAAGCAAACAAACTACAATAAGAATACTGATTTTAAATAAAATCGTCTGAATTTAATCAATGATGCCACCAGTTATGAATTGGGGATAACTAAAGGAGAATTAATGTGAAATATTCTAATATTTTGAACCACTTGAATAAATATTCTTATATTTTGACTTTTCAAAAAAATATTTTTTTTTCAATTAATCTTTTCAAAAATGATATTAATTTTTCGATAATAAATAAGTTTAATCAACAATAAGTTCTTAATAAAAATATTGTTTGCATATTTGCATTAAACGACATTAAATTACCAAACGATATTTTCAGTTTGTCAAAAAAAAGTAATTATTCTAATATTTTGACTATGAAGCTCTATATCACTAAGGTGCATTAAAAGAGGCTTACTATAGCATATTGTGCATACAGACACACACACACAAAAAAAAAAAATCTTTACTGTCTGTTAACAATAATTTCCGGAAGTGCGTTTTCAGTTGCTGAACGCGTTTCTAGATTTAACTCATTTTATGTCTATTTTTTGGTGTGTAAGACTTCTATAGATCATATACAGGGAAGTACAAAAGTTCTCGAGTACATTTCCGTTTATTGACTGAAATTCCAGAAGGAAAAATTTAAACTGTGCTACGCGTTACTTAAATGAACTAAATTAAGCATTATATATTATATATACGGAACTATAGATCATATACAGGGCTGCACAAAATTATATGGATATTTTTCTGAATATTGTTCGTAATCCCTGAAATTACGTTTTTAAAAATTTTATGCCTTTCATCTTATATTAAATGGAAAAGATTTGTAAAAATATTTTGGAAGGATTGGAAAGTGTTACATAATTATGCTTGACGCATGATTTTTCGTTCTTATTTTACAGTGTTGATGATATACAAATATAAGTAGATTTTCTATATAAAAAAAATTAGAGGTGTTAAAATTGGTCATAAAAACTGACATTTCCTCTAGGATCCTCTTACATTTTAGTTATGTTGTCAACATCCCTTTTTTGTGCATTTACAGAACATACAATAATGAATGAGAAATCATTCGAAAGGTTGTTGAACTGGTTTCTGACATAGTACACTCACATTTCGTTAATTAAAAATTATATAAACATTGTTATCATAAAGGAAATTAAAGGGGTTTTTTTTCTCAAATCATTGTTGTCATAAAAATAAAATGTCGCATTATATCGTGCCAAACAACAAATTATAAAAATAATTGATAGTATAAAAAAGATAAAGTCAGACATCTCTGATCAGGCTTATTTTATATTTATGATTAAAAAGCAACATTGAAATTGACCTGTTTGGAAGAAAAAAAATCATCGGTCGATCGAAGCAGTGGTATTTCACGTGTAGCCTAAAATGCCTGCTTTGCTATATTAAATTAAAATGTATTTTATTTTAATGTGTCCCGTGTTCTGCTGAAGTGGATGACGTTATCTTCTAATGCAGTTCATATACGATTGTTAATTTTTTTTCTTGCTTGTGCCTTTTGCTATCTTCGATGGGTTTTTACTGTAACTTTGATAGTATAAATGTAGATATTTTTATCGTTACTTTTTCTTTAGAAGTTTAAACATGCATCTAAAAAATATTCGATATTGCTAAAAATATTAGACTGCAGTGTGAAGTCCTCTCACGGGTCCACTGGTAAACATTTAAAAACACATTTTAAAAGACATAGGCCGGTAGGCCTCAGACGCTCCAACAGAGAGATAAATTTTAAAAAAGGCTAAGCGAAATAAGACTTTCGAAAGCTGCGAAATAAGAAAGGCTGCTGATAAATTTTTAGTTGAAATACAATTGTTATTTTTTTGCGCACATGCCTTTTGCTGTCTTCGATCAGTTTTTTAATGTAACTTTGATGAAATAAATGAGATAATATTCTGGTGTAACTAACGGTGTTTGCAAATATTCATTAAAGTCAATTCATTAATTTTTGCTTAGAAGTTTAAACCTGCATCGAAAATGAATTAGATATTGGTAAAAAATATTGGATTGCAGTGCGAAATCCTTTCACAGGTCCAATGGTCTCCTTTAAAATCCTAATATTATTAATTTCACTATATAAGTGTAGAAGAATTAAAATACACTCATGGCGATTTAAAACGAATATGAATTTTTATATCTAGTACACTGTTAAAAATTTGCAGCAAACTGTCCAGTCATTTGACCGTTTTTATAGATAACGGTTGCATAACTACATAACAGTAATTTAACTCTAATCTGACCATATTATTTCCCATATTATGATCAAATTGAGTTAAATTACGGTTATGTAACCATTATCTTTAAAAATGGTCAAATGACTGGATAGTTTGCTGCATATTTTCAACAGCGTAACAATAATATAATATTGATATTTAGAAGTTTACAAATTAGGTAAACTGTAAAAGTACTATTATGTACAGTTGAGACGACTACATACGCTATACTATGAGAAGAACCTGTTTAAATACAGCATAAACAAAAACTTAGGTAATTGTTAATTTATGAACTTGAGGCTTAACAATTCGTCCTACCTCTACAAGAACAAAATAAAGATAATATTTCTCCTGCTCTCGTGCTGCTAATAATATTTTTCATCACAAAAATAGGATATAAACGTTTCGTTACGGTAAATTTATGCAAATCTATTCAATGGAATTGTACGTTACATTGTTAAAAATTTACAGCAAACTGTGCAGTCATTCGACCGTTTTTATTGAAAATTGTTATATAACGGTAGTTTAACGCTATTTTTAGCATAATATGGGCAATAATATAGTCAGAATTCAGTTAAATAATGGTTATGTAACTGTTTTCTAGAAACACGGTTCAATGACTGGACAGTTTGCTGCAAATTTTTAACAGTGTACATTACACTGTTAAAAATTTGCAGCAAACTGTCCAGTCATTTGACCGTTTTTATAGAAAACCGTTACATAACCGTAATTTAATTCTACTCTGACCATATTATTGCCTATATTATAGTCAGAATAGAGTTAAATTACAGTTATATAACAGTTTTCTATAAACACGATCGAATGACTGGACAGTTTGCTGCAAATTTTTAACAGTGTACATTAGTCATTAGAATCGTTTATTTGCACTGTTGAAAATATGAAGATATGGTTATAATATAGTTAAATTACGATTATGTAACCGTTTTGTATAAAAACTGTCCAGTGACTGGACAGTTTACTGCAATGTTTAACAGTGTGGGGATATTAAATGAGAAATCCTTGCTTATTCCTCCTAATAATGTGTATCCTGTCTCACATTTATTAAACTTTATCTTCGTGCCATTTTTACATCCTTAAAATATATTTTTTTAAATATACAATGTATGTCTTCCTTTTACAGACTAATTTAAGTATTATTATTAAATGCATAATCTAAATTCAATCATTTCGAATTGCTCATTTCTTTTAATAACCGATTTTAATTTTGTGAAATATCCCAGTATTCATGCTTCCTCTAATATTTTATTATATAATTATTTTTTACGTCACATGAAATTCTTTTTAATTTAAAATAATTCAAGTAATTGATTTTAAGTGCTCTTTAAAGTGTTTATTTAAATATCAAAAGCCAATTCGCAAAATAACCTAATTAAAATCTATAAAAGCGAATTTAAAATAGAATTAAAGAGGACAATTTTATCTGATCAATTATATAATTTAGAGATTTTCAAGCAATTGGATTATTTTTTACTGTCAATTAAAGAAATGAAGGAATGCAGTTTTCATTCATATAATAGATATTCAATTAAAAATATGTCTGTTTGAGATAGAAAATTATTTATATATTTATATAACTGTAAAATAAATTCATTTTAAATGCAAAAGTTTTTTTTTTTTTTTTTTGTAAAATGAAATTGCTTTTCAATACAAAATTATCCTTTTTAATTTGCAGCGATTTTTATGTGTTAAAAAAGGCCTTTTTTATTATTGTTTGTGTTCTTTTTTTAATGCTGATGATTTCACTGTGAAGTAAATACAACTTTTTTTAAAGCATTTAAAAGTTACAAAAAGTATTTATTTTTAAATCGCGATCCATATACATTTTGTGTAGAATGAAGTATTTCAACCAATTCCCAATAAAATATATTTACTTGTACTTTTACCAAATAGCTATACAAAAGTGTCTCGGCCTTTTAATGAATATGACCAATCTTACTGCCAATCTGTGACTAATTTTAGTTAAAAAAGTAATTTAACTTTTGAAAATGAGAATAAGAGAGTTTTCTGCTCATTGTTACAACGAGAAGAAAACTCTCTTATTCCCATTTTCAAAAGTCATTTGTGATAGCAGTGATTGAAGTGTATACCCTTCGCCACTAAATCTGCTTGTTCATTACCCTGTGTTCAAGCGTGCGATTTGATCCATGTAACTGTTACTTGTTTTTTGAGAATTGACAATAAAATGCGATATATTTTAGTTATTAAATAATTTCGTGGAAACAATATTTTGAGGTCTTCTAGTGATGAACTGCTATCCGTTAAGATGAAGTTTACATTCAAGAGAAATATACCAGAAAGATATTTTTTTTTTGTAAATTACGATTTGATCCATGTAATTGTTACTTGTTTTTTGAGAATTGACAATGTTATATATTTTAGTTATTAAATAATTTCGTGGAAACAGTATTTTGAGGTCTTCCAGTGATGAGCGGCTATCCGTTAAGATGAAGGATACAGTCAAGAGAAATATACCAGAAAGATATTTTTTTTTTGTAAATTACGATTTGATCCATGTAATTGTTACTTGTTTTTTAAGAATTGACAATAAAATGCTATATATTTTAGTTATTAAATAATTTCGTGGAAACAGTATTTAGAGGTATTCTAGTGATGAGCGACTATCCGTTAAGATGAAGGATACATTCAAGAGAAATCTCCCAGAAAGATTTTTTTTTTCTTGTAAATTACGATTTGATCCATGTAATTGTTACTTGATTTTTGAAAATTGACAATAAAATGCTATATATTTTAGTTATTAAATAATTTCGTGGAAACAGTATTATGAGGTCTTCTAATGATGAGCGGTAATCCGTTAAGATGAAGGATACATTCCAGAGAAATCTACCAGAAATAATTTTTTTTCTTGTAAATTGCGGAACGAGCGAATATAAAATTAGCCGCCAGTCCTAGTCTTTAATCAAAAGGTTAAATATAAATATTTAAAGACAGTAAATCTAAAGATCATAATATTTTACTTTCCATAGATGAATAATCCATAAAAGTTACTAAATTATTTCCAATATTTTATCCATACAAAGTGTATATCATTGTATATTTAGTGATCCTTTTTTTTTTTGTAGCATTTATACGCTATTATTTTCGGACAATTAAAAAAAAATAAAGAAAACATAATAATGAAAACAAAAAAAATACCAGTTTAAATATTTTTATTTAAAAAAGTTATTTTAAAAACACAGATTAATTCATTTACGGCTTATATTATGCTTATGGATTTCGCAAGTTTACTATTTTATAGACAAACTATCATGCTATACGTGAAACATGCAAAAATAATTAATTATAAAATTAATGAATTAAAAAATATATGTAATAAGAAAAAAAGAAATAAAATAAACAAAAATAAAAAGAAAATTAGCAATTATTTTAAAACTAAAATATAATATTTTTATTGAGGTTTATATTATGCTTACGAATTTCCCAATTTTATATTATATTCTAAATCAGACTGTTATATTAGAAATTTAACATGTAATATGTAACATTTAAATATACTAACAATTTGCAATTACCAATAAAGCTTTATATATTTTGCTTAAGAAAACTTTTAAGCCAGTAAATTACATTTTACATCATATACATTTTTCATTTGTATGAAACTAATTGTAGCAGTGTATAAATTTTATAAATTTTTAATAGAAGCCTCACCGAGGAAAAAAAAAAGCTTTAGCTATTGTTCAGCCGTTAAAAATCATGCAACAATGGCTGAAATAGAATTTATTTTCCGAATAATCATCATCAATCATGTCAAATAAACTTCATTTCACATATAACACTTTGTCTTTTTTAATTACTTGTCGATACATTTTTAAAATGTTAAATATTCGCCAGAAAAAAGAATTTAGATACAGCAATACTTCATTCTGACAAATTCATAAAATAAAATAAGGAACTAGGTAATGAAGAGTATCAGTAAATAAATAGTTTATATTTTATTTAACATTTCAATTTAATATTTATTTACAAATATTTTTTCAAAACATTTAATAATAGAAATAATAGTAATACAATTGTTTTTACATCCATAGACATTTAAAGTAAATTGTTTATAAAATCTATTTTATAGTGTTTTTATGTAAAATTAACTCATGTTTCTGGCTTATAATTACAATTGTGGAACTGCCCAGCAAGGTGTCGCTAAAGTCAATTTACCATTACAAAACACTATTAATTATAAAGTACTTGACAAAGATTGTGGTTGTTTTTTCCTAAAATTTCTGGGGTTAATAAAGTTTACTTTTAGTGATTGATATATTTTACTCTCTGTGTGTTTGCATCATATTTTTTCATTAAAATGTCTCAAAAACGTTTCTTTTTAAAATTATTTTTATGGTTCCATAAATTTATTTCAAAAGTTCTTAGTAGTTTTTTTCAACAATTTAAAATTCAATACCACCACCTCAAATGTCTGGATCACTTGATTCAAAGCGGGTCGGTTTTTGGTCCAAATTTAGGAAAGTTAAAGTCAGATTTTCACGTAATTTGCATTCTTGGAATCAGAAAAATAAACTACGAACATACTGAGAGGTTCGTGTCGACACCTCCAATACTTTTTTTAATACTCGAGGATGGATGAAAATAAGAATACTTCGTTGTATTTGATTATTAAATCGGTAACTTTGTTTTGCGGTTTCGATAAAAAATAACCATTTTTGGCAGCCGCGCCAGAAGATCTTTTTGTTCGACCACCAGTGGTGTTTCTTAAAGAAAAAAAAAATCCGACACGTGTCTCCGCTGCATACGGTACAGTATAGCAGACGTACTGCTTACGTACTGCAAAATATTTTAGTTACAGTTTACACCACCAGGTGGAACATTCTGTTCTATATAAACTTTATTCCGAACCAAACTCCCGCACGCGTTCCCGCTGCTTACGTCACAGCATAGAAGGCCTGCTGTTCAAGCGCGGAAAATCTGTTAGTTCCAGTTTATACATGTTTAATATAATAAAAGAAAATTGTTTCATTGTAGATCACGCTTTAAATGATTCATGAGAAATAATTTTTGTGAAAAATAAATTACTCGTCACGAATTAGTTAAACTGTTTTTCAAGCATATAAATATACAGTTGAATGTAAGTGAAAATTTCTTTGTTATGCATCTCCACGTGTTTACTTTTTGTAAAAATTGCTTTTCCTAAATCTGCTGTAATATAGGGGTTCCTAAATTATTGAGCGCTTTAAAAAAATGAGATAGATCCATGTTTATTGTTTTCTTGGAAAGACAATTTAAACCAATTTTACAAAACAACATTTTAAACGTTAAAAAAGTTCCACGTGAGCTCTTTGTGCGGTACGCAAAATATCCAGCCGATATTCAATTTCACTCCAAGTTTGTCGCAGCATTTCAGCATGTATTCCTCCAATGACTTCAGTTATTCGTCCTTTTAGATCACCGATATTAGGAACTGGAGTTGCGTTCACTCGGTCCTTAACATACACATAACAGAAAACGTGAAGGGAGTGTAATGTCGGGGAATCTTGGCGGACATGGTATCAGCCCTCCACGACCGATCCAACGAGGCAATGTCGTTGCGTAAAACTGTTTTAAATAGTCTTTCGAATAA
This sequence comes from Maratus michaelseni, assembly GCA_963931845.1. Lineage (NCBI taxonomy): Eukaryota > Metazoa > Arthropoda > Arachnida > Araneae > Salticidae > Maratus > Maratus michaelseni. The sequence continues at coordinate 418,235,324 of OZ007587.1, read as the reverse complement.
AATATTAAACATATACGTACCTCCATTAACATAATATTAAACTACAGACTTTAATGTTAAAAATACATAAAATAATTAAAATTATAAATGACTACACGTTTCGTGCACTTACGTATACCTCATCAGTACTACGAACAGAACTACAAAGCCACCAGAACCAAAACAAGAAAAATAGTTAAAGTCACAGTTCAGTTAAAACATTGTATTCTGCTGGAACCTGTACAGCCTCGTTAATTGGAGATTCAGATAAAACCGCCATCCAAACCTCCAGGAAGGTACGACTGCTGTACACGCAACAGTTTGAACAGGCAATTTACGCGTTTTAAAAATCAGGCACATGGTCAAATTCCAATGCATGTGAAACCACTCTCGAGGTTAGAGTGCCTAAATTAAACGCATTCCTATGTTCTTTCAACCTCACATTTAAAGATCGTTCAGTCTGGCCTATATAGCTGGATCCGCAACCTTTGCAATGAACCCGGTATACTACACCTGTAAGATCAAATCTGGAATATTTAGGTTTGTAGTTGCCCAAAAAAATCTTAATTGGATTTAAAGGCACATAATACCTCATTTTGAAACAGCAAATGAACTCAATAATTTTGACCACCCTGTATATCTACACTGACAGAATCCAGATCCAAAGAGAGTGTCTCACATGTCTCGGAAAATATTGTATTCGAGTTATAAAAAATAATAAATGACAACTTGTAACATCTATTTTTACAATGAAATGTAACTTCAGCATCGAAATATAAAAAGCTCTATACCCTAATTACTAAAATGATAAAGAAGGATTAATTTATAAAACTGAATACATTAAAGCGTTTGGCTGCATAATATTATATATTTAAAAAGAGTGAGATTACCTCTTTGAATATATTATTTCAATTATCACAAAATCATTTTACTTTCTGAATCTCATGAATTTTAAATACTCTGATGATCAAAGGAGTCATTTCATTTTTATCTTATATTTAAGAATTTGTATGCTAAAAATTTCTCTCTGGTTATTTAAATTATTAAATAATAATTCAAAGGAACAATATATTATAAATTGATACTTGCGAAAAAGTATTCAAATAATATCTAACGATTCTTTACATTGATGATGAAAGTTATTCTTACTTCTGTTGTGAAAGATTTTTTAAAATATTCCTTGAAACCTCTGTAAAAATGTTGAATTTTTTCCAGGATTTCATTTCTATGTAAATATATATATATATATATATATGTATTAGAAATGACAGATAATATCTTGTCTCTTCAGAAACGGAGCTAGAGTATTAATGTAATATTTTTACACACATACAGTACCTGTCAAAATTTTTAGCACACTTCGAAAAGAAGCTTTTTATAGTACATTTGTGTATCATACTTTATTCATACACTCGTGTATGATTGAATGTGATAAAAATAACAAAATATATTGCTTCCGTACTGATTCACCTCTGGAAAGTGATAAAAATGTGTAAAAAAATTACCCGCATAGCATGCACAGTCACAGTGACGTCATTGTGACGTCACTGTGAGTCACGTACGTCACGTTACACCTGTGACCAAAATTCCACCACTTTGTAACGTCACGCTGTGACCAAAATGTGAACGTCTTGGAGATTTTAAGAAAACTTAAAATAAACTTTAGAACAACTTATGGCATCAAGAAAATTACTATTTGAGAGCTTAAAAAAATTTTGTGACGTTGCAATGACGTCACTTCAAGTCACATAAGTCCCGTCACACCTATGACCAAAATTCCAACACTGTGACTTCACAGATCGGAGAGGGAATTTGAAACAGAAACTCATAAAATATAGATTTGAATTATGCCATTTGCCTAAATCGTTAATAAAAACATTGTCACACACTATTTAAATAAATTGAGTATTTCCAGAATAAAATAATAAATAAATATCTGTCTACATATATGAGGCAGATAACTTTTTTACAATTTCCATTACCATTTTCAAGAAATTTAACAAAATATACTATATAATACACAGGTAAAAAATCCTAAATAGAAATTTAGTAACGTATGAAAGTTTTAGCGGAAAGTAATTCAGAAATAGATCTCCCAGTCTAATAAAATTGTTAGCAATTTACAGGTTTGTTAACATTTTAAATGCAAACATTATTTTTTTCTACTACCGCATGAACTCATTTGCTAATTTTGTAATGATAAAAATATTTCTTTAAAAATCTCCAATCTTTAATTATTTTGAGAGGCCACTCAACCCAAACATCAGTTTTCTTGTCAAAAAATGAGGGCACAATTTTTGCGACGATCCAACACTTTCAGGATTTTCCTTGTACGGTATAATTAAGGTGGTTCTTAACTGACCTGCTCAACAATGCGAAGCTTTCTGACATAATTTCAGACTCACTTTTAAACGCAAAGGCATAAATTGGGCAGGACGGTCTATGGAAGCAATTTGGATTCGAAATGATTTTTCATTTTTTTTAAAATAAATAAACTACTTATCGAGTTATAAGCAATTCGTGTCACGTGACGACCGGTTTTTCCCCTTTCTTTTACTGTCACGCCGGCTATTCGTTTCAAAACGCCGACTTTGACATTTTTTTCTGAAATATCTTCTGCTTTTAATAAAAAATGGAAAACGTCTTTCAATTACATAGTTTCTGAATAAAAACACCAGCCAATTTAATGCATTTCCGAACAAAAACGAATTAAAAATATGTCATAAAGTAAATGTTATAAACTATATGTCATTCCTATAGCAATTTATTTCAAACTGGCCAGTGCTTAGTAAGATATCACCTCTAGCCATATAAATTATAAAGCATTTGAAATATCTTTATTTAAATCATTTGTTTTATCTATCATTTGCGGTAAGCTGTAAACATCTGCGAGGTGTTACTTCCTGGTTAAACAATGCTGCGCAGATCTTAATTGCGGATATTGGAAGCAGACGACTTTTGTCATTCGAAGTTCGAATTAGAATATTTTCAATTTTATTCTTCTTCCAAAATGGCGGATGTGAACGAATTATGTGTCGAAGGATACGTTTTTGCACGTTCAAGGAGAGATATTTTCATTCAGAAAATGGAAATCATTGTGAAAAATTATTCTTCAAATTTGGACGTAATTAACATCCTTATCATACGTAGTAATATTTAAGGAACTGCTGTAAAATATGAAGAAAATCATCTGCGTCGTTTGGCCTTGTTTTTGCTGAGTGCTAATGCAGACTGCAGACCACTAAACAGTAAAACACGACATTTAATTGTTGGAACGGAACAGACAATGAATATTATCTAGAAAAAACTTTTTTTTATAAGGATTTATGTTCTGGATTTAAGAATTCCAATTAAAATATAAGTCCGAAAATAATTACAATAGCGTTGGCGTGTTATGATATGTATTCGTCAATGCATTTGTAATGTTTTTGTACCTAATTTACTTGAAAAACAGTTGTATTACTCGGATTACTTCGTTGATGCCATAAAAAATTACATCTGCTAAAGAAAGGTATGTAAAAATTTTATTTTTTCAATCTACATAATTAAAATATTTAACATAGAAAGAACACCAACAGCAAAGCTTGAAATTTTTTTGTTGTTGTGTATACTAGTAAGAATTTAAATATTACCCTGCTAAAATATTTTAATTATCAAAATAATAATAATGATACATAATCTTTAAGTAATGAATAGCTGTAATATAATAATTTTATTTTTGATTTTCTGCTTTGAATTACACTACTCACTATTTTGATTCCTAAATGATTTTGATAAATTTCAAAGTATTCATTTAACATCTATACTTTAGTATATAAATTTAAAAGTATGTAGGATTATTGTGATCAGTATGATTAAAATAAGCTTGTTACTTACAATTACCGTATAATTCAGTAAATAAAATAATAATGATAAACCGATGTCTTATTACGCTTGGTGGTTAGACTGCATTTCTACACTTGATAAACATTAAAAGATGAATAACTATTTGATATTAATATTAGATTTATTATTTTTTAATTGTATCATATAAATATGATTATCTGTATTGTTAAAACAATGCAAAATAGCATCCTTAATGCAAAATATCAGTAACGTTCACTAAACTGCATTCTAAAACTTATATAATAGATCTCAAATCCGGTTGTATTCCGGATATACTATGTATTATGGTATCAGCATCACAGCAAATGTTACTGTGGTTCTTGCCCTGGAATCAGACATCAAGCCAGATAGATATCATGTCATCGGCGTCAACATGTATTACTATTGATGAATCGTAAATCAATAGAAAATTGTACATTTTCTTCACATCATATGCTAACTAGAGTGGCTGCGGTGCAGTGGGTTATCAACAAAAAATGATCGGTGTTTCTAAAAAATAATATATTGCAAAACTTATTATTTAAAAAACATTACAATTTCATAAATATATACATAATTTATAAATCAATTAATAATGGTAAAAAAAATAAGCAAAATATTGTTTTTATTTTTTTATAGTTATCATTTATATATAAAGTAATACCAGTCAAATACTGGAGTAAACGTAATTAAAACACATATAGTATTTAAAATAGAGGTCCCATGCATGATTTGTAGCATATCTTATTTTGAAGGTTAAATTTTTGCTTTTCTCTTATTAAATATATAAGATACTGTTTAAAACCTATTGGAATATTTGATAAAAGGTATATTTATAAATTTAAATGGTTAAAGGAAAGAACCCTCCGCCCCCCTCAAAAAAAAAAAAAAAAAAAAAAAAAAAAAAAAAAAAAACAGGGCAAAGTATCAGTTTTTTAAAATTATGAACTCAAATTATATAATATATAATTTTTTAACGTGGTTAAAATGTAAAATCTACCACTTTAATATTACTATATGTTTAATATGTACAGAATCGTAGATCAAGCAAGCCTCCTACTCTGTCCATTTTTGAATACCGCCTTTTTTTAAAATAATCATCGTTTTAGATTTTTCTTATAAATTTTGCAGACACCAACGCGGTACGTATTTTTTTCTGCAAATGTTGTAAAAACCTAGCACAAATACTAATATTGAAAAAAAAAAAAGAACCAGTGGGAGTCCTGTTCAAGGGGTACTTTTTCACAAAAGAAATCTGTAAATGGCTTTTTATCAATACTATTTTTTTTCCTTCTTTTTCATACTTTAAAAATGTTAAAGTATTTTTTTATTTAAGGTTGAGCTTTACAATTTTCTGCACATATTTTTTTTTTTTTTTATGTATTCGATAAAACTGTACATGACATTTACTTTGACATTTTTAATTTTTTTTTTTTTAACAAATAATATCATATGAAGAAGCGTTAGATTACCCCCACTTTTCACTAGATATGACAGTTAAAAATTATTTTTAATCTAATATAATTTGTACCTAAAATTCATGCACTGCCTTGTATAGCATATAAGAAATGTAAATAATAATAATAATAATAATAATAATTTAAAAATATCAATATATAAAAAAAGTAGTAGGAATAAAAAATATTTTTTTAAAAATATGATCTGTTAAAAGTTGTATTTTAAATGTGCTTTTAAATCGAAAATTAAAATGCAGTGCAGTAACAATTTTTAGAATAATTCTTAAAATTATATATTTATGTTGTTGTGGTCAGGGTCAAACTGATTCTATTATTAGGGTTTCGCTCATCTCACGAAACCCAATTTGTCTCGATTCTCTGTAAGTCCGTCACAGAGTGGGATCTCAGAAACTGTATAGGTTAGAGACTTGATATTTTGTGTACTTACAGCTGAAAACCTACTGTCACGCTGAAAATAATAAAATTTTGAAAATGTCTTCATTAACGCAAGATATTAATTAAAACCTTTAAAACCCACTCATTAATGGATAAAAATATTCAACTAATGCGCAGAATCTATTTGAATTGTTGCCAATTTGCAAAAGTTCGCGCATAATAACATTCCCTTTCAATTAAAAAATGTATTTACATGTAACTATTAAAAATAGAAATAAAACTTTAAAAATATAATTAAATGAACACGTGTTAAAAGCAGTAATTGTAAAAAAAAAAAAAAAAAATACTTGCGCGTGAATATTAAAAAGAGCAATAATTAAATTATTACGTGTTCAAAGCATTAAATAGGGAAACTTACGTCATATTTAAAATGCTCAAATAACAATATTTCCGAACAGATTCAATATAAAAATATATTTACAGGATATATTAATTTATTTCGACAAAATATTTGACCTATTATCGCAAATTTTAAAACAGCATAAATATTAATATTTCCTTTCAATATATATTTTTAAGTTTAATAATAGAAAGAAAACTTTGAAAATTACGTCATATTGGAATCGATACATTTCAAACTTCTTACGGAAAAAAAAAATCGTTACTTCTCCATTATACGGTTGACAACTTCCGAATGACAAAAAAAAAAAAAAAAAAAAAAAAAAAAAAAAAAAAAAAAACTATTGCCAAATTCTAATGTCCAAAAAACCAATGGAAGAAATCTGCCATTATAGAATCTAAAGCCCCACTCACTAAAGTGTCAATTATCAGTAACTTTAAATAATAAAATTTATAATACATTAAAGAAAAGAGAAAAAAAAGTAATCTTAAATCTTTATTTATTTACAATATTTTTCTTAACTATCCCCCTCGGCTGACGGATAAGTGTTTATGATGGCAGTTGACACGGTATGTTGTGCATAACCAGGGCTTGACAAATACGGTCGCCAGGTCGCCACTGGCGACCAAATACTTTTATCTGGCGACCAAGTTATTTAATCTAATGGGATTTTTGTTGTTGTTTCTTTTTTGTACAAAAATTGATCTACGCTTTCTTGAAATGAGCACAAATGCCAACCCCCCCCCCTTTCACAATATTAAAAAATAAACTTTGAAAGTATATTCACACAAAAAATATTTTAAACTTTTGTTTTTAATTTGGCAAAAATAAGTTTATCAAATGTAAATTTTAAAATAATCAAATCAGAATTATTTGAGACTTCGACAGAAAAATAGGCGAAAACTTGTTTTTTTGCTTCACTATTTCGTCGATGCGCTTCCTTAGTAGATATAGATTTTGTAGCATTCAACTGTACGGACATTTGAAGCATTCGACAATCAGCATTTGCCGAACATGCCGGTTAATTCACTCTTTACAGTTTTTTTTTTTAAAGATATATGATTTTGATAAGTTTCATTAGAAAACTTGGTTTATATTATCTTTCTAAACTATGTAACTAATAATTCTAAACAATGCCTGCTATTATTTTTCCTCAATTAATTCATAAAAACTTTCGTGCCTTTTAAAAATTAATGACGAGGAAGGAGGGGATGGTAAATATTTTTACTGGCTACTAGAACTTTTTTCTGGCTACCAGATTTTATCAAATTTGTAAAGCCCTGTGCATAACTATGCATAGCAACATTTTTTCAACGCAAGGTCGTTATTATTTTTTTAACTAATGAAATAATTAATAAATGGGTAAAATATCATTAAAAATACAGATAAATGTCTAATAAAAATCTCTTGATGACATAGGAAACACGTGTAACGCATCTGATGTCAATAGAATGTGACACCACGGTAACACACTTTTTTCCCCTATATTTTGGCGACTTTTTTTTATAGTGGTCGACGGGATAACGGATAAATACCCAATTTTTTATAACATCATTATCATATATTCCCCGATGCAACGACATTGTTTACTTAGCTATTTAACATAAGTTGATTTTCAAATGTTTAATTGATGTTATTTAATCTATCCACGATAACAGTTGTTAGCTCTTTCGACAGCAGTTGATTTGGCCTTAAAATATCTCAGTGAAAGGAAAATGAATGGAAACCCGATTAAAACCGATCGCCACTGGTCGCTTAATTCTAATTGAATCTTCTGTAATCATTTTAGAGTTAATCAAATTAGCGTGCTTTTAAAGTTTGCGGTGTCATAACGGGGGTTGGCGAGCGTAGCTCCTAGGGGGCAGAACTCCCTAGTAAAAAAAATAAATAAAACGCTAATAGACAATGATGTACTTATTATGTGAATAGGGATTGTTAATAAAGAAGGGGAGAGGGGGGGGGGAACTACTTTTTTTTAAATATCGCGTTTAGTTCACATGACAGATATTATTATGACAGAGTATAATAGCGGGCTTTGCCCGCTATAAGGACGGTTCAGATATTTGAAAAAACGAAAAACTAGACCGGCAATTTTTTATTTTATATAAAACATGAGTTTTTTTTTAATTTGGATTTATTAAAGACACTTAGTCACTTGTTTCGGATTCGTTTCGATTTTAGATTAAAATTTTATTCCTGCAGTTTGGGGTACGGGTTAATCTAGTTTTTCAAAAGAATTACTATAATATTGTTTCAGATGAAAAACTATAGTTTAGTATGAATGAGTTTTTATACATGCTTATTTTTCTGTATAAGCCATAAAATAGATATGATAAATATTTTTATAGACTTCTTTTCTATAATTGTATTAAATTGTAGATATATTTTTTTATTTAGGATTTTGGGTCCGGAGGAATGTCAATCAAAACATTTATCAGGTTCGGACGGGTTATGGGTCAACGGAATTTGTTTTATTGGGTTACGGTCGGATTTTGGGTGGACTTGAAATAAAATTTGAAAATTCAAGTCGGGTTTGAATAAATTGAAATCATCCAGCACAGGACAGGACCCAAATGGCTTCACAATATTGTCACTGTCGTCACAGATTCATCACAATGTTATGTCAAAATCGTCACAAATGACACATATTTCACAAATTGGTCATAATGTGACTTCAAAATGTTGTCGCTTTCGTCACAGATTCGACACAAAGTTAATGGCAAAATCGTCACAAATGACACACTCTTCACAAATTTGTCACACCGTGACTTCACAAAGTGGTCACAATGTGTCGTCACAAAAGAGCTCTAAAACGGCCATAACGACTTCACATTCAGGTCACCGTGACTTCACATCGACGTCACGTGACGTCACATCGACGGTCACAAAGTCACAGTGTGACTTTACACTGACGTCGCCGTGACGTCACCATGCCTTACGGGTAGTCTTATACTCGGAGTAATAATATCAGCATTGTATTTCGCTCGCTTTCCGTAGAGTTGCTTCTCTACACTGCCATATAGCGGAAATTGCATTTAAAGTTTTGCACTAGTTGTTTGTTTACTAACCAGAAAAGTCGTTTAAACCTGCAGTAACATGTCCTGTTGAAAGTGTCATCACTTCGATAAAGGCAGACTACATAAAAATATTTATACAAACTTACCAAGCTTACTAAACTTTTTTTTTGCATCAAACGTTAACAAAGAAATTAGTTATGCAAACCCGTACTCAGTGTTAGTGTCAACATAAATTAAAAAATATATTTTACATAATTTTATAGATTCAATTCGTGAACGAATTTTTCTTAAATGAATACGTTATAATTTCTATATTTAAATACTGTTCTCGTATAAATTCTTCCAGAGATATGTGATTAATTTCAAGCTTCTTAAATTAAATTAATGCAATCCACACATCGACACATTATTTACATGGCAATTTTTGGAGTATTTAAACATTGCATTTTTTCTACAAAGTAACACTGTTAAAAAATAGGCATAACATTTTAAATAACATCTTGACTCTTTCACGTCCATTCTATGCATTTCGTATGTCATTCTAGTATTATTATCTGAACCATCTTGTTTTATTTTGTATCAAATAACATCTATCTTTGAAGATAATATATAAAATACATATAAAAATACATCTTTCTAGTTTTTCCGTACACATTTTTGAAATGCAAAATAACCTTTTTCGGTGTGCTATGTAAAGAAAAAAAACTAAAAATGCTTTAATCTTTTACTTATAAGTTGTGCCTAACTATTATGAATAAAAATGTGTGATTCTATAATGCAACTTGCATTTTAATAAAAACATTCTCAAAAATATATAAATATGGACCAATTTTTTAATATAGTTTATTACCGCTAAACGTTTCTACTAACGATTAATATTCCATTGCACCAACTGTTACACCACCTCTTGAGATTTCTTTTTCTAAGCACTTTTTGCATCGCAAGTAGAAAAATAAATGAGCTATGCAAACACGTTTTCTTTGTATAATACAAGTTTAAAAATATGTTTTACGTATTTCTACGGATATTAATATGAAAGCATATTTCTTAATTGAAAACGTTGAAATTTCTACAATCAAATACTTTTCTCGTATAAATCATTCCATGGATATGTGAATAACTTCAAGCAATTATATTTATACATTCCAAACTTATACACACATATTACATGGCAGCGTTTGGAGTATTTAAATATTGTTTTTTTTTCAGCAAGAAAATACTGTTAATAAATAGACATCAAACTTTATATAACATCTGAACTCTTTCACCTCCATGCCTTACACTTCGTATGTAATGTTTTTATCGTAAATCATTACATGATACTGTTATGAATTTTGTATATACTTGTAAATATTCCATTTGTTTAAATTTATTTTATTTTATTATTGTGAAAATTGCAGTATTAATGTATTTCCTATTGAGCATCATGTAACTCAATGCTAAAGGCCTCAGGTGCTTTGCAAGGAAAACAACCTTACACCCTCATCTTTATAATGGAAGTCTATGGAGAAATCGCCAAGGAATGGGTTTATCGCCAAGTTGGCGATGGTTTTGGCGACTTATTTTTGTCGCCAAATTTGGCGATATATCGCCAAATGTCGCCAAGTTGGCGACAGATTTGGCGACTTTTTGTGCAACCACCCCCCCCCCCCTTATACCTGTACATTGGGATCCTTTCTCGCTTAGGTACTCTATCGAGAGTTGGAGGACCTTCTGGTAATTTCTAGCATTAGAAAGTCCTGGAATAATCTGGAAAGATCCCTGAAGTCTATATAAGGGACCTCCACCAGTTCAGTTGAGTTAGTTGTCTGTCAACTGCGATTGAATTCATACGAGAGGCTTTGCATTGAGAACTGTGTTTCTCGGATTGATTTTGTCGTTGATACGTCGTATTGAACGCATTGTTTCTGTGTGAAATTTTGCTGTGCTTTTATTGGATTTGAAGATTACTGAATATCTTGTAATTTTCAGAAGATATTGGTGTTCGTATTGCACTGTTTATAGTGAATAAAGCCCTTTTTATTGTTCTTATATATTGGCATCAGTCCTTTCGAACCCCGAGCTCACAACATTTGGTGTCAGAAGTGGGATTGAATGCCGATTACCAGAGCAATGGAGGCGCAACTGACTAAATTATTGGAGAAATTAGGAGAGATGGATGAGAAAATGACTGCGAATCAGGCTGAAATGAAGAAGGATATGTCAGCGATGAATGAGAAAATGACTGCCAACCTTGGCGAGTTGAAAGATGAAATGAAGAAGGATATGTCAACCAACCTTGGCGAGTTGAAAGAAGAAATGAAGAAGGAAATGACCGCAAACCAGGCTGAAATGAAGGATATGTCGGAAGAAATGAGGAAGGATATGTCAACCAACCTTGGTGAGTTGAAAGAATTAATAGATAATAAAATAACATCTTTAAATGAAAGAATTGACAGCGTGGAAAACAAATTTGAAGGAAGGTTTCAAGAAATAGAAGAAAATGTTCAAATGACAGCCAAAACCGTAGAAGAAGTTCAAAAGATCTCCAAAACCGTAGAAGAAAGGATAGAGAGTGTAGAAAAGGAGTTGGAAAATGTGAAGAAACAAAAGATAACTGCCGAAAACTATCCCGAAGATGTGAAGTATCAAGCTATGCTTCCTCGGGCTTCTATTAAACTCTCGACCTATGACGGAAAATCCTCATGGCCAGTTTTTAAGACACAATTTGGGATCGTAGCGGACGCCAATGGATGGGATTCCCAGACAAAGGCTTGCCAGTTAGCTGCTTCTCTACGAGCTGATGCTGCCGACGTCCTACAGACTTTGCCTGCAAATGAACCGCTGGATTTTAAAACGCTCGTCAGTGCCTTAGAATTACGCTTTGGCGAGAAATGCATGAAGGAATATAGCAGACTCCAGCTCAAATCTCGACAGCAGAAATCCACTGAATCCCTGCAAGAGCTTGCTACGGATGTCGAGAGACTTTCACATCTTGCTTATCCTGACTGTCCGACTGAAATTAGAGAAAGCTTGGCTCTGCAGCATTTTATTGATGGTGTGCGTGACTCTGAGATCCAGAAACAACTCCGGATTGCAGATCTCAATGATTTAAAAGGGGCTTTGGTTTACGCTCTGAAATTCGAGGCAGCCCAGCAAGCTACTAGGAAAGATCGACACTTTGTGCGAGCAGCCAACCTGCCTGAGACGTCGGATAGAGCTGTGGAGTGCTTACAGCAGCAGATGAATGACATAATGAGAAAGATGAACTCCTTAATGGCCAACAAACCTTACAGGAAGATCAAGTGCTGGAGATGCGGTGGAGAAGGCCATATCCAAATCGACTGCCCAAGACGACCCAGCACCGTTGGTAATAGCTCACCCGCTAACGGAGGAGCAAGAAAACTGATTATTGACCATCTTGCGGGGCGGAGGTTTCCAGATCTTAAGAAGCCTCATTTTCAAGTATGTGAAATTTCTGCAAGAAGTTGCGGCGAGAACGGAGTTTTTCTAGTCGGAAGTGTGAATGATTTGCCCTGTAATATGATCATCGATACAGGAGCCAATGTGACCATCATTCGGAAAGATCTAGCTCAGCGGCTGAAAGAAAAACTCTCCTGGACCCCGCCACGTGTAATCCTTCAAACTGTGACAGGAGATAAGATCGACATATTTGGAAGAATGACACTGGAAATAAAGTTTGGGAACGCCGCTTACCACCATACAGTCTATGTGGCCGATATTTCAGACCCTTTCATACTCGGACAGGACTTTTTAAAAGAGCATGGATTTACACTGGATTTTAAGAATAATGAGTTACGCTCTGCTCAAGAAGATGTCACTATTTTCAAACTTGGAAATGAGTCCGGGTCTATTCAACGGATCACAGCCAAGGCAGATGTTATCATCCCTCCTCGGACCGAAATGATGATACCTGGATTAACTGGAAACGAAAGAATTTTCCAGTATGGCTTGACTGGATATCCTGAGAAGAGCCCAAAGGGAGTGCTAATAGCATCAGCGCTGGTAGATCTGTCGAGAGATGTGATACCTGTGAGGATTGCGAACGTAAGTGAAAAGTCTAGAATTATCCAGAAAGGTGAAGTGCTTGCAACCTGTGCTCCAGTTACCTGTGTTTGCAAAGACCCGAGCTTGACGTTATCGGAGCCGCCTACAAGTTTAACACCTGTAATTGGACGAAATGAAAATTTATCTCCTGAACAGAGACATGCCGCAGAAAGACTGTTCCAGGAATTTAAGGATGTGTTTTCACAAAACGAGAATGATATAGGTCGCACTTCTCTGACACGTCATAGAATTGATACTGCCGACCATCCACCGATTAAACAGCATCCAAGACGCTTGCCGTTCGCAAAACAAGAAGAGGTTTCTAAGCTCTTACAAGAGATGCAGAATAGTGACATCATCGAACCGTCATCAAGTCCGTGGGCCTCTCCCATCGTGTTGGTCCGAAAGAAAGATGGCTCCACAAGATTTTGTGTGGATTATCGTAAACTTAACGATATCACGAAGAAGGACAGCTATCCTCTACCAAGAATAGACGACACACTAGATACTCTTTCAGGACATAAATGGTTTTCCACACTTGATTTGAAGAGTGGATATTGGCAGGTAGAGATCCATCCTGATGACAAAGAGAAGACTGCATTTACTACTGGACAAGGACTTTGGCAATTTAAAGTTATGCCGTTCGGGCTCTGCAATGCTCCAGCAACGTTCGAGCGCCTCATGGAGACAGTATTAAAAGGCCTGACTTTTGAAGCTTGTCTCATCTACCTAGATGACGTCATCATTGGTGGCCGCACGTTTGAAGAACATCTTGGAAATATTCGAAAAGTGTTAACGAAGCTAAGAGCGGCGAATTTAAAGCTGAACCCTCTGAAATGCAAGTTCTTCCAACGCGAAGTAAATTATTTAGGACACATCATCTCAGCTGAAGGTGTTCGAACAGATCCTGAAAAAGTGTCTGCAGTAAAGAACTGGAAGCGTCCGGAAAATGTCCATCAGTTGCGAAGCTTTCTGGGACTATGCACTTATTACAGAAAGTTTGTCCAGGGGTTCTCCAACATCGCAAGACCATTGCATAGGCTCACTGAAAGCAAGCAGAAGTTTCTATGGACACAAGAATGCGAGAATTCCTTCCAGCGGCTGAAAGAAGCTCTCACATCCTCTCCAGTCCTTACCTATCCGCACCCCGAGAAACAGTTCATTGTGGACACGGATGCCAGTCATGAAAGTGTCGGCGCTGTACTTTCCCAAGAAACAGATGGCCAAGAACGAGTCGTAGCATACTGGAGCAAATGTTTATCGAAACCAGAGCGGAATTATTGCGTCACTCGTAAGGAGTTATTAGCTATAGTGAAAGCCATAGAACACTTCCATCACTATCTCTATGGCAGGAAATTTCTCCTTCGTACTGATCACGCATCCCTAACATGGCTGATGAATTTTAAGAACCCAGAGGGCCAAGTAGCCAGATGGATACAACGGCTCCAGGAATACGACTTTGACATCAGGCATCGCAAAGGCTCATCGCATGGAAACGCCGATGCCCTATCAAGAAGACCGTGTCCCGAGAGCTGTCGCTATTGTTCCAGAGCGGAGAGCAAGTATAATCCCGAATATGTCATACGCCAGACGAAGACTTCACTATTGACGCCACCAGATCCCTGGAGTGATGAGAAGATTCGAGAAGATCAAATGGCAGACTCTGAGATCAAACCAATCTTGGAGTTATTAGAATCTTCTAGCACGAAGCCCAGTTGGAAAGACATCTCTACTTACAGTCCTACGACGAAGCAATATTGGGCTCTTTGGAACTCCCTCCACGTCAGGAATGGTGTCCTGTTCCGAAAATTCGAATCGGAAGATGGGAAGACATCTCGGTGGCAGTTGGTACTTCCTCGATCCCGAATACCAGAGGTCCTCAAGGAATTACATGGCAGTCCCACTGGTGGCCATTTTGGAGTCATGAAAACATTACATAGAGTCCGAGAGCGCTTCTTCTGGGGAAAAGCGAGAGCTGACGTCGAACGATGGTGCAAATCTTGCGATGCATGTGCAGCTCGAAAAGGACCAAAGAAACGTAGCCGAGGAAGACTACATCTCTACAATGTAGGAGCACCTTTCGAACGCATCGCCCTTGACATCCTAGGCCCTCTGCCAAGAAGTGCTGATGGCAACAAATACCTCCTTGTTGTCATGGACTACTTCACGAAATGGCCTGAAGTTTATGCCATCCCTGATCAAGAAGCTTCTACGGTTGCGGATGCCTTGGTACACCAGTGGATATCAAGGTATGGAGTCCCCCTTCAAATGCATTCTGACCAGGGGAGAAATTTCATCTCTGCTGTGATTGAGGGTCTCTGTCAACTTCTCGGAATGGACAAAACTAGGACGACGCCTTTACATCCACAGTCGGATGGCATGGTTGAGAGGTTTAATCGTACCATCCTCAACAACCTCTCACTGCTAGTTTCAAGAAACCAACAAGACTGGGACCAAAAACTTCCCTTGTTTCTCCTCGCCTATCGCAGCGCCGTCCATGAAACGACCGGCTATTCCCCGTCTCAGATGCTTTTCGGTCGTGATCTTCGTCTACCTTGTGATCTGCTTTTTGGTCGCCCTCCAGATGCGCCTTCATCGCCAGAGGGATACGTGCAGAATCTCCAGGCACGATTTGAAGACGTCCACAACTTGGCTCGAGAGCGGATCAATATACAGACGGAGAAGATGAAGGCCAGGTACGACACGAAAGCCACGGGACATCAATTCAAAGAAGGTGACAAGGTTTGGTTTTATAATCCGACTCGACGTAAAGGACTTTCTCCCAAACTGCAATCGCACTGGGACGGTCCTTATACAGTCCTAAACAGACTGAACGATGTCGTAATTCGGATCCGAAAGTCACCAAGTTCGAAGTCTAGAGTCGTTCATTACGACAGGCTGGCTCCATACTATGGCCATAGTACTTAGTTCATTGATTGTAAATAGTGTAATGTAAATAATGTAAATTAGTATGACCATGGTCTTGTATATAAGTTAATGTAATAATTGCTTTTGCTTAGCATTATCATTATTAATGTTATTATTATTTAAATACTTGTATGTAATGATGTCTATGCTTTAATTTAATTTAATTTTTTTAAATAAGTGTATATTTTGTATAATTCAGCATTATGAATGTGTTTAATTGTTATTTTCCATGTTTGCTTTAGTGTTTTGAATAGTATAGCATTTGTTGGTAACGGGTTTGCTTTCCGATCAAAGGTTGAACTGCCCGGGACGTGCAGTCCTTGAGAGGGGGGCAATGTTATGAATTTTGTATATACTTGTAAATATTCCATTTGTTTAAATTTATTTTATTTTATTATTGTGAAAATTGCAGTATTAATGTATTTCCTATTGAGCATCATGTAACTCAATGCTAAAGGCCTCAGGTGCTTTGCAAGGAAAACAACCTTACACACTCATCTTTATAATGGAAGTCTATGGAGAAATCGCCAAGGAATGGGTTTATCGCCAAGTTGGCGATGGTTTTGGCGACTTATTTTTGTCGCCAAATTTGGCGATATATCGCCAAATGTCGCCAAGTTGGCGACAGATTTGGCGACTTTTTGTGCAACCACCCCCCCTTATACCTGTACATTGGGATCCTTTCTCGCTTAGGTACTCTATCGAGAGTTGGAGGACCTTCTGGTAATTTCTAGCATTAGAAAGTCCTGGAATAATCTGGAAAGATCCCTGAAGTCTATATAAGGGACCTCCACCAGTTCAGTTGAGTTAGTTGTCTGTCAACTGCGATTGAATTCATACGAGAGGCTTTGCATTGAGAACTGTGTTTCTCGGATTGATTTTGTCGTTGATACGTCGTATTGAACGCATTGTTTCTGTGTGAAATTTTGCTGTGCTTTTATTGGATTTGAAGATTACTGAATATCTTGTAATTTTCAGAAGATATTGGTGTTCGTATTGCACTGTTTATAGTGAATAAAGCCCTTTTTATTGTTCTTATATATTGGCATCAGTCCTTTCGAACCCCGAGCTCACAACAATACGTCATTTAGCATTGTTATCGGAACGGTATTGTTTCATCTTGTAGCAAATAACTCCCATCTCTAAAGTTGTTTAAGGTATTGGTATGGTGATAGTAAAATAAGTGCTTTGAAGGACAGTAAAAATATAGGAATGAAACGGATTGGATGTGAACGGATAGACTATCCAATGAAGAATATATTTTCTGATTAGAATATATAAAGAAACAATATATAAAAATCGCGAAAAAAATTAACTAAAAAGTAAAGTAGAAAAGAAAAAAAATTAAAGAAAATGCCTAAATTAATTAAATGATAGATAAAAATGTATACATTTCATCAACCTTATATTGCTGTCACTGAAAAAATTAATTTTCACTGACAATTTATTACACTGCTTTCCTAAAGATCCAAGGAAACATTTTGGCAATTGTTTTTTGAATTTTTGAGTAAAATAAACTAAGTTTGAAAAATATTATAAGCACATACTTTTGAAAATGAAATTATTTATTAAATAGTATACTAATTCCACATATAAATTAGTATTCGACTGTTTATCCTATTTTAAAACAAAATCGCGCTTGAATTTTTTTAAATGCTTTAATTTGTAAAGCATTAGTGAAGATTTCCTTTAAAGATCTTTGCAATATTCTTAAATATAGATAGTTTTTATTGCATCAATATAAAAATAACAATATTTAATTTATTTTTGTAACTAGAAATCCATATCACTGTAAATGTAAAACGATAAAAAAAATAATAGTTAGATTTAACAGTTACACGACAGGGTACTGTGTTCGGTTAACTTTTGGTTCATGCAGAAAGCAATGACGAAGCCTTTTTGGCAACAATGGCGAAATTAATCCACAGTGTAAATGACGTTATTCAGCGAAAACATATCAATATGAATGAACGTATAATTCTTTATATAATGTCTGTTTTCTTCCCTTTCCTTTTTGCTTTCATTTTATTTCACTTTTTTATTACTTTTTATTTATTTTATTATTTATATATTTCCCTTCATCTATTCTAATTAAATAAAATGTTCTACTTTGGATTTTAACTCTTTCAACTCCTGACCCTTTTCTTAAATATATTTTTACAGGTCTTTTAAGCACTTTTAGAAGTCTTCAAACTACAATGTTAAACCACTTTATATGTATGAGTTATTACCTAGAAAATAATACAACACAGTTAGTAATAATAAATGACGCATGGGCAGTGCGTCAATTAAGGATCGACGATAAAATAATGGCGTAGAGAGTGTACGGCACGGAAGCCTATGGGTTAAAATGTTCGACAACACTTTAGCCTATTTTTTAACAGTGTTTCCTTGTTAAAAATAATGCAATATTTAAATACACCAAATATTGCTATACATTCTATATCTGGAAGGCCTTAATTTAATTTAACAAGGTTAAAATTAATCACATATTTCTGTAAAGATGTATACGATAAACGTATTTCAACAAAGGATCTTCAACGCTTTCGATTAAGAAATATGCGTTCATATTAATCTGCATAGAAATATGTAAAACCTATTTTAAAACTTGTATTATATAATGAACACGTGTTTGCATAGCTAATGCATTTGTTTACTTGTGTTGAAAAGTAGTTTAGAAGAAGAAATCTCAGGCGGTAGTGTAACAGCTGGTGTGGTGGAATATTAATCAAGAGCAGAAAGGTTTAGAGGTACTCGTCGATATTAAAAAATCCGTCTATATTAATTTGATTAATTAAGAATTTATCATAATAGAAGTTGTATTGTATTGTAACACTCTTATTAATATTAGCAGATAGTCACAAATATTAAGAAGAAATATGAAAGAATTTTTAATTATTACATTTTACATAGAGGCCAAACGTAATTATTCTGTATTTGAAAAAAAAATTATATATATGAAAGAATATTATAAAAATTTTATTTTATATGTATACTGTACATACACATTATTCCATACGAAATGCAGCATTTAAAAAAAGTTTAAAGTAACATGTAATTTGTGTACTCATAATATTATAATATCATTTGGCTGAATATTGTATAAAATAATTCATATATTTCTAAACTAAAACAAAATATTTAAAAAAAGTGTATTTTATTAAAATTATAATGTTGTAAATGTATAAAATAAACTTATACAATGCTTAGACGTGTTATTGCCCTCTAAATAAGTGTACAAAATATAAGTACTATATAGGATATAAATCATAACATATCTTAACGATGTTTTGAGTACTTAAAATCTATATTATGTTTTTACTTATCTTATATTAACACTTATGTTGTAGTATTTTGCAACACTTCACTAAACAAATAATATGGGGCAAAGTTAGTTTCCGGAAACGTATTTACACTTTATATTTATGTCGACTAAACACGAACTTCAGATTATACATTATAGGTAGCATGTCTTTGAAAAAACACATAAAACTTTTCGAACCTATATGTTTCTGTAATTAATGTCATCCTTCGATTACGAAATATTATATGGGGTTATGAAGTGAAGGATTGAGATACTTGTAAATATATCAAACAATATTTTCTTTAGATATTCGAAAAGTAAAATTTTAATGTCTAAATAGAAGAGATAGATATTGTTAAACGGCGACTAGATTTTGTCATATAGTTATAGGAGGGATACTTTCAGGAAGGTTTTAATAGAAAGGACCCCCAAAATATTGTTATAGTACAAGGCAAAGCCTTGTGCAATGTTGCACAGTCATTCTGCCTAGGTTTTGAACACATGAAAACCGACAAAAGCTCTTCATTTTATGGCCAGCTTTCTAACCACTGTACTGCGTGAACTGAAAATATAAATATGCATGATATAAATATGATAGAAGTGATTCTGACAATTTACAAATGTAACTAATGTATTTTAGCAATTGGTGTTATGCGTGCGTCGTATTCTATACCAAAAAAACATTCTGCTGATTTTGGCTATATTTAAATAAATAATTAGTTTCATGTATTTTTTGGTAAGTTATAAAATATTTTTATGATAAAATACGCTTTTTGACAGAGAAAATGCCATACTACGAATCAAAAAATGTTTTGCTATGCTAATGTATATGAAAGCGCACATAAGGTAGTTAAGCAAATAGTAGTTAAGTCACAAGCCAATAAAGCAATGGGTATTCAAACAACTCGTGAAGCTATAATTTTTTTGCCGCCGATGCTATAATATGAGACAGTTTTTGCTGTTTTTGATTTTGATAAACAAAATAAAACAAAATAATGCCTCTAAGATTGCTTTGCACTTTGTCTCAGAAAATGAACGAGCGGAAGATGGCGGTCAATATAGGCTTCGAAAATGGTTTTTATTGGCACTATATTGAAGGTTTATTTCGCAACACTTCACAAGTTATGAGAGAGGGATTGGGTACTCCAATGAAATGTGCAACTAGTAAAAACAGTTCGCTGAATATTACAACATTGAATCTACTATATATGTTTAATTTTAAGTACAGCTCTTTTCGTATAGAGATATCTATACTACATAACAATATAAAATTTCGATTAAATAAGACTTAGACTACTATGCGGAATTATTGGTACATAATAATTGGAAAGAATCGAAACTGTGGACATCGCACAGTATCTTCTCCATGACTTATAACTGGTGTTATTTTCTGAGCTCTAAAAGATGCTACATGTGAACCAAAAAGCTTTTACAGTGTTGATTTTTGTTTAGCAACTATGGTCACGACGTTTTATCTGATTCATGATCTGCAACTGGTGTTTTTTTTTTAGCTCGACGAAATGCTCTATATGCACCAAAATTTATGTTTTTATTTTACCATCGATTAGCTGATGTTAAGTTTCGTATAATGCTGTTATTTATAAAGCCTTATAATAGAGAGTCACTGTCATTAACGTTTGGGGTGGTGTCACAGTAGATATGCTTGTGATGTTCATAAGACACGATACTCTTCAAAAATAAAAATGATGTAGTTTAGCATCGATTAGCTGATGTAAGTTTCGTATAATGCTGTTATTTTTAAAGCCTTATAATAGAGAGCCATTGTCATGAACGATTGGTGTGGTGTCACAATAGATATGCTTGTGGTGTTCATAAGACACGTTACTTTTCAAAAATGAAAATGATGTAGTTTAGCATCGATTAGCTGATGTAAGTTTCGTATAATGCTGTTATTTATAAAGCCTTATAATAGAGAGTCACTGTCATTAACGTTTGGATTGGTGTCACAGTATATATGCTTGTGGTGTTCAGAAGACACGATACTCTTCAAAAATAAAAATGATGTAGTTTAGCATCGATTAGCTTATGTAAGTTTCGTATAATGCTGTTATTTTTAAAGCCTTATAATAGAGAGCCATTGTCATGAACGATTGGTGTGGTGTCACAGTAGATATGCTCGTGGTGTTCATAAGACACGATACTCTTCAAAAATGAAAATGATGTAGTTTAGCATCGATTAGCTGATGTAAGTTTCGTATAATGCTGTTATTTATAAAGCCTTATATCAGAGAGTCATTGGCATGAACGATTGGTGTGGTGTCACAGTAGATATGCTTGTGGTGTTCATAAGACACGATACTTTTCAGAAATGAAAATGATGTAGTTTAGCATCGATTAGCTGATGTAAGTTTCGTATAATGCTGTTATTTTTAAAGCCTTATAATTGAGAGCCATTGTTATGAACGATTGGTGTGGTGTCACAATAGATATGCTTGTGGTGTTCATAAGACACGTCACTCTTCAAAAATGAAAATGATGTAGTTTAGCATCGATTAGCTGATGTAAGTTTCGTATAATGCTTTTATTTATAAAGCCTTATAATAGAGAGTCA
The DNA here is from genome assembly GCA_963931845.1 of Maratus michaelseni. Classification (NCBI taxonomy): domain Eukaryota; kingdom Metazoa; phylum Arthropoda; class Arachnida; order Araneae; family Salticidae; genus Maratus; species Maratus michaelseni. The sequence goes on along the minus strand of OZ007587.1, from coordinate 418,213,360 downwards.
TTGTCATTAACGTTTGGGTTGGTGTCACAGTAGATATGCTTGTGGTGTTCATAAGACACGACACTCTTCAAAAATGAAAGTGATGTAGTTTAGCATCGATTAGCTGATGTAAGTTTCGTATAATGCTGTTATTTTTAAAGCCTTATAATAGAGATCCATTGTCATGAACAATTGGTGTGGTGTGACAGTAGATATGCTTGTGGTGCTCATAAGACACGATACTCTTCAGAAATGAAAAGATATTCCGCCACGGAAATAATAATACGCATATAAGGATGTGGAAGGATTTCCATAAGACAGATCTTATTGAAATCTTGTGTAGTTTTCTAAATATAGAGTATTTAATTTCTAGAGGTAGGCACTTTAAAAAACAAAATTAAATATTTAGATATTCATAGTATGGTACAGTTTCAATTTATTTTAATTAATTGATACTTATTTTCAATAATTATCATAATCTCCCCCCCTTTGATGCATATAATTTAAAGCAACTCAAAATAATTCATAAATTTTATTCCTGAAGATAAATCGAAAAATATTTTCAAAGTTCCAAATAAGAGAATGTACTGCTGTTGAATTGACATTAAAGAATGAAATTACGACATTGTGCCTTAAAATTATATTAGATATGTATAGTTTTACTTAGAAAAAACACATAATTTATTTTTAAATTGCCATTTAGTTGATTTTTCTATTTTTTGAAATAAGAAATAAATTAAATAATGGGGGTTTCGTTATAATTGATACATAATGCAAGGTTTTTTGTTTGTTTTAATTTATTTTAAATATAGGATCAAAATTCTCATAATATTTGAAATATCTGTAGTTTTTGGTATAATTGTATTGAAATATTTCAGAATTAGACATATTTTTTCTTCATGAAGAAATTATTACGGATAAATCTAAACAGGGTTTTCTAAGATAGATATGATAAAATATATTGCTGTTGAATAAAATTCAGTATTGCGCAAAAAAGTTATTATATAAAATTTCATTTTAATAAGAGATATATTTTAACTTAAATAATATTTTCAATAAATACGTGTTTTGAAATTGACTAAAAGTTTTCATAAATATGTATTTTATGCGAAATACATAAGATGAAAGTAACTTTGATTAAGTAGACAGATATCTAAACAAATTTTATTAAATAATTATTTTGTGCGTCATCTTAAATTTTCTTAGATTAAAAGAATTTAAGTAATTTCATTCAAGTACTTTTAAAGAGTTTAAGTGAATTTGAAAATGCATCCGTTGTCAATTAATGTAATTTACAAACATAAAGATGCATTTAAAATATAAATAAACAGGAAACACTTAATATTGTAAAAGAAGCAATTTACTTATTATGAAAAATTTGAATTTCTTGTTCAAAACAGTTAAATATGTAATGCGAAATTGTTATTCATTTTACTGAGACATCGTTTGATAAAAAATAAACTACTAAGACAGAAGTAATATAAACTAATAAAGAAAAGACCCAATTCAGAGAATGAATTAATATTTTTTAAATGTATTTTTCATTTCTTTAAATTAATATATATATTTTTTTCAGATTGTGAATGTATTTTTTTTTCTTTTTAATAAATAAACAAGAAACGCTTAAGATGGTTGATGAAGTAATTTACCGATTGTGCAATAATTGACTTTCTTGTTGAAAACAGTTAAATAATGAGAAATAGTTATTAAGTTATACTTAGATATCGTTTAATAAAAAAAAATCAAAGTGATCAGAAATAAGTAAAATACACTAATAAAGATTAGACATAATTTAGGAAATAGATTATTATTTTTTTAATGTAATTTTTCTTTTTTTAAATTTTAAAATATTTTTTTTTTTAGATTTTGAATGTATTTTTTTAATTTTTAAAATATTGTTATATATGTATTTTTCCATCAAATACTTTTGCTAAGAATTATTGGAAAACTCTATAATAAGAAACGTACTTTATGACGTTGATATTTTTCAACCCCCCCCCCCCCCCCCCCGAAATACTTTTATTTTTTTATTGTTTAAAAAACAATACACGGTTTTGAATTCTGAAAGTTAAAGAGTGCAGGTAGGACTATTTCTAATAAATAAAAATTTAATTTTTGGTAGGTGAAAAGTGCAATACATAAGAAATCTTTTAATTATCAAATTGAAAAATAAATGGTTATTGAAGAATATAAATAAAATTTAAGAAATACGAGATAAAAAATATCTTTCACTTTCTGGAGAAGTTAACAGTGTTATGCATGAGTAAAACTATCCACAGAATGTGCTTTACACTAACCAGAAAGGAGACAAATACTACAATCGCCAATTGTGGTATTTGTTGGCAATTTTTCTTTGTTTTGGCATATTAGTTTATGTTTATCCTAATGTCACTTTATATTAATTGAGTTAAATGTTGTTTATTGTTATGTCACATGTTAATAATAATAATAATAATAATAAAACATGCCTCAAAATTACTTAAAAAAATTATCCAAAATCGCTAAATTAAATTATAGTTTTGAATTAAATATTTCATTTGAATTTATATATTATGTTTTTTTCAATTATACAAGTTTGAAATTATGCAGCATTTAATAGCTATCATTTATACGATTTATGCGATCGAAAGCCATAATATATATTACGACATCTAATATTACTTTTGTGCTTAAATCATATGAGGTTGTACTTTATTATATTGATTTACTTTATTTGTACATCCTTGTATTTATACTTTATTATACTACTTGTACTTTATTATATTGATATCGGTGCCGGGTAGATGAATGTAGCTCAATGTATTTTATGTTGGATTGATTCCTATTGCTAACGGGTTCAGAGGTCGCAAATTACGGCAGACAAACATTCGTATGCTTATAAATATCATGTTGCGGAACATTCGAAAAGATACAACAAATAAATAATTATTACTTTTGCCTGAATATTTTACATATTATTTTTTATAGGAGTGAAAAATTGATTATTTTCTTCTGAACTTGTCAGATTTCTAACAGGATTATTTTGACATATTAAATACTTTTTATTAGCATTGGAGTATTTCAATTTTTTATTTTGATTGTTTCGATACATATCTAAACACACTTAATTTTCAGGAATAAATATATTTTCAGACATTTAATATACAGGGTTATTGTAAATGACGGACCCATTTTCAAAAAAATTATATTTATTAAAGTAAAAATCCAAAATGAACAATCTTTATACCAATTAAAAGAGGAAGTTTCAAAGATTTCTAAGACATTATTAATGTTCAATGTGTCCACCGTTTGCTCACTTCTTTAGAATTCAATAACGCAGAAAACCTTGTGCTCCACAGTAGCCATCTCACTCACTAGTGACAGTGAAACAAAATCGCGGCCTATTGCCGCGCGACCTCTACCGGCCGCTTTTGGAACCATCACCGCTTTGAAAGCCGTGCACTCAGTAACAGCAGATACGCTTTCATGTGTGTGGGACGAATTTGGCTATCGGGTAGATGTTTGCCGTGCAGCAAACTGTGGACACATTGAACATTTATAATGTCTTAAAAAAACTTAGAAACTTCCTCTTTTCATTGTATAAATATTTTTCATTTTGGATTTGTACTTTAATAAATAAATTTTTTTGAAAATGGGTCCATCAATTAGTATAACACTGTATATAGTCTCACGTGAAGACAATCCTGAAAAATGGACAACTGCATTAATCATTTCTTGATACAAGGGAGCGAAATTGAAACAATGAAGCTTTACTGTGTGTATTACAGAAAAAGAATCAATTCTTTAAAAGTTTACTTGGCAAGGAAGTTTGTCGAACTCTAATACAACAACGAAGCATTTCTCATGTGCGGTTGAAAATTTTGCAGCAGCAGTTGCCGCAGGACTCATTTTGAGTTTAAAGATTCGCTGATATAGCATGTGTGTTTAGACAACTAGAAAAGTATGTAATAGAAGTAAAATGAATCATGTATGTGTAGCTTATTTTTAGCAGAACTAGAAATTTATATCTTTATATATAAACGTTTATCTCAAAAATTATTTCTATGCCCAGTTTAGGTTTTATTTCTCTACAGATTATCTGATGAAAGTAACATTTTATACCTAACAGTTTTTTTAATATATTTAATACGTGCATAAATTCGTCAAAATGTAAAATTTAACAAATAAAAATGAATCATGTTCGAAATCTACCATGCAAAACAATGCTCAGCTTATCATAATTTCTTAAATATTTTTTTATTGTCTTTGGTTGGATAGTTAATAATTACATACATACTTTTGACTTACATTTCAGTATGTATGTAGCAGTCAAATCTGGTGACTCATTGTTCACGTACTTACCGTTGACGTAGAGCTTTGAAATTTGGAATATATATATATGTATTATTGAGTGCAATAAAACATATATATTCATATTAAACATTATTTTTTTTTAAATTCGATCCCTAAGGTGGGTCTATGTGAGCCCAAAACTTGCATTTTCCCCATAGAAATAGCGGCATGACTATTTAATTGAAAAAAAAAGCTTCATTGTTGCAACATTCATCAATTTTCCCAACATTGTTGCCCTCATCATTATGACGTCAGCATTGAGCGACGTACATATTTGTGCTTTGTAATCTAAGTTGACTTTTTTGTGAATTTTAATGAAAGTATTTTTTGTTTTTTTTTTACATTTAATTTATTATTATATTCTTATTCGTATTCTTTTATTTTATCTAGTCTGAATCTTTTTTAAAGATTTCATAAAGGTGAAGCTTTAAAATTGGTTTAAATTCATAACTTTAATTCCCTCATTCTGCTTCCGGAATTTCGAATGAAATGTTATTGCATACTCTTAAAGTCGATCTGCTAGAAAAACACTTAAAAGTTTTCATGATTATCCTCTTTTGCAATTAGTATCGACAGAGAAATTCAAGCGAAAAGTTAAATATTTTGTGAATGTATATAAAATTCTCTTTAAAGTGTTTTGTACATATTATTAGTATGTGTGGCTTGTGGTTAAACAACATCTTGATATCAAAAGGCTTTGATTAATTCTTAGAGCTTTTATTTGAGAATTTTAATAAAATGTATTTTTTTCCCATGCTTTTGTATTAATATAAATGGTGTAGCTGGTATAAATTGCTTTACGCAAGCCAGAATAGCGAAAGTCTTCTAGTCGCATTGCGTTCAATATATGATATAATTCGAAAAATTATAAAAATAACAATATGATATAATATACCAGAGCCCTCAATATTCCCATAATTAAGGTGTTCTTATTGTGTTTTAGGGCGAAAATGTGCATTAATAACACGTATCTCGTTTCATAATGGATTACATTTAAATGCAAAGATACTACGTAGACCGGGAGGCGGCAGCACAGACAATTACCTCATCGAGTTCACGGCTGAAATTCCAGAATTAGTTAAAACTCGATTCGCATATTAAAACGCAATAGGTCTGCCAAGTCATATCTTGGTGGAAAACACCTTAAAATCCGATTTTGGCGGCTGACTCGTAGGTTTACCATTGTGTTTTCCTGCACCCAAATGTGTGAAAACATGGACCACTGGGAGCAGGAACACACAATGGTAAACCTACGAGCCAACCGCTAAAATCGGTTTTTCGGGTGTTTTCCACCAAGATATGACGTGGCAGACCGATTGCGTTTTAATATGCGAATCAAGTTTTAACTAAATCTGGGATTTCAGCCGTGAACTCGATGAGGTGATTGCATGTGCTGCCGCCTCCCGGTCTAACAATAAAAGATGCAGTCACATCTAGTATGATCTGGAAACATTCAAACTTGATTAGTTTCATCTATTTAATTTCTATTAGTTGTCTCTTTGAAGCGACAGTGACTAATTCGTACGGTCCTTCCTAAATGAAAATATGCTTTTCTTCGCTTATAAAATACAGGGTAATTTTTTTAAAGTTGTGAAAGTAAAACCCTATAACAAAAAAAACTACTGATCCAAATGACCTAAAATTTCATAAGTATGCTCCCAAAGCAATGGGAATTTTTTGATGTGGTTAAAAAAACCCTTAAAATCGCACCGACAGATGGCGCTGTATATGCAGTAAAGTCGGGAGAAGGGCTTGCGCACGGCACACGTACTTTCTATACTCTTCACTCTGTTGTGGAACATGCGGTTTCACGTTTCCAACTCGTAGCTGAAAACGGTGGTCAGCATATTTAAAATCTGTTGCACTAGTTATACAGTTCCATACGAATGTTTTACTCCATATTTTTATTTCGTTCTGTTTCTGCGAAGGTGTTCGCAATTCCTTTTCCCAATTACTGCGTTCTGTATGTTTTTGATATGTGTAATAAAGTTTAATTTTTCTCAAAGTACAGTCCATTGTTTTCCTCCCACTAACGATATTCTTTGTTTCTGTAAACTTACAGTGCCATCTGTCGGTATGATTTTAAGTTTTTTTTTTAACCATGCCAAAAAAATTCCCATTTTTTTTAGAGCATAGTGGTGAAATATCAGGTCATTTGAATCAGTGGTTCTTTTGTTATAGGGTTTTACATTCACAACTTAAAAAAAAAAAAAACACCCTGTATTTCACGATGATTGAGCATCTATCTCACAAATGTAAAACAAAAGCAATTCGACGCTCTGTTCTTCATTCACACTTGTTAAAAAACTGTTTATTAAGTAATACCTTGTACTCTCTTAAAACGAAAGAGCCAAAATAACTCAAGTTGAGCCGAAATCCACTCATCTCACGATTTGAAAGTCAGCTTCTCATGAAGAGTTGAAACAACTCGAGTGAACGAGTTGTTTTTAAGCAACTCATGATTGAGTTATCCCTATTTTACTCATACTTGAGTTAAATCAAAACAATGAAGGTTAAATCCAGTAGCACTTGATTGATTTATAACTAACTCATACTTGAGGAGGGGAAGGGCAATTAAAATTCATGGTAAAATGTAATATTTCAGTGTAAAATAATAAATTTCCTGAACAGGTAGATTATTATTTTAGAAAACAAAAAGTAATTTGCATATTGAATGTATGCATATCTATGTTTACATATATGTATATATTCAACAATTAAGTGAAAAGTATTTTTTTTTTTGTTTCTGAGCTGCTTGAAATAAATACCCCCCCCCCCTCCCGACCCAAAAAGAGAATTTTAAAGGGATTATTTGAAAACATAAGATTTTCTGCTGATTTAAATATTTTAATCTTTTTTTTTTATTTTGTTATAATGATTACGTTTTCTATGCAATATTATTCTATACATTGCATGATATTTTTCAGTTTATATCAATATTATCATTAAATGTTTTAATCCTAATACTATTTAGGAATATTCACACAGTGAATATACGGGAATGGAGATATTTACCTTATTTTTAACAACATATGATACAAAAAATATGGGATTTATACAGCTTCACAAATCAAGTATATTTATTTTAAAATATTAGAAAAACCGTATATATACTAATAAAGCTACTTTTCAAAAGTTTTTGTCAACATGAAATAGATATTCTAAAGCTTTTCTTATATATTTGAGATACATTTCAAATAATCTAACTCTCAGCAGCATGAAATGACTAAAACTTATGTATGCGCATTCGAAAAACAAGGCAGGTCAATAAAAATATCCAGGAAAAAAATTCTTCAGACAGAGAAAAAAATAAGAAATATAATTTGTTTACTTTAAAACAATATTTTTAAAGTCAGACAAGTCAATTTTCAATTTATAGTATTATGAAAGTTAGAGTTCTGAAACATCATTAAAAAAAATATATATAAACAAACGCACAGTACCGCCGAGACATTTTCTTTAAAAGATTAAATTGCTACTAAGTGCTATTTATAAATCATATTTATTGAAACAACATTAAAAAAAACTTAAAATGAGAGGCAAAGGATTTGTATAATTATATTTTAGAGCATTTTTTAATATTTATCCTTCCAACTCAAAAGATCTCTAAATGTTCGTTCGGGTGTAAATAGTCCTAAATGTTAGGGTTAAGACATATTTGTTAAAAATATTGATATAAACTGAAAAATATCACGCCATATATAAAATAGCAATAAATATAAAACAGAATCATTATAAAAAACATGATTATAGTATTTAAAATAGCAGAAATTCTTACCTTTTACAAGTATTCCTTCTTTAAAATTGCCCGTTTGAACAGCGCGAATAATATTTCAACAGTCAAAAATGTGCTGCCAGTTGTCCGGAAGGCGAAATGCTTGCCTCGATGACGCATGCCTGTCGTCTGCTCAGCGAATGGTCAGGTCATCCGCATTGACATGTCCGCTCACAAAAGAGTGCTTTTTTTATCGACTTGAGTTGCTTAGTATTCGTTCTTCTGGAGTGCATTAGAAAAATAAAAATTCAGATCAAGATGAGTGAAGCGTTTAAAAATCAACTCATTTACGATCCAATAAATTGCAGCTCTTTTCTGAGAAGCCAAATCCACTCTTTCGTTTTAAGAGAGTAATAATCCAAAAACGTTTTGTTCGTTCAACTGTCCATTCGAAATTCTTGATGCTAATTGTCAATGTTGAGATTCTGTCGCTGATATTCATTCCTCTTCCAATATAAATTAAATTCTTTTTTCTCCGAACTTGTTCATATTTGCGCAAATTTCCGAATTATACATTAGTAGAGAGAAAATGGGGCTCCGGCCCCAGGAGGTGGAGTGTGGAGGAGGAGGGAGGAGGGCTCCTCCTCCTGAAGTGCCCTCCTCCTCCTCCTCCTCACAAAGTGCTCTCCTCCTCCCGAAGTGCCTTCCTCCTCCTCCTCCTCCTCACGAAGTGCCCTCCTCCTCCTCCCGAAGTGCCCACCTACACCACCTAAGATAAGGGGATTAATTAAGGATTAGTGTTAATTAATTTTAATTAGGGAACTTAGAAATTTTTTGAAGCAATTTTTTTTTTTTTGCGGAGAATTTCCTACTAGAGTATGAGGTGTGTTTCAAGGGATTTATTTTAGCGAATTAGAAATTTAATTAATTAATTTTAATTTTAATTAATTTTAATTGGGGAACTTAGAAATTTTTCGTAGCAATTTTTTTTTTCAACGAGAGTATGCAGTTTGATTATGAGTATATGCAGTAGAAGTGAATGATTAATTAATTAAAAATATTAATTAAACATAGTAATTAATTAATTTTAATTGCAGAACTTAAGAATTTTCGCGAGATTTTTTTTTTTTCAACGAGAGTAGGGTATTCGATATACACGTTAGTGGAGAATTTTAAAAGTCAATAATGGTTTAATTAAAAAGGGTCATTCATTAATTTTAATTGAGGAACTTAGACATTTTTCGAAGCAAATATTTTTTCAACGAGAGTAGGCTATTTGTTATACATGTTAGAGTATATTACAGGTGAATTTTAAAAGTCAATAATGATTTAATTAAAAAGGGTCATTAATTAATTTTAATTGGAGAACTTAAGAAATTTTGGCAAGATTTTTTTTTCCCCTCAACGAGAGTACGCAGTTTGCATGTGCAGTAAAATGGTAGATGCTAGTAATTAAAAAGGGTCATTAATTAATTTTAATTGGCGGACTTCAACATTTTTGAGGCAAACAGGCGCGTTTTAATGAATTCGATATAGGTTGTAGTAGGTCCCGCATGAATGATACTGTACTCAACTGAATAGCTCCCCCCCTCCCCCTCCCTTTTTTACCCAGAGGGGGCCCTTCGATAGACTAACAATACACACTTACAAAAGTATAGAGTACTATAAAAAGAATTTTAGCGTATATGTAAATAAACAAGTATGTAAAATCAGGCATAATTCATGAATCACTTTCCACAAAAAATACAGATTGGTACAAAAAGAATTTTAACGTATATATAAAATAAACAAGAATGAAAAATCATGCGTAGCGACATAATTCATGAATCACTTTCCAACATCATTGAAATGTTATGTGAATAAAATATAATTTTACCAGCTAGTGCGTAGTTAATTAAAATAGTGAACAGATCCCCTTTTTAATAAAAAGGAACCCTTCACAATAATCCATTTATGCATAAGGACCCTTCATAAAATCAGATAATTTACACTTTACCCTGTTTTTTTTTCAATTCAAGTTAGGGTAAAAGTACAGTTTACGCATCGATAGATTCAAAATACAGGGACCCTTCGAAGTGTGAACTCGCATTAGACTGTAGGGCCCCTTCATAAAATAAATGAGATACATGCCCTATTCGACCTTTTTTTTTTTTTTTCAATTCAAGTTATGCTAAAAGTACAGCTTACGCATCGATAGGTTCAAAATACAGGGACCCTTCGAAGTGTGAACTCGCATTAGACTATAGGGCCCCTTCATAAAATAAATTAGATACATGCCCTATTCAAATAAAAACCACCCTTCACAAAAACTGTAGGGGTTCCCTTTTGGAATAAAAAAGCATCCTTCACAAAAATTCCAATTATGCATAAGATCCCTTCATAAAATCAGATAATTTACACTTTCGCCTTTTTTTTTTTTTCAATTCAAGTTAGGCTAAAAGTACAGCTTGCGCGTCGATATGTTCAAAACACATAGTTATAGATATTAAGCTACCTTCACAAAATAAATTCAATAGATTCATGTTATATTATGGCGACAGAAATACAAGGGATACTCACCTTCCATGAAAATGCAAGGTCCGCTGTTTGAATGAAAAGGCCTCCCTTCACAATATACCCTGTAAAAATATTATGATTCCACAGATATTTTAAGAAATAGAGTACTAATCTCAAATGAATACGAATTCATGCAATGTAAAAAATAGGTTTTACACGAACACATTTTTAGTATAACGTTCAAAATATAGTTTTTAGAAAAAAGATTCATGTTTCACCAAATTTATCATACAAGTCTGTAAAATAGGGTAGATCATTTCATGAAAAATAATTGAATTTTCGAATGATTATGCTTTAAAATACATATTTATAACTGCAACTAAGATTTGAATGTTCCCCCTCAACATGCATATCGCTGAATCATAATGAGTCATATTATCAGATAAGCGAAGATCTTGCTTTGATTTCACCCCGTATGCGATAATGAGTCACTCCGCGATAAGAAATACCTGAGACTCGTAATTTCTGACACATTTTTTGTAGGTAAATGAACTATTTAAAACCGTCAATGTATACGAATTATTTCGTGTAGTTCTATATAGGTGCTACTCTTCATATATACATATGGTGATATATACTAAAATCTGTTAAGTTTTAAAAGGCTTCACTGTGTATTCATTGTAAAATAAGAAATATCCCTTAAGAATTTTGAGTATAAGAGACGGGTTTAAAGGAATTTGAATCTGTTTAAATGTACCTGTGTTTAAATGAACTTGATACAGCTTAGGGTAAAAAATATACAGGAGTCCCTATAAAATATAGGAATTAAATTTTAAATAATATAAAACTAAATTACATTAGTCTATGCTTTTTTTGTATAGAAAAATTATACTAAATTGAGTTTTTAGTATTTTAACTTAAAAACTTCTTTTGAGGAATGAATAACTAACCTTTTGACTTTGTTTTTATAAAATATATATTGTACTATTTAGTTAGGGCATTATTTAAAAAATTTTTGTTTTTAATATTGAAAAAAAATGTATCTTACATAAATATTTAAACCATAATGTACTGGAATTCATCCAAATTTGATCGACTGCATGCATGCCTTAAAAGAACTAAACGTGTTCGCTTATCTCTTAAAACCACGGGATATTATAACGTTATGGATAAAGCATAGGGTAGAATACAGAATGAATAGGTATTATAAAGCAGAATCATAAATTTTGCATACTTTACACTTGTAGTATGTGAAATGATTGCTACTATTGCCTATATGAGAAAATGAATCATCAACGAATCTTATTAGTGTATGTTATATTTAACCAACAGGCTTGAAATGCGTGAATTTTGACTAGAATTAATCATTGAATGTAAAAATGATTTATTTTTAGATCTAATATTTATATCGTTTAACATTTTAAAATATATACATAAATTAATCTTACCTTATTCACAAACTTGCAATCCCGTCTTCAATATATGACTACAGCATGAAAAAACATGCGTGCTACTTGTATAGCAACAGACCAGAAATGATTTCAGTACAAGTCCATTATCTTATCGTTAATCTATAGATTAGTAACATCACGTGACTGATTGCGATAACATTCTATATAAGATTTACTGATATGAATACATTTCAATTCATTTCTCCCAAAAGCAAGTGTATGAGTTGGTTGTGAGATCTAGGTAAGTATCCTTACTTTATATATTTAAAGTTATAATATATGAATAGATATAATATTAATGTATTTTTTCAATATGTATGGTAGGCAAAAAGGAATAGGTAGGCAAAAAGAATAGGTATTATTGCATGTTTCCTCTAATTTATTTTTAAAATAATTATTTTAAAAATACATACTAACAATTTATGCGATGAGTCACACAGCATGATGGGACGATACATGAAATTTATTTTTATATTATACAAGCTCCTATATACAATTCATATGGGTGAGCAAGATTATTTTTAGAATTTTTCACTCTTACCCTCTATAGGCTATACTTTTAAAATAGTAGTATTCGAATACTTGTAAAATGTAATTATAGCTTAGTAATTTTCTAGTCTTTTAACTATGCCGTTGAAGGAGTATTGTCATATTTAACTAACAGGCTCGAACATGCGTGAATTTTGACTAGAATTATTCACTGAATGTAAAAAAAAAAAAAAAAAATGATTTATATTTAGATCTAATATCGTTTAACATTTTAAAATCCTATTAAAAGTATATACATTAGTATGCTTGTGAAAGGCCTATTGTTAATACGAAACGTTGTGTGAAGTGTCCTGTTTTAGGGTTAAAAGTTTCGTGAAGGGGTCTGTTTGAAGGAGCCTGTTTCGAAATGACTTAAGAACGCACAATTTATTCCTAAACATTCAACTCGATTCGTTATATATGCTTTATTAAGTATTCAATAAAAAATAATAACTAAGAAATAAAATTAAAAATAGTAATTAAGAGATATCCTTAAGAATTCTTGCGATAGGAGATTGGTTTTAATTAAATAGGTTAATGAATCTAATTCGATACAAGTCTTGTTAAAACAGAGATTATAGTTAAAATACACATTAATTACACAGTATTACACTGTATTACACAATGCGCTACCTCACCTATATTATCACAGAAATACCTTCGATAAAATTTAGACTAATAATACACACCTAAAAAAATATATACAGAGTATCCAGAAAATGATAGGAATGAATGAAAAATTTTAAAGTAAATTATAAAATAGGATCTACAATAAGTGACAATAAATAAATATGAAGGAAAAATCATGAGTCATGGTATACTTTATGAAACACTTTCCAATGCTATGTGACTATCGTTAAGAATTTGAAATAAGTGAATTAGATTTAATAATTCATACTGGAAATGTATTTTTAAAAAAATTAATAGCTTCGTCTACTTTTAAATCATTCAAGACATATGATGAAGGCTTGGCTGCTGTAGAAAAGCTTAATACTTGTATCTTAATGAATCGAACTATTTATGTTGGATTCACAATTTTAGAATTATCTAAATTAGTTATGTATGATTTTCATTACAATTTTATAAAGAAAACATACAAAGATCGTGCAGTTATACTCTTTACGGATATAGATTCCTTAACTTATCATATTCAAACACATATTATTTATAAGGATATGGAGCACCATCATGATTTTTTCGACTTTTCTGAATACTCGAAATCCCATCGTCTAAACCGCACAAGTATCGAACCCACAAACATATAATCAGACTTGACATTTTATAACCAGGACGCTAACCACAGGGCTAAGTGAGCCCCCGCTTATTTTATAATCACCACGCTGACTATTGGACTTAGTAAGCCCCAGGCTAATTTATATACACCACGCTAACTATTGGGCTTAGTGAGTCCCTGCTTATTTTATAGTCAACATGCTAACTATTGGGCTTAGTGAGCCCCAGGCTAACTTATACCAACCACGCTAACTGTGGGGCCTAGTGAACCCCCGCTTATTTTATAGCCACCATACTAACCCCAGGGCTAAGTGAGCATACCGCTTATTTTATAGTCACCACGTTTACTACTGGGCTGAGTGAGCCCCAGAATATTTTATACCCACTATGCTAACTAATGGGCTGAGTGAGCCCCAGGCTATTTTCTACCCACCACGTTTACTGGGCTTAGTGTGTCCCCCGCTTATTTTATAGCTACTACGATAACCCCAGGGCTAAGTGAGCCTCCCGCTTATTTTATAGTCACCACGTTTACTACTGGGCTGAGTGAGCCCCAGGCTATTTTATACCCACCACGCTTACAGGGCTAAGTGAGCCCCCGCTTATTATATAGTCAACACGCTAACTACTGGGCTGATTAAGCCCCAGATATTTTATACCCACCACGCTAACTACTGGGCTGAATGAGCCCCAGGCTATTTTATACCCACCACGCTTACAGGGCTAAGTGAGACCCCGCTTATTATATAGTCAACACGCTAACTACTAGGCTGATTAAGCCCCAGGTATTTTATACCCATCACGCTAACTACTGGGCTGAGTGAGCCCCAGGTTATTTAGTTGCATGAATATGATTTCCAAGGTATATGTCCTAACTTGATTTAAACCATTGCATATGGTAAGATAAAGCTGCGAAGTAAATTGGTAAACTATATGTACATTTCCCATGAAAACTCACTTTTATTCTATTAAATATCTGCAGAAATCAGTATAGTTTATTAAAATTATATACATTCTCATTAGTTTATGAATCTACTAACTTGTAATAACTATATGGTAACTTGGATTATTAGTATTCCCGCTTAAAAATTTCTTTTGTAGATTTAATATGATAAACACTAACATGAGACTGACTAAACTTTTACCATTTTCATTTCAACTTAGTTTTAGGAAATTTATCTACATAGCTTTAAATTTTACTGTTTAATAAGTCTATTATTTCAAAGTATTATTTTCTTTTTTAGTTCTAATATTCAAAACATATTCATATCGTTTTACAAAGTAGGTATCAAATTAATTTAAAGTCATATTAAAAATATATACACAAATACTATTCTTACCTAACACGCCAGCTAGCTAAGCACCCAACCGTCTCACACCAAGACTCTGAGAAAAGTGAATGCTTGTTCAGGGCCTTATCAGCTAATATAATCACTGATAAGATTTGATCACGTGACATGTGACGTCACTGATTAAGTGATATCACGTGACCATGTGGTATCATTCAATATCTCACCAGTGACGTCAGAGATCACGTGACTAGGTCCTAAAAGAACCAATTACTAATTACAATTATCAATTTACCTCTAATTGATTTAAATAATATATATATAGATAAATTAATACATGATTTTTCTATTATTTCGTAAAACATAGTACATGTGCTATGTATTACGAAATAGATAAATCTTATATTAATTTATCTATATATATACATATTATACAAATCAATTAGAGGTAAATTGATAATTGTAATTAGTAATTGGTTCTTTTAGGACCTAGTCACGTGATCTCTGACGTCACTGGTGAGATATTGAATGATACCACATGGTCACGTGATATCACTTAATCAGTGACGTCACATGTCACGTGATCAAATCTTATCAGTGATTATATTAGCTGATAAGGCCCTGAACAAGCATTCACTTTTCTCAGAGTCTTGGTGTGAGACGGTTGGGTGGTTAGCTAGCTGGCGTGTTAGGTAAGAATAGTATTTGTGTATATATTTTTAATATGACTTTAAATTAATTTGATACCTACTTTGTAAAACGATATGAATATGTTTTGAATATTAGAACTAAAAAAGAAAATAATACTTTGAAATAATAGACTTATTAAACAGTAAAATTTAAAGCTATGTAGATAAATTTCCTAAAACTAAGTTGAAATGAAAATGGTAAAAGTTTAGTCAGTCTCATGTTAGTGTTTATCATATTAAATCTACAAAAGAAATTTTTAAGCGGGAATACTAATAATCCAAGTTACCATATAGTTATTACAAGTTAGTAGATTCATAAACTAATGAGAATGTATATAATTTTAATAAACTATACTGATTTCTGCAGATATTTAATAGAATAAAAGTGAGTTTTCATGGGAAATGTACATATAGTTTACCAATTTACTTCGCAGCTTTATCTTACCATATGCAATGGTTTAAATCAAGTTAGGACATATACCTTGGAAATCATATTCATGCAACTAAATAACCTGGGGCTCACTCAGCCCAGTAGTTAGCGTGATGGGTATAAAATACCTGGGGCTTAATCAGCCTAGTAGTTAGCGTGTTGACTATATAATAAGCGGGGTCTCACTTAGCCCTGTAAGCGTGGTGGGTATAAAATAGCCTGGGGCTCATTCAGCCCAGTAGTTAGCGTGGTGGGTATAAAATATCTGGGGCTTAATCAGCCCAGTAGTTAGCGTGTTGACTATATAATAAGCGGGGGCTCACTTAGCCCTGTAAGCGTGGTGGGTATAAAATAGCCTGGGGCTCACTCAGCCCAGTAGTAAACGTGGTGACTATAAAATAAGCGGGAGGCTCACTTAGCCCTGGGGTTATCGTAGTAGCTATAAAATAAGCGGGGGACACACTAAGCCCAGTAAACGTGGTGGGTAGAAAATAGCCTGGGGCTCACTCAGCCCATTAGTTAGCATAGTGGGTATAAAATATTCTGGGGCTCACTCAGCCCAGTAGTAAACGTGGTGACTATAAAATAAGCGGTATGCTCACTTAGCCCTGGGGTTATCGTAGTAGCTATAAAATAGCCTGGGGCTCACTCAGCCTAATACTTAGCATGGTGACTATAAAATAAGCGGGGGCTCACTTAGCCCTGTGGTTAGTATGGTGGCTATAAAATAAGCGGGGGTTCACTAGGCCCAAAAATTAGCGTGGTGGGTATAAGTTAGCCTGGGGCTCACTCAGCCTAATACTTAGCGTGGTGGATATAAATTAGCCTGGGGCTTACTAAGCCCAATAGTCAGCGTGGTGACTATAAAATAAGCGGGGGTTCACTTAGCCCTGTGGTTAGCGTCCTGGTTATAAAATGACAAGTCTGATTATATGTTTGTGGGTTCGAAACTTGTGCGGTTTAGACGATGGGATTTCGAGTATTCAGAAAAGTCGAAAAAATCATGATGGTGCTCCATATCCTTATAAATAATATGTGTTTGAATATGATAAGTTAAGGAATCTATATC
This sequence comes from Maratus michaelseni, assembly GCA_963931845.1. NCBI lineage: Eukaryota > Metazoa > Arthropoda > Arachnida > Araneae > Salticidae > Maratus > Maratus michaelseni. The sequence goes on along the minus strand of OZ007587.1, from coordinate 418,196,149 downwards.
CGTAAAGAGTATAACTGCACGATCTTTGTATGTTTTCTTTACAAAATTGTAATGAAAATCATACATAACTAATTTAGATAATTCTAAAATTGTGAATCCAACATAAATAGTTCGATTCATTAAGATACAAGTATTAAGCTTTTCTACAGCAGCCAAGCCTTCATCATATGTCTTGAATGATTTAAAAGCAGGCGAAGCTACTAATTTTTTTTTAAATACATTTCCAGTATGAATTATTAATTCTAATTAACTTATTTCAAATTCTTAACGATAGTCACATAGCATTGGAAAGTGTTTCATAAAGTATACCATGACTCATGATTTTTCCTTCATATTTATTTATTGTCACTTATTGTAGATCCTATTTTATAATTTACTTTAAAATTTTTCATTCATTCCTATCATTTTCTGGATACTCTGTATATATTTTTTTAGGTGTGTATTATTAGTCTAAATTTTATCGAAGGTATTTCTGTGATAATATAGGTGAGGTAGCGCATTGTGTAATACAGTGTAATACTGTGTAATTAATGTGTATTTTAACTATAATCTCTGTTTTAACAAGACTTGTATCGAATTAGATTCATTAACCTATTTAATTAAAACCAATCTTCTATCGCAATAATTCTTAAGGGTATCTCTTAATTACTATTTTTAATTTTATTTCTTAGTTATTATTTTTTATTGAATACTTAATAAAGCATATATAACGAATCGAGTTGAATGTTTAGGAATAAATTGTGCGTTCTTAAGTCATTTCGAAACAGGATCCTTCAAAGACCCCTTCACGAAACTTTTAACCCTAAAACAGGACACTTCACACAACGTTTCGTATTAACAATAGGCCTTTCACAAGCATACTAATGTATATACTTTTAATAGGATTTTAAAATGTTAAACGATATAAATATTAGATCTAAATATAAATCATTTTCTTTTTTTTTTTTACATTCAGTGAATAATTCTAGTCTAAAAATAATCTTGCTCACGCATATGAATTGTATATAGGAGCTTGTATAATACAAAAATAAATTTCATATATCGTCTCATCATGCCTTGTGACTCATCGCATAAATTGTTAGTATGTATTTTTAAAATAATTATTTTTAAAATAAATTAGAGGAAACATGCAATAATACCTATTCTTTTTTGCTTACCTATTCCTTTTTGCCTACCATACATATTGAAAACATACATTAATATTATATCTATTCATATATTATAACTTTAAACAAATAAAGTAAGGATACTTACCTAGATCTTACAACCAACTCATACACTTGCTTTTGGGAGAAATGAATTGAAATGTATTCTTATCAGTAAATCTTGTATAGAATGTTATCGCAATCAGTCACGTGATGTTACTAATCTATAGATTAACAATAAGATAATGGACTTGTACTGAAATCATTTCTGGTCTAGTTGCTATACAAGTAGCACGCATATTTTTTCATGCTGTAGTCATATATTGAAGACGGGATTGCAAGTTTGTGAATAAGGTAAGATTAATTTATGTATATATTTTTAAATGTTAAACGATATACATATTAGATCTAAAAATAAATCATTTTTACATTCAATGATTAATTCTAGTCAAAATTCACGCATTTCAAGCCTGTTGGTTAAATATAACATACACTAATAAGATTCGTTGATGATTCATTTTCTCATATAGGCAATAGTAGCAATCATTTCACATACTACAAGTGTAAAGTATGCAAAATTTATGATTCTGCTTTATAATACCTATTCATTCTGTATTCTACCCTATGCTTTATCCATAACGTTATAATATCCCGTGGTTTTAAGAGATAAGCGAACACGTTTAGTTCTTTTAAGACATGCATGCAGTCGATCAAATTTGGATGAATTCCAGTACATTATGGTTTAAATATTTATGTAAGATACATTTTTTTTCAATATTAAAAACAAAAATTTTTTAAATAATGCCCTAACTAAATAGTACAATATATATTTTATAAAAACAAAGTCAAAAGGTTAGTTATTCATTCCTCAAAAGAAGTTTTTAAGTTAAAATACTAAAAACTCAATTTAGTATAATTTTTCTATACAAAAAAAAGCATAGACTAATGTAATTTAGTTTTATATTATTTAAAATTTAATTCCTATATTTTATAGGGACTCCTGTATATTTTTTACCCTAAGCTGTATCAAGTTCATTTAAACACAGGTACATTTAAACAGATTCAAATTCCTTTAAACCCGTCTCTTATACTCAAAATTCTTAAGGGATATTTCTTATTTTACAATGAATACACAGTGAAGCCTTTTAAAACTTAACAGATTTTAGTATATATCACCATATGTATATATGAAGAGTAGCACCTATATAGAACTACACGAAATAATTCGTATACATTGACAGTTTTAAATAGTTCATTTACCTACAAAAAATGTGTCAGAAATTACGAGTCTCAGGTATTTCTTATCGCGGAGTGACTCATTATCGCATACGGGGTGAAATCAAAGCAAGATCTTCGCTTATCTGATAATATGACTCATTATGATTCAGCGATATGCATGTTGAGGGGGAACATTCAAATCTTAGTTACAGTTATAAATATGTATTTTAAAGCATAATCATTCGAAAATTCAATTATTTTTCATGAAATGATCTACCCTATTTTACAGACTTGTATGATAAATTTGGTGAAACATGAATCTTTTTTCTAAAAACTATATTTTGAACGTTATACTAAAAATGTGTTCGTGTAAAACCTATTTTTTACATTGCATGAATTCGTATTCATTTGAGATTAGTACTCTATTTCTTAAAATATCTGTGGAATCATAATATTTTTACAGGGTATATTGTGAATGGAGGCCTTTTCATTCAAACAGCGGACCTTGCATTTTCATGGAAGGTGAGTATCCCTTGTATTTCTGTCGCCATAATATAACATGAATCTATTGAATTTATTTTGTGAAGGTAGCTTAATATCTATAACTATGTGTTTTGAACATATCGACGCGCAAGCTGTACTTTTAGCCTAACTTGAATTGAAAAAAAAAAAAAGGCGAAAGTGTAAATTATCTGATTTTATGAAGGGATCTTATGCATAATTGGAATTTTTGTGAAGGATGCTTTTTTATTCCAAAAGGGAACCCCTACAGTTTTTGTGAAGGGTGGTTTTTATTTGAATAGGGCATGTATCTAATTTATTTTATGAAGGGGCCCTATAGTCTAATGCGAGTTCACACTTCGAAGGGTCCCTGTATTTTGAACCTATCGATGCGTAAGCTGTACTTTTAGCCTAACTTGAATTGAAAAAAAAAAAAAGGTCGAATAGGGCATGTATCTCATTTATTTTATGAAGGGGCCCTACAGTCTAATGCGAGTTCACACTTCGAAGGGTCCCTGTATTTTGAATCTATCGATGCGTAAACTGTACTTTTACCCTAACTTGAATTGAAAAAAAACAGGGTAAAGTGTAAATTATCTGATTTTATGAAGGGTCCTTATGCATAAATGGATTATTGTGAAGGGTTCCTTTTTATTAAAAAGGGGATCTGTTCACTATTTTAATTAACTACGCACTAGCTGGTAAAATTATATTTTATTCACATAACATTTCAATGATGTTGGAAAGTGATTCATGAATTATGTCGCTACGCATGATTTTTCATTCTTGTTTATTTTATATATACGTTAAAATTCTTTTGGTACCAATCTGTATTTTTTGTGGAAAGTGATTCATGAATTATGCCTGATTTTACATACTTGTTTATTTACATATACGCTAAAATTCTTTTTATAGTACTCTATACTTTTGTAAGTGTGTATTGTTAGTCTATCGAAGGGCCCCCTCTGGGTAAAAAAGGGAGGGGGAGGGGGGGAGCTATTCAGTTGAGTACAGTATCATTCATGCGGGACCTACTACAACCTATATCGAATTCATTAAAACGCGCCTGTTTGCCTCAAAAATGTTGAAGTCCGCCAATTAAAATTAATTAATGACCCTTTTTAATTACTAGCATCTACCATTCTACTGCACATGCAAACTGCGTACTCTCGTTGAGGGGAAAAAAAAATCTTGCCAAAATTTCTTAAGTTCTCCAATTAAAATTAATTAATGACCCTTTTTAATTAAATCATTATTGACTTTTAAAATTCACCTGTAATATACTCTAACATGTATAACAAATAGCCTACTCTCGTTGAAAAAATATTTGCTTCGAAAAATGTTTAAGTTCCTCAATTAAAATTAATCACCATTTTTAATTAAACCATTATTGACTTTTAAAATTCTCCTCTAACATGTATATCGAATACCCTACTCTCGTTGAAAAAATCTCGCGAAAATTTTTAAGTTCTGCAATTAAAATTAATTAATTACTATTTTTAATTAATATTTTTAATTAATTAATCATTTACTTCTACTGCATACACTCATAATCAAACTGCATACTCTCGTTGAAAAAAAAAAATTGCTATGAAAAATTTCTAAGTTCCCCAATTAAAATTAATTAAAATTAAAATTAATTAAACTTCTAATTCGCTAAAATAAATCCATTGAAACACACCTCGTATTCTAGTAGAAAATTCTCCGCGAAAAAAAAAAAAATGGCCTCGAAAAATTTCTAAGTCCCGCAATTAAAATTAATTAACACTAATCCTTAATTAATCCCCTTATCTTAGGTGGTGTAGGTGGGCACTTTGAGAGGAGGAGGGCACTTTGGGAGGTGGAGGGCACTTTGGGAGGAGGAGGAGGGCACTTCGGGAGGAGGAAGAGGAGGAGGGCACTTCAGGAGGAGGAGCCCTCCTCCCTCCTCCTCCACACTCCACCTCCTGGGGCCGGAGCCCCATTTTCTCTCTACTTACATTCACGGTGACAGTCTAATGCTTGAAATTGATATACTTGTAATTGATTTACTTGTAATTTCAAAGGCAGTTTTTACAGTTATTTTACTTCAAGTCTATTTTAAGTACGCTCTTACAAATATTTGAAATACTAAAAAAAGTTGTTGGAAAACTCAGTTTTGATAGAATTCTTTCAATAGAAAAGTGCTAACCAGAAGTTATTCAACGTCCAATTCAATCAATAAGGAAGCATTATGACTTTCAAATAGTTGATTTAAAAAAAAAAATACAATTTATGTTTTTGGATTGAACAATAACCATATTTAATTAATCAAAGATGTTTGGACATTTCTTTTTTCCAATATGTACACATTGTTCATCGTTATAACCGTTCATCCAAGATACATTTTTTCTGTGAACTACTCAGTACTTAAAATCTTTAAAACTCGCTTATAAAATTAATGAATAAAGGTGTTTTCTGAATTATAATTTAAATGTTACATATTCAGTGATGAGAAAAGCCGTATGCTATAAAGTATATTTCAATACTTTCCAAACATAGAGGAAAGTGTTATGACTTTGGCTTGTCGACCTGTCTTTTCGAGTTGAAACTCTTTTAAATGCTCTTGAATTTTGATGATATTAATATATGTTATTGATATTTACTGTAGGATATTTTGTATCTAAGCTGAAGTATGTAGGTTTTATAGTTCTGTTACTGGAACATACAAACAATTTCGTTACATTATTGTCTATCGACAAATATGTTTGTGGTTCTTTTCAATGATGTAACATTACTTCAAACATAATTAATTTTATATTCGTCACTGATGTGAACTACTTTATCATTTGTATTTAATAGCATGTATAGTTCGATCACAGATACGCACAATAGAATTCCGTTACATTGGGAAATAATCGTTTCCAATGTATTAAAAATAGGATAATATTTTTACAAAGAAAAAGTTTCCAATAATTATACAAAAAAATCGTTTTCAACGTATTGCAATTGAGTTTCACTCTTTCAAACATAATGTAACTGATATGTATCACCGAGTGGCATTATAATATGCTTTGTGGATAATTTGAAGTATGTCGCATTTATAGCACTTTTCTAAAACACGCAAAAGAATTCGGTTAAAATACTTACTATAAATATTATTTACAGGATGTGTGTTGTTAATTGCACAAGGATATACATTAAATTATATTTTCTAAATACTTTCTATAATTTTTGAATTAATAGAATTCTGTAATGATTTACATTTCATTTCAATGCTCTGAAACGTGTAAAATGCTGAATATTACACTTTTAAAAATTTGCAGCAAACTGTCCAGTCACTTGACCGTTTTTATAGAAAACGGTTACATAGCCGTATGTCAGCGCTATTATTTTATTTCCCATATTATGGTCAGAATAAAGTTAAATTACGGTTATGTAACCGTTTTCTACAAAAACGGTCCAATGACTGGACAATTTTTCTGCAAATTTTTAACAGTAAACTGTTCAGTCATTTGACCGTTTTTGTAGAAAACGGTTACATAACAGTAATTTAACTATATTATGAACATAAAATCAGCAATAATACGGTCAGAATATAGTTAAATTACTTTTATGTAACCCTTTCCCGTCGACTGGACAGTTTGCTGCAAATTTTTACCAGTGTATACTATGAATTCCTTTGATAGACGCATATCTTTGCTTCACAATTACATTTTTTGTACGAAAAAAAAAATCTATTTTGTATGCATGTCACTATTTCTAAATTTTTGCAATAAAAAAGTTACAATTACCTTAACATCTTATGCAATACCTCTTCAGTAATAAATAATTTTATTACAGTTTATTTTTAGATATAATATTTTACGATCATAAAGAAAGGTACGAAACAATGGTACTCATAAATATTTCAAAAATGATTTCGAATCATAGAGGCACTGTTATTTTTCTTTCCATAAAACATTGTGTAATTTTGTGCGTTTTACATAAAAGAAATTCCTTATAATTTTATTCGATTATTTCGTGATTCAGTCATGCAAATTGTATGCATTACACGCGGTAATATGGTTGAAAACTGAAAATTTCTGTGTGTTAATTTAGGTTCACAGTGATGCAATGTTGTACAATGGTAGTACTTGCAGAGAAATGTACTTGTACTTTTTGTGCAGAAGTCACCAAAGTTGGATTAATATGAAAGAAACAATATTTGTTTCTCCGAAAAGTGCGTGTCTGGCTCGTGGCAATATTTGCTGCATGGAAAATGTTGCATGGAAATGTGTAAACTTGACCTATAGTATGACATTGTTAAGAGAACTAATAGTAGATAATTTAGGATGTTTTTTTTTGTGCCGTTATATCAAAGTAAATCTAACAGCTCATAATTTTCAACAGCTATAAAATAAGTGAGAAAGATTTAAAAAAAACTTTGGGATTGTTAAGTTTCTAAATCTTTCATCACAAAAAGAGAAATAATGCTTATTTTCTGTTTAATTACCATCAATTATGCAAAACAGTACTTAATAAACATTAATCATTATTCTTCTCTAATTGCGTGTTGAAAAATTGCACTTTCAAATAGAACAAGTTGGAAATTGTACGTCAAACGTTACAAATGAGGTGCGTTCGTACGCACTTTTTAGATTAAATTCATGATATCCCGTGCGTAGAACGGGTTAAACAGCTAGTTAAGTATATATTTTATGACACTGTTCATACAAATATCTTAACTAGTTATATAAATATTCATATATATATGTATCAGCTAGTTATATAAATATTCAGATCTTGATGATTTTTAATTCTGTGAAATGAATTATATCGTCTGCAGATTAATTTCCGTCATAAAATAAGTATCTCGGTCGCTTGACGATTAAACTTCGGAAGCTCCTATAACAAAAAAGCACCGATTTAAAAAAAAAAAAAAATCAAATTTCTTAATAAATATTTTTATTAATATCTCCTAAAGTTTTGATTCGATTTTAATAAAATTTGAAATGTCTCGACAAAATTCTGCAAAGATAATATATTTTAAATTGCAAACCATTTGGTTGGGTAGTTTATTGCGTTGTTATATGCGGACAGACAGACAGACGGACAGACAGACAGACAGACAGACGGACGGACAGACGGACGGACCAAACGACGACTATAGGTGCTACGTATTTATATAATTACGAACGCACCTAAAAATGGACAATAGAGAGTGAAATGAACTGTGCATTCTGTCCCAAAACAAATGTAACAAAAAGGGTAGCAAGAGATAAATAATTATGACATGGAAGGGATAAAATCTTGAAAATTTTAATATTGCAGAATTTTCGTTCAATTCGAGTAAAATTTCAAACATACCTCCGTGCACACATGTAGTACATCAAAAATCAAATAAGAAGTTTTTTAAGTTACATAAGAGAAAAACTAAAATTATTATTTCTCTTTTTTGGAGCTAATTAAAGTGCTATTACACAGTATAATTGGAAGAGACAAAAATTTCCGCCACTCGTTAGTTTTCCAAGTACTTAATTGGCTGTTCCGGGGAACGATTTTCCCTCGTCAAATTTTCAATCATCTATTGGTTGTTCTGGGCGACATTGTTCGACATTTACTTAAGTAACCAGTATACACGTCAAAATTGCTCCACTAAAAATAAGTTAATCGTTTTTCGAGAAACTCTTTTAAAGCAGTATGTTAAAATTGTACCGTCCGAAATTATCGGCAACTTTAACGCCTCGTGATATAGCACTTTTATATACACTTTCAAAACAATCCGTGATTTGAACAATTTTTTTCGTTTATTATATTTCGTTAAATTGAGAAAAGTTCCGCGGGGATTTACCCATTTTCCGCAAAAATACATAAAATTCAACAGTCTAAAATAAATATTACCTAAAATAGTCAAGTCTAAAGCTGCATTTTCTTTCCTTCATAGGAGTGTTGTCGCAACTTTGCTGTAGTATACATTTTTGTATATTAAACAGCTTTTTTACGTATGTTCATTTTTTTTTCAAACAATTTACGTAACTAAGCTCAAAATACTTCAAATTCACCAGTTAAAAGATGAAAAGTTCTCCAAATAACAGAAAATTCTGTTCCAATCCGATAACTTGCTGCTTTTACTTTTTACGTTTTTTGACGAAAGATTTTGGAAAGTGTATATTCCAATTTATTGTTAGAGTCATTTATATTTACAAAATCACCTTTCGTAATTTCCAGCTTATATTCTTGTATCAAAAAATATGTTTCGAATGAGAAATTTTACTTTATGTATGAAGCCTAATCAATACCACAGATGATTATCTTGCATTTTATTAAGTAAAATTTCTGGTACGAACACGTTTATATGGTCTGAAGGTTACACACCAGAAATTATCATAATTTAAAAATGTCTCGACATAGGGCATTTGTGCATGAGGAATATTTATGTGCATTTACATAGCACTGCATTTTCACAATGAATTAAACGCATTTTAATCTTTGCTTTAAGTAAAATTGTGTGTTTCTTTTTTTCTTTCGGTTGTCAGTGTTTTGTTTAAAAGTACTGTGAATTTCCTGTGTTTTACGATTTTTAGAGTATTTAGGCAAATAGAGATATTTATGTTTTCTGATATTCCATTGGTTGCACAAATGCAATCAAATTCCGCTAACCATAGTCGCTTTCCATAAAATTTATATCAGTGAAAGACAAATTAATAATAATATATACTGCATAACTTAAAGCAGAATATTAATTAAAATTAATTTTGGTTTGAATTGACTCAATTGACTGAATATACTTAATTTTCCATAGACAGGTTTGGTACTGGTGACATTTTTTTAAAAATTTGAATACCACTATTTCCAAAATATAATCGTCCTGCTGGTCAGGATCAGGGTCCATCTTTGGCCCATGAAACAAGACTAAAATTCGATTTTGTTATACTGACTTAATTATTTCACTTTTTAATATTAGAATGTTTATCCTGTACGATTTCAACAATATTTTTTGCATTTTGTTCGGATTTATATAACTTACACAAGCTCAAAGTTTGTATTATTCGTAATTTTGAAGGAAAAATACGCAATTTCGCCTAATTTTACCTCAATTTTTAATATATATTTTAATATTTTACTATAAGCGCAGCTTTGCAACACTTTTATTTTTAAATATATTGTACATTTTGAGTTTTTTTATAATATATGTAAAGAAGAAAGTGTTGCACGATTGCACTCATATAAATAATTGAGGTAAAGTTAGGAGAAATTGCATATTTTTCATCAAAAACTACGACTAATACGAACTTTAAGCTTGTGTAAGTCATATAAATCCAAACAAAATGCAAAAACTATTGTTGAAATTGTACAGGATAAACCTTATAATATTAAAACGAGAAATAATTAAGTCGGTATAACAAAATAGAGTTTAGGCTTATTACATGGTCCAAAAACACGGCTTATGAACTCTGATCCTTTAGTTAAAAATGCTACTGGCAACGATTTGTTTAAAAAATTGAATACCACTATTTCAAAACTATAAACTTCCTGCTGGAATTTTAGTAAAAAATGCTACAGGAGAAGATTTTTTAAAACCGTGACTACCACTATTTCCAAAATATTATCTTCCTGCAGGATGTTTATTAGAAAAGGCTACTGGAGAATATTCTTCAAAAATTTTTATACCACTATTTCCAAACTATAATCTTCCTGTTGGCGTTTTAGTAGAAAATACTCTCAAGATCTCAAAGGCATACCAAGATTATACCAAGGGCTTATAGGACAGCTTCAAATCGGCACTTCTGCTCCTTTCTGGCCTGATTCCAATTTATCTCAAAGTACAATGCGAAGCAACATACGGCACAGTTTCCAGACAATGCAAATCAGTACATATTTACGACACAATAATACGCCGGCCGCACCGATTATACCAATAAAATCAACGTATGAAACAATCACTCAGTTGAACGAATAGAAACATTGATAGGCCACAACACAAAAGAGATATTCACCTACACGGGGGGCTGAAAATTTGAATCAGCAACATTCGTAGCATACAAAAAGGAACAAAAAAAAGACTTGGTCAGTGCCACTAAGGAACTGTAACAATGTTTTTTTCACGCCGAACAACTGACCACACTAAAAGCAGCAAAATGGAATAACTCCACAAGGGAGGACTAGAACATTCACTAGGACTGCAGATTGACCATCGAAACACCACGTAAACTATTCAATACCGATAAAAGATTAAGAACAATACAACAACTAGTCAAAATCTCGAATAAAAGAATGAAAATCTGCTGAGTTAAGGCGCACGTAGACATCCGAGGAAACGATGATGCGGACAATTTAACTAAATACACAGCAGTAAATCATCAAAAAGCAAAGCCTCACAACATGGCAAAACCAATATCACAACATAAAAAACACTAAACAACCTAACAATAACACAACGGTAGTTCGAGTTGTATTATGGGGACAGAGTCAGCCTGACACATTAATAATTTCCAAAAGTCGACAAGAAAAGAAGACCCAGAAAGCAACTCCTAACTCAACTTTACATAGGATATGGCGCGTTCCTATAGATACCTCTACAGATTCAAGAAAGTGGAAATTCTGGACTCTGTTTACGGGTAGCTAAGAACGTCCAAACGCTGTCTTAAGAGCATGCTCTCAAATACAAGCACTCCATCTAGTCAACATAACCACAAACTATGAAGAACTTTGTTACAGATAACTCGTATAAAATAGACAATTACAAACTAAATGTAAAACAATGATCAGATGGTGAAAAGGAAATATTCAAAATAAACACGAGGCAGTCCAGCCAATCTCCTTCCATATCACCGTAATGTCCTTCCCTTTTTAAGCGAAATTTGTAAGATCAGCTCAGATGTGGGGAAAGAAAAAAAGCTATGCAAAGAACTATTTTTGTCGCACAAAAAAATATATAACCAAAAAACTAATAAAAAAGCTAAGCTAAAAAAATCAATTATCTATACTGTAGTATTGTGGAAGGGTAATAAGATGAACTGATTCACGAACAAAATGCTTCAAATAACAGTGATACAGTACTGTAAGCGATTCATACCTATGGTGGACTTATGACCACCAAACCCATTTACAAATAATAATCTAATCATCAAAATCTTGATAACACTAATCAGTTATGAAGGACTGATAGACTAGATGCTCATTCACGCACCAAGAATGACAAATATATATTAGCACACAAGCATAGTGTCATAGTCATTTTATAATATAAGACGAACTAATCGCTACAACTGGCTACACTTCTTTAGCGCAACAAGCAACCAAATGCGCCAAGGCACGAAGAAAATAAACTCTAACAAAGTGATAACAGCCTTTCTATTATGGTGGACAGATAGCATAGATGTTCATTCACTAAAATCATCAAACAAAGTAAGTAGCTGAAAATTACTCACACCTGCGACAACATCCCACAAAAGAGATAAATAACAAGACTATGTCAACTTCCAACGATAGTCACAAACCACCAAACAGCAAAATGAAGAAAACAACTAAATCATCAGTAATACACGAGGCTTTTTGAATATTCTTCCTAATCGGGATCAATAAGAGGCCTATTCCCTATCTTGGGATGTTATTTTATACCTTCGCAGCGTTGTGCAGTGCCAAATCGATTCATCTAAACATCAATTAGTAACCGGTCACCTTAGGAAAAGTAACGAAGCCAACAGGAAGAACTGCAGCCACGATGGTCTGAAGGTTTGTCGCGCAGATCTCTCCGAAGCTGCGATCAGGCGAATCTTCGTTCCGTTGCCAGGCATGAACCCGTTCATCTGGACAAAAGTCCGGTATTTAGAAGCCAAATCAGTTGCCTAAAATGCGCGCATTCTTATGTATAACACAAGTATGCACTAACGAAAAGGAATTTTTGGGGTGTTTTTCGCGTTTACTCAGTTTTACACGATCCACAAAATAGATTTGAAGTAACTGTAATTTGAACTGTTTTCACTGTAACTTTGACAACGATTAAATTTTGCAAATTTTCATATAGACAAAACTGGACATAACACATACGTGCTTTTAGGCGTTTATTTAGCTATATTACTTTCAGATATTAAGAAATGTCTGGTGTACAGAAAAAAAAATATCAATATTATATTGTATAAGTACAAAATAAAATCCATTTCATTTAAAAGCATCCGCAAGAAATTCCGAAAAAAGCAATTATTATGTATAAGTTTGAGTACGAAACTTGTTATATTATATCCATGATAAATGAAGTTTGAACCGCAAAACTAAGTTCTTTAACACTATATATAAAGCGAAAGCCGGACACTTACATAGCCTATTTTATCCTTTCTGAATTTCTTTCGAAGTATTTATTATACTTAATAAATTTTAACAGCTATAGTAAAATGAAAGAGTTTCAAAGAACAAAAATCTGTTACGATCGTCAGACTGTTAATTATTTCTTTCAAAACACACACAAAGCTTAATTTCTGAATAATAACCATCAGTCACGTAAAATAATTCCTTCATGTAACAAATAATGCATATTTTCTCTAATTACGTGACGAAATATTTTTAAAATATGATCTTTAATGTACATCTTTAACATAAGATAAATAAATAATAGAAAGTATTGCTTATCCTTTCGTGAAACATAAGTAAAATAAAATTGCTAACACGGGAAAAAGGATTATATGTTAAAAGATTAAGTTTTTTAATTTCTTTTTCAAACATTTAGTTTAACTTCATATATAATATTAACGGTAAAACCTTCAGGCGTTTAAAAATTAATGGTGTATACTTGTATTAGTGACATATTCTCTTTTTATAATATATAAAAACTTTTCAAACATATGAAAGTGGTACGTCATGCATTTTAACGTTTTAAAAACACAATGAAAGAGCTCCAACGAACAAAAAGGCTTTGCAATTGTTACATTGTTAAATGTAAAACCACCAAAACCAAACATAAATCTTATTTTCTGAATAATCATCATCCATCATGACTAATAAATTCTTCATGTAGCATATAATGATGTCTTCTCTAATTATGTGTTGAAACGTTTTCAAAATGTACAGTTTTTGTATAGAGAGAAGCGCCATACGCATTTACAATGAATTGTTTATTATTGCGTTAAACTAAAATGTAAAAAATGCTAACAAGAGGTAAGTAATTATACGTTAGAAGATTAAATCTTTTGCAAAAGTTGTTTACAATGCAGTGTGAAAATTTGGATAAAAAGCGAGGACTATCCATATTGAATATATATTAAAAGTTTATAGAATAAAATAAATTTTATTTTTATTAAAACACTTTCAATTTATTTCGAAAAACGTATTATTATGCATAATAGTGCTATGTTAAAAAAATACACGCGATATATTTTTTTAATATTCATAATACACTGCGTAAAAACAGATTAGTTGAATTTAATAGAAAAGGCAAATAATTATTTAGCATATCTGATGCATTTTACAGTTCTACCAGAATACGTTTGTAATTCACATTTTTTTAAAAAAATAAAAGAGGAAAAATATTATTCGATTTGAAGATTGTTAAGGTGTTAAAACTTTCGTCATAAGAACAGAAATAAAGCCTATTTTCTGCATGATTACCATCGCGTCGAATAAAGCCTTCATGTCAGAAATAATTATTGGTAACATTTCAATTTGGAGAAATTTTAATTCTTATGAAGTACAATTGAAATCATATATTAAAGTAATGATAAAATTTCCATATCTTAAAAAAGTAATGATGTATATCGTATTATTCCCCAGCAATCGGCCTGCCGGCGAATTCCAGACAGACAGAGAATGTTTAACAGAGGGCCAAAATACCACCCTGTTTAAGAACCGTATTTCCTCTTATTCCTTCCTGCAGCTGTGCGATTAAATAAGGCAACACCACAACTTTTAGAATTGATCGAAGTTTGTATTTTTCAAAATCCGTCTCTCTCAACTTTGAATTTATTGGCATGTGGGAGATTAGAGTGAGGGATATAAAAACTTGCAAATATGAATTTTAATTATAACTTTTATAACTGAATTTGATTTCTAAAAAAGAATTTGTATTTCTTAAAAGATCATTTCTTATTAAAAATACAATAAATAAAATGATTTTATTTTACAAAATTAAGTGCAGAATATTTATGCGAAGTTTCATTAAATTCCGTTGAAAATTATTGTTTCAAGAAGAATTAATAATTTTTGTTATGTTATTCTAATTTCTCTTACCTATTCATTATAATGATTCATTGCAACTTTTACACTGTCTCGCGTCAAAATTATTGGAATTAATAAACTCAGTAATACATTATTTTCTGTGATAAAGATAATCTAGAAATACAAGTGAAATGTAGTTTCCCGACAATTTTCGCCCTCTCCAGCGTATTAAAAAGTGCCATATAAAACACTATTATTAATGTGGCTTTTATAATCACCAAAATTTGTCTTTTTAACACTTTCCAACATAGTTGAAAAGTATCTTATTTCATTTCATCAGTCTGTCTCTCCGTCAGCCTGTCCATTTGTCCGGGAACTCTAGTAAATATATTTCGAATTCCAAGTGACTGATACATGTTATTAAGGTTTATTCTGACATAGACCCGATTGAAAATGATATGTGTAGCATTTGTTATTGAAATTATTGTAAGTGATACTCAAAATAATTCGAATACATTATGATATATTAACGAATATGTTTTGAAATCGATTGTTAATTATTTTTCAAACATTACGAAATTGATATAAAATGAGATCTAAACTAGAGCATGATCCCTGTAGAAAATGTTGTCCGTAACAATTATTGTATAATTATAAGGAACACTCAGTAGATAATAACGTGGTTTATGAAATTGGTAAACATTATTTAGATGGGAGATAACATAGTCCACACAAAAAATAGTCATGAAATATTTAATTGTCTGTTACAAGGTCACACAATATAATTGAAATGTGTTAACGCTTAACAGAAATAATTGCAAGCTGTGCAACCCCAGTAATTTTAATTGTTTTCAATCAAAAATTGCACACTAAATTTTAATATGTTACGTTGCATGAAAAAATATCTATAGATAATATACAAGACTACTCTAAAGATGGCTTTGAATTGTCGGATTTGCTGAAAATGCATTTTTAAGCGTGTTTTGCGGCTGAACTATATTATTCTATAAAATGCAGTATGAATATAATATATATAAATTCATGTGTAGATGGCTGCAAAAAAAAAAAAAAAACACATTGCAAATAAGGGATGCTAATTACTTGGAAAAATTAGTTATTTTATGTATTTGTTTAGCTGAATTAAATTTTATTTAAATACAGTAGTTTAAGTAAACATGTAAGTCCTATACATAGAAATACAATACATTGTCACCTACTGACAATAATTATAGGTTTTTAATTATGTTATATATCTACTTTTTGAATGTGTTTTCAGCTATCTCTTTCCACTGAATGAAAACAATTAAAAATTATGACAATATTCTGAAGGTATTAAAAATATTTCATAACCTATGCGGGATGCATAATTTTTCTGTCTTCGTTAAATTTAGAAAAGAAAAAACCTTGAAAACGAGCAGATTGCCTTGGGATTGAAAAGTAATGCAATTCATTACATTATGCAGTTACTGCATTTCCAATGAATCGGTATTTAAACTGTACGTGTGTAACCAATGAAAAGTGTACTTAAAGGTTTTTTGGATATTCTTAAATAGTAACGCATTACATAAACCATAGATGTATATATTAATTTCTAACACAAATTATCAAAATTAAAGAAACAGCACCCCCCCCCCCCCAAAAAAAAAAATGCATTTTAAAATAATAAAATAGATGCAATGTAAATGTTACAATCACATGAAGCGTTCCGAATTGAAGAAAATCAAGTCCATTTTTATATTAAACGCATATTTAAATCAATTCTTCCTCTATATTCAATATTTTTTTCGGTGCAATAACAACCCAAAATATAACCCAAATATGGCTGCAGGCGAAAATCATCTCTGTTTCTAAATAGCATGTATCAGTGCCTGTTGATTTTATCTCCAAATGCCTCCGGATAGTGTTTAATGTTCTTAATGTTCTTTATTTCTGAACTATTATATGTGGAAGTGAATTTTCTTCATTTCCCAGTCTGGAAAACAATTCCCTTGTACTAATGAACTGATACAAATACCAATGTCTCATTTTTTGAGATGCATATTATTTTAATTAAGTGATTTTTTTTTATCTAGATTGCTCTACCAGGATGGACAAGATATTTGTGTATTATCAAACACATTAAAATAAAATACTATATACATTATTATATACATTAAAAATAACATGAATATCTCAGAAGCTTTATTTATAGCTATTAATAAAGCTTCTGAGATACTTATTCATCTAAAGTTTAATGTATATAATAAAATAGTTATTATCTAACAATATGCCAGTAAAATATTTAAAAAACCCATGTAATTAATTAATTACAGGTATTAAAAATGATAGAATATAAATTTATACTATTATCAGATAATTTATTCACGGAACGAATTAATACGTATGAGTCAGTTGTTTATTTTAGAAGGTTCAAAATTAAATTTTTGTATCAGTGAATTAATGTATCCATTTTATAATAGAACTTTGAATTGGCATACCTGTTTTCAAGAAATATAAACAAATATCAAAATAAAAACGATGCCATTGTTTTCTTTGTGTGGAATAAAGCGATGTAAAAAATAACGGTTAAAGAAACAGGTTTTTTTAGAAAATACTATTCAAGTAATAGTGAATTCAGTTTCCACTGTAATTTTGATCTTTTATAAATACCTGTACTCTTAACATTAACATATATCAAAATCAAACTGATAATTTGTCTGCTTTGTTTGAAAAAATTAAAAATAAAATGTGATAGCGAATAGCAAAAAAGGACAAATTTGAACACTAAAAAATATATGTTTCACAAATCCAAGTAAACTAAATGTTATTTATAAGATTTAATATACATTATAAATAATAAGATGACAATAATAATGATAATGATAAACAGATAATAAAAATGATAAAATATTGAGAAGAAACTTCTATGTTTTCCATAGAAAAGGGCAGGTCTTATCGACCCTGTGTTTTTTACTTTCCTACATTTCAATACATCATTCTATTATTTTTTATATATTTTTTGCATCGTTGAACAGTTTGATTTAATCAAAATACTTGTAACGACAGGGAACTCAACTGTTTTTATGTCTAACATCAAATATCGATGAATTCAAAATAGAATTTCCTTCGTAACAATATTCACTAAAGCATATGAACGTTAAATTCCGATATGTATGCTCCGAAATGCATATCAAACTTACTTTCTTTTCGGGGGATTATATAATCAAATTTGAAAAAAGATCTTATAAATTTGAAATATTCAAAATATGAGGAGTTCCAAGTAAATATACTTATTTATATTTTCAAATGGTGCAGATGATTTTTATTTGTACTTAAAATTTCATATTTTATGTCGAATGTTTTAAAAGGTAAAGGTTGATAAATAGATGTAATAAATATTTTGCTTTAAATATTATGTGATTTACTAAGAATTGTAAATTATTACAGAATAATAAAGATATATTATGTACATGTATATGGATATGTATACGAATGTCCATGCATTAATGTGCTTGTCTTTTTATGCATGAATACTTGTTCCTTTTAGGACAAACTCAAGCCTATAATTTTGATAATAAAAATAATGAGCTGTTTACATTTAAAAGCGGTGTGATATAAACAACAGGGATGGCAATTTTGAAATGAAGGTAAATGGAAAATAGGACAGAAAACTTCAGAATTCCAGTTTTTAATATAGTAAATATGCTTACATTTTTAAGTGTAGGATATCATCAGTACTTTTATACTACTGGCTACTATCAGGTGTATTTATTTTATTCTATTTTTCTCGGGCATCAAGCGATAGCACTTTCAAACTATTGAAAAAACGGAATATTATACTGCCGACTGCGTGCTCTGTTAATGAAAAGCGTTGTTTGAGAGCAGGAGCGTAAACAATAGCCAGGACAATCGAAACGTTTTAATTAGTTTATTAAAAATCGTATAAAAATTATATATTAAAATTTAATTAAAAAATCTATAACCTGTCTTTAAAAAACGGAAATTCGGAAACGGAAGTTCCGTAATTTCAGACATGCAGTAGGCTCCTTTCTAATCGTGCAGCTGTGTGCGGAGCGGTCTCTTCAGAAAACTACAGAGAGACATACAAACACACAAACGTCTCTTATTAGTCTAATAGGTTTACTATTTTTAAATATCAATAATTGTAACCTCCATAAAAATGTTTGAAATTTTTAATAAAGATATGATTTAAATTATTGAAACAACTGTCGTTGTTGAAGATATGATTTAAGATACATGATGTACAAAAACTATGAGTTGTAAATATGTGGTAAACACTGCATAAGTAGTTTAAGATAATAACCAAAAATATCTCATTGTAGAACATGTTTCTATCCGTGCGGGATAACTACTTTCTATTAAATATCACTTGATAAACAGACACATACTGCAGTATTTCAAGAAAAAAGCATACCTTGTATGTTTTACTTCTTCAGTGAATATATTACTTTAAATTATTTGTTATTATTTTTAAACTATACAAAGGACAGTGACACTTTGAAATGAAAGAAGTTCTATGATTTTTTAAGGGCACATGTAACATCTCGCTGGATAAAATAAAGTTATTGTAACGCAAAGTTTAAGAGTGTATATTTCATATAACATAGATTTATAAACGCTAAGCTTTTACGCCTTAATGTATATATATTGTAGTATATATTTAACATAAATAATTATTTGCACATGTTAATTTAATTCATGTAGAATTTAACATGTAAAACAACAGTTGCGTACATACTTTTGATTAATTGATTTTTATACTGTGTCCGTTTGGTACACTTTACTTGAAAATTGTATCTCACTTTCAAAATTTTATAATACAATAAACTCTGTCAAAAACGGAATCAAACGGGACCGAGAAATTTTTCCGTATTAGAGAATTTTCTTCCGTATGTAAAACAATAGTAATAATGAAAAAATGACTGTCACATATTTTTTTTAAGTTTGTAATCTTTAGTACCGTTATTTAAATTGGTATTTTTAAAGAAATTAGATTTGTTATTAAATTTGTTGTTTTTTATATTTTTGAAAATCATTTGAACATGACAATAAATAGTACCAATACAAAATTGCTTTAATTCCGAAATTTAATGGAAAACATTTAATCTAGCAACGACAATTAGATACTTCATTTTTCACATAGATGTTTAGAAAGTCGAAAAATGATATTTTATCGAAATTTGTATTTATTTTTACCAAGCTTTCTGTAGTAGCATATTTTAAGATTGTTGTCATCGGTGTGATTTCTTTATTTATTTGAACCAGAAAAAAATTGATTATTTTGCTTCTGCAGCCGTTTTGATATGCTCCAATTATGTCGCTGTTTCAGAATCATTTCTCATTTCTATTATAATTTTCTACATCATGAGATAGCTGTACAAAAACGTGCACATAAAGTTTAGCTTTGGTAACGAACAATGCATTGTCAGTTGATAGAGAATATTCTTTAGTAATCTTTTTATGGCTCATTACACATTTTAAGCTATTTATTAGACTTTGTTTCTCTTTTTCTTTCACCTCTTCAACTTATTCTTCGTCAGTTTCTGAGGAAGTGAATTAAAAATCCGTATTTCCTAAGACGAGCATTCTTTAAATGCGATATTTTTTTTAGCAAGATTCGGCAATGTATTCGGTTAAGTTTGGTTGCAAACATCTAAGGACGCTATAGTCGACCACAAAAGACATTTTTTGTAGCTAGTTTTCATAATTTTTTTAACTACATGTTCCATAGGTTGCTTCTCCGCAATATTCTTCTCCGGCAGAAATTATAATTTTAAGTTTGACAGTTTAATGTCGGTATGGCAAAGTACATTATGAAGATATAAAATGTTTCGATTTTCATTAATTATTCAGTAATTGAATTCTAACCTCCACCTCTCCATTAAGGCTGACAGGGTACCTTCAGAGACCTCCAAATTACAGGCACTTTATCAATGCTCATATTCTTGAAACATTGTGGCCTTTGTGATTTCTCCATCTGTAAAGTCTTTTCCAAACTGTCCTCAAAATTCACACACAGCAAAACAGTGACACGCTCTTTGGAATTTTTACCTCTGTGGCATTCATTTAATTTTCTTGACAGAAACATAGCATAACGTATGATAAAATAGTCATCACAATCATATTTGTTCTACGCTTGATATCGTTCAACGAGTAGTTCTTTCTTTCATTCCTGAACTTCCTGCTCGAGGACGTCTTTTGAATCTCCACAACTTGCGTCATGGTAATGTGTCGATTAAGAAAATTCATTAACAATTAACTAGAAGTCTTAAAATACATTTTACCTATTTTTTCTGTTAATTCGCCTCGTTAATTCAACAGTTCCAGATATAGTCAAGATTTTTGCTATAGCATCCGAATGCTATTTAAAGTTAGGGCATCAGTGTCTTCATCTTTCACAACAATTTATATTTTTCTGTTGGATGATTCGCTTTCAAATACCCTTTACAGTTCTTTTTTTTATAGCATCGTAAATTTCAGTTTCTATATAATTAAACTAAATCTTCTACTATTTTAATTTCTTTTACTATAATAACTTCTATTTTATCATCCAGCGATAAAATATGTAATTTAGGTTTTGAAGCCTTTTTGTTTTGTTACTCACTTACAACCACCCTTAGATAAGAAAAACGAAACAGCTGTCACAGACGACCGGGGTATGCGCGATTCTTGTTTTGCGCCATTTTGGCGAGAAAACACTGTTTTGGGGTACCCATTAGGCTTTTATTAGATTGCTAAAACAGCATGTTAGTTTTATTTTCTTGTAAAATAGTTTATTTTATAGCAAAAAACACACAATTTTTATTTTAAACGCACATAAATTGTTTTATTATAAAACACACACAATGATTAGTTTAATATAAAACTCACAATATTTAATTTAACACAATACATGTAATCTGCTCTACCGGGTTTCCGTTCGAAGCAAAATCTCGCTAAATTCACCGAGTTCTCCAGGCATAAAATTGCCAAAATGATACCCCGGTGCATCTGCGACAGCTGCACCAAATGATGAGTAACAACAAATACACAGTTGTACATAAGATATGCAATCATCGAATGTTTGAATACGGGATTTCTTTGAATGCATCATACGTCAGTTCGATTACACCCGCCCCAAACTAGAGCCCCATGCAGAAAGGAAACGATTCTCGCTCCCCCCACCCTCCCCACTAACTTAGAAGGGAAGGTTCCGAAGTTGGAAATAGACAATGCATTATTCCCTTGTGTATCAATAGAGTATAGCCAATATATAAACATATGAAAGCCATAAAGTGTGATAGCCACAAACATGCGCCAGACTTTATCCTGTTTCGAAGACTGGAACCGACACTGAAAGGACACAGATTTACAAACATTTCAGATATCCAAGTTGCAGGGAAGGAGGAATATTCCAGAAATTTCCATCATTTGTATGATCGTTTTCAAGAATGCATTGAATCCATCAGGAGTCTCTAAAAGAAAATAAGGTTATTCCTTGCAAATGTATAATACTGTAATATTTCTGTGATCAGTCAATTTATTAATCTGTCACAGCTTGTACAATCGGGTATTTTGCTCCTTTTTCATCCGACTGTGTTACTCGGTTGCATGTAGCGAGATTTTAAATCTTGGTTTTGTTTGGATTTTGTGTCGAAAACCTAGCTTTCTACTATAAATTTCAGATTATATTTCAAACTAAATCTATTTTCTGTCAAATAAGTGCAAGCTAGTTTTTTCTTCGTACTGACGAATGTGATTGAACTCAATTAAACTTATATCTATACAAATGTACTCATAAACTAAATAAAATACCAGTTAAACTTATAAATTTTAAAACCATCTATTTCAAATTATCTACATAAAATCATTACAATATCGCTACGCTACAAAACTCAAAAACTCATAATAAATGCGGTTTAATCCACCGGAGACACAACTCCGAATGAATTCAACATAACAAAAATAAACCAATCTAAAATGTTTACCAGTTCATTTCAGTTCTAAAGAAAAACAAACAGCTTTAGTTCTGATTCAAGGTACCAAAACCCCGAGACATACGGAAACCTCAGTTCAATTCAAGAAACTACTAAGTGTTTCAGATGGATCCGGCCTCATCTTACTGGTATTTTAAAACTCGGGATGTACAAAACTTTCAATCCAATTCCGAAGTAACTGCAAAGATTGGCTGATTTAGCTGGCCGCAACACTTTGTTTGAATCACGGCCAAATTGCTGCTTTCAAACAAAAAAAAATTCATTATTTTAAAATCACAATGCATATATATATATATATTTTTTTTGAGACAAATAATAATAATAAAAAAAAAAACACTTTACGGATTTATTTATTTATTTACAGAGAGAGAGAGAGAGAGTTTCAATTGTAAATTTTGAATTTTTATGAATTTAATAAAAGTTAAACAAGCCAATTTGTAGGCATTTTTATTAGTTCAGTCAAATTCCCCTTCTTTTTTCAATTGTTTATTGTTTTTTACACAAATAAACTGCTATTTATATCAGCAAAATGGATTAAAATAAGGTACATAAAAATAAATGATGCTATTTTAATTTTTTTCAATTATTCTAATAATCTAAAAAATATATGATTTTTAAACATTTGCTTTTTAAATGTATGACATTTTTCTAAATTCTAAATCTCGGAATCATTTATTTACAAGTAGAATAAATGTTTCCGTTTTGTTTTTAAATTATTAGTGTAATGGAAAACATAATATATCATAATTTAGATTTATGTACCTTATTTTTATGCATTTCGGTAAGACAAATAAACATTTATTCGTGTAAAACATAGTAAATAAAAAGGAAATGTGGACAACCAAACAAATATAGACTGCGCGTATTGTTTTTGCTTTTCATTAAATACATAAAAATGCAAAAATTCATAGTTAAAATTCTCTCCGTAAACAAATGAATGCATAAAAACATGTTTTTATATATAGTTGTATTTTATATTTATTTATTTATATATATTTTATTTATTTATCAGTTTTAAAATTTTATCTACGAAATTCTTTTTGTTTTTTAAATATTCTTTTTCCGTCTTATGCAAAACAAACTTTTCGTCGCGACCTTAAAAACTATTCCGTTTCCGCGTTCGGCAGATTCCATCTTACGAAACAAGTATTATTGCAATTTTCTATACATTTGACGAGACATGACAATATTTTCGTGATAGACAGAGTTTTGGCATCCACTAGTCCGCCTTAGACAGATTTTACTGTAATAGGAAAAATAATAAATGTCAGTATATTAATATTAAAAGTATAAAATAATATTTAAGTTTTTTTTTCTCAATATATTGTGTTATTTTTTATAATAAAAAAAAAAACTGTTTCCTATTAAATGACATTTGTCTAATGATCATAATTGTTCTTAAATGATAGGATTTGCAGATTTTCAGAAAATTGTACCAGACAGACAGAATTTGGAAATCAAATAATCAAAAGTATATAGAATTTAAGTAATTTTGTGCAATAAATATATGTTAATAATAGCTATTTTACATGTTATATATTCTACATTATGTATATTTTAAAAGCTTATTCAAATTGTTAACTATAAACACTCCGAAGGGCTTATTTCAATTTTTACAGTTACCAATGGGTCTTACTAGCTCTCTAGCAATTTGGAAAAAATTTTTGGAACAAATATTAAGTGGTATTGATGGTGTCACTGTGTTCATTGATGATATTGGTGTTACAGGGGAACGGATGAAATTCATTTAACAAGGCTAAAACATTTCTTAGAAAGGTTACGTAAATATAATATTAGGATTAATAAAGATAAATCAATTTTTCTGGCTGACCATATTACATATTGTGGTTATAAAATTGATAAGCAAGGTATTCATGAAAAGCGAGATAAAATTGAGGCTATTGTCAATGCTCCTAGACCAATTAATGTCTCACAAGTTAAAGCTTTTTTAGGCTTAGTCACATAATATTCTAAATTTGTACCAAATTTATCTACAATTGCTCATCCTTTAAATCAATTGCTCAAAATGAATGTGAAATTTATATGGTCTCCTGTTTGTGAACAAGCATTTAAAAATATAAAAAATGAAATTATTTCAGAAAGAGTTCTTACACATTTCAACCCTAAATTGCCTTTAGTGTTAGCAACTGATGCTTCTCCATATGGTATCTCTGCAGTTCTTTCGCATGTGATGCCAGATAACGTGGATAAACCAATTGGTTTTGTGTCCAGAACGCTTACTAATGCAGAAAAAAAGTATAGCCAGTTGGATAAGGAAGCACTAGTTATTATCTTTGGACTAAAGAAAATTTTTCAATATTTATATGGTAATAGGTTTACTTCATTTACAGATAGCAAACCACTCGTGTCCATATTTTCTCCAAATAAAAGTATTCCTGTTCTTTCAGCTGCTCGGATGCAAAGATATGCATTATACTTACAAGTGTTTAAATATGATATTCGCTATAAGAAAACATCCGAACATGGAAATGTCGATGCTCTTTCACGACTTCCATTACGTAGTGAAGATTTACCCCCACAATTAAATTCAAGTAATGTAATTGATGAATCTGAATTTTTTCAAATTAACCAAATTTCTACGTTGCCTTTAAACGCCAAATCAATTGCTGTAGCTACAAAATCTGATCCTTTATTACGTCAACTTTTTCATCATCAAATTTCTGGTTCTCCAATTCCTAAAAATTTACTTTTTGGTGGCAAACAAGAAGAATTTACTCTTCAACATAGTTATATTTTAAAAGCATGTAGAGTAATTATCCCAGAGGTTCACCGAAAACAAATTTTACATGATTTGCACTTTGGACATTTCAGTATAGTGAAAATGAAGTCGTTTTATTTGGTGGCCAGGAATTGACCAAGATATTGAAGATCTTGCACGGAATTGCACTACTTGTGTCAATTTAAAAAATAATCCTCCTAAGGTAGATACTCATCATTGGGAATGGCCTACAGCTCCATGACAATAAACTCACGTCGATTATTTTGGTCCGGTGATGGGTAAAATACTTTTACTTGTGGTTGATGCTCATATCAAATGGCCTGAAGTTTTTATTGTTCCTAATACAACGTCAGAACATGCAATTACTTGTCTTTCTTCTCTTTTTGCCAGATACGGGTATCCTATGTCTCTGGTATCTGATAATGCAAAACAATTTACTTCTGAAGAATTTGAGACATTCTTGAAGAATCATGGGGTTAAACATAGGTTTAGTGCTCCATACCATCCAGCTACAATCCAGCACCAGCTATGGTCAGGCAGAGAGATATGTACAAATTCTCAAACGAGGGTTAAAAGCCTTATCTTCTGAAGCTGGTACTTTACAGATGAAAATAAATAACTTTCTTTTACAATATAGAAAGATGCCTCATGTTACTACGCGGGAAAGTCCTGCATCTCTATTTCTAAAGCGATATCATCGTGTTTTAAAATGCCAAAGTTACAGATGAAATTCTTTGAAAAATTTTATGAACTTTTTGAATGTATTTGCATATATGCTAACTTTCACGTTCAATAGTGTTCAATTATGTCAACAGTGTTCAATAGTGTTCAATAGTGTTCAATTAACACGTTCAATAGTGTTAATTTTATTACATGATACATGCATTAAACTTCTGATTTTAGAGAGAAATTCGATTTATCTTTGAAAGTAGAATTTTGTATTAGTATTTTCTATGTTATGCTACTTTTTTCAGTTTAAAAGTACATGTGGTAAAAGAACAAATATTTTCAATACCGTTTTCAAACCAATCTCAATCTTGAAACAAGGAAAGTTACTTAAAATTTCTTTGATATCTTCCTAATATTGTGCAAAAATCCTTTGTTTAAAAAGATATAATTACATTGAATTAAGAAAAGCATTGAAAAATAGTTTTTTTAACAGTACGTTCAGAAGAATAACGCTTAAAGGAAATATATTATATTTTTAATAAATATTGAAAAAAAAAAGAAAAAAAATACAATATTATAGTATGAGAAGTCACATTATATTGAATAAAAGTTGAAAGTAATAATAAAAAAAAACTTTAATGTAAATAGTGTGACGCTTGAAGGTTCACAGAAAATGTTTCAAAATATTTAAAATGATTCATGTAAAATATTGTCCATATACATATATGCCAGATGAAAATAAGCATTAATTATGGGTTTTCTTAGAAAATATCTAATTTTACATAAATTCTTTAAAGAACTTTTCTGGAAGTTTCAAATATTTCCTAAGTAATTGGAGCACGAAAATTACAAGTGGGAAATTGAACGTCTAACGTGACAAATGAGGTGCGTTTGTACTATAACTAGTTTTATAAATATTAAGATCTTGGTACAATAGCTATTACAGTCTTATACAAAAATGCATGAATACAAAGTGCAGATTTTCATATTACAGATATTAATTTTATTTTATGAAATTAAGTTTCAATACACTTTTACTAACAATTAATTACAATGCTGTTACACTAAAATTATACTAGGGGCAAATATCCAATACAAGACAATGTAAAAAAGTTCAGAGTTATTATTTCACTGAAAAAATGAATTATATCGTTTGTTATTACGTGACATGATTAACATCTGTAATAAAATAAGTACACTTTAAGTTGGCAAAATTTTATCTTTTGTTGACATTTACTGAAAACTCAAATGGGAAACTTAAGCTTAGCTTTGAACATTTCAAAACTTGAAATCCATATTTAGACTCTTTTGTTTATTTTATCTATTTTATTAATATCTTTTTCTCCGGAAACATCTATCCAAACAAATGTCGGTAGATTATATGATTGCTCTAATTAAGCAATTTCAATATACAAATTATTTTTTTTAATTCCGTATTACGGAAATAATATGACTCCATCTTAAATATAATATAATATCTATGACAAACTAGAATCATTACCTATTATGGGATATCATTGAATTAATTACGTATGATATGATTTAATAGAATGAAGAAAACTTTTATTAATATATTTTTAAGTTTTTATTCGATTTTCCTAAAATATGAAATGACTGGACAAAATTCTGCAACGATTATATGTTATAAATTTCAAACCATTCGGTTGGGTAATTTTTGCGCTGTTATATGCGGACAGGCAGAAAGACGGACGGACCAGAAGACGACTATAGGTGCTACGAATTTTTATAATTACGAACACACCTAAAAATAATATAACTGAATATAGAACCGTCATGTTTTTGTTTAAAATACAAAAATAACTACAATGTGTTTAAAGTATCAACTCTACCAAACAAAATTGAATTCAACACTCTACGTGTTAGGTTGTGGCTCACAATATATGTCTTCTCAGCTAATGAATTACTGCGGTGATGTTAGTTTTCTATCAGATGAAGATTCTAATTCCGAGTGGAAGCACTGTTAAAAATTTTTTAACAATATCATAAATATTTTTTAAGGGGACAGCGGCCATTCAAAATCATGAAATGTGGCTGAAAAATTGATTTTTTTATATTTGAAGAATTATGAAACTAGATGCTCAAATTTATCTGATGCAAAAAGAATTTTTCAATTCTGAGGCTTCTTTGCACAGGTATGATCTTTTATTTTTGTTAAAACTCTACATATTTATACAGTTTTTTAATTAAAGTGCTGTTTTATCAAAAGTGAAAATTTTGCACATTTCTAACTTTTGAAACGTTCCATGCGCATTCTTAATTTTTAGATTCTTTTGAAATTTATTCTGTATATCCTCTATATATTAATGAATAAATGTTATCAGAAAAAAAAGTATCTCAGGAGTATTTTACTGTTCAAATATGGGCGCATATGAAAAAAGTAACTATTTTTTAAAAACAAGGTATAATTATGAAAATATATTTTTTTCTGATTATACATTCAGCGAACATTGACAATTCATGCCAACATCCATTCTAATATATAAAAAGTACCTCATAAATAAATATTGTCTTATTTTATGCAAAAGAAATTCGCATGGGGCATTTTAAAATACGATAATTTTTTGTGAATTTTAAATTTAAAAAATTGAATAATTTAAAACGTTTTATTATTTTAACACCAAATTTTGAATATGACTATTTAAGCTTGTCATTAACTAGTCGGCCAATTTTCAAATGTATCCATTCAAAATTCTAGGATTTGGTTTTAAATGTCCACTGTCCCCTTAATTATGTGTCGAATTTGAATTTTTTGTAAATATTACTGATTTTGCACATAACGAAAAATTTAAAAAAAAAATTAAATTAAACATAATTACAAAAATAACTCCAAACATAATATGGAGAATATTTATACCAAATAGAAAGAAATGCTACTTTTGTAAACTATAGAAGTTTAGAGATGCATTAATGTACACCAAACAGACATTACTTTAAACTAACTATTTATTTATTTATTTTTAAATGTAATACGAAATTGCCATTTTAGCAATAATTTTATAAATAATACTGTTAAATGTCAAGATGTGCCAGTTACATAGTTTTATGCATCAGACTTTTAAAATGAGTAGCGAAAAATTAATACTCTGTGGCGACTCATACGTCCAGGGTTCTCTAGCTGCTGCTGCTGCTATGGACAATCTCTCATAAGTCTAACCTACTCTAGATCTGAGTACCAGTGGCAACCCATTCATGCAGTCACTCTAGCTGCTTCGGCTGTTAACAATTCTCACCAGCTCGACCTACTGGAACTGAGAATAAAAGCACTCTAACATCCCATGACAGTCGACTTTCGAGTTTTCGGCGCCACACTTCGATGGTTATGCTTTTCGATGCGAGTTTTGCTGATTGCTGAATCGGCATAGTTTATAAGATGCAACATCTCTGGAACTGGACTCATCTATTAGTTTCTTTTGTGAATGGCAACAGTTTAATGAACTTTTATTTAAACTGGGATTTTAGGGTGCTGGGTAGGCTAAGTGTCAGGTCTAGTTTTAGTTTCGGCGTCTGCTGGTAGTAGGATTTTTCGTATTGTTTCACCTTTTGTAGGAGTCTGGTACTTGTGGAGTATCACAGCTTTATAGAGATAAAAAGCTGCTCACCGGGCCCATGGGCCAAACCAACAACAAAATAACTAGGATTTTCGTTGTACAAGACAGAGCTCTCTGCAACCCAAAAACGATGGTTTTCAGTATTTCTTTTTCTGTGCAAGGCACACATTTTGTTTTTACAAAATTCTAAATCTTATGCTTATGAGGTTAATAAAGAAGTTTGTTTAACCTACATCACTCTGGAATGTCTTCGCCAAACTTCTACACGCAACTACATTGAGCTGTCGGGATATTTTGGGATAACTTCTTTAAAAACATTCTTTCTCCGCATCGCCTAAAACTCAAATAAAACTTTAAAACGTAATATGTCGAAATAAAAACATTCATGTATTTGACAAATTCGTGGATCAGAAATATCTGAAACCCCTGACAATATTTCAAAATCTATTTTTATCATAATTATTAAAATTACAATATTGATTTTTATGTAAAAAATTAATACGATACTAACATTACTAAATTTATAAATAAAAATTATAATGTGTTCCAATAACACACTTTCAAAATTACGTTTTTGTAACATATTATAAAAATAAAGCGAAGAAAAATATTGAAA
Source organism: Maratus michaelseni (assembly GCA_963931845.1). Lineage (NCBI taxonomy): Eukaryota > Metazoa > Arthropoda > Arachnida > Araneae > Salticidae > Maratus > Maratus michaelseni. Next base: position 418,165,628 of record OZ007587.1, on the reverse strand, counting down.
ATATTAACAATTAAAATATGATTTAAAAAACTGCGTAAAACGAGTACATTTGACTGCATATACCAAATTATGTGAATTTAAATAAATATAAATATTTCTGTTAAAACTGTCAAAACTGTAGCTTATTAAATCCTTATACTCGAATTGAAAAATTAATAGGGCAAAGTAAAATCAAAACTGTTAAATATATAAATAAAAAAATTAGTTATATAAAAATTGGTAAATAGCACATTAAAATATTGTATAAAATTGTCACACAGCCTCTCTACATCAGTGCTAATGTTACATTTAAATATTTTAAATTTCAAAAAAATCTTTTTGTTTTCAGTAAAATATTCAAAAATGTCTTAAAAATATTTCTGACGTACGAGATAATTTGGATAATAAACGAAAAAGTTTACAATTGTTTTTCCCAAAAAATTTGAAAAAATTGAAAAACGAATATTTTTTAAGTTGTTACACAAATTTTATTCTAAATTTTAAAAACTGTAGTTGAAGTTACTTAATATAATGTCAACTCTATATATATATATTTTAATTCATATTACCCATTTACATACATTAAAAATAATGTTCACATATAGAACTCATGTCGATGTCATTTACAAAGATATACTTAACTTTCATCCAAAGAGGAGAATTCAGTCCTTTGAAACTATTCATATGTGCCTAAAAATATTTTCACTCACCTTGAAATAGGTACAGAAAAATCAGAGATTAGCAATGATGTAATGCTCACTACAATCGACAACAGATGGCGTCATCTTTCAAATTTTGAAAGGACCGAGTAAGCTAGAATAACATCAAGAGCCGATGAGGAAGGTCAGTAAATATATCCCTGAAGGGAATGCGTCACGGCTACGGGTATTTCAATCAGGAGTGCAAAAGGGTGTGTGAACGAGTACATTTGACTGCATAAATGCCCCTTTCTTTTCCCCCGATATTTCCATCCCCTCCCGTAAAGCTGACATCAAGCCAAACTGAAGTTACCCAGCTAAGTCAGTAAAAATGTTTTTTAGACACATATGAACGATTTTAAATGACCGACTTCTCCTATTTAGTAGAAATTTAAGTATATCTTTGTAAATGACATCTACATAAGTTCTATATGTGAATATTGTTTTTAATGTCTGTAACTGTGTAATATGAAGTAAAAGTATATGTTTAAAAAGTGTAATTTACTAAATGTCAAAATTAAAATCATAAAAAATTTCAATACTTACTTCTAAAAATGATATTTCCACTACACTATTTAGAAGGTAAAATGTATAGCGTACGTATATTCTGTTATTGCATCTAGTGCAGAATCTTGCAAAAGATAATAAAATTCAGTTTCAGGAAAATTAGTGTTCCTGTTGTTTGATTGACCAACCCGGTCGTAACCAACCTGTACTATACATTAAAATTGCTTAATGTCTATTACAGGTTGGTTAAAAAATGGCCCGATTACTAATGAACATAATTATATATAGGTAAGTGAGCTAAACGTGGCCATAGTTAAACTTTGAGGATTTTTTTTCTGGTTGGGTGTGTGTGGCTGAATTTTTGTTTGTAAAATTTTACACTTATCTCTAACACATATCAAGTATACTTTCTTTGTAAAATAAAATGTAATTCTTTTTATAATACAAATTCAAAATAGTAGCTTGTGGGCCACCTTTGGGGCATAGTCATCGAAAGATAGTCCACGTATTAAAATTACTTTTAAAATGTTAAAAAATACTCGGCAAACTATTTTACTTACTATTATGGTCTGGTAATTCTTTCTTTCTTTTGATATCTTTCGAGTTTTTCTTCTTAATCTTCTTATCTTATGACACAAAAAGACGTTTAAGAATTTTTTGTGTGCGGTAGTTCAGGGATTTTCTTCTGGGAGCTACTGACTTTTTCTGAGTGATCGCTGTTGTTAACAGTAAATGGTAATAAGTTGCTTCAGATATTTATGTAGAAATTTTGCAAATCACCCTTACTGCACTTATTTTCACATTTATTTTCTAAAATGGCCACCTTGGGACCATGCGAATGCTCGTCATTTGAACGACGTAAAAGCATTAATGTGATACATTTCTTAGAAATGAAGAAAATGTGGTTAAAGAAAGAGAAATAAACTTTCAGAAAACGTATTATAACTCAAAGTTCTATGAATTAAAACATGTGTAAACTAAAATATCTTCTTACCTGGAAATTAGAACTTCTTCTCAAAAGTGAAATTTCCTCCATAAAATGTCGGAGGATCAAGATAATCTCTTTAAATTCAGCCATGTGCACTGCAGATACATGACTGACAATGCAGTAGCACCATCTGGTGACTAAAAATTAAATTAATTGACTTTTGAGGGGTGGGCTACCTTAGGAACACTGACCATCTTTGGCTCACCCACCGTAGAAATAAACGCTTTAAATGCAATACAGAATGGAATTTTGTTTGCATACTCCATAACTGTTCTAAGTGATTCCTATTAGTTATACAGCTCCTAGTAGTCATTAAACATTCCAATGCGCCGTTACGCCAGATATTGTGAATGAATTAAAGGTGTGCCAAAAGAATGCACTATAACAGTGTACATACGAACATGCTTCTATCTGTTGTGAAATGAAATACATCATGGATATTTTCTGAGTGTCTAAAAGGATTCATTTAGAACAGTTGTGAAGTACGAAATAAAATTATAGGATGTCATACGTACCTGCAAACGTTCAAAAAATACTTTTTTATTGCATTTTTTGAAAGTACAATTAATAAAGATTATATACTTCTTTTTAATTTCCAAAGGGTGTAAAGTAAAAAGATTATAAAAGTAAAATAAGTTTTATTAGACTGTTGACATATGTTTCAGCTCAATTTGAGCCATTATCAAAACAAACTAAAATTCTCTATAAATGCACAGTCTATGAAGTTATTTGAAACGCGATCATTTAATTTATCACATACATTTTTAAAAAAGTACGCACGGTAATTTTATTTTTTACTTTGATGCTTATTTCCATATTCGTAACCATGGTGTAACACGAACCAATTTCAGAAAATAAATTATGCTGCATCGTTACATATTATATTTTTACGTGTTACATATCTCTATGGTTTCTCTTATAATGGACTGATAGTATAGATTGCAGGGGAAAATTATTTTTATTGAAATCATTTTTGATGGTTTCTTTTTTATAGAATCTTGCCAGGGCTGTGTTTTTTCTGTTATGCTTAATATCAAATTTTTAAAACGTACGTGAATTAAATGACTGCGTTTCAAATAACTTCATAGACCGTGAATTTATAGAACATTCTTGTGTGTTTTGATAATGGCTCAGATTGAGCTCAAACATATGTCAATAGTCTAATAAAACCTATTTTAATGTTTATAATCTTTTTATTTTACACCTTCTAGCAATTAAAGAGAAGTATATAATTAGAAGGTGTTATTATTTGTTATATTTCGTAAAGATTATTTAGTTACATTTTCTAGTCGATATGATAAATATGAAGAAAATTGCATGACTTTAATTTATTTTGCTCTATCATTCTAAGATCTACCATTATCTCAATATTATGTTTCTAAATCACGATCAATCGAACAAATATCAACCAACCTTCTTAAAATTTAGACCAAGTTTTAGAAACAATATTATGTAGAGATCAATCGTTCCGTTTGGCTATCTGATGAACTTTTTCTATTTTTATTAAAAAAATCAATGTTCAAACTTTTTTCGAAAGTTATTATTTTAAATTTGAATGGCCGCCACTTTGTTCAAAATTACTTTTTTTTTTCAAAAAACGAACGATTGCTCTGTAGTTGTAACTGTTTGGATTAAAGATATTATGAATTTTATAATTTCAGATAGTTTTTGACTGAGTTACAGACCAGGAGGCGGCTGCACGGACAATCACCTCAACGAGTTCACGGCTGAAATTCCAGAATTAGTTAAAACGCGATTCGCATATTAAAACGCAATCGGTATGCCAAGTCATATCTTGGTGGAAAACACATTAAAACCCGATTTTAGCGGTTGGCTCGTAGGTTTACCATTGTGTTTTCCTGCACCCAAAGTTATGAAAACATGGAGGACTGGGAGCAGGAACACACAATGGTAAACTTACGAGTCAACCGCTAAAATCGGGTTTTCGGGTGTTTTCCACCAAGATATGACTTGGCAGACCGATTGCGTTTTATTATGCGAATCAGGTAAACTAATTCTGAAATTTCAGACGTGAACTCGATGAGGTGATTGTCTGTGCTGCCGCCAACCTGTCTATTATGGTGATCACCGTTGTCGGTTACCAGTAAGACATCATTTAGTGGAGACACAGCCCTAGCAGACCCGATCCTTGGAGGGGACCGGGTCTGCTGGGGACACCCAACTGTGTTTCGTCATTAAAAATCGATTTTGTTTTGTTTAAGGTTTAATAAACATAACACAAAAAGAGTTTTTTAAATATATTGTTTCATTTCCCTAAAACAAATTCCCCAAATCACATTTTTTTTTCAGTTAAGTGTAACTCCTAAAACGTTTCTCTGTATTCTGCTAAAATCGTATTTCCAATCACAGGTTACAGCGAAGTTATTGTATTTTGTAATAGTGTCATTTGGTATGAATCATCAAGTCTACTTCATTATATTAACTAATCCTTTAAATTTAGCGAAGTATGTAATAGTTTTCTAGGAATTGTTTGTAACTTATTTAATAAATAAAAAATATCTTCGACATGATGCTTTTGTCAGAAAGAAAAAGATATAAAGCGCATTTATCTTCTTTTAAGTCAAAGAATTAGGTACGCAATGTAAAAATTTTACAAAAAAAGATAAAAACATTTGAATACCACCGAAATCAGAACTATAATTTTATCAAAGAGGGAAAGATAAAAGCATAGATTTTATAATCAATTTCACATGACGAAAGAGAAAATATCCTAAATAAAATAAAAGAACTTCAAAAACCAAAAAATAAGCCAATAAATTTTATTCTGTTTTGCGTCTTTGATTTCCCTTATAAAAGTTTTGTTCTTTTCCTCTAAGACAAAACAGTACAGAAAAAAAAAACCTTACAAATATAGTTCTTTCTTCATGTAGGTCAATCTAAAAAGCGATTTTCATGTGTATCGATTTTTTAGATAGTATAACTTTCCATTTCAATCTTTTGAAATAAAATTTTATGCATAAATATTAAAATACTTCGATGGTCTCACCTCTTATGTATTATAACCTACTTTTTCCTATTTTCTGCTGCCACACTCTTAGCGATAAATTTCTCAAATTTTATCTGAAATATTGTCTCCATCTATTGTCTCGATATAATCCCTCCAATTTTCTGCTATTTTAATTGAAAATTGCAATTATTGAAATTGGCTTTACACTTACTTTATCCATATTTCATTGTTGTTGTTATTTTTTTCTTTCATGTTAGAAATATCCTGTATTTTGATAAAATTTATTAGCATTCATTTGTAATTTTTTATACTTAAAATAGCATAAATGTGCCCGTGCTCTTTTAAGCTCAAAAATCTCAAATCCTTTTAATATGTATTTAAATAAAAAATAATTTTAATTCAAACGTGAAATAATGCATTAAATACAGGTTAATCGGAAACTATTTAGCAAAATTTTAAAAGGTGGTAGACGGAACTAAAATAAGCATTTATTTAAATAGAATGCGTGTCAGTTTTTGACGCGCATAAGGGAACATAGGTGGCGATTATACGCTGTCTTTGAATCCACCATTCATTTTTTTTCTTTGTTATTATATATAAGATTTATTATCATTCACTTGTAATTTTTTATACAGGGTTATTCTAAATGATGGACCCATTTTCAAAAAAAATTATTTATTAAAGTACAAATCCAAAATGAACAATCTTTATACCAATAAAAAGAGGAAATTTCAAAGTTTTTTTAAGACATTATAAATGTTCAATGTGTCCACCGTTTGCTTCACGGCAAACATCTACTCGATAGCCAAACTCGTCCCAAACACGAGAAAGCGTATCTGCTGTTACTGAGTGCACGGCTTTCAAAGCGGTGATGGTTCCAAAGGCGGCCGGTAGAGGTCGCGGGGCAATAGGCCGCGATTTTGTTTCACTGTCACTAGTGAGTGAGATGGCTACTGTGGAGCACAAGGTTTTCTGCGTTCTTGAGTTCGCAAGAAATGAGCAAACGGTGGACACATTGAACATTTATAATGTCTTAAAAAAGACTTTGAAACTCCCTCTTTTCATTGGTATAAAGATTGTTCATTTTGGATTTGTACTTTAATAAATACAATTTTTTTGAAAATGGGTCCATCATTTATAATAACCCTGTACTTAAAACAGCATAAATGTGCTCTTGTTCTTTTAAACTCCAAAAGCTCGAATCCTTTTAATACGTATTTAAATGAAAAATAATTTTAATTCAAACGTGAAAAGACACAATAAATACAGGTTAATTGGTAACTATCTGGCAAAATTTTAAAAGGTGGTAGACGGAACCAAAATAAGCATTTATTTAAATAGAATACGTGTCCGGAAATGACGCACATAAGCGCCAATAGATGGCGATTATAAGCTGTCTTTGATTCCACCATTCATTTTTTTCCTCCGTCATCAACGCTTAAACGTGCCATGAAAGACATTCTATGACGGAAAAGGCTTGTTTCGTTTCCCTGTAACCCCTTTAAAATTTCGCCATATATCATTCATAAAATATATCACTTCTAAAATAAATATGAGTAACTTCAGATGGAAATCTTAAAACGATCTTTTTTAGGGTTTCGTTCATCTCACGAAACCCTATTCGTCCCGCTATGTTTTCTGTCCGTCACAGAGCCGGTTTTCAGAAACTATATAACTTACAGACTTGAAATTTTGTATGCTTATAGCTGAATATCTACAATGAAGCTGAAAATCATAAAATAAAAAAAATCGTATTATTTTAATATAGAGAGATAAAAAACCAAACATCTAACAGCCCTTTCCTATTAAATTTAAGCATTTTTCGTTAAGCATTTTTCGTTATAGCACTTGCCAACAATTAAAAATCCACAATAAAATTCTTTCTACAATAAGTAATTTTCTATTGAAATATTTCCACGTGAAAAATGAAAATGAAACAAAAAGTTTCACCAATTAAAAAAAGATTAATAGGACGTCATATTGGTAATAAAATGGAAATTTTCGAACATTTCTCAATAACACAAAGAGTATGACAATGTGTAAGTACAGAAATCAGGTTAATATGATGTCATTGGAGAATTAAAAAGAAAATTAATCTGACGTTATATTTGAAGTTTAACGGACTTTTTCAAATGTTTTAGAAAAATACAAAGAGAAGTATCAATATGAGCAATAGAGAAAGCAAGTAGATATGACGTCAGCAAGTGAATATAACGTCATATGAGTTTGAGGAACGTATTGAATCATGATAAAAACCCGATTATTACCATATTGATAAATCGATAAATGAATAACTGACCAATCTGTGTAACTTAACTATTATTACTGGAAAGTGTAACTTCAATGAAGAAGAAACTAACTAATTCGACCCATTTTGGAATAATCTTTGTATAAGTCGAATACAACTTGAATTATACTATTAACAACAAACATTTAGAATTGATCAGTTTTTTCAATACAAATGACATATTTGATTGCAACTGCCTATTTTACTCAATATTGTTTAAATTACCTTCCCCGTCTTGCCCCAATGTATTGAAATATGTTGAAATTCTACGCTCCTTTTTCAGAATGTGGTTCAAGTGATCTATCAAGTAGCATTGAAGCATTTTTCTATCTACTCAGGATGAAAAACAGTAAAAAATATTTGGTTATATTTCATAAAGTAATTAGAATGTTAATATTTTTATTATAGAATTCCTCGTTATTCCCAGATATAGAATCAAATGGAAATCAGATTATAAAAGGGAGGCATTTAGGTATTTAATAATTATATTTTTTAATACATATTAAGTTTTCCATTCTTAATTAATATGCATATTTTTTAACACCATGGTAGATACACTATTTTTAAATGTTTTATTAGCAAGTAATAGGGTAGAAACTTGGTAATCCAAATCAGCTTAACACGATATTTGTTTAACTCGACATGATTATTGATCTACGGGAAATGCCAAATGTCAATAATTGTTTTTAACAACTATTGCATAACTTTCCAGCTTTACATGAATTAATTTCAGTTTTTGTCTAACATAATAATATTGTTCTCTGTTTATGCATACCTTTGTTTTAAATTATTTGAAAATAAAATTTGTTTAGTCTTCTCTTGATTATATATTTTAGCATTAATATAGGTAAAAAATGCTCCTTATATCGGTATGACTTTTACGGACACAATTATTATTTTTCAGTGATTTTAATTTTATGGAAGTTCAAATACAAAAATATTTTTAAACATTTTCGTAAATAATACATAAGAAACCGTTTTCTATAACAGGATCAACGTTTTTTTTTTTTTATAGAATAAAATGTAAATTTTGAAATTATTAAAAAATCAGACTTTCTTGATTAAATTTCATATTTACCATATTTCCTAATTTATGCGTCTAAAAGTAACTGTAAAATTTGTGAAAGTTAATCATTTAGATTTGTAAAACAATACATTAGAATAAATGTAAAAAGAATATATGAAAAAGAATATATTATATAAAATAAAGATAATTTATCATAAATGCAATTTCGGAATAATTAATATTTCATTTTTTAATTTTGAATGAAAATTTAAAAATTTCAATATTTATATAAGATACATTCACAGTTTTATATTTTGTTAAATACTTGCATCTGCCCGTTTATTATATTTGAGGGGGTTAACCCGTAATAACAGAGGTGTAATATTCAATGTAACATGGGACATGCAGTCACAAAGACATCATACATTTAAGGATCCAATCAAGCTCTTTTAATTAAATAGTAGAATAGATTTTTATAGATGTCTAATTTGAACAATAACCAAACGGATAAAACAAAACTATTCCAGTTTTCTAAGAAATTTTTGCACAGAAAACATTTTTTAAAACAGTGTGGTCACACCTCTAAGAAGAATATCTTTATTCGCTTAGACGACACAGTGCTGTAAAAGGAAATTTACTAAAGATTTAAAAAAAAACTTCGCAATATACCATGATAAAAATACTTACAAAAATCCAAGCTGAAATAGAAGCATTTAAATATTGCGTTTAATGTAATAAACAATTGACAAATTTTTATAATAATGACCAATATATAATTATAACTTTTGTATTTATCAGTTATAAAAATTTTCGAGACATTTTAAACACATTTCTATATTCTAAATAACAATGCATAATCAATGCATTTATTTTGGAGAAAATATTTCGTAATAATAAACAAACGCGAGTTTCATTATTATGTTTTGCATACTAAGGAAGTTGAATCCATGACCATGTTTTACAATATTGGAAAAAAAAAATGAAAAAAAAAAAGTTTTTCGGAACAGATATTATTCTCCACAAACAATGCATTAAATGTACATAGTGAAGGATATTGAAAGTTTTGACCTGGAAAACACTAAACACTATGTCAAAAAATTTTAAATGATTTTGAGATTTTTATTATTAACTTACTCCAAAGTTATTGTAAAATACCTGTCAATATACCTGGTAATTTATATTTACACTGAACGAAATCTTTAAATGCTTTTGATATTTCCTTGGATTTTTTAAAACTCTTTTATCACGATAAAATGATAAGAATTTGTAAATACTTTAGAAAATTACTTTAAATTATATTTATTTTAACGCTATAATTCATCTACGAGATTTTAAATATCTTGCAAGCACAGTTTTGTTTCCGATGTGTCACGTCATGATTCCGCCACACCACCCATCTTTGTATATTCAGCTTATTTTTTAAACAAATGTTATTCAACAAAATTAAATACAAGGAATATCTTACTATATAATTAATAATATCATCACATACAATTGAAACGAATGAGATACATAAAACTAGATACAATATTCTAAAATATTACGTATTTTCATTTCGTCGTTAATCTAACAATAACAAATAAATAAACTAAATAAACGATATAATAGTTTAAATGATAGTTAAGCATTTTTTTTAAATATTAAGTCAAAAATTGTGAAATATTAGATGAACAATATACTAACAAAATATTCACTACTATGAAGAAACATTCATAATATCAAATGCAAGAAATTTTCACGGTATTGTGCATAATATAATTTTTTCAGCTCCATCAGCATAATTCTAAAAATGTATACATTTTAATAATTTTAAAAACGCAGTTTGCGTGTTACATTCGTAAATCTGATATAACAAAAACATTAATGTACACTAATATACAATATTATACACTAATATTTGAATAATCACTTTAAATCATTCCAAATAAATATTCTATTTAACAAATAATCCAATTTTTTCTATATTTATGTGTCATAGTATTTTAAAACATGGAGAATATCATAAATGAAAAACAGAAAAACCATAGTACTTTTGCGAATAGATATACATTTTTTAATTGTATGAAAAGATAAAGCGATAAATTAGTACAAGAATATACATTGTATTTAAAATATTTTAGTTTCATTTAAAAAAATATACATTTATGTGAATTTCTGAAATTTTCTTCTATATATTTTATTCTGAAAGAATATTTTAATTTAGTACTTACAAATATTTTTGTTTGTATTAAACTGCACATTAGATTGTCAGTAATGAATTTGTTTTAAATAATATAGGCTCATATTAAAATACGTGTTTTGAAACGAAACAGATTTTTATTATAACAAAAATCCTCTCTTTATACATATTATACATTTAAAAAAAATGTGTTGTTGTGCATAAGAAAGTTAAATAAATAAAATTTAAAAATACGAGGGCACTTCGAAAAGTAAAGACAGAATGGCTTGCATTCCTTAAAAAGAAATATTTATTTAGAAAAACGTAAGTTACATCTTATTAACTGGATTATTTATTATTTTTCGACATAATCACCCCCGTTACCCAAACATTTGTTAAGTCGGGGCACAAGCTTTTGTATTTCACAGTCATAGAAGGTTTCCGCCTGTTGTCGGAACCACATTTCAACTTCATCTTTGATCTCATCATCGTCGTGGAATTGTCATTGACACTTCCGGTATGATCTGATGCAATTCTTTCAATTTGAGACGTCTATTCGCACGAATTGCTTCCTCCGTTCTCTGAAGAAGGGCATCAGAGATCACAGATGGCCGACCTGTTCTTTGTTCGTCATGACCATCGGTCATCAAATGACGACACCATTTCGTTACATTTTGTCGATTCATAATGTTCCTATAAACAGAAACACTTTCTTTGTGAATATCCGCTGGTCGCTGACCTCTTGCATAAAGAAAACGTATGGCGGAGCGCACTTCGCATTTGGCGGGATTCTGAATCGGCGGAACCATTTTAAACACGACCTACTCCAACCAGAATCAACGTTGAAATGCCGAACGACCGCGAGGAGAAAGCTAACGGTTCAAGGTTAACACCTGTGTTGCCAACTTGCTTGCGAAAACTTTTATTTTCCTCCGGCGTACGGTGTATCTTTACTTTTCGAAATGCCCTCGTATATAAAAGTTTCGAGTTATATTGTCCATAAATGTTATTTATAGCATTATCAAGTCATCCTTCTTTGTCTTTAACATAAGGAAAAGCTAGGAGAGTCTGCGCACAATTCAAAAGAATAACAATAAAAATTCTAAATATAAGTTTTTTGCTAAACTATCAAATATATAATTTTTACTCCATTTGTTTTTATGCATTTCCATTGCCATTTTGTTGTTATGTAGCAATTTAATAGAACAGTTGTAATAAAGACAAAAAAGTTATTTTGCGCAATCTACTCTTACAGGGTTGGTGTGATTGCGCACATGGGTAGGAGAGATTGTTACTAATAATAACTGCAATTAAATTGTTAACAATAATAATTACACTTAAATGACATTGTTGTAAGGTTTTTGTAAACAAATATTATTGTATTAGGAGTAAATATTTCAACCTAATGATTAAAGAATGAGAAAAAGGAAATAATTTTAAAAACTATTAAAAAATTTTAATTAAAGGAAAAAAAATAAAGAATAAAAAAAGCAAGTCCAGATAAGATTACACAATAACATTAAGTTACTTGATAACACGTTTAACTTAAAATTAGTTCATTTTCATTTTTCATTTTTTATGCAAATTTACCTATAAGTCTCCTAACATGGAAACTAATGGGAGCACTGCGCCATCTCTCCTAAGTAGCAGATGCGCAAACTCTCCAAATTCGGTAGGAGAGATTGCGCGGCCTTTTATTTAAACATGGCTGTTACTAAAACGAACCGTTGATATTCACACTGTTAGTGTAGATTAGTAGCTTATGAGAAATCGTTTAAGTTAAACATATTTTGCACTACATTCTATAGAAATTCTGATGAATAGCTATGAAAATTCAAGCACTTACATTGGGAAAACAAAACAAAATAACAACGCTTTATCTTAGACGCTCAAAACAATCAACGTTCGCTTTCAAGTAGACACTCCACTACTGCTGTTGTACAACTACCTGGAGTCGCTGCGCGCTCACTCTACTCCTTCGCCCAGAACCTCTATGTGCGCAATATCTCCGACTGCGCCATCTCTCCTGTCTTCACCTTATGTTGTGCTTCGTCGAACATTTGTACACACTAAAATACCTAGAATGGGAGGAAACTAAAATGTTTTTTGGAATAAACTCCTAGACTGGTAAAAGAGAAAAAAGATTGTTCTTATGTAACATTATTTACTGTAGCATATAAATGTTACATATGAAAATGAATATATCTTCCTACTATGCGTATCGTATAATTTTTGTTGAAGGAACATTTAAACAAATTTGGTAAGATATATTTTACATATGAAAAAAAAGTGAATCGCTAGCCATTTTATTTCATTTTATTTTAGAAAAAGATGAATTTATCAAATTATAGTTATATATTTTAGGATTGATAACCATCCATTATATTATTATTGAATTATAATGGAAATAAAATAGAAACACGATATTCTAGATATTATGATAGGTTGACATTTCTAAGTTAGTAGACAGATGTATGAATGCGTGTGCTTATTAAACAAAAAAGAATCTCCATCTCACACACGCATACACACACACACACACACGCATTCATAAACACTGAAATATAAATTTTCTTGTCAATTTTGTATGATATAGAAGACTTTATCCAAATGACATATTTAATTTTCAAACTGACAAGCATACATATTTCTTGTACCTTGATTTAATAAACTTATATACTTGTGTACATTAAAGAAGTTAATTTCTAATTTGTAATTACATTCTTCTAAATTTAATTAAAAAAAAAAAAAAATTGTCTCAGGCATGCGCAGAAGTTACCGCGTAATCACTTTAGGTATTACATTCCTAAAAGTTGCAATAATTTACAGAAATATAATGTTATAATCTTCATGAAGAATGTTTTAATTTTTGTCAATTGTTATTCCCTTGCCAGTTGTTAGTGTTTAGTCCCATGCACCGAAGTATAAGTGAGAGATTACTGTATTTTAATTTGTATGTTTATGTAATAGATTATTTAATTTTTGCAATAAGTAACTGGATACAGATTCGAAGTTATTATAATATAGTTAACATTTAATTATTTTTATAATTTTTTTGTATTAGATATTAGTTAAAAGATTCCCGACACCTAGCAGAACAATTATGGCATCTTATCTTAAAAAAGTAATATTTCCTTCATCATGCCGTTTTTGGAGAGAGGGAAACGCTACGAATTTTGAATTATTTTAAACAATATATATAACACAGATATGGTACTGTATGTTTATTAATAAGAAATATAAAATCTTGCGTTTTAAATTACCCAATTTCAGAAGATTTTAATAGGTGAAAAACAGCGATAAATATTATTGTGTTGTTAGCATTTAAATAATGGTTTCACCAAATTAGCGTGATGTCGCTGAGATAAAAATATATACTTAACGACTTAATTTGAGTGCTAAATTATTCATGTCACCAAACTTGATTAAACTAAACGATAATTTTCGGCGTTAATTTAGATTTTTAACATTATAATAACTTTGAATGTTGGAACCTTATAAAATTTATAAGATGTTATTACTAAGTGCATACAATCCATAAGGAATTCCACACCGTGCGAAAACAGTAGTTTTTAATTTAGACTCGTATACTATTGAAATTTACTTAGCTGGCGACCATTCCCCATTCTCTCATACTCTCAAAGGTGTATAGTTATTTTAAAATGTATATTCTTTTTTTTTTACTGCGGTATACTGTAACCTCTATTTCTGGAAGTTGCTAAAAAAAGCAAAATGAAAACTGCAACTAAAAAGAAACAAAATTATGTTCCAAAAAGTAAATTGTTCAGCGAATTCTCAAAACATAAACCTATATTTTAAAATATTCCATACTCATTTTAGCAAGTTTTTCAAAATAATCAGAATATTTAAGTATGATAAAAGACAAATCATTCCATACTACCCTTTCATCAAAGCAGATAAGCTGGAAACAGAAGATTCTATAAAATTTCTTTTAAGATGAAAAGCAAACTTTTAGCTACAGAAAATTGATTTAAAATGTAAAAACTTTAAAAAAAAAATCAATAAACTTTTACTTATTTTCATAGAAAGACTTATACTCTATGATTTTCCTTATAAAACTTTTGATCTTTTTTCTCTTTGATAAAGAAGTACAAAAGTTTAAAAAATTCACTTCTATTTCATGTGCAGAAAACTGAAAAGCAATTTTCATAGGTAACAAATATTCTAGATAGTTTACTTTACTGCTTTAATCTTTGGAGTCAAAAATGTAATGCATGAATTTTAATGTTCTATAAAAATGGCATTTATGTTACATTTTATATTACTTGCATCAGAAATTATGAATTAATATTTCAATATATTGCATTTTCTTTTCTGTTAGTAGTTAAAGCAGTTTTTAAAATATAAGATACCAAAATATTATTTTCACTTTTGACTTCATATTCAATTATCATAAGAATTTATGATGAGCTTGTATCTAAATTATATAATTTTTAAGCGTGCTTCTTATTTGAAAATTTTTATGTCAGTTACAAATATTTACATTTCTGATTAAAGATTAATAAAATAAGTATTTTATTTTTTTTTAGTTTCTGTTTTCTTGTACGTTAAAATGTTTAGATGAATGAGTCTTTAAATGCTGTAACAACTTTTAATTGAATCGGTTATATCTAAAACCACATAAGTCACAGAATCAGAACTTTTTTGGAATTTACTACAAAAATTGCATTATTCGAAAGTAAACGAATTTTTATGGCTTTCTTTGGGCTTATTATAAAGGATGGACTTCAAAGTTTGTAAAAATCGACAAAATTTTCTAATTTATGAATAATAAAAGAAGAATAACAGGCAAACTGTTCCTGACTTATGCTGTTTCAGCAAGAAACAATGTTAGTTGCTATTTAATTTGAACAAAACAGTCATATTAAACATATTTTTAATCTAAATTAATGAAGATAGTACTTATGCAGGAATGGTTTTATGTTTTATTATGGTATTGCATGGAAATAGTAATATGGTATCCGCATTTAATCTGGTATTGCATGGAAATAGTAATATGGTATTCGCATTTAACCTGGCATAAAAAATTGCATAAAAAAAACCACTTAATTCTCTGACTTTACGTCGTGTAAATAATGAACGAACAGTAGAAGGTATTGTTTGAAAAGGAAGGAATACACTAACTTATGTGGTTATTATCCAGATCATGGATCTACCTTTAAGTAATCATTTTCGACAAAAAAATATATATTTGAAAAAACATCTTGACTTATGTAGTGTTTGAAAGGCCCGATTCAATTATGTTCCTTATTTCTATTGACTTTCACTTGTTAATAATTTTTACATTTCTACAGAACATCGAAAACGAAAAGTTATGTTAAATGCTTTAATTCATAGTTATAATTTTTCATCATTAAAGAACGGAAAATCACAAAATTATAAAGAAAAGAAATTTAAAAAATATATAGAGATACAGTGAATCTCAAATAAGTTTGCTTTATTTTTTGAAAACTTATTTTTTATGACATTTAATGCTTGACAATTTTTCAATTGTATTACAGTATACTTTTTGTTACTTCCAAATATATACAAAAACGACAATCGTTTGGATTCACACATTTCTTCCTTTATACTGGTCATTAGAAAAATAATCTGATAACAATATATTTGTATTAAATAAAGATAATAATTTGTAAAATATTTTATTATAAATAACATAAAAGAAGACTTAACTTTACTTTGAAATAAGAATATTTGTGGCAAATTTCTTCTCAGTTTTGGCATATTAATTTATGTCAATTAAAATATCGCTTTACTTAAATATTCTATTAAACATAAATGTTTAAGTAAAACCATTACAAAAAGTATCACTTGTATTTTTACGAAAATCCCATGAAAACAAAATTTACTTTAAAAGAAAATCAGATCAGCATTTTATTTATGTCGGTTTAAAAGGAAAAATATTTCGCTATATAGCAGTGGAGTTCAAATCTCAAAATTCCAACCGATTCAGTTTTTAAAAATAAAAGAATAAATGTCCCTGTAAATGGACACAGAGACTACATACGGAGTTTCCACAGACTGAAGAGACTAAAAAAATGTGTAAAGATATATGATATATCTTGGTTCCCTGCAGAAAACTTTAATATTCGTATTAATTTTTACATTGGAGTTGGCAAGGAAATTGAACTAACACGATTAGATTAGCTTTGGTCATCTAGTTGAGTTTATTTTTAACTTGCAGAGTTCATTTTTAAATCTTTAATTTTAAATTGCATTGAACTTTCTGTATAGTTTCAATATAATTCAATATAATGCTTCTGTATAGTTCAAATAAGTAAAAACCGCTTAGAGGGTCAATTGTCAATTTATATTATTGTAGCAAGCTGATTATTGTTGTGTCATATAAGTAAAGAGAAAGATTCAAAATTATTTAAATGATAGATAAAAAATTGGTAAATATAATTATAGTTTATAATTAAAGTTTTATTTGAATCTTTATATTTTGTTACAAGTAATCTTGTTACAAGTATATTTGTAACTGGTTTAAATTTTTACTCTATTTAGTAGCAATGATTTGCGAAATAACTTCGAAAGCCAGAATGCTTGTCGCGACATTACTAATATTACATTTGAGTTTAACTTATAAAATCTCTACTTTCACTATGAAGTACATCGACACTAACATGCACCAGTTTAGCATTTCTCAGGTGCGGTGGAAAATTTTGAGGATTATTTATCCAACAGAAGCTGTCTTATGAGATTCAGTTTGAGGTTTTTTTCACGCACTTTAAAAATATAATTTCCTGTGCAGACCATAATTAAACATGGTCACCGTTTTTATCATATCGTGATACAAGTAGAGACAATTCATGCCATGAAGCTTTGTTATGTGTTCAAAATCTTCAACACGTGAAAAGCCTTACTTGACTAACTGTATGAGTAGCATTGAAGTATTTATCTTGAGCAGGGTAAAAAATTTCGAGTCAATTTTCCAGCAGCAGTTGCCAGGCGAGATTCAGTTTGAGTTACAAATTTATTGACACAGCACATACGTTTAGGCAACTGAAAAATTTCTAATAGATGTATATTTTCTCTCGGCAGAAAAAAAAAATTAAATTAATATCGTTATTTTATTTAACTCATTAATGCTGGTTGGTACGAAAAGTTACCATTTAAGTGATGCGAAACTTTTAAATATGAACATCACTATCTTAGTAAAAAAAATAAAAAGAAAAAAAAATCATATTATCTAATGTGAAACTATCAGAGATTCAATCAGTTAAAATAACAGTATGGGAAAACTGGTGTCACCCGGTATCGAAGTATTAAAAGAAGTGTAAAATAAGTCGTCGTTAATGGGTTAATAGAAGTATTAATTTATATCTCTGCATTCAAACAATTATTTCTATTGATTTTAACAGAATTATTCAAATTGGTAAAGAAATCATATGAGTTGTAATTTTCCAACTGGACGAAAAATGTCCGGGCCATAATTCGAACTTGGGACGTCTTATCTGAAGCTGCCATGCTCCACCAACTGAGCCATCCCGGTCGAATCTGAAGGGCGCAATTCATCCAGATCAATAAGGTTAACTGGAGAAATTGTGCTGATCAGAACCGGGATGGCTCAGTTGGTGGAGCATGGCCGCTTCAGCCAAGAGATCCCAGGTTCGAATCCTAGTCCGGACTATTTTCGTCCAGTTATAAAATTACAAAAATTTATTTCTATATCCAATTTAGGTTTTATTTAAAATCCCTATACATTATCTGGTGAATATAAAATTTTATTTTTAACAGTTTTTAAAATCTGTTGAACACATGGATAAATTCTACAGAATAGGAAATTTTATAAATAAAAATAAATCAGGTTTGCCATCATACATACAAAACGATATTCAGCTTATCATATTTTTGTAAATAATTTAATCATAACTTTTGCCTGAATGTTTAATATTTCTTACATTCGTATTCCTTTTCCTTTATTGCATCAAATCTGATTTTCTTTGAAAGAAATCATAAAGAACTAGCATAAAAATTGGTTTAAATTCGTAACTTTAATTCTCTCATTATGTTTCAGGTATTTCAGATGAAATGTTAATGCATACTTTTAAAATTGATGTATTAGAAAAACACTTAAAACTTTTCATTATAATCTCCTTTTGCAGTTAATATCATCAGAGGTATGTAAGCGGAAACTTAAATATTTAGAGAATATACGCAAAATTCTATTTAAAGTGTCTTGTAAATATTATTAATATACTTGGCGTGTGGTTAATTTTGATGTCAAAATTAAATTGGCTTAGCTTTTCATAATTCTTAAAACTTTTGTTTGAGAATTTTAATAAAAGTTATTAGTTTTCAATGTTTTTATATTTAATACATTTAGTTAATATATGTTATTTTACGCAGGCCAGAGTTGAAAAAATCTACTAGTGGCTCTCCGTTTATATATAATACATTTTTTTTTAAATCATCGAAAAGTGTTTTACGGGTAGAATGAGTACTTCAAACACCGTCAATACACTGTTAAAATTTTGCAGCAAACTGACCAGTCATTTGACCGTTTTTATAGAAAACGGTTACATAACCATAAATTAACTCTATTCTGACCATATTATTGCCAATATTATGGTTGGAAGAGACTCCATTTACCGTTATGTAACCATTTTCTATAAAAACAGTCAAATGACTAGACAGTTTGCTGCAAAATTTTAACAGTGAGAGAGAGAAATACCTCTATTCACATGCATTCTAAGCGTAAAAATGACTTATTTAAATGATTTTATAAACGGTGTAAAACAATTTTATACTACCGTATATACTCGCATATACGTCGACCCCAATTTCGAATTGAAAACAGGCTTTATACCAAAATTTTACAATAGTTACACAAAACTTTGGCTAAATTAATTTAGAATTAAATGAGATTAACTAAGGTATATAAAACAACTCTGAATTACTGGTATTAAATATGTTTTTATCTGGAATTTGGGGGTCAGCTTATAAGCAAGAATGTACGGTATTTATTTTATTTTTATTTTATATGGTACATGAATTTTGAATGTTAAACATATTCCCCATGCCCCATTCGTATGCCCCATGAAATGTTGTACCCGGATTGTAATGAAAAAGATATTTTATGACTGCGTACTCAAAATTCAACATATAATCTGTTTTGAAAAAAATAAATAAAATGAAAGATTTCACTCACTGAATTGTGAGAAGGGCGTTAAAAAAAACATTGTGAAATCTTAAATGATTCCGTCATTCAAAATAATGTTTGTGAATTTGCTTCTTGTAATTGAAAAACGCACAAAATTCCACGATATTATTCTAAGTAATGGCGTGTTTATTGTGTTTTATTGCGCAAATTTCCAACAATAATACGCAACTCAGTTCAATAATTGATTGCAATTAAATGTAGAACTGCAAAAATTGAAAGGTACAGTCACAATATGTACTATGATCTGAATAGATACAAACTTTTATAGTTTTGACGTGGATGCAAATGACTTGAAAATGCAAAGTGGATTTGTAAATTGAATTTAGTACTGCTATCTCATGAAAGCGGCAGTAACTAACACGCCTCTTTGTAAATGACAATCAGCAGTTTTCCCCCGTTCATAAAATATTTCATTGTAATTGAGCCTCAATATCACAAATTTGATGTAAAATCAATTGAAAACTGCATCTTTTACTGCAGTCAGCAAAAAGTACTTTAAACAATAAAGCGCCAACCAGAAGTAATTCAACAATAAATTCAATTAATAAACAAACATTATTAGATAGAAAACTGTAGTAGTAGTTCTGTAGTAGCAGTAACTGTAGTAACGTAGAGTGAGATTTTATTTAAGCTACCAGAACCACACATAGAACCAAGCTGAGAGGCCCGGAGTTTAAGTCCGCACAAACGAAAATGAATAACCCGAACATTATTTAAGTTCAATGGTCAATTTAAATAAGTTCGATGGTCTGCAATGATTGCAATGCTCTCTTCTTTTGTAGTATAACGACTCGGAGAACATTTTATCTTCTGTTGGTCATAAAGTTCACATTTCTCTATCAAACTCTACTATAAATGCTCAAATAAAAGAGTTGCTTCTTAATAGTCCGAATTTTGTCTAACGCATAAGGTAATAGCGCAATGGCATTCGCATTGTATTCAGCAATGCGGAAGGAATTTCCAGTGAAGGTCCATATTACTTTAATATACATGGTCAAATTCACTATTTCGTTTGATTCGAGCGTCATTTTGAAAATGGACCAGCGCAGTGGGCGTAGCCTGCTAGTTTGTATTAGATAAGTAAATTGTAGAAACAACAACAACAAATAATTGCCAAGTTTGGACACCAAAAATGTTGTGTTTAACAAATCCACATAACCTAAATATTATGTATAAGATTTAAAATACATTATAATTTATAAAAATACTCATATTAAAATATTGAGAAGAAACTTCTATGTTTGCCATTGAAAAGGGCAACTATGATAGTCTCATCGACATGTACCTTTTATATTTCAACATTCCAAGCCATAGTTGTATTCTTTTTTAAATATTTTTTGGCATCGTTGAACAGTTTCATTTAATCAAAATACTAGTAACAACATGTAACTCAACTGTATTTATGTCTAATATCGAATATCGATGAACTCAAAATAAAAGTTCCCTTGCAAATATATTCGCAAAAGCATGTGAAAGTTAAATTCCGATACGTATGCTTCGAACAGCATATCTGACATACTTTCTTTTCTATGGATTACATAATCAAATTTTATAAAAATCTTATATACATGAAATATTGAAAATAAAATGTTTCCAAGTAAGCTTTATTTATATTTTCAATGCAGATGATATTTACATTTACTTCAAATTTCTTATTTTATGTTGAATGTTTTGTAAGTTATACGGGGATAAATAGATGAAATAAATATTTATATTTTGCTTTGAATATTCTGGGATTTGCTAAGAATTGTAATTTTGTACAGAATATAAATATATATTTTAAAAATGTGTATGTATGTGTATATGAATATACATGCATTAATGTGCTTGTGTTTTTATACATGAATACTCGTATCTTCTATTATCTACTCAGGCATGTAATTTTGTAGCTTTAATAATATTAATAAGCAATTTACATTTAAAGTGATAAGTTATAAATAACGGGAATGACAATATTGAATTCAAGTAAGACGGAAAACTGGAAATCGACCTTCAGAATTTTATTTTTTGATATTATAAAGATTCATAAATTTTTAAATGGAGGATACTTATAAGGTACTGGCTACTAGCAGGTGTATTTAGTTTTTATATCTTTCACGGGCACCAGGTGATAGCAAGTTCAAATTATTGAAAACAAAACGAAGTATTTTCCTTCTGTCTGCTTGCTAAGTTCTTGTTATGTTTTCTGAGGGAGGGCGCGGAAGCAGTAGCCAGGACGATCGATACTTATCAATTACATTATTAAAAATCGTATAAAAATTAAATATCATAATAGAATATTAAAAATATCTAATAAAAATTCCGATACCTGACTTTAAGGTGCATAATTTCAGATATACAGTTAACCTCCTCTCAAATCGTGCAGCTGTGTGTGCAGCAAACTCCTCAGAAATCAGAGACATACAAACACGCAGAAATCAATCATTATTATTATAGTATATACTATAATTAAATATAAATTACTATGATTGAATATAAATAAAAATAACCTACCTAAAAACATTTAAAATTGTCTTGTTGAAATATGATTTTATCTACGTGATGTACAGAAACTACCAGTTGTAAATATTTAGTGAACATTGTATATCTGTATAGGAAAGAACCAAATATCTCCTTGCACAGCATGTTTTTATCCATTTGGGATAACTAATTTCTGCTACAAATCATTTCATAATTAAATACATACAGCATTGCACTCGTTACCATAGTAGGTATAGTTTTGCATATTTTCCTATCCTTGTTAATATATTTTTGCTTGAACTTCTGTTATTTTAAATTATTTGTTATAATTTCTATACTATACAAAGAAAAATGGTTCTGTAAAACGAAAAAAAAAAAAAGATTTATGATTGTATTAAGGGCACATGTGACATAACGATGTCTAAAATACACTGTAATTTTTTTTTTTTTAATTCACGGAAATTTTCCGTGAATTGCTACCGTAATTTTACGGTAAATGCCCCTTTTTCAAGGTAAACGGTCAAACCCGTAAATTGCATGATTTTATGGGCAAACGTATTTTGTCTAACGGCATAGTTCGTTTATCTTGGGACAAAATTCGTTTTTTATGGACTTTGCTTGGTATCCCTGCTGCAGTACTTTTACTGCAACAGTTTTTTACAGTGTATAGCAATTTTAATACAATTTTTGAGAGTGTGTATTTCCTACAGATTAAATACGCAAACTTTTCCTTTTTTCCTTTAAAGCATATTGTAGTATATATGCAAAGTTAAAAATTTGCAGCAAACTGTCCAGTCATTCGACCGTTTTTATAGAAAACAGTTACATAACCGTAATTTAACTCTCTTATGACCATAATATTGTCCATATTATAGTATGAATAGAGTTAAATTGCGATTATATTACCATTTTCTATAAAAACGGCCAAATGACTGGACAGTTTGCTGCAAATTTTTAACAGTGTGTTGCGGTCAATATGATTAATCTGGTCATTATTAATAATAAACGGTTATTATTATTAATGACCGGACATAATGGCCGGTTATTATAATTAGTAACTGCGGTCATTATTAATAATAACCGGTTATTATTAATAGTGACCAGATTAATCATATTGACCATAACATATATACATGAATAATAATTATTATTTGCGTATGTTTGTTAATTTACATTACTTAACATGTTAAGCAACAGTTGCATACATACATGGGATGAATTGATTTTCATACTGTGTCACTTTTGTACACTTTAATCAAAAAGTACCATACCTATCAGTACCAAATTGTTATGGTCATTAGAAATGTAATAAAAAATATATAAACAATAATAGATACATTAATAGTGAACATATAAAAGACTATCTTTTAGTATTTTTTTTATGATTTTGAAAATATTTTGCTATTTATTTTTAAACAAAACTTAAACTGTTTCCTATTATTATTAAGTTGAATTTTTCTAAAGAACATAATTTCTTTTAAACGATAGGTTTTGAAATTTTTGAGTAAAATATACTAAATGGACGCAGTATGAAAATTAATAATTAAAAAGTATGCACAATTTAAATAAATTTATTTAATGACATATGTAAATAATAGTTATTTTTCGTATTGTATATGAGGGGAATAGATTGACAGTCGAGTAAGTCAATATTTAGTAATTTGAGAAATGAGGGGTTTTATGCAACTTGTCGTATTGCCGTTGTATTAAGTTGTCCAACTTGTTTTGTCCTCCAGCGACACCCTAAGTGAACTATGGTTTATTTGATTGTCGCACTGAACAGAAATTAATATACGTTCAGGGAAAATATGGTTATCCAGATTTTTGACTTACTCTAGTTCCATTCTAACACTCTCATATATGTCTAATATCTCTATTCTAAAGGGGCAAAGTTTAAAATTTACAGAGTTTCCTTTAGATGAAATACTTACACTTAAACTTCGCATCAAAATTGCTTCATTTTACTTATCGGGATGTCACATGTGTGCTTAAAAAGAAATTTCTAAATGTGATCAAAGCATTATCTTATAAAATATATATCTCAAAGCTACAGATGATATTTAGAGTTAATTTTATTACATGATACATACATTAAGCTTCTGATTTTAAAAATAATTTTGATAGAGCATTGAAATCAATATTTTTTCTTAAGCTATTACACTCTCGAAAAAAACAGTTATTTTATGCTTCTTTTTTCAGTTTAAAACTGCATGTGGTAAAAGAATGAATATTTTCTTTACGCTTTTAGACCAATCTCAATCTTGAAACAAGAAAAACCACTTAAATTGTCTTTGATATCTTCCTCATGTTGTTCAAAAACTCTTTGTATGAAAAGATAAAATTGCATTGAGTTCAGAAAACCATTGAAATTTTGTCCTTTTTTCTAAAAATATTACGTTCAGAAGGTTTACTCGTAATGGAAATATATGTTTTAAAAAAATATAAAAAAAAAAAATAAATACAATATTATAGCATGAAAAGTCACATTGAATCCACTAAAAGTTCAAAATTAATTACAAAAGAGACATTAAAGTTAATGGTGTAATGTTTTGAATTACAGAGAAATTGTTTCGAATAAGTTAAAACGACCCATGTAAAATAAATGCGCATAGTGTTATATCCCGTAATGTTATTTGTAATCTTTTTCTTTATTTCTTCCGATACATTCAATATTATAAGGTAGAAATAATCATTGCTTTTCTCAGAAAGTGTCTAATTTTATGTAAATTCGTAAATTAATTCTTTTGGAAGTCTCAAATGTTTTTATTTAATGGAACGCTAAAATAAAAATGTATAACTGAATTCGGGAAAGGTTTATTTTTCTATTAAACAGGACAAAAACTGAAATGTGTTCAAAGTACAAACTGTATCCAAACAACATTGAATTCAACACCCTACGTGTTACATTGTGCCAGACACTACGTCTGGTATGCTAATGAATTACTGCGATAAAGTTAGTTTTCTTTCCGATGAAGATTCTATTTCCGCACTGTTGAAAACTTTAAACAATATCATCAACAATTCATATCTATTGCCTAATACATGTATTGGATTTCAACTCATTGTAAATATTACCGGGTTTACATATTATAAATATTATAAATAATAAAATTAAATAGAAATAAAAAATAATAATCCGATATACAATATAGAGAATATTTTAAATATTTTATATTCAATAGATGAAAAGGGTACATTTGTATCCACTACAATACACAAGTGTGTTTGTATTATTGTACAACAAACAACCATCCTTCTAAAATAGCTAGAGAATTCCATTAAAACTGTGTTAAAAAAACTGGCATTTAAACAAACACTTATACATACTTCTATTAAATGACAATTCTGTGCAAATGTCACTGAAATTCAGTTTAAGCAAAATTAATTTTCCACCACTCCAGTTTTATGTGTTTTACTTTTTCATTTCCAATACTGGACGGTTAAAAAAATAATGACCCGATTACAAATAGCCATGACTTCACCGTAAAAATGTATTGAAATAAACGTTTTAAACTCAATACTTAAGGAAATTTTGTTTGCGTATTCCATAACTGTTCTAATTAATTTTCATTAGTTATAACTAGTACTCCTAGTAGTACTAAAATATCCAAATCACAGTCCTTTTTTGCAAGATACTGTAAATGAACTTGAAGAGACTGGATTTGGGCCGGTGGGAGTTGAACCAGGGATCTCATAAACATTAGACGAGTGCATTAGTTGTCGAGGTAAGGGCCAAGCTAGTAACTTGTTTCAAACTGTTCACGTGAGATGAGATCGCTGCAAACTAATGTGTACCTAAGGGATACTTACATCAAGTGCTTATACGAACATGCTTCTATCGGTCGTGAAATGAGATAAATACATTGTGGGTGTTTTCTGTACGTCTAAAATGAACCTCCATTTAAACAGTTATGAAATACGTCACAAAATTTTAAATATTTTTCTGTATTGTATAAAACGTGTTTCTTCCAATCACTGATTACAATGAAGTTATTGTCTTTTGTAGTATTGTGATTTAGATAGAAAAACCTTATCTACTACATTGTATTAACTGATACTTTATATTTTGTTAAGTTTATAATTTTAGAGGAATTATGTGTGACATTTAATAAAAAATAGATTCCACATGATACATTTGTCAGAAAGAGAAAAATATATAAAGCTCGTTTATCTTCTTTTAAGTCAAAGGATTAGATACGCAAAGTACAAATTTTATAAAGAAGATAAAGAGATTTGAATATAAACGAAATCAGTACTATATTTTTTTCATAGAATGAAACATAAAAGTAAAGATTTTATAACCAATTTTACATGACGAACGAGAAAAAATTTAGCTACAGAAAATTCATAAAAAATAAAATAACTTCAAAAAGAATACAATAAGCCAATAAGTTTTATTCTTCTTTTAGAGATGGTTTTGCGTCTTTGATTTACTTATAAAACTTTTGTTCTTTTCCTATATGAAAAAATATTACAAAACTCATAAATATAGTTTTTTTTCCGGTAGGCAAATCTGAAAAGCAATTTTCATGTGGATAAATTTTTTTAATAGTGTAACTTTACCTTTTTATCTTTTGTTTTCATCCGAGTTGCTTCAGATGTCAACGTTTTGTTGCCAAGTACATCAGTGTGATATACATGATCCAATAAGGTGTGCAATTTGTGCAGCAAGTTATGACCGACGAAACTGTCAGTCATAACGTAATTTAGACTGTAACAATTGTATAAACTGTTTCCGTTACAATAGACAGAACACCCATATAAAGGATTTTGTACCTATTTCAACAAAGCAACTAGTTTGAAATGCAAAATGTGAGGTCTTTCGATATAAAATTTCAAAATTAAAAGGCAGTCGTCCTCCAAATGGATATTCCCTTTTTACTTACCCATCATACGTAGTATAGGATAGTAAATCTTGCAATCGTTTTGAAAATCTAAATTTTTTTTGATGGATATGCAAGTTTCAGACACTGGAGATTCCAAAAAACATATTTTTAGAAAAAAAAAATTGCCGTCCGTCTGTATGTGTGTGTATCTGTAAACGCTCTATCTCCCGAACAAATTGAGATAGAGACATGAAATTTGGTATGTACTTAGTATGGAATAATGGGAAGAAGTTTATTGAATTTCAGTAAATTCGATTATCAGGAACTAATTTTTCGGACTCCCGAAATATTCGTTCTGAGAAAAAGTATATAAAAAGTTTCGAAATTGTTTATTTTATAGAGTGAATATAAAAGATAATAAAAAACCATGAATATTGCATACAGAATTAAGTCAATCGGATAATGAGTTGCCGAGATATTTGTAATCCTATTTTCCATGCTCATCGATTTTTCATGACCGTGTATTTCATTCAAATTTCAATTCAAAGATATATTTTAATTGGAAATGAGACGCTTAAACCGACGCAGTAAACCGTTAATTAATTTGACTATAAATTTTGGAGTTATAAGGATGTTTCTTTTATGCAATTCAGTAATAGAGCATTTAAAGGTTATGACGTCATCAAGCCACAATTTTATTCGAATTGTAATGCATTTTATAAATAGTTTACAAATGTTTTATTTTCATATTTCATATTATGCATATCCTGATGGGTAAGTATTACGGTGGCCCCCAACGATTAGTTTTAATTTAGTTTTCTTTTTCTTCATTTTTTATGTTTAATTTCTATTTTTGGATTATTTATTATTTTCATTAACTTAGATATTGTCACTGTTTGCTTAATTTGGAGGACTTGCCTTTGGGAATTTTAACTTTGGACATATGTAATTTTTCCTCTCTCATTTAATTATGGTATAATCGACAGCAACAACAATTCGATTTAAATATATGTTAAACATAAATTAAGAATTATTCTGTTTTTAAGTTTATAGTCAATTATAATGTCTTAATTTTGCCTCTAACTTTAGATTATTACATTTAACTTTAAGTTTTTAATTTAAAGACATCTTAATTTAGATTTTTGTTGCAACAAATTTAATATTTTTATTCATTTCATTCTTATATTTATATGTGTTTGTTCTGTTATGTATTGGTTTATCTATGTATAAATAGCGTTATTTGAACATTTATTTGAACATATTTTTTTAATAACCATTATTTTCTATTATATTTCAGTAAATGCCACATGTGATATACTGTGAAAACAAGTGATATGCATTAGTTCAATTTGTAAATAGAATTTCATTATTCAATCAATTTTGTTAATTCTAATTTATACTAAGTCATATAATGACATGATGATTGAAGTCCCGCCCGAAAGCGGGTAGCCTGTTGTGATTGCTTTTGTATATATTAGTTTTCCAATTTTAAATAAAGATGGGCCGGGCCCTGCTCTTTTCGTTGGGTTCCGTGAAATAGCAGATAACCCCCACTGACCGGGGGCTAGTTCAGCTTTAGCGAATCGATAGGCCACCCCGCTCAGCTGTACCTGAACCTGAACCTGTATGATATGTAGAGACATTTGGAATTAAAAATATTTTAAAGAAATCTTCCTATATTTTTTTTTTACATCCAATCGGTTCTTAATTTGTGGACGTGCCTCCTATCTGCTTTAAATCATATAAGCGTTTATTAAAATACATGTTTTGAAACAAAGAAGATCATTATTTTAAAACAGATTAAAATTATCTCTTTATCCATATTTTAAATAATATTGTTTAGTTGTTCATAATAAAATAAAATAGATTTTAGGGGAAAAAATATAAAAATTTTAATATGTATTTTTAATTAATGATATTTATTGCGTTATAGACGCATTCTGTTCAACATAATACACAACATGTTCATAACATGTTCTGTGCTCCGTTGAACATTTTTACTAAACAGAAATATGTAGAATGGGAGAAAACTAAAATATACTTAGAAATAAACTCTGATACTGGTAAGAGGAAAAAAAATATTATTACGTAACAGTATTCATTGAAGCATATAAACGTTACATTAGGACAGGAATACATCTCCCTAATATGCGTATCAGATTTTTTTTGGTGAAGGAACACAAAATACAATTTGATAAGATATCTTAGATATACCATATGCGAAACTGAATGAATTGCTTGCCAATTTATTTCATTTGATTTTGGAAATAGCTGATTTTTTTAAATATAATTATATGTATTATCATTAATAAACATACATTATGTAATTATTGCATTATAATGCAAATAAAATAGCTACACAAAGTTTTAGATAAGGTAAAGCCAGGAGAGATGGCGCGGTCGGAGAGATTGCGCACATAGAGGTTCGGGGGTAGAAGTAGAGTGCGCGCGCAGCAATTCCCTGTAGTTGTACAACAGCAGCAGTAGAGTGTCTACTTGAACGTGCACTTTGATTGTTTAGTGCGTATAAGATAAAGCGTTGTTATTTTGTTTTGTTTTCCCAAAGTAAGTGCTTGAATTGTCAAAGCTATTCGTCAAAATTTCTATAGAATGACAGTAGAAAAAATATTTTAAACATATTTATCGTAATTATTAAATATTTATCGTAAGCTACTAACCTAGACTAACAGTGTGAACACCAACGGTTAGTTTTAGTAGCAGCCATGTTTAAGTAAAAGGCCGCGCAATCTCTCCTGCTGAAATTGGAGAGTTTGCGCATCTGCTACTTAGGAAAGATGGCGCATTGTTCCCATTAGTTTCCTTGCTAGGAGAGATTACGCAGCTTATTGGTAAATTTGCATAAATTGCAAATTACATATATAAAACATATGAATGAATCAATTTTGAAATAATTTAGGAAAACACATAATTATCGAAACCTATAACTTACACTTTGAATATTGAAGTGATTCCAGAACACGCTTATTTGCTAGGCTGTGATCAAGGCATGAAATAAGCTGTTCCTGAAACCCTTGAGTTACCATCAGAATCCACAGATCACCAATCCGTTTCAACAACAGTACTCGTTACATCCAATGAAACCCAAACTTCTTCTATTCTAGGCCTATCCTTACATCCCATTGCAGCAACTACATGCATTTGTCAACCATCAACTTCTAGGGAGTCTAATGTTACTCTCAGATATACACCTACGAAAGATTTGGAAAAGTTTTCACCCATTACAATGCAAATATGGTGACATATGACCCCAATTTTCGACATTTATTGATATTTAATCACGCTTACAGATCATTTGACGACTTTTTTTTTTTACTGAACTCGGAATTAGTTAAGATAGAAACAAACGGATAAACTTAAGAAAACTAAATCTGTGATTTTAAAGGTAGAAACCAATAAAATACAATTCGAACAATTTTCGTTCACAAAGAGTGTATCATCAAAACATTTTTGTGGCCCTTTTAAAAAACAATGATTCCTGCAATTAAAAATTATAATTTCCTTAATTTTCTTTTCGAGCT
This sequence comes from Maratus michaelseni, assembly GCA_963931845.1. Classification (NCBI taxonomy): domain Eukaryota; kingdom Metazoa; phylum Arthropoda; class Arachnida; order Araneae; family Salticidae; genus Maratus; species Maratus michaelseni. The sequence continues at coordinate 418,135,025 of OZ007587.1, read as the reverse complement.
ACTAGCGACCGTAGACTGTAATACTTAGCGAAATTCGTATAAAACTGTAAAATAAATATAGCTTATACAAACACTATCTTCTATTAAAGTGTGCTGTTAACTTCAACAATTTCTTCAAAACATTTTATAGTGAATGGAGCCGAAATTTTAACGCTGCATATAATAGAAAAACATCCGGAACAATGATGATTTTAGAAAAGCATCTTTTAAAATAGATTTTTATTTAAAAATATTCCAGTGAGATGAATCATTCGACAAGGCGCCATAAAAACCTCCAAAGAGGATTGTATTGGACAGCCCTGAGCTAAGGGATCACTTTGGTACTTTCGGCGCCCATTCATATTTTTTAATCGTTTTAACTTTAAAAAGTTTGCGATTGAGCTTTGTTATTTAGCTTATACTACTCTTCACACAACGGCAATCTAACCCTTCAATCAACACTCAATGATAAAATAAATGCAAGTTTACTAATTCTAAAACTAACATTTGTGTAGAGGATTAGCTGCTCAAATGACAATCGTAAATAGCTTCGAATCGAGCACGACTAACGAAACAAATAGATCTTAGTTCACAATTTCAGTATTTTTACAAATGTGTCTAAAACAAGCAAACTGTGGTCGCCGATCAGCTTTATTTAATGATTACTAAATGTCACTCTTACCAATACTAGCAACCTCAATTCGACTAAATTCTACACTTCCGATTTTTACAGCACATAGCAAATCCAAAAGCAGTTAACTAGTCTCGTAATCTTGTAGAAGGCATGTCTCGACTTGAGATCCGCCAACACGAACTTTCGATCCTGCTTTTATACTATGCAGATTAACCAGCATAACTTAATTTACATAAAATTACAACGAAAACCGCAGATTCCGAAAGCTACAAACACACTTCTAAAAATTAAAGTAAAAACAAGGATAGAATTCGCTTTCACGAACATAGATTAATGTCGACATAACGTTCAAACACAAAAAACTAGACTCCCTTCATAAGAGAGTTGTTTTCCGTTTACAAATTTAGACTTGTGTGTTTCAAAAGGCCTTATGTTACCACCATTCCCCATTTCTCCAAATCTAAATAGTTTATAGCTATTTTCAATTGTGTATTGATTTTCTCAGCAGCTCTGGTGTATTGACACATTTAATTTTAGAAGTAGATAGTAGGGGAATATCAGGTATTATGGAATAGCCGGTAATAGAGAATACCAAGGTTTCTGTTTGGTAAAGTGCTTCCACCAAGCAGCAATATCATATAAACTACTTAAGAACGTTTCCAGATCCACCTCCCCCCCCCCAGAACGTGCAGTTCGTCGGTCGGCGTCAGGGCGCCTTGTGTGAATAAATATTTGTTTTTCTTGTTAAAAAAATTTCAGGAGATAATTGGAGATAATTTTTTAATATTATTTATTTATTACTAGAAGTAACGTTTTTATATTGAAATTAAGCATAACGTACACCGAAACACTGACAGTTTATGATGTAATACTTGCTTTTATGTTCGCAATTCACACCAATATATCTACAGTAATATTTTCCCAAAACGGCGGTGTCAGGTTATATGGAATAATAATATCTCATAATATTCCATGATTATTGTGGCGCAAAGACAGATCATTATATTTGAGATTTGTGCAAATCTAAAGTATGAAATGAAGTATAGTCGCTGACTAGCTAGATACCTTTTGAGAATGCTTTCTTGAAATCATTAAATCTGTTTTGCCAAATTTTGTTCGTTTTCTTCCCTTTTTACCCCCTATTCCATATTTACTAAGTATCTGATATTACCCTCAAAATAAGTTTATTATTATTATTATTATTGGTTATCAAGTGATGAAATTTCAAAAAATAATTTTTGCATACAAAAACATATTCGCAGATTGTTTAAGTTTGTCATTGTATTCGGTTTTCGAGTTTTAAAGAATATCGGTATGCTGTATTGCCTCAAATGTAAACTAGTCGTCGGGGCCCACCGTAATACTTACCCATCATTGATATGCATAATATAAAATATGAAAATAAACATGTGTAAACTACTTATAAAATGCATTGCAATTCGAATAGAATCGTGGCTTGATGACGCCATAAACTTTAAATGTTCTATTACTGAATTGCGTAAAAGAAACATCCTTATAACTACAAAATTGATAGTCAAATTAACTAAAGGTTTACTGCGTCGGGTTAAGCGTTTCATTTCCAATTAAAATATATCTTTGAATTGAAATTTGGATGAAATACACGGTCATGAGAAATCGAAAAGGGTTGAAAATATGATTACAAATATCTAGACAACTAATTATCCAATCGACTTCATTCTTTATGCAAAAATTGTTTTTTTATTGTATTTTACATTCATTCCTTAAAAAAAACAAGTTCGAAAATTTTTAGATACCTTTTTTATCAGAACGAATATTTCGAGAGTCCGAAAAAAGTAGTTCCGGATAATCGAGGTTACTGAAATTATATAATCTTCTTACCATTATTACATACGAAGTACATACCAAATTTCAAGTCTCTAACTCATTTTGTTCGAGAGATAGAGCGTTTACAGACACACAGACAGACGGAGGGCAATTTTTTTTCTAAAAATATGTTTTTCGGAATCTCAAGTGTCTGAAACGTGTAAATTAGTCATGTTTTTCGATTTTCAAAACAATTACAAAATTCCCCCTATACTACGTATGATGGGTAAGTAATAGTATTCCGTAATACTCGAAGTTCCTCTAATAAATAGAAACTACTATTGAAAAGAAACGAAAGTATACTCAAAAAAGTAAATTGTAAGAGAGAATTCTCAAAAAAGTAAATTGTAGAGAGAATTCTCAAAAAAGATTTTTTTTATTTTAAAAGATTCCATATTCATCATACCAAGTCTTTAAAGAAATCAGAATATTTAAGTATGATAAAAGACAGAACATGCCGTACTTTCCTTTCAAGAAATCATATAAGCTGGAAACAGAAGATTGTATAAAATTTCTTTGAAGATGAAAAGCTAAATTGTAGTTACTGAAGATTGATTTAAAATATAGGAACTTCCAAAACAATATAAAATCAATAAACTTTTACTTATTTTCATAGAAAGACTTATACTCTATGATTTGCCTTATAAAACTTTGTTTTTTTTCTTTTCTTTGATAAAGAAGTACAAGATTTAGAAAAATTCATTTCTATTTCATGTGGAATAAGTTGAAAAGCTATTTTCATAGATAACAATTTTAGATAGATTACTTTACTGCTTTAATCTTTATATAGGAATTTTATTACATATATTTTAATATTCTTCAAAGGAGGCATTTTTGTTACATTTTATATTACTCATGATGCTTATTTTTATTACTCGTCTGAGAAATTATGAATTAATATTTCCATATTTCGCATTTTATTGATGAATGTCGATAGCAGTTAATGCTGTTTTAAATTTATAAATGCCAAAATATTCCTTCGATTTTTTATTTCATATTTCCTTATCGCTAAAAAATTGTTGATGGTTTTGCTTTAAATTATATAACTTTGAATTGTATTTCTTACTTGAGTTTCTTTATGTCTGTAACAAATATTTTAAAAAAATATTTTATTTCTTTTACTTTTCATTACTTTGTACTTTAAAATTTTTGATGAAGGAGTCATTAAATTGTGCAATAGTTTTAAGTATTCCTCTATTTCTGTTCACATTCATTTGTTAAAATTCTTATACGCTCAGCAGAACATAGAAATAGGAATATTTTGATTGATTTGCTTCATCGTTAAAACGTTTCTTAATTCAAGAAAAAAAAAAAAAACTAAATTATCCACGAAAGGCATTTGAAAAAAATACAGAGAGACAGTGAATCACCAGTTTCGTTTATTTTTTCTATATAGTATAGACGTTTAATGCTTGACATATATTCAATATTATTAGAGTATTAGATTGGGCGGCGCGCAGTGTATGTGATGCAATATCTTGGCCAAAAAGGCAAAAATTGAAATTTGCTCAACAATTGAAAAAAGTCGGATGTGCCAATCCCAAAACTTTCTTCTATCTCAGTCATGTTAATACTTCAAAATTCGCTATCATATCGCCAATAAAATCAATATATTTCGTCATTCTGTTTCGTCATGTTGTACGTCAGCTGCTTGCGAATCGTCGGGTTACCGGGATGCGACCAACCGATGTATACTAAACTACTAAAAGTCCTTCTGGCCTGTACCGAGAGGAACAGATAGCCTCCCTATTCCTTGGTTTTATGATTTTAGCTAATTTTACTGGAAAACACGAAGGTAAAATGCGTGGAACCTAAATAAAGAAGATTCAATCCCAATTCTCGTCAACATTGAATTTGAATGAGAATATCGCCAAATTAGTCCTCTACAGCCAAATTGGCTTCATTTGTGGCAACTTATTTTGGTCGCCAAATTTGGCGATATTCCGCCAACTGTCGCTAAGTTTGGCGACAATTTGACGTTAGCGAATATAAATATATAGGGTTAAGCATATAAGAATAGGAACAATGGTTGCAACAATGAAAGAAAATTTGCCGAAACCCTATTAACTAAAACTTCTAAATTAAACCCGTTTATGGATGAATTCTGCTGTCTTGTTTGAAAATGTCAGCCACCCTAAAATTTCAAACCGCTATATCTCAGCCATTTTTTAAGATAGAGGCAAAATAAATTGCTCCGGAATCTCCCGATCAAGGCCGAACATTTAACGAAAAAAAGTTTTAGGATTTCTAATTTTTTTGAATTTGCACATCTTTTTGAATTTGAAATCTTTAAATGGCTATCACAGCGCCCCCTTTCGTCGAAATATCCCCAAATTCTGATAGAAACTGCCTGCCATAGCCAAAAACTTAGAAAAAAAATTGATTCAATTTGAAGCATAATTCATACACTTTTAAATGGTACAATAGTGAAAATGGAACAAAAATATCGATCACAGCGCCCCCTTTCTTCGAAATATCCCCAAATTCTGATAGAAACTGCTTGCCATAGCCAAAAACTTAGAAAAAAAAATTGGTTCAATTTGAAGCATAACTTCATACACTTTTAAATGGTACAATAGTGAAAATGGAACAAAAATATCGATCACAGCGCAACCTTTCTTCGAAATATCCACAAATTCTGATAGAAACTGCTTGCCATAGCCAAAAACTTAGAAAAAAAAATTTGGTTCAATTTGAAGCATAACTTCATACACTTTTAAATGGTACAATAGTGAAAATGGAACAAAAATATCGATCACAGCGCCCCCTTTCTTCGAAATATCCCCAAATTCTGATAGAAACTGCTTGCCATAGCCAAAAACTTGGAAAAAAAATTTGGTTCAATTTGAAGCATAACTTCATACACTTTTAGATGGTACAATGAAGACGGACAGACGGACAGACAGACATTTTGAAAACATGTTTTTCGGAATCTCTGACCCCTAAAACGTGTAAATCCGTCGAAAACTGGAAGTCGAAAAAAATTTCGATTACAATACTTTTTTCTATTATAGATAGAAGAAAGTAAAAAGTATATTTTATACCTGACTAACTTATACAGCTATCTAAGTGTATGTCAGGAGTATGAGTCATTTCCGGTGGCTCCTAGCCTCAGTTGAAGTGAAAATTTCTTTGTGAGAAAACGCACCCAGAGAAAAGGTTTTATTGAATCAACAAAAATTTGGTTGGCCCAACAAAATTTTCTGTTTAAATATGGGTCACTGGAAAATTTGTTTGAATCAACAAGAAAAATATTGTTGATTTTTTTTGCAATTCCAACAAAAAATTTTGTATCGTCAGCAAAAAAAAATGTTCTATTAATTCAAGTAAAAATGTTTCAATTTTACTTGAATGAACAAAATTATTTTGTTTAAAGTTTTCTCAAAATAAATATAATTATCTGTTACTTTAAGAGTTCTTTTCAGTTTCGGCAACAAAAACTTTTGTTTAAAGAACAATTGTTTTGTGTAATTTTAAGAATTGTCTTTGTTTTAACAACAAAAAGTTTTTGTTACATAAACAATTATAATATTTACTTTAAAATTATTTTTTGTATTAGAACAAATCTAAACTTAACTATTTTTAATTCATTTCCAGCAAAGAATTACGCTTGTAAGCCTTGAACAATAACAAGTGAATTTTTATCCTGCTTTTTTTCAAGCGTAAACCTACAGATTTAACAACGTCCCAAGTTGGGAATCGAAACCGGGTCCTCAGAATAACGATATGAGACTCTAACCACTGAGCCAGAAGGAGCGATATCCAAACTTGAAATTTCTCACTCTTATATATGTCGGACCGGCTGAAACCGCAGCACAAGATGGAAATGTCATCATGAGCACAGGGCCCGCTTAAGACATAAAAGTAGGGGAAGCCCGACGTTACTCTGCCCCCCCCCCCTCTACCAATTGCTTTTTTATTTACTAAATCCATTTTTGGTATGCTGCAACAATTTGAAATTTTAACATCAAAATTTCGAGTAAACAACAATTTAGAAAGAGCGAGCTTCTTAGATAAAAATTTCGTAAGGAAAAAATGCATTTTTACCCTGATTTTTTTTTTTTGTAAAAAGTTATTCTGAAAAGTAAATTTGGGGGGGGGGGGCACCTTTGTATTATTTTGGGTAAGAATGAGCTTCCCAGGACTATTCGGTAAACAGGCCCTGTATGAGGACGCAAATTTCTTCGGCAAACATGAGACGAAAATACAAAGCCCAACATACGGCAACATATAGTTAATTTTTAATTCATTTTCAGCCGCGAATTACGCCTGTAAAAAGCAGGATAAAAATTCACTGGTTATTATTCAAGGATCACAGGCGTAATTCACTGCAGAAAATTCATTAAAAATTAACTGTGTTGCCGTATGCTGGGGCCTCAGAGCGCTATTCTGAGGACCCGGGTACGATTCCCGGCTTGGGACATTTTTCAGTCTGTCGGTTTACGCTTGAAAAAATGCAGGATAAAAGAAAATCATTAGTTATTATTTAAGAATTAGAGACGTAAATCACTGCTCAAAATGATTTAAAAATTAATCCGTGCATTAGTTCTTGAGATTTAGTTAAAGTGAAAATCATGTAAAAAATAGCATAGCATCGCCACCTTTTGGTCTATTTACACCAAAACGTAATCAGCTTCTATTCAAGGTCTAACTCAATCTGTATTTTGATGTAAATCAGTGCATTAGTTCTTGAGAAATCGCGAATCTACTGCAGAAATCGCAAAAATTGCAACATAGCAGCGCCACCTGTTGCACGATTTACACCAAAAGCTAATCAGTAACAATTTATATCAGGAAGTAACTGAATATTAAGTTTTATTAAATTTCGTGCATTAGTTCTTGAGATAGAGCGCCCACAAAATTTTTGTCACATACAGACAGACAGAGTCATTGACAGTCATTTTCTAAAAACAGTCAAATGACCCACGGAAACAGTCAGGCAACAGTGAGTATGGGTTTCTAACACCGTCTCTTTATACATACTAAAAATACAGATTTGATACTTTAACGTACGTTAGCAAAAATTTTTTGTATCTTCAGTACCTTTTGCCTGCCAAAAGACTACAGATAAATACCATATATTCTTACAAACTATAGTGTACATCCACAAAAACTAGTCGTTGTGGGCAACAGAATTACTTACTCATCATGGATATGCATAATATAAAATATGAAAATAAAACATTTGTAAACTATTTATAAAAATGCATTTCAAATCGAATAAAATCGTGGCTTGATGACGTCATAAAATTTAAATGTTCTATTACTGAATTGCGTAACAGAAACATCCTTATAACTCAAAAAATGTTAATCCTATTAACAAACAGTTTATTGCGGCGGATTAAGCGTCTCATTTCCAATTAAAATACATCTTTCAATTGAAATTTGGATGAAATACAGTGTCATGAAAAATCGAAAAGTGTTGAAAATAGGATTACAAATATCTCGGCAACTAATTATCTGATCGACTTTCTTCTTTATGCAAAAATTATGTTTTTTATTGTCTTTTATATTCACTCCTTAAAATAAACAATTTCGAAAAAATTTATATACCTTTTATCAGAACGAATATTTTGAGAGTCCGAAAATATATGTTCCGGATATTCGAGGTTCCTGAAATTCAAAGTGTGTTTTCCAATTATTATATACTAAGTACATACCAAATTTCAAGTCTCTATCTCAATTTTTTCGGGAGATATAGCGTTTACAGACACACACACAGACAGACGGACGGATTTTTTTCCCCCTAAGAATATGTTTTTCGGAATCTCCAGTGTCTGAAAGGTGTAAATCCGTCAATTGTTTTTTTTTTCGATTTTCAAAACGATTACAAGACTTACCCTATACCACGTATGATGGGTAAGTAAAAGGAAAGAATGGTTTATGTGACGTATGAAATTTTGAATATTATTTGCTATCGAAATATAAACGGATCAATTATCTTTGGTATTTTTTGTTTCATTTTCTATAAGCTGTAGTAAATCACTGTATCATAATGCATTACCTGTGGTTATGCATTTTAAAAACAAATTTCATATTCGTTTTAATTTCTTGTTTAATGTATTTCAAAGTTATCTTTTGAATTTCATTTCAGAATTGACCATACAAAATGCAACATCATAACAATTATAAACTAATTTGTACCTACATGTCGATAAATATTTCATAAGGTCAATTCATATATGGCCAATTTCCTATCTAACAAACTACCATTATTTAAATAAATTAAACCAATATGTTAAATAAAAATATTAATTTTGTATTGAATTCAATAATTTCAATTTGTTCAAATGTTTAGTGTTATAACAAATTAATGATTATTCAAACATATATTAGTCAGTCATTTAGTCTTCTTCTCACTAAATGTACCCACGAATATGAAAATCTGGAAATATATAAGCAAACAATAATATATTAATACCCTATGTAACTTATATTGCAAAATATAATAAATATTAATCTGTTTAAGGTAAGTACTTAACAATTATTAAACCTTCAGATAACTTCTTGTAGTTATATATTATACAGAAGTAAATTTTATTTGAACAAATGTTACATATTCATGCAAATATTTTCTGTATATCAAAGCAAATAATTAGACATTAATACTCAATGTAATTTCTATTTCTAATTATATATTTGCTTATTTTGTAACATAAATATACACAATTAATAACGACAAAAGGATATTTGTTTTAGTTACAATGTATAACAAAAATAACACATCCATATTAATCATTTTTTCCACGTTACAGAAAGCAACATTTAGCAAAATATTAATTTTACTGTGCATTTTAAAGAGTATTTTATAAATTACATTTGTAATTGCTTTCATTCTTTATACCATTATAGCTTTCTAAATTCTTTCATAGCATCTCAAAATATTTAAACAAATATTTTTAAATGGACTAATACTAAAATAATACTAAAATCACCGCAATGCACTTTCAGATATATTAATAAAAAATAATTCTGTATTTCTGAAAATTCTCTTGTTGTTTGCTAGAAGTAACATAACTTTCGTTGGTGCGAATTATTTGTGAGTACAATTTACGCCGAACTGAATATCTGCTGACATTTTCCAATCCCAAAAAAAAGTTTTCATCAAAGTATAGACATCTGCAAAATTTTGCTTTTTGAGCTTAATATAATTAAAAGGAACTAAATACTATTTTGTTGTTGTTATTCCTTGTATGATTACAAAATGTATTATTGCTAAACTAAAACCTTAAAGAAGGATTTTAAGGTCAAAATGTACATTTTCCATTAATTAATTTTTTTTACGAATTCTTTGCAATTAAAAAAGATACACTACCATCATTTATGTAATTCTATGATCCGGTTTTTCCATTCTCAAAGTAAAGAATTGTTTTATTAAACATAATTGTATTCGACATTTTCTCCGTAAACGTAAATTGTCAGTTAAATTAAATGTCTTTATTCATATAGTATGTTGCATTTATTTTCTGTTTATCCATTCATTATACATAAATTCAATTTAAATGTCATTTCCAAATTGCTTTGTCACATATCTTTACACAATACACTTATTGATTATTTTCTAATACATGCCGTTTATATTTTTTTTCCTTTTTCTTATACTGTCAAATGGTCCTTCTAATTTTTCTGATGCGAGACATTATATTACAAAAAATAGAAAATATTGAAACACTTTGAACAACATCTATCTCAATTTATCAACTAAACAAGAAAAAAAATACAATTTAAAAATATTTTTTCACTCTTTAACATGGTTTTTTAAGGTAAAATTTATGTTTTATTTTTTTTTCCCACGAGAATTATTTTGACATTTATAAGATAACGAAGGGGGTTACCACTAAACTAAAACCTTAATGAGATATTTACAGGACAAAATACATATTTTCTATTAATTAAATTTTTTTACAAAATTTTTGTTATTAAAAATGGCACTAGCATCATTCATGTAATTCTATGATTCGTTTTGCCCAATCTAAAAGTAAACCAATATTTTATTATACATAAATATATTAAACATTAGCTCCGTCAACTCAAATTGTTTATTTAATTAAATCTAAACTTCATCTTTATGCATATAGTATGTCGTATTTATTTTCTGATTTTTTCCTTTCATTATACACAAATTTAACATCATTTCAAAACATTTTCGCATTATATCGTTACACAATACACATATTTAGTTTTTTTTTTCTAATACATGTCGTTTATATTTTTTCCATTTTCTTATACTGTCAAATAGTCCTTATAATATTTCTGATGCGATACATTATATTACAAAAATAGAAAATATTGAAACATTTTGAACAACATCTATCTCAATTTAGCAACAAAACAAGAAAAAAAACGATACAATTTAAAAATACTTTGTCACTCTAAACTTCGCTTTTTAAGGTAAAATTTATGTTTTACTTTTTTTCCCGCAAGAATGATTTTGACATTTTTATCCACTTATCATCGTAAGTAAGTTTGAAAGCTTGTCTCGAACTTCGACAAGTTATAAAACGCTCTAAGGTGGCATAAAGTATTTTGACACTATAAATTTCCTAATTCTTTCTAAAGTACTAAATTTTACAAAACATTAATAATTAAACATGCGAATATAAAGACAAATAAAATCCATATTGCTTTATACAGAATTTGCTATGGGATTATTCTTAGCGTTAGTAAAACATATTCTATTTATCAGACATGATTTCGATATTTTATAAAAAGCTTTCAGTTGTAAGAATTATTTTTGTATTGCAATGTTTTAAAAATATGAAATATAATAGTGTAAAAAATTATTTTTCTTAAACGTGTGGATGTGGAATCGTAGGTTAAGTGCACGAAACAAACTTTCAATACACAATGATTTCCAATGTTGTTATTTAAATTAATTACCGACGAATTTTCAAAAGAAAAAAGAAAAAAAAAGCTGATTAGCATGTTCACTTATTCGATATAAGAACAAGAACGAAAAATCATGCGTCAAGCATAGATTATGTAACACTTTCCAACGCTTCCAAAATAATTTTACAAATCATACCGTTTAATAAGCTAAAAGATAACATCTAAGTAATCCGAATACTTTTATTCAGCCCTGTATAGGATCTATAGATTTGTATATATACTACATATGATGTTAAATTTTAGTTCAGTTAGGAAACGCGTAGCACAGTTTAAAATTCTCCGTCTGGAGTTAAATAATACGGAAATGTGTTCGCGAACTTTTGTGCTTCCCTGTATAGGATATACAGAATTTATACACACCACATAATAGACAAAAAGCGAGTTAAAATTAAAATCGCGATCAGTAACTTAAAACGCACTTCCAGGAATTATTGTTAACTTACAGTAGAGAATTCTTTTGTGTGTCCCTGTAAATGAACGATGACTGCTGGACACACTATTCTGTAGTAAGCCTCTTGAAATACACCTTAGTGATATACATAAATTTCAATGCGTTTAAAATAGGGAAACATTATTTAAATAAACCGCAGACGATTTTTCTCCATAGACGTAATGTAACAGAATTCTTTTGACTGTCCCTGTAAAGTAACTATAAGTGCTATGCACACCCAATTCCATATTAAGCTTCTTCTAATGCACCTTAGGGATATATATAAATTTCAATGCGTTTAAAATAGTGAAACATTATTTAAATAAACCGTCAATGATTTTTCCCCATAGACCGCAATGTAACGGAATTCTTTTGAGTGTCCCTGTAAAAAAACTATAAGTGCTACACACTTCCGTTGAAATAGGGAACATGCAATAGATAACGACTATAACATATAAAAATTGCAGAGCAATCCGAGCATATTTACGGGAGTTAGAGCACGGACAGACGGCAGACGGCCAGACGGCAGACGGCAGACGGCAGACGGCCATACGGCCAGACAAACCGAAGTCATAAACACTTTTCAACTAGGTTGGAAAGTGTTAAAAACATTTTATGTACTCCCGATTATATCCCCATTAAACTAATATTATACCTCATACATATATGGTTCGAATAATGCAGGGTGTATTAAAAAATATTAAATGCCAATTGATGGAGAGCTTTGCACACCATGACCTTTCAACGCAAAAAAATCAGGATTTTTGCGTAATTTTTAAGTACAATAATGTGTATAATTTAATATAAAAAGTTATATTAATGATAAAGATATAAAATGTATAAATTTGTAATCTATGACTATCATACTCTAATTTAAATATAGTGTTTCAATTATAAGTATTTATTTGCATGATATAAATTAATAATATACCGGGAGAACCAAAAGTTCGTTAAAACTTTAAAAATTCATAAAAAAGGAAGAAATTATGATAAATAAGTGCAGTTTGCAAGAAAGGGCTCCCAAGGTAGTCGGATATTTTTTAGCAGCAAAAAAATAATAATTAAAGTTACCTGTAGATGCGAGAGATTCAGCATAATTATGCAAATTAATTCTGCAATAAAAGACCGGGATACACTAGGATTTCTCATTCGCTTTCAGAATATTATCATTACACGATCGAGCCTTCTACCGAGATTCTATCTCTCGTGAGGTTTATGCAATTCATTCCAACATGTGGCATTCAGCTGTGACGGGCGTTGTGATTCGCCTTAGTTGTGTCGTACAATGTTCTGGAGGTCATGTTGAACAATTGTTATAGCTATAATAAATGGATGGAGCGTACTGTTGTCCTGTTCATTGTATTTCGGGTAGTCAACGTCATCTACCAGTGACATTTTTAACAAAAAAAAATTTTGCTGCTAAAACAAATCCGACTACCTTGTGAACCCTTCTTGAAAAATCACTTCTTTATCATAATTTCTTCCTTTTTTATGATTTTTAAAAGTTTTAATGAACTTTTGGTTCACCCAGTATATATGATATCTAATATTTCTCGTCAAAGAAAGTTTTAGCAGCGAAACAAAACCACCCACAGTAACAGTTGCATACCATGAAGTGCCAGGTTTGACACTAACTTACAAAGGTAACAAGGGCACAGTTTATGGTCCTATATAAACTAAGGATATTTGTGGTAATAAAAGTGTCCTACCATCTTTTGAGACTTGACTCTGTGATCCAAATAGTAAGTGGGTATATTTAATGCAGTGTGATACTTTTGTAACAAATAAATGCTTTTTGCTATATTTCTATCGGCGCAAGGTTCAGCCAATAACAATATCTTACGCCCAAATACAGGGCTAGTTTCTTGTGTATTTTTTTTTATATTTTTATTTGAATTCTGTCTCTGGATTTATAGTATTATGTCTTAATATTTCTCGTCATGTTTTAGCAGCGAAACAAGACCACCTACAGTAACAGTTGCATACGATGAAGCACCAGGGTTGACACTAACTTACAAAGGTAACAAAGGCACAATTTATGGTCCCCCATAAACTAAGGGCATTTATGGTAATAAAAGTGTCCTACCATCTTTTGAGACTTGACTCTGTGATCCAAATAGTAAGTGGGTATATTTAATGTAGTGTGATATTTTTGAAACACATAAATGCTTTTTGCTATATTTCTATTGGCGCAAGGTTCAGCCAATAACAATATCTTACGCCCAAAAACAGGGATAACTTCTTGAGTATTTTTTTAAATATTTTTATTCGAATTCTCTCTCTGGGAGGTATAGTATTATGTCAAAACCTCTTTAAGGATAGAGGTCTTCAAAAGCTGTTCTTTAAAAGTGAGATGTAAAAGATATCTATATAAATATTGCTTTTACGTAAGTACAGTATACATTTAAGATAATGCATCATCTTAGCAGCAGAAACATAGCTTGCTACATTACTTGATTTCTATTGCTGTTTTCATAAATAAGCAATATATTCGTGCGAAACAACGTAAATACCGTAAATTTTATCTTTAAATATCAATAGAAAGATTAATAATTTTGTGTGCACACACTTCAAGATTATCTATTTTCTGATGCACGTGAGACAACAACCGCACCCACGTTTGTGTCTACTGGTTTGAAGTTAATATGCTACTTACAATTGTGTCTTACCTTTTTATCTTTATGTTTTGTGAATGGAAAATTGGGGATTTTCACTTCAGAAATCCAAACTAATTAGTATTTTAATTCTTAAAACTGTTACAATATAACTTAAACTTAAATGAATGTTATCATGGCAGTTTCTTGTAATAAGATATATATTATAAATAATAAGAAATGTGTAATAAGCTTAAACGCTGAATCAAGCTATAAGAAATCGAAAGGACATTCTCTATTTTTAGGATTTAGTTCATCTCACGAAATCCTATTACTCCCGCTTCGTTGTCCGTCCGTCACAGAGCCGTTTCTCAGAAACTATATAACTTACAAGCATGGAATTTTGTTTACTTTTAGCTGAATATCTACTATGAAGCTCAAAATCATAAAAAAAAATCATATTATTTTAATATATAGAGATAAAACCAAAAATCGATCAGCCTTTTCCTATTAAATTTAAACGTTTTTCGTTATAGCAGTTGCCAACAATTAACATGAAAATTCTTTCTACAGTAATTAATTTTCTAATGAAAGATTTCCACGTGAAAAGTGAAAATTAAAAAAAAAGTTTCACAAATTGAAAAAAAGATTAATATGACGTCATATTGGTAATAAAACGGATATTTTCAAACATTTCTCAATTATACAAGGAGTATGAGTATGTGTAAATACAAAAAGCAACTTAATATGACGTCATTACAGAATTAAAAAAAAATTAATCTGACGTCATATTGGAAGTTTAACGGATTTTTCAAATGTTTCAGAATAATACAAATAGAGTATCAATAGAAGTAATAGAGAATAGTAAATATATGAGTTTGAGGAACATGTTGAAGCATGATAAAAACCCGATTATGGAAATATTGACATATTTTAACATTTTGAAGATCTCTATGAACCATTTTTAGTTATGAAATTGATTTTTTTTAAATATCGCATTTAGTCTGCATGTCAAATATTATTATGACAGAATATAATAGCTGGCCTCGCCCGCTATCGGACCGGTTCAGATTTTTTTTAAAAACGAGAAAAATAGACCGGTAAATTATTACTTTATAAAAAACATGATTTTGTTTTTGAAAATTAAATTTATTTGGGTTTATTAAAGAAAGGATAAAGTGTTTTGAAGGGAATATTAAACGAAACGCTTTGAATTGCGCGACCTTCGATCACACTTACCCACTTGTTTTATATTTTATTTTACTTGTAAAGAATGTTTTGTAATTTTGTAAATAAATAATTTTAATTTAATTACTTTTATGATTTCTTTTCAATCATCATGGAGTTTATGTGTGTAATTCTTAAAGTTAATTAACATTCTGTCTTAACATTTTATTTAGTGTAATTTTTCCCTCCAATTAAAATTATGGTATTTTATTAACCGTTAATATTAATTTTAATTATATGTTTTTGGCGGAAGAATCATAGGTATTTGAGATTTTTTTAAATAACACAACACAAATCTTTAATTTTAATTAAATACTTAACTATTAACATGAGCGTTTGTGTTTCAATTTTAATCTTTATTTTGTAGTGTGTGTCTTTGTAAATGAACGAATGAGTATTGTGCATTTCGTATTCTACAGTAAGGAACCTGTATCTCAACAATTTACATCAATTTTATTATGTTTAAAATAGTGTAATTTATTTAAAATTAAATCCTACAAACTATTTTTCCTTATAGACCATAAGGCAATGGATTTATTTTGTGTGTCCCAGTGATCGAACTAACCCAAGTAGCATATATTGGTCGCCTATTGTTGGAAGATTGTAAAAACCTGACAAAGGATGTGAATTAATTTTCACTTTGCTAAGCAACGCATAACCACCAGAATGATACATGTGTCCACACCGGGGTTCAAACCCAGATACCCTGGTATAGCGACCCAATTGCTTTACCATTTAAGCCATCTGGACGACATCCAGTCTGGCATTTTTCATTTATACGTTGGCAAGGCTATAACATCGCAACGCCAGATGGAATATCATACATGATCATACTACCCAGTGGCATAAATGAGACGAATAAATTCCCAACATTGGATACTATCTAAATTTTCAATTAAATTTTCAGCAGGACTGAAAGCAGACTTGCCAACGTATAATTGAAAAATGTCAGCTGGATGTCATCCAGGTGGCTTAAATGGTAAGCACTTGGTGCGCTATACCAGGAAATATGGGTTCGATCTCCGGTCTGGACACATTTTGCACTCTGTTGGTTATGCCTTGTTTAGCAATGTGAAAATTAATTCACATCCTTTGTCAGTGTTATTAAATTTACGCGCAGTTTCAGTCATGCTGAAAATTTAATAGGAAATTGCAAAAACCTTTGAGAAATGTTAGGGTTTGAAATTGTACGGTTGGGAAATGATTGGGAATTAGTACAGAGACTCCTCAAATTTTGAGCGTATATGAGAAGAATTCTGAGCTGTTAACGGTTGGACCACAGTTCGGCTTTTTTTTGCAAATGGTTCAATGTCCATTGGTATGGCAAGGGAGTATTTCTTACTGTGAGGCAACGCGGAACAACAATTAGCCAAGAATTAATTAACTTTGGTCAATCCATTTTGTGCTACTTGCGAATAAATGACATACATTTCACTTTCAATAGAGAATGTCCATTGGTAAACCGCAATAAATATTTACAAAGCTCATTGGAAACCTCAATATATTTTTCAAACTCATTGGAAACCTCAATAAATATTTACGAAGTTCATTGGAAACCTTAATAAATAATTACGAAGCTCATTGGAAACCTCAATAAATATTTTACAATCTCATTGGAAACCTCAATAAATATTTTCCAATCTCATTGCAAACCTCAATAAATATTTACGAAGCTCATTGGAAACCTCAATAAATATTTTACAATCTCATTGGAAACCTCAATAAATATTTTACAATCTCATTGGAAACCTCAATAAATATTTTACAATCTCATTGGAAACCTCAATAAATAATTACGAAGCTCATTGGAAACCTCGAGAAATAATTACGAAGCTCATTGGAAACCTCGAGAAATAATTACGAAGCTCATTGGAAACCTCAATAAATATTTACGAAGCTCATTGGAAACCTCAATAAATATTTACGAAGCTCATTGGAAACCTCAATAAATATTTTACAAGCTCATTAGAAACCTCAATAAATATTTTTCAAGCTCATGTTATAGCCAAAAATCTATTTACACGAGTTAGAGATAGGACAGTTACACAGACGGCCAAGCATGCCAAAGTCATAAACACTTTACGAATATCTCAAGTTTCAAATGTTGCAAACTTCTATCTATAGTAAATCCGGGATCTTCGTTTTTGTTTCTATAGAAGCGCAATCATGCTTTCATTGGAAAACACGAGTTTTCTTCCCCAGAAAAGGCAAATGTGACGCTACAGGCAATTGGATTTGACAGCATTTGTCAAATCGTATACCGTCTTCTCAAGCAGCAAAAAAACCCAATGGTTCTTTATTTGCATATTCAACAAGTATATTGTATGTATGTATACATATGAAATCTCCATTGCATTAAAACAAGATAACGCAAATAATCATAGAATTAATATTTTTGAAATTTCTTATTTAAAATGTGTCCAAAACTTCTCTCTGTACAACGATATAAAATTTTAAATTTAGATAACGAGACATGGATTTAAAAATCCGTTAAAAAACAGAAAGTTCCAATATTTTCCTGTATAGTGACATATTGATAAAATGCGAAAACTTGGTAAAAAGCTGTATGAATTCCGAATCGACTTTATTGTAAAGCGTATAAAATTTAGTGTATTATGGAAAAATATTGAATTCGGATTGTTTTTACAAATTCCTAAAAATCAGCGTCGGACTTCGTAAATCGAAAAAAAAAAACATCGTAAACTAGCATTCACTATACAAATAAAAAATAATGTAATGACAAAATCGGAAATAGGAATCCTAATAACCTTGGGACATGTTTTTGTTGAACCAGGACCAAGTTCACAGACCTCTACGAGCTCTACTTTTTAACTTCTTCTAGCGCCAATACGCTCAAACAGTTCATTTTACTATTGTAAGATTCATTAATTTTTATTCTTATGATTTTATAAAATTTGAAATTTGAAAGATATTTTTAGATATCTTATAATTTATTGAGATGTGAATTTCAAATATTACAACTGTTTATATATGTTTTAATATTCAAATTATGCAAAGTGTTTTCATTTATAAGACTTCTAGTAATGATCATATTAATGTATACATCAATTAACATTTACTGAATGTTTTTTTCTGCAGGCCTCACAACCAGAAATAAATCAAAAGAATACTAATTGAAGAAATACGAAATAATTTCTTAGCACATAAAAATTGTTGAAAACGCTCAAAGAAAATTAACTTTTACAATTGGTAATTAATTTATCCTTCTATATTAAAAAAAAAGTAATTTTGAACTGAGCCAAAAACGAATTAGAAATGGACCAATCAAATTCTGCGTAGATATTCCGGGTTATTCTCATCGCTTTTTTACTAGGAACTTTTTTGAGAATCTATTAATTTTCTTCTAGCCATCCTACGGATTCGAAAATTATACCACCAGACGCGAAATATAACAAGCTTTCAGAAATTAAAAAAATTATCACAGTCGGACAATAAAAACTCAAAATAACCTTAAAAATCGAGTGAAAAATCTTTTATTGAAAAAGTCATTTTTTTATATTGTTGCCAATTTTTAAACAAGCGCAAAGGATTATGTTTTATCTCAAATAAAAAATGTATTTGCGCGAGACTATTAAAAACCATAATGAAAGTTTAAAATAATAATTAAATGATCACGTGTTGAAAGCAGGAAATAAAGAAAATTACGTCATAAAAATTGTGTTTACACATGAATATTAAAAATAAAAAATATGAATTAAATGAAAAAGCATTATAACCAGTTAAATGAAAAAGCATTATAACCTGATTACAGAAGAAAGTGGACGTTCGTGATATCATCATCATTTGCTTTTTAAAACAGGATACATTACCAGGTTTTAAGAGGCTGTGAAATCAGAACGGGGGTCGGTGAGCGTAGCGAGCAGGTGGCAGAGCTCCCTAGTTTCTTAAATAAATGTATTTAAAAATGCATTATGTTTCATTTTTTCACCATCCACTTTGAAAATTATTGGTACTTTTTGACAAATAATTTGTTTTACGGGAAACTTGTAGATACATACCGGCATTCCGTGTGACACAAAACGTACAACATTTGGTGTGCTTCTATGGATAGCTACTATCGTTGTGTTAAATAATAAATTATATGAAATATATTATGCAAAGAAAATACGTATATGTTTCTAGAATATACCGGGTGGTTATAATAAAAATATCTCTATTTGGAGCTGTCTGTAACTTGGAGGAATAACCCGAATGAAACCAAAATCGCTACACTTACTATTCGAGAAAAGGGAAGAATAATGGAATAATAAAAAAATAGTTTCAGTAATCACCGACAGATGGCGCTTTTGAGTGTGAAATGTAATGTGTAATAAAAGGACAAAGAATTAAGCGTAAAATCGGATGGCATACCTAATTTATTGGAAAATGACACAGTGAATGTGGTTACGGCTTCGCATGTCGGTGCTGATCAAGTTCAGGTTCCACATGGTCATTGTGCTGCAGAACACAATCCAAGCGGTGCATGACGTGCTTAACTGCGGAATATAACGCATCAGAAGTGATGTTTCTCACATTTTGTGATATGCGATCTTTTAAGTCAATGTAGGCTTGAGACACCTCCACGTTACACAATAAATTTTAAGGTCCTGTAGCGCCATCTGTTGGGGATTATTGCAACTATTTTTCATTGTTCCATTCTTCTTCCCCCTTCTCAAATAGTAAGTGTGCAGATTTTGATTTCATTTGGGTTATCCCTTCAAGCGAAAGACAGCTTCAACTAGAGATACTTATATTATAACCACCCTGTATATTGATACACTATATTGCCAAAGGTGACCAGTCACTTGCGATTTTAGACGTTTTGTTAACTATTTAGAAAAATACCTGAGGAATTAACCTGCAACTACAGGGGTGTAAAGAGTATAGTATAGGTTATATATTTCCGCAAAGATTTTTTCCCGAAACCCCATAGCGGACTGTCAACAAATTGAAAAAGAACGAATATATTTTGGATTACCCTGTAAAAACTAATGTAGCTAAAGCGTTCAAACTCGAGATTATTAATAAGTGGCTTATTGTAATGTACTGTGTTCATTTGTATGATGATAACATGTATACTCGAAGAGAAATTAAGGTTTTTATAAAAACTGTCCCAAATTACACAAAGTTTTTTGCTTATATTTTGCAGAGTTCTTAATATAAAAAAAAGTCTTTTTTGAGAAAATATGTCAAACAACATTGTACATAATACTCTGCAATCGAAATTAAAAAAATAGTAAAAATTAGATGAAAAATGAGCAGGTTTATTAAAAAATGTTTCACTGCGCATGCGCGAATGCAATCAAAATATAATATGCATAATGTATTAGCTAAGTATATAGAGCAATTTTTGTGAAAGTCTCAAAATCATAGCTTGAAAATTCTGAAAATTATCGTCGATAGAATAAGCTCAAAATCCGTTGTTCCCAAAAAGAAGCAAAAAGATGAGGGGTTGTATCAAATATCTGTTGATTAGTGCCAAGATAGCGTACACAATATTGCACGTTGCATTTGGATACAATCCCTCATCTTTTTGCTTCCTTTTGGGAACAACGGATTTCGAGCTTATTCTATCGCCGATAATTTTCAGAATTTTCAAGCTATGATTTTGAGACTTTCACAAAAGTTGCTCTATATACTTAGCTAATACATTATGCATATTATATTTTGATTGCATTCGCGCATGCGCAGTGAGACATTTTTTAGTAAACCTGCTTATTTTTCATACAATTTTTACTATTTTTTAATTCCGATTGCAGAGTAATATGTACAATGTTATTTGACATATTTTCTCAAAATAACTTTTTTTTATATTAAGATTTCTGCAAATTATAAGCAAAAAACTTGGCGAAATTTGAGTTTATTTTTATAAAAACCTTAATTTCTCTTCGAGTATACATGCTATCCTCATACAAATGAACACAATATATTACAATAAGCCACTTTTTAATAATCTCGAGTTTGAACGCTTTTGCTACATTAGTTTTTACAGGGTAATCCAAAAGATATTCGTTCTTTTTCAATTTGTTGACAGTCCCCTATGAGATTTCTGGAAAAAAATCTTCGCGAAAAGATATAACCTATACTATACTTTTTACACACCTGCAGTTGCAGGGCAATTCCTCATGTATTTTTCTAGATAATTAACAAAACGTCTAAAATCGTAAGTGACCGGTCACCTTTGGCAATATAGTGTATAAGGTCAGTTTTTGAATACATACTTTTTAAAGGAAATTTATATATAAAATTCTTATTTAACAGGAAATTTAAAGCACAGAAGATTCACTATTCTTTCAAAAAAAAATTACTCAACATTTCCTCCTTTTGTAATACATTATGCTCAGAGACCTGTTCTAATACTGTAATAAATCCTATTGTGCTAATCTTTTTGTGTCCAAATTCCTTTTTTCTATTGTTACAAAAAGCGGAAATGAAATATCACGATATACACTTTTATATGAAAAGTAAAATACCGTGCTTTTGTGTAATTTATAGCCTTACAAATTGCTTTTAAGAAAAAAAAAGCATAAAAGAAATATTTGAAATTTTAGAGCTTTTATTTTAACTAAACTAGGGGGCTCTGCCCCCTGCTCGCTACGCTCACCAACCCCCGTTCTGATTTCACAGCCTCTTAAAACCTGGTAATGTATCCTGTTTTAAAAAGATGATGATGATGATATCACGAACGTCCACTTTCTTCTGTAATCAGGTTATAATGCTTTTTCATTTAACTGGTTATAATGCTTTTTCATTTAATTCATCTTTTTTATTTTTAATATTCATGTGTAAACACAATTTTTATGACGTAATTTTCTTTATTTCCTGCTTTCAACACGTGATCATTTAATTATTATTTTAATCTTTCATTATTGTTTAAATAGTCTCGCGCAAATACATTTTTTATTTCAGATAAAACATAATCCTTTGCGCTTATTTAGAAATTGGCAACAATATAAAAAAATGACTTTTTCAATAAAAGATTTTTTACTCGATTTTTAAGGATTTTTTGAGTTTTTATTGTCCGAACGTGATATTTTTTTTAAATTTCTGAATGCTTGTTATATTTCGCGTCTGGTGGTATGATTTTCGAATCCGTAGGAGGGCTAGAAAAAAAGTAATCGCTCCTCAAAGAAGTCCCTAGGAAAAAAGCGATGAGAATAACCCGGAATATCTACGCAGATTTTCATTGGTCTATTTCAAAAACCATCACTTTTTTTATATATAGAAGGATTTCAATAAAAAATAAACTTTATAATTATTTCGAAATTGTTTTCTAAGTAATTTCAAAATATTTAGTACAAATGAATTATTCATCATTACAATAAGTACTGGTAAAAAAAAAATATATATAACACCCTGTAATAATATACTTATTTATTTGCTAAAGGGCGTAAAATAAAAATTTTATAAACAGTAAAATAATTTTTTTTAGATTGTTGACATGTTCAGCTCCATCGGAGCCATTATCAAAACGAATAAAAATATTCCACTATTGCAAAGTCTATGAAGTTATTATTTGACACTTCATTATTTCATTTTTTACGTACTTTTCTCGTCATTTTCTATTTTAGTTTGATTTTTATTTCATAATTTATAGCAAAGGAGTAACTCGAGCCCCAATTCTGGTAAGTGAAATAATGCTACATAGTTATATCTTGTATTTTTACGTTTTACCTTTTAGCAATTGAAAGAAGTAGTAGCTTGTAAAAATCATGCATTAAGCATTCTTTTCAAAAGCCTAAATAACGTTTTGTAAATCACCGATTAATGATTAGAGATTTTATATGTGTATAAGTTTCAAATTTTGTGCAACTTACTTAATTTGCAAGAAAAACAGTGAAAGAAAACTTAAAATGTAAACATTTACGTAAAAAGTTATGAAAAATCATACATTAATATCCTGCGTAACACGAGGATAAGTTCCAGGTGAAACAATAGCTAAATGAAGCTGTGTTAAATGATGTTGCCTTAACGCAAAAGTAACAGGAATAATTAATCATTGCAGTTACATAAAAATTTTATTTTTCATATTTTATCTTTTAAAGAAAAAAAAACGTTACTTTTATTGATGAAATAACAAAGCAAATAAACAGGCGAGGCTTTGGATCGAATATATATATTGAGTTACGAAAGAACATTACACAATGACAAAAACATAGTAACTGAACAGAAAATTAAACATCACTTATATTTATAAATTCGTCTGGGATTCTGCAGTCATGCTTCCCGGACGTGCAAGAAAACTATACACAAAAGTATCATCCAATAAAGTTTAAGATGTAATGCTACGATTATAATTACGATACGATATACTAACACCCGCCCATAATCTAGCATTACATTAGAAAACACAGAATAAAAAATTACAATAAACAAACATTAAATGTATGACAGAGTTAAAACATTACTTATACAAACAGCAAAGAACCAACAATTCATAAAATTTAACTTTAGGCAATGCCTTTGTAAACATATCAGCAATTTGCATATTTGTAGGAATATATTCAATTTTGATATTATTTTCTTTTACAACATTACCAAAAAATTTTAGTTTTATATCTATATGTTTCATTCTACCATAACTACTTTCATTACTGATACATTTTATGCAAGACTGATTATCCTCTAAAATAACTAAATCCTTAATACTTACAATTTCACAAGCAATATTTTTGAACCACAACAGGTCTTGCAAACTTTTAGTTAAGGCAATGACTTCAGCTTCAGTTGAAGATAATGCAACTGATTTTTGTTTATTACAACACCAGAGAACAAGCATGTTACAAAACATTAATATGTAACCTGATACTGATTTTCTATCATTTGTGTTTGCACCCCAATCAGAATCAACATACATAGATAATTTAGGATCAGATTTTTGCTTTTTATACACAAGTTTTAAGGACAAAGTTCCTTTCAAATATCTTAAGATTTTCTTTAGTGCAATCCATGCAACTTCAGTAGGATTTTCCTGCATTTGACTCAAATAATTAACACTATATAAAATATCAGGTCGTGAAATATATGCTAAATACAATAAACAACCTACAAGTTCACGGTATGGACCATTAAATGGTTTTCCATTTTTGAAATCAGATGGAGTGGATTTAGGAGAAATAGGAATATCACTAGGTTTACATTCTAGCATATTAAATTTACTTAACAATTTAATTATACAAGACTCTTGATCCATTATTAAACTATCAGATTTAAATTTCATTTGAATACCCAGAAATTCTGAAACACATTCTGATTTTGACATATGAAACTCTTTAGAGAGTAAAGAAATAACTACATTAGTTTCATTTAAATCTGAACCTGCTACAAGCATATCATCAACATACAGAGCAATAATTATTTTATGACCAATACTTACTAATAATTACTAATATTACTATAACGAATAAAAATACAAGGTTCATTATCAAAAGAGGTCACACACAATTGGGCTAGGTCATATATTCGAGAAAACTTGATTAGTGGGTCATTTTGGGTCACCATGGGTCAGGGTGAAGCTAATTGTATCTAAAAAACAGCTCGAACAATTTTGAATAAGTTTTGTATCCTACCTTTTATCACTAGAGGACTATTTGGCTGGGTCACATGTTCGAGAACTTTCCATTAGTGGGTTATTTTGGGGTCAACGCGGTTCAAGTTAATTTTATCTAAAAAACGGATCTAACGATTTTGATTAAATTTTGTATCATTTTAGTTTCGGGCACGAGAAAATCATTGGGCTAGGTCACATGTACGAAAAAATTCGATTAGTGAATGATTTTAGTCATGGGTCATTATGGGTCAATCTATTTTTATCTTAAAAAATACTCCGAATATTTGAAATAAATTTATTATTCTACAGTTTTAGGAAACGAGAAGACTATAGGGATAGGTCACATGTTCTAGAAATTTCGATTAGTGGGTTATTTTGGTCATGGGCCATTATGGGTCAAGCTATTTTTACCTTAAAAATGGCTCAGACTATTTAAACTAAATTTCGTACCCTACGGTTTTGGGGCACGAGAAAATCTGTGGCTAGTTCACATGCTCGAGTAAATTCGATTAGTGGGTCATTTTGGGTCACCATGGGTCAGGGTCAAGCTAATTGTATCTAAAAAACGGATCTGACGTTTTTGATTAAATTTTGTATCCTACCAGTTTCGGGCACAAGAAAATCATTGGGCTCTTTCATATGTCCGAGAAAATTCAACTAGTGGGTCATTTTTGGGTCACTGTGGGTCAATCTAATTTTATATAAAAAAGGCTCAGACCTTTTAGAATAAATTTTGCATCCTATGGTTTTCGGGCACGAGAAAACTGTTGTGCTAGGACACATGTGCGAGAAAATTTTATTAGTGGATCAATTTGGTCATGGGTCATTCTTTGTCAACCTATTTTTATCTTTGAAACGGCTCAGAGGATATAAACTAAATTTAGTATCCTACAGTTTTAGGGAACAAGACTATTGGGCTGGATCACCTGTTCAAGAAATGTCCATTATTGGGTCATTTTCGTCATGGGTCATTATTGGTCAAGCTCTTTTTATCTTAAAAATGGCTCAGACGATTTGAACTAAATGTTGTATTCTTTGGGCACAAGAAAATCATTGGGCTAGGCCACATGCTCGAGAAAACCCGATTAGTGGGTCATTTTGGGGTCACTGTGTGTTAAGTTAATTTTATCTAAAAATGGGTCAGGCTATTTTGACTAAATTTTATATCTTATTGGTTTCGGGCACGAGAAGACAATTGGGCTTGGTCACTTGTTCAAGAAAATTTGATTAGTGGATCATTTTGGTCATGGGTCATGATATTTGAACTCAAAGCTAATTTTGACCGAGCATAACTCGGTCTTCCCTGCTAGTATATATAATAAAATGTAATGAATAAATAAATAGGAAACACATTTTTAGGGGGAATTTTTAGAAAAACATAATAAAGAAATAAATATACACCTTTAAGAAATCATAAAAAATACAAATGCAATAGAAACATAGACATCTGCATAGCATAGACATATAATCTTCATATCACGATGAGCATACATTGCAAAAACAGAATGGAAGAAATATATCATACTAAAAAGGAAATTTACATTTTTATAGCTTTTAATTAGAACAAAAAAAAAGTAATAGAACACATTCGTTTTCGTAAATTATGCGCAATAAATATTCTGATTTGTGAGATGCAAAGAGTAAGAAAATCGTTTTAATAAATCAGAAATGCATATTTTGAAGAACGTTTGAAGTTATG
This sequence comes from Maratus michaelseni, assembly GCA_963931845.1. NCBI lineage: Eukaryota > Metazoa > Arthropoda > Arachnida > Araneae > Salticidae > Maratus > Maratus michaelseni. The sequence goes on along the minus strand of OZ007587.1, from coordinate 418,108,178 downwards.
CATTACTTTATTATCTCACGAGATTAAAGTAGAATAGTAAATTATCCAAAAAAATCGTTATCTATGATAATTGCTTTTTAACTCGACCTACATCAAAAGAAAATGTATTTTTATTTTTTCATTTTTTATTGTATAAGAAAAGAATAAAATTTTATAACGCAAATCAAAGAGTACATAACCTCTTTTGAGAGAAAATTAGTTTATTGGCTTATTTCATGATTTTTGAAGTTCTTATATTTCGTATCAATCTTTTATTCTTCAAAGTTCCCTTTCAACTTAAAAAAAATATATGGGGGCTTCTGTTCCAGGTATTAAAGCACTGATAAAATTATCTTTCTGACTTTTGTCATATTTAAACCATTTTTATATCTTCTACGAATATGTGTATTTCAAGTTTGGACTTAGGAAGTAACACCAATTTAATACTTTGAAATAAAAGGATTTTTGGGAATTTGTTATAAGAATTGGAAAGTGGTTATAATTATTGATTTCCCCAAATTATTATTATTATTAGTAGTAGTAGTATATATGCATATATAAACCTTTGAATTAAAAAAAGTTCTAGCAGCGAAATTGACGAAATATCCGATTTTTTAACGATATGTAAGTATAAAGTGTATACAGATTACTATAAAGTTAATAAATAATTAACCAATTCAAACATCAAAACCGAAGCTCCAATTCAGAGACAGCCACACATACGTAATACTTTTAAAGAAAATTTAGAAAATAAATGTTTAAAATTATAAAAGATGGCAGAAGAATAAAATGAAATTTAGATATAAACTGTTAGTAAAATGGAATTTTGAGAAAAAAAAAGTTCTATTGAATTCTGACCCAAACACCAATTTTAAGATGGAATAAAGTAATCGAATAAAGAATATTTTTAGTTACCGTATATACTCGCGTATAAGTTGACTCGTGTATAAGTCGACCCCCTAACTTTTAAATGCAAATTCTGCAATAAATAAGAAACCCGCGTATAAGCCGACCCCTAAGTTTTTACTTCAATTTTTCGTAATATCAAGCCAAAGATTTCACTTTCTCCATATGGTAGGACAGATTCGCCAATGCGAAAAAGTGGTAAGTAAACAAAAACAAATCAATGAAATATTTTTAAATGAGAAATTATTATTATTTGTATATTTTAAATATTATTTTATTATTTTTACACATAAATGTCAGAATTTTGGCAGTATTTGAAGTTTTTTTTTGTTGTTGTTTTAATTGACTCGCCTATAAGTCGACCCCCTCAAATTGCTTGCCGAAAATTGTCAGAAATTCCTCGACCTATACGCGAGTATATACGGTAATAAATAATTAATAAAATAAAAAAAAACTAATTACCGAAACACCAAATTAGAGCTGGCATAGTAATACATATATAATAAATTAAGAGAAAAGTAGAAAAATAATAAATAAATAAAATGATAAAAGATGTAAGAAAAGTAAAAAAATAAAATAAAATAAAATGTCAATTTGAATAAGAAATGGAATTTAGATACCAAATGAAATTAAAATGGAATTAGGGAAAATACGTGTGACCATGTCTAATCATCAGTTGGAAGCGCATGCAAATGCCAAATGGAAATGCAATATTTCCTAGAATATACTGGCATATTTGTCATGCATATTATATGTCTGCCAATATATTCCACTAATAGAAGGAAACAAAATGATAAATTAAGGAAAATAATTAATGATAAAACAAAATTCCATCATGATAAAACAACCATCCGTTGTATGTCGCTCGGTGCAAATATAACATCTCACCTTCATTTGAATTGAGCACATAAGATCGTAAAAAAGTTGTATGATCACAGTTACAGTATATATATATATATTTACAGTAGAAAATGATGCTTTAATTCATATATTTTATAATATCGGCTGCAGAATGGATACATCGGAGCGCATTGACAAAAAAGTATCAAGCGTTGTACGCAATTTATAGTAGACTTAACCTAGAACAATGAGACAGATCAAATTAGTTGCTAAAGTCTAAAAGCTATAGTGAAATACAGTACCGTTAAAATTAACTAGAACACTCATTGGAAACAAAAAAAAATCTCTTAATACGTAATTTATTGAAAAGAGTACAAACTTAGTTTTTTTAATTGTTGATATGTCCTCGCTTGTTTTGTATTACACCCTGACAACGTTTAGATATTAATTCAATTACTTTTTTACCTTTTTCTTTCAGTTCATGGTCCTAAAACAATATCTTGATTAGTCAAAAAATCATACGCTTTTTTGTCTTCTTTGGCACGTTTTTGGGTGCACATTGTCTTGAGATTTTCAATCGGGTTTAAGTCTGGTGAGTTACCAGAACATTGAAGGAAATTTATACCATATTGAGCGAAGAAGTTTTTGTATTTTTTAGATGTATGGCAAGATGCAAGATTATGCTGGAAAATCCTGTCACCGTCTGGAAACAAATTTGTATCTAAAACACCCTGCAATACAAACGTTTTGAGGACGTTTCCTCGACAAGGGCCATTATTTCCAGTAGAAGGAATGATGAATTTTGATAAGTGGATATCTTTACTCCGAAGAATAGTCGTTCCAGTCATACAAAAATTGTTTCCAGCCGACGACGCAATTCTCCCTTAAATTACCGTGTATATAAAAAATTTAAAACCTTTTTCTATCAAAGTAGTATAAATGTTCTCCAATGGTCTAGTAACTCACCAAACTTAAACCCCATCGACAATCTCTGTTCAATTTGTAAGCAAAAACTTGCCAAAGCAGACTCTGTACAACAAAAACGTCTATGATTTATTCAATAATAAACATAAGCTTACATGACGATAACTGAAACAAAATATGAAAAACTAGTGGAATAAATGTCTTAACGTTGTCAGGATGTAATAAGGAACAAAGGAGTACATATCACAGTTATTGAAATAAACTAAGCCTGTGCTATTTATAATAAACTCAGCATTAAGAGAAATTTGCTCTGTCTCATTGAGTATTCCAATTTATTTGAGCGGTAGTGTACCTACTTGTTTTAAAAATTATGTTTTTAAATGGAAATGACACAGGTTCATAGTAAAATGTGCATTTTCAACCAAACATTACGCTACTAAAAGTGCCACAGAAATGCGAACTATCATTATTTCGAAAATATCATATTAATTTCATTTTGTAAAGAATGTGGTTGGTAATTAAAAAATAATAATAATAAAGTTGATTGTTTGAAACTTAGCGGATATAGGATGTCCATCGATATTAAATATATTATTCTGAAAAAAAAAATCGCACTTAAATTTTCTTTAAATTTTTCTTCTTGCATTAAATGAATAGCTCTAAAATGACCCCTTCAATTTCGGTATTCATTTTTAATGAAGTATGAGTTTCGTGCATATAAAGAATTCTTTAACCCTCTGACCGCCCAACAAAAAGGCAAAATTGTAATGTTGTTTTCTCCGTATTTTTTTTTTAAATGCTGAAAAAAGATGAATTTTTCAACATGATATAAAAACTTAATTAAGTATATGAATATAAACCCTTAAGTGTATTAACCTTTACTCAATGATTTAAAAATGCATTATATCTCTAGAATTATATTAATTTAAATAATGCTTCAATTGCAGTGAATGCTGCAGCTTAGTGAACTGATATATTAGTTCTCGGCTGTGAGAAGGTTTTAAACAGGGAAAAATATTACAAATTTTGAATATGGGTTGCTCCTAAAAATATAATGAACAATTATACATAAAGGAAAATTAATTACTAATTAAATGGTTCCTTTTGTGCGACTTCTTTAAAACATTTCCCCACAAATAGATTTCAAAGAAATGGGACGTTTTTAAATTATCATTAAATAAAAATGCGTTCAAGAGAAACCTAAGAAATCTTTACAAAATATGAACGTCGCAAAATTATGGTTCTCTTTAAACATACATAAATATTGACGGACTTGTGGAAAATCGATGAAGAAATATAAGATCAAATACAAAACTCAAATTTGAGTCTTTTAAAGAGATACTACTGACTGTTGTTGTTTTACAAAATTTCACCATAAATATTTCTTAAATATATAGCACTGTGCCAAAAATATATAACACTATATATAACAATGCCACTCTGCTAGAAGTGTTTTATATTAACGTTCATTTATGTACCTAACAAAAAAGTTCAAATTAAGAGCCTACACTAGACCTGCATAAATACCGGGGGAACCAAAATTTCGTTAAAATTTTAAAAATTCATAAAAAATTGAAGGAATTATGATAAAGAAGTGCGGTTTGAAAGAAAGGGTTCACAAGGCAGTAGGATTTTTTTTTAGCATCAAAAACATTTTTAGTTAAAAAAAGTCACCTGTAGATGGCGGTACATCGCGAGAGATTCAACAGAATTATGCAAATTAATCCTGCAATAAAATACCAGGATACACCAGGATTTATCATTCGCTTTCAAAATATTATTACTACCCAATCGAGCGTTGTTGGTGAAGTTGTTCTATTTAAACGGAGAGTTTCTACCTTTCATTCCGACATGTTGCATTCAGCTGTAACGGGCGCTGTAAGTCGCCTTAGTTTTTTCGTACAATGTTTTGGAGGTCATGTTGAACAATTGTTATTGCAAGAATAAATGGATGGAGTGTACTGTTGTCCTGTTCATTGTGTTTTCGGGTCGTCAGCGCCCTCTACCAGTGACATTTTTAACTAAATTTTTTTTTGCTGCTAAAAAAAATCCGACTACGCTCTGAGCCCTTTCTTGCAAACCGCGATTCTTTAAGATACTTTCTTCATTTTTTATGAATTTTTAAATTTTTAACGAACTTTTGGTTTACCTAGTACTCAAAAGCTAATGTTAAACATATAGGAGCGTTCTTTTCAAATTTCTCGTTTGCATTTCAATATATTTTTATGATTTTTTATAGGAATGCTGAGATTGGTAAATGGGCCTTTTTTATTTTATTTTATCTATACTAGAAGAAAGTATTGTAATTGAAATATTTTTCGACTTTCAGTTTTCTACGGATTTACAGGTTTTAAGGGTTACAGATCCCGAAAAACAGTCATATACAAAATGTCCGTCTGTCCGTATGTCCATGTGTCTGAGTGTCCGTATGTCTGTCCTTATTTTATCAACGACAAGTGCTTGACATATGGATAGAATGGATAGAATTGAACCAAATTTCATTTATAACTTTTTGACTAGGGCTAGTTAAATTTGAGGAAATTCCGCTGGAAAGAATCGCTGTAATAGCAGTTTTTGCGCCATTTTTATTATTATATAATCGAAAACTGTATCAAGTTAGGCATAGAATTTAACCAAATTTTATGTATATGTTTTAAACCTTTACCTTCAGGCCCCAGTCGAATTTATGTCTATTCGGACGGAAGGGGCGTTGTGATAGCAATTTTCGTGCGATTTTATTTTTCGTAGTTGTGTTGTTCATCTGTTGCTCGAGAGGTGAAGGATACTTCACATCCATGTAACCCCGTAATTCGCAATCAGCTGACGTACAACAGAATGACAAAAATTATATTGATTTTACTCTCGTTGTGATAGCAAGTATTAGCATGTATGGTATAGAAGAAAGTTTTGGAATCGGCACATTCGACTAGTTTCCTTTTTGATTTCTGTTTAAGTTTCAGTTTTTTTATGATAATACTTTCACTTTCAATTCAGGATTTGAAATAGAAAGTGTCTGGATTAAAGAAAAAAAAACACAACCAAAATTAATAAAAGGTAAAAATGCGCAATTTTATGCATCGACCTGAGATATCCTGTTCAACAACAAAAAAATATAAAAAGTAAATAAAAATGTTTGAATGCTGTCGAGAAAATTTAAACTAACGCTTCCGTAGGTTTGATAACAGCGAGGAAAACCGAGCTATGCTCGGTTAAAATAAGCTTTGTGTTCAAATCAATTTAACACTAAATTATCGCTGCATTATTGATATAAAGCATTTTGTTTTATAACAGTATTAATTACAGAAACAGTCTTAAAACTATGTAAATATTTCTAAATTTTACATTACTTACATATTTACAACGAAAGGGCATCTTACAATCTACATTTTTAGTTCGTTTCACACTTTCTTTTGGTAGCAGGACTTTCAGGCCTGAACTCCTTTTTATATGCCAGAAATCAAACTACGGCAATCCGTTCACAAAGGACTAAGAACTCTGATTGGTTAAATCATGTATCTCGGCTGCTATTGGAATTTCTAGAAAATTCCTTCAGATTCAGAAAGCCAATTTGATTGCCAAAAGTCACAAACATTTGGCGAAAAGTCGCAAATTTTCAGAAAATGTTTCATTTAGCGCCAAACATGTTTTTTGGCCTTGGTAATATTGAAAGTCAATTTTTCCGCCAAATATCACCAATGTCGCCAATATTTCGAAAATTTGGCGATATTTGGCGAAATGTTGCCAACTTCGCGACTTTGTTTACTGCCAACTGTTCTAAAACTTAATAACTGTTTCAATCTTCTTTCACATTGAAATGCATTGACCCGTAGTGACCCATAAATGACCCACTAATCGAATTTTCTCGAACATGTGACTTAGTCCATTTGTCTTCTCGTATTACAAAATGGTAGGATACAAAATTTAGTCAAAATGGTTTGAGCCGTTTTTTAAATTAAATTAGCTTGACCCTGACCCATAATGACCCAAAATGACACACTAATTAAATTTTCTCGAACATGTTACCCAGCCCAATGGTCTTCCTGTACCCCAAAATGGTAGGATAGAAAATTTAGTCTAATTCGTTATGTTACGGTTGGCTTTAACCATTTTTCTTTATCTACATTAAATTCCTTCATTCACTTTAACATTTATTTAAAAAACACTCTTTTTTTGTTTCTAATAAAAATATAAATAAAAAAAAATGTAATAATATTAATAATAAAAACAGTTTTTTTTCTTTCTTTCTTTTTCTTTTAAGCAAAAGTAATTTGAACTTCTAGTGTTAGGTAAGCTTCTTCCTTTTTTTTTTAAATGCGAAAGATAGATAGCAAGGAGGGATGTTTGTCGGATAAGGACCGCACATATTGTATTGGGCAGTCGTGTTCGTATTTTCCCATACCCTAGAATCATGTGTTTAGAGACACCGAGTCTGGTCTTTGTTAAAATAAAGTGAGGACGCACCATAAGAATTACGTTATCTTATGTAAAGGCGACCCAAGTATGCTGGCATTGTATTTTATAACCCGATACAATAGCCTTTCGTTTTCCTTCAGTCTGAGTGGCGCGAGCGTAGACATACATTCATGGGAACTGTTTCAACAGCACGCAGTAAAAGAGAGGCGGGTGCTTTTATCATGAAGCAACTTAGGGGAGAGGCGAGACACTGTCACTGGCGTTCTAGGCTCGGTCCATTTTGTCATTGTTTTCACCTCCGACACACCCTTGACTTAGCTTTTGGTTGAATCCGTTTTGTGAGCAGCGTAGGAGAGAGAGAATGTTACGACACTTGTTGCTTGGATGAGATACTTGTTGTTTTGATCGAGGACTGGTTGTTTGGAGCTTGAATTATGTGGGCGAAGGAAATTATTGGTCCTTGTTGTCGTGGCGACACTCCTCTACTTACTGTTATGACTTTTAAATTTTACAATTGTTGATTTCAGGATGTGTAGTGCAGGAATGAAAGAAGAGTGAGGTTCGCCTGCTAGTTACTTTTGTATTGACTTCTTAAGCGGCGGTTACTATTGATGCCTTGACGAAAAATGAATTAATGATTAGACGAGCATCATCTCTGGAGATGGAGCATTATTAATCCTCGACTAAGAAGGTTGGTGTGACTAGCAGAGTAGACTTGCCCGCTTTACAAGGTATCGGTGGTGTGAGGACGTCTTGAATCGTGAATAAAACAAAATCTCCAAGTGATGTATGGAGTAGGAAAAACTAAGAGAAAAGAACCCACCCGTGATGTGTTATTATACTGTTCCACAAGCGAAATATACTACTCGTAGAGGCATCTGAAAAGAATAGGTTGATAAAAAAAAAGGACTACGGCAGACTAGTACGTATGCAAAGAAGTGTGCCACACTGACGGTAGTAAATATCAAAGTATATTGTAAGTAACCCATATTTCTTCTTTATTACATGTTGTCTACTGTTGTAATATTTATAAATACCTGGAGAAACAAAAAATATAATTATTGGTATTTTAAGATGATTAACATGTAACTTTCTTTTTATGGTTGAACGACATTTGAATTGTTAATTTGTTAGTAGTTTAAGAGTTATGATATTTAATTGAAAATTAATCTATAACTAAATTTTGAAAAGTTGATCAATCTTTAAATCATGATATTGTGGTAATTTTAGGGACTTTGCTGTTTAATGTAAGGTGTTATAATAGTTAATCTCAGTATTTTTTTTGATCAACTTTATTATTGTGACATTATTGTATTTTGTTTGAGAACTACCTTACTTTTATAATTTTAATTATTTAAATAAAGAAAATTTTTTGTTTATTTTCAATTATGGTATGTTTTTCTTTATATATAATTCTTAAATAATTAATATTTTTTCAATTACAACAAACCTATAAGAGAGGATTAACCTTTCAGTAAGTGTAACAAAAATATGAAAGCTATAATTTTGCTAAATTAATACTTTTAAATTTCTTAAATCTAAAATTCATAGCAATAGTTTAAATGAACATTAAGTGAGGTTTACTCACAGTTATTCGATGTAATTTTGAACTTGTCTCAATGATGGATAAGCTAATAAATGATGGTAAAGTAATATTAGATTTAATTTCATAATTGATTAATTTAATTCTTAATCCTCATTTCTTTTGAATATTATTTAAAATAAACAATAAGTTGTTTATTTATAAAAAGTGAAAAAAAAAAGGAGAGGTATTCAGTTTTTTTTATGCCACTATACGATCATACCTTTAACCGATCTGATCTTGTTCAAAATCTCCATAATTATTCTAATTTTTGGTATTCCATCATATCCTTATTTTATTAATGTCTCTCTTTCCCTTTCTTGTCCTCATATTAGAGGAATTTCAGGTTTCTCTTTAGTTTTCCAAATTTTGTGATGTTTGTATTCGTTAATTTAATGTGTATGGAGCTTTGAGCTTGATCGGGTTGGAGTGGAGTTGGGTGTTCTTTATGCATCTTAGTATACTACTTGATTTAGAAATCTGTTGCCCCTTACTACATTTAGTATTGTTCTAAAATGATGATTTCAAAAATATCATGTTGTATTAGCTTATTCGGATTTTTAAGTTTTGATATTTTGATAAGTTTAATGTAATTTGCTCCCTTTTCCATGGCAACAGATTGCAGTGGAGCTAATCAGGGTATACTTGTTTTTCTATTGTCGAGTGATTAGTGAGTTGTAAGTGATTCTTTAAAATTTTTAATTTAAGCAAGTCATTTCCGAAAGAACCACAAAACCCCACAACAGTTAGAACCGTTTTTTAGATAAAATTTGTATGACCCTACCTGTAGTGACAAAAACTGACCCACTAATCGAATTTTCTCGAACATGTGACTTAGCGCAACAGTCTTATCATAATCCAAAATGGTTGGATAGATAATATAATCAAAATCGTTTGAGCCGTTTTTTAGATATAATTAGCTTGACCCACTAATCGAATTTTCTCGAACATATGACTTAGCCAAATTATCTTCTCGTAATCCAAAATGGTAGGATACAAAATTTAGTCAAAATGGTTTGAGCCATTTTTAAATAAAATTAGCTTGACCTGACACATAGTGATCCAAAATGATCCACTAATTAAATTTTGTCGAACATGTGATACAGCCAAATGGTTTTCTCGTACCTCAAAATCGTAGGATACAAAACTTAGTCAAATTTGTTAGAACCGTTTTTAGATAAAATTAGCTTCAACCTACCTGTAGTGACAAAAAAGGACCCACCAATCGAATTTTCTCAAACATATGAATTAGCTCAACAGTCTTCTCATATCCAAAATGGTAGGATACAAAATTTAATCAAAATCATTTGAGCTGTTTTGTAGATATAATTAGCTTGGCCCGTAGTGACCCCAAAATGATCCACTAATCAAATTTTCTCGAACATGTGACCAGGCCAAATGGTCTTCTCGTACCCCAAAATGATAGAATACAAAATTAGTCAAAATTTTTAGAGCCGTTTTTAAAATAAAATTTGCATAACCACAAACACATACAATATGCTTGTATTATAATATATGATATTAGCTTGCGAGTTTTTTCGCGTGATTAGTATACAGAAATGCATTTTGCGAATTCTTGATTGCAACCGCTAAATAAAAATTAATGACAAGCCTAACTAGTTAGATGTGTCAATCCCAAAATTTTTATTCTATCTCATACATTTAAATGCTTCAAAATTCGAGAAAATCACACACAAATTTCTTTCACATTGACTCCTGCAGGACGAATAGCCACAAATTTTACTGCGACCTGCAATAGTCAAAAACATGTTCATAAAATTTGGTTCAATCCTATGCAAAACTTCATGTATTTTTCGACGACACAATAATGAAAATTGAACAAAATTCAATCACATCATCCGGCGGTATAGCTCCAAATTCAAGTAAGACTTGCTGGACATAGTCAAAGACGTATAACTGGAATTTGGTTGAATTCTATACATAACTTCAACCACTCTTCGGTTGACAGACACACGGACACACAGACAGAGACTGACGGACAGAGAAACATTTTGTCTAAACATGTTTTTCGGAATCTTTGACCCCTAATACGCATAACTCCGTCGAAAACTGGAAGTCGAAAAAAATTTCGATTACAATACTTTCTCCTATTATAGAGATAGTAGAATACTTTATTTTATTATAGACAGAAGAGAGTAAATATAAATAAAACATGAAATATTTTATTAAAATGTCACATTTCTGAACTCAGGTATATGGCATGTGCATAAAAGGGAAAATAAGAAAATGCTTAGGTAATGATATTCTTAAATTATACATTTTATTTTTGTAACAAGCATCTCCCAAACATTTAGCAATAAATGAGCGCAAATGCAAAAATTTAACTTTTCTATTTTTAAAACTTCTAACTTTGAAAAAAGTCATTCATCACTAGAATCACTCAGATGCATTTCTATATATACGAGTAGCTTGAGTAAATTTGATTTTTGTACTTAAGATTATATATATATATCATATTGTAAAATTGTGAGAGAAAAAAATGTGGTGAGGATGCTCAGAAAGGAAAGTTAGAAAAACTGTTGAAATATCGAATAAGATAAAGTAAAATGCTTAGTCATTAAATAAATTTTATCACACAATACTTTAATTAATCTTAGGAAAAATAGATATTTTTGAGAAAATTTGGATTTTTAGTAAGACAACATAGAGGAGTTTGTTTGTACTTTGAGAAAGATTTCAGATTTTCGAATATAAGAAAATTAATTTAATATTAAAAAACGAAATTTACATACACGTGTAAATATTCTAATATGAATTATTTATTACTAACTGATAAAGAATATTTATATTATTTATGATAGTTAATTAAATGAAGTTGTTTAATCGTTATAAATTTCCCACATTCCTGATGGGTATTTTTTTCCAAAAAGGATTGATAAAACATTGATGCCAAATATACATTTAGAAAACTCAATTATGTCTAAACAGAAAAACAAATTTCTTGTTAACCGATTTAAGTAAGTTTGATTTACATTACCGTGGTTATTTGAGGATTTTTTATCCACAATGCGTTTAATAATTGTTCTTTTTTAATGATTGTGTGATCAAATGTTCCTAATATTATTTAGCGCGCAGATAATGGTTATCATACTGCATGTAACTGATAATTCTTTAGAAATACAACAATCAAAGTTAATTATAAAATATTCATAGACCATTTCTACAACAATTTTCTACACATTTTATTAAAACGTTTATGTAATATACTTTAAGACTGCTCGTGTAATGTTAACAAGTGTTACCTTAAGGGAACACACTTTTAAGAAAGTTTATACAATTTTAAAGTGCAAAAATAGAGAGGACAAAATTATAGTTTATTAAGAAAACACAACATGTGTGAGTGTTTACATTTAGGTTTTAGTCTTTTGAAGTAATGAGAAAATATTATGTAAATTTTGATAACTTTTTGATAACCTTTTCCTTTGAGTATAAAAATTAACGTTAAGTTATTTTCTGAAATTGTATACACGATATATCATTCAAAATAACTTGCTCCTTAATTTTTGAAAACAGAAAATTCTTATTTGTTTTTGTCTACTCGTACATTTTTTACAACACAATATCTTTTCAAATATATTTTTTAATGTTTATTGGGAATCAAAAACAAAGTATTCCATCTACATACTGATGGAAATATAAATTAAATTTTTGTTTAAAAAACAGTTTTTTTTCTTTTCTTTAACGCGCAATAAAGTAATTATTAAAACCCAATAAAAATGCGACTAGTTGAATCTTAAAATTTTGTTTTAAAAACATATATTTAAATTAGAATTATTTTGAAAAATTCCAATATTCAACAAAAAAATAAAATCAAAAGTAAAATAAATTTCAAAATCGTGGTACCGGAATAATTTATCAAGCTTCGTCTTTTCTAAATTGCTTTATCTTTCAGTATTTTTCTGGGAAATATCTGAATAATAATTTTTAAAACAATTAAATGTTTATGAAAAAAAATATATATATTTTTCCTTTTGTGAAATGGAAACCCAACTTTTAACTTGTTTTCTAAATAATTAGTTTCGATGAAATTTGTCGCACTTTTCTCATATATGGTAATCGAATTATGTATTTTTCTTTTGTTGTGATAAATTTCAAAATCTAAAATATCTTTTAATTTCAAATATGCATAGTTTTATGTTAAAGTCATGATTTGTTTATAAAATCTACACAACACTTGTTTATCTTGTGACAAAACAAAACATTTTCTTCTGTATTCAGATTAGATATTTTGAAATACGCCTTTGTAAACATTTGTGTTTATTATAAAAATATTATTTTGTAAAATATCGTTTTATTAGTTTCCTAAAATTTTATGCATGCATACATATAAAATAAATATACAAATATAAAAAACAAACATATGAAAATGTAAAAAAAAATTGAACACAAGATATTTAATGTACTCTATAAAGTATGATATAAAGAAAAAATGATAAAGAAAAAAAATGTAGAATGTAAAGTTCTGAACTTTCGCAAAAAACAAAAATAAAAATAAAACAAAACAACATACACATACGTGAAACAAAGGCGGGATTATAAATGTTTTCTACATATGTTGATGCTTCAAGATGGCATACGAGATTTTCATAGAATGTAGATCATATATTTTAATACGTCACTGTAACATTACCGAGGCTAAGTAAAAATGACAGTCTGTCGCATTACCTTTAGCACCCGCCGGCTACAGTCACGTTATACGCTTTTTATGCACCTGCATTCGTGCATTTGAGCATCACGTGACTCAAGAGGTCTTAACAAAGGGAAAGGAGTAAAGCACGACAGTAATCTGTCAAATTTGTTAGCTTCGAACGTCACAGTTTTAAGTGTTACGTTCGAAACTGCTACAAAACTGTATTTTCTATAATTCTTACTACTGGGTGACTGTATCTTTCAGGGTATACTGTAAAGTTATTGTGGCTGTTGTTTGGTGAAGTTTTATCAAGAAGGACTATATAGAGAACAATAAACGATATCTCTTATAGTAAAAAACTAAATATGACTGGGTAATTACGGTGTGCCGCTTGGACGATAATATTTGACAAGCAAAGATATATATTGGATAGAAAACGATTCCGATAGAAAGAGATATATTGTGACATACACTGAAAGAAAACGTATACCGCACTTCATCTAGAACGAATAAGTAGTCATTTTCTAAATCCCTAAACCAGAAATATAGCTTTCCGAGTTATGTCAATAAGATAAACAAATAAACTGAATAGACGAAATTATTGAAATAGGTGATGAAACGATACGTTATATTATGAATCGTTTGAGTTGGTAGAAAGTATTACTTGATTTCTAGAATAAATTCATAAACTAGAATTATAGTTACTAAAACTAACCTCTCGTATTCACATTTATTTGTAGGGATTTTAAAATAAATTTTACCACGATAATGTAGGAAAACGATCTTGAATTTTAATAGGGGAGACTAGAACTCTCCAGCAAAGGAAAGTAGCATTTATAAAGATGACATGAAACTATTTTTGCTAGAGCCACAATTTAGTTTCTAGATGCCAGTGGCAGAATTTTTTTTCAGTGTATTGTGACATATCGCTATAAAAAATTAATTTAGAAATCAAACATTTTTCCTGTAATGTTGATTACTTAAATTATGGCTAATACAAATTTTAATTATTGATTTAATGAAGAAGCTAAAAAAGTGTTATAACGCAAAATGATGCTCCTATAGACTGCTTTCGATTTCGTGGAAGTAATAGCGCAGCTGCAGAAATTTATTCTGAATTGTCTAAAAAAGGCTGTAGAGATTATATTACATTCATCAATGAAATTCAGTAGTGTTTTCGAAACGCTTGCATTTACATGACCTTACCGTTAAAAATGTCATTATGTACTAGATCTAGAGAACGTGGCGAACTTCCGAAAATTATCTCCGCCTGTAATAACAATTGTTTGGGATAATTATCATCAATGCAATACCTAACATATATTTTTAAGGATCGGGGAAGACGTCCTGGAAATCATCTGACCCGATTTACTCGAAATGCGACGGCTTTCTCTATCTGAGTGATCTTTAGATCAATTACTTCTTGTAACATTGTAAGATAAGATACTTCAATTAAATTTTCGGTCGGAAAACTAGAATCATATAACCTACTCTACTACATGTCCAGCCTCAATTATTTTAGGGATATTGTGTACCATTCTTGCGGTTTTTCTACACACAAGAATCGAACATTGTGCGGTCTCCGCAGTCTCCAAGTCTAGCGCCTAATGCTTTTTTCATCGCCTTAATAACTTATTGATGACTTTAATTTCTTATTTCATTCTGTGTCTTTTCCTACTTTATCGTGTTTAAGTTAAGTCAAACATTGGAAACTATCGGGTTTTTATAAACTGTTATTAAAAATAAGAGGATCGATAGCACCCAAACAGATGAAACAGTTCTGAATGGAGAAAAAAGTTCGCAATGCATTTATTCAGTAAAACATAAAGGATATCTAACTCCAAGGCAAACTCAGATTTCGTAAATTACTTAAAAAAATAAAGACACTGTAACGATATTTCTTCTATAATATTTTTCATTTCTTTAAATCATTGCGATTACACAAAGAGGTGTGGATATGAACCCTATTCTCTACAAAATAATACTAAAAAAGATGTTCATGTATCAAAGTATGGCTGTCACTAGTTGAAAAAAGTCACTAAATGAATTATACTGGACTTCGAGAATTTCGATTTCATTATATTTCACAAAAAACAAATATATTCTTTACAAAATTTTACTAAAATACACTTGATTGTTAAGTGCATTTGATATCTGGATTAGACTTGGAAGGAGACAACCTGTCTTTTCTGCAGCATAAGTTCTCCGTAAACTAGTTTTTCTTTTTGCAAAATTCTTTATGTTGTAGATATTGTTACGGCTTGCAGTGACCTTAGTCAAAATATTAAGCCTTGTCACATTCTAGTGTAAATTTGATTTTTCCGTCAGGAAACAGTCAGTTCAGTCCTCAGTGTTATTTCCAGACATGTATTTTGCAGTTAAATTGTACATTTGCTTAGTTTTTTTGTTACATTACTTTTTACTAATAATGGTTATTATTTTTACTAATGCCAATCATAATATACAATATGTTTTTTCTTTAATTAGTATCAACAACATATCAATTCGGTTATATAGCTAGCAACTGAGTATGGTGCCATTACTTCTGATTTAAACCTTGTGTAAATGTAAATATATATATCGGAAATTCTAGCTAGCTATTATAGACTATCCCTATGACTTATACTTGCATTATAATTAATTTTATACAGTCCACATAACATAATCATGATAAGACACTTTTCTGATTTTATCGCAGATTTTATTACATATAAACGTTTTTCGAACATTCTGTATATCAAATATTGTATATATTAAATTTTTTAACACATATTACACTCTCAAACATTTATTGTTTGTGTGTGTGTAAAATTACTTATGATTCAAGACAAAACTTTATGTCCAATTATAAAAAGTTAAAGAATTTTATTCTGCTAAATCAATATTATTTATCTATTGTTAGTAACATTTTTTTATTTTTTTACGGTCTAAAGTTTCATAATTTAAAAGTGCATGAACACATAATTGGGAAAGACAAAGGATTAAAAGATGCATAGAGAATTTACTTGACATGATTGATGGCGATTATTCAGGGAAGAAAATTATATTCCTCTTTTAGGAACACAAAACATAACATGTTAGCAATTTGAAAAGAATTATTGTTTGTTGAAAATCATAATTTGTATTTTAAAAGATACCATAATTTATTGGCAAGAAGAATTATTCTGATGCCATAAATTATGGTACTGAAAGTATACAATATATTATATGATATTTTCTAACTTTTTTATATGTGAAATTATGCACTTATTTCGAAAAATGTATCATTGATAATTTTTCGAAATTATAATTTATTTATTCATTGCTGAAGAAAAGATGTTATACATAGTTTCGTACTTGTTTTTCTCCCAAAGTTAAAACTGTGAAATGCCCTGTAAATTACCCAATGTTCTTATATTGAAATAATACGTAACTATACAATTGATATATCCATTGTCGAAAATTTTCCATTTAACCTTTACTATATAGTTTAAATATGCTTATGATTTCAAATTCCTCTCTCTGTTCTGTAAGTTGCATACATATGTTTAGAAAATAGTTCATATGATATATGTGCTGTAGTGAAAATATTGTGCTTAGTATCTATAATTTTTATTATCGGAGCATAGCTCCAGCATCCCGTGATAAACTACGCTTCTGTTAACACGATAATGCCCAAAATATTAGTCGCATTGACACAAAAATTGGACTGGAAATCCATAGTGCTAAAATCTCTCAGGGGATTGAAATTCAAAAATATTCGTCAACCCTAACGCTACGAAACGTCGGTTCAAAAATTTTCACTTTTCCCATAGTGATAAAATTGGGATTGTTTGAATTATTAACTAAAACATTAGTTCCATTGTTGTTACTTATAAATTTTCACACTATCGTTATGACGTCAACGTTACTGACGCATACATTTGTGATTTATGATAAGTATTGACTTTTAAATGTTTTATTTCTTACGTATGTAGCGAACACGTGTTTTTTTCTCTCTCTCTCTCTCTCTTTTTTTTTTGAAAGTGCGAACTGATAGGTAGCCAAATTAGAACATATTATAATTATCATAAAAACCAATTATGGAAATATTGGTATATTTTCAAATTTTGATGTTCTCTGACACATATACACATGTATATGTGTGTGTATGTGTGTATAATAGTTTTTCCACACATTTGTAGGTCCCCAAAGCTCATTCGTACTGAAGAACTGAAATAAAGACTTCAGATTTGTTGATCAGAAAATTAAAAGAATTTATATTGTTTCCATTTTTTATCATGAAAAACCTATTTAAATAACAAAACACTCGGAAACAACTTTTCAGCAAAAGGTCTAAATCTCGGTATCAGTCCGGTCCACAGGTTACTTACTAGGTAGGTAAGGGATCTGTCGTTCTGATTAAATGAAAAGGGAGAGAAAATGTTTAAATTAAAATGCAATCGTTGTAAAATGGTGAAGATTTATGAATGGCGAAATTTTCAGAAGTAGATGTACCTTAATTTGCTAAAGTAAGAACCCCATAAATTTAAATTTTAAAACGCTTGCAATGCAGTTGAAATCGTATTAAGTACATTAATTTAGCCTTTTTTTAATTGAACTCAGCCATCCATGTGGAACCAGAGTTGAATTACACCAACATAATTTTTTCTTTAAAAGTTTATTGTATAAAATATTTCTGGAGTGAATCTGTTTATTTTCATTTAGTACAGACAATCCAAGATTTTTTAAAAAGCGTATTAAGAAGTAAAAGATATTATTCAACTTTGCTTTTTGCATTACATTGCCAAATATGCGTCAAAATCAGAATCAGCTTCTATTTCTTACAAGGAATTGTTATTCTTGATCTAAAATAAGATGAACAAAACACATCCAGACCTTCAATCAGTCCAAAAACTTATTTTGTCTTTTGTTTCTGAAAACGATTATTCAGCCCAAGAGGTAGTCCACATATTAATGGGGTGACCGATGTTTCGCAGTAGTCGTGAGGTAGTTATACTACGGCTTCATGATAAGAACTTGGAAGAGATTAACTGTGCAAGCGACGAAAGACGATTAAAAAGCACGGTTGAGAAGTATTACGAGCGGCCAGAAAGACTTGCTTCTTGCATGCTCCTTAAGTTTGCCAAATCTTTCTTGGTAAGAGGAGTCGAATGTCATTAAAGAAAAGATGCAGTTGTCAGAGTTTTTCCTCTTATATTCGACTACCACAACCCAACTCTAACAGAAGAATACTAAGTGCAGCAAGTATTACTCAATTTTCCTTGGAGGGGAAATTATGACTTTTTATTGCAAGAAGGATTGCCGTCTGTCTAACTGTCATGGGAGGAGGTATTCAATGATCTACGTACTAATACATACGAAGAATTTTATTTTCCTGTTGTTAGCAGTATACCTGAGCCAGAAAGGCTGCAAGAAAAAACTGCGATATTGATCCCTATCTGGCCGCAGCTGCGATAGTCCCTGTGCAGACAAGCAGTTAAGGTAAGCCAGTAAACGAAGATACTTTGAAGCTACGCGTGATTTCTGATGCAAGTGAGTGGAAAAGTGAGAGCTACAGTTATCACCCTGATCGCAATTTTACTTCATTTCTGAACTATTGTAACGAGCAACAGCTTACAGTGCATCAAATCATGATAATTCTGACATCCTATTTAGAGATGAGCAGCAAAAGAGACTGCACTTATGCCAAGAAAAACTTTCGTCTTTACAAACAAGACTTATAAATTACCCTAAATATAATTTTATTGGTGGGAAAGTCGGATCGGAAAAAATTACATTTCAAAGAAATTCGAGTTACCGAGCAGTTAGGTCCGGGAGCTATTATGGTTTTGGCTCCTACAGGAGTTGCTGAAATTAATGTCGAGGGTAAGACAATTTATTCTGCGCTATACGTACCAATGTGTTTTAAACAAGTTCACTGATTTAGGAAGTGAAGCAACAAAAAATCTACAGCCCAGCATGGATCCAGTGTCATTTTTCATTATTGATGAATTTTCAATGGTTGGATGTCATCTGATGACTGGCCCTTGAGCAAAGATACCGCGAAGGTAAACCAAATAGCATTGAGCCTTTTGGAGGCTTATTTGCCTCCAAAAGGTAGCTACACCCTGTAAAAGTCACCCCTCTATAAAAGAAATTTTAGCTTTGCACGGACAAACAATGCATAGAACTTTTGAAAAATGTTTCACATTAACAAAGTCAATGAGACAATACGACGATCGGAAAAGACAGATTTTAGACTCTTGATTCGCTTTCCGTGGGCCAAGTTACAAGCGACCAATACGCATCACTTATACAACGACGTAAAGTTATATTGCCTCAGGCCATACGCTTTTAACCGCAAAGGGGCTAGCTTAAGAACATAATTAAGAAATACTTCGTAAATCAAAATGGTCAATGGCAAAAATATTAGTTGACCAGAATAATCAAAAAACAAGATGGAGTGAAGATGATCACGCGTCTGAACTTCAGGCTGAACATTTTGTAGCAAATGAATGCAGAGAATATATTACGTACCAATCTGTGGACAGAGAGAGGATTGGCAAACGGTGCATTTGGTACGGTAAAAGATAATATCTACGGACCAGGACTATGGCCTCCAGGCTTGCCACAGGCTGAAATTGTTGATTTTGATTATTACCATGGGCCATTTCTAACTGAAAAACTTTTTCCTGTCGCAACTATTTCTAAATCTTGGAAAGAAAAAAATTTCTCATCCTCCCAAACTTAGTTGCCTTTAACAGTTGCATACGCTGCCATCATACCGAAATCCCAGGGTTTAACTTTGTCAAAAATTGCGGTGGATTTTGATCCGAAGGAGGTGTTACCTAGAGTAACGTAAGTCGCTTTTAGTAGAGTTCGCTGCTTAGAGGGTGTTCTCAATGAAGTGTCTTTCGCAATGGATAGGCTCTTCCAATATAGAAGAATGGGGGCACTTGCTGATTGATTGGCATTTGAGGATGACCTGAAGCAATTGACGACTGAATAAACACTTGAAAATAAAGATTCAAAAGTTGTTGTTGTAAACTTACTTTTATACTATTAAACAGTAAACATAAAATGTGTTATTATTATTTTTTTAATGTTATATTTTAAGTTTATGCGACTCCATGGTCCGACATTTCGGCCTGACGGATTTTAGTATTATTACACATACAAAAATTGAGAAATATTTAATTCTATAGCGTGTATTTGTTATATGTTTCCTTTTTTGTGCTAAACTATTTTAAAAAGTTAAAAAAAATATATGTTAGTAATACATATACCCAATCTACAGTGTTACTACAGCTTGTCCCCCGTTAGAATTGGTACTCTTAATATTTAAATTTTTTACAGAGCCAAAAATTCGCATATATTAAAACTATTGAACATACCTGTATGTACCAGATTTCAGTGAATCTAACTTGCACATATTTAATAAATACTACTGGGGTAAAATTTTGCATACTATCCTGTTGAAATGTCTTGCAACCATTTATACAGATATGCAGTGGGTACCGTTCGATAATCTGTATATATATATATATATATATATATTTCTCTTCTCTATTACTTCAAATGAGTTCTTAGTTATAAAGTGTGTTTCACTTCAGCGGGGCAAGTCGAGCTTAAGCCGAAAGGTAGGTCACCTCGCCCGGTTTGACCTTGACTATGATAGTATACCTGGAAATGTTGGTTTTAGTAAAAAGTACAGGAAGAAAAGTGTTGGAAATCGTCAGTCAAACATGGCAAATGAGGTGCGTTTGTACTATAACTAGTTTTATAAATATTCAGATCTTGGTGCAATAGCTATTGCACTCTTATGCAAAAATGCATGAATACAATGTGTATTTTATGTGCAGATTTTAATATTATAGATATTAATTTTATTTTATGAAATTAAAATTCAATACATTTTTACAAACAATTACTTATAAGCGGGCACTTGATGTCAAGCAGAAAAGTCAGATGTATGTTCTCAATAAAACAAACAAACAAACAACACATAATTAGAGTAAATAAATGATTATATGCTACATGAAGAATTTATTTGACATGAAGAATGGCGATTATTCAGATAATAAGCTCTGTGTCTGGATTTGCGGTGCTATATTTAACAACGTAACAATCATGCAATGCATACTTTCCAACAGCTTGCACGTCACGCCGCTCAGACCCCGCAGGTTTCGAATTCGTGAATATCGGCCAAACCTCTTCATTTTGTGGTCAGAATAAAACCACCGAGCTCAATGGACCCCTCTGGAAACAGATGTGATTTAAATTTAGGAAACACACATCTTTTAACAGCTGTCATTTTATAAAGTATTAATAAAGAGAATGGAAATAACACATTTACATGAAAAAAATATA
Organism: Maratus michaelseni; assembly: GCA_963931845.1. NCBI lineage: Eukaryota > Metazoa > Arthropoda > Arachnida > Araneae > Salticidae > Maratus > Maratus michaelseni. Next base: position 418,086,552 of record OZ007587.1, on the reverse strand, counting down.
ATAAAATTTATATATTTAGATGTGCATTGTTGTACACGAAATTAATATGTTGAATTACCAGCACATTTGAATGCACAATAACGATTTGAAGAATTTTGTTTTAGTTAGAACACATTTTATAAAGTGACATGTGTGTTTTTCAAATTGTACAATAATGGAAAAAAATCGATTAGTAATAACGTCTACTAATTAATGTTATACTTAACGTTTTCTTAGTTCGTCATATATATATACGTGGGAAAGTCATTAAGTAAGTCACAAAAGATAATTAAATAAATACTTACAATGATATTCACTTCAAAACTATTTTTATTTCTCAACTTATTCTCCACCAATATTTATGCACTTATATCACCTTTTTATCAGTGCCCAACACCAACTGTATACAATAATTTGGGTTGCTGCCTCAGCCACATTAGGACTTCAAGTTGAACCAATCAACTTCTGTGAGCATCCTTTTGCAACTTCTTCAACATCCACCACCATACAGCTACGACTTAGCACCGAGCGAGTTTCATCTTTTTAGTCCACTAAACAACCATCTTCGAAGCAAGAAGATGTTCACAGATGATGAAAAGATTCAACTTGAAATCCTAATGTGGCTGAGACAGAAATCCAAAGAATGTTATGCAGCTGGTTTTGGGGCACTGGTAAAACGGTGATATAAGTGCATAAATATTGGTGGATAATATGTTGAGAATAAACAATAGTTTTGAAGTGAATATCATTGTAAGTTATTATTTAATTATCTTTTGTGACTTACTTAATAACTTTTCCTCGTATATATATATATATATATAAATTATAGTAAAGATTAAAGTTTCAAATTCTAACACCTATTTTTGGTATAATATTTGTATTGTTTGTTAAATTTTAGTTTCGGATACAAAAGTCATTCAATCCTGTAGTTTAAGAACAAAGTAGATTAAAAAAAATTAACTATTATAGTTAAACTCATTTTTAATCGTTTCAAAACAGATTGCAATACGGAAAGTGGATGAAACATAACTCAAAAATTTCTTAACAGAATCAGTTGTAATTTTAGATTCATATATTTGAAAAATAATTTCTACTAAACAATTCGTAAGTTCATACAGTTTATGTTTTTTTTTTTCAAAATTATTTTTGAAACTATATATAATTTTAAAATATTTTTAAAAAATCATGAATTGTAGACTATGCACTGTAAAAAATTATCAATGTTTCTTATTTTATGAAAATATACTATAAACACGAATGGAAATATAATATAATCTTCTGAGTTATCCAACATTCCGAAAAGCGTGTTCTATTGTATTTTGAATCCCCAGAAACCAATACATTTCCAAAATTTAAAGAATTATTTATAAATACAAAATTTCTGTAGCTGCCCGTATTTTTCAGAAACGTTACCGAATAATTTTTATATTGTATTAATCAGTTTATTCAGCCTGGAATACCTATTTATCGAATGTCACTCAATCTCAAGTAAACGTTTTCAGCTGCATAAGTTAATTTATACATGAAAGAGTAAAGAAATAATCTTAATTTTAATGTTAATGTTAACGCTGTTAATTTTGCATGTTTGTCTGTTAAACATATTTGTTGAACATGAAAATGTGTACTTCATAATGAATAGCATCGGTTAAACTATATTCCGGGCTTAGAAAACTGATTAATACACTTTAAAAGCTACTCGTAAACGTTTCCGAAAATTTCGGGTAGCTAGAAAAATTTTCTTTTTTTTAAATTATTCTTTAAATCTTGAAATGCCATTGATGTCTGAGGTTTCTAAAGATAAAGAAACACTGTTCAGAATCATGATTAACAAGGATGAGTTTATATTATAAATTTATTCGTCATTATATTATATTTTCGTATATTCAGAAACATTCGTAATTTTTTACAGTGTGAATGTTTTTAATTAATCAATATAATTTATTTTTAATCTTTAAAATAATAACATGATGAGGATCACTGACAGTTTGATGGTCAGTCACTAGAATAAATATTTTAAAAAAATTAAAATTTAAAATTGATAAAAAAAGATAAAAAAAATAATAATAAATAAAAACTTAAAAATCTTTAATTTTTATTTCTGACAAACTTTCGTTTATTTTCAAGTTCAACAAACAATACATTTTGAACCACAAATTTATTTCTATAATTTTATCTTGTTTCTATGGGGTATTTATTTACCACATTAAAATTTCTTATTCAAAATACGTTTATATGTCTTAAATAAACTTAAATAAATTTTTGGCGGCTAGGTATCAGATGTAATGTCGATTTATACATTACGACAATTTACATTTGCGATGTCATTATTTATTCTAATGACATTTTCCCCCATGTAAAACATTTTTTTAAAATCTATTTTGACTTATTATACATTAATGTAACATTAATAATAAATAAAATATATTTATTATTTTTAATATTCATTAGATAAATAAGTTATTATTTTTTAAGTACGAAAGTTAAGAGAGCCCTTTTTACTTTTCATTTTGTTGAATATTTATATATTTAAAAAACAAAATATTAAAACTGTAGATATAAAAGAAAATAATGCTGACACAATAAAAGAAAATAATGCTGACACAGTACTTAAGATATATTTTTTTAAATGCTGCTCTCATTTAAATATAATAAAATTATTAGTAGATGTCACACGAGAGTACGAATGCAATTTTATTCCTTTTAATGTTAAAATTAGTATTCATGATATTTCTAGCAATTTCTAGAATTTTAATTTATAATAAAGGAAAAGACAACATAAAAGGAATCTTTGAGCATTTTTATCATTTTTGAGAATATTACTTTATGTTTGTTAAAGCAAAATTTGAAATAAAATTTACGTGATTAATTTTTGTAATTTTGATTTTTGCCTTTCATTCGACAAAGAGTAAATAACTCATTTTTACAATAAATCTGCTTAAAAGGTTAATTTTAGGAAGTGAGAAAAAGTATTTTTTATCCTACAACGAAGTTTATATAACACGTTTGTATCTTTTTTTTTCCGTGTATGTCCAGGCATAACTCTTGGACGTACTATCTGATTTTTATAATTTTTAGTTGGAAATATCTCGTTTCCAATATCATTAAGATCTAAAAGCAATACGTTTGTCTGTCAGTTTTCATTTTTTTTAACATTAGAGGCTTTAATTTTCGCAAAAATTTAATAATCGTCATGAAATGCGAATGTAGTGTTAAGATACACAGCACTAATTTACGTTTAAAAAAATCGCTGAATCGTGTATTGCTTTTACGTGTTATCTCAAAATCTCAAAAATGTTCATGATCCATTGTTCTTCAAGATAAGGAATTTTGAGAACTAAGATATTTATATTGAATGTGAATTACCGCTCTGAATCTGGATCGGTATCCCGATTTTACCGAAACGAAGTCATTCTATATTTTATGTGTTCGGGTCCGGTTTGTATTTTGTGTTGGTTCTTGAGGGTCGGTTTGGCAACCCCTTATTTTAGAAGAATGTCCAAAATATGGTTTAAGGTGAAAAAGCTATATATTTGAAAATAAGTTATTATATATATAGATAAATATCGTTGCCTGTCTGTCTTCGAGTATTTTACACACTACTCATCTTTGTGTTTATTTTATACAATGATTTTTAGTGCAGTTTTAGATATATTTGTAACTTTTAGTTTTTCAACATACACAGTTTGGAAATTGTTCGTTAAACGTGACGAACGAGATGAGATCATACTATAAATAGTTTTGTAAATATTCAGATCTTGGTGCAAAAGCTGTTGTAATCTTATGCAAAAATGCATGAATAGATAATTTGTTTTATTTGTAGATTTTCATATTATAGATATTAATTTTATTTTATGAAATTAAGATTCAATAAACTTTTACAAACAATGAATTAGAATTCTGTTACATTTAAATTATACCATGCTCAAATATCCAATACAAGACAAAATAAAAAAAAATCATCGTTATTACTTCATGCTCAAATATCCAATACAAGACAATGTAAAGGAACAAATAATCGTTATTACTTCAGCGAAATTAATTACATCATCTGTTATTAGGATTTGATTAATTTCCGTAATAAAATAAGTACATTTTAAGTTGGCAACATTTTATAAATTTTTACATTTAATGAAAATTTCAAAGGGAAACTTAAGCCTAGCTTTGAAAATTTTGGAACTTCAAATACATATTTAGATACTTTTCTATTTAATATATATTTCTCCGGAAACATCTATCCAAAAAATTGTCGGTAGATTATAGGATTGCCATAATTAAACAATTTTAGTATACAAATTCGGTTTTTAAATTGAGTAATACGGAAATAATATGACTCCATCTTAAGTATGATGTACTATTCATGGAAACCTAGAATCATTACCTATCATGGGATATCATTGAATAAATGACATATGATAGGGTTTAATAGAATGAAGAAAACTTTTAATAATACAGTAGAACCTCGACCGTTCGTTTCTCAAGGGACCATTCGTTTCAAACGATAGTTACGGGAAAACGATTAATGCGGGTCAACATAAAATATTTTCGTGTGAAAATTATATGGCATAAATAAATTTATTACATTGAAATATAGAAAATTTGAAGGAGAAAAAATACTTACTTACTACAAAAAATTTACGAAGCAGAAAAAAGAGGGATAAATCTATTTATTTACTGGAAATATTGGAAAATTTTAGCTTGTAAACACTGTTTTCTTCTTAACCTAAACAATACATTTTCGACATTAGTGACACATTTCTGCTCTCTTTCGCTTAATACATGTGAATAAAGAAAATTTCTCATTGTTTCAAATCCTTTAAGTACTTCAACAAACGTTGGAACTGGTTCTGTATTGACATTTTCGTCTTCATCGGTTTCATCATTCATTTTTTCATTCTCTGCGATCATTTTTTGAACAGAACTCAAGCCACATGTTGCCACCTCTTCATCAATTGGTGCATAATCATCAAAGATGATATTCGGGACATTTGCCCCAAACTGTGATAAATCATTTTCCTCTTCATCGTTAGCATCAACAGTTACATTTTCGAGTTATGTGACATTCCCTTTAGCCTTATTTAAATAGTTAATTATAGTTTCTTGGGTTACTCTCTCCCAGGCAGAGACAACGAAATAAATGGCTTGTAAAACATAACATCAATTTTGATGCTATTGCATTTTCCTTCATCCATCATAGCTAGAGCTTTTCTAACTAAATTCTTTCTGTAGTGGCGCTTGAAAATGTGAATAATACCCAAATCTAGGGGTTGAACCCTACTATTGTGATTAGGGGTTGGGGAAATGAACTGTCACATTTTTAATGAAGATACATATATCCGGAGAGAACATTTGTCAATGGATAAAACTACTTTTCTTTTTTTTCTTTTTCAACTGACTTGTGAAAATCATTCAGAAATTCAAATTTCATTTGTCATCCATGCTTTTGAATTAGCACGGTAAGACACAGGTAAATTTTTTTATGTTTTTGAAACACCTTGGCGTTCCTGACTTTCCGATTACAATCGGTATTCTTTCATCGCTTACATCATTATTGGTGCACAATAAAACAGTCAGTTTTTCTTTAGATATTTTGCCTCCATGACAAGTCTCTCCTTTTAGTGCCGGAGTACGGTCCGGTAAACACCTATAAAAAAACCCGTTTCATCCGCATTGTAAATGTCACGAGACCTTCAATCCTTCAATTCCCTTCAAAGTTATATCCTTCAATTAATGCCGGTAATTTTTTTAAAATTTTAATCCATGTCGCTCTTTAAAGCATGAAAGCCATCCATTTGAGGCATTAGGTTTGTAGCAAGGTTGTTAAGCAATTTGAACTCTTTTTTAAAACGGATATTTTTCTACTTCTTCAATGATACGAATTCTTCCCTCTAAAGTACGAATTTGTTTAGCCATGTTAGTCACAAACAAGTGGCAAGTAATGAAAACAATAGACACACAACAATAGCCTATCACATCCAAAACTGAAATGACAACCTAACGTAAAGTGACAATGTCTTAACTTCTAGAAACTGTGACGTTTGCAGCTAATCCCCTCCCCTCTCTGTCAATCACTCACTCTTTCAACATTAAAAAAAACACGAAGGATCTACTGCCCTCCTTAATTTCACTGGTTGAAAGGCCTTCGTCCCCCCTCCCTCCCTCTTCTCGCTCTTAAGGTGACTACTTCAATAAATACAGATATCCGACGCCACGTCGTTAACTAAAACTAAATTCTTATTCTACTTTTTAGAAAGACAATTCACTGCTCATCATTTTACATATTTTTTGTATTGCAATTTTTTTTTCATTCCACCTGTACACTGGAGGGTTGCCACTTTCAGAATGACACGTTTATCGCCCATTTTTAGGATTGCATTTAAAATCACCACACTCCCATGGAATCGCTCTCGGTTTATCAATACGCACGCGCATCCACGGTCACAATTAGAACAATTTTATTTTCTTAAACATGAATACAATGGGATAAATTCTCCATTTTTTTCGAAGATCGATAAAATTTTTGAACAATAGATGCGGGAATCTGCATGTTTCAAAAACGACCTAAGCGGGTATAATTAACATTATTTAAATAGTATTCGTGACGGGACCTTTAAATCTAGACGATACATACGGGATAACGAAAGATGCGGGAACGATGGATCGAGGTTCTACTGTATCTTTTTAAGTTTTGATTCGATTTTGAAAAAAATTGAAATAACTCGACAACATTCTGCAACGATTATCTATACGTATAAAACAACATGTTCTGATTGACTCATAATCAGCACCGAGCCTAAACTGTGAAATATGGTAGAACAGTGAAATATGGTAGACGTGTTCCTTACACAATGTAAGCACCCAGTAAGAAAGATTTTTTTGAAAATTCACCCCTAAGTGGGTTAAATGGAGAGTCGAAAGTTTTAGGTTATTTAGCCCTTTCGCTATATCTCAGAACACTTTTAGATAGGAGCGTGAAATTCAGGATTACGAACCTACTAAAATAGCTAAAAACGTATTTCAGCGATTTTAGAAATTCTACCGCTAATGGAGTTAAATGGGAGGGTAGAAAGTTTTAGGTCATTTTGTCTTTTCGCCATACCTCAGCAGCAGTTTTAGGTAGGAGCGTGAAATTTACCATAACAAATCTACTAAAAATAGTTAAACACGTATTTCAGCGATTTTAGAAATTCTACCACTAAGTGGATGAAATGAGGAGTCGAAAATTTTAAGTCAGTTGAACTTTTGGCCATATTTCAGCAGCAGTTTTAGGTTGGAGCGTGAAATTCGGGATAAAAAATATACTAAAAAATACTTAAGCATGTATTTCAGCGTTTTTAGACATTCAACCACTAACAGGGTTAAATGGGGGTCGAAAGTTTTAGGTCATTTCACCGTATCTCAGCAGCAGTTTTAGGTAGGAGCGTGAAATTCAGTATAACAAATCAACTAACAAATAGTTAAACATATATTTTAGTTATTTTAAAAATTCTACCGCTAAGTGGTTTAAATGGGAATCGAATTTTTTTATAATTTTGCCTTTTCGCGTTTTGATGCAGTTTTAGGTAGGAGCGTGAAATTCAGTATAACAGATCTACTAAAAAAATAATTAAACACATATTTCAGCAATATTTGAAATTTAACCACTAAGTGGGTTAATTGAGGAGTCAAAAGTTTTAGGTCATTTTGTCTTTTTACCATATCTCAGCAGCAGTTTCAGGTTAGAGCGTGAAATTCAGGATAAAAAAATCAACTAAAAAGTAGTTAAGCATGTATTTCAGCGATTTTAGAATTTCAACCACTAACAGGGTTAAAACGCGTTCGAAAGTTATTGGTTATTTCACCATATCTGAGAAGCTATTTTAGGTAGAAGCGTGAAATTCAGTATAACAAATCTACTAAAAAATAGTTAAATACACATTTCAGCAATTTTAGAGCTAGCGACTATGTCGCCGACATCGACTATGAACCCGATCATGGAAGATTAAACAAATAAGACAATTATCGCCGATTTTCCATTAGATATTTTGCGTAACATTATTCCAATGATTTTTTTTAAATTTTATTTCATATTTTATAAATCGTTTTTGTGGTTTTCGTCTTTTAGTGATTTCAATTTTTATACAAAATATGTTATATTTACTCCTGTTCTACAAATACAATCTTTTAAAGTAAAGATTTGTGATTTAAATATTGATCGCCATACTTATAGGCTCCGGGTACGCGCAAGGCTTCATTATGTTGGTTGCTGTATAATCAATTTATAGATGTGAAACCCGCAGGGCCCCACAGGGCACGCAAAATTCACAGAGCCCTGTTATAGGGATCGCTGTATTAACGATATATAGTTGAGAAGAACACAGAGCCCCATTATTTTGATCACCATATTAACAATTTATGGGCGTGAAACCACAGTGCCCATTTACAATGATCGCCAGGTATCTTAGGCTATCCCATTTTTTTAAACTGAAATCACTCCTATTTCCCTAGACAATCACATCCAGGGCCGAGCGGGTTTTTGTTAGAGGGCTAATGAAAATAAAACATTATTTATGCCGTGAAATCATTATTTACTTGCTTTTTTTAATTTTATTAGATATTTTGATATAGTTTAAACTATTTTATTTATATTTTTTGTTTGCGTGTAAAATGCACTTTCGGGGTCCCAAGCGATGACCGGGATGTACGCTGCAGAAGACATCTGGGCCTCACAGGAAAACAAATCGGCTAGTACATATTAAATTTAAAACTAATCGGTTGAGTAGTTTTTGCGCTATTGTATGCGGACAGACGGAGGGACCAGACGACAATTATATGCGCAACGTATTTATATAATTACGAACGCTCCTAAAAAGGCATTTAAAAATATTTAAATGCAAATGAGAAAAAAAAAACACTTACCAAATATATATATATATATATATATATATAAACATATTAGCCATTACAAAATAGAGAAATCGAGCAATGACATTGTAAATTGTCCAAATCTTTTCAAAGTAATATTATAGTTGAGAAGAACCCAGGACCCCATTATTTTGATCACCATATTAACAATTTATGTGCGTGAAATCACAGTGCCCATTTATAATGATCGCCAGTTATCTTAGGCTATTCCATTTTTTGTATATTTTAACTAAAATCACTCCTTTTTCCCTAGAGAATCACGTCCCGGGCCCAGTGGGTCTTTGTCAAGGGACTAATGAAACAAGTGGGTAGGTGTGATCGAAGATCACTCAAAGGGTTTCGTTTAATATTCCTTTCAAAACACTTTATCCTTTCTTTAATAAATCCAAATATATTTAGCAACAACAACAAAAAAAAGTCATGTGTTTTATAATGTAAAAATTTACCGGTCTATTTTTTCGTTTATTCGAATATCTAAACCAGCCAGATAGCGGCGAAGCCTGCTATTATATTGTGTCATAATAATATCTATCATGCGGACCAAATGCGATATTTAAAAAAAATAATTTCAAAACAAAACAAAACAACACCTTCAAAATTTTAAAATATGCGAATATTTCCATAATCGTATTTTTATCATGATCCAATTTACTATTCTCTATTACTCATATTGATACTCGCTTAGTATTATTCTCAAACATTGAAAAATTCGTTAAACTTCCAATATGACGTCAGATTTTCTTTTTAATTCTCTAATGACGTGATATTAATCTGCTTTGTGTACATACACAACACACTCATATTCCTTGTATTATTGAGAAATCTTTGAAAATTTCCGTTTTATTATCACTATGACGTCAATCATTTTTATTTCATATTAATATTTTTTTTCAATTGGGGAAACTTTTTATCTCATTTTCCTTTTTCATGTAGAAATCGTTAAATAGAAAATTAATTATTTTAGAAATAATTTCATTGTGGATTTTTAATTTTTGGCAACTGCTTTAACGAAAAATGTTTAAATTTAATAGGAAAAGGCTGTTAGAATTTTGTTTTTTATCTCTATTTATTAAAATAATACGATTTTTTCAAATTTTAATATAGCTTCATAGCTGGTATTCAGCTAAATATGCACAACGTTTCAACTCTGTAAGTTACATAGTTTCTGAGAATGGCTCTGTGACAGACAGACAACGGAGCACGAGTAATAGTGTTTCATGAGATGTACGAAACCCTAAAAACATATGTATGCCGCGAAATCATTATTTACTTGCTTTTTTTTAATTTTATTAGATATTTTGTGTCGTTATAGTTGAGTATAGTTTACGAAATTTATTTAATAAATTATTATCAATATTGAAGAAGAAATCCTTCTTATACAAAGTATTTAGATATAAGAATTTCCTGCAGAAATATGCGTTGTTCTGATATCTTTTGATAATATATTTGAAATAATGTACTCTTACTAATTCGAATTTTTTTCTTAAAAAGTAGCATAATGTAGTAGAAAGCATATTTAGTAGTTTAGGAAAGATCTTACATATAATTAATTTGCTTTAAACCTTAAGAGTAATTCGTTATAAGGTAAACTTAGTACGTATTTAAAAATTAATAATTGCTTTTTTATCAAATTATGTCTTTGAATTTTTCTATTGTTGAATCTTTTACAATACAATGTGATTACGATTTTACTGTATTACTTTTATGTAAATATTAAAAAAAAAAAAAAAAAAAAAAAAAAAAAAAAAAAAAAAACATTTTGCTACCCAGATGTGTGAATACTTTTTCATTCCAAAGTATATTTTCATTATTTTTTAACATTACGTAAAATTATTAAAAATATGAAAAGTATCAAGCGTATTTGTGAAATATACAAACACCTACTAATAAAATTATGTGCGATTTGTTTTTGCTGTATTAAAAAATATATATGTAGATTACAAATAATAAAATATTAGCTAAATGTATGTTTAATTAATATATTGATAACCAATAAAAGTTCATAATACATTAATAAGTTTATCCTAAGTCAATGTTTGCAAAGGGAAAGAAACGTTTTCAAAGGTTTAAGAGGCAAATCCCAAAGGTATCAGCAAACACATTTCTAATTGAATTTTTCTCAACAATCCGGTTGTCAGAAAACAATAGTTGAAGTGAAAAGTTATTTACGCATTATTTTCACAATTTTTGTTTCACTTTATTGGTTTCGTAAAACGTTCCTTAAGGCAAGAAAGTTTAAGCAAGTAGAGAGCATTATTTTTGATTTTTATGAGCAGTATTTAGAAAAAAATAGTAAATATAAAATTGGTAACTACTGCTTTTGAAATACTGCTGTATTTTAAAATTTCTTAGCTGATGATTTTTATTATTTAAAAGTTAACATTCTTGAATTTTTATTGTTATTATTAAACATGATTTGTTTAAATAATATGTATGTTCAATAAGAAAAGTTAAGGATATTTTGCCAATAGGGATACTTAATATAAATCGTTATTTTTATTGTTATTATTAAACATGATTTGTTTAAATAATATGTATGTTTGATAAGAAAAATTAAGGATATTTTACCAATAGGGATACTTGATATAAATCATTCTTCTCAGAATTGGGAATGTTTTGTAAGTTGTAAGTATTTTCACTATATTTCCGTTAGTTATTTCATGCCATGGTGACAATAACAACTGAATATATGCATTTATTTTAACTATCATGTGAGTTTACCATTCATACCGTATATTTAGTAACAAGAAATTACTAAGCATGTACATTAAGAACATATTTTTAAATAATATCTTAATTAAATAATATAAAACTTTCCAACTGTGCAACATCCATCATAATTTTCCTTTTTTTATGTTTCTCTGTAAAATGTCCCCAAAATTCGTTGTTCTTTTTTCAAGAAATTTTATGCAATATTTTGTATAATGTTCTTTTTTAGTAGCTATTACCAAATTTTATTAAACTAATCATAAATTTTATGTCTTAAAAAAAAATCAAGATTTTAACACATTTTAGTAACATTTATTAATCTGTGGGTGTGAATGTTACCACCCCCCCCCCATTTTTTTTAAACCGATAAAACTATATTTTATATAAGAATCATCTTAAAAAGTTTTATTAAACGAGGCAATTACATGTTATTAAAATGAAATTAAATGCACTAATTATTGATAAGGATGTTTTATTTTCATTTTTAACAAATGTTTTGCCATTTAACATAAATATTTGGAATATATTTGATGGATTTCGATATAAGATATTACAGTTCATTAGAAAACAATTTTTCATTCTTTGACTTCAATTAGATGTCGAAACTAAAATAAGGTGAAAATGTTCCAAAAATTATTACTAAAAATATTTATTTTGAAGGAAATGTGAGAATTCGCAATCATGCACTTTTTAATAATTTTACATAAATTAAGAGTACCAAGGGTCCAAGTGTACCAAAAATTACTAAGATATATAAAAATAAAATCTAAAAGACCAATTTCATATTTATAACTTTTAATTAACACAGCAAAAAAAAAATCATAGAATGTTATCATTTACTTAAAATATGCAGAGTTATTATTTGTCAGAAGAAAAGAAGAAGCACTTCGATATAATAAATATATGTATGCATATTTTGAAGAACATTAGAAGATATGCATTAATTTCTTATCTCAAGAGATTAAAGTAGAATAGTAAACTATCCAGAAAAAAATGTATTTGTGAAATCGCTTTTTAACTCGTCTAACATCAGAAGGAATTGTATTTATTTAGAGCTTTTCATTTCTTTATTATGAAAGAAAAGAATAAAAAAATATATATCGCAATCTAAATGATATAAAAGACTTCTTTGAGAAAAAATTAGTTTATTCGCTTATTTCAATGTCTTAGAAGTTCTTTTATCGATCTTTTATTATTAAAAATGCCCTTTTATATTTTAATGTTACTTCATTGCATGCATTGATAAAATTATGTTTTTTTTTCTCGTCATATTTAAGCCATTCAATTATTTTTCCACAAATTTGTAAATTTTATGTTTTTACTTAAATAATAATTAAACTATTTTATATAATTATGAAACAAATAGTCAATAAAAAATATAAAATATATTTGAACTATAACAAGTGTTAAAATGTCATGTTCACCTTGAGAAATGAAATATATTTATTTTTTACTAAAAATTGCACATATACAAGCAGATTTTTAAACATAAAAACCCGTCAAAATGTGTTAAACATCACAGCACTTTCAACTGCTCTAAACAGTCATCATGAGGGGAAATTTCAGAAAGTGTGAAAGTTCATGAATGCACGTTGGTTAAATAGCCATGGACCAGTCTATTTCAAAGGAGGGGCAGAGGGAAAGGGGAGAAGCGTGGGGTAGGATATTATAGTTACGTTCTAAAATCGCCAGATATATTTAGGTGCGCTATACCAGATCCTTTGAAATAGATTCATCTCTGGCTATTTAACCAACGTACATTGATGAACTTTCACACTTTCGGAAATTCCCTTGATGGTTGGTTGGTTGATTTATGATGGCGGATTATCTACTCCAGAGATATAGGCCCTAGGGGTGAGTGCCCTCCGTGGTGGTCTTTTTAAGGGATCTTAACCTGTATTTACGGCAAGGTTAAAAGAAAACCACGGAAATTCCACTAATGATGACTGTTTAGAGCAGTTGAAAACGCTAAGATTTTTAACATCATTATAACATCTTCTTACGGGTTTTTATGTTTAAAAACCTTCTTGTATATTTAGCAACTTTTTAGTCAATAATTTTTTATGTATTTTTAATAAGGCAATAATAAAACTTAGTTACCATAATTCTGATTTAAAAAAAAGTTAAACACATTAAAATGAATTATTATATAATTTCCATCCTTATGAAACAGTTAAATATAACTTGAAACATGAATAGTTACGTCTTTTAAAAATCAAAAGAAAACACACAAATGCTTCAGCTATAATATTTTAAGAAACAAAGTAAAAATGTTTAAGCAATAAATAAAAAGGCTTATTTTTGTCTATTATAAAAACACTATTTTCAATCTTTGATTTCCACATTTTGTTACGCTTTAAAAAAGGTAAAAACATTAAAACTATTATTAAAATTATCATATATATTCTGGAAGAACTGCAAAACATTTTACGAAATATAATTGCAATATATTTATTGTCATGTTTGTCAGATTCCACTTCTCCGTCCACACAACTTCGAAATAAATCCGGTCTTTTGATATGCTGCCACCACCGATATGAATACGTGATATCGGGCACGATACTTGATGTATATTCAAGAAAACTTAACTCTTTCTATTACACTTAAACAAACACTTTATTAACAATATTTACACTTAAACTCGGAGGTAAAGTATCCGGTTTAATATTAAATCAAAATAATTACATAAACGCTTTACGTGTACCGTTAGACTACGTTAATTCACTCAGAACCGAGATTTTTCTTAATCTCACATACGCTATCTCTCTTCCTTTAGAGAGATGCCGTTCTATACACGTGCTCAGAGCTGCTCTCTGAAAAACCAACCTTCACACTTCGCTGCCACGCTAGAACTCAACACTGGTCTCAGAGCTCCAACTCTGAACGACCTTACACCTTCGCTTCCCACGTTAGAACTAACTTTCTCTCTGGTCATTCTCCCTAGCACCTTTCTGTCTACGGGGCTACTGGTCTGTTTCCAAGGGTCGCTTGACAACCGTTCCTCCCTCTTGACTGATCTGTCTTCTTGAATAAAAGAGGGCCATAGCTTTCTTATCTATGAAAGACCACATTGCAATAGAAATACTTCTTTCATTCTGTTCCACCTTCCTACTCTTCGGATTAAGAATTTTCTAAAGAAAGCCTTTAACGGTACACAATAGATACATATACAATACATACAATATGCTAATCCCTTAAGAATAGCTTTCAACTCTTGCAGCTGATTCTAAGAAACCTGACAATGTTTAAATATGTTATCGAAAGGTATTGATTAGCACTTCAAATTTCCATGAATAACAGGATTAAAAAAAAAACAAGAACGAAAAATCATGCGTCAAGCATAGATTATGTAACACTTTCCAACGCTTCCAAAATAATTTTACAAATCATACCGTTTAAAAAACTAAAAGATAACATCTGAGAAAACAATTTGGAAAACGCATAACATATTTAAAAACATAATTTCAGGAATTTCCAACATATGTAATATTCGGAAAAATATCCGAATACTTTTATTCAGCCCTGTATAGGATCTATAGATTTGTATATATACTACATAGGATGCTAAATTTTAGTTCAGTTCAGTTAGGAAACGCGTAGCACAGTTTAAAATTCTCCGTCTGGAGTTTCTGTCAGTAAACGGAAATATGTTCGCGAACTTTTGTGCTTCCCTGTATAGGATCTACAGAACTTATACACACCACGTAATAGACAAAAAGTGAGTTAAAATTAAAATCGCGTTCAGTAACTTAAAACGCACTTCCAGGAATTATTGTTAATAGACAGTAGAGAATTCTTTTGTATGTCCCTGTAAATGAACGATGACTGCTATACACACAATATTCTGTAGTAAGCCTCTTGTAATGCACCTTAGTGATATATATAAATTTCAATGCGTTTAAAATAGTGAAACATTATTTAAATAAACCGCAGACGATTTTTCTCCATAGACGTAATGTAACGGAATTATTTGACTTTCCCTGTAAAGTAACTATAAGTACTATGCACACCCTATTCCATATTAAGCTTCTTCTAATGCACCTTAGTGATATATATAAATTTCAATGCGTTTAAAATTGTGAAACATTTTTTAAATAAACCGCAAATGATTTTTCCCCATAGACCGCAATGCAACGGAATTCTTTTGAGTGTTCCTGTAAAAAACTATAAGTGCTACACACTTCCGTTGAAATAGGGAACATGCTATAGATAACAACAATAACATATAAAAATTGCAGTGTAATCCGAGCATATTTACGGGAGTTAGAGCACGGACAGACGGACAGACGGCAGACGGCAGACGGCCAGACGGCAGACGGCCATACGGCCAGACAAACCAAAGTCATAAACACTTTTCAACTAGGTTGGAAAGTGTTAAAAAAAATCGTCCGCATAAGTATGGCTTTCAATTAACAAAGCAGAAAAGTGACTGAACACCATCATTTATTACAAAATTACGCAATTATTTGTCATAACAATAAGCAGCCAGATTATAAAATATTTGAAATGCCAATTGTGAAAAAATCAGACATTATGCATTACTTTATTATCTAAATAGATTAAAGCAGAATAGTAAACTATCCAGAAAATATACAGAGGGACAAGTAATAAGCAGCTCAATTTGAAAATTCAATAAATCATTAGCTATAATAAATATGAAGATGAAAAAAAGTTACATTTATATCGGGAAACTCTTAAATTTCATATGCTATAATATTAAAAACAGTTAAAATTTTCGTCAATAAAGGGCAGTGCAAATGTCTCAAGTTGTAAGAAAGCTCAAACTAACATATAAATTTGCATTAAAAATTTCTCAAGTTTTATTGTTTAATCTATTTAGTGATTGAAACATGAAAAAGTCTCGAATTTTGAAATTTATTTGAGCATTTTTCATGTATTAGAAAGCTGCAGCGCCATCTATTGGCAAAATGTCGAGCAATTTTAATACCACTATTTTAGGGGCCCTTGCCACCTATGAGCCACGCCTGCCAAGACCCCGTAAACTATAAAAACAAGCTAATTTGCACTTTTCTGAGCTTTTTCTTTATTTGAGCATTTTTAATGTATCAGACGTTGCATCGTTACACTATTGACGAAAATTCGAGCACTTTCTAAAGTTACAGCACATAATACATAACAAGTACCAGATATAAATGTCACTTTTTTCCTCTTCATATTTATTATAGTTAATAAGTTATTGAATTTTTAATTTAAATCGCCTTATGTCTTGTCACCATGTACAACTATGGAAACAACTTTAAAACTTGGCCTAAATAAAGAAGATGAATAGTTTTTCAGAAAATTTCTTTTTGGTGGCTGAAAAATAGTTCGTTCTTTTAATACCACCATTTTTGGAAATATATATATATGTTATATGAAAATTTTACTTCGCGATATTCCTTTAAATTATTCTAAATTCCGACGTATTCATTATTTCCCAATTCTTCATAACAGCTATTATTTAATTCGATTTAATTTCCCTTTAAATTCAAAACGCGTATATTATTAATTATCTTATTAAAAGTCTTAATCTAAAGCTTTAAGCAAATTCATAAACTTTTATCAACTATTCAATCTATAATATTCTGAAATAGGCTAGTTTTTCATTATGAATATTTTTAAAGGCCATTTTGTTACTTTTATTCCACTGTTCTGTCTTCCCGCATATTTTTGACGCTAGGCTTTTTACTTAGAAAACCCTCTTTTACCACGTAAGGGATTTAACCCCTCTCTCTCGCATCATTGGCTTAGCTTCCAGGATCACCTAGCGAGCCTTTCACCGATTGGTTCGTTTCTATACTACGTCGATTCTGTGGCCCTGCGAGTGTCTGACAAAAAGCGAATGCAATGACTTCGGAACTCAGAATTTTATCTTTTTTAAAGTGCTTAACAATCTGTTATTTGGTGTTTATAAATCTTGTATCATTCTAAATTCTCTTTTTAAGATCTAACATAATGAAGTATTGATTCATATTCAATCCTGAGGGCTTTACGAACATCTTCATAATATGGAATTTTTTTTTACGTTTTTCATATTTGATAAATAAACGCCTTAAAACGACAAGTGACTTGTTTATTAGGAGAAATCTCCGGATTGTTCAATTCATTGCCTTACTACACGTATGCACTGATTATCTGAATTAATAAATAGGGTTGATCGGGTAGCCCCGGACACTTGGATAAATTGAAAGTAAAAAACAAATGAATGAAATTTCTGTCTTTATTTTATACTTAAAATAAAATTACGAACTTCTTTAATGATTTTAATGAAACATTGCTAATAATATCGAATTATTTAACGAAATATACTGAAAATAGTTTGGCCTTAGTTTTTGGCGTCACAAGAAACGGCGGATAGCCCAGGACATATTAAACAATGGTGTCCCAACCGTTTTTTGGCCTTACAAATATCACAATTATAATAAAAATCCAATACATCTATATAAACACAATCTTCATGGGCTCAGTCTTTGCATTCATGGCACTGAATCCAGTCTTCTTCAAATGTTTCTCCGCATAGGATGCATTCTCTATCGTTTTTTCGAAAAGTTATTGGCAAAAACAAAACAGTCGCTCACGACTAACTTACTCGGCGCCCAGTCGCAATTAAACTGAATTTGTTCCCACTGTAGAGGGCGTTCATTTACAATAACTCTTTATTTACGCAACACTTTGAATTTCTTAGAAATTGAAATGTCCGCGGTTACCCACCGTCCACGGGTACCCGACTTTCCCCTACGACTGCAAATAACCACCTTGTGTTCGCAATGGGAATTATTATATAACACCTATTACCGACAGAATCACGCAAAGTGACTGGATTTGTGAGACTGCAAAATATCACCACCGTTCAAAAGCTGCCAGTTTCCCTTGAATTTTTAATGCATCCATACAAAACATTTCATACATATATGTATATATTTTAGATTCTTCTTACAAAGTTTGTAGAAACATAGCTCGAAGTTATTTCTATTGCAAATATTTTAGTAACATACTGCGAATTTTTTCTTAGGAAAGTAGCGTACATTGCTCATTACAAGCCACTCCTACCAATCTCGTTTTAGTCCCGACAGGGTCTAAAGATAAGCTAATTTGCTCTGTTTAAAAAAATATATATATTTACCTATTACCAGGCCTGTATTTTGGATGTGTGACGCCCCTGTGCAATCAATAATTTAACGCCCCCCCCTTCTTTTCCTTAGATAAACATCTATATTTTTAGACTCATTTATTTCAATTTTAAATACTATGAAACATCTAAAATTAACTGAATACATAAAGCATAAAACAAACATGCAAGCTTAAATTTTAATATTTTTTGCAGCGAACAGTAAGTGTTAAATACACAAATAAACAAACAATTACACAAATATAGCACAAAACTCAACTTTTGTTTAGCAAAAAATATATTATAGAAATGACAGAAGAACCACTTGATTTAAATAGTACCATTAAAAATCACATACAAACTCCCAATTTTATCTAGCAAAATGTATGATAGAAATACATAGAAAAAAATCACCACAGTTTAAGGGAAAATATTAAAAAAATTATATCTTAGAAACATTTTAATTAGTCTGTAAGAAATATGTTTTACAAACTCTATATTTAGTAATCATTTTGAAATACTTACCGGACTTAATAAATTTACTCTTCTCACTTTCGTATTTGCGAAAACATTCATAACTTGCTCGAAATAGAAAAAGACTGTGATGTCCGATTATATGGCGAGTACGCAAAACATTGCTAGCCATTTTTTTCTGTACTGTCCATAAATATTTCTTAATATATTTTTAATCAGAAAATGAACTTTTAGCAGAACAACTTATTGCTGAAATACAGTTATAAATCTTGTGTGCAGTGGTACACATTTACAATTCATTTTTAAGTCAACATCCTGCATAGAAATGGATGACATGATAACTTTTCACCCTTTGCCTTCTTCATAGACAAAGAAACATCTTTAAAATGGATGCATTCTATAACAAAGCTTCACTCTATGTTGAAATCGTAAATGGTTCTAAGTATCTCTGCAGCGTCATAAATTTGAGTACACTGTAAAAATATTTTGTAAAAATTCAGTAGATGTACCGTAAATTAACGATACTTGTACCGTTTTCACTCTTCACGGTATGAGTACCGTACTTCTAAGTTATAGTAAGCGTAAAAAAACCGTATATGTGCCATTTCGATTATAAACGGTATTTATACCATAAAATATTTGGTTTTCAGTAAAAAACCGCTATTTATACCGTAAAATAATTATTTTTCAGTAAGGAAAAAGCTAGTAGCCCAGCCTCGGTGTACGGCAACCCTGAAATGATGCTCTTGCTGTTATTACATAATGCGTGCAGGCCTGAGGAGAGGGGGGAGGCAGCCGGTCCATATACTTTAAATATTTTACGGTACATATACCGTCCAGTTAAATTACGGTATATATACTGGTCACAAAGTTGCCAGTATATGTACCGTAATTTTTTACCAAAATTTCTCACAGTGTAGCTTCTAGTTTGGTGATATTTGAAAGAAATGTCAAATGTTACATATATTCTTTATAGATTTTTTCTTTAACTCATCTCGAAGAGTTTAGTTATAATATAAGAGTTTAGTTAGAATATGATACTTCCATTCTTCTCCACATTTTGTCGTCATTTTAAAAACAGTCTGATCTTGCTTCTTTCTCTGGCTTTCCTGATTTCGAATCGCGCTCATCGACTTACTAATAAGAGGTATCCCGTCTTCATAAGTAGCTGGTGATAAGTATGAAATTGATCCTTTTCCAGTGTTATCAAACCGTACAATATGTCAGCCAAAAAAGAATCGTACACGAATTTCCAAACTCATCATGACATTTTCATTTGTCACAGAGCGTAATAACGTAAACTGAACGTAACATAGTCGTATTTCGCAGCCGTTGTGGGTTTTAGTCGCTGGTGTTTCCGAAATTTCTAGTATTTTACTGTCAGCTGCGTCAAGAGCTAACTACATGGAAGTAGTGCACCAATATTGCCATACTATCTCAATTCGAGATTGCTGATCTACAGTGAATTTCATAGGAAAAATCAATAAAAAATATTAACCTATTTTTAATACTAGCAATATTTTGTTCTTCTCTAAAAAAATTTCCGAACTCAAATGTTTCTCTGTCCTTAAAAATGTGCCGCCTCCAAATTTATGACACCATGTTCTATTGCACATGTTGCACATGCCTAATTACGGTCCTGCCTATTACGTAAGATTGCAAAAATTCTCGCAACCATTAGCTATCTTCTGTAATAGGGTTGCAATTCAATTTTACTGGAAGATATTTCGTTTTCCAAGGCCGCATTAACCACTGTCGAGACAGATTATGGTTGTTTTCGTGATTAATTAATAAGATCTATAACACATTTGAAAATCATCTTGTACAAAATTGTAAGGTAAACAACGCTGTTTTAAATATTACGTAATTTTCCACATTTAATGATTTCACTAATATAATTATTATTAATACTGATTATTAATAATTTAATTATTTTAAGCTCTTTTTACTCTTTAATATTCAACATATTTTTTTGGATTGAAAATTGTTTGAAAATTTATTATTTCGGCTTTTTAATATGACGTAATTTTCGTCATTAAATGTTTTTCGCGCGTAATAGTTCAATTATTTTAAAATTTTCTTTCTCTTCTAGTATTCAGGTCAAAACATATTTTTCAATTTTAAAATGTTTGGAAATATTATTATTTGTGTTTTTTTAGGGTTTCGTTCATCTCACGAAACCCTATTACTGCCGCTCCGTTGACTGTCCGTCACAGAGCCATTCTCAGAAACTATGTAACCAGCTATGATGCTCAAAATATTAAAATTCGAAAAAATCGTATTATTTTAATAAATACAGATAAAAAACCAAAATTCTAACAGCCTTTACCTATTAAATTTAAACATTTTTCGATAAAGCAGTTGCCAAAAATTAAAAATCTACAATGAAATTCTTTCTACAATAATTAATTTTCTATTGAACGATTTCCACGTGAAAAATGAAAATGAAATAAAAAGTTTCACCAATTGAAAAAAATATTAATATGAAATAAAAATGAATGACGTCATAGTGGTAATGAAACGGAAATTTTCAAAGATTTCTCAATAATACAAAGAGTATGTGTATGTACACAAAGCAGATTAATATCACGTCATTAGAGAATTAAAAAGAAAATCTGACGTCATATTGGAAGTTTAACGAATTTTTCAAATGTTTGAGAATAATACAAAGCTAGTATCTATATGAGTAATAGAGAATAGTAAATATATGAGTTTGAGAAACATATTGAATCATGATAAAAATCCGATTATGGAAATATTCGCATATTTTAAAAATTTGAAGGTGTACAACATGTTTAATTTTGAAATTATTTTTTTAAAATATCGCATTTAGTCCGCATGACAGATATTATTATGACAGAATATAATAGCGGGCTGGTTTAGATATTCGAAAAAACTAAAAAATAGACCGGTAAATCTCTACATTATAAAAACATGACTTTTTTTTTTGTTGTTGTTGTTGCTAAATGAAATTTATTTGGATTTATTAAAGAAAGGATAAAGTGTTTTGAAAGGAATATTAAACGAAACCTTTTAAGCAATCTTCGATCACACTTACCCACTTGTTAAATTTGGCGACGGTTGGTAAAAGAGAGGCTTTTTAGAAATATGAAATAAATTTGTATTCAGATAATGAAATTTTGAATAAAATATTGGAAAACAAAATAGAGGAATTAAAAAAAAAACATTATACACTACGCACAGCAGTCTATTAATCCAATTTTTGTTGTAAAATATGTCTAAACTACGGTGCATAGTTTTTAGTCCTGTTTTTAAACAGCAGTATTTTGGTCATCTTCAACATCAAATACCATTAAAAGTAATTCCATTTTTTTCAGTGTATATTTATCATACATTTTTCGATAAAACTACCAGTTTTCATATTATATATGTCACAACTTTTTTAATATAAGCCGAGGAAGAGTCACGGTAACAATAAATTTAATTACAGCAGTGACAACAACAGCAGCAAAGGTAGTTATTTTTTTTAGAATAGAGAGATAGTAGTATTCTAAAAACTAAATATTTGAGATCCCTGCTTATTATAAATGAAAATAAAAATTATTTTATATTGCAAATCAAAAGGTGCAAAATATGTTTTAAGAAATAATTCGTTTATTCGATCTTGAAATTCTCATATCTTGTATCAATATTCTATCGTTCAAATATCCCCGTCTTCTTTAAATTAGTGGTAATTATTAAAATTTAATGGTAAGTTAAAAAGTGTAAAAGTTGGCAGCTATGCATTTTATATTTTTCCGGGACATGAGCATTTCATCTGGATGGGGTAACCCCATCCAGATCGTGTTTCTAAGAGTATTATTTTATACCTCACTTTTTTAAAGAATTCTTAATTTTGTTTTATTGACTGTATGACTATATCTGGAAGGGTACCCCCATCCAGATAATTTTCTCATTAAACTTTGTTTCTGTTTTAGCTTTTGTTAGAATTACTTGCGGATTCTTTAATGATATTTTTTCTTTGGCGCAGCTTGTCCCTAATGGGACCTTGCGCCATTAAACCCTATACAACCAACCAACCGGGACATGAGCACTTTTTCGATGCCGTTAGTTTTTTACAAGTTACATAAACTAAAATATTATGCAAATAAAAAAGAAAGGGCTTCTGCAACATACAGGATACAACAAAGGTTTGTTTAAACAGAGAAAACTTTATAAAATAAGAAGAAATGATGATTAAATATAGAGATTCGAGTGAATGAGATCAAAGAGATGTTCTAGTTTTATGATGACGCACATATTAGTTCAAAAAGTTACATATAGAGTGTGCTCAGCCAAAATAGGAAGCGGATCTAGGAATCTTACAAGGAGACATAATGAACAGGAAAAATAAGTGGTCAGTGTGTGAAAAGATTCAGGATACTATATTTTTTTTTTGACTCTTGAGTATTTTCTGTTAGTTTTTTACAAGTTACATAAAGTAAAATATTATGCAGAGAAAAAAGAAAGAGCCCCTGCAACATACAGGGTACAACAAAAGTTTGTTTAAACATAGTAACATTTATAAAAATAAGAAGAAATGATGATTAAATATAGAGTTTCTAGTGACTGAGATCAAAGTGATGTTCTATTTTTATGATGATGCACATTTTAGTTCAAAAAGATACTTATAGAGTATGCTCAGCAAAAATAGGAACAAGATCTAGGAATCTTACACGGAAATGTATAATGAACAGGAAAAATAAGTGGACAGTGTGAGAAAAGCTTCAGGATCCTCTGAATTAAATATTTCGCTTTTTTCAATCTTGATTATTTTCGCTTTTTTTTTCTTTTGGTTGATGATATAAGGTTCTTGTAATATTATTAATCAACAAAGCTTGATCTTGAAAGGACAATACACTGAGAAAAATGAACCCGGAGTTCGAGAAAAATTTCGATTATAATACTTTCTTCTATTACACTGAGAAAAATGAGACTTTCAAATCTGAGTAAATCTATGTTTTCATTTTGTTATGTCATTTTTGTTTCAAATATGACGTCCCAATGCTTACAATTCTGAAATACCAGAAATACTCAGAATATTGAAACAAAGACATAACCAAAACTGAGCACATACAGGTCAGTTCATGCTAATTTTTTAAACATGGACATACTGAAAAAAGATTAAAATCAGTTCAAACTCATTTTTGAAACATGGAAAAAACTAAAATATTAGCACATACATGTCAGTTTATACTCATTTTTGAAACATGGACAAACCCTAAAATGATTAGAATCAGTTCAAACTCATTTTTGAAACATGGAAATACTCAAAAATGAGCACATAGAAGTCAGTTCATACTCATGTTTGAAACATGGACATACTCAAATAGGAGCACATGATGTTTTATTCTTGAGTGTGCATGTTTTCAGAAATGAGTATATATATATGTTTTAAACTTGAGTAATTTTGATTCGGAGCTATTTTGATTATGCGACATACTCAGATTTGAGTATTTTTTGCTCAGTTTTGAAAATGTCGCTTTTAGAGTGTATGCTCTCGGAAACAAATGATGAATTCATGTGCACTTATACGCTTTTTGCCATACCTGATTTTCATAAATATACTTTATGCATTTCATCCCATCTTCCAAATTTTCCCTAAACCTCCTCCCCAAAAATGGAATATTTGTTAAATTTTACATACGCCTAAACATTTTCTTAAAAATGGTTCTGATTTTTTTAAAAGACTATCAACTCTTTTAAATGCATATATTCATTATGAGAGAGTAGCTTTAAAAACCTACATTCAAAAATACTTATTAGTTTTATACTTTTTTATAAAAGTTTAATATATTTTCGCCAGAAAAATATATCGGTAGAAATTAAAATTTATTTGTTTCAGTATTTAAAAATATTCCAGAAAATTGTTGCTTTGTATTGTTTAATATTATTCAGTTCATCCAATATATTTTCATGCATATCTTAACTTTCGCGGAAATTTTAAAAATATTCACAAACAAATTATGATTTCTACAAATAAAGCGAATTCTGTAAATTTTTCTAAATGAAAAAAGTATTTTCATTACTCTCAAATATCATTTATTTTTCAATATGCCTTATTTTGATGTTTTTCTAAAACAATATTTTATCAACGCACTTTTTAAAGTATTATTAATTTCAAATGTTTGTAGAACAGAAGATATTTTTAAAAAAAACAATTTGTTTGCGAAATTTGCATACTATTCCTTGATTTTAAAGGTTTTGTTTACTGCTAGAAAGTAATAAATATTCTACCAACTTACTTTGAAAAGAGTTTCGAAATATAATCTTTCAAAATATGAATTTGACATTGGATATTAAATTCATTTTTGTTTGTACATCATGATGATATATTTTTAGGAAATATGGAACATATTTGAAAAATAGGAACTTTAGATAAAACAAAATTAAAAATGCAAATAACAAGTGAAATAAATAATATAAATTAGAAATGTTTCACTTGAGTTAAGATAAACATTAAAACCGTCGTTCTCAATGGAATTTTTTTTTAATTATTTGTAATAGTAAAAAAAAAAACAAGTAATGCGCTTTAAAGATGCCTGATTTAATGCTATATAATAGTAAAACACTCCTGAATAGATTATTATTATAAAACATGACCAGGGCTTTACAAATTTGAAAAACTCTGGTAGCCAGGTATAAATTCTAGTCGCCAGTAAAAAAAAATAATCTCCCCCTCCCTCATTATTGATTTTCAAAAAGCACAAAAGTTTTTTATAAATTAAGTGATAAAAAATAATAATAAACATAGTTGAGAATTATTAGTTACATAGTTTATATTAGTGCATAATTAAAAAGGGTAATAAAACTATGTTTTCTAAGGGAACATATCAAAATTATATATCTCTTGGGTAAACAAAAAGGGAGGAAATATTGTAAATTTTGAATTAACCGATATGTTCAGGAAATGCTGATTGCCAAATGCTTCAAATGTCCGAATAGCTGAGTTCTACAAAATCTATATCTGATGAGAAGGCATCGATAAAATAGTGAAGTCATAAAACTATTTTTTGCCTATTTAGCCTATCGAATTCAGTCAAATAATTATGATTTTATTATTTTAAAATTTACATTTGATGAACATTCTTAGTTTTTCCAAATTAAAAATAAAAGTTTTATTGTCTTATGTTTGAATATAATTTCAAATTTATTTCTTAATGTTCTGTAATTTTTCAGCATCTATAATGAGACATCTTACAAGAAATTTAATTAAACGTTATGACGTTCGTAAAATAACTCGAGAGCTTCTATGTAATATGCATTGCTAAAAAGAAAATAAACATTTTACAGCGCTGGTATTACATAATCGGGATTAGCAGCCGGCTGAGGTTTATTTTGATCCGACGCTTTACGATAAGAATTTAAGAATAATAATAATAATAAAAATACCTTACCCTTCTGAATTGAAATCTATGATTTTTTTATTTCCATTTACTGCAGATAATAATCCAAACAATGTAATTATAAATTATTCTTGAGTGACAACCCAGTACCAGACACTTTGCCTCCAAGACAGAGTGACGCCGAACTATTGTCCAACGTGTGTGGTGCATACAGAGCTAGGCGCCAAGCTTTTTAAGCAGGGAAGAAATATTTAAAATATACATATGAATTATTCTTGAAATTTTATAGATTTACTTCAAATGAATTATTTATAATCACTTATATGTTATTATTCTTTTAAAATGAATGTGATAGGTTAATAAGCTCTAATTTGAATCTTACAAAAGGCGTATCATTGCAATCAATTTTTAGATGCCACATAGGCTGGATTGACTTACTGTTTCATTACTGTATTTCTTACTGTTTTAGTGAATCTTCCCCCCTCTCCCCATATTCTAATCACGTGAGTTGCTAGCCGACAACAGCGGAAAAGAGTGGCGTTTTATGTGCATGAAATGGAGAACAGAGAGATCACTGCTTGAAGCCCGCACGAGTAGGGGTGTTGGAGAGACAATTGTGCTCATTTCTTAGTTCAATTTTTGAAAAGAAAGGGAAAAAAGTCAGATTCAATAACTTCGTCGCCAGGCAAAGAAAGTTGGTCGCCAGTGCGGACCTGGTGACCGAATTTGTTAAGCCCTGAACATAACAATTATATGCCTTTTCTTCCATTTCCTATATTTCACACGATGATTAAAATTTTTAAGCATAAAGATATGTCTACATAAAACGAATAACAAAACCATCCTCTTTAATAAAAAGCTATGCGTTGCTGGGTTTTCCCTAATCGTTTTACTGGGTTTTTCGCTAATCATTGCCACAGATTAATCTCGGAAAATGAAACATTTGAAGTTACTGAAAAAATTAATACCTCGAAAAGTATTTGTCAGAAAGTTGTTAGACAAACTACATTAGAAAGGTAAAAAATTGTATTTTTCTTGATATAAAGTTCAAATCTAATGATTATACCGTTTTTCAAATATTCAATTTCAAAAATTACCACATTTTACAATGGAGTACCATAGCAAAACCTTCACACATAATAAAAAGATAATGATAACGGCAATGTGTCCTGACGTATGTATAGTGACTATAACAAAAGTCACAAATTACAGTGGCCTTATTATTCTGTTAAAATGTAAAAGTGATTTATGATGTCACGAGTGCATGACTTTTATTTAATTCTCAACAAATAACATATTTTAGTAATATTTCAAATTTTAATTGCTTAAAAGGCGCAAAGCCAACATAGTGAAAAAGAACCCAAGCCGGGACCCGAACCCGGGTCATCAGTATAGCGCACTGACGTTCTACCAACTGAACAACTGGGGAACGATACTCAGCCTGGCACTTTATCACTATAACATGTTGGCAATGCTACAAACGCAGCACAGGATGGAATATTTTCCGTGAGCCACCAGCCCTGGGGCAAACACGAAACCAAAGAAAATCCAGCATCGATAATTGAATAAATCATATATTTAATACTTGGAATTTTTTTTCATATTAAATTTCACACGCCTTGAATTCATAATATTTCAAATTTTAATTGCTTAAAAGGCGCAAAGCCAACATAGTAAAAAGTGCGCTATACTGATGACCCGGGTTTGAGTCCCGGCTTGGATTTTTTTCACTATGTTGGCTTTGCGCCTTTTAAGCAATTAAAATTTGAAATATTATGAATTCAAGGCGTGCGAAATTTTCTATGAAAAAAAAATTCCAAGTATTAAATATATGAGCATATTTTAGCCCACCTACTCAGTGAGGCATATCAATTTCATTTTATTTGAAGTATTGTATTTTCATTAAAACCAAACGCAAATTATATTTCCCTATAGACACCATAAAGCAAACCCCATAGACACCGTAATGTAACACAATTATTCATTTTTTTTAAGTTGACCTATTCCATAATAGAGTCTACAGAGTATTTGCCTCATTCGGAACGATTAGAACCCTGTTAGATATTTAATTTATCAGATATGGTTTTAGTATCTCGCACATTGTTCTACTTTGTTTAGTTATAGATTTATGGAGGAAAGTTTTATAATCAGATGAACCCGATTATGAAAGCTTAGACTTTTAAAAATATTCTGCTGAATGGATTTTGACGGAACTTCACTGTTAGTTATATGAGTTTTCAAGAATGGTTATAGTATATAGCATATCGTTTTATCGTTCATTACCAAATTCTACTGTAAATGATCAACGAAAAGAGTTTGTCTTTAACAGCCCAAATTTTGTCTGACACATTAAAAATGTAATAACGCAACGGTGTTCGTATCGTTTTAAGAAATGCAGACGGACATTCCAAGTAAAGATCAATATGGTTTTAAAACACAAGGTCAAGTTAGGTCAATATTTCGTTTGATTAAAGGTGCGTTAAGAGAAATTGACCAGCGTAGCGGGCGTAGTTTGCTAGTATTGATAATGATATGCAACAATACAATTATATACAGGTCACAAGGTGAGATTTGTAACTGTAACAACTTTTAATATATCCCATAAATTTATACTCTGTCATTAATATGCAAACGAACGAGCTTTATACTATAGGTATAGATGAATGCATCAAAAAAAGAACCGGATTTGTTTATATATATATATATATATAAGGATGTATCAAATGAAAACAATGGAACAATGGTTATAATTTAGATTATTTTTGGTATGAGTGTAGTGAAACTTTGTTTAGAGACAAACCAGGAAGTAAGGAAAATAATCCCTACAGTAGGTAGTCACGCAGAAGCACGTGATATGCGCTGGCGGTCCTATGTAGTCTTGCCAATGCTGTAGTACTTCTGTCATATTTTATATTTGCTATATGATCTTTCAATCTTGTTTTTAAACAAAGTGACCGAAATTAGAAGTAGAACCCGAAATCAGAAGTAGATCTATCAGAAAACTTGAAAAAACTTGTGAAAAATATAAATGAGTAACCGATGAAAACAAAATCTTATGTACGGCCAATTTTTAAAAAAAAGTATAAGTTATTTTGTTTGTCTTTTGAGCAACATACTGAGAATATTTTCATATATTTAATTAATTGGGTTTTGATAAGCTATGAATAGTTTTTGAGATTTTTATAATTTTCAATATTTTTGTCTTGTATAGTCCACATCTTCCTGTATCCCGCAAAATTGTTGGTACATTCCTATTCCGTAGGTATTTGAGTATTACCTGAAAGTTTTGAGTTAGTGCTGGTGAAGTTTGTGCGCATGGTTGATTGGATGGCGATAGCCCTGCATTATTGATCCAGACGTTCTTACAGTTTGGTGAGTTCGTTCCTTTATTTAGATTTTTATTCATTATGTAGGAATATAAAGGGTTATTGGTTAAAGAGAAGGGATTAAAATCTAGTATTACAAAATAAGAGAATATGATAAATGGTTGTATTAATGAAGCGGATGCCAGTCAATTAACCTTGTTTGAAAATAGAATTGAAAAATTGAATGAGGAATTGAGTGAAATATTTAATACGATTTTTGTTAAATGTGATAAAAATGATATTGACGCGTACATTGAGAAACAACAGACAAAACAAGATAAATGTGACACTATACAGCTCAGTGTTAACCGAGAAAAGTCGGGGAATCCTTTAAACGAAAGTAGTCACAATGCAGGGTTTTTGAAATCTCAAACATCTGAAGTTAAATAGCCGAAACTCACACTCCCCACGTTCAGAGTTAATCTGGAAGAGTGGCTGTCCATTTAGGATTTATTTATGGCTAGTGTGAATTGTAATGAAATTATATCAGACTGTCAAAATTTACAATATTTAAAATCGGCATGCAAAAGTAGTGCACTTAAGATTGTTCCATGCTTTCCAATCTCTGATTCAAACTATAAGATAGCGTTAGAGCTATTTAAGGAGCAATATTCAAATAAACGTGAATTAATTAATGCAATGATAAAGAAATTTATTGGAGTGTCTTGCATTTTAGATACTGCACAGTCTCTTTTTAGAATGTGTAGACTTTATAAATGAATGTGTGCGTTTATTGGGTGTAATTAAACAAGATTTTAACGGCTTTTAAGAAGTACTGATGATTTATTTAATTACAGTGAAATCAGATAAAAATAAGAGATATTGGTGGGAAGGAATACTCAAAAAGCAGGAATTGGGAACACTTGACAATTTATTATCTTTCTTAAAAGATCATGCGAGAACACTTAAAAGTAGTAAATCATCAGTAAAAAAAATAGAAAACCTAAATTCACCACATTTTTGTCTGCTAGTAATATTTGAGTTTATGCAAGGAATCGCATCCACTTTACAAATGCCCGCGTTCTTTGCAATTGAATGTACAGAAAAAGAATAGAGATTGCTAGAACAAATGGTTTGTTTTATAACTGTCTTTTAGAAAATCGCCATGCTAAAAAGTGTAGGAGTGTGGGTAAATATAAAGTGTGCCACAAGCCTCATCACAGTGTCTTACATATTTCAAGAGATTTTGACCCTCATGTAGAGAGTGCGGCTGAAACTCCGGTTATTACTCTTTCCTCAAATGCAACGGAACTTCGACCGAAACAAAATGAGTTACTAAAACTTGTAGATCAATACTTGTAAATCTAGCCCCATTGTAACTTAACTGTATTTATTCACAACATTGTTACGATTTTGCAGCATCTTGTAAATTTTTGGCTCTTTTTTCCCGACTGTCAAGAAGGGTTAGCTGTGTGTGTTTGTATGTGGATTTCTTTATACCCTCGAAACATCCCAACGGCCGGAGGCATTTTAATAAATGAGGTCTCTATCGATTCGTCTTAACCGTCCAATGGTTATAAGCCAAGTTTTGTTTTCATAAATTCAAAATGGCGGTAGAGACGAAAAAAATTGCACACCATATTGAGTGGCATATCATTGGATAAGTCTTCCAAAATGAAGACGATGTTTCCTAGACTATTTTACAGTTAGAACTCCGTTTAAATATTACACAACCTGAAAGTTGTGTAGGTATGATCTCTAGCTTAACTGTAACTCTCACCTTCATAGACATCTATAGGCCTAATCAAAACAGTGTTTATAGATAGGAACTAACAATTAAACACAACTTAAAAGTCATCAATAGAAGTAAATAAAAAAATAGGTAAGTAATATAAAAAATAGTTTCAAAATTGATGAAAAATAATTAATTTTTTGTTCGTGGGGGCAGAGCAGCTAAGTGCTAATTCTTCGCATGGGTAAACTGGTATATATATAATGATTCTTAATTACAATAACTTTAATGATAATTTCAGTAATTCTCATGAATATGTTTGAAATGATTTCCATTCCAATTTATTATAAATTTAATCTAATAATAAACAACGTTATTTAATATTTATTGTATTCATTAATTTTGCAAATTAAAAATCTTTAAAATACGAAAGTTTAGAGAGGGACTATGACTTTTCAATAAGGTGAATATTTATGCTTTTATAACGCAAAAATATAAAGGTGTAAATTTCTAAGAAAAAAGTATCTCATACATTATTAAAGAAAAGTTTTTGAGAAAATTTTGACGTTCTCCTTTACATATATTATGTAGAAATATTAATACTGTTAGGAACAATCACACGGGAATAAGAGGCATTTTTGCGAATTTATAATGTTAAAATTAGTATTCATGATACATTTCAACAAGAAGAATATTCTAAAAGAATATAAAATTATAATAAAAGGAATGATTTTTATAAAAATTGCATCTTTCAACAGTTTAATCAAATTAGGCAAATTTTACACTTTTTTTCTTTTTTTCTAAATCCATGCATTATTAGCTGCAGCTCTGTGTTTTCTTTGATAAAGAAAGATTTGAATATTAAATTGATGAAAATTGTAAGTGTTTTTTTTTTTTTTCTCTTTTTGAAAATTTTCAGTTTTGCATTTCATTTAACGAAAAGGTAAAACAGGACTTTTATCATAATTTAACTTAAAGAATTATTTTAAATTAACGATATGTTATTTTAAAGAACACCTGAAAATATTACATACTAATACTATCGTACCAGTCGAACAAAATACAACGAAATTTTTTTAATACACTAAAATAATTACCATAATTTAATAATCACTTAAAATTTGCATTTCATTAGAAATATAAATATTAATTTTAATTAGTTCACCATAATACCAATTTATAATTCAAATGCTTTTATTATAATTATTAGCATGTAAATCAAAATTATTTAAATTGACTTTAAATCATTTGTAATATTGTTATCAGATGATTTAATTTAGAAAATAGTCTTTAAATATATTCAAACTACAAAACATATTTTCAATAATCGTATTTGGGTATAATTAGATTAAACACACTTTATTTTCTGAAGATTGCGTGAATGTGATAATTAATTAATATAAATATTGGGTATTTAAAGGATTAATGCATGCGCGTCAATAACGTAAAGGATATTTAATTAATTTTCTAATATTTCGATTATATTGAAATCTACTTTATATACTACTTTATATAACTCATATACTATGTGATTAATAATTCTATAAGAAAACTGGAATTAAATAATAATATATAAATAATATAAATAATAATATATCTTATAAGTATCTTATATATATATATATAAATAAATAAACATATATATATATATATGTGTGTGTGTGTGTGTGTGTGTGTGTGTGTGTGTCTTATATATAAAATATATTTTTTATATATAAATAATAATATATTTTATTAATAACATATCTTTGAACTTATTTTATCTGTTTCCTTCGGTACACTATAAATTACATCATTATGTTTGCTAATTTTGCGAAATGTATTTTTAATAGTTTTAAAATTAAATTATTCAATAAAAGAAGCATATTTGCTGAAAGAAAGTATTCCGTTTTTACAGAATATTGAATATATTGAAAGTACATAAAGAAACATTATATAAAATTTGGGGTAAAATACCTAAAGCGCTAAACAAAGCTAGGTGTCACCAATACCATAAAATTCACTTATAATATTCCTCTACGATACAAAACCAGCTTTAAATTAAATAAGATATCTTATCTCAGTCAAAAAATAAATAAAATAAATGTTTATTTTTCGTTTGGCAACATTTTATTTCGCTAATGAAATCATTCGTTCTGTCTCGCCCTATGGAGTCTTAGAATCTTTTTCGCATTTGAATCTTCGTTTTTCAATTCTCCTCATCAGTTATAGATTTTGTAGCACTTAACTGTGCAGATATTTGAAGCATTCGACAATCAGCAGTTCCCAAACATGCTATATCTAAGCTATTACTAACTAAGAATATTATATGATATTTCAGAAAAAAATACTTAATCGATATTTTTGGTATAATTTCACTTTTTCAACGCTGATATTCTCATTGCATTTTTAAAATTAATATTTACTACTATTTTCTGATAGAAACATGTGGTATGGGTGTTAGAAAACTGAAAATATCCAATTAAAATCCATACAGATACAAATAAATGTAAATATATTGCTTGAAGGTGCGTAAAAACATACATAAAACATTTAAAAGCACATTAAAGTCTTTTTAAAATCAAAATATTTTCAACCGAACTTACTCTGTCATCATTAGTGAGAGACTAATAGTTAAGTTGAGTTGTTGTCTCTTCGCGTCTTCTAGCTTGCTTGCCCGGAACCAACGATTTTACTTCAAGTGTGTGGAATATAAGGTGGGATGGGAAAGGTCATTCAACATTTCAAAAACAAGTACATCAATCATGTAATAATTAATTCCAGACAGCGTGGATATCATATGATAATACATCGTTAGAGACTGTTTCATTTTTAGATATCATTTCCAGAGACTCTCTTATGATAGCTTCCTGGTGATTACTTGTGCGGAATATAATTTTGGATCCATTGGAATCTACTTTTATAGGTTCAGTTTGTGATAATCTTGCTAACGCAGTGTGGGGTCTATTTAATCTCAGATCTGCTTCATGTTCTTTTATTATAACCAAAAAATTCATCAGTGTGATACTTACGTACATAAAATCTTTGTTATCTTTCTTGAATGGTATAATATATACCCATGATCTATACTCATACGCAGTCTGGAATGAATTCATACATGATTGATTAACCTGTACTTGCTTTTGAAATGTTGAATGACCTTTTCCCATCCCACCTTATATTCAACATCCTAGAAGTAAAATGGTTTGTTCCGGGCAAGCTAGAAGACGCAAAGAGACAACAACTCAACTTAACTATTAGTTTTTCAATAATGATGACCGAGTAAGTTCGGTTGAAAACGTTTTGATTTTAAAAGGATTTTAATGTGCTGTTAAAAGTTTTTATGTCTGTTTTTACGCACCTTCAAGCAATATATTTACATTTATTTGTATCTTTATGAATTTTAAGTATTAAACAAGGTGAATTTGCACTGAAATTTTAACTTTTTATTAAAATATGAAAAAGTTTCTAACTCTAACATTTATCTCTAATACAACTCTAACATTTATGTTTAAAAAAATTCTGTTTTTAGTTATATTGAAACAAAGCTATAGAGGATTAATATTAAATAAAAATCTTACTTCAATTTTCGTGTTTTATAACTTGTGAGCAATATGTTATACAAAAAAAAATCTTATTAAATATTTATCAATAAATAGAGTGAAACCCCCAGTTACTGACACCTAACCAGAAACACAATTGAGTAAAAATCTGATTCAAATAAGCATTCTGTTGTAAAATTCTGCAAAGTAATGTCATCTAGGGGTAAATGAGACACTTATTTTTATTTTGGAGTTAATTTATTCACCATTAAAGGGCCAAAAACATATTCAATGAGGAAGAAACTTTTGAGAATACAAAAAGTGCCATTTTGAAGCAACCATCTTATTTTTATGTCCGAAAAATTCATCAGTGTGATACTTACGTACATAAAATCTTTGTTATCTTTCTTGAATGGTTATTATTATATGGTATATTATTATATTATGGAATATTAAGGAAGTGTTTTTATAATCTCTTTGTAATTCAACCATGCTAAACTTCTTACTTAAAGTTATACTTGTAGAAATTAGTTTAAAGATGCATATGATATATTAGGGTCATGATTTATTGTTTATACTTATTTAATTTAGCCTAATAGGGGGTGCCAGTTATTGGTTCCTAGAATTTCATTTCACCAGTCTCTGACAGAGGTGTTAGTTACTGATTATATTAAATTAAGTTGAAATATATTATTTGAACTGTTTAAAAATGCATAATAATAAACTAAATTCCTCTTGTAGTAAACACCATTAAAATTTACGTTGTTTTACCAGGGTCTGACACCATATGTCAGTTACTGGTTCATAAATGTCAGTTATTGGATATCTGTATTACTAATAATGCAGTAGTAAATATTACTGCTAAATATTCTTACTATATACTCTGCTTTACAAATAATGCGGTACAGCTTACTAAATCACACTTTTTATAATAAATATTAATGTATTTTGTTTTTATAACAAAGAATAGAGTTTTTTAAAGCATTTTAATCTTTTAAAATAAAGTGTCAGTCACTGGTTCACTTTGTGTCAGTTATTGGTGTTTCAAAATAGGGATTGTGTCAGTTACTGGAGTTTTAGACCATGTTTATGAATAAAATTTATTTTTAATAATAAAATGTATATATATATATATTTGCCAACAGTAATTTTTTAATATATATCTACTATTCTTTCAAAAACAATGGTAAGTATAAAATAGATTTAAATTTCTGTAATAGTGATATGAACAAGAAAGATTCCTTAAAGTGTCAGCTACTGAGGATTTCACCCTAATTGTTTTTTTATCGAAGAAGGCTTGTGAAAGGCTGCACAACAAAGTATTTCAAAATATAAACTCATTTACTACACTAAATTTATTAATTTTTAAATACGATTTTAATACATATAGGTGAAGTATTTCTGTTAATTGAAAGAATTTTATATTTTAATTAGTTTCAAATAATATACACATAAATTGTCAGTATTATCATTTACAAGAAAAATACTTACTAAATGTACATAAATTACAAAATTGTATTATATACCATTCGTTATCATTTAACCACAATTTTATTCAATTTACGAGAAAATAAAGGATCTGCTAAGTTATATGTTTAGTGAATATATTGATAACCAATAAATACTAATAATACATTAGTCTAACTTTACCCCGAAACCATGTTTACAAGAGAAAATAATGTTTTCAAAGGTTTGAAAGAGAAATCCTAAAAGCACTAGCAAATACATTTCTAATTGAATTTTTCTCAACAATGTGATTGTCAGGAAACAATAGTTGGAGCGAAAAGTTATTTACAACTTATTTTTGACATTTTTGTTTCACGTTGTTTCCTCCTTGAGGCAAGAAAGCTTAAACAGGCGGAGAGCATTGTTTCTGATTTTTATGAGTGCTACACAGAAAAAAATATCAACATAAATTGGGTCTATTTCTGTATTTCAAAAGATTTCAACTGATGATTTTTAATACATATAAATTGATTTCTTGAAAGTTTTTCCCTTTTTTTAAATAATTATTTTGTCATATCTACTAATGGTACTAATTTGCAAATTTAACTAGTAATCGATATTTAAAATACACGTTATGTGAATCACTTATAAGAAAATTGGAGAAAAATGATAATTAATTTTTAGTAAAACTATTTAAAATATTTTAAAGAAATATTTAAAAGATTAATTACAACATTAATAAAAAAATATTACACCAACTAAAATCTATCACGTTCATTTTAAAAGTACAGATGACCACAAAAAATAGTTCAACACTTAAGAGAATAACCAACAAATACTAATAATACATTAGTCTAAGTTTACCCCGAAACCATGTTTACAAAAGAAAATAATGTTTTCAAATGTTTGAAAGAGAAATCCTAAAAGCACTCGCAAATACATTTCTATTTGATTTTTTCTCAACCATGTGATTGTCAGGAAACAATAGTTGGAGCGAAAAGTTATTTACAACTGTTTTGACATTTTTGTTTCACGTTGTTTCCTCCTTGAGGCAGGAAAGCTTAACCCGGGAGAAGTCTCATGGGGTATGACATAACCCGAGTGCGTGAGGATTTTACAATTATCACCACTACTTTTCGAAAAGTAATCTTTAGCGTATTTTATCCTACAATTTGTAACAGTTGTCACTGACTAAATAAGTTGAGAATTTTTGTTTGTATTTATTGGTGACAAAGTAAAAACTATTCATACCCTAGATATGCGCGATTTCTCCCGGGTTAAACAGGCTGAGATCATTATTTCTGATTTTTATGAGTGCTACACAGAAAAAAAAATCAACATAAATTGGGTCTATTTCTGTATTTCAAAATATTTGAACTGATTATTTTTAATACACAAAAAATTGATTTCTTGAAAGTTTTTCCCTTTTTTAAAAAAATATTTTTTTGTCATATCTACTAAAATGGTACTAATTTACAAATTTAACTGGGAATCGATATTTAAAGTACATATTATGTGAATCACTTATAAAATAATCGGAAAAATGATAATTATTTTTTATAAAACTAGTTAAAATATTTAAAAGAAATATTTAAAAGATTAATTACAACATTAGTAAAAAATATTACACCGACTAAAATATATTACGTTCGTTTTAAAAGTATAAATGACTACAAAAAATAGGTGAACACTTAACAGAATCCACAAAGACTCATATTTGTTTGATAATTTGTTTGTAATTTTATAATTTTTAAATCATATTTTTAATGTAGTTTAACTAGTTTTAATCAAAATTAATCATTATTACAAAACTAAAATCTCATTCACATTTGACATGTTTTATTTTTGCAGGATTTGCGCAAACTCTACTTTAAGTTGCGATTTCATAGCTTAAATTTTTGCGCGGGATGCACCTCCTTCTAAGTCACAGCATCCAAAATTCTGAAAAAAACCCCGAAAAAATGCAATTTAAAAAACGCAAAAATGATATTTAAAATGAGGGGATAACTGGAACCACTTATGATCAATTACTTGCTTAAATTTCTGATGCACTTTTTGGAAGATTTCCAGATGTGGTGCTATCTATAGGTAGTTACTGGAACTAATTTGTTTATTTGGTAAAACAAAACTTTCGATCAGAAGAAGCAATTTCATCCATATCGAACTTTTGTACGCCAATTACTTCATTTTATATTGCTGGATTGCCATTTGTGGCAAGCTAGGTGCTCAGTTGCCACCTTCATAAAAATTGATTTTTCAGAAAATTTATCAGTCATCACAGATCAGACTCGATGTTCTTTTAAAAAATTGCTCAATAGCTAAAATAACCTATCAGAATCGATTAAAATAAAAACATAAGTATTAAATTTTAAGCACAGAAACTAATAATTATCAAAAATGTTTTTTAAAGTCCTGCTACTGTAAATACTTTCTATAAGTGAGACATTTATCATTAATGAGTATTTTGGCTTTAGGTAGATTTCGTAATAAATACCACCTAGTACATTCTCCCCTATGTTGTAATTTCTGAAACTCTTTTGCAGATCTAAGCCGATTATGACCCCTAGAACCCAAAACGACGACCAGTTCAAAACATTATCCATCTATCTATCTATATCACTTTTTTATGGACACGATAACTCCCATAATTCTGCATAAATATTTTCCAAACTAATACATAAAATTAAGCGGCAGAAAATCTCTGTCAAGCTCGTTAATGGGTAAAATTGGACCAAGGGGGTGGAAATGCAGAGATGTGAATACAGAAAAAAAGTCGTAATTTTGATACATATCGAATCAGTTTAAAGTTATTATTACCTCTAGGAAAAGGTCCAAAACTTTATGCATGATATAGTTTTGACTTCATTAAGAAGCGAAAAAAGCGATAAAAAATAGGGGTTTAAGAAGAAAAAAATTCATAACTTCGCCAATTTACAACATATCAAATCCACTTAAATTTATTGTAAATCCTCTTACTATTATCTACAACTTTTATATTGACATTTTTATATAGGACAAATTCTTACATAACAAAAGTTAATAAATAAATAAATCACATCTCCGTTAATCTGTCACTACGGCGATAAAAAATTATCATTGGCGTGATAAAAAATTTTGGCAACCCTCCGAGGTGCTGCATTAATAAACGAGCACATGTCTCAATAAAAAGAACGTCAGATCTTAAAATATAGTGTTCAAAAATAAAAAATACTTAAAATAGAATTGTTTTGTTTAAAATAGTTTGTTGTTTTAATGAAACCATCATTTATCTCTAATCTTGATTTAGTGTTTGTTGGTGAAATCAGTACTCAACTTCGAAATCCACATGTGCCATTAGGCCGAGCCTGCATAATATTTTTATATATACATAGAGTTGCAAAGACTAGACAAAACCCGGTTTAAACCTGGGAAAGAAACCGGATCTATTGGAAATAAACCTGTTAATAAACCGGTTTTTTGCAACTCTACATATACAGTATGTGAAAAATAAAATTATGAATTGCTTCTCAGCTATGCACAACATAATGAAAAGATAAGTCGTTACTCCATAGGTCTTGAATTTAAGGGGTAATTTCTTCCTTTAAGCCAACATTTAGGAGAAATTTCTTTTTTTTAAGGGAGGCGGGGGGGAGTGGTGGTTGTATCAAGTTTTTACTTGTTTTATTTATCAACTTTGCATTATTATTACAACTTTACTCCAATTATTACAATGCTACCAAATCATTTTATTAAATCATATTATATACAAAACACTCTTAATAATCGCCACAGCCTGACACTAGAGTCCAACGGGGATCGGTTATATTCAACCCAATCTTGCCGACTCTAACCTATCAGACATCAGACCAAACCCAAAATGGCTGAAAGTGAATCCACATTTTAATATATTTATGAAAAAATAGTCTACAACTTTATTGCTTATGCACAATAATGAACACATATACACCCATTAATATTAAAATGTATACAAGTATACTTTTTCCTTTCAATAATATTCAGGATTTCCTATTGAAAAATTGATTCAACCGGAAACCAACCCGAAAGGTAGCAAGCACAATCCGAAACGCTTAAAGTTAACTCTACCCTCAACGATAAAAATTGCATAAACCCTACCCGACCCACGGTTTGGGTTCGGGTGAAATCTGGTTACCTGACCCGATGTAGGACTGTAATTTTCAGTCAAACCGCGAAAATCCATTGATCCGCAATCCAATCCGAAATGAAAGAAAATTAATCTAAAAATTGCATCAACCCTACAAGACCCGCGTTTCGGGTTTGGGTAAAATCTGGTTACCCGACCCGATTGCAGGGTTTTAATTTCCAGTCAAACCGCGAAAAATTCATTGATCCGAAACCGTCAATCCATATTTCAATACATTTATGAAAAATTAGTCTACAATTTTATCGCTTATGCACAATAATGAACACATATACACTCATTAATATTCAAATATATACGAGTATAATTTTTCATTTCAAAAATATTTAGGTCTTCCTATTAAAAAACGATTCATCCAGAACCCAACCCGAAAGACACA
Organism: Maratus michaelseni; assembly: GCA_963931845.1. Taxonomy (NCBI): domain Eukaryota; kingdom Metazoa; phylum Arthropoda; class Arachnida; order Araneae; family Salticidae; genus Maratus; species Maratus michaelseni. Next base: position 418,045,493 of record OZ007587.1, on the reverse strand, counting down.
AAGCACAATACGAAACACTTAAAGTTAACTTGACCTTCAACGATAAAAATAGCATCAACCCTACCCGACCCGCGGTTTGGATTCGGATGAAATCTGGTTACCTGACCCCATGTAGGACTTTCAGTGAAACCGCGAAAATCCATTGATGCGCAACCCAATCCAAAATGAAAGAAAATTAATCTATAATATAATACACTTATGGAAGAATAGTCTACAATTAAATATCTAATATCAATTTTATATTTTAATTAGAAGTATAATTATACACATACTCATTAATGTATTAACAAAGTTTTTTTCAACTAAAAAGTATTCATTTGTTTGAAATTATTATATTTTTTAAAAGTATTATAGTTTATATATTTATTTTAAAAATCGGATCAACAGGAACCAGACTCAAGAAAGCACCCCACCAGAACCCGAAAGAATTAACTCTGATTACGTGCCAGGATTGGCGAACATTTTTGTATTCAATCGCACCACAATTTTCAAAAAATTATTTCCGATAATTTTTTTTGTTCCAAATATCCTAATATAAGTGTATGGCAGAGATTAGTTTTCAAAACCTGGTTCTAATTAAATAAAAAATAGTCCGTATATGTCCCAACCTAGTCAAATGGTAAAAGTTAACCGTATCTGCAATGTATAAAACCGCCGTCAACCCGTGTCGTTCCGTACCGCTGATCGAATGGCGTCGGTGAAATCGGGTTGCCTGATCCAATGAAGGGCTTAACCTGAGACCAAGGGTTTTGCAGATTTCTGAATTGTACAATATGACTTAGATCTTAGTCTGAAGAGGAAAGCTGAAAATCATTAGTGAACTTTTTTTTATCCTTATGGTTAAAAAAAATTGTAAATTTTGTGACATATTGATGATGTTCGTGTGCTGATTACTTCGTGACCGGTTGAATTTAAGGATTTTTTTCCAACGATTTTAGGAATTTAGCGATAGTTTACGGAATTCCGAGGCTAACGAAAAAGAAAGGCTACCGCGGTGCTTTACGCGTATCTTTTTTTACAGACCGCGGGGTCACGTGATGCTCGAATGCACCAATGCAGGTGTATGAAAAGAGTGTCACGTCACTCTAGCGGTCTGTAAAAAAAGATAAGTGGAAAGCACCGCGGTAGCCTGTCTTTTTAGTTAGCCGCGCGGGATTCACATTTTTTGCCGTGGTCATTATTCGAAATTCACGATCTCTTTTTGCGAGCGATTGACGACATTCGCTATTTATTCCAGTGACCCTTTTGACAACATTCGCTATTCTTTTCTACGATCATTTGTTGAAATTCAAGATTATTTTACCGGGATTCTCTTTCTTATTCGGGACCGACTGACAAAATTTTCCAATTTTTTACGCCGTCGTTCTGACGAATTGTAGATTTTTTTTTTTTTTTTTTTTTTTTTTTTTTTTTTTTTTTGTGCGATTGTTCCTACATGAACACATTTGACCAATGGGCACTTTTAATTTTTTTCTGAGACCGAATGTTGAAATCTGCGATTTTTTCCGAGACCGATAAACAAAAATCGTTATTTCCTTCCGCGATGTATGGCGAAATTCGAAATATTTTCCCCCCGTTGTTTGAGGAAATTAGCGATTTTTTCCGCAAACAATTTGACAAATTATTTTTTCCATGTCTATTTGGCAAACATGACAATTTTTTCCATGATTTTTTTTTTCGAAATTTGCGACATTTTTACGAGATCGATTCACGAATTAATTTTGCAAAATTCCGCAAAAAAGAAAGAAAAATCCCAGAAGAATTACATGCTTTTCTCACACAACATTTTTTCTTGTGGGGGAATTTTCTATTTTGCGCGAGATTTGCGTAATGTCACACGCTATTTCAAACTTTTTCCCCCTCAAAGAAAACTTCACCCCTACCTCCATTTTTAAAAAATTCTTGAAATTCCATACCTCCCGCAGTATAACATTCAAAGTCGAAATAGAGTCGAAAGAGACTGTAAAAAATGTTTTTTTTTTTAAACAGTCATCCGTGTTAGCAAGTATAATTTTATGCTGTTTTTTTCTTCGAAACCTGATGGGGTTTTTTTTCTTTTGAGAAATAATTCCGTTATAGACAAGTTTCTTTTTCACACGTTTTTCTGTAATACAAAATATGCTTCTCAGAGGTGTTTTGTAGAAAGAATATTTTAACCGACTTAGATGATACCTATAAAAACGGAACCTGTCTTAAACGGTTGCTATTTTTAATTATGTCTTGTAAACATCAGAATATATCTCTGTAAAACATTCCTAAAGTATCTGAAATACTTATGGATATAAGGTCCACACTATTTAAATTGGATGTATACATGAAAACTACAGCTGTTTGTTATCACTAAAGTCGGTGGTATATTTAAAATATTAATATTTCTTTAACTATTTGGTAAAGTTATTTGAAAACGATAATAATTTAATTGCTTAGCATATGTAAAAAAAAACATCTGAAAGAAAAAATTAAATTTGACTATCCAGTATTCATATGAATTTTATCATAACATTTTATTTTTTGCTGTGTGTTGATAGTTAAAGTTTAAATCTAGCAAGTAAGGCCTAAAACACTGACTTGATTGTTTTTTTACAGTGACGAAACCTTTCGTGCACAAAAATATACACTGAATTTTTTAACATATATTGGACATTGATTAAAAATTCGAAAGAGTTTAAAGAAGTTAATGCAGAAACTAGTCAATATAATTTATTTCCGAGTTTTAATTTTAAACTTCAGTTAAGAAGCCGTTATCATAAAATGTTTAAGTAGTTTTACCAAAATATTAAAATAACCATAACAGTTTTCGTTTATTCAACTGATTAAATAAAACTTTATGTGAAACCTTTTCTTTTAAATTTTAACAGCTACAATATATACCTTTAGAATTGTTCCAGAAAATCTTTTTACCCCTTTAAGAGCGGTGGTAGATTTTATATCCCACTTCATTTAAACCCCAAATGACACACATGAAGGAAATATTTTACTTATTTTCAAATAAATTTGTTTGTAAATGTTGTCGCTTCTTCAATCATTTGAGGGGGTCGGGGCAAGAAAGTGCCAAGCCACATTTTTGAACTTCTGAGATATTTCTATTTAAAAATTTGATCAAATACTCAAATCAAGATATATAACCTAAAGTTTTTTCGGCAATGTCTTAGTAACATTTGAGATATTCTGAGTATCAATATGGTATTACTTTAATGATATTACTATTATGTTTTTTTGTAAATTAGTTATCTTCATTGGGGGCATAAACATCTGAGTCAAAAACGACACCTGTCACATATGCTGCCACCAAGTGACTTTAGAAACAAATTATATGTTGGATATTATAATTTACAATATTAAGCAACAGATTACAGTAATTTATATCACCAAAAATGTGGCTTGGCACTTTCTTGCCCCTACCCCCTCATTTCAACATTTTAGCAACAAAACTACTTTTCACCTGAAATGGTTAACTTTTAGAACAGTTTAACCGACATCTGTTGATCGAATGAGTGTTTATTATATGTATCCTACTACATTCTATTGTACACACACTTCAGCATGATTCTAATTAAGTTTGACTTATTGGAATGTGTTATTCAAAATATTAAAATCCTATTACTTCTGGCAGTTGATGCCAAATTTTGTATATAGGTAGCCAAGATAATTGTTTGTGAAAAGTTAAAACTTGCTATTTTTCAAAGCATCAATGTTACAAAAATGTACGATTATAGTTTTCATCCGAAAAGAGTACATCTATATGAAGTTTTGTTCAGTACATTTTTATTGGTCAATGTAAAGGATTTATAAAAAATACCGCTCGCCTGCAAACTTTTAGCTTATATTCTATTTTTTTAAAGCTTCGTTATTATTCTTTTATATATTCTGACTAAATATATTTCGGCTTTTTTGCATTTATATGGATATAACAAATATTTTCGCCGTATATTGCTTCCATAGTTTAGTGAAATCACCAATCACGATGATGAAATGGTAATGCGCCAAGCAGTGGATTCTCGTCAAGGGTGTACACAATCACTTTACTACAATAATATTTCTATATTTTTATTTAATTTTATCTTATCGTGTCGCTCTACGATTAAACATGGAGAAATTTAGTTTATCAAAATACTGATAGTAAAGTGATTGTGAACCCCTGACGTGCCGATACTGATGCCAAGGCTAATACATTTGTGGGCTATGATGTCATACACTCACGCACATTTTTTTTTTTTTTTTTTAATCTGTTATAACAAGGAAAAAAGTCGCCAAATTTAGGAGATTTTTTCCTTTGTTAGCAACTTGGCAATTGTATTTAGTTATTGGTTTGGCGCGGGCTTGAAGATCACGCCAACCAAAAAATCGCCAAAAAACGCTGCGGGAGTGTAAAGCATTTGTTCCGTCGTTAAATCTATTCTCAGATCATTGTTACAGAAAAAGCAGTCTCTAGCTTGTGCTGACCGTTTTCATTGTTGCACATCTAATTTTTCACAGTAGAGGGATGGAGTGAAGATTTGACGTTACTTTTATAATGATCGAGGCTAACGAAAAAGACAGGCTACCGCGGTGCGTTCAACTTATCTTTTTTTACAGACCGCTAGAGTGACGTGATGCTCATTTCGTACACCTGCATTGGTGCATTCGAGCATCACATGACTCCCGCGGTCTGTACAAAAAGATTTGCGAAATGTACCGCGGTAGCCTTTCTTTTTCGTTAGCCTCGTATAATGATTTTATTAAAATATTTTGACCGATATCTGGTCCAGTCCGAGTTACATGTTTCGTTTTACCGTATTTATATGTTAACAAATATTGTGTAAAGAAAAGTGTGAATAATCATTACTTCAAATATTTTGTTTATACAATGGCTTATATGAATGCAAAATCATGCAATTTTAAATAAATCCCTTTTAACCGAACTTCATAGGGAATTCAACCTGTAGTTTTTTTTTTTCGCAGTTAATTACACACTTTCTGATTCTAAACATGAGAAAAGTTTTAGATTAACAAAAGCACCCTTTTAACTGCCCTCGTGTTCGAAATGTTATTTCATTTTTACATAGCTAGTTTCATTGAGTTTAATTATGTTCTGCTGAAAATTATTGAAAAGGAGGAAGTATTTAACACCTACACGTTATCAAATGATCTTGTTTCTAAACAAAGCGACAATATTCGAATCTTCCACGGATAAAGATTCCGTTGTAATGTTTTATTTAATATTCAAATATTTGAGATCGTATAAATGGCCTAATGTGACAAAAAAAATCTGATCTAGTGAATTTTTCGGTAGGCAGAAAAAAATAACCCCGGAAAAATCAGCCCCGAAGAAATCACCACGGAAAAAAAAAATCACCCCCTGGAAAAAAGCATCACCGGGAAAATCACCATAAAAAAGGGTGCTCACATTAACTAAAGTGGAAAGGTCCCATACATTTATGAATAATTATAAATAAGAGCAGCTTCTTATATTAATAAAAGTTAAGTTTTTTCATTGTCAGTTTTTTACAGCGAAGCGGCAATTTCTAAGATTTGGTCCAAGAAAACACAATTTTAACCTTTCATGAAAAGAACCTTTCATGGAAGATTAACATGGTTTATATCTACAAGGGAGAAGCTGGTGCTTTCTACGGGGGAGGGGAAGGGATGAATATTAAGGAAATACAGTTTGTAGATTCTTTCAAATCGCTTCATTGATAGTTTATATATAATCAAAGATGTATTATATATAGGTGATTACAGATTATTTTTATCGTGGTGATTTTTACCGAGCGGGTTTTTTCCAGGGTGATTTTTACTGGGGTGATTTTTTCCGGGATTCAAATTTCCCAAATACAGTACTGACTGTCTTTTATTTAATATCAAGTATATTTCTTTAATCAACGACTAGCTGATCCCCGCCCGGCGTTGACCGAGCCCGTGATAATAAAATTAAAAAGAAATATCAAGGTTTTATTATTTTATAATCTTTAACAGGATTTTGTATGAAATTATATTTTAAAATAAAAAAAATTGCTAAAAAATATTGATATTTAGTGATAAAAGCGTTCAATTTCTTGTTTTTTTTACGTAGGGTCGTTTCATAGTTTTAAAATAAAAAGTTCTTTTTCTCCGAACTGTTTGAAATCTTTATTGGTGATAAATAAAACGGTTTTACAGCCCGTGTAAAAATTTCGTGACAAAATATTGTTATCTAGTTGTAAAAGAAATTTTTTCTTCTCTCTCTTTTGTTTGTATGTTTGTTTTCGCGTCGGCTCCTTTAACATGGCAATAAAAAATTTGTTCTCGTCTTCCGAACTCTGAAATTTTAATCCGTTATAAATATAACTGCATCCAAGCTCTCTTTAAAATTTTGCGAAAACATATGCATATTTAGTAGTGGAAACACGAGTTCTTAAAAAAAAAGATTTAGTTTTCATTCTCAGAGCAAAAATATATAAGAAGGTCTATGCTTTGAATGCAGTGATGACACCATCTGTTTTCAACAAACCCTTTTCAATACACCTAGGCTAAACAGGTGACATCTAATCCATCAAGTTTTCCCTTTCTGAGGGGAGAAGACTTCAAAAAACGTTGACGCATTCGCAAAGAGACGATATTAGTGTGGAAAATTTGCCCGAATGCCCTTTTCGTTTTAAATATATATATTATATCATTGAAGGTTAAAGTATAAATTCACTTTTAAAACACTATCCGAAATCAGCATATGTTAAACCGATAATTATAAATTCATAAACTAAAACCATTAACAGCGTTATAACGCATAAATGAAAAAATGGCACTAAAAATTATATACGGACGTTTCAGCGATTCTTGGAAAGGATCTCTTTCTCAGTTTAAAAAAAAAAAATGTTTAAATAAAATGGGTGTCTAAAGAACACCTCGGTTATAGCCCCGAGTACTGGCTTGATTGAAAATGCCAAAGCAAGAGTTTATATCCCAAAGAAATGACGTAATAAACCGGAACTAACTGAAACAAGTGGGTAAGTGTGATCGAAGATCGCTCAAAGGGTTTCGTTTAATATTCCTTTCAAAATACTTCATCCTTTCTTGAATAGATTCAAATAAATTTCATTTAGCAAAAAAGTCATGTTTTTTATAAAATAAAAATTTACCGCTCTATTTTTTTTGTTTTTTTTTCGAATATCTAAACCAGCCCGCTATTATATTCTGTCATAATAATATCCGTAATACGGACTAAATGCGGTATTTAAAGAAATAATTTCAAAATTAAACAAATTGTACACCTTCAAAATGTTAAAATATGCGAATATTTCCATAATCCGATGTTTAATCACGATTCAGTATGTTTCTCAAACTCATATATTTACTATTCTCTATTACTCATACTCACTTTGCATTATTCTCAAACATCTGAAAAATTCGTTAAACTTACAGTATGACGTCAGATGTTCTTTTTAATTCTCTAATGACGTGATATTAATCTGCTTTGTTTACATACACATACTCCTTGTACTATTGAGAAATCTTGGCCATTTTCCGTTTTATTACTACTATGACGTCAATCAATTTTATTTCATATTTATCTTTTTTTCAACTGGTGAAACTTTTTCTTTCATTTTTTTTTTCACGTGGAAATCGTCTGATAGAAAATTAATTATTGTGGAAAGAATTTATCGTGGATTTTTAATTTTTGGCATATAACGAAAAATGTTTAAATTGAATAGGAAAATGCTGTTAGAATTTTGGTTTTTTATCACTATTTATTAAAATTTTAATATTTTGAGCTCTTCATAGCTGTTATTCTGTTATAAATACACGAAGTTTCAACTCTGTAAGTTATATAGTTTTTGAGAATGGCTCTGTGACAGGGCTCTGTGACAGACAGATAACGAAGCGGGAGTAATAGGGTTTCGTGAGATGAGCGAAACCCTAAAAAGGAGTCACTGCACAGGATTCCTTCACACTAGCGAGAGACAAGGGGTGCTGTTCATATCATTCACTAAGGAAGAAGTATGTTTATGAATAAAGTAAGCCTCGTAAAAGTCTAGATTCATAACTGAATTACATTTTTGGATAATTTTAGCATCTGGATAATTAAACTGGTGGTTGGAATTCCAACAATGTTTCGCTATTGTAGATTTCTCACATTCCTGCTTTCTAACATAAATTTGGTGTTCTTTCAGCCTAACTCTAAGCACCCCTTTTCTCTCGCACGTGTGGAGGTATCCTGCGCAGTGACTCCTTTTTAACACTTTCCAACCTAGTTGAAAAGTGTTTATGACTTCGGTTTGTCTGCCGTCTGGCCGTATGGCCGTCTGCCGTCTGGCCGTGCTCTAACGCCAGTAAATATGCTCGGAGTGCCCTGCAATTTTTATATTTTATTGTCATTATCCATAGCATGTTCCCTATTTCAACTGACGTGTGTAGCACTTATAGTTTTTTTACAGGGACACTCAAAAGAGTTTCGTTACATTACGGTATATGGGGAAAAATCATTTGCGGTTTATTTTAATGATGTTACACAATTTTAAACACATTGTAATTGATATATATCACTAAGGTGCATTACAAGAAGCTTAACATGGAATAGGGTGTGCATAGCACTTATAGTTACTTTACAGGTACTGTCAAAAGAATTCCGTTACATTACGTCTATGGAGAAAAATAGTCTGCGGTTTAATGAAATAATGTTTCACTATTTTAAACGCATTGAAATTTATATATATCACTAAGGAGCATTACAAAAGGCTTACTACAGAATAGTGTGTGTATAGCAGTCATCGTTCATTTACAGGGACACACAAAATAATTCTCTACTGTCTCTTAACAATAATTCCTGGAAGTGCGTTTTAAGTTGCTGAACGCGATTTTAAATTTAACTCACTTTTTGTCTATTACATGGTGTGTATAAATTCTGTAGATCATATACAGGTTAGCACAAAAGTTCGCAAACACATTTCCGTTTATTGACAGAAACTCCAGAAGGAGAATTTTAAACTGTCCTACGCGTTTCCTAACTAAACTAAAATTTAGCATCCTATGTAGTATATATACAAATCTATAGATCATATACAGGACTGAATAAAAGTATTCGGATATTTTTCCATATATTGTATATGTTGGAAATATATGTTGGGAATTCCTGAAATTACGTTTTTAAATATGTTATGTGTTTTCCAAATAGTTTACTTAGATGTTATCTTTCAGCTTATTAAACGGTAATGATTTGTAAAATTATTTTGAAAGCGTTGGAAAGTGTTACATAATCTATGCTTGACATATGACTTTTCGTTCTTGTTTCAGTTAGTTACGGTTTATTACGTCATTTCTTTGGGATATATAAACTCTTGCTTTGGCATTTTCAATCAAGCCAGTACTCGGGGCTATAACCGAGGGTTTCTTTAAACCCATTTTAATTCTTTTTTTTTTCACCGACGTTAGTTGTTAATGGTTTTAGATTATGAATTAAAATTCGCACAAAGTATTTGATTTATGCTTAAACAAATAATTAATTCTGTAACTTATCTTAGGAACGTTATGGAATTTTTTTTTAGGATTATTGAATGTTGAGATGCTAGTATTTTATCAAATATGAGAACAGTTCTCTTGTGTCATTGATCAAAAAAGAAATAAAAATTGTGATTCACGCAAAGAATCAAACATTTTCCAAAACTTTACGAAACATCATGCTATTTATAAAATGGAAGATGGTATCTAAATGAACGATTAAGAAAACGCAAGCACGTACTTGAAAGCTCAATTTCAGGAACTGCAGCCTTTAGTCTCTAATGTAATCGAATAGTTTTCTGAAAATATATTTATGATTTAAAGATTTTTATACACGCCACAGACTTCGAAAAAATTTAACTAATAGAAGACACATCTTAAAATTCACCCAGGATAACTAAAGTGGAAGCTGAAGAAATATTTGTAGCATTTTAACCTATTACTACAAGGAATTTTTAAGATTGTGATTTTCTACAATAAAATGTAAAAATACCAATTATTTTGGTAATTAATATTGAGTAAATATCCAAGCATTTTATATATATCCCCCCCCCCTCCTACGAAAAAGAAAAAATACTCCTCGGGTATCTACCTTTAACATATCACTGATAGTGATAATATCTTTCAATATTTCGTAATCGGGTAATATTTCTATAAAGAGAGAAAATTAGCCTGTTTAAAGATATTTCCGGATCCGGAAGGAGATTGTTGAACTCAACTCGTCGAGTTTAATAAAATGAAGAGATAGTGTTAGTAAACATAAACCAATACAAAAACACATATTTTATGCACTTACAGATTTAACAACTTATTTATTCACTATTTTGGAAAACATAACACATTTTATCTAATGGCTTACATAAAAGGAATTCCTTCATTTGCTTTGACATTTCTATTTGATCTAAAATTACTGGTAACAAAGCACTTTCATTCTTACACAGATTTTGTCTAATCTGGCAACGAACTAGATGACACATTCTCCGATGTTAAGGTTTCTAAAACAAAAAGGCATTGCATCCGTGAAAACCTTGAACTATTCGTCCAGCAAATGTTCTTTGTTACGTACTTCAAACGCACGCGCAAACTCCTTACTCGCTCACTATTTTGGAAAATATAAGCCCTTTTCTTCTGATGGCTTACATAAAAGGAATTCCTTCATTTGATTTGGCATTTCTATTTGATCTAATATTGCTGGTAATAAAACACTTCCATTTTTGCACAGATTCTGTCTAATCTGGCAACGAACTAGATGACACAGTCTCCGAGGTTCGTGGTTTCTAGCACAAAACGGCACTGTATCCGTGAAAACATTGCACCATTCGTCCAGCAAATGTTCTCTGTGGGTGCGTTGGAAGTACTTGATAAACAAACTCCTTACTTCGCTGGCTGTAAGATAAGGTTCACTTATTGTCTTGAAATAGATTTCCAGGCATTTAAGGAAGTTGGTTAATTCGGGATCGTTTTTCAATTTAAGCCAAAGAGCATGGATTCCCAATATTAAGAGGAATAGTCTTTTAAAACTGACAGATTTTGGTCGCCATAATGAGTCATCTGCGAGATACACCAGGTCGTAAGAATTCAAGTAGGGTTGTACATTTGGACGGTTTGACCCAACTCTTTCCGAAGAATCCGTTCTTGCAATTTCTAGGAATTCAGAGAATCCACCGCGGCAATAATTGTAAATTTTAAATGGCCGTGACCAAATGATATTGTAATCTAATATCGACCTAAAAAAATAAAGGGAAAAAATAGAAATTAATAACAAAATTGCAAACACAAAACTGGCTTATTGGCAGTTATAATTGAAGAGTCATATTTGTTAAGATTAATAATAAGTACTCTCATTTTTAAAGTAATTTGATGTTGTACACACAAAAGATTATCACTATACTTACATATACGTACCTTATATCAGAGTTGTAGCCAAGGAGAGCTCGTGTTATTGGAGACCCTCCCACCTGAACTGCCACCTTAACAGTTTCCGGCACAGACAATGTCTGTTCGTAAAATGAGAAATTGCTTACTGGCACCGGAATTTACAAACGCCTTTTTAGAAAATATGAACTCCTTATTTTAAGCTTTCAATAAATAAACAAAATTTTATTAAAATATTCTTGGTGCCGTATGCAAGTTTGGAATTAAAATTAGGTGTGCCCGGAGTGGGACCACTGTCCCGGAAAGTGTTAAGGTTCCTTCTCTGAAATCAGCGATTTTAATCTCATCATGTGCAAATTCTGTCCATTTCCATAGCGTCACGAAAGGTCATTCCGGCTCGCTTATATATGAATTCCTTATATTTATATACTTTTACATATTTTACACAAGAATCTAATTTTGTGGAATTGTAAATAACATTTTGTATTTCTAAAATTCTAGTCATAATTTTAAGAATTTGAAATTATCGTTTACATTCAGGTTCTTATTTATGAATTTCAAAATCTCTTAAGGGTCCTCTCTCTCCACGCGAAAGCACCTGCTTACTAATTTTAATGCTGTGGGACAGTTATTTTGAAATATTGAAATGCAAACGAGATTTTTTAAGAGATTTTTTTTTTCATTGGATAGCTAAGATCCATCTGTACAGCACCTCCTTTTTATTTTCTTTCTGGGTTCTTTTTACGAGGATAATAAACATGAAGTTCACTATAAGATGCTTGTTCTAATATATGATGTGTATATCATTTATCATTTATTTACAGTGACACACAAATATTTTCGGTTACATTACTACCTATTAGCGACAATTTCTGAAAGTGCTTTTCAATTATGGTATGCGTCTGTAAATTTAATTTTTTTGCATATTACTGGGTGGATATATATTCTACAGATAATATACAAATTCTGCCTATTTCCATAACGTCACGACAGGTCATTCCAGCTCACTTATATATAAAATCCTTATATATTTATAAACATGTATAGAATCATGACATTATATTTATAAATTAAAATGGACAGATTTTGGGTCGAAACGTTTATAAATTACACATTTATATACATGTATTAATCCGCACACTACACAAAAAATTAGAGTACATTTCCGGTTACTGATGGAAATTGCTGAAGAATAATTTTTAACTGTTATGCGTTTCCTAGCGGAACTAAATTATAGCATGCCGTTTTGTATATATACAAATCTACAGATCGTACACAAAGGCCGCACAAAATAATTAAAATATTTTTCATATTAAAAAGCGGAGATTAGTGAAACTTGATTTTCAAATGTGTTAATGTTTTTCCAAATTGTTTACCAACTAAAAAGCTCAGGAACGGTTCTACATTGCATATATGGTAATAATCCTCTAATGAGACATACTTTCAATATCAATAAAATTGTCACAATGAGACAAAATCTGAATATAACTCTGTTTGATCTTTTAAACTATGATAAACTAAAAGGAAATTACAACAATCTGAATAAACATCTCTCCTTTATTAAAAAGGATCTACGATCTTTTTTAATGCATGCTTTTAAATACTGATCACATTTTTGTACTCATACTGTTCCTATTTAATCTGACTATTTGAGCCATGCAAAATTACTAGTTGCGTTACGATTAAGTATTATTTTCATAAATTTTCTAATTACTTTCTTTTATACTTTTTCTTACACCATTCTTTTTATATTAAGAAATGTTGTGATCTGAAGTAGCATTGTAAAAACTAACTTTGAACTAATTTTATTTTAATCTCTAATGTAATATTCAACACCTGTATTCTAAAATATAAATGCTCAATAAACATTTCCCCTCGTGGAAAAAAGTTCCTATGCTTAACGGCTGGATCTACACAAGAGGGGATTTCATTTCATTTCATTTTGTTTACCACCTCATGGGCGTTGGTAGTCCAGCTTAAGCGGAAAGGTGGGCCTCCCCGCCCGGTTTGACTTTGACCTCATTAAACAGTGTAGTTTTGTTACAGTATTCTGAATGCGTCGGAAAGTGTTTCAAAATCTATGTTTGACGCATGATTTTTCTTTCTTGTTTTCCGTATGTTTCGGGCTGTGTGAACCCAAGCAATCCTAATATACGGTATTGAAATCTAGAAAGTTATTTTTACGAAATTATTGAACCAATGGCAGGTTCAGATCCCCCTCTTAGGTAATAAAAGGTTTTCACAGAAACCTCTTAACTTTCTTAAGCAGGACGAATGAAAGTGACGGGGAATTACGGATGAAGACATATACCATATCTCCCGCTCCCTTCTATTTAAACAACGCTTTTTAGGTACGTTCGTAATTATAGGAATAAAGAGTATCTACAGTCGTTGTCTGGTCCGTCCGTTTGTCCGCATATAACAGCGCAAAAAAGTACCCAACTGAGTGGATCGAAATGCAATATACAGATTAATAAATATTGAAACAATAGGCTATCTCCTTAATATTGCCCCTAGGAACATACTTCTAGTTACAAAGTTTCATAAAAAAAGGCGCAAAATATGTTGCAACTTCATGGGGGGTATATTTGAGAATATACAAAAATTAAATTTTTATAAGGCCCCCGTAGAACAAAAATTCCAATTAGGAATTTTTTCCTTATCCATTCCTGAATTAAACAAAAAAAATTCCATCTTGATATCTATAAAACTCAAAGAGATATGTCCAATTTAATAATTCGTGAGGTTTCAAGTGATCAGACACAAATAGAAATGCGTGCAATTCAAGAAACAGTGTTACTGTAAGGTGTCCGGGAACCATTTATTTATTTTTTATTTATTTATTGAGTTAGAATTTTGAATTTTTTTGTGATGGTTAGCCATATAATTTGTAGACAGAATCACATAAGACTTCTTACAAAAAAAATTTTAAATATTTTTTTTTTCAAAAAATTCAGAGTAATTTAAAATTGTTATAACTCGAAATATTATTTGTCAAATTGGATTTTTTCTTTAATTAAACAGAAATACATAAGTTTTAATGTTGATTCAGCATTTAAAAAAACATTAATTTAACAAATTAAAAAATATTTAAAATAGCAATTTAAAAAAAAGACAACTTATTTTAAACAAATATATTTTCAAAAGTGAATATTTTTTGCAAATTTGCCGTATTAAAATTTAAGTAAAATATTAGAAAATGATATGTTCCAAGTTTGAACCATTTATCTTTAACGGTTATTGACTTATATCAGTTTAAAGATGAGAAATGCTGAAGAAAAAAAAAACATATGATGCAGAAAAATGCATTTAAAGTTTTAAATAAAGATTGGCTCCTGATGGAACGTTTAAATGCTTTTTAAAAGCTTCCAGGTGAATAAGTAACTCCTTCCTGTAGCTTCAATTTCTGACTTAGTTAATTTTTTGTCATTATCACCTTCTTTCTTTACTATTTAAATGTGTCAGTTGATTGAAACAAGACTTTTCTAACATGTCGATTTCGAGTTTTTTCATAGTTTTAGACCTGATAACTTCATATTTCCCCCCTTAAAAGTGCAATTACATGAAGCATAAAAGTTGCCTCTAATTACGGGTGACTCACTGTTAAAACCATTTTAATGGGCGATGCAGTTAATTTTATTTAATTCGTTATCTATACAGGTGTCTGTGCATATTTTAGATGTCTGCACAAGCCGAAATTTTTACAAAAAGTATCTCATTAAAAAAAAATACAATTAAGATTATTTTAAAGAATACTACATACATATTTATAAGAAAATTTTACAGTATATTTTAGATTATTATGTGTTCGCATGACAAAAACATAGCTGACAAACCTCCCACTAATCCTCCGTAATATGTAGATTAATTTGAACCAGTTAACCACTTTAAATTCAGAAAATTTATTTAATGAATCTTTGTCTTATTTAATTTAAAGGTTTTAAGTCGAATTTATTCAATTGAATTTCTTAAAAGAGATTCTGGTTCGAACGTATTAAACCTGCGTCAAATAAACACACTTATAACGGAAGATTAGTGGGAGCTTGGCATCTATTAAAAAAATACGCAATCGCAACGTTAATGATTATGTATACTCTTAGACTATAACATTCGAATAAAGATTTATTTTTTAAGAAACAATGTCGTTTGGAATAAATGAATAATAGGTTTAAAAACATATCTTTTGAAGCTGTATAACAAAAAGTAGATTTTTGAAAATATGTCTGTGGAATTTATTAAAATATATTTGCAATGGTTCCGTTAAAAGAAGTTTCAATATCGCTATTACTATTTTTGCAGAACTTATTGCCTGCCCGACACGTTCTAAGAATAATAAAGATACGGGCAACACCTCTTTCGTGAATATGATATTTTCAAAAATAACAAAATATCTGATATTTTTTATATGTACGATATTTTATATATATATTCGATATTTTGAAAATAATAAATTTATTGATGATTATAAATAGTTTTATACTATATTATATAGAAACTGAAACATTGCACTTAGCATGAAATGTTAATAAAATAATATGCTAAATATTTCTTTCTTTATTTATTTTTATTTCAGTTACGTAACAAAATTAAAGATCAACTAATTGAAAATGGACACAATTTTCTTTTTACACACACAAAATAGAAAATCCTACAGGATTTTGTATCAAGCTTTAAGACAATTTCGTGTTTTACAACAAAATTTTAAATAGAAAATAATTTGTTTTTATTGAAAATATTAACGTAAATGTACGCTTTTCTGCTTTTTCATTCCCTAACCTGTTGTGCTTTTAAACTGAACTAAACCAGACAAGGTTCTTTCTAAAGAAATATTATATTTCTTTATTTATCTAAATTGAAAAAAGTTTATCTTTTAAATCTGTTCTAATGAAATAATTTCTCACACAATTATTGGTTCTACATTTAAAAATTCAACTTAAAAAAAAAATTCCTACCTATACGTTTTGAAGTTAAATTCATTGTAAAAGTTATGATTTAATACAAATTAGCAACTAAAACATATTGCACTTACCATAAAAATTTAATAAAATAGTATTCTAAATGTCTTTATTTACGAACAAAATCGAAGATCATCTAATTGAAAACAGACACAATTTGCTTTCTACACTCACAAAACAAAAATTATAGGATTTAGTATCAAGGATCAAGACAAATTTGTTTTATACAACACAATTTTAAATACAAAAACAAAATGTTTCACGAAAATTTTGAACGCAAAACTTTTTTTTTTTTTTTTTGGGGGGGGGGGGCGGGGGGGGGTAAACATTTACTGCCAGATCAAAAGTTCTTTATCTGCAGAACGACATAGTCATTAAAAGTAAAGATAATCATTTACACTTGTTTTGATTGAAAATATCAAAAATATCATACACAATATTAGTTATGCTGCGCAATATCTTACAAAAAAACCTACAGATTTAATAAGTAAGTTTCAGCAACAATTATTACTAAGTTTCATATTGTAATTACATTATTTTTATATTCAAACTTTAAATATTAAAAGGTGGGAAATCTATTAATAATATTCCTTTACAAGACTTTTCAAAAACTTTAGCCGCACATGCAGGGCCTGATTAAAGCATGAATTAATTGAACCATACCTCTGGGTCCTCTTTATTTTAAGAAACACAAAAATTTTATATTAAATTTTCGAAAGCTGATATTATAATTCTATTTTGACCTTCTGCTGATTAGAATCTATATTCTGTACTTTTAAAGTCTGATAAAATTAAATCAAATATTATATTTATATATTCATATTAGAGTTTTAATGCATAAAAATAGTTTAATTTTTTAATGAAAGTATAGGAGTGCAAACTTGCAAACCAAATAAATACCAGTCCTGGCGTTTTATGTGAATTGATCGGGTTCTGTGTACACGTACAGCACATGTCCGAAACAGAGGGGAGATGGCATAAAGCTCAGGGAGCGAGAGTAGAAATTTTACCGAAACAAAATTTGGTTTGCCCTTCGGTACAAACAAAATGTAACGGAATAGAACAATCTAAAATAAAATATATGACACAAATAATATAATAAAATCACTTTAATTTAATATATATATGGTTTAATGTAATACTTTTTACTTTGAGAAAAACCGGTTACTCCATTAGTTTACTCCCTAGGGCGCCAGAACAATACTTGATTAACTAATTAATCCAAGTTACTTGCAAGATCAACACACTGCCTCACTAGTTCAAAGATTATCTTGATGACAAGTTTTTCATGTTTTGTTTTTGTTCGTCTCTGTATCTAAACTAGAAGTTGTACATACTTCATTAACGAATGCATCTAAGATAGTTGAAAGATTAATATACTTTCGCAGGTTCGGGCTCGTTCAGTATTTCCGAATATCATGATGACAAGCTTAGGAACAGATACGGAACATATGTGTTACACTCACGCACCGATATTTGGCGACTTTTCGAATGGCGATATTTACAAGCCGACTCCAAACCAATAACTTAATACAATAGCCAGGTTACCATTAAAGGAAAAAAATCCCCAAAATTTGGCGGTCTTTTTTCCTTTTTATAACAGATTTAAAAAAAAAAAAAAACGGTGCGTGAGTGTAAGACATCATAGCCAACGATTCTTTCATATTTAAAATAAAAACTAAAGCAATGGAATGAAAACATGTTTTTTTTTTTTTTTAATAAATTTTTAAAAAGAACGGAAGGGGGCGCCAAAATGTATGCTTGCACCGGCTGAATAAAATCATAGTTTTGCCCCCATACACGCAAAACAGAATAAATAACCAATATAAATGTATAAGCTAAAAAGAGATGCACTTACAGGAAATTCCGTATCATTATAACTGCTACTTTTCGAGCAAAAAAACAGTCATCGGAAATATTTACATTACATCCATTTGTAGCTAAAACTTGCATCAGCCGATGATTCCCAGTTTTTAATGCATTAACAACATGTATATTTTCTCTGTCAGGAAAAATACTTTCTTTGCGTTTCTTACTCCAATGTAATATACTTAAGGCTAAGTGGTCTTCTCTTTTGCTTCGAAAAAAATACTCGTACGGATCACCAAAATCCAACTCTTCATAAGTTGCTCGATTATCATTTTCTAGAAGTAATACCGTTATTATATCAATGATCGCAGAATAAATTGCAGTGTCTTTACTTGCACCCTTTTCAAGAACTTCAATCAAAAAGTCGCAAATAAGGGGAGCACAATGTACTCCTAAGACAAGTTTTTGGTTGTTTTTTAAATACTGCAAAACAGGATTCCAAAGGCAATGATTTTTTTTCAGTCTCGGGCGAAACTGCAGTTCTAGGAAATTGATCCACTATTGTTTCACTTTCATTTCGTTCATTCATGCTGAAAAATATTCTTCTTAACTTCTGGCTATACAATATTAGTATTTGTTGATAGAAATTTTACTCAAATCTAATGGCCGATAAAAACGATCTACCTCAGATATCTTCCAGAGAAGACTCCTATACACAACCTATATTCAAACACACTAACCAAATTGGTAATTACGTGGTTGAACATTTGAAGGAGTGCTGCTTTGAGACCTATAGCTACACAGGCTGTTGTCTCGTATGATCCATATATTTTCATTCACAGAAACACATTCAGGACTTCGAAAATTACATAAATCTTCTTGAAGATGACGGGATAGACACAAGGAAATTATATCACCGAAGAATTACATCCCGGACCTCCGAAATGAGTGTGCAATGGAGGTGGCGGGAGTTGAACCCGTCGCCCTGCACGTGGCAGAATAAGCTAATTAACTAATCAAAATAACACAACTCTTGAAGAGAAATAAAGGAAAGTCTCACTGAAGGCGGAACCACATGGACCACAATCTGAGTTACTAGGGTAATACATGTGGAACCCGAAGCGTTCAGAGACCGATATCACGTGACTTTTTGCGGGTTACCCGCAGCGTTCAGAGCCGGAAATTACCCAGACTTTGTGTAACTTACAATACCTGGAGAAGTTTGTTCGATAAAGTGATCACATGGTTCGGAAATCTGATTTGCTCGTTTGCTTTCAACGCCTCCTAGATAAGAAAGCCTTGACACTGGTCACGAAAACGTCATACCAAGCAGGCAAAACAAAGAAAAAAATCCGAACAACTTGCATGTTTCGATTTCATTGGCTCATATTAATTCTATGAGCCAATGAAATCGAAACATGCAAGTTGTTCGAATTTTTTTCTTTGTTTTGCCTGCTTGGTATGACGTTTTCGTGACCAGTGTCAAGGCTTTCTTATCTAGGGGGCGTTTTTGTTTTACAGCTAACTACAACTGTTAACTGTCGTTCTTTACAACTCCTACTGTACACTTGAGTCCTGACCATTTGATTGGTCTACCTTTAACTGGACTACGATATAATTGGTCAACGATATAATTTCTTCCTGCAATGTTCCTACGATCAAAATGTAATGGTAGATTAGTTGACGAAAGTGTTTGATCGTAAAATGCCCATAACTTTACCCAAAATCATTCACAGCTGTTTTAACCCATCTTTACCCTTAGAAAATCAGATGACATCATTGCCCAATTATACGAGTAACACGCGTCTAGGTCGCTGAACGCGCTCCTGGTAACCCACATTAGCTTCAGAAATTTATTGGGTAAAGTGATAAAGTACTTGCGGAAACTGGTTTGTTTGTTCTCTTATAGCTAATGGACTTTACCCACGAGTGGCAACAACCCCACCTCTGAGGGTAATTTCCTTCGGAAAAAGACTGTTTATTGAACGAAGGGGAAGCTGTTCTTCACGCCTATTGGTGTTTTTCTTCTCTTTACCCACAGATGACGTGATATGGGTGAAGTCAACGCCCCCTAGATAAGAAAGCCTTGACACTGGTCACGAAAACGTCATACCAAGCAGGCAAAACAAAGAAAAAAATTCGAACAACTTGCATGTTTCGATTTCATTGGCTCATAGAATTAATATGAGACAATGAAATCGAAACATGCAAGTTGTTCGGATTTTTTTCTTTGTTTTGCCTGCTTGGTATGACGTTTTCGTGACCAGTGTCAAGGCTTTCTTATCTAGGAGGCGTTGGTGAAGTCCATTGTAAATGTTAACTTTCATTCTTTGTGAGTCCTACCGTGACCTACGAAATACACGGCCGATTCATAACGTTTAAAACGTGACACGGTGTGGATCATATTTACACGGCGATTGGTACAAAGCGACGCGCCCATTGTTTTGTGCCAATCGCTCTCTAAAGATGATCTACTCCATGTGACAAGAGGCTAACGAAAAAGAAAGGCTACCGCGGTGCTTTACGCATATTTTTTTTTACAGACCGCCAGAGTCACGTGATGCTTGAATGCACCAATGAATGTGTACGAAAAGAGCATCACGTCACGCTAGCGGTCTGTAAAAAAAGACAAGTGGAATGAACCGCGGTAGCCTGTCTTTTTCGTTAGCCTCGATGTGACATTTTAAACGTCATGATCCGACCGTTTATTTCGGTTGTTGTGCTTCTACTGTACTCTTGAGTTTTGACGATTTTATTGGTCTACGTTTAACACGTCTATTATATAATTGGCAAATGTCGCCAGGACGATTCCTGTAATAATCGCTATGATAAAAATGCTGTGGCAGATTGATTGACGGAAGTGTGTGTTTGTAATGCATGCCCACAACTTTACCCAAAACCGTTCACAGCCGTTGTAGCGTGACTTTACACTGAGAGTAGAGTTGCAAAGACTAGAAAAAACCAGGTTTAAACCTCGGAATAAACCGGGATTTTTGAGAATGAACCAGGTCTTTTGGGTATACACCTGGGAATAAACCGGGTCTATTGGAAATAAACCTGGGAATAAAATGGTTTTTTGCATCTCTAACTGAGAGACTCGAGGCTAACGAAAGAGACAGGCTACCGCGGTGCATTCCACTTATCTTTTTTTACAGACCGCTAGAGTGACGTGATGATCTTTTCGTACACCTGCATTGGTGCATTCAAGTATCACCAGACTCCGGCGGTCTGTAAAAAAAGAAAGGCTGCCGCGGTACATTTCGCAAATCTTTTTTTACAGACCGCGGGAGTCATGTGATGCTCGAATGCACCAATGCAGGTGTACTAAATGAGCATCACATCACTCTAGTGGTCTGTAAAAAAAGATAAGTGGAACGCACCGCGGTAGCCTGTCTTTTTCGTTAGCCTCGCGTGAGACTCATATGACGTCATTTTTCAATTGTAACCCGCGTATTGGTCTCTGAACGCAACAATAGAGTTAGAGTAAATGCAAGCGCAACACTAGATACCAGGCTCCCTCATTCACTCTCATGACGTCAAAAATAGTGGCTGACCGCGATCAGCGATTGGTACAAAGCGATGCGCCCATTATTTTGTGCCAATCGCTGTATATCTTTCGTCGCTGCCAGCCACCATTTGTGACGTAGCAAGCCCGGTATCCAGTGTAGCCCTGGTAAATGCTCCAAACACCACAGAAATACCAAGAGAAACGATAGCCAAAAAGCGAGCATGCGCTGTAAATGCTCAGGTAGATAGCCGATCTTCTAGATGGCTACTCTATCTTCCTCTCTTACTCTATCCATAGATGAAGATATTATTTGGTAATTCCTTTCCTCTGAGGTAATTCTGTGGTACTACGGGTGTGTTCACGGACCGAACCCCGAGTTACATAGGGTAACACATGGGTGAACCAAAGCATTCAGAGACCGATATCACGTGACTTTTTGCTGGCAACACGTAGAGTTCAGAGCCGAAAATTACACAGGCTTCGTGTAACCCACATTACCTGGAGAATTTTGTTGGGTAAACGGATCACGTTTTTGGGAATTCTGAATTGTTTGTTTGCTTTATAGCTAACTGCAACTGTTAACTCTCGTTCTTTATTACTCCTAATGTACACTTGAGTCCAGACCATTTGACTGGTCTACCTTTAACAGGACTATAATATAATTGGCCAACGTCGCTAGCAAATTTTCTTCAATGTTCCTACGATACCAAATGTAATGGTAGATTGGTTGACGGAAGTGTTTGATCGTAAACATGCCCATAATTGTATCCAGAAGCGTTTGTAGCCGTTTTAACACATCTTTATCCTGAGAAAATCAAGGCTAGCGAAAAAGACAGGCTACCGCTGTGCATTCCACTTACCTTTTTTTACAGACAGCTAGAGTGACGTGATGCTCTTTTCGTACACCTCCATTGGTGCATT
The DNA here is from genome assembly GCA_963931845.1 of Maratus michaelseni. Taxonomy (NCBI): domain Eukaryota; kingdom Metazoa; phylum Arthropoda; class Arachnida; order Araneae; family Salticidae; genus Maratus; species Maratus michaelseni. The sequence continues at coordinate 418,022,975 of OZ007587.1, read as the reverse complement.
CGAGCATCACGTGACTTCCGCGGTCTGTAAAAAAAGATATGCATAAAGCAACGCGGTAGCCTTTCTTTTTCGTTAGCCTCGTGAGAAAATCATATGACGTGATTCCCCAATTATAGGAGTAACACGCGTTTCTGTCTCTGAACGCACCCTATCTTTAGGAGGATAGAAAAGAGAGGAACAAACATATCATTCTTCCTTTGTTGTAAGTTTTGTACGCTGCAAACGAGTTCTTTCCCTTTTTCCGCTTCCGCCATATATTACTTTGATAGATAAGGAAATGGCACTCGAATAGAGTGTGGGTAAATTACTGTGGAGTAGATCGATAAGGAAAGGACATCTGAATAGACTGTGGGTGAATTACTGAGGGGCAATGATATCTATGACGAAAATGTAAAGGTAGATTGTTTCATAGAAGTGCTTGTTTTTAAAGTATGCCCTTTCCTTATAGCAGTCCAATCAGCAATCTCCAGTGCATGGAGCGGCTTATGGTGGGCTTTAGCCCGTAGCGTGAGCTAAAAAAATAGCTTTTAGGGAAAAAAATGTTCCCTACGTAATCAGCCACCTTAAAAAAAAGTCGAATAGGAGTCATTTGTAAACAAAAGCATTAGCATTATTGTTGGGCGACTTTTTACTTAAATGACTGAATTCTTCATAAAAAGGTTTGGTTTCCAACGTGTGGAGAATTTAGATAAATTAAGAAAATGTAAATCGATAATTTTAAATAATTTTCAGCAATACATGAGCTTAGCCAGGGGGGTAGAAAGGGGGGGGGGTCTTAGTGGCAGTGGTGCTGTCGTAACAAAAACAGAGATTACACGCTAGAGACACTAGAAAGTACATGCTGTAGGTAGAGGGTACACGCTGAAGAGTATGCTCTATAGCTTTATTTCAGAAACAGAGGGTATATTAGCTCTTTGAAAAGTTCCAGAACGTATAATCCACATATCACAGAATACCCTCTGCTACATCCCTGCGTAATGGGCTGGGAATGCCTTGAAATCAACGTTTCACGTCTGATTAAGGGAATATACTACTAATTTCAATACGCAAGGTCATCCCTTCTCAACAACACTATTCCGCCCCAAAAAATAATGAAATTCACGCTACGCATTTGATCAATAAAAACTTCTCATAATTTAAATATAAATGTTACGTTAGTGATTCACATCTACTGTGTTTGTATTTCCTTGTATTTTATTTAGAGAAATAAAATTTGTTTAAATGTTACGCAGCACAAAATATCAATACTTTAATAGGAATTTTTCGAATTTTTTTGTTTCTTTTTTAATTAAAATGTCTGAGTTGTTTTCCCAGACAAAAATAATTGATAACTAATACAAAAAGATAAAAATACGGAAAAGATAATTGGTGAAGATCAATTCTTTATGAGCTTTGTACCTAGAATACCTACCTCTTCTTCATATATTAAATATATATTATAGAGTAAAACCTCTAAATAACGGACACCTTCTGGAGACCGAAATATGTCCGCTATTCGGAGCTTTATGCTATTTAGATATAAAAATGTACAAATACATATACGTTGGGGATATAAAATGTGTTTGCTAAACATCGGTGTACGCTAATTGGGAGTGTCCGTTATATGGACGTTTTACTATTTTTTAATATTTAAAAGTGTGTTGTATTTTTAATTGATCATGAAAACAAAAGGGTTCTTTCATTCATGCATATTAAAATTTGCGTGATTTCAAATATTTTAAATAAAACCGCCTTTTCGTTTTAGAACAAAGGTTACTGTTTAAAAACTTTAAAGTTATTGTTATCGATATATACAGCATAGGAAATTATTATTTTAAAAGTAATGTTATTCTATTCCAGCAACCCGATATGCGTTGCCCGGGAATTGATAATAACCTTAAATTAAAATCAAATTTGTATGACTTTATACCTTTTTAACACAATTTTTTAAAAAATTATAATTTTAAACGAAAATATTTCTAAACGAACCACACATAAAAGTATCCGCAATACTTATATTTTAAAAATCAAATTCATAGTTTTAAAGTGAAAATGTATACTCTTTAATCGGGTGTTATATACTTTTCCGTATTTCGACAAAAATTAGCAGATTCAGAATTTTTAAATGTGCGGATTTCTCTTTCTTTAAAATTAAATAATAATAATAATAGTTCTTATTGTCCAAACTATAACGAGCCAAAAATATAACGATATATATGATACATATTATAACGATATATATAAAATATAACGCTTTCAAAGTCTTTATAAAACAAAATTCGTGAGAAAATATTGATATTTTATGGTATCTTCAATTGAACCAGTTGATTGTACGTAAAATAATACATAACAAGAGATATTGAAACATGAATTTGGGCATTCGCTCATCATATGCTGCAAATGTCCTAGTCACAATGCCAAAAGACATTTCATCACAGTGTACGTCGGATTGATCTACCCCCTCTAGTAAAACACAACAAAATACTCAAACATAACCTAACGATCGTTTTATGTCGAAAAAAGCAAATTTTAACTTGAGACAATTTTCAGTAAATTTCTTTCTCACCAAACGAAATTGTTTGTTTTATTCAATTATGAACGACTTTTTGTTTTAATGTTTTGATTTTTTTACTCGTTGATCTAATTGTAGCGATATATGTAAATAGTAACTTGTATTTTTTTTTTTTTTTTTTTTTTTTTTTTTTTATGTGATTACATGGTACTGGATTATTTACTACATTATACTATACCAGTGGAGCCGTGCAAAGCTTTTGCGCTGAAATCTTTAAGAATATTTTCTGATACGTGGCTTCGTTAATTTTTAATTAATTGTCATTTTTAATCAATCAACTTTTTTTATCGAGTTATGGGTACACTCTAGAAACGACATTTTCAAAACTGATAAAAAAAATACTCAAATCTAACTATGTCATATACTCAAAATGGCTCCGAATCAAAATGACTCAAGTTTGAAACATGTATATACTCATTTCTGAAAACATGCACACATTCAAGAATAAAATATCACGTGCTCATATTTGAGTATGTCCATGTTTAAAGTATAAGTATGAACTGACATCTATGTGCTCATTTTTGAGTATTTCCATGTTTCAAAAATGAGTTGGAACTAATTCTAATCATTTTTGAGTATGTCCATGTTTCACAAATGAGTATGAACTGACCTCTATGTGCTCAGTTTTGAGTATGTCCATGTTTCAATATTCTGAGTATTTCTGGTATTTCAGAATTGAAAGCAATGGGTCATCATATTTGAAACAAAAATTTTCATAACAAAATGAAAACATCGATTTACTCAGATTTGAAATTGTCTTTTTTTCTCAGTGCATGTTACAACAAAAGTCAGTTCAAAAGCATTTCGTATAGTACCTCATTCATCGCTGCAGTCTACGAATGTGAATAGAAAGAGAATGTTGACGTCATAAATAAAATATGATTTCTAAATTTTTATATTTAGTACAGTATTTTAAATTAATGATAAAATCCATTAGTGTTTCTAATTGAAAAAGGAACTGTTGAAAGGAACTAAATCACAGTTTTGAAATATCACAAGTCATGGACATAGTGCCTTTAAATACTCCACTTTTATATTCCCTCCTCCAAAACATGCATACGTAAAAACTGGATTCAGTGACTTTCTTAACGAAATGGTCAATAAAAAGGAAAAAAAAAATGAAAACATCTTAAAATAAAAAATGACAAAATATAGGCTTAGTTCCTTTCAACAATCATTCATTAAATTGATAACATATTATTAAAAAGAAAAACTGATGCCTCATACTATTTTTCTTTCAAAAATCTCTAGAAGCAAATAAGGCATTGAGATATTTTTCATTATATCATTACAACTATAAACGATACCGAATATACCAGGTGTCCCAGAAATGACCGACTATTTGAAAAATCAATTAAAGAAAAACGGATGGCGATAGAAATGTACGGTTTACTGCATTCTGTTTAGGTAGCCAGGGAATTTATTCTTACCAATTATCAAAATTCGTTACAAAGTACGTCAACAGATGGCGCTGCTGACTAGGAAAAACTATAAAACAATGTTTTCAGAATAACCACCGTTTGCAGCAACAAAGTGGCGTAGTCTGAGGGCAAAATTTGCAGATACCCGTGAAAACATTCAGGTTGGAATGTTCTGACAAGCAGCAGAGATGTATTGTTCCAGTGCATTTACAGTTTTGAATACTTACGATTGTGTTTACGATACTCCTGGTCTTTCCAGTACGACCAAAGAAAAAAATCGCATGGCGTCAAATCTGCGAATTCTGATCTCAGACTACGCCACGTTGCTGCTGCAAACGATGGTTATTTTGAAAACATTGTTTTATAGTTTTTCCTAGTCAGCAGCGCCATCCGTTTACGAACTTTGTAACTAATTCTGAAAATTGGTCAGAATGAATCCCCTGGTTACCTAAGCAGAATGCAGCAAACCGTATATTTCTATCGCCTTTCGTTTTTCTTTAATTCATTTTTCAAATCATCGGTCCTTTTCGGGACACCCGGTATATATTAGAGAGAAGCTGTTTATTTACTAATTTAAATAAAATGATTTACTTTCCGATACCTTAAAGATAAACATGGTCACTCCTAGTTTTTTTGTTAAAAATAGATATTAATGTAAAATGTAATTGGCTTTAATTAAATACAATAGCTAAAAGTCAATTATCTTCTTTGTCGAAAGTTTGGATTATTAATTATACAAATATATTTCTATAATGACTACTAATTGAAATTATACTAATGATAGATTTAGGAATAATAATGACTATTTTCGATAAGGATTTTATTAAAATTTATTATAAATTATATTTTAATCATAAACAAGGCTATTTACGGTTTAAAATGCATTAATTAAATAAATAAAAAAATCATTAAAATACGAAAGTTTAGAGAGCGATTATTTCATTTTAAGTAGGTGAATATTTATGCTTTTAAAAAGCAAAAATATAATGGTGTAGATTTCTAAGAAAGGCGTATCTCATACATTATTAAAGAAATGGTTTTGATAAAAATGTGACGTTCTCTTTCATATATATTCTGTATAAATATTAATATTGTTAGCAACAGTCACACGGGAATAAGATGCATTTTTGCGCATTTATAATATTAAAATTAGTATTCAGGATACATTTCTACAAAAAGAGTATTCTTAAAGAATATAAAATTATAATAAAAGAAAAGATTATTTTAAAAATTGCATCTTTGAACACTTTTATCAAATTAGGCAAATTTTACACAACTTTCATTTTTTTTCTAAATTCATGCATTATTAGCGCCAGCGGAATGTTATCTTTCACAAAGAAAGATTTGAATATTAATTCGATGAAAATTTTAAGTGTTTTTTTTTCTTTTTTTTTTTTTTAACTTTTCAATTTTACATTCCATTTTGCGAAAAAATAAAGAAAGATTTTTTATCGTAATTCCACTTAAAGAATTATTTTAAGAAAGCGATAATTTAGATTTCTGTTTTTTACAAAGAATATCAGAAAACATTACACACTAATCAATTCGAACCAATAAAAAAAAAGATTAAAAGTTTCGCATAATTTAATGAACACTTTAAATGTAATTTTCATTAGAAATATAAATAATACTTTAAATTATTTCATTTTACTAATTGACAACTAAAATATCTTTATTGTATTTTTTGGAACGCAAATAAAGTTATATTAAATCGTTTCAAATCTTTTAGGATGTTATTATCAGGCGATTTAAATTAGAAAACGATTTTTAAATATATTAAAACTACAAAACATGTTTAAAATAATCTTATTTGGATATAATTTGCTTAAACACACAGCATTTTCTGTAGATCGCACGAATATGATAATTAATTAATTAAAATATCGGAGTGTTTATAGAATTAATTAATTTGAGTCGATTACGTAAAGGATATTTAAAACACAGAATTTTTCGCATTGAAATCCATTTTCCATACTGTGTGATTAATATTAATGACAAAATTAGAATTGCATACAACAATAATAAATCTTATATGTTATTCTAGCTGTTTCGCTCTGTACACTGTAATTTAAATTAACATATTTGCAATTATTTCGGTATGCCTTTTTATAGTTTTATAATTAATCATTCTATAAAAGAAGCACTTTTGCTGAATTTTTTTTTCATAATTATGAATATATTGAAAATCTATAAGAAGCATTATACAAAACCGTATGAAGTAGATAGATTTATAATAAATATATTATTTTAACTTACAAATTAAAAAATTCGGCCTAAAATTCACGTGCTTTTAATATTTAATATTTATTTTTTTATGCTCGCAATCATTGAGTTCAGAAAATAAACTCTGTACGTCACAACAGTGGGCGTTAATCCGATTGCCGACTTTATGACGTCATAAGCAGATGTAAAATTTTAATTTAAGATTACGGCTAATTAATTAAATTTTCGAACAAACGAATGTACGATAACAAATCTGTGACCAAATATCTTTCATTTAAAAAAAGAATGATGTAATTTGATGTAGTAGCTTGTTCTCACGGATTGTCGAAACAAAACGCTTAGCGTTTTAAATATATAGATTTCTTTTTAATAATAGTGGTAAGAAAAAAATAAATTTGCCAGCTATGCATATAGTGTCCCAAATAAAGTCAGTCACGAGCTGCAAGTACTTGATTCTCAAATTATACTGTGTTCAACAATGAGCCAGTTGATGCTTCAAAAAATAGTAGAAAGGCCAAAACATTGTATAGTTGATTTCTCAAATCTCCTACTTAATGTGAAAATTCAACAGTTGTTCAACGTTTCACTATTTAAACACATAATGTCCATAAGAACCAACTGATATATGCACTCGCAATATGGTGTTTTAGAGCAAAGTACCATCCATGTACGTACAATCTAGTGGGTAGAAGTTAGCTACAAGTAAAGAAGTGACAGATATGATTCTTGGATTCTTGGATCAATTATCATTGCCTTTATATGTGATATATTGTGTGTTATTGTCTAAGTCAAATCAAATAAAATTTGTAATGTTTCGAAAACATTTCTGTCGGAGGAAAGGTTGATTCACTGAATACATTCTAAAGAAAATGTGTATATTCATATAGAATTATCTTTATCAATAATTTTGAGACAGATTGCATTTGATATGTATTTAGAAAATATTTTCTCTAAATGAAAATTTTGTTTTATCCGCCGAAAACAAAATGTGAAATTAACACTCCATTTATTTAAAATTACATATTTAAGCCGAAAAGGCTGTCTATAATATTTTGAAATTGAAACAATGCTGGTATATTTATATTGTTATTTAAAATTTTTATATTGTTATTTAAAATTTGTCATCAATATTGAAGCATAAATTATTTAAATAATTATATGTTTTTACGCACATAAAAATTATGTTAAAATGCATGATAAAGCTGATGAAAATTTTCAATAGTGAGTTTACTTCATTTTCGAATCTTAATCTATCAGAAAAATAGATAGCTTAATGCGTCATTTAAATGGCATTGTAAAGTTTCAAATAAAATATGAAAAACGAAAATGAAAATCCATGACAAACTTCTTATTTTTGTTCCATGACACTTATTTTCCCTTTCCTGTAGGGCAGCGTGTGACAAGTTGTCAGAATCTTTTCTAGTGAAATAAAGAAAAATATAGTGATCCTTTTGAAAAAATACCAGCATGAAAAAGGGGAGGGAAATGAAAAGAATCCTAAAATAAATGTGTGTATAAAATACAGATGAGTGCTTTTTTAAGTCTTTTGAGACCGTCTGCAATTCCACATGTACTCGAATAAAATCTAAGATTTGTCAATAAAAACGATGCAGACTGTTCGTTTAATCACCTTACGTTATTACTTACCCATCATACGTAGTATAGAGTAAGTCTTGTAATCGTTTTGAAAATCGATTTTTTTTGACGGATTTACACGTTTTAGACATTGGAGATTCCGAAAAACATATTTTTAATAAATACTACTCGGAAACGTTTTAAAAAATTTATTTCGAAAATGCTTCTTAGAATCTCGGAAATCTATTTGTTTCTGAGGTTTCTGAATGTCAAGAAACGCTTTCTGAATGGATGATAACTCAGAATAGATTATATTACATATTCATAAATCGTCTTGCTATAATTAAAAGCATGTTTTTTTTGTTCAATGTGTAGAAAAACGGCGTTTGTATAAAGAGAAAAAAAACTGTTGTTTTCATGAAACTATTGAGCACAAGATGCATTTTTTGGAAACAATTATGTACATTCATAAATATGAAAGAAAAGCTGAAATATAATTTTTCAAAACGTATAAAGAAACGTTTACAAACTTTTGTTTAAATTTCGTTTTTATGTAAAAGTTTTAAAGCAATATATTTAATAAATTTGTTATGGTGACCAATATAAATGTAGTGACAGAACGTTCACATGGAACTACACTTTTCGTGCAGTGTTGTAATAATAATGTTCTTAATAATGACAAGTTTTAACATTTTCAAACAAATATCTTGACGAACTATATACAATATATGACATTAAATTCCATATGTAATGTTGCTTTATTTTTGCAAATAACACATTGCGATAAGTAAAACATAATTAAAATTATGCTGCAGTGTGTGTAGAATAAAATTTAGCAGAATACATGTAGGAAACTCTTATGCGATCAATTGAGCTAACTGTTCTGAAATCTTAAATTGTAGTAGTTTTTTTACTAACATTTCTAAAGATTGGAGTTGTCGCAGTTTTGGAGGGAAACTACACACAGTAAACTAAAATATATATATATATACATATTTATATTTATATTTAAAAAAAACAGAATATTTACAATAGAAAAAAAAACACAAATCTTTGATATTTTTACACAGTGGCGAAAAAATAAAAGCTTTTGTATATAAAGAATGAATTTCACACAGATAAGGAAATAATTGAGTTTTTCCAAAGTATTACCTTCATCAATATGTGTGAATAACAAGATAATATATTTTGGGAGAATACATAATAATTTTAATTTTCCTAACTAAATAAACTTAAAAGCAATATTTTTACTGTAGCCGTTACGTTCTCTTAAAAAAATAAAAATAATAAGAAGAAAACAAATTTTATATGATGCTTCTGTTTTTCCATGAAGACTGTATCCGGTAAAGAAATGAATAGTTTCTTTATCTTTTCAAATAAATTTTCAAACAAGAAAATACACTTAAAATGTCTTTGAACTTCTTGTTACGTTGTACAAAAACAAAATATTTTGTATGAAGAGAAGATATGCGCTCAACTCAGGAAAATATTGAGCGATGATGTTTCACAGAAAGAAATAAGCACATCAATATTCTGAACAAAAGCAAAATATATTTTAACCGAATGCAAACAAAAATAAATACTTACAAATATTATATTTTCAATTTAAATTTAAAAATAGGTTTGAAAGTGGTAGTTCTATTTAATTAGTTGCGTTAACAGAAACACAATCAATGAATGGAAATTAATATGCTTGTGTTACTCTGTTTCGTTAAAACTACGTATACTAAGCAAAGAAAATGAAAATTAACTTGACATAAAAAAAAAAAAAAAAAAAAAAAAAAAAAAAAAAAAAAAAAAACCTTAACCCGTCTGCACACGCGCTGGGATAAAACCTACCCCAGCTCACAACTATTACTTAAAAATGTGCGAAAATCGTTCGTGATCCTTCTGAGGTTTATAGTACCTTTCAAGCTGAAAGATATCAAGATGTGGCCAAAAAGAATTTACCTCCGGTTGTGAGATTTTCCATTGTTTTGTTATAAAAATGTCACGTGGGAGGAAATTTTCCCCACGCGTGTTATAACGTAACCCATAATGATAGGAAAATGTTAATTTAAATGTTTATGTAGAAAATATAGTGTGCAAATAATAATATAATTTTTCTTTTAAACGTTAGCAACTCTTGCACATACAGTTTCTATATATCAGTTTTATATTTTTTTGTATTTTTATGGCTGAATTTGGATTGTAAAAGCTTTGTATGTAATGATATGCAGAAAAAAATCTTATTGCTAGATTTTTTTCTTGGTTTAAATATAAAAGAACCTCTTATTTTAAGTTAAATTATGTTCTTTATTGATTTACAGTTTATTTCAAAATATAAATTTTTGCTTACAATCAAACCGGGGGAAAATTGACACAAGAAAACCCATTGGGGTAAAATTTATCCCGCCCGTGTAGTAACGTAATGGAAAGGGGGGCGTGTGCTGACGGGTTAAGTTAGAAAAAAACGCTTAAAATATATTCGAAATCATTCTAAAACTGTGTAAAAACAAAAGCTTTTTATGAAAAGAATGATTTGCTCTGAATTTTGGAAACCATAGGTTACAATATTTTTCCCTAAAAATATTGCGTTCATCAATATAAATGAGTACAATAAAAATAGAATTTAACCGATACATTTTAATATATAAACTAGTCGTTGGGGGCCACCGTAATACTTACCCATCATGTATATGTATAATGTAAAATATTAAAATAAAAATGTGTAAACTACTTATAAAATGCATTGCAATTCAAATAAAATCGTGGCTTGATGACGTCATAAAAAGGCTCGATTACTGAATTGCTTGAAAGAGGTTTTTCCTTATAACTCCACAAATAATACTCCTATTAACTAGCGGTTTATTGCATCTGATTAAGCGTCAAATTTCCAATTAAAATATTTATTTGAAGTGAAATTTGGATGAAATACAGGGTCATAAAAAATCGAATAGTGTGGAAAAATAGGATTACAAATATCTCGGCAACTCATTATCCGATCGACTTCATGTTTTATGCAAAATTTATGTTTTTTTATTGTCTTTTATATTTACTCCTTAAAATAAACAATTTCGAAAATTTTTATATACCTTTCATCAGAACGTATATTTCGAGAGTCCGAAAAAAAATGTTCCGGTTAATCGAGGTTATTGAAATGAAATAGGCTTCTTCCCATTATTACATACTAAGTACATACCAAATTGCAAGTCTCTATCTCAATTTGTTCGGGAGATAGAGCGTTTACAGACACACACACAGACACACAGACAAACAGACACACAGACGGACGGCAAAATTTTTTTTCTAAAAATATGTTTTTCGGAATCTCCAGTGTCTGAAACGTGTAAATGCGTCAAAAATTTTTTTTCGATTTTCAAAACGATTACAAGACTTACCCTATACTACGTATGATGGGTAAGTAAAATGCATACAAAGTTTCACTGTTTTGAAAATAGGTTTGGAATTAATATTACTTACCCATCATACGTAGTATACGGTAAGTTTTGTAATCGTTTTCAAAATCAAAAAACTTTTTTGAAGGATTTACACGTTTCAGACACTGGAGATTCCGAAAAACATATTTTTAGAAGAAAAAAAATTGACGTCCGTCTGTGTGTCTGTGTGTCTGTAAACGCTCTATCTCCCGAAAAAATTGAGATAGAGACTTGCAATTTGGTATGTACTTAGTATGTAATAATGGGAAGAAGCCTATTTCATTTCAATAACCTCGATTAACCGGAACTATTTTTTTTGGACTCTCAAAATATTCGTTGTGATAAAAGTTATATAAAAGTTTTCGAAATTGTTTATTTTAAGAAATAAATATATCAATATAATAAAAAAAACATAAATTTTGCATCAAGCATGAAGTCGATCGGATAATTAGTTGCCGAGATATTTGGAATCCTATTTTTCCAGACTCTTCGATTTTTCATGACCCTGTATTTCATCCAAATTTCACTTTAAAGATATATATTATTTGGAAATTTGACACTTAATTAGATGCAATAAACCGCTAGTTAATAGGATTAAACTTTTGGGAGTTATAAGGAAAATCCTCTTTCAAGCAATTCAGTAATCCAGCCTTTAAAGTTTATGACGTCATCAAGCCACGATTTTATTTGAATTGCAATGCATTTTATAAGTAGTTTACACATTTTTATTTTAACATTTTACATTATGCATATCCATGATGGGTAAGTATTACGGTGGCCCCCAACGACTAGTTTTTATTTATTCTGATAATTGGATTCGATTCAAAGCAAAGGCAGTGTATGAAAGTTTAAACGGTGCTGCAATTTGTGGCTAAAACTACATGGAATAAAGAATGAAAATAATAAATAACGAAAATTCATGAATAATGATTATTTATGAATACTGTGTTTTAAAATTTTTAATCAAAACTCTATCTGTAAAGCAGATACCCAGTTAAAATTTTCGTGGGCTCGTTCTTAGATTACACAGAAATAGAAACTTTTTTTACGAAAAGGAAGATTTGCCTTAAATTTTGGAAACGAAAGAATCGAACTGTTTTTTCTTTCAAGCATCTATTTCTTTCAAGCATCTATTTCTTTCAAGTGCAGACATCAATTTTGTTAATGCAAAAGGGGAAATTATATTTTGACAAATTGTACAGGATGGGCCAAAATTTCTTGAAACATTTTAAATACAATATGAAACGCAGTAATTTGTGGAAAAAATGTGCGATTTGGAAATGCTTTTTATGATTGAAAGTTTTATTTTACAAAATAAACAAATTAAGTCCAATAGTTACATATAGATGACACTACGCCTTTAAATCTTTTTAAAAACGCATCAGATACTTAAGTAAGCAATCGATTACAAATGGCTCTTGTTATTCTCGCATTTAAAATATAATTTTTGTTACGTATTCCTTTAGTTTTTTTTCATAATTTTTGTAGCTGTGACTATAAAAGGTGGGCTAGCTAAAAAATAACAACTTGAAGCAGATATTGTGTGAATCATTCAAAAATAAAACATAACAATTGTGAATGAGAATATTTTTTTTATGAGTGGTAATTTAAATTAAACCTACTTTTACTATATTAAAGCTGTTATTAAATTATTAATTACAAAATTAACAAAACATATTGTTTTAAAGTATTCACTTATAAACATAACTTTTTTTTTTGGGGGGGGGGAAATGAAATGCATTTGGATTTATTAAAGAAAGGAATATTAAACGAAACCCTTTGTGCGATCTTCGATCACACTTACCCACTTTTTTTTAAATTTCAAAAGATCCTAAGGAAGTTTCATTTTTGGTGTAGAAACGAGACAACATACATCCTTTTTGTGTTTTAATACCGGTTATTATGCGTTAACATGAAATTTGTTCATTTTTAAAGTCTTTGTAGGATTTAATTAAATATTGAAATATGTTGTCTTATAGTATAAAAATACTCATCACTTCAACATATTAAAGACCAATATATTTTGTAACTAAACTAAATGTTACGCATTTCCATAATACTAATTAACTTAAACTTATTTCAATTATCAACAAAAATGTTTCAGAGTTTGATGATGATTGCATAGGCTCAAAGATAAACCTCAAAACAGAATTCTTGAAAATCTGTTTTATCGGTGGATGCGTAAAAACACACCGATAAGAGAAAAACTGAAATTCGGTAACTGGTGTTAGCCAATCGATTAGTGAGACTGGACTCTTTAAAGGCGTATGGGGAAAAATATGTAATGACGTATTAAATTTGGCGCAAAAATAACCGGATCGCGTTTCCTGTAAAAATAAATAAAATGTGTAAAATGACATAAGAAAATGACACATAAAAAAAGAGTATTCTAAAATGCAACGAACAATTTGATTAGAAAAAGATAAGATTCAAGGAGTAAGAAACTGGAAATTAAAAAAAAAAAGAAAAAATAAAGGAAAAGTATTTTAAAGTGGAAATAAGTCAATTAAATGGGGAAAATATAGAAATCTAAAGTATATTATAAAAATGCACGTGCGTGCATGTGTGTTAAATAATAATTTAAAAAAAACTCTTAAAAAAGAGGATAAAAATTTCAAGAAATCATTCTTTGAATATAGAAAATTATCGGTTCAAATGTTTTGAAAAACAGTAATCTACCATATGTATGCTTATATTTTTTTCTGAATATCACTCATAAAAATCAGAAACAGTGCTATTTGCCTGTTTAAGCTTTCCTGTCTCAAGGTACGTATGCGGAAACCAATAAAGTGAAACTTAAATGTCAAAAATAAGTTGTAAATAACTTTTCGCTTCAACTATTGTTTTCTGACAAATCACATTGTTGATAAAAATTCAATTAGAAATGTATTTGTTAGTGCTTTTACGATTTATCTTTCAAACCTTTGAAAATATTCTTTTTGATGGTAAACATGGTTTCAGGGTAAACTTACACTTTTGTATTATAAACAATTATTGGCTATCAATATCTTAATTTAACATACACCTTAGCTGATATTTTATTTTCTCATAAATGGAATAAAATTTGCAATTAAAGGAAAACGAATCGTATATAATAAATCTTGTAGTTTTTGTACATTTGTTAGGTATTTATCTTGTAAATGATAATATTGGCATTTTCTCTACACTGAATTTGAAACAATTATTAAGTTCTTCTAAATTAAATAAATACTTCACACATTTGGATTAAAAAGTTTTCAAAAGATGAATAAATTTAATATAATAAATGTCAAATCACTTTATATTTTGCAATATTACTTACCCATCATACGTAGTATAGGGTAAGTCTTTTAATCGTTTTGAAAATCGAAAAAAATTTTTTTTGACAGATTTAAACGTTTGAGACACGGGAGATTCCGAAAAACATTATTTAAGAAAAAAATGCCGTCCGTCTGATTGTGTGTCTGCGTATGTGTGTCTGTAAACGCTCTATCTCCCGAAAAAACTGAGATAGAGACTTGAAATTTGGTATGATCTTAGTATGTAATAATGGGAAGAAGCTTATTAAATTTCAGCAACCTCGATTATCCAGAACTATTGTTTTCGGACTCTCAAAATATTCGTTCTGATAAAAGGTATATAACTTTTTAGGAAATTGCTTATTTTAAGGAGTGAATATAAAAGACAATAAGAATGAAATCGATCGGATAATGAGTTGTCGAGATATTTGTAATTATATTTTACATACTCTTCGATTTTTCATGACCCTGTATTTCATTCAAATTTCAATTCAAAGATATATTTTAATTGGAAATGAGACGCTTAATCTGACGCAGTAAACCGTTACTTAATATGATTATCAATTTGAGAGTTATAAGGATGTTTCTTTCACGCAATTTAGTAATAGAGCATTTAAAGCGAGGCTAACGAAAAGACAGGCTACCGCGGTCCATTCCACTTATCTTTTTTTACAGACCGCTAGAGTGACGTGATGCTCTTTTCGTACACCTGTATTGGTGCATTCGAGCATCACGTGACTCCGGCGGTCTGTAAAAAAAGATACGCGTAAAGCACCGTGGTAACCCTTCTTTTTCGTTAGCCTCGATTTAAAGTTTATGACGTCATCAAGTCACGATTTTATTCGAATAAATAGTTTACACATGTTTTATTTTCATATTTTATATCATGCATATCCATGATGAGTAAGTAATACGGTAGCCCCCAAATACTAGTTTCTTTTCGGAATCTTTCAGAAATATTCTGCAATAAAAAGCAATTATTAATTAATACATATTTATTAAGATGTTTTTTATTCCATATCGCTCGAAAGTTATAAAATAAAACATTTCAAGTTAGATTTATATTGTTCCCCAATACATTTCTTTCAAAATAACGAAAAACGAAGACAAATTTTAGCGAACAATGTTAGAGTTGTTTAAAAATACTAGAGTTACAAAAATGTTCAATGTTTAATTACGTATTTTAAATTCGTCTAAAGCACATAAAACCTGATTCTATCAGGAAATATCACTAAATATTAATTTATTAAACACAATTATGACATCAGCATTAAAAATGTGAACATTATACAAAAGAAATTGAATAAATAAAATAATTCATAAATATCATATAATATGCTTAATTAGTATAAAGGATATAATAGATAATTTAATTATTATTATTATTATTATTTGTAGTGAAAATTAATATGTACGCGTTCTGAATTTACATGTGCTGACCCAGAGACTACATTTATATGTAAAATTTTTTATTTGGTATTAGTGGCAACTAACTTTGTTAGGTTATGGTTGTACACCCCAATATAAGCAAATAAAAATTCATATTTACTGTGACGTCACGGAAATATTGTCCATTGGGTTCATTTTATCATTAAGCATTATAACTTTGTTGATGCCATTTTTTTCATTACAATTAAATGCAAAATATATTTTTATTTGTATGCATGGTGCTTAAGCAAAAATGTACGTGTGAAAAGTTTGTACCGGTAAAAATGACGTTATGCTTAGCTTGAAATGCATTTTAACATTGATAAAACTAAAAAGAAAAATTTATATGATTGTGTCAACATGGCGTAATATTAACTGATATTTCAATTTTTAATTTTAAAGATTAGAACTGGAGCCTTTATGGGCTGCTTCATCTTGATTGTATACCTTGATTACATGTTAACAATTACTTTTTTTAAATTATAGATTAAGTTATAGGAATTATAGGATTTAAATTATTAAGATTTCCTTTTTTAATAAAAAAATTCACAAAAGTAAAGAATTTCAGGGAAAAAAAACTTGAAATAATGATTGTATTTTTAGCTAGAATAAACAATGTAAGGCTAATATTTTGTAGGAATTATTTTGGTATGTTTGTTATAAGTTCATTTAACAGTTCCTTATTAGCGGCAAAGTCTTATTTCTTTCACTGTAAATTTTTCTTTCGATGTCAAAAATTGGTAGTCTACTTTTGGACGCCAACCAAAACACAATGGCAATATTTAGAAATGTATAACGGTTGTGACAACAAACGGCACTATCGCTTTAGCTTTCATCGCGCTTACATCACTTCTAAATACTAAAAATTTAATTTTTTTACTACATTTTACAATTTCAATTCTTACATCCTCAATTAGAAAAACAAATTAGCTTTCGATTAAAATTTATTTGAAATCTGCTGCTTAATTTAACGACTTTTTAAAAAATTTTCAAGCATGAAATATTTTTCAATTCTATCTCAACAATGACCATCCTTTTGTTTTAATAATGCAAAATAGCCCCTTGGAAAGTTGCAACAATTGAAAATAGGTATCCCTAACCTTCATGAAAAGTGAAAAAAAATAATAATAAAAACCTGATAAATCATAAGATCAGATTATCCATAAGATAGAGTATTTTGGCGCTAATATAAAATCTGTCAAAAGAAAAAAAAAACTATTTTTAGTTTATCATTAACATAAAATTGATATATTGAATTCGTTGATGTATATGTTGAATCAGAATAGGCTAGGAACTGTTATTTATTATTTTTTTAAAGATCCATTGAATATTTAACTGTATAAGAGACCGACTGTGATGGAAAAGGAATAATCATCCTGATTATGTAAAAGGATAGAAAAAACCATACAAATAAATTACAATTGAAAAGATTAAAATTCTCCCTCATCTGCATATTAATTTATTATTTTTAACAAAAATTCTTCATTTTTACATAAAAATTGATTAGCTTAAAACAATGGATGCGTTTTAGAAGATATGGATTTGAAACGAACAATGATTAAAGAGGACGTTTTAAAACTTTTAATTTAAACATTTAAAAAAAAATTTTAACGTCGAATTTCAACGGCGCCTTTGAGCAGATGCAATACATATGCGCATAGGAGCTCATTCGATTGCATTATCACAGGGGGGGAAGGGTGCTTATACTATGTTCTTTTATTTACTCAATATGAGATGAAAGTAGGAAATTTGTATGATACTTTATGATAGGACTATTTGTATTATACTTTATAGGTCCATGACCTTTTTTTTTTGTCGTGGGGAATATGGTGGTAATGTCAAACTGATTTGCATTACACATTTGTTTACGGAGTGTTCATTTGGAGTTTGCATCGGAAATAGCATTTCACTGGGGGGGGGGATTTTTTAAAATAAAATATTTGAAAGACTGTTTCATACGAAGCCCTACTTAAATAATAAAAAGCTTATTTTACTGATATTCTTATAGTATTTTATTCCGTCACGTTTTGACGGGTTCCATCTAGTACTTTATTAAATTTATTGGCAGAAAGTTCTGCCATTACATAAGAAAAAGTTTTCTTGAAAAAAATATTGGAAAAAATTAATGAATGTGAGGCATGCATTTAGTGCCCCAAAAAATGATAGTCACGAACAGCTAAATGAGCCAAGAAATGCGCGAAGATGAATGCATTTTTTAAATGATAATTTTTGCGTATATGTTTTTTATTTTCATCTATTTGGTCGTTTTTTTTCATCTGATATTTATGATGAAAAAAATTCTACTAATTTTTATCTTCACTTTTATTAGTTGTAAAATAAAGCCTATTTATTTAAACCGGAAAAAAAATCTTAATAACCGGAAGGAAAATATAGACATTCCACATGTTTAGATTTTGAAAATATTACTTACGTCTAAATATGAGAAGAACCACTTTTAATAATATTTTATTCTGAAATGTTTTAGTTATAGAGGGAAAAATTAACTATTTTTTATTTAAAAGATAAAATTTCTAATGCTTTCTTTGAAAAACTTGTTTTTGTTTGCGTTAACTGTGATAACATGAAAAAACAAAATTGTAGATATTCTTTATAAATGTACCTACATACATTTATAGATATTTATCTGTGCTAAATTTATCTGTACAAAATTGCAAATATTCTTAATAAATGTACCTACATTCATTTATAGATATTTATCTGTGCTAAATTTATCTGTACAAAATTGCAGATATTGTAATAAATGTACCTACATTCACTTATAGATATTTATCAGTGCTATGAACTTAAAGTTAAACTATGTTAGCAAAATTGTTTACTTTACAAAATTGAAACTGGAAAAAATAAAAAATAAAAAATAAAAACAAGAAACGTTAAATTCTGAATTCTGTCACAAAATTCAACATATTTCAATCAATTTTATTGTATGTAAAACTTTTAGTTAATTTCAATAAAAACGTATATATATATTTATAATAACAGGAAATAAAAATATATTAAGAAGAACTTAGTGCCCGGTAACTTGCGTAAAACTAAATTCCGTTCAAATCTGCTAGTTTTTAAAACTGCGGAAAAAAATAACGTATTTTCATTATTTTATATGACAATTGAATTATAATTTGCTTTATAGTGCAATTTTTTAAAATATGTTCTTCGAATGCATGCAGTCTTCGTATCACCGTATCTACGTAGGGGAGACCGGGGCAAGATGAAGAGTGGGGCAAGATGACGAATGTCTTAATTTTTCCGTTTTCCGCTAGGTGGCAGCATCAACCGGACAGTACTGGCTCTCCTATCGGTCGTTCGTTGAACAATACTATAGAGACGCTGAAATAGCCATTTTTGTTTCAGTTGTGAAGCTTTGATTGTTTTCCGCTGCCACTTTATAACTTTTATGCATGTGTAAATAAGCTCTGCTACAGATACAGGTAAGATATATCGTTTCTCTTTAATATTTATGAGTAACTTAGTTTAAATACTACCTATTAACATGAATAAATGTCAATTAGTCGCTTTCCTTCATGGCAATGGAAACGAATATTTTTAAACAGGCAGTCCGGCGCAAGATGACGAGCTCGTCATCTGGCCCTGTGTTTCGGAATTTATTAAACTAACTATGTTGTCCATTATATTTAAATCCTGTAAACGCTTGTATGTCTGTGTGTTTGTTCGCACGACATTGCGCTTCTATCTCCTCTGGGGCTAAGGGGCGCATGGGATCGGGGGAGGTGTCATTCGAAAGGGGGCGACCAGAGGAAGACATTTTTGGCATCCGCTAAGCCCCCCTAGCCTCCCGAAAGAAAAACCCTATCGGGGTCCTTATCTCCACTTCCAAGCGTCCGATCGGTACGAGGAGAGTACCGTTCGACGGGGTCAAGACCTCCCCCCTCCCCCCCTGGTCCCCCTCCTCGCAAAAAATTCAAAAAGCGTTTAAGGCCAACTACCGGCATTGTGACCCACCAACAGAAGAATGTATCCAGTGCTGTAAATGCCAAGAGTGGTGGCATGAGGAATGTTCCAATTATGAAAATGGCATTTTTATTTGTGACTATTGTTAGCTGCACAACTAAACACTTCAAAATTACGTTACAATCAATGCATTATGCTTAGTTTGATACTTTGTAAGATGTAAAAACACAGTTATCATTTGTTAAACCATGTAACATATTCAAAAGATAAAATATGTTCAATCTTTTTCAGTGCTGTCATCTTGCTCCAAGGCCAAAGTCATCTTGCCCCAGTACTGGGGCAAGATGACGATTTGTTAATGTTATGAAAAAGTAAAATTATCCTTTATTTTTTTTATTTGAAAAATTAAATGGTAATGTATTTAATACTACAAAGGTATACTCTATCAGTTCATGTAAAATTAATTTTACTATTACTTCAAATTAAATTAATAAACAACAAATAATGTTAACATAGTCATCTTGCCCCGGTCTCCCCTATCTACTTTGAATTTTTCAATAAAACTACACATTGTGTCCGAAATTCTCCGGACTGATCCTATAAACAAAAAATTAAGAACTGAAATGAAAATTTTTATCTTTGTTTATTCAAAATAATTCCCGCTTAACCCAACACACTTTTTACAACGACTGTAATAATCATCAAAATATTTATTTAAGTCCGCCATTGCAATGTGCATCAAATAGTCAGTCGGAGTCGTTTGTGGTGATCACCTTTAGATGAAATAGCAACTTGGGGAACAGGAAACAGTCACAGGGATATAAATATAAGGAGTAAAGAGAATGGTTAAGCACGGCCACCCGATTAGAAGTCAGAAACTCCTGCACAATGATCGAAGTGTGTGCTGGTGCGTTGTTGTGCAAGAACGACCAACTGCACTGAGAAATATGACACTTTAAAATCTGAGTAAATCGATGTTTTCATTTTGTTATGAAACTTTTTATTTCAAATAGGACGATCCAATGCTTTCAATTCTGAAATACCAGAAATACTCAGAATATTGAAACATAGACATACTCAAAACTGAGCACATAGAGGTCAGTTCATACTCATTTTTGAAACATGGCCATGCTCAAAAATGATTAGAATTAGTTCAAACTCATTTTTGAAACATGGAAATACTCAAACATGAGCACATCGAAGTCAGTTCATACTCATTTTTGAAGGACATACTCACATACTAAAAACTGAGCACATACAGGTCAGTTCATACTCATTTTTGAAACATGGACATACTCAAAAATGAGCACATAGAAGTCAATTCATACTCTTTTTTGAAACATTGACATAATCAAATATGAACACATGATGTTTTATTCTTGAGTGTGTGCATGTTTTCAGAAATGAGTATATACATGTTTCAAACTTGAGTAATTTTGATTCGGAGCCATTTTGGCTATGGGACACACTCAGATTTGAGTATTTTTTGCTCAGTTTTGAAAACGTCGTTTTTAGAGTGTGCCTTGCTGTCAGTACCGAGGATGACCTCTGTTTACTCGGGCCATGAAACGTTTCAACACTTCCAAATGGGAACGTCCAGTAACAGTATTTAACACATTCCAATTGTGATGTTACTTCATTTTCGAACCTTAATCTATCAGAAAAAATAGGTAGCTTAGTACGCCATTTAAATGGCATTGTAAATTTTCAGACAGAATGACGAGAAAGACAATCTATAACAATCTTCTTATGTTTGTCCCATGACTGTTATTTTTCTTTTCTTGTAGGGCAGTATGTGACAAGTTGCCAGAATTCTTCCTAGTAAAATAAAACCTTCAAGTTTATGTTCGTTAGTTGTTCGACCTTTGCGAGCTCCGATGTAATCACTTTGCACTAATACAATAAACTGGACGAACATAGCATTACACAACACATAGCAACGTGAAATTATATCGCTTTCAAAATGAAGTGTAGCCATGCTTCCGACATAACCTGCGGACACGTAGAGCCACCTGTTGGTCGGTAATTTAACTAGTGCAAAAATTTTTGGGATGGAATCTGTATTTTTAATAGGTGTTATCTGCATATTTTATGCATACGTTTTTATTTGAGACGCTCAATCCAAAATATAGCCTTAAAATTTTTGAATTTTACAGTTGGATTTGAAATATTTTAAACTATTATTTAAAAGTCAAATCAAATAATAAAAATAAAACTACGTTTATATATTATCAAGCATTTGTTAAATTTAGTTTATGTTATATAAATATGCTGTGCGATTAGTTTATAATTTTTTGATGAAGAAGTTCTGAGCAACGTAGTAAATTGGTATTTAAATTTCTCATTATGATATGCAGAAAACTAAACTGATAAATTTATTAAAGTGATAACATTATTAAAATGATAATTTTATTAAACTACCTAATATTAAAAAAAAGTCTGTTTTTATTATCATCGCACTATTACATTCATGTATTCTATATAAGTTTGTATTTCGAATATTCAATGGTAAATATATCTCTAAAAATGTCTAATTTTGCTATTGCATTTTAAATGTTTTAAACTACAATGCAAAACAAAAAAATAATACATTAAAAATACGTTTGTTTATTATCATGCATTTGTCTAATTTAGTTTATATTGCATAAATATGCTGTTCGAGTAGTTGATACAGAATTGATTAAGAAGTTCTGAGGAAGGTAGTAAATTTGTATTTAAAATCAACTTTATGATATGCAGACCTCTAAACTGATAATTTAATTTAATTGATAATTTTATTAGTATAACTAATATATTTTTTATAAAAGTGTATTTTTATTAACATGGGCACATTTGTTTTTTATGAAATCACGTAGAAATATTTGCATATAACTAACTGATGTTTTTTTTTTTAAGGCATTAACAAAGCTTATAAATTCTAGCCAATTTAGAAGTCATTGTTGTGCTTTATATTTATTGCACACTTTTAAATAGATGGTGAAATCTCGTTTCAATATTTGGAGCACCGAATAAACCATAATTCCAAATGTTGAAACGGTATTTCAACATCTAATGGTTGCAGCTACTGCAACACCAAAATTTGGTTAAACCCAACAAAAAAAGTTCAACAGTGTACAGTATTTCATGCAATAATTTCATTTAAAAATGTTTATTTTTTAATATGATTACTTACGGAGCTACAAACTCTTTTTCAAACCATCAGGAAGATTATAAATTTTTATGTTCGCATAGAAAATACTGGAACATGGAATAGATTAAACAAAGCTTTAATCATGTTTTTAGACGTTTTAATCGAATAATTTTTATCATGCACTCACAAAAGTTTATCTGAAACACTTTATTTTCATGCTAATAAATTATGAGATCCAAAATGTTTCAAAATATTTAAGAAATCATTCACAATTTTTTATTTACACACTCATTTTAGGGTGTATTTTATTTTTCATTTTGTGAACTGAAATATTTTCGAGGCATAACAATATTTTTTCTTCATTTATCAGAAAAAAAGTGCCAACTTCTCAAATAGTATGCATCGTAATATAAGAATGGGCGTTATAAAAAAGTGCATAGTTTATGAAGAGTCTTTTTAGGTAGCTTTTATTACAAAAAGCTACCTATTACAGCCGTTCGAAAGAAAGCAATTCCAAACAATTTTGATATATTTTCACCGATCATGACACCCAGACCCCCAAACCACCCTCCGTTCAAATGTTGATTTATATATACATCTGACGTATGTCATGATGCAATTCGCTTATTTATGAACCGATTCGGATGTGACTGAGTATGTGTATAGGACATACCAAGGTGTCGACTAAGTTCTTTCGCCAGCTTCATCTGCCATCTTGTTTCAAAATGGCGGCCAATGACAAATTTTTAAATTCTTAAAAAACGAAAAAGATGTACAAAAAAATTATACATTGAAAAATTTGTTTCTGGTAACTGTTAGAAAGTGATACAAGGATTCTGGAATATTTTTTGTTTTGGCTACATCTTTAAAAATGGCTGAGATATGGCAGATTGAAATTCTAGCGTGACTGAGATTTTGAAACAATTCGATATTTATTATGCTGTAACTCTCGTATCTCTTATTTATGAACCGATATGAATGTCACTGATCATGTGTACAGAACGTACCAAGGTCTCGACCGAGTTCGCTGCCCAGCTTCAGCCGCCATCTTGTTTCAAAATGGCGGCAAGTTAATTTTTTTTTTTTTTTAATTCAAAAAGATGTATGAAAAATTATAAATTGAAAAGAGTTGTTTCCTTTAATTGTTAGATATTGATACAAGGATTCCAGAACATTTTTTGTTTTGTCTTTATCTTAAAAAATGGCTGAGATATGGTAGTTTGAAATTCTAGGGTGGCTGACATTCTGAAACAATCTGATTTTTGTTATGCTGTAACTTTCATGCTGACATTCGCATTCAAATTCAGTATTAACGAAAACCGGGATTGAATCATCTATAATCGGATTCCAATCATTTTAACTTCGGGTGGTTGAGCAAAATGAGTTGCATTTTTAAAAACCTGACTATGAAAGCTGCCTTTTCCTCCCGGTTCAGACCGGAAAGACTTTTTTTACTTTATAAGAAGAGCTGTAGAATTTGATTATATGTACTTATTGATGTATGAAATGCACTTTTATTTTGCAAGAGTTTTATGATTTATGTTAAAAATGTTAGTCCTTAAACATAGTTAGGTTCAAACTTTCACATTTTATTTTAAAAGATATATGTTTTTTAAAGAATATTTGTTTTTTTTTATTTACTTTATTATATAAAAATTAAAATTAAACAAGAAACAAAATTGAAAATAAATGAAGACCATGTGTTTTTGATACCTTCGGTTTTCTCATTTATAAAAAAGCATGTCTGTTTAAAATATTTCTTTATTAAACAAGCAATTTTAACATTATATACTGAACTTAGTGTACTCTTCCCTTTATAAGTTTTTTTTTTTTCGATTAAGTAAATGGATTTAAATATCATCCAAAAGTACAAATTTATAACACATATTTCGTAGAGCAAGTTTCTACTTGTAAGTTTAATTTTGTTATGTACTTAATATTTCTTAAATTAAATTATTTTAAGTTTAAGTTCAAAATAATGTTTAAAATGTGTTAAAGTTATAAAGTCCTATTATTATTTATATACTTTCAATATACATTGAGCTTAATCAGAATTTCATAATTATCATCACTCTCACGATAATCTGCGATAAGAATTAATAAGGATAATCTGATTATCTCAATTTAAGATTCAGAGAAGTATATAATCCCATACTTCAGTTAATTCAAATATATTTATCTCCGCAAGACGGTTAGAGAAAAACTAGTTCATCTGAGTAAATCGATGTTTTCATTTTGTTATGAAACTTTTTGTTTTAAAGATGACGACACAATGCTTTCAATTCTAACAACTTAGAAATACTCAGAATATTGAAAGATGGACATACTCAAAACTGAGCACATTGAGGTAATTTCATACTCATTTTTGAAACATGGACATACTCAAAATTGATTGAAATCAGTTGGAACTCATTTTTGTAACATGAAAATACTAAAACATAAACACATAGAAGTCCGTTAATACTCATTTTTGAATTATGGACATACTCATTTTTCAAACATGGACATACTCAAGTATGAGCACATGATGTTTTATTCTTGAGTGTGTGCATGTTTTCAGAAATGAGTATGTACATGTCTCAAACTTGAGTCATTTTGATTCGAAGCCATTTTGACTGTGCGACAAACTCAGATTTGAGTATTTTTTGCTCAGTTTTGAAAATGTTGTGTTTAGACTGAAGTGATCCAAAACTAATTTTAAATGAATGAACATTAAAGTATAATTTTTGCTGATTTTAAGTTCGATATGATCGTTAAAAGTTATGTATTTTAGTTGACATTTTAACTTATATTTAACATATATGTTTAAATTTTGATTATGAGAAAAATCAGTGAAAAACATTCTTATATGTGTATTTTAATATATTTTTATAGCTACGTCATTTTTTATATTAATTAAATGCTATTAAATGTTATTAAATTCTTCACATTTCATGCAAAACACGATTCCACCTTTTTATAGGAATTGAATTTAATATATCTGAAACACAGAGCTAAATTTTGCATTGCTACTTTTTAAAACTAAAATAATAATAATAATAATAATAATGATAATAATAATAACTATTTTAGAACATTAGAAGAATTGCTACGAATTTATGAGTTTAAATATTAGAAATAATTACGTATTTTCTTGTTAATTTATCGGATATTTCATATTGAATTATAAAGATGTAAAAAGAAGTGTCTAAATTTTATATATCATCATACGATTTGAGGTAGAGCAAGTAAGATAAAAAATTTATATTTTAAAATTTACACTTTATTCAAATATTTCGAATATATATTATCTATATATGTATACATAAATATGTATGTTACATTATTCAAATATATATTACATGTATGACGAATAATGAATCTGCCTAATTCGATAAAACTGCAGAAATGTATTTCAGTAATACTTTTTATATGGAAAATTTTAAATTATTCGAAAATAATTTGTACTCACTTTTGTGTCGTATCTTAACATTCAAATTACATAGGAATTCAGCTTATATTGATACATTTCTTATTAATATTTTTATTGCAAAATACAACTTAATGCATGATCAAAGTCAAATTATTCTTGAAATCATTTCGTAAATAATTTATGAGTTGCTGATTTACATATTAGTGGGCACTTTTATATTTTAATTGCATTGAAATATGAATTTCAGTTTATTGCAAAATCACTGTTGCTTGTTGTATATTGGCATTTTTTGGCGATTTTTTTGGTTAAAATCACTCTTTAATTACAGTAATATTTGAAAGTTATCGCTTAGCGTACGTAGGCTTCAATAAAGGTATAATAATGTATGGAAAAGAAAATTTTAGAATACAATAAAATTTGATTATCATAAACGCAAGTAAGTTTTTAATTTCATTTTATAAATTAATCTTACCTGCAATTTAGAAGATTAAATAGAAAACAGAGCAAATAATATATTTTAGAGTTTTATTACTGTAATTGTTGTGATGGTCAGTTTCGAGTCTTCAAATTAAGAATGTGTACATTATTTCAGTTCAAAATATAATAATTCCTGCGATAGATACACAACTATTTACAATTTAATAAATTTACAAACTTCAAAGTTAAAAACATACACACAATTAGCTATTCATTTCGTCAATGCAGCCTCCTATTTAGTATACCGTTATAAAACTTAATTTGATTTTTTCTATTCAACAACATGTTACTTAAGCAAGTAACAGAAAAGAATGCGTAAAATATCACCATAGTTATTGAAATACTCAGAAATTAGTTGAATCTTGGAACAGAAAATACAGTTCATTCTACACAAGCACTAAAAGAACTAATCTACAACGAACACGAATATTTGAATAAAGCACATAAAATCACACCCCCCACGTGGAAAATTAAAGTAGTCTAGAAAAAAATAACTCTAAATAAAAAAATGCGATAACTAAACTGAAACTTTTAACTCATTGAAAACATCCTAAAGTTGCGCTTTGCAAAATCGAGCATTTATCGAGTTACTATTATTACTCTTAAAGCATCGTATGTTCATTTTCAAAAAACATAAAGACATCATCAAAAAACAGAAAGTCATTTGAGCAATCGCTACTTCATTGTATTCACAAGTTGACTTTAAATTTCCGTAGCGTTCCTTTAAAATGCACTATTCACAATAAATTATTTGGAATGTAACAATCGCTGAATCGAATATTTCGTAACTCAACAAAAAACTGACTAAATAACTGCTCCACTAAAAGACTTTGAAACTGAACTACAAGGTTTCGTAACATGCACACTTCACAAGGTTCCAAATGTGACTTTTATTATCATTTTGAGTTGGATAATGAACGTAAATTCGTTGTAGCTTTCTATAATGGCGAATACAAGGTAAACAATTTGTGTTGTTTCGTAATATATGCAGAAATGCCTGAACTCAAAAGAATCGGACACAGTGACAAACATTGTGGAGGATCCTCATCTGTTAATGAATTTCTAGCCCAGAACTTCAAAGAAAAAGATTGAAGACAAATCGAGATCTATATATATATATATATATAGCCACTCTTCCTTTTTATTTATTAAAAATCTCATAGAATGTATCGAACAGCAGCCATGGTCCAGTAGGTATATCCGATTGGATCATTTCATGTCTCTGCTAACCCTTTCTGATATTGGTATAATAGTTAAAAGACATATATACCAGTATTAAATGGACATCTGTAAAATGTTAGAATCAGAAATCGTGTAAATGTTGCTCAAGAAAAACTTCTGTAAAGTTTACTATTGCATATAAACTTGAAATGTTTATCACATTAAATTGTACCTTGCTTACATATGTTAGTTTTATTTCAAAATTGCCATCTTCCTTGCAGTACGACAAATTTATAAATGATTGGTGACATGGCCTGTGATTGTTTATTTAAAATAATTATTTCAGAGCTTATAATACATTTATTTTCACATGTAAGATGCCATTTCATACTAAATAAGGGATGTAATTAACATTGTTAAGGTATGTCTCGCATATGTCGATATATGGTCCATAACGAAGACGTTTTGCAATTAATGGAGGCTTCAATCACTGTCACATGAAAACGCATAGTCATTTTAATACATGTAGATAATTGTTCCACATTTCTAGCGCTATCCGTTCAAGAGATATTCGCGAAACACTTGTTTAAAAAAATTGGCGCCTTAACATCTATCTTACCATCTGTTATTATTATTAACTCTTTGGCTACGCGTCGGGACCTTGACATTGGATTATTTTTTTTCTATCCCTACCACTATTTGGAAAATAATCTCTTTCATATACTTATACTAGGATATTTTGAAGAGAAAGCTACCCGAAAGAAATATTTTTGTAAATTGCGGTACAATTAAATAATATAAATGTAGACACCAGTCCTGGCCCGTGGTCAAAGAATGATAAAACATAATTATAGAATCATATTATGAAGAAAATATATAAACAGAAAAAAACCCCATATAAAAATTTAATAATGAACATACAATATTGAACCGAAAACATACAATCATCTTGGTTTGCCTTTGTCAATTTGGTTTAGTTATCTTTTTCGGCTGAGGAATCAGATATTTATCTACCAAGAATCGCATATATTTAAATATGTTTTGATGTTTAAATATTAAATTAGCTCTGAATTGTGTATGTTTTCCCATATTAGCAGTATACATTGAGGTTTTCTTTACTATGAAAGCTTAATAAGTATTATATATATTGATATCAATTTCCTTTTAAATTACTTATGTATGGAATATTGATATTTCATGTGCTGTTAAATGTTAATTAAACTATTTTTATATTTCTGTTTTAATAACAATGATTTGTATTTTGTACTTCATAAATGATATGATTTGACAAAAATGACGTGTTACAATCTGATTTACCGTGATAATATTGAATAGCACTCTAATTGTTTTTATCTGACAGCAGTTATTTCAATTCCATCCTTTATGGTCCTTCTGTCGAATATTAAAATAAATGTTCCCTATTTGAATTTTAAAATCATCTCATTTTACAACAATTAGTAACGATGAAATTATTTTTATTGAAATTGTTATAGAGATTAAATAAATTATGTACTTTTTTTTTTCTTTTTTTTTCCAAATTTGGATACTATTCTTTACTCAGAAAAATACAGCATGATTGTGATAGAAGATAAAATAATTATTTTTAGGACTGAAAAAAAGTAAATAATTTGTAACTCCAAAATATGTCAATATATTTGTGAAATTTTGTTTGTAAACAAAAATTCTTACTTAAATCAGGGAGAAAAAAGTATATGTATCTTCGAACAGCACAGTAGACAACGACTGTACAATTACGGATAATGCGAAAAAGGACCTCTTTTTGTATCCCATGGAGAACTGTGTCACATGACTTTGAATGTGAATCCAAAATTAGCTCTATTTTTAAGATTTGATTTAGATTATTAAACAGTAGTAAGTCTGTTGGAGCAAGATCAAGTGAATGCAGTGAATGTAAAGAGCTACAGATATTCTGCGGACCACAAACAGTTTCATTATTGACGATTCTCGGTGGTCGAATTGAAATACCATTTGATAATAAAGATGAAATTCACCCGCAATTTTCATGAAATGTACAGTCGTTGGCTATGTACGCTGCAAATGACATACATTACTGTGAATGACTTACTGTGAATGAAGAGTTTTTTTTTTCAAATTTATGTTTGACTTTTTTTAAGAACACATTCACCGATATTTATAGCCACACTTTGTTTATTTGCAGTATATCTGCAGTGATATTAAACAATTGAATAATGAAAAATATAATAATTGAATAATGAAAAATATATTAAAATAATATTTATTGCAAAAATATTACATAATCATCACAAAAAATATATATTGGAAAAACTAAAATAAAGTGAGCATGTTTGAAATTGTTTTATATTTAACTTATGGAATTATTAATAAAAAAACTGATTGTGTTACAAACATCAAACATATACATCTATTCCATTTCGTATGAATATTCGCATTTTTATATTTTATATTCTTCTTTTTATATGAGCAGAAAAAAAGTTTTTGATCATCAAAGGTTTACAGAACTGCCTTATTTTTTTGCCTTTGAGCATAATATATTACAAAGCAACGAATATTAAAGCAAGTCTTTCGTAACCAGAAATATATTTCTTTTTCAGAATTTTTCAACCCATTGAGATTCTAAAATAAAAGAGTATTTTAAGATGTAATATGCTAAAACAATAAACCCTTTCAATGCAGTTTAATAAAGTAATTAGAAATGCTTATTGAGTAACATAACGTATTCCAATAATCCTTATTATTCTTGTATTTTAGTTTATGCATTCACCTTTATTGAAAATGAAAATTTTAATATGAATGAACAAACGCCACAAGGATTCTAGTAATATTTATATTTTTAAATGTATAATGCATAACAAACACTTCCATCTAATAAGAAATATAAGTAACGATAAGAAATATAAATAGTGATTTATATCAAATTAAATATATAATTGAAAAATAGACATTAAAAGTTCAATATACATGCACCAAATATTGAGGTGGTGAACTGCATTGTGAAATTTGCTTTGTTATAAGGTAAAGCCAGGAGAGATGGCGCGGTCGGAGAGATTGCGCATATAGAGTTCGGGGGGGAAGGAGTAGAGTGAGCGCGCAGCGACTCCAGGTAGTTGTACAACAGCAGTAGTGGAGTGTCTACTTGAAAGTGCACGTTGATTGTTTTGAGCGTCTAAGATAAAGCATTGCTATTTTGTTTTGTTTTCCCAAAGTAAGTGCTTGAATTTTCATAGCTATTCATCAGAATTTCTATACAATGTCAGTAAAACAAAATATTTTAAACTTAAACGATTTCTCATAAGCTACTAACCTAGACTAACAATGTGAACATCAATGGTTCATTTTAGTAGCGGCCATGTTTAAATAAAGGGCCGTACAATCTCTCCTACCGAAATTGGAGAGTTTGCGCATCTGCTACTTAGGAGAGATGGCGCATTGTTCCCAGTAGTTTCCATGCTAAGAGAGATTACGCAGCTTATTGGTAAATTTGCATAAAAAAATTAAAAATGAAAATGGACTAATTTTAAGTTAAACGTGTTATCAAATAACTTAATGTTATTTTTGTAATCTTATCTGGACTTGCTTTTTCTGATTCTTTAATTTTTTCCCCTTTAATTAAAATTTTTAAATTATTTCCTTTTTCTGATTCTTTAATCATTGGGTTGGAATATTCACTCCTAATACAATAATATTTGTTCACAAACACCTTACAACAATGTCATTTAAGTGTAATTATTATTGTTAACAATTTAATTGTAGTTATTATTAGTAACAATCTCTCCTACCCATGTGCGCAATCACACCAACCCTGTAAGGACAGATTGCGCAAAGTAACTTTCTTGGTTTTATTACAACTGTTCTATTAAATTACAACATAACAACAAAATAGCAATGGAAATGTATAAAAAACAAAGAAAGTAAAAATTATTCATGGATAGTTTAGCAAAAAATTAATATTTAGAGTTTTAAGTGTTATTCTTTTGAATTGTGCGCAGACTATCCTAGCTTTACCTTAAAGATGATTGAAATATTATTAATATTTTTCCGTTACATTTTCTTAATTTTTAGTGTTTAAATATAATTCTTATTTGAAATTGGTAATATTTATAAAATAAGGCTGCGTCATGTGAGACCTTCTATTAATGTAATAATGAGACTCTGTATTTATTTATACACTGTAATAAAATTATTATTTGTAGTATTTCAAACATTTCCTAGTTTCAAAATTTAACTCCATACACTTTTTATTAAAAAAAGATTTCTGCAGAAATTTAAAAATGATAATAATGCTTCTCCATGACGCAATATCAATGATTTCACGATTTTTAAGAAGAATAATTAAGAACATTGAAATGATAAAAATGAATAATAATGTTGCTTCCAAAATTCTTTGCTTTTTCATTCGTACTGAAATATTCGAAAACAATTTTTCAATATAAGTTTAGATTGTATATTTAATATACAAATGATTATAAATACATCGAATAATATTAAATTTTACATCTAAGTACATTTCTGTACAAATATTTATTCTGGCATTTTAATAAATATATTATTACTAATTTTATTTATAATAAACGTGAGGAATTAATATTTATAAAATTCTCAAGACCTTGATCTTTACTCTGGAAGAATCTATAATTAAAGAATTTCAGCTGCGATTCAATAAAAACGTTAAAATATATCATGTCGATTCTTTTAAGATCGATTCTTTTGTCGATTCTTTCAAATATAATTGCCGAAACGTCAGTTGAGGCTCACTGTGAAGACGCGATAAGTTTTTGGTTCCTGTCTGTCTGTTTCGCGATAACTACCGTAAAAATGGTCCGATTAGGTTGATTTTTGGTAGGTATGTTGGCGAGGTATCCGGAATTAGCTGTATAGTTTTTGGTTAAGTTTGGTTCATTCGTTCGGAAAATATAGAACTTTTTTTAGGTTATAATGCTTTTCTATGGGGATACAGACGATTTTTTCAAATTTCATTTTTATCTGAAATGAAAATGGAATATTTGCATAATGGATTTCCACGTAAAATTATGAATGCTAAATTTTCGATATGGATTTCCAATATTTTTTAAATTTTGTTGATAAATTTAATAGAATTTAGAAATTAATTGCTAAAAATATTTGAAAATGTTTTTGCATCTGTTCGGGAAATATAAACAATTTATTTTCATTTTTTTTTTTTACAATTTTAAAAAGAGTTTATTTTTACTTTCCACTTTAAGTTATTCGAGTATAAAATAATAAAATTCAAGGAACTCGCACTATTTTGGTGATATATATATATATATATATATATATATTATTATTATTATTATTATTATTAACACGAATGTAAATTTAATGAGACTACGAGAGGATGAATACATATTTATTTAAAAAAATTAAAAGAATAAGCAGTTCATCAGAATTTCAGAATATCATTGTATAACACCGTGTTTATTTTAATGAATCTAATTTCTGGAACATTCGAAAAATTTTATGTGCTTATAAATATGCATGCAATTGAAAAAAATAATAATTGCGGGTTGTACGATATATTAAATTATATCAAAAATGAGATTTAAAAAACAAATGACTTGCAGAGCTGACGTTGAGGCTCCTGATCTGCAGATTTACTAGTTCATTGATCTATATATCTGTAGTATATTTAACATATTCACATTTAGGTACTTAAGCATTTAGGTATTTGTTTATATGTTCGAAATGTAATCTTTAAATTCAACTCAGTTGACAAAATTAACACGTTCGCTACCGACGACGCATACGTGGCGTCGGTTGGTCCAATGGGAATATTGGTCGAATATTGTCGGGTGGAGTAATGGGAATATTGTCGGTTGGTCCAATGGTTTACCAATGGGAATATAAAATAGTCAATAATGTAACGTAATCAGTTTCATGAAGAAATGTTTATTAAAACAGAAGTTATAAGAAAAAAAGTGAAACTGATCGAAAAAATTAGAACATTAATAAAAATATGAAAATCACATCCAAAAGTGTCATTAATCACATAGTGAATAATAAATATTTTACCCTAGACAATAAAATATCTATATCCCCTACATCTGGACTGTTAGCAGAATTTATATTATTACATTTAGAAACTGATATCTATACTAATAAAATAAAGTTTAGCTCTGTGTTTCTGTCTGTTTGCTTCGTGGCGATGACTAGCGAAATCTACAGCAGCATCTACAGGTCTGAACATTTGGCTGAGGATAGTCCAAGTCTGGTACTAATGCGCCTGAGGCTCAGATTTTTAATTTTTTGATAATTAGCCAAGATATTAATTAAAAACTAATGAAAAACCGCATCGAAAATGCGATAATTTTTATCAAAATGGGAAAAGAAATTAACGATTTGATAATTCCAGACAATATTTTTTTTTCATTTACATTTTTCTCGGAATATTAAGAAAACTATTCGAGGTATCGATTTGAATTTAACAGTATATAGGTATTTTATTTTTCTGATTCCGAAAATCCAAATTTTACGAAAATCGGACTGCAACTTCTCTTAATATTTACTAAAAACTGACGCGACTTAAGGAAATTGACTCAGACGGAAGAGCGGAACGTATTGTATTTATTTAAGCTTCGGGGCATGTCTTTCCATTCGCTTTCCGAAACGAATGAAAATAAATTTACAAGTCAAATCGAAAAAGCACAATTTTATTTCTGTAGCAAAATTTAACGACATCTGTTAATGTTAAAGGTAGTTGGTTAAATTTAGAGGGAGGGAGGTTCGGTCGTTATCGCGTTAATGATAAAAGAATTTGCATCGAGTGCGCAGCACGCCTGCCATACGGTGCAACAAGGCGCGGGGTCACTTGTCGGAGGTTCTTTTGGAACAGAATGCGCTCCCTGGCGGTGGAAGGTGGAATTGAATAATGTTGTAGCGCGTGCTCAGCACACATGCTATTTGGTGCTAGAGGCCGTGGGGGCACGTGCCTGAGTTCTGGAGGTTCGTTTAGAACAGAATGGGTCTCCTGACGGCGGAAGGTGAAACTATAATTTCCGGCGCGGTCGTAGCAAGTGCCGGTATTCGCTGACTTAGGCAGCGGGGAACAGAACAACATATTACTTTTTTCCTAGGTTTGTATGAGTTCCAGTCACCGATGTAATTATATACCCCTTAGTGCGCTCAAGCCAGCTAGCATGTAATAAATTAGATTATACTCCCATACATTGCTTAGATACATAGACTATATTTTTATCATGTGACAACATACAGATACCTTACTTAATAACTTCCTCGCTCACATAAATAAGTTTGATTCTAAACTTAAATTTACTTTGGATGTTGAATAGAATGGTACACAGACACACCTTTACTTGTATGTGCTGTTAATCAAAAGCCACCATTGTATAGAACCTACTGTTTACAGAAAATAAGTAATCAATCCACTATCCCACATAATGTTCAACAACCTTTTTCCTACAAAGTTTCCGCATTCAGACATTTTATTAAAAGCGCATTTGCAGCTTGTACCCTTGATCAGTTAACCAATGAAATAAATAAAATATGTGCTATCGCAGAAAATGACGGGTATAAAGAACGCACTATTAATGAATAATTTACGAGCATGGATGAGCTAATTCAGTATTTGCCTTATCGCAAAACCTACCATATAATTAAAAAACATAGGCTGTAGTAAAATAGATCCTATAGGGCCTGATCACCGCTCAGCTATTTTTGAAATTCCGTTCACCAAGGCGGAGATGGAACATTTCAGTATTACATAGGAATAACTAGTCGGATGTGTGAATCCCAAAACTTTCTTCTATCTCACACGGGTTTCGCATACACTAAAAATAATCAGCACCCATTTATATCAAGGTCTAACTGAAACTCAAGTTTTATTAAATTCCGTGAAATATTTCTTGAGATATCACTATCGCTAAAATCGTGTAAATCCTACAAAATGCTGCATGGCAGCATCACCTGCCGGGCGATTTTTACCAAAAACTAATCAGCACCAATTTATATCAGGGACTAACTGAATCTAAAGTTTTATGAAATTCCGAGCACTAGTTCTTGAGATAGAGCTATTGCGGAAATCGCAAAAAATGCTCCATAGCAGCGCCATCTGCCGGGCGATTTTTACCAAAAACTAATCAGCACCAATCTATATCAGGGACTAACTGAATCTAAAGTTTTATTAAATTCCGTGTATTAGTTCTTGAGATAGAGCGCCCACAAAATTTGTGTCACATACATACAGACAGACAGACAGACTCACAGACTCACAGACAGACATTTTCTAAAAACAGTCAAATCGTGTTCAGGACCTTCTAAAACGTATAAATCCGTCGAAAACCGGAAGTCGAAAATTTTCATGAATCCAATACTTTCTTCTTGTAAAGATAGAAGAAAGTAATAACAAATAGAAAGTTTAAAATGAGGATAAAAGAACATATAGCAGATATCAAAATTTTAAGCAACTGCTGTCATTATAAATGTGATCTCGTGGTTTATATTTATCAAATTCGTTTTCAAAATTTTTGCGAGAATGGTTCATTTATCGTCACTGATCGTGAAACCGTCGGCGATTGAGCGTACGAAACTTGTCGATCTCTATATTAAAAAGTATTTAAAAGCATTTATATGTACTGTTTATACCTTTAAGAAAACGAGCAGAGAAGAGCAAGCTATGCTCGGTTTAAATTAGTTTTGAGTTAAAACATAATGACCCATGACCAAAATGACCCACTAATCAAATTTTCTCGAACATGTGACCAAGCCCAATTGTCTTCTCGTGGATATGAAATTCCCGTAGGATACGAATTCTTCCCGTCGGATAGGAAATTTAAACAAAATAGTCTGAGCCGTTTTTAGATAAAATTAGCTTGACCCTCAGTGACCCAAAAATGTCCTACTAATTAGATTTTCTCGAGCATGTGACCTAGCCCAGTGATTTTCTCGTGTCCAAAAACCGTAAAATACAAAATTTAGTTCAAATCGTCTGAGCTGTTTTTAATATAAAAATAGCTTGACCTATAATGACCCACGACCAAAATGACCCATTAATCGAAATTTCTCGAACATGTGACCTAATCCAATAGTCTTCTCGTTCCCTAAAACTGTAGGATACAAAATTTAGTTCAAATCCTCTGAGCCGTTTTTAAGATAAAAATAGCTTGACCCATAATGACTCATGACTAAAATGATCCACTAATCGAATTTTCTCGAACATGTGCCCCAGCCCAACACTCTTCTCGTGCCTGAAAACTATAGGATGCAAAATTTAGTTTAAATAGGTTGAGTAGATAAAGTTAGTTAGTAGATATAGGTTTAGTAGATAAAGTTAGCTTGACCCACTATTCAAATTCTCTCAGACATGTGACCTAGCTCAATGATTTTATCGTGCCCGAAACTCGTGGGATATTTCAATTTATCAAAACATTTAATCAAAATCGTTAAAGCCGTTTTTTAGATAAAATTAACTTGAACCGCGTTGGACCAAAAATGTCCCACTAATCGAAGTTCTCGAACATGTGACCTAGCCAAATGGTTTTCTGGTGCCCCAAAACGGTAGGATACAAAATTTCGTCAAAATCGTTAGAGCCGTTTTTAAGATAAAATTTGCATATTTATATATATATATATATATAACCACACACACTCAAGATTTGCTCGTATTTTAATATATGATACATCTTTACTTTATTGATAAAAACTGATTTTCTTATAGAATTATCGTGATATTTTATTAATACACATTTTTTTAGTTTACCATGTCTGCCAATATTTTTAAATGCAGGAGTTTAAAAACTGGGCGCCAGCGAGCCGATTGTCATCACTAAATTTTATTCCTATCCTTCGCCTACATTTTATTATTATACTTCACGTAAATTTTATTTCTATTGTTATTAGGTGAAGAGTAATGAAAATTTAGTGGTAGCAATCGGTCCATAGGTACCCAGTTTTTACAACCCTGGTTAAATGTATATGTTACAGTGAAAACCCGAAATGAGTCAAAACCCGAATTAACTAGGGAAAACGCGTTCTAATTGAGAACTCCAGTTAAAAGGCGTTTTAACTGATTTATTCCAGTTAGTCTAACTTAGAACGCTAGGACTACTAGTAACATATATATATTACAGTGAAAACCCAAAACCGAAATTAACTAGGGAAAACGCGTTCTAACTGAGAGCTCCAGTTAAAACACGTTCTAACTGAGAGATTCAGTTAAAAAGCGTTTTAACTGATTTATTCTAGTGACAACACGTTCTAACTTAGAGCGCTAGGAAAAAACCCGTTTCCCTCTTTAATTCCAGTTTTGACTGATTTCGGATTTTCGCTGTAACAGATATATGGGTAAAACATAAGTTAAAGAAAGCAAATATTTAGGGAAATCACGTTTTATAATAGAGATGATATATTTATATGAACAACTACATTTTTTTTCCAAGTTTTACTCAAATCAATTATTAAAGCTTTACCAGACAATAATAATGTATAGACGAAATATGAACATACCTTTAGAGAAATTTTATTTTTTAACTTACATTTAGGAAACAAAATAAATGAAAAAAAAAGATAATTATGATAGGGATTAAATGCCTGACTCTATATATTATAAACTGTTTGCAAAAATATCACTAACTATTTAGTATCAGTAACTAGTTAAAAGTATTAAGCAAAATGAAATTCCTGTTTTTTCACTGACTTCATGATAATGGTTTACATGCATCAAAAGGATCATATAATTTCAGACTCCCATTTACCAGAAAATAATAATAAATAGACGAAATATGAACATACATTTAGAGAAATTTTATTCATAAGACTTACATTTAGGAAATGAAATAAAATAAAAACAAGATAATTATGAGAGTGATTAAATTCGTGACTCAATATGCTATAAACTAGTTGCAAAATTATCACTATTTAATATCAATATCGAGTTAAAAGTATTAAGCAAATTGAAATTCTTGTTTTTTCGCTGACTTCGTGATAATGGTTTACATGCATCAAAAGGATCATATAATTTCAGACTTCCATTTACCAGAAAATAATAATATATAGACGAAATATGAACATACATTTAAAGAAATTTTATTCATAAAACTTACATTTAGTAAATAAAATAAAATAAAAAGTAGATAATTATGATAGTGATTAAAGCGTTACTCAATATGTTATAAACTGGTTGCGAAAATATCCCTAACTATTTAGTATTAGTATTCAGTTAAAAGTATTTAGCAAAATGAAATTCCTGTTTTTTCAATGACTTTTTGATAATGTTTTACATGCATCAAAAAGACCATATAATTCCAGGCTTTAACTAAATAGTTTGGATATAATGGACAAAAAATTTAAAATTTTACTGTTTGTTTTCTAAAAACGCTCACTTTAAACTGGAAAATGCCATGTCTATTAAATAACACTAAACTACATATTAGGGTGGTGCGAAAAAAGTGAAGTTGGTATTTCCGAGTCGCTATAGTGCGGAAAAGTTGCGATTGGTAAATACAAGGAAAACAAAAAAAAATTATTGAAATCGGACTTTATCTTCCGATCCCGCAAAACACCTAAACATTAAAAAAAATTGAAAATTTCAGATTATTTCAGAATTAAAAAAAAAAGTTTTACGTATATATATTTTTATCACTATAGTGAAAAATATTTGCAGATTGTTTTGTTTAATAATAATAATTTAAAAAATTGCATTTAGAAAATATCTTCCGATCACGCAAACCGCCTAAAAATTCAAAAAAGTTGAGAATTTTCGATTTTTTCAGCAATTAAAAATATTTTACGTATATACATTTTTTATTGCTATTGTGAAAAATATTTGCAGATTGTGCTGTTTAATAAGAAGAAGAAATTGCGTTTAGAGAATATCTTCCGATCGCGCAAGCTCAGTAACAATCGGGAAAGTTTAAATTTTGTATGATTTTGACGAATTAAGAAAATAATCACATGAGATCAGTTTGCGTTCCATTGTTATCAGTTGCATGTAAATTGTACAGCTCTTTGCTTTTTTGGATACTTCATAATATTTAAACAACCCAGAACTCACCACGCGAATGTGGCTGCACTTCGAGTCCCACCCACACCCTTTCCTCCATCCAACCAATAAGGGTGTTTGTTACTTACATTACTTAAATACATAATTTCTTATTTGATCTGTTTAAGTCTGACTTTTAGACGTAACTTTGTACTGCGATTTGGTGGTAAAAATTGGTATCAATGACCTTGATTTCAGTGTGGCCCTGATGAATCCATCTCGATTGGGGTCCACATCCCTCAAGCGATGCTTCTGTTACCAATTTGACGCACCGCTCGACAGCTTGCGTGTGGCAGGGAAATTGTTTAGCATCCCAGTCCGGGATATCACCTTATCGAACGAAGGAATGTATTTCTTCATTGGTTATTCTCCGTAATAGAGTTGCAGATGATAATTTTGCTACATTCCAATCAAGTAATTCTGCATAGTCTGCCACACCGAAGTTTAAACTAGGAGTGATAAAGTTTCTGATGCCTATACTTTTTGAAACGGTCTACCTGGCTTTGAACACTCTTCTTAGCCCTAGCTCTCTGTGTGCTTCCTCTTATCAAAGACCGTTGCCATCAATAGGTTTTCCGGGTGGGCCAAGAATGAGTTTCGTTCAATTACAGGGAAAACCACTTTCTTCAGATCGTCAGGCAAGTATCGAAATGTTTCTATTGCTCTGTACAGATGCCCGTCTGTAATGTACTTACTGCATTTTATTTAAAACCAAACTGGCATGTAAGATTTTAAAATAAATATCACTATGGTTTTTAAATGCATTCGATGGGTTTTCTCGGTTCATGTAAAGTCGAAGGACTCTATTTGCACAAGTGAGTCATCTGGCCTGTGAATTTGAGCCGGAGTCACGCTGTGATAAGTCATTTGGAAAGTTGCCACATTTAATTGCTTGACTTACGTCAAATAGATATATTTTGTCCTTGCTTAACAGTTTTCTGCTCACTTTTTGAATTTTACAATCAATTAATTGAAAATTTATCACTGAGAGCTTTTCACAACAATGGGATTCTGCCCAATTATGTCCACTAAATGACCACTAAATGACCACTAAATGATCAAAAATGTCCACTAA
This sequence comes from Maratus michaelseni, assembly GCA_963931845.1. Classification (NCBI taxonomy): domain Eukaryota; kingdom Metazoa; phylum Arthropoda; class Arachnida; order Araneae; family Salticidae; genus Maratus; species Maratus michaelseni. Next base: position 417,981,885 of record OZ007587.1, on the reverse strand, counting down.
ATGATATTGGGCCAGTTGTTCGACCATCCAAATGTTAGAAAAGATAGCGGAAAGGTAATTCAACAAAATGAAATAAACAAACAATCCACTGAAGTGGTCGTCCAATATGCACTTCAAGCTGTCTGACAGCACCACCTTTCCATACTGTATCGGTATTTGTACCCACCACAGCTTACCAAATCTAAGTATTCTATTGAAACTCCTAGTTCAGTAATTAGCTCAATAGTTCAGCTGAATAGTATCATGTTACATTTAAATCTTAATCTGAGACCACAAACTGACATCTGTTGATTATTTTCTTAATACATCAAAATCACTCAAAATTGAATTTTTACCGATTTTTGTTGATTGGAAGATATTCTGTAAAAGCAAATTATTATTACTATTATTATTAAACAGCACAATCTGAAAATATTTTTCACTATAGCGATTAAAAATGTATATGTGTATATATATTTTTTTTAATTCAACGTTTATGAATTTTTAGGCAGTTTGCGCGATCGGAAGATTTTCTCTAAACGCAATTTTTTAAAATTATTATTTTTAAACAATATAATCTGCAAATATTTTTCACTATAGTGATAAAAAATATACAGGGTGTTTTTTTTAAACTGACGCTATTCACAGCCGCCTGTAGCTCGTTCTAATAACTGGATTGATACAAAATTTTGTGAATGGACTAAGAAAACCATGGTAAAAAAGATTCCAACAAAAAATAGTTCTAATCACCACCGATAGGGGGAAATGTGGCGCTGTGGTAATTTATGCAACTGAGAATTAGCATAAAATACGGGCAATAAATGCAAATGCAAATTTTTACTTACGCAAGCGACAGTAGCGCCAATAGTTTAAGTTATTAATGTATGCGAAAAACACGGAGAAACAATTTCAGCTCAGGTTGAAAATGAATCTCACGTTACCACAGCGCGTGTTACTTGAGAAGTTCTATTATTGTAACCAGTGCAATGTACTAGCCACTCATCGTTTACTTAGAACACGCCATAAACTGCGCAAAGGACCTATATCAGTTAATGTATTGAAAGCAATGATTCTGAAATTCGAAGAAACAGGCTCGCTAGCAGTTCGGTCAGGCAGAGGACGTAAACCGGTCGCAGAAAAAGTGATAATGGATGTTTCAACTGCAATCAACGAAAGGGAAAGTGTAAATGATGAATAAAATATGGCATTTGATCCAAATTATTAATTGTGTCTGTTTCTGATGTTTTTTTTTTCAATGTACAGCGCCACATTTCCCCATATCGGCGGTGATTGGAACTATTTTTTTTTTGTTGGAATCTTTTTTCCCATGGTTTTCTTAGTCCATTCACAAATTTTTGTATCAATCCAGTTATTAGAACGAGCTACAGGTGGCTCTGAATAGCGTCAGTTAAAAAAAAAAAAAAAACACATACGTAAAACTTTTTTTTAATTCTGAAAAAATCGGAAATTTTCAATTTTTTTGAATATTTAGGCGGTTTGCGGAATCGAAAGACAAAGTCCGATTTGAATAATTTTTTATTTGTTTTTCTTGTATTTACCAATCGCAAATTTCCGAACTATAGCGTCTCGGAAATACCAACTTCACTTTTTAAGCACCACCCTACTACATATATCAAAGGTTCAAAAACGATTTAAAATGTTGCATATGAATAACAATTGTTTTAAAATATATTTTTAAACGTTTTGTAATGTGTCGATTTTTATGAAGTTTATCTTTCCTTACATATATATTTTACGATAACAATAGTTTGAACATGTGATGTATCTGGGCGCCATTTTGAAACAAGATGACGGATGAAACTGGCCAACGAACTCGGTCGAGACCTTGGTATGTCTTATGCACAAACTCAGTTACATCTAAATCGGTTCATAAATAAGACAGTTACAGCATGACATTTGTCAGATATATATATATATATATATATATATATATATAATAACAAACTCCAATGAAAAAACGCTTGCAGAACCATTATCACAAAAGCCAACCAAAAACTATAAACCACTTAAATGCAAAACAAGAATATAAAACAAAACAAAACAATATAAATCAACATTTTAACGGAGGGTTATTTGCAGGTCTGGGGGTGATGATCGATAAAAATATACCAAAATGTTTTGAAATTGCTTTCCTCCGAACGGCTGCAACAGGTAGCTTTTTGTAATGAAACCTACCTGAAAATGACAGTCATACAATAAAAATGCAATGTTTTTTTATGGGACTCTGGTTATCATTTTAGGTAGCTTTCGTTACAAAAAGCTACCTATTGCAGCCGTTCGGAGGAATGCTATTCCAAAAAAATATTTGTACATTTTCACTGATCATGACACCCAGACACCAAAACGACCCTTCGTACAAATGTTGATTTCTATATATATATATATATATATCTGACATTTGTCATGCTATAACTCTCTTATTTATGAATCGATATCAATGTGCCTGAGTATGTATATAGGGCATACCTCAATTTGGACTGAGTTCGTTGACCAGCTTCATCCGCCATCTTGTTTCAAAATGGCGGCCAGTTAAAAATTTTAAATTTAAAAAAATTCAAAAATATGTACAAAAACATATAAACTGAAAATTTTGTTTCCGTTAAGTGTTAGAACGTAATACAAGAATTCCAGAACATTATTTGTTTTGGCTATATCTTAAAAAGTCCTTCCGGCCTGTACCGGGAGGAAAAGGTAGCCTTCCTATATCTTCGTTTTAAAATTTTAGCTAATGTTACACGAAAACAGCAAGCTAAAATGCAAAGAAACGTTTACAAAAGATTCGTTAATACTGAATTTGAATAAGAAATTCGCCAAATTATTGAGCAATAGCCAAATTGGCTTCCTTTATGAAGACTTATTTTGATCGCCAAATTTGGCGATATTTCGCCAAATGTCACCAATTTTGCCAATTTTGTCGCCAATGTCGCCAATTTTGGCGTTAACGGATATGAATATATAGTTTTATGCGTATGATTGGGAAAATTATTACAACAATGAAAGAAAATAATTTGCGAGTAATCGCGTTAATGTGCTGTTTTGTTTCAAAATGTCAGCCACCCTAGAATTTCAAACTGCTCTATCTCAGCCATTTTTTAAGATAGAGGTAAACCAAAAAAAGCTCTGGAATCCTTGTATCAAGGCCTAACACGTAATTAAAAAATAAATTTGAATTTTAAATTTTTTTGTATATTTATTTTAGATTTTAAGTTATTTTACATCTTTAAATGGCCGCCATCTTGAAACAAGATGGCGGACCAAGCTGGCCAACGAACTCGGTCGAGACATTAGTGACCTTAATACACACAATTAGTTTCATCAACATCGATTCATAATTACGGGCGTTATCGTATGACATAGGTCAGATATATATATATATATATATATATATATATATATATATATATATATATATGGATATATCTATATATATAAATCAACATTTGGACGGAGGGTGGTTTTGGGGTCTGGGGGTCATGATCGGTGAAAATATATCGAAATTTTCCGGAACTGCTTTCCTCCGAACGGCTGCAATAGGTAGCTTTATACTTTTTTGTACTGAAAGCTACCTAAAAATGGCTGAGATATGGCCGATTGAAATTATAGGGTTGCTGAGATTTTGAAACAATTTGATATTTGTTATGCTGTAACTCTCGTATTTATGAACCCATATGGATGTGACTGAGTATATGTATAGGACATACCAAGATCTCGACCGATTTCGTTGGCCAGCTTCATGCGCCATCATGTTTCAAAATGGCGGCCAGTTAAATTTTTATTTTATATATATTTTTTTAATTCACAAAGATGTATAAAAATTTACAACTTGAAAAAAGTTTTTTCCATTAAGTGTTTCGATAGTTATACAAGGATTTGGGAAAATTCTTTGTTTTGGCTTTATTTTATAAAAATGGCAGAGATATGGCAGTTTGGAATTCTAGGGTGGCTGATATCTTGAAACAATCTGATTTTTGTTATGCTGTAACTCTCATTCTGAAATTCGCATTCAAATGAATTATGATATATTAACTAAAACCGGGATTGAATCTTCTATAGTCGGGTTCCAAGCATTTTAGCTTCGGGTGTTTGAGTTAAATGAGTTTTTATTTTAAAAACATGTACTATGAAAGCTACCTTTTCCTCCCGGTACAGGCCGGCAGAACTTTTTTGATATTCTATTTGAAACGTGACTGTCTCACTTAAATGATAAACAAATCAATCTTTTTTTTTATTTTGATAGTTTAAATTTTGAAATTAAAGTAAAGTTACAACTGGATATTTTTACAACTGCTTTTTAAGTATTATAACATACTACCAATCTCAAAATCTGCATAATTTTGATTCATTTGTTCCTCTGTACCATTTAATTTTTAAATAACGTTAGAGTATATAATTTTATATATTTAGATTTTTAAATACCGTCTTTTGTTGCTTACGTTAAAAAAAAAAAATCGTCTTTTTCTCAAGTATAATTATGAGAATCAAATGGAAAAATACACTTGACGGTAGCTGGCGACAGACTGTAATGTGAAAGAAATCAAAGACATGTCATTTGTTCATAGTCTACAAAACATATACTTTTTTAATAGTACATACGTTTTCTGTGTTAAACGCTTAAATTGCAAAGATACGAATTATGAAAAAACGCTGTTTATTGTCATCATACATTATCTCGCCCTGACGCTTTTGCCTGTACAAAATTTGAAAACGCACTCTCAAAATTACCTTTAGAATTTCTGGATGGACGACATGTAACTTTTAGCATGAAATAATAACACATAATAACATGGAATCATGTTCTTCAATCTTCATGAAATCTTCTCCACTGCAGAGAAAGAATGAGAATCATGACTCAAAAATTTGATATTTATCATTAAATATATTGTTATTAGAATTGGTCAGGCTTTTTAAATATTACAATAGTAAAATAACAATATCGAAGTAGTGTTTTTTCGTTAGCTATAACTTGCTGAAAGGTCCACTACGAGAGGGAACTGTGACTACCTCTGTAAGTTTTCACACTCTTCGAGTTCTGGTAAAGCAAGTACGTGTTGGAACAACCCGACTTAAGGACTAGGGCCTGGATCCTTTTTGGGTGTCCAGCTTTGAAGCTGTTGGGGGACGCCGGCCCGTCTCCAAGTGTATCGTGGTGACTCCTCTACTGGGTTTCACCGCGTATCGCAACGCCTTACGACGTCGACACGTGGGTTTAAGGTTAGAGGGTCCGCAGGTGGCGGTCCTCTGACCGGCTGAAGCGCCGCAGGGACACAAACCTGCTGGCGCGATAAAAGTGCCTCAGGACTTGGGTTCAGTGGTTGTCTACGCGCTGGGCGCTACTCATGGCGCCTCGTGGAGCAGCTTACTTTTTATATCTTTCTGAAATCTAGACATACCTTATTTATATAATAGAAAATATTGGCATGACATTTTTGTCTATCATTGGCCATTTATTTTTTCCCAATATTGTACCTAAGTTGGTAAATAATGTTTCTACCCTTTATTGTTAATATTTCTACCAATTTAATCGCACTTCACTGCAAATAGTTTTAAAATGAAGTCAATATTTCTTTAATAGTTGTTTTGATTTGTAATGCATTCGATATAAATTAAATATTTTAGCAATATTGGTATTTCATTGTAACTATTTACAATAAATTAGAGATTGGCGCAAATATGGACACCAATATAATTAATATAATTTCTATAACGAATGTTTATTTATCTGCAAAACTTCACCCAGAAAAATAGATGATGTGTTAAGTATGTTTGACTTTTCTAATAGTTTGCTTTTATCTTTTTAAACATGTTATAGCATTTTATATTTAAATAACAGGTATCGTTTGTATCGTTTGCAGAATTGTATCGAAATCAGCGTTTAATTAAAATATTTTTGTTTGTACAAAGGAAAATGCTGTTAATTCAAAAGAAAATAAGCTTCTTTGTAAGAAAGGTATTAATAAAACAAAGAAGTTAAATAACATAAATAATAAAAACAATAGCTGTTTAGTAAATACAAAACTGTAAAATGAATCCGCTCGTGATTTTTTGTATGGTTTCCTATTTTATAATTTTTTTTATTTAAAGAATCTCTATTAAATATATTCAAGATATACTAAATTATGTATATTTTTGTAGAATCCATATATGTTTATACATTTATCTAGTTATGTATTTGGTTTAACGATGACGTTATTGTAAAGTCTGTCGTACCTTGTCTGTAGTAAAACAGATGAATTTTAAATTAAAATGTAAGTTAAATTTTTAATTGCATTAAGCATTTATGAACTTGTATTCTATGAACATTGAGACTGATTAAATTTTTCATGACTATCATCGGATCCTCTATAATATCGAAAAAGACGTAATGAGGTTAATCTGATTAACTCAATCTAAGGTTCTGATAATTATTTGATTCCATCGACCCAGTTAACTGAAATATATTTATCACAGCAAAAGGACAGGGAGTAATTAGTTTAAAATAAAATATAATATCATATAATAATATACTTGAAAGAAGATTCTAAATAATGAAATATGAATGTATATTCAGCTAAATTTAAATACTAAATGTATATCATAAAATTAGATATACAGTTTCTCAATTTTTATATAGTTTGAATTACCTTAAGAAAAATAAGTATATCATTCTCCATGAAACGTAGTAGTTATTTTAAGAGAGAAAGTCTAAAAGTGAAATTGAAGTTTATACTCAAAAAAGTATTTTAAACATTTAAATTTTTGTGTCATTATATCAGTTTTATAAGAATGTATTTTCACACAATACTCATTATAATATTATTAATCATGTAAAAAAAAAAGAAAAAAAAACACCTTTTAAAACATTAAATGTTAAATCAAAATTTTATCGGTTTTAAAACATCCTTTATATCTGTAAAATACGAGGGGAGCTAAAAGATGATCATATATTTTTATTACTTCTCTAAAATATACCTCTACTCACCGTTCTGTTTTTGTTGGTCCGTTTTAAAGTAGACTAATTGACTTGTCAACCTTTTTTCTGTCTTTCAAACACATGCTTCAAGCTATTTTTTTTTGTAAGTCCTTGGAATCCACCGGCCTCAACATTGCTTCTGATAATGGAAAATGATGGTTTTCCCCGAAAATGATGGAGAATGATGGAAAAATAATACAAATGATGATGATGGAAAATGATAAAAAATATGATGATGAAAAATTATGGTTTTTATGATGATGGAAAATGATGGGGTTTATTTATGATGGTGAATTATGGTTCTCCATGATGGTGTTTTTTTTAAATAAATCAATTTTCCCTTTGATATAAATCAGGATTTATTGCAATAGTGTAAAAAATAAATTAAATTGAGACTAAAAGGACTGCGTATAGTAAACATAACCGAAATCAAGCTAATCGTAATAAGCGGCTGGCAAAATTAAGATATTACCAAAAAACAAATGCCGAAAATACTCATTTCTTCACCAGAAACATTATAATGAAAATTTAAATGTATTATAAACTTTCTACTTTTTTTTTCTTTAATAATGAAAAACATACTATGTATTTCCTATACTCATACTAATACTAACATTAAATTAACTATATTTAAATGTATTTTTAAAAAAACTGGTATAGATTTACGCTTTTTCTGCTTTGCTTTGCCTTTATTGCGAACGATTCTCCTTTAGAAACAGTCCAACATCTTTTCTCATTATCTATTTACTTATTTTTCAACGAAATCATTCTATTTTAATACTTTAATCTTCAGCCAACTACTTTTTTCATCCTCATTAGACTTTTAAATTGCAAGTTAAATTTGATTGGCTGCTTTACGCAAGCTAATCTTAATGGGCTGTCATACTTATTTCGGATTAGCTGATGAAGTTGACGGTGAAATCCTCTGTTTTTTTTTTTCATTTTACAGTGCGTTGTCGCTGCTTTTATACTCTTCTTTTCATGGTTCCTTTAAGGTGTGCTACACAAATACTGATATACAGGTAGTGTAGTTGCTAGCAACTGGGGATCTTCTCGGAACAATCTACTGTTTCTGTACAAAAAAATCTTATAAAATGTTTCTTGTATTTTACTTCTTCTGTGGATCTTTTAAGAACAGAATACCTTTAGTCCGTCGGAAAGAAAAAAAAAATTCTTTTCGAAAACTAATTATTCATATTAGCTGTAAACACTCACTCCCATTTTTCTGAAGACTGTGGTTCGTTTTTTGCAATGTTTGTTTATTGAACACATTCATCTCTCCATGACTTGTGTGCTTGATAAAAATATCCGCTTATAAATATTCGTCACGATGCACACAGAAAAAAGTTTTGTTGAATCAACAAAAATTTGTTTGCCCCAACGAAACTTTTTGTTTAAATATGGGTCAATGGAAATTTCGTTTGAATCAACAAAAAAAATATTGTTGATTTTTTTGCAATTCCAAAAAAAAAAATGTATCGTCAGCAAAAAAATGTTTTGTTAATTCAAGTAAAATGGTTCAATTTTACTTGAATTAACAAAATTATTTTTGTTACATAGATATATGCTATGTGTTTTTTTAACAATATATTTTCTTTTTTCAACAAACTATATTTTGTTTGTTTAATCAATAAAATATGTTATATTACGAACTTGTTTTGTTTATACTACAAAAACATTTGTTAAATGAACGTTTAGTTCGTTGTTTTTATACTTTTTATGGTTATTTTGAATAAAACATTTATTTATTATGCTTTAGTCAAAAATTAGTCAAATTAAAGTTTTTGATTTGGAATTCTTCTGCACGTGATGTACTTTTTTTTCTATCAAAAGAGCAAAGTTACTTCGAATACTGAAAATCATCATATAATTAAGAAAATAGCTACTCATATTATATTATTTATTTTATTGTTTCAAAAATTTACAAGCAAAGAAAATATGGTAATACGTAAAATCTTCTAAGGTGAGATGTACTGCAATATAAGATGGAATAATTTAAATGTTGTCAAATACAAGAAACAAAAACTTAAATTTAGATATTATAACGTTGTTGAATTTTTTCCGTTCTTTAACAATTAAAATAAAAAAATTTGGAAATGAGATCTAAAAATTTGGAAATGAGAAAAATGCCTAGTGAGAAAATAATAAAGTCACAATTTTTACTTTTATTTTATTTTATGGTTATTTTGTAAGAAGGATTCAGTTTCATATTTTGGTTAGAAATTAGAGAAATAAAGTTTGGATAAAAAGTTATTTTGTTATGAATGTACATGTTTTCAACAAAACCAAACAAAACAACAACAACAAAAAAAAAACCCACAAAGTTGCATGGTATATTTAAAAGCATCATAGAATTAAATAAATTGATTAGATCAATTTTCCTAATAAGATCACAGTTTACAGAAATTTATAAACATGGAAATATATTTACATATAGTTGATTTTGTTTCAAATAATCATCTAGTGGACAGAGATTTTTTAAGGTTATGAGCAACAGAGTTCAGCAGATATATTTTCACTGGTACACAAGCGAAGAAGACAGTTTAAGCATTAATGCTTTGTCCAAAATTATTATTCTTTTCGAAATTGTAAATCTGCAGATCGTTCTGTACCTGTTTTTCACACAGCAATCTATTGAAAAAAATACCTTCGATACAACAGATTTTACGTTTAGGTATATGGTATCCATACGGACACAAAAGCAACGAAATGGTCACCCACCGATATATTTCCCACTTTCTACAAACCTTGATTTGTGTCCAGATTGGAACCGTTTCTATAATATCGTAATCATTTTGTAGTTTCCTCTTGGCCCATATTCACATTTTAAATCCCATTCCGGCACAGTGGTCCCACTCCGGGCACACCTAATTTTAACTCAAATTTTGCATACGGCACCAAGAATCTATACTAATAAAAGAAAGTTTCGCTCTCTGTGTGTGTCTGTGTGTCTGTGTGTCTGTTGGCAATGGCTAGGAAAATCTAGGCCACCTAGAAGGCTGGAAATTTAGATTTAGGTAGTCCAAACCCTCTCCTGGTGCAAAATTGCGTCAGAATTTTAATATTTTATTTACTTTCTGAAATATTAATTAAAATACACAAAGAACTCTCATTAAAAATGCGCTTTTTTTTCATCGGTTGGTTGGTTGTGTAGAATATCTTCTCAGAACACATTAAATAAATCAAAGTAACGATGCATAGATAAGGACTTATAACGAAACAGTGCCAACATTGATTGCAGTTACCTGCATATAGCTAAGCTAATACAGCGCCATCTACTCACGGCAAATTACATAAACGCCACCTGTTTAAGACATTTACAGGCACGTTTTTCTTCATTATAATTATCTGGGTTTAAGTTTTTTTTAAAACAGGACATATATTATTATGATAGAGACTACTATTGCAGAAAACTATTTAACAGATTATTTGTTATATATTTGCGGGAATGGCGAAGGGTAGGGGTCTAATTACATTTAACAATTTTAACCCGTAGCGTTTAATTGTTGTTTTATATACAGAATACCGCTATTTTAAATCTCAGTTTCTCAGTAATATCTCCGTAATAATGTTAGGAACTTCTCCATTTAGTTCCATTTTTACTAAATTATCGTAAAACTCAGCATTCATTGCTTCAAGGTGTATTTCTAAAAAGCAATTACCAGTATTTCCGAATAATAGCCTAATCCAGTAGCTTAACCAATTTTTAAAGATGTATAGTGATCCTCCTAATTAGTTATTTGCTGAAGGTCACTTGAACATTCGCCAGCCCCTCCCCCCACCCCTCCGGGGCCCTCCTTCAAAGTTTTCTCTAACTATTTCCCGTTTCCATATCTCAGCAACTATCTTTCCGATTTCAATACAAGTGATTCCAAACATTATAATTAACTTAATAGTTACCCTTTATAACATTACACTAAATTTATGAGTAGCGGTTACCACTATTTCTGAATAATAGTTTAAGCCAAATTTCTAATTAAGTTCCTAGCTTAACCAAACAAACGAATTTTTGAAGCTACATAGCGGTTGTCCTAATTAGTCGTTTGCTGAACGGAACTTGAACATCCCCTCCCCCTACCCGAACCCTCCTTCAACGTTTTTTACCTAACTATGCTCCGTTTCCATATCTAAGCAACTATCTTTCCGATTTCAACGCAAGTGATTCCAAACATTATAATTAACTTAATAGACACCCTTTATAACATTAAACTTAATTTATGAGTGGAGGCTATCATTATTTCCGAATAATATTTTAAGCCAAATTTGTAATTAAGTTTCTAGCTTAACCAAACGAACGAATTTTTAAAGATGCATAGTGATCCTCCTAATTAGTCATTTGCTGAAGGGAACTTGAACATCCCTCCCCCTCCCCCCGGTCCCTCCTTCAAAGTTTTTCCTCTAACTATTCCCTGTTTCCGTATCTCCGCAACTATATTTCCGATTTCTACGCAACTGATTCCAAACATTATAATTAACTCAATAGTAACCTTCTATAACATTAAAGTAAATTTATGAGTAGCGGCTACCACTATTTCTGAATAATAGTTTAAGCCAAATTTCTAATTAAGTTCCTAGCTTAACCAAACGAACGAATTTTTAAAGATACATAGCGGTTCTCCTAATTAGTCGTTTGCTGAACGGAACTTGAACATCCCCTCCCCCTCCCCCTCTCCCTCTCCCCCTCCGAACCCTCCTTCAAGGTTTTTTACCTAACTATGCTCCGTGTCCATATCTCAGCAACTATCTTTCCGATTTGAACTCAAGTGATTCCAAACATTATAATTAACTTAATAGACACCCTTTATAACATTAAACTTAATTTATGAGTGGAGGCTACCACTATTTCCGAATAATAGTTTAAGACAAATTTGTAATTAAGTTTCTAGCTTAACCAAACGAATGAATTTTTAAAGATGCATAGTGATTCTCCTAATTAGTCATTTGCTGAAGGGAACTTGAACATCCCCTCCCCCCGGTCCCTCCTTTAAAGTTTTTCCTCTAACTATGCCCTGTTTCCGTATCTCCGCAACCATATTTCCGATTTCTACGCAACTGATTCCAAACATTATAATTAACTCAATAGTAACCTTCTATAACATTAAATTTATGAGTAGCGGTTACCACTATTTCTGTATAATAGTTTAAGCCAAATTTCTAATTAATTTCCTAGCTTAACCAAACAAACGAATTTTTAAGGATGTGTAGTGGTTGTCCTAATTAGTCATTTGCTGAACGGCACTTGAACATCCCCTCTCCCCCCCCCCCGACCCCTGCTTCTAGGTTTTTTACCTAACTATGCCACCTTTTCCATATCTCAGCAACTATCTTTCCGATTTGAACGCAAGTGATTCCAAACATTATAATTAACTTAATAGACACCTTTTATAACATTAAACTAAATTTATGAGTAGAGGCTACCACTATTTCCGAATAATAGTTTAAGCCAAATTTGTAATTAAGTTTCTAGCTTAACCAAACGAACGAATTTTTAAAGATGCATCGTAGTCCTCTTAATTAGTCATTTTCTGAAGGACACTTGAACATCCCCTTCACCTGGCACCTCACTCATGATTATTTTCTGTAACTGTGCCTTATTTGAATAACTCGGCTTATAATGTTCCCATCTTCTCGAAACCAGCTCGATTTTGTCGCACGCCTACTATACAGTACCGTAGGCAACGTTAACCTGTCTCAGAGATTCTTTCCGAAAGAGGTTGCTCCCCTGGCGGTGGAAGGGGGAAATAAAAGATTTTCCGGAGCGTGCGAGCGTGCCCGGTATACGGTGTCGAAGCCATCGGAAACCTTGGCCAGAGTTTTGTTTTTTAAAAGATTTCCGTTTATTACACGGGCTCGGGCAACGCCGGGCGGGTCAGCTAGTATTTTAATAAAATTTTGTTTCTACAATGAAATCTTAAAATAAGGAGTTCTTATTTTCTAAAAAGTCGTTTGTAAATTCCGGTGTCAGTCATTAATTTCTCATTTTACGAACAGAATTTGTCTGTGCCGGAAAGGTTTAATGATGATGTCGTCCGTCTCTTAGGAAAAAGTTCCTTTTTAAACTAAAAAAATAAAATTTTCACGAATTGCTGCATTATTTTTTAAATCTATTAATTTTTTTAAATGAGCTTTTTATGGCTTGAATTCAACGATTGTCATTTTCTTTATATAATTGAACATTTTAAATTTGTAAGTAAATTTTGTAAGTCCGTTGTCATTTGCTGTTAAAGTAGCAATGGTATGTTGTAACAAAAGAAATATTTACACTTTAATATTTTGAAAATAAGATTCTTATATATCTCAAAAAAGTAAAATAAAATAATTTTAAAAACAAAAAATTTTTTAATTTAAATGTTGTCTGTAAAAAAAAAATGTATATATAAAATGAAACTCGATATTAATGAACAAACTATATGTCTAACACTTTAATTTACCAATACCAATAATAGTAACTTGTTTACAGCTATCTTGGTATTTGTTAAAAACTAAAACCAAATGATAATCAATTTGATCCAAACACATGTGGTTTTCTACTAGAAGATCAGGTGATTATTTTGTTTCTTTAATCATGTTTATTTTCTTTAATTTTACTATATTTTTTTACATTCGTATAAGAAGAAAATTTCAAATATAGAAACATAGGAAACGTTTTATTTGTGCATATAATATAATTTCAAAGTGTATATTTCTGCAAAGATATTTATATAATTATGTCATGCTAATCTTTTAATGCCAACTTATACACCGTTATTTCTATATTGCATTCAATAATTGAAAACTAAAAATGTCGATAATATTTGAATCCGTAGTATGTTCCAACATTTTTAACTAGAAATGAAATTATACAGACAATTTATACAGACAAATATATAACAGACAACAATAACTTATAAGAGATAAAATTTTCTTGTGACATAAAAAGCGATATTTTCCTATCTATATAATATCACATTGTTTCACCTGCTATCAAATGGTTTCATTCTGAAAAACACTTTTTTTTATAACAATAAGCATGCTAATTAAAACCTGTAGCGTATACTACAACAATATACTGTAGATCTTATAACAAATCAAAATTTCAATTTAAATATCACTGTGAGAAGTATATACATGAATGTATAATAATTACTATAAGAAAGCATTTTTTCATGAAAAATGATTTTAATCAATGTTACTAAAATAGACGTAAGATAAAAATAAATATACAAAATGTCTTAAAAACTTAAAAACATAAGATCATAGCAGTACATAACACTCCTAGCGCTTACAGCTCTAAACTGAGCAATTATCAAGGCCCTTCGACCAACGGAAACGACAGCACAGATGTTGTTCACGACCAGAACTCAAAGTAACAGGAGAACTCATTATGGACATGCGCCTGCGGATGAACCCATTGTTGGTGAAGGGGAAACACAAATCATGACACTTTCGGAAGATCATACTTTACCGTAATTCGGAGCAGTTCGTACCAAATGCTTGGTATTTGTTATGATAACACATCATTGCAACAGTTGTTGGCCTGTAATAAAATTTATATAATAAAAGTAATAGGATAAAAGTAATATAGTAATAAAAGTAATAGAACAACTCATTGTGAACATGCGCCTGCGGCTGAACCCATTGTTGGTGAAGGGGAAACACAAATCATGACACTTTCGGAAGATCATACTTTACCGTAATTCGGAGCAGTTCGTACCAAATGCTTGGTATTTGGTATGATAACACATCATTGCAACAGTTGTTGGCCTGTAATAAAATTTATATAATAAAATTAATAGGATAAAAGTAATATAGTAATAAAAGTAATAGAACAACTCATTGTGAACATGCGCCTGCGGATGAACCCATTGTTGGTGAAGGGGAAACACAAATCATGACACTTTCGGAAGATCATACTTTACCGTAATTCGGAGCAGTTCGTACCAAATGCTTGGTATTTGGTATGATAACACATCATTGCAACAGTTGTTGGCCTGTAATAAAATTTATATAATAAAAGTAATAGGATAAAAGTAATATAGTAATAAAAGTAATAGAACAACTCATTGTGAACATGCGCCTGCGGCTGAACCCATTGTTGGTGAAGGGGAAACACAAATCATGACACTTTCGGAAGATCATACTTTACCGTAATTCGGAGCAGTTTGTACCAAATGCTTCGTATTTGGTATGATAACACATCATTGCAACAGTTGTTGGCCTGTGATAAAATTTATATAATAAAAGTAATAGGATAAAAGTAATATAGTAATAAAAGTAATAGGAGAACTCATTGTGAACATGCGACAGCGGATGAACCCATTGTTGGTGAAGGGGAAACACAAATCATGACACTTTCGGGAGACCATACATTCCCTTAACTCGGAGCAGTTCGTACCAAATGCTTGGTACTTGGTATGATAATACATCATTGCAACACAGTTGTTTGCTTGCGATAAAATTTCTAGGAACTCCAAAATTACACAACTTTTAAAATCGGCAGCCCACATAATGATTCTTGCTTTATGGAAAAATATTTCAATATCATTTATTTGGAATAATCTAGAAAGGGCAGTGACCGGTCTATATTTGCTAATATCTTGAATATGTTCATTGATTATCATTTTGCACTTTCTAGTGGTCATAACTACATACTTTAATAATTTATTTGTAACCTTATATTTGTAGGGAATCACGTAAACACTTGACTTACTGTGCATATCAATTGGATCAATTCTTGCCTGTACTATGTTTACTAACTTAGCATCTCGCCTGGATACTAAAACCATCTTATATTTCTCTAGGACATATTTCAACTTTTCAAATAAATGAGGGATATAATCTATTGCTACTAATTTAACTTCATGTTTATTATTACTGATTTTCTCAATTTCTGTCACTTTCGGATATCTAAACTTGTAAACCAACTAATAAATAAAACTACTGGAAAAGCCATTACTGTTAGCAATTAACTTAATCTTGTTAAATTCATTCTGAATGTTTAAATCAAAGTAAACTGCAAAAGCACGCTTTATATAAAAGCGGTAAGCAGCAGCTGTATAGTTGAACGGGGAACAGCTATTAAAGGGATAGTATTATTTGGAGTAACTTTGGAGTTAGAGAAGAATAAATCATTACCTTTTTTAGACATTCACTTAACCAGAAATGAGCTATCTCAGTGCATTCACAGAACAGTTTACAGGAAAGCATGTCGGTCAAATAATACTATCCCTTATAATAGCTCTTCCCCGTTCAACTATAAAGCTGTTGCTTACCGCTTTTATATAAAGCGTGCTTTTGTAGTTTGCTCTTTTTTTAACCTTCAGGATGAATTAAACAAGATTAAGTTAATTGCTAACAGTAATGGCTTTTCCAGTAATTTTATTAATAAGTTGGTTTAGAAGTTTAAGTATCCGAAAGTGACAGAAATTGAGAATATCAGTAATAATAAAAATGAAGTTAATTTTGTAGCAATAGATTATAGCCCTAATTTATTTGAAAAGTTAAAATATATCCTAAAGAAATATAAGATGGTTTTAGTAGCCAGGCGAGATGCTAAGTTAGTAAACATAGTACAGGCAAGAATTGATCCAATTGATATGCACAGTAAGTCAAGTGTTTACGTGATTCCCTATAAATATAAGGTTACAAATAAATTATTAAAATATGTAGGTATGACCACTAGAAAGTTCAAAATGAGACTGAACATATTCAAGATATTAGCAAAAATAAACACGCCACTGCCCTTTCTAGATTATTCCAAATAAATGATATTGAAATATTTTTCCATAAAGCAAGAATCATTATGCAGGCTGCCGATTTTAAAAGTTGTGTAATTTTGGAGTTCCTAGAAATTTTATCGCAAGCAAACAACTGTGTTGCAATGATGTATTATCATACCAAGTACCAAGCATTTGGTACGAACTGCTCCGAGTTAAGGGAATGTATGGTCTCCCGAAAGTATCATGATTTGTGTTACCCCTTCACCAACAATGGGTTCATCCGCCGGCGCATGTCCACAATGAGTTCTCCTATTACTTTGAGTTCTGGTCTTGAACAACATCTGTACTGTGGTCTCCGCTGGTCGGAGGTCCTTGATAAAGGCTCAGTTTGCAGCTGAAAGTGCTAGAAGAGTTATGTACTGCTAAGATCTTATGTTTTAAAGTTTTTAACACATTTTGTACATTTATTTTTATCTTACATCTTTTTAGTAACATTCATTAAAATCATTTTTCATGAAAAAATGTTTTCTTATAGTAAATAAACAAAGGCGAATCTTTTGTTTCGAATTTTCTTTTATTGTTAAAGTTATTTTGGCTATAAGGATTTTCCATAATAGTAATGGTTTAAAAATTAAAAGCACAATTTTTATAATGAAATGACACGGGGAATAATAGCATGTTCTATACTGTATAGAACTGTGAAAGTTTGTGACTTACAGAAGGTAAGTCCGAGTATTAAAGAAACAATGATAATTTGAGTGTGTTAGCAATTTATATAAATGTGATTGTGAAAAATAATAAGTTTAAGCACCTAGACAGCCACTTTTGCCTACATTCTTTCTCCTGGGGCCAGTTGTGGATATTCATGCTACATATGGGACACTGTGGAAATCTTTACTGCCAACTCATATAGTGTTAACAGTGAATATTGACCGAAATACATGGATGTTTTATTTTATAGAGCGAAATTCTGAAATAATCCTTGAAAGTTTAAATTCAGAAGTCTGTCTTGATGATTCTAGGTAAGATACATTTCATTGATACCTTCATGTAGAAGCCAACTTCTTTTACGAAACGTGACAGTTGCAGACCAATTAGAAGATTAGTAGAATTGCTCAACTTTGGATTGCTGAAGAATATGATATTTTGCTGTAATTATGATATTTTGCTGTAATTACGTAAAAGACTAATGGCCTAATGTATTCTTTTTTTATAAACCTACCAAGCAGGACTTGTAGAGCCTAAGCCATATGGTAGGCCTCCCCGCTTGGTTGGATTTGAATTTGATTTTGAATTTGAATTTGTAGATTAAACTTTTGTTATTTTGCAATTCCAACTCTCCATGGCCTGCGCGATTCATATTATAGCTAGGAGCGCTCAAAATGATTTTTAAAATATTTCCAAGCCGAAACATTTCTCAAACCCGTAATATAGAGGTCTCTTCCAAAAGTAATTAGACAAAAGTAAATCAGGGAATTCCCTGCACTCTAACCTTCCATTTTCTGCTAGAGTTGGTAATTCATTTTAATGATGGGATATTTCTAGAAGGAGTCACTAAAAGCGTCATACGAAACGAAAATAAGAGATTTCCATACGAAACAACCAAAACTTAAAGTTCTTAAAAAACACACCCTTAAATTTATTTGCGTTTTTTTTTTCAAATGTTCCCGAATCCCTGGTGTGGGAATTATTAATTTAAAAATACGATGGATAGTGAAGAATCTTCAATTTGTTTCATATTCCCAGCAAGAGAATCTACTAGTGATCTCTGTTCCCACGCTCAAGGAACTACAGCAAGGACAGAAAACTTAGAAAGGCATCATCAGTCTTTCCTAATGATAGCTCTTGACTTGGAAATTGAAAAAGTTCGATCTAGAAATTAGCCATGGCTCAGACCTGATTAATCGCTCCGCATACGCCTTCGAAACGCTACTGCCAAGATTTCGAGTATATCACAGACTTTTTGTGGCAACGGTCACACACATAGTAAAACTAAGAAAAGGCAATAAACGGAGAGGAGAGACTAAACGATTGGTAGAGTCGAGCCAAGCACCTTGGATGTAAACACCTATGAACCCTCCTCTCTTTTTTTAACAAAGACCGTACAAAGTGGCGACATTTAAAGCATATAGTTCGAGTTTCTTGACAGAGAACTTGAAATTGAAAGAGCTTAGAGTAAGACGGGTAAAACATCCCTTCCTCTAAGAATCGTCAGATGTTATAACTAGGGTAAAGATTGTCTACGTAAGTATCAAACCTATGATCCTAAGAGGCGAGATATAGTGAACTCGCGCTTGTTGTAATTTCAGATTCATCAGAAACTTACTACCTCCATACTAATAGTGAACTATCCAGTCATTAGACTATATTCACGTAGATTACCTGTAACTAGCAACTCCAAATTGCGACCTGAAAACAATCCGCGTTTCACTTTATAAACTCTTGAACACAAGAGACTCTACATTTGAATAAGACTTTGTCTCTTGTTTGCATTCTATACGTTTAGCTTAGAATAGATCTCAAATACGAATGTTAGTAATCAAGTTCAGCTTAATGCAATCTTTGTTATTGTAAAGTATACATTAATAAATGGAGCGTTCAGGGCGAAAGTGGATCAAGTCTAAAAGTATTAAAAAAATTGTCTGTTCCGGATTAATACTTGTTAATAGCGTATGTTTTCAGAGCCATAGTGAACCAGGTCCCATTTTCTCCTGTGTCATATTCATTTAATCGACCTTATGTAAAAAAAATTGCAATGCCGAAGTGGATAAATTCCACTAAATTCTGATTTAAAATTGAATTGTCACTTTAATTATTGTTTTTGAATTTTCAAATTATGACAGTCTTCATGAAACAACAATAAAAAAAAAACATCCTCTAAATAACTTTAGGATTCAACTAGTGTTAATGAACTTTAATCTTGATTATCTTAAAACTATAATTTATGGACTTGATCCACTTTAGTTCTGAATGCCTCAAATTTTGCATTATTAAATAATCTGTGAAATGTACTATCTATGGCTACTACAACACTTTTTATTCCGATTATTATTTGATTTTTCACAATAGTTTGGTATTAGTACCTTCAATACTGTGGCTGCTTTAATGTTAGTATCAAAGCCTCTTAAATTTTAATTTAGAGTAATTTTAGATTATCTGAATTTTCTAAATTTTGACTTTTGGTCCGATTAAACATATTTATTCGCATCCCATGATTTGCTCCAAAAAATCTTATTCTCGCAAATTATAGGGAAAAACGCCTTTGTTTATATGAGGATCTGCTTTTACATCAATATAAGATGATGAATAAAATTACTGTTGAAAGTAGTTTTATATTGAATATGGTGAAAAGTGTTCTTAAACCGTTAAACGGATACCTTAAGATCACGTGAAAATTTTTAAATCTACAAAAAAAAATTATGGAAATCATTTTTTATAGCAAACATCAGTGAAGCTTATAAATTCCTCTTCTTACGTCTATAGCAAAGATGAACAACATTCTAAAATACATATTTTTTAAACTCATTAAATAATTATTTGCTGATAAACTTGTTTGACGTCTAAAGAACTGTTGATGAATTGTATTGTTTTCAATTTCATGTGATTACAAACATTGTAATTTAAATTTTACAGGGCTTATTGAAATTCATAACTCATGAATATTTGCACCAGGTTTCAAATTATTTTATATTTACAGGGTTCGTACGGATCCTGGAATTTTAAGACCAGGAAATTATTCGGTACCAGTATTTTTTTATAGATAATCTCTTGTTAAATAAGGTGAAATTTCGCATGTTTGAACTTGATGTATTTTCTTAGAAAAATATACTGGTATGTCTCCTGGAAAAGTAACATACCCGTACGAATCATGATTTATTGTTATATACATCTAATTTACATGCATTTTCTACAATTATTTTAATTTAAAATGCGAACATTAGAGTAAGAATATCTGTCAAATATTCCATAAAGTTTCTACGCACATATTAACAACCTTAACTAGTATCTTCTTTAAATATCGCATTATTTATATTTTTATTAACTAAATTAGTTAGCTATGTCTGTTATTTAGGAAACAGACATCATATGTTATTATTCCTTGAAAAGTAAAATATATACAGCGTCGTTTTATTTACATAATGTATGAAATTTCTTATTGAGATTAAATTTAAAATAACATTTTTTTGCCTTAAATTTATCAAAATTAAATCTGTTCCCTCAATTCAGCTTTATATATTCATTGAAACGATAGATATTTATGCCCATTATTTAAAGAAATTTTCGCAAATTTTGAAGTCAAGAACCATTCAAAACCAGTTCACATTTCGACAATCATACAATGAAATGCAATAGCATTGAAAAGTATAACGCACATCTCCAAAATCATAATTCCATCTAATTAAACAGGATTGTAAGTTTCATGTAAATGCAACTGACCCCACAGTTTAGGGCACAAATTGAATTTATTTCATTTCAAATATGCATTATTATAAAATTAATTTCTTATTTAAGGAATGCCACATAAATTAATTGTTAATATGTGCGTAGAAATTTTATAGAATAATTGACAGACATTCTTACTCTAATGTCTGCATTTTAAATTAAAATAATTGTAGAATATGCATGTATATTAGATGTATTTGATGCATGTGTATAAGAATAGATACAAGATATTACTTGAAGACAAAATTTATAGTCAACTTAACGATAACATATGTAATAAAACAAAAAAATATTATCATGAAATCAAGAAATCTTTTTAAAATAAATGTCTTATATTTACACCACCTTTACATTTAGAAAGCGCAGAAAACACCTGGAACTTTTTTTAAAAATATTTAATCTAGGTTTCAAATGAAAAATATTTTTATCGAGAACAATAGAAAAAAAACGACACCTTTAACGATCTGTGTGTCATGGCATTTATTTGTTCGTTGCCATACTGCAGCTAGTGACAGTCTGTCAGATTTTTTTCGTTAAAATAAAGAAAAATTTACTGGTGTCTCTGACATTTCCCAGAAGGTAAATAGGAGTTAAAAGGCTTTTAAAAATATATGTGTTTATAGGAAATAGTTTAGTGTCACTTGAGGCTGAAGGGAGTATCGTGTTTCCTGAATATATTCGAATAAAATATGATATTATTTGAGCAATAAGAGTACTTAACGTCTGTAGAAGATAACAAAAGTTAAAAATCTGCTTGATTTTTTGATTTTTCTTTTTTTTTTCTTTAATGAATAAAATTCTAAAAATATAATGTATAAATGAATGTAATAATTTATCACTTTATTTCTTGAGAAAATTTTGTTCGCGATTTGTTGTATCCTTAATGTAATATAAAATTAATGCATTTTTGGACAAAGTTTATATATTAGATATATATACAAGGTGATTCAAAATAACGTGGCCAAAATGAAAAGGCAAAGCAGGCATACAAACGAATAAAAAATCTCATAGTTACATGGGGTAGCAAACGCCATTCGGAACCACCAGAGGACATTTCCCTGAAAACACGAGCTGAACAAATTGAGAGTCTTCATTTGAGCCGTGGATGCCTTGGGAGATGGCTAGTTACACGCACCGCGAAATTTTGATTTGCGACGCACAGTTCATTTATGGCGCTGCTAACTGCAACAGACGAGAAGCTGTGTGAATGTATCATCAGCGATATCCTCATTACGTGTGCCCTGTAAGTCACTATTGGCTTCTCTCTATTTACGATTGTGTGAAACAGAAAGCGTCCTCCTAGAAGTGGAACGTAATCCTTCCACAAGTAGGTGCGCCAGTCCATGCAGCCTCAATGTAATGCGTGTGTTCAGGCGTCTAGCAAAAACTTTCAGCATACCATGTAGTATTATTGGTCGTAAATGTGTACATGCGTGGAAATACAGTATAAAATGATGTAGAATGTTTTTGTTTATTTTGCTTGTATTACATATAATTTGCAATGCCCTCTAGCGGCCCCGGATGGCGTTTGCAACCTGATGTTCCCACGTGATTTTTCATTGTTTTTATATGCCTTCTTTGTCCTCTCATTCTGACCACGTTATTTTGTATCACCTGTATATATATATATATATATATATATATATATATATATATATATATAACCATTAATGAAACACTACCGTAACACCAACAAAAACTATATATATATATATATATATTAATACACATAA
Source organism: Maratus michaelseni (assembly GCA_963931845.1). NCBI lineage: Eukaryota > Metazoa > Arthropoda > Arachnida > Araneae > Salticidae > Maratus > Maratus michaelseni. The sequence goes on along the minus strand of OZ007587.1, from coordinate 417,959,062 downwards.
TAATACAATAAGTTTTAATACACAAATAATACACAAAAACATATTTCATTTGGAATGATTTTTTAGTTTAGAAATATTACTTAATGCAAGGAGAAAATTTATAGAATAGATAATATCAGTAAGTGTGAAGGAATTGCGTATTGCTATATATTACTTCATAATTTTACGTTTTACAGCTGCAAAAACCATTTATCTAAAGCAGATCTCTCCACAGAACACTAGTGACCTTTAGCTCTAATCTAAAATGGAAGATCTATTCAAACATAATTGTGCGATAAAGCGTTGAATGACACGAGTTCTCAAAGCATTTCAATGACTGTATTGTTTGAAAATTTAGATTACGTAGACTGGAGAGATCGTGTTGAGTTATATAATTTTAAAGCAAGCACCGAAAATATTTTTTTAGGAATTTGTTCATAATCTGTACATATAAAGTTCATTAATGTATTAAAAATATATGAAAATTTCTAACTAAAATGTGTATTATTTTTTCGAAACCTGTAAATGTTTAAATTCTAGTATATCATATGAAGATTTTTTAAAAAGTCTATACGTCTGTAGAGAGTTATAGAACGACTTTGGCAAAAATTGAGAAAATAAATAAATCATTTTTTTAAAGATATACAATTATTATACATACATACATACATTAAATACAATAATTCGACATGGAGTGAAAAATTAGCCAGATCGATATCCTCACCCCCTGGGGGTGCCCTGTAAGTCGCTATTGATTTCTCCCCATCTACGATTGTGTGAAACACGCTCTTTGGACGTGCAGAAGCCCGATGCTGGTCGTCGACGAACAACTCGGACATTTACTACAGAAGAAAGCGTCCTCCAAGAAGTGGAACGTAATCCTTCCACAAGTAGGTGCGGATATCGCTGTGGCTAATTTTTCACTCCATGTTGGAATATTGTATTTAATGTATGTATTTTAATGTATCATTTTTTATTGCGAAACTCTAACCGGAAAAAAATAGCTAATAAAAAATTGTAATTGCTAAACCTTATTAAAATGTTTGTCAAAAGAACTACCTAAAACAGTATTTAAAAAACAAAACTTGTAAATAAGAAAAATGGCATTAGCTGTACTTAGTACTTTCTGAAATATTTTTGGTGTATATGCCCAATATCGCCAGCCCCATTAAGTGCTTGAAAAACCGAGGAGCGAGAAACCTTGATCTTTGTTTTGAGACAATTTTTGTTGCTTGAAATTATCCCGTGTAATAGGAACTTAAGACACTTACACTAGACTGGCCCACAAATAGTCCGGACGTAAATCTCATAGAGGACGTTTGGAGCAATATCAACCTAACAAATGGTCATATGGTACAGTATAACACAAACGATTAATCAAATATTACTTATTTTTCACCTCGACAAACTTCAAACCTTGCAAATATTTTATGCCACAATGCGGGATTGAATTCATTAAACACTAAGGAACTGATAAGTAAAATTTCTATAATATAGAAAATTAAATTAATATTACTTTGCGCTTATTGTATACCTAGTGAATACGTAAATTATTATAATGTAATAATAAAAAATGTTTCAGAATCTTTTTTTTCTTACGTTTATATTATCTATTTAGTTTGATAAAATAAATGTATATGGTTTATATCGGGATTACTATATCTATATTTACAATTTAATTAATTAAATGATTGTTTCTGTTATTTTGCAACACAGTTTAACTGTAAATTTGAAGTAACACGATTATTCACAAAAGTAGGTAAAAAATATAATAAAACCCAAAATTGTACTTGGATTTTATTTTATCTCAAAATATAAATTTCTAAATAAAAAGTGCACATTAATGGATGTATAATGACGGATTGTAATCACTGCTGTACATCGACATAAATATTTCGTTTTCATTTTTTGTAACTATTTTTATAAGTAATTTTATTTTAATTTGCATAATTGTTATTCCACAACCAATTAAATTCAGAACTTGCAAAGAAAATATAAACGTATATTTTCGCAATATTATAGCAATAACTTGAAACTATGTTATCCATGTACTTTTAATTATATTTTTTATTGTGTCAAAATTATTTAAACAAATACAGAAACATTTTATAATGTACATCTAATGGGATTCCCTAATATTATATTTATTATTAAGTTGCAAACTGATTAGCTGCACAATTTTATTTCCCTATTTGAATCAAGTAAATTAGTACTGAACTTAATAATAATAATAATAATAATAATTTTCACATATTACACCTCCTTTAAAAAGATAATAAAACATTTAAAATGTATAGTTTGGCGATAAGAAATCATTTACATTTGTAGAAGCTTGAATATTTACAATATAAAAAACATAATTGTTGAAAAAATTACAAGGATTATTCCCCAAAATACAGAATGTATAATTTTTTATGTTATGGTACTAAAATTCGTATAATTATTTAGTCGTACAAGATATTGTTCTAAAGGAAGATAAATTCCCGTATAGACTCAGATATTTAAACTAAATACAAAATGAAAGAGCCTATCTAAATCGACGATAAAGCTGTAAATGATATAGATTTCGGGAGCTTTTAAATAACTGTATTGCACAGAAATTTAGACTATTACTATCTGGATAAAGCGTATAAAGAGCTGCTTTGGATGAAAGCTAATTCGAAATATTATAGAGAATTCGAGAGATAATGTAAGGAATTTGTCTGCACTTATTATGGAAAATAAGTAACATTGTTATTTATTCAGTTTAAAAATGCCAATGCATGTTCAATGCGTTATCAGATTTTCTTGTGTGTGAAGTTAACGGGAAATTGATAAAACTCAGGTAGTCCTGTTTACAAACTTAATTCCATAAGTGATATCATACATTTTGCATTATTAAATGATGAGTAATAAGAATATTTTAACTTATTATTATAGTATATTAAAAATATTATAAAATAGAAAAAAATTATCTAAAAAATTAAAGATTTATAAAACATAATAAATTAATAAAAGTTATTAAAACATAAATGTATGCAACATTTCAACATATTGGGTTTAACAATTAAGGATATTTTTGAAAACGGACATATAAATCAAAAATCTGTATTCTTAAATTTTTAATGAAATTTTAATTTATCTTCCCATGTTTAAAGTAAAACAGAATGTCTATAAATTAATTGTCGAGGTTTCCTAATTTACTAACTTTTGATTCAATAACATGAAGAAAAATATTTTTAGATATTCGTGACGTACAACACAAACGGTTTTTTAAATAATACAAACATTTAGATATGCGTAAAATTTCAACATAAAAAAGTTATTAATCAAATAACGAATATAATCAAATTAAAATTAGCATAAAAACAAAATTTATATTTTTCAAAAAGTGATGGTGAAAACTATTTCATTTTATGCTCATAACTCATTAAAAAAATCCTTGATAAATTTGATAAAATATTAATATTAATTATTATTTGATTAAGATCCTTATTTGTTTAATAACGTTTTGGGTTGCACCTTTACGCATATATAACTTTGTATTTGTAAAAAATCAAACTGATTTCTTGTGCTTTACGGATAAGTAATAATATTTTTTGTCAAGTTCTTAAATCAAATGTTATCGGATAAGGAAATCCTGAAATTATTTATGACCACTATGTACAATGAGTTCACAAGCATTCAAACATATCACCAGGTTATCGCTAAAAATATTTAACAATAGTATACAAAAACATTGTACTAAACAATATATATTATCTGTATTTCGTTGAAAATCTTCCCTAGCCCCATTAAAGACTCATCTCCATTTAAACTCAATTTTAATAATTGATTAACCAATTAAGAGAAGATGGGCAAAACTCTGATAATCCTCTTTAAGCACTTAAATCTTTAAATTATGTCATGCATTTTTCAGAGTTATAGGATTACTAATAATAATAGATTTACTTACTACTAACGGATAAGAAGAAGATTAAGGAGTACTTAGAATATAATCTTTTTGTGTAAATTATTTAGAAATTACTTTGTGACTTTTTCAAGAATGGGATGCCTTATTAAAACACAAACTAATATTGCATGTAATTTGTAGTTAAGAATATTTACTGTTAAACGTATATGCGAATAACATATATACTTTAGTTTTAAATCAAAATGCAATTTGATTGAATGTTTAAAATAAAAACAAAACATTGAAGTTATTAACAAACAGAAATTTTTTTCCAGGATGTCACATAAAATTATTTTGCTTTTCTCTAATTGTTACACTTCAAGGTTTATCATCCATATGTTTTTAAATCATTGATTACGACAATAAGTACGATATTTACTGTTTTGCAAAACACAACAAGTTACATTTAACGTAAAAAATAATTAAATAAATAAAAACTTAAATATTTTAGTTTAAAATGTTTTTGCCAACTGACTATGCAGATATTACATTTAAATTTTAAAAGGTTAAAACCCAACTACATTTTCCCCTTGTTTAAAAGAATGCGATGCCGTTATTAGCTATGAAAAAAATTTAGGGAACTCACTATAAAAACAATTTACATTTTTCAAATAACGAAAATTGTCGCAATTCAGTAGATATTATTCGTATTTTTTGTAATGTTGTGTAGAATTGAAGATTCATCTATACTGAAGAATTTTAATCTTAATTTTAATTTTTCACTTCTCAATCTTGAGAAGATTGGTAAAACTCTAGAAATCCTCTCTTTAAGTGATTAAACCCAATTTTAATTTTTAAGTGACTTTATAAGAATATCCTTACTTATCATGGAGAATATAAAAAGTGTTTAAGAAGTAGTCACAATGTATTTCTCTTGTACAATTTCTCTAGTACAATTTTTTTTCAGATATACAACTTGCTAAAGCAACTGGACACAGTATAACTTTTTCATATTAGAGTATTTTTGTTAAAGGTGCATATGTTTACTTACATAAACTAGTCATTGGGAGCCACCGTAATACTTACCATTCATGGATATGCATAACATAAAATATGACAATAAAACATGTGTAAACTATTTGTAAAATGCATTGCAATTCAAATAAAATCGTGGGTTGATGACGTCATAATCTTTAAATGCTCTGTTACTGAATTGCGTAAAAGAAACATCCTTATAACTCCAAAAATGATAATCATATTAACTAATAGTTTCCTGCATCGGATTAAGTGTCTCATTTTCAATTAAATTATACCTTTGAATTGAAATTTGAATGAAATACAGTGTCATGAAAATCGAAGAGTGTGGAAAATAGGATTACAAATATCTCGGCAACTCATTAACCGATCAATTTCATTCTTCATGCAAAATTTATGTTTTTTATTGTCTTTTATATTCACTCCTTAAAATAAAAAAATTCGAAAATTTTTATATGCCTTTTATCAGAACGAATATTTCGAGAGTCCGAAAAAAAATAGTTCCGGATAATCGAGGTTGATGAAATTCAATAAGCTTCTTCCCATTATTACATACTAAGTACATACCAAATTTCAAGTCTCTATTTCAATCTGTTAGGGAGATAGAGCGTTTACAGACACACAAATTACAGACAGACGGACGGCATTATTATTATTATTATTATTATTTATTTTTTTTTTTTTTGTTAAGATATGTTTTTCGGAATCTCCAGTGTCTGAAACGTGTAAATCCGTCAAATTTTTTTTTCGATTTTCAAAACGATTGCAAGACTTACCCAATATTACGTATGATGGGTAAGTAAAAATATGTTATTTGCATAAAAAATGCAAATATACATAAAAATGAAACTTCTTTTTTCCATATTTGATTGCAACAATATAATTGCTGTTATCAGCAACAGCAAAAAAGAAAAAAAGTTTGGCACTAAGAATATTTAACACTTTCTCAATACCGAAACACTTTGTTATTCTTCAATATATCATTTTATTCTCTTCATTTGTATAGTGTTCAAAATATTGTGTAGTATTTAAAATTCATATCCTCGGAACATGTATAAACACCATTTTACTTTATATATGTATCATCCATTTTTAATTCTCAAGTTATAACTAATACAACCCTTATCACTAATAGTCTCTTGCTTGTTATAAAAAAAAGAAATAGTCACAATTTAATTATTTTTTTTTAACTTTATAAAATGAAATACAATTTAATTTTAGCTTTAAATAAATAAATTGAACTAGCAGATCAGAATACTACGTTACACATAGTAAGGGATATAACCCGGTCTTTCCGGGTTAAATAACAGGTAAAAACCATATTTTCTTGCATTGAAAATTCTATTAGACTATTTTAAATTGAATATATTTATCTTAGATTTCGCACTAGCAACCTCATAAATTGTTTTTGTATGGGGAATATCAATAATGTATTCAAATAAAGAATTGAAATTTATTAAAAGCGATAATTTCGTATGCGCTACATTCCAGGAGTTAGCAGACGAACGAAATCGCCAAAGATTTCGCTACTTACTCAGTAGTTTAAGCTTGTAGTTCGATTACTTGTCAGTTGTCTGGTACACACACACACACACACACACACACACACCACATATATATATATATATATATATATATATTATTATTATTATTATTTTATTTATTTATTGAGAAAGTTTTAATTTCGTTATATAATATAATCCGAAAATAAACGATTTTTATATTGTTATAAATCGTTGTATTGACTATTTATATTAGTTTAAGTGCAAACGAATTAAGCTTTCATAATCGGGATACACGCAATAGAGATAGATTTTAAAATATCATGCTTGAAAATGCCTATTTGACGGTGTAAAAATTTAAACTATGCGATATTTATAAGAAACAAAAATTAGTAATAACGAAATTTATTGATCAGGTGTTGCCACTGCCAATATGACGTAAACGTTACTCACTGGAAATAATTTTGCTTTATAATGCAGATTTATTTCTTTTTATAATGCAAATTATTGTATTATTAACCTCTCTCTCACACGCCCGTGTTTAATACGTTCACTAAGCTCCAGGTTTCACTGAAATATAAGCATTATTAAAATTAATGTAACTCTATGGATATAATGTACTTTTAATAAATTGAGTAATGATTAATACTGCCAAGGATTACATTCATATAAATAATTACGTTTTTTTAAATATAGTATTGGAATAATTATCTTTTTTTTTTTAGAATTTTAAATTAAATACAGAGAAAACAACATTACAATTTTGCCCTTTTGCTGGAGAGTCAGAGGGTTTTTACGCTTCTAAAGTATAATGAAACCAACATCGCACGTCAATATATGGTCCTATTTATCTTCAAAATATTGTCTGGCATTAAAGATTCATCCCTTCAGAAGAATTTTTTAACTCAATTTAAATTTTTGATTACCCAATTAAGGGAAGATTGAAAAAGCCCCGGTAATCCTCTTTAAGAGCCTACATCAGTCATGCGATCAGTTTTTTTCGATTTTTGTTGCAGTTTTTTTATATAAGCGGCAATTATAATTTTGGAACCGTTTGGAACTGGTTCTGAAAGTGAAAGTACCCTTATATAAAATAATTGGAAAAATCGAAAAAGTAAAAACTAGCAACGTTGGAGATTGACCTCCGCTATCCTATGTAAAAAACAAAAACATTTTTAAATATTAAAATGCGAGTGAGAAATCGCGCTAGAACCTTCCCGTAGACTTAACATTAGCTTGAGCGTTTTTTTCCCGTGACTAGTGTTGGCTCTTAAGCAACTAAATCTTTAAGTGATATCGTGCATTTTTCATTTTAAAGGGATCATAAGGGATCAAAGTGATCATAATTAGAATATCTTTACATATTATTGATGGTTAAGAAGAAGAAAAAGGAATAGTCACAATTTATTCTCTTTTGTGAAGTTTACTTAGAAAATAAAGTACAATTTACATTTTGCTTTAGAGAAATATCTATACTAGCGAATCAGCATATAGCGTTATAGTTATTTATTTAATTTTATAATTTTATATAGCACATTTTTGGCTTTTTAAACATTTCTTAAATATAAGAAAAGAACATCGCACTTATTTCAATATATTGTCTTCAAAGTTTTGCCTGCCGTTAATAATTCACGCCTTCAGAAAATATTTGAACTAGATTTATTTTTTGATTATCCAATTAATGGAAGATTGATCAGAATATCATTACATATTACTAAAGGAAAATTTTTGATTAACTAATTAATGGAAGATAAAAAAAGTCTGGTAATTCTCTTTAAGCACCTAAATTTTTCAGCGATGTCATATATTTTTCATTTTTAAGGGATCACTAATAAGAATATTTTTATTTATTACTGATGGATAAGAAAAATATTAATGAATAGGCAAAATAAAAACTGTTTTGTAAAGTTTTCTTAAAAAAATAAAAGAAAATTTAGCTTACGCTCTAGATGGATATCTATAGTAGCAAATCAGCCCATACCGCTATAATTATTTATTTATTTTTATATAGAAAATTTTTGGAATTTTTAACACTTCTTAAATAATACGAAAACAATATCGCACTTATTTCATAAATACTTTCTTTCAAATTTTGCCTTGCGTTAATGATTCACGCCTTCAGAAAAGATTTAAACAAAATTTTAATTTTTCAGTACCTAATGAATGGAAGATTGAAAGCCTATGGTAATTCTCTTTAAGCACACAAATCTTTTAGTGATATCCCACATTTTTCATTTTTAAGGGATCACTAATAAGTATACCTTTACTTATTACTGATGCATAAGAAGAAGTTTATAGACTTTTCACAATTTAATCTCTTTTGTAAAGTTTACATAGAAAAACTAGTCGTTGGAGGCTACGTAATACTTACCAATCATGGATATGCATAATATAAAATATGAAAATAAACCACGTGTAAACTATTTATAAAATGCATTGCAATTCGAATAAAATCCTGGCTTGATGACGTCATAAACTTTAAATGCTCTATTATTAATTTGCGTAAAAGAAACATCGTTATAACTCCAAAATTGATAATCATATTAACTAATGGTTTACTGCGTCGGATTAAGCGTCTCATTTTCAATTAAAATATATCGTTGAATCGAAATTTGAATCAAATACAGGGTCATGAAAATCGAAGAGTGTGGAAAATAGGATTACAAATGTCACGGCAACTCATTATCCGATCAACTTCATTCTTCATGCAAAATTTACGTTATTTTATTGTCTTTTATATTCACTCCTTAAAATAAACAATTTCGAAAATTTGTATATACCTTTTATCAGAACGAATATTTCGAGAGTCCGAAAAAACAGTTCCGTATAATCGACGTTACTGAAATTCGATAAGCTTCTTCCCATTATTACATACTGAGTACATACCAAATTTCAAGTCTCTATCTCAATTTGTTTGGGAGATAGAGCGTTTACAGACACACACACGGACACACAGCCACACAGACAGACGGACGGCAAAATTCTTTTTCTAAAAATATGTTTTTCGGAATCTCCAGTGTCTGAAACGTGTAATTCCGTCAATTTTTTTTTTTTTTGATTTTCAAAACGATTACAAGACTTACCCTATACTACGTATGATGGGTAAGTAATAAAAGATAATTTAATTTTTGCATTAGATTAATATGTCTACTTTCGCAAAAATCATATATCTTTAAAGGTATTTATTTATTTTTATACGGCAATTTTTTTAGAATTTTGAACAATTAATATTATCGCACTTATTCCATATATATTTTCTTCAAAAATTTGCCTGACCTTATTGATTCATGCCTTCAAAAAAGATTTAAACACAGTTTAAATTTTTGATTACCCAATCAATAGACGATTGGAAGACTCTCTGGTAATCCTCTTTAAGAAGTTAAATCTTTAATTCATATCATGAATTTTTCATTATGAAGGGATCACTAAGAAGAATATCCTTATTTATTAATTATGGTTAAGAAGAAGATTAACACTAGAACGACCGGAAATTTTACTCAAGTTTTATAAAAATATTTTAAACCAGAAATTTTATTTACAACTATTAGCTTATTTATTGAAATTATGTTTGTGTAGTTTACACTTTACTTATTTTATAAATAAATTTCTGGTTCGAAACAAAATATATTAATTCGGTACCGGTCAAAATGATCGCTCATGGTCGTTCTAGTGTTAAGGAGTAGTCACAATTTAATCCCTTTTGTAATGTTTACTTAAAAAATAAAATACAATTTACTTTTTGTTTTAGATTGATATTTATACTTGGGAAACCCCATATATGGTTATAGCTATTTATTTTTATGCAGAATTTTTTTAGTATTTTGAACACTTAATAATATAGCACTCATTCCATATATAATTTACTTCTCAATTTTGTCTGGCGTTAAAGATTAACGCTTTCATAAAAGATTTAAACACAATTTAAATTTTTATTACCTAATTAATGGAAGATTGAAAAACGTCTGGTAATCATCTTTAAGCACCTAAATTTTAAAGTTGCATCACACATTTTTCATTTTTAAGGGATCACTCATATTAAATATCTTTATTTATTAATTATGAATAAGGAAAATATTAAGGAGAAGTCACAATTTAATCTCTTTCGTAAAGTTTACTTAGAAAAATAAAGATTTTTGCTTTAGATTGCTATCTATATTAGCGAATCAGCGCAAAACAATTTAATCTGTTTTGTAAAGTTTACTTCGATAACAAAAGACAATTTGCATTTTGCTTTATACTGATATCCATAATATCGAAAACATATATTGTTATTGTTTTTTTTGTTTTTTTTTTATATAAAATTTTTTTGGAAATCTTAACATTTCTTAACTATAAAATAAACAATATCACACTTTTTTCAAACATATTGTATTCAAAATTGTGCCTGACATTGAAGATTCGAGCCTTCATAAAAAGATTTTAAAACAATTTAAATTTTTGATTACCCAATTACCAAAAAACGATTGGAAAACCTCCGATAATACTTTTTAAACATTAAAATTTTTAAGTGATATCATACGTTTTTCATTTTTAAAAGATCCCTAATAAGAATCTTATTATTTATTACTGATGAATAAGAAAAAAATTAAAGTATAGTCACAATTTAATATATTTTGTAAAGTTCACTTACAAAATAAAATACAATTTTGACGTCTGTTTTAGTTTGATACCTATATTAGCAAATTAGCACAGAGCGTTATATTTATTTATTTGTTTCAATATTGTAATTTTTTAGAATTTTTATACTTCTTAAGTGTAACGAAAACAATATCGCACTTATTTCATGTATATATTCTTCAAAATTTTGTCTGTCGTTGAAGATCCATTCCTTAAAAAAGATTTAAAATTACCCAATTAACGAAAGATTGAAAACCCTCTGGTAATCCTCTTTAAATACCGAAACATTTAAGTGACATGATACATTTTTAATTGATCACTAATAAGATTATCCGTACTTATTACTGATGGATAAGAAGAGGATTAAGCAATAGCCACAATTTTAATCAGTTATGTAAGACTTTTTTACAATTATATACAATAATATTTATATTTGATATTAATAAAATACACTAGAAAATAGATATTTACAATTATTGTTATGCATTGTTTATTCCAGCTAATTATTCGTGTATTTTTGTAAGATCCGGAGTTTCAAAAATGAATTTTCTGGTTTTGTTTTTGTTTTCTTATTTTTACTTGTAGCACAATATTTTTGTTGTATACCTTGATAAAAATTCACATACGCTTCATGAAACACATATTGCTTTTAAAACAACATATGTTTTTCAAATTCAAGTAACAGAAATTTATAAATATGTTATTGAAGAAAATACAGGGAAAAAGTAAATATCATACAAAAATTGCATTGTGTTTTCCTTTCAATGCATGGAGAATATTGTTTGATGTTATTTTACTTTTAATAAAAATTTATTTGTAAAAATATTTAAGGTACTTATATTAAATAATAAATAATCCTATTATTTTCTATTTGTTTTACTCTTTTATCTTTTGGTATGTTGTTTTTGTAAAATGAGATAGAAACTTATTTTAAAAAAAAATATATTATTTCTTACTTTCACATGTATATTTTATATGCATTTCTTTTAATTTAATTCAATATTTGCTTTTTATATTTTCGTTGCGCTTAGATTTTAAGTTTCACTTTCATTATATTTCAATTATAATTCTTTGATCTCTAAATTTTTAAGATTTCATCTGCATTTTAAATATGTTCTTGAAGTTTGGAAATTATTTTTATAAAATCATATTTTTACAAAATTGTAAACAAACATCGGCAATGATATAAGTAATAAATACAATTAATAAAGTACTACTTTTTTGTTATAGGTGGATTTGGCGTGATAGCGAAAACAGCAAGATTAAATTTGGCGTTAAATGTAAAATTTTCGAAAGCACCCTTGAGCAATCTTTATTTGCATCTTAAAATGTTCTCAGTTTATTATAAATCGTTATAAAATAACTCTCAATATATCAAACACACAAAAAAATTGTTCAATAATTATATGTTTTAATACATACATTGAGGTGCTGTTCATATATACAGGGTGATTATAAAAAAAAACTATACCGATAACTGTCATACCGTTCACAGAAACTCAATGAAATTCTGGCCTAAAGTATTTTGAGGTATGCGCTCAAGAATCAACAAGAATCTCAAGAAAAACAACAGTTAAATTCTAACAGTTACGGTTACAGTGACAAAATTTCGAAAATTTCAAATGGCAACACCAACTTTTAGGTAGCTTTCAATACAAAAAAGTATAAAGCTACCTATTGCAGCCGTTCGGTGGAAAGCAGTTCCGGAAAATGTCGATACATTTTCACCGATCATGACCCCCAGACCCCAAAACCACCCTCCGTTCAAATGTTGATTATATATATATATATATATATATATATATATATATATATATATATATATATATATATATATATCCATATATATATATATATATATATATCTGACCTATGTCATACGATAACGCTCGTATTTATAAATCAATTTTGATGAAACTAATTGTGTGTATTAAGCTCACCAATGTCTCGACCGAGTTCGTTGGCCAGCTTGGTCCGCCATTTTGTTTCAAGATGGCGGCCATTTAAAAATTTAAAACTAAAATAAATATACAAAAAAGTTAAAAATTCAAATTTATTTTTTAATTCATTGTTAGGCCTTGAAACGAGGATTCCAGAGCATTTTTTGTTTTACCTCTATCTTAAAAAACGGCTGAGATAGAGCAGTTTGAAATTCTAGGGTGGCTGACATTTTGAAGCAAGACAGCACATTACAAAAATTTTCATTGTTGTAATAATTTTCCCAATCAAACGCATAAAACTATATATTCATATCCGTTAGCGCCAAATTCTCGCCAAACTTGGCGACATTTGGCGAAATATCGCCAAATTTGGCAACCAAAATAAGTTTTCATAAATGAAGCCAATTTGGCTATTGCTCAATAATTTGGCGAATTTCTTATTCAAATTCAGTATTAACGAATCTTTTGTAAACGTTTTATTTGCATTTTAAGTTGCTGTTTTCGTGTAACATTAGCTAAAATTTTAAAACTAAGATATAGGAAAGCTACCTTTTCCTCCCGGTACAGGCCGGAAGGACTTTTTTTTATTGGAATGTGATCTTCGTAGTGAAAAACCATAAAAAGCTTTGGAACGGTACCTGTAGCACGAAAATCACCGGCGATAGACAGACTAAGAAGAAAAGTGAAAACAACCAATAAAGGACAGAGAAGCAACAGAAAGTAAAATATTTTACTGTTCAGTGCTATCCACCATCTGCCGCATGTAAAGTGTCGTCGTGTGTAAAATGGAAAATGTATGAAACACAATAAAATGTTTTGTTTTCTGTTGCTTCTCTGTCCTTATTGGTTGTTTTCACTATTCTTCTTAGTCTGTCTAGCGCCGACGATTTTCGTGCTACAGGTACCGTTCCAACGCTTTTTATGGTTTTTCACTATGAAGATCACATTCCAGTAAAAAAAAGTAGGTGTTGCCATTTGAAATGTTTGAAATTTTATCACTGTAACCGTAACTGTTAGAATTTAACTGTTGTCTTTCATATGATTCTTGAGCGCATGTCTCAAAATACATTAAACCAAAGTTTCATTCAGTTTCTGTGAACGGTATGATAGTTAGGAGCTCATATATCGGGATAGTTTTTGTAATAATCACCCTATACATAAAAATGCCATAGAATGATGTAATACGAAATATATAATATATGTCGAATTAAATACAAAATAATCTATATGAGAGGGTTGTTTTATTTTTAACCTCCTATGGGCTATAAAAAAGACAACTTTACATAACATAGTAATTTTGTTACGAAACGTACAGCAGTGCCTTACTTATTTTTCTGCATAATCTACAACACAGTTATGGCATTTGTCATAAATAATAATAAATAAAAAGATAATGAATATGATAATAAATAAAAAGAAACCAAGTTTATCCAAACCGAAGAATCGAGGTTAGTCTTTTATTTGTTTTATTCATATTTCGTATTAACATATGGACAACTAAATGAAGTGCATTTTTTTACCAACTTGGATTTGTTTACTGTTTATCAGTACAATAATTGAACAAATCCATTAAATTTATACCTCATATATATGTATATATAATATATAATATATATAAAGAGAATTTAAATATTTCGGTGTTCGCCGCGGTCGCGTTTTTGCTTACCACTTTTTCCAAACAATATGCTTTGTGGTAGAATTCTCTTACAAATAATATAGAAATATACATCTAAGATTATCATTTAGAAAAAGTGTTAGCCGAATGAGTGTTTGCACCTTTTGTGCTACATGTTGAAGAGACTAACATTTTGCAGATTTATAAACACTGCGGTAGTACTCGCTTTTCTGTGATATAAAAAAAAAATAGGCGCTGCTTAAAAAAAAAAAAAAAAAAAAAAAAAAAAAAAAATTATTACTAACAATTGTAAAATAATAATTTTTAGCATGATTTACAATTGCATGTGTCTGGCACCATATTACAATAGGGGAAATTTTGGGTAAATCCGTAGTCTTGTGAAAATGGATAGCTAAGATTTCATTTAATTTCATTATCCAGAAATTAAAAAAGTGTTCTAGCCAGAAAATTGGATAATTATAGCACTATAGCAATTTAAAATTTATTTGGAATTTATTCTATTTTCATTGTTTGTGGATACTTGTACCTTCACAACAATCAGATACATTTCTATGGGACTTTGCATATGAATAAAAGTGTCCAAAATTTGAAGGGTTAGTGATGAGTAAAAATAATTTTATCAAGAAGCTACAATTTTTTTAATTTAACTTAGATTGAACCAAGAAAAATTTGAAAAAATGCCAGTTGCGGAATTCGAACCATGGCTCAATAAACCATGTGAGCGGAAATGTTTTAAAAGATGCAGAAATAAGACTTTCCAAAGTTGATGTCGTTGACAAAAGTATACGATAAAAGATAAATGTTATCATAGAATTTGAAATGTAAAATAATTTTACAGATTTTATTGGCTATATATGTTAAAAACGCATTGTAACCGCCATAATACAGTATTTTCTACTGAAAGTGGAATTTTTTCCATTTCAGTTTACATTATGTATGTTTATCCTGTTGAAGGCTTATATAAATATGCTTAAGGAAAATTTAGCCTTGAGTGTGCATTTTCTTTAAGCGAATTAGCTAAAAAACAGAATATTGAAAAAAATTAAATGGATAACCGATGATCTAGGAAGGTATTCCTTTAATTTAAGTTTTTTCAAAATTTATTTTATAATGCGATTTATAAAATTATATTTTCCTTTAGTTTTTGATTACAAATAAGAATCCCTAACCAAATTTGGACCTGTATGGGCAAATATTTTAAGTAAATCATCCAAACACAGAATGTTAAAAATATATATAAATGGATAGTTTGTAGCATGCTATTTCTTTAGTTCCAGTTTTGTTAAAACTTAGTCTGCAATGAGATTTATATAATTATATTTTACTTTTGTTGATAAATAAAAAAAATCTAAATATTGAAATTTATTAGAAACTTTAAAATTTTATGTTATTCATAGCAAAGCTCTCAACCTCAGAAATATCAACTGAGTTAGCGTAGGTAAAATAAACTGAAATATATTCCAAGTACTACAGTTATTTCGTGCGAGCATGAACATTAGTTTCACATATAAATACAATTGAGGTTATACGTCTGACATATTTCCACATATTTATTTTCGGTTGAAAATATTGGCTGCGAAAAAATACACCAGTACTCTTTGATGTCGGCCACTGAAATCTACGCATAGTTCTAAAGCAGACGGTAAAGTATAGACGGTAGCGGAGATACATATGTTTCTTTCCCCACTCATCTTCAAGCTTTCTTTCTTAATTTTCTTTCAAAAAGTGAGGTAACGCTTTTTACTGGATTAGATAACACTAAAGAGTATAAAAAGCATTTTGTTAATAAGTAGTCTCTAATATATCATTATAAACTATCGTTATATCATCATATCTAATATATCATCTAATATATATCCTCTAATGTACAATTATGTATTTAATATTTCTTTTTAAAATAGAAGAAACGAAGCTTTGAAAAAAGAATGCAAAGTTTAAAATTGTTGAATTATACTTTGTGATTTTCCGTTGCTGTAGAAATCATCTTCTAGGTTTGTTAATATGTTGCAACTGGCAGTATGTAAAAAAGAGTGCGTTTCTATTATATCGCAGATTTTCAATTTAGTGGGACGATTTTAATATTCTAACGTTGTTGAAAATTTTGATTTTTTTCATATTTATTGTACATAATTTTTTTTTTAATGTTTCCCAAGAAAACATTCATGCACATCTATACTATTATATAAAAGGAAACGGTGACTGACTGACTGACTGACTGACTGACTCATCAACGCCCAGCCGAAACTACTAAAGTCAGGGTCACGCAATTTGGACTGTAGATTGCTGTTATGGCCTAGGCACGCAATAAGAAGGGATTTTTTGAAAATTCCCCCCCGAAGTGGTTAAAGGGGGGATTCGAATGTTTTAGGTCATTTTGCCATATCTCAGCCGGAGGTATAGGTAGGAGCTTGAAATTCCAGAAAACAAATCTACTAAAAAAATGATTAAACACCTATTTCAGCGATTTTAGAAATTCCACCCAGAAGGGGGTTAAAAGGGGATGGTCGAATGGTTTAGGTCATTTTGCCATATCTCAGCAACAGTTATAGGTAGGAATTTGAAATTCCTGAAAACAAATCTACTAAAAACATGATTAAACACCTATTTCAGCGATTTTAGAAATTCCCCCCAGAAGGGGGTTAAAGGGGGGTGGTCGAATGTTTTAGGTCATTTCGACATATCTCAGCAGCAGTTATAGGTAGAAGCGCAAAAATAAGGAAAACAAAGATACTAAAAAATGATTAAACACGTATTTCAGGGATTTTAGAAATTCCCCCATAAGGGGTTAAAGGGGGGTGGTCGAATGTTTTAGGTCATTTCGCCATATCTCTGCAGCAGTTATAGATAGAAGCTTGAAATTCCAGAAAACAAATCTACTAAAAAAATGATTAAACACCTATTTTAGCGATTTTAGAAATTCCCCCCACGAAGGGGTTAAAGGGTGGGGGTCGAATGTTTTAGGTCATTTCGCCATATCTTAGCAACAGTTATAGGTAGTAGCGCGAAAATCAGGAAAAGAAATTTACTAAAAAAATGATTAAACACCTATTTCAGCGATTTCAGATATTCCCCCAGAAGGGGGTTAAAGGGGGGTTGTCGAATGTTTTAGGTCATTTCGTCATATCTCAGCAGCAGTTATAGGTAGGAGCGCAAAAAATCAGGAAAACAAAGCTACTAAAAATGATTAAACACGTCTTTCAGCAATTTTAGAAATTCCCCCCAGAAGGGTGTTAAAGGGGCTGGTCGAATGTTTTATGTCATTTCGCCATATCTCAGCTACAGTTATCAGCGTAAATCAGGAAAACAAATCTACAAAAAAAATGATTAAACATGTATTTCAGCGATTTTAGAAATCCCCCCCCCCCCCGAAGGGGTAAACGGGGGGTGGTCGAATGTTTTAGGTCATTTCGCCATATCTCAGCAGCAGTTGTAGGTAGGAGCGCAAAAATCAGGAAAACAGATCTACTAAAAAATGATTAAACATGTATTTTAGCAATTTTAGAAATTCCCCCCCCGAAGGGGTTAAAGGGGGTGGTCGAATGTTTTAGGTCATTTTGCCCTATCTGAATAGCAATTTTAGTTAAGAGCACAAAAATCAGGAAAACAGATCTACTAAACATGTATTTAAAACATGTATTTAAACATGTATTTTAGCAATCTTAGAAATTCCCCTCCCGGAGTGGGTTCGAATGTTTTAGGTCATCTCGCCATATCTCAGCTTTTACGTAGTAGGGCGAAATTAATTAAAACAAATCTACTGAAAAATTGGTTAAACACGTATTTTGGCGATATTGAAAATTCCCCTCAGAAGGTGGTTAAAGGCGTATTCAAAAGTTTTGGGTCATTTCGCCATATCTTAGCAGCAGATTTAGGTAGAGCGTGAAATTCGGGAAAACACATCTACTAAAAAATGAATAAATACGCATTTCAGTGATTTTAGAAATTCCCCCCAAAGGGTTTTATAGGGGTTGGTTTCGAAAATTTTAGGACACTTCGTGATATTTCAGCAGCTGTTTTATGTAGGTGCGCGAAATTCAGGAAAACAAATCTACTAAACAAATGATTAAACACGTATTTCAGTGAATTTAGATATCCCCCGAATGTGGTTAAAGAAGGATTTGAAAGTTTTTGGTCATTTCGCCGTATCTCAGCAACAGTTTTTGGTAGGAGCGCGAAATTCAGGAAAACAAATGTACTAAAAAAATTACATTGTCTACCCGTGCAAAGCCGGGACGGGCCGCTAGTTATTAATAAATATCAATGTTTGAGTTATAGTGGAAAAAAAAGTAGCACATATCTAATCAATGTAACACTCATAGAAATGTCATAGGTTCAATGATTAGACAATTTGTTTTAATAACTCCATCAGAAGTGGAAATATAAAGGAAAAATGTAATTTTTAAAAGGAAATGAAATATACAGGGTCTGTTCTGAAATTAGTAGGACTGGTTTTTTCCTCAGCGAACGGGCGGACGAGAGGCGGTCTGCACGCGTACGATCGGTGGAGGGGGATATTGAGAATGCTGGGAAAAATCGGCAGTCTGCTCTCGGCCGTTGAAGAGAGCAGATCGCTTATACTCTGAACCCTTGTCGTAACGGCTCGTCACGGAGAGTCATGGAGCATTTTCTGGAGCAGCGATGCGCAATCAAATTTTGTGTAAAGCTTGGTAAAACGGGCTAAGAGACTCACGACATGATTAAGGAGGCCTACGGTGATGCTGCTATGGGTAGATCGGGTGTTTTTGAGTTGCGTAAGGTGTTCCGAGAAGGTAGGGAAAGAGTGGAAGACAACGACCGCTCCGGACGCCCTTCGACCAGCAAGACCAAAGAAAATGTGTAGCAAGTGAAAAAAAATTACTGAACAGTGATCGTAGGATGACTATCAGAATGATTGCTGATGAATTGAGCATTCCTCAAACCCAAGTTTTTGAGATCGTTACAACGCGCCGAGCCACACAGCCAGCGTTTCGCGTAGTGAATTATCATGCCCAGCACAATGTGGCAACGCTGCTTTATCCCCCCTACAGCCCCGACTTGGCCCCGCCAGACTTTTTTTTATTCCCGAGAATAAAATCTACGCTGAAGGGGAAGCATCATGGCTCGGTAGATGCAGTTCAATAGGCCGTGACAAGGCAGCTAAACAGCATTCCGGTCCAGACGTTCCTGGAGGCGTACGAAAACTGGAAAACTCGTTTACAGCAGTGTGTAGATGCGGAAGGGTGCTACTTTGAAAAATTCTGATCGTTTGTACTATTCTCATGAATAATTTTTTTAAAGAAAATGAGTCCTACTAATTTCAGTACAGACCCTGTATATGTATATGGACATTTAGCCCTCTAAGCGTGTGGAACGTAATATTCCGTTCACTAAGCTCCAGGTTTTACTGCAATATATGCAATGTTTAAGATAATATAATTCTACAGATTTAATGAACTTTCAAAATATTGGAGAATGATTAATACTCTCAAGGGTTACATTCATATTTGTAATTAAGTTTTATTTGTAATGCTGAAAGAATCATATTTTTTTTAGCATTTAAAACAAAATACAGAGAAAACAACATTACAATTTTACCCTTTTTCAAAACGCTCAGAGGGTTAAAAACAATTCCTTAAGACATATTTACATTATATTATATTAAAAGTGAAAACAGTGTTATTGGGGAAAATAATTATACTCCCCGTAAAAACAAGCTTCACTGTATTAATTTCGTATACTATATCTTAGTTATTCCAGTAAGTAAACGTATAAGTAAAAGACACATGATTTGTTCAGATAGTCATGTAGGGGGTCTGTTGCAAAGGTTTGATATTATTTCCCTTTTGTTATTGGGTTGTTAGGAAAGTTCCTTCCGTTTGGGAAAACCAATTTGTACCGGAAAATTCTTCCCGTCAATTATTAGACATTAGATATCGAAATTAATGTTTAATAATTAAATGGCTGAATTTTCCGGTACAAACCAACTTTCCCAAACGGAAAGATATTTCCGAACAATCCAATAATTCCTGAAAATTAAGATGTTTTTGTTCAAACGGTGCAAATTGCACTGAAATATTGTTTGAATATGTTTTAGACGATTGATTAAATATTACCTGTTTGGTCCCTACTAACAAGGAGAGGACCAAGCTTGGTAATCACAGATTTTGATTATTTTTATATAAGTTGTAGGGTAGAAGCCCCTTAGTCTCAGGTTCAATGGATTTTATACAACGCTTCTAAGTTCGCGAGAAATGTGGGGGGGGGGGTCTAATATTTTAACACAACTTAAATACTTACTTCGTAACGAATTTACTGCGTTGGTCGTAGCTTAGTTGTTATGGCGTCTGCTCGTTGATCCGAGGGTCCGGGACGAGCTGCGTTTGTTTTCCATTTTTTGTTTTATAAATATACTTGTAATTATAATTTATTAATCTCAATTAAAAATTTTAATATCATACATTAATATTAACATATGTTAATTTTAATTTCATTTATTTGATCTTTAAGCCTGAATTTGAGATATTAAATATTTCTCATCTTTTAAAAGGTTTTTAAATGGATCTATCGTCGACTAGTAAAAATTACAAAAGCGTTACAAAATCATACCCTATTTTATTAAATATAAATTAATTCAAAGCGCAATCATACGTATTACAAATTTAAAAATCTTTAATATGCAAAAAAAATATGTTGTAATTTAATTCTTATGCTAAATTTTAATATAATTATGCTTCTTACTTTAAAAACATAGTAGTATTATCATCGCATTGACTTCTCTTGTTACGGCAATATATAAATGATGTTTCTTTAAAATCACGAATTGACACAATTGTTCAATATCATTGCATCGATAAAGCATATATGAAATACATTTTAAAAGTGATTAAAAAAATTAACTGTTTTATGATGTTTTATACAGCGATTTAGTTACAAATAAAAAATAACTAGGTTAACATTATAATTAATGCACAATATTATAATTTTTAATTTGGATTATTAAATAATAATTAAAAGTATATTTATAAAACAAAAAAATGAGAAAAACTCGTCCTGGTTTCATCCAGGTTCGTTTCCTAGCTCGTCCTGGTTTCGAACCCGGGCCCTCGGATCAACGAGCAGACGCCATAACAACTAAGAAATGACAATAAATTTCGTTACAAAGTAAGTATTTAAGTTGTGTTAAAATATTAGACCCCCTATTTCTAGAAAACTAAGTTGCTTTGTATAAAATCCTACCCTACAACATATATAAAAATAATCAAAATCTGTGATTACCAAGCTTGGTCCTCTCCTTGTAAGATTTATAATATTGTAATATTATTATAAGTGTAACTATAAATATATCTACATGCAATTTAATTATTGTACTTGATATATATTTTCAAATATAACAGATAGAGTCTTCAGTGCCTAAGAAATACTACACCTCAAGCTAGAGTACATGCGTTCAATTACTAATCTAAGTTCTTGTATCATCAGAGAAATATTCATGATGAGAAATATATATTAAAAATATTATTAATACCGTTTTTAAATTTCAATTGTTTAGATCGAATAATAAACTTACATAACACATATTGACAGTGAATACTTATTCTATAATTCTCTTCTACTATTTTAGAAAAATATTTTACTGCATTCCATATTGTTGCCGAAACGTCAGTGAAGGCTCACTGTGAAGACGCGAAAAGTTTGTGTTTTATGTTTCTTTGTTTGTTTGTTTGTCTGTCTATTCCGCAATAACTGCCACAAAAAGTGTCTGATTAGGTTGATTTTTGGTAGGTATGTTGGTAAGGTACCCGGATTTAGCTGTATAGTTTTTAGTTAAAATTGGCTCATTCGTTCGAAAAATATAGAACATTTCATTTTCGGTCATACTGCTTTCCTATGGGAATGCAGATGATTTTCAAATTTCATTCTTAACTGAAATGAAAATCGCATATTTGAATAATGAATTTAAACGTAACATTATGGATGCTAAATTTTCGATATGGAGGTCTTAAATGTATCCAATAGCTTTGACATTTTGCCGATACATTTATTAGAATTTTTAAATTAATTGTTTAAATTATTTGAAATGTTTTTGCATCTGTTCGGGAAATATAAAACATTTTATTTTCTACAACTTTCAAAATTGCATTTCTTTTTATCTTTCATCTTTAATTTATTAGTTGATTAGCAACCATATTTCAAAAAATATCAAAATAACAAAACTCAAGTAACTCGCACTATTTTGCTGCAATATTTTATTAACAAAATAACTTATTTTCGAGTGATTAGTATTCTATTGACAAACGTGAGAATTTATTTTGATACAAGTTACCTTTTAACTACTATAGAATGATCACCGAAATATTTTTTCGAAACGAAAATTACAAAAAATGTTAAACGTGTAATTTGGATTCAAGTCTCGTAATTTACATCTGTATAAGTATATATCTTACATAAGATATTATTCATTTTATGGCCCAAATGTGGA
This sequence comes from Maratus michaelseni, assembly GCA_963931845.1. Lineage (NCBI taxonomy): Eukaryota > Metazoa > Arthropoda > Arachnida > Araneae > Salticidae > Maratus > Maratus michaelseni. The sequence goes on along the minus strand of OZ007587.1, from coordinate 417,936,024 downwards.
TGCTTCTTCATTTAAAAGATAATATTCTTTTAAAAATAGGATAAAACCACTCGTGCAACGAGGTGGTTAAACTAAAGAAGTTAGTATAGTAACACGCATCATACATATAGTCAAATACTGAAATATTACAATTACTGGAAATTAAGGACGAGAAGGCTATCACAAAAAATACTTTATACCGCCAAATCACGTTTGCTATTCAGTGAATTGGCAGTGGACATGATCATGAATTATTACCGAATAGGTTTAAAAGTTTCCGAATATGCCTATTTTGAGGAGATGTTAGTATGTTATTGCCATCGAGTTAGATCAGGATGGAATTTGATAAGATAAATATTATAGAATGACCATCAGAACAGTTTTACGAAAAAGAATTTGTAATAACACTAGATATCTAAAATATATATAAGTGAAATATAGCAGATTCAGATTACATTTCCATAATCTGCTTGCGTACAGGAGATATTATTCAACGTATCCATCATATTCAGGTGTTTCGTGGTTTGTATGTAAGTAAATATTGCTATTTGAGTATTAAAATAACATGAAATTATTTTCGAAATTGTTGCTTATCCTAATAAAATCACTGCGTAGAAAGAAATTTAAGATATTCTAGAATCATTCACACAATCAATAGTAAATCACGAATATAAATTTAATAATATTACTGGGGGTTCAGGGGGGCAAAGCCCCCCTGAAGAAATGTATTTTTTATCTGAAAATTTACAAGAAGTTCATAATAATTTCAGAATATCATTGTATAAACCGTGTTTAATTTAACGCTTCTAATTTACGAAAATTCCGAAGTACTTTATAAGCCTTTAAATATGTATGTAATATAAAAATATTAAATTGTGGATTGTAAGATGCTAAATAAGATGAAAAGTGAGATTAAACAACAATGACTTTCACAGCTTACGTTCAGGCTCCTGATCTGCAGATTTACTAGTAACTTTGTTTTGAATTATGATAAGATTTATTGCAAGTACAGCATCATTCCAGCTAATAACTGTAAACAAAAGCCTTTCAAATCTACTAGAAAATGAAAAGTCTATTCTACATTTGGATGACGACAAAGCTTTGAATTACACCTACACTGAACGCTGTTAATTGACTGTATTACGAATGCATTTGAATTACCATAAACTGTGGAAACTGGATTTGAGTAATATTCAAATGAAAAGCAAACATTGAATAAATAGATTGAGGTTTAGACATTATGTAATCTCGGCATATTGTTCATAATGTTTCTCAAATACATCATATCATGTGAAATGTAAATACATATATATTTCTATATATACATATATATTTCTAATATAGAGTAAAAAATACTTTATATTGCCAGCCGGTTCTTGTAATATAATAGAAATATTCATGATAAGGGATATATATTAATAATAATATTGATATTATATTTTAAGTCTCAGTTTTTAGACGGAAAAATAAAGGTACATATCGCATTTTGATAGGATTACTTAATTTATATTTAACTTCTACAATTTTACACAATTACCATTATGATCCATCGTTTAATCTATTTTGCATGATAGTAACGCATATCGAAAGTACAAAATCGGTTGCGCTATCAACTGTAAACGACAGCATTTCAAATGTAATCGAAAATGAAATGTTTAATATATATTTACATACCGACAAAGTTTTGAATGACATATACCGTGAAAACAGTTAAATGACAACATTATGGATGTCTTTTAATTACCAAAATTTCTGGAAAGTGAATTCGTCTATTAAATTCAAAAGCAAGTACTAAATATGCATAATATGTTTAACACTTTATGTAATCGCTGCATATTATTCAACATACACTTCAAAAACATATCATATAACAACTATAGTAAATACACATAATCATAATATATTCTAGTCTACATAAATTTTTTAAGAAGAAATGTAATTTTTAATATTTTGCTCGTATAATTATATGGAAATATTATTCCAACTTATTGTTACTGACAAATAGTATATCTGTATGTTTTTTTTTTTTTTTTTTTTTTTTTTTTGGTTTTGTAATTTTTTTTTATAATTAACATTTTTATATGTTTAATAGAGAATATGTGTTTGCATCGCGTTAATTGCTTCAAAAAGAATATTATATTTTTATATGCACAACACCAAATTATGTCATCAATTATATACTAATCGTAATATAAAATACCAAATCCACATTTTCAATAAATTCATTAAATAAATTAAATAAATTATTTTCAAACGCATTAAAACATAAATTAAATTTGCATTTCAGTATACTGTCCAATTTAATACTATACGTGAATAAGATATATATGTTTTTTTTTATATTTAAAATAAATGCTACTTTATATTGTTTATGAAAAATACCTACTCTTATTATTTTATTGAACAAAACGTATGCACAATATATATATATATATATATAATCTATAAACATCCTAAAACAAGAAATACAATACAAAACAAGAAAACAAAACAAACTACTTAAACACAGAACCAGAAATCACAACTAACTACATAAACTCAAAACAATAGAACACAACAAATTACAGGAAAAATGAAAAAAAAAAACAATAAACAACAGAGAAATAATAAAACTACCTATGTCAGGTGGCATGGCTTGAGACATGCACTGTTGGGTTAAACCAACACCGGCTCTATTACAAAGCCAGGTTTCAGAGGAAATACTGGTTTGCTGACGTCATCAACCTCGGTCATGAAGCAGGTCGCAATATTCTCCCATTCCGTACTTGCTCATAGGAATAGTACGGTGCGTTTCAGAGACAACGTGTTGGGAAATCAATGTGTTTTGAATTCTGATATTAATTTAAAGTAGTTCAGTTCAAGATCGGATTGCTTTTAATTAAGGTAAGTACTTATTTACAGTATATATGTGTAATTTTATGAATATTAACAATGTTGATCATTGTGTTTTAAAATATGTTTAATTTGTCGTTTCTGCGCGAGTAGGCTTAACTCCACAGCTTTGTCCGAAGCTCATGTTGCGAAAAATATTTTATTACGTTTGCACTATTTATTTATTAGTAAATAATCTTTCGCAACAATTTTTATGCATTATTCAATATTCAATATGAATTTGCTTCATTTGTAAATTTAATACTTTTTAGTTAACACCTACCTTTTTTTTCATACATATCAATGGAAAATTGTGCATAAATAATTTCACATACTTCGTATTTGTACGCTTATGACGAAGAAAGACTAAATTTATTTATTATTACTAATTTTATTTACATTAAGTCTAATCTGGATTGGAAGTGTAACTAATATCATAACACCTTTCTTATGCCACTAAAAAGTAACATAAAAAATTAATTATATGTAGTTTTAACTAACTTAAGTAATTTTGTAAATATTTATTCAAGAATTAGTATATAAATTGTGTATTTCAGAATAAATATAATTAGTCACACTTAATAAAAGATGTAAAAAGTAACTAAATATTTCATTTGTCATTACTGACCATGATCTTTAAAGTGTATAGCAAATAATCTATTCTCTAGCTTACGAATCTAGCAATTTTTTTTAGAGCTATCATTTAAAATTTGTAATAATTTTAATGTTAAAAATAATCAAAAACTAATTAAAAGTTTTTTATGCAAACTTTAGTTATAAGAATACGTTTTGATAAATTCATGATTGTTTCATTCTCATGCTTTTCCTTTTCCCTTTTATTTATTTTTTTCATATTTAATATCTTCCATTGCTAAAATATTCATTTTTTTTTTTAACATACAGATATTACATTGAAAATTTCTGAACATGAAAATATTAACTTAATTAAATGTTTCTTATGATGTCACTAATTCACATGCAAAATGTTATCAATAATATCAGTTAGTAAAACTGTACTATAATGTACTGTCTATCATACGATAATTACATATTCGATTTATTTTGTATACATTACATAGTTTATACATATATATAATCTACAATAAAACTCACCAGAGGTGGTTTAATAATTATTAGAAAATATTAAATATATCAAGGGTAATATACCAAGAAAAATTTGGTGAATATTTAGGGCTACTTCACAACATCCAATTTAATAAAACAGGCTCCTTCACAAAAATCAATTTAATAAAATGGTCCCTTCACAAAATTCTTTATAATAAAACAGGATCCTTCACAAAATTCCTTTTTATTCCATAAAAACTTACTATTTATTATTTATTAATTATTTTGTGACATTTTAAAATGTGTAATTTGCAAACAAATAAGTTCACCAGAGAGGACAACTTCAGAAAAAGGATTTAAAAAGTATTTTTTAATCTTGGTTCGAATTTGAGTAACTGGATTTTAACTTTAATTACAAAATGTTATTTTTCACAAAAATAACCTTTACTTTTCACAAAATTTTATTTAAATCAAATATCATATTTAAAATGTGTAGTAATAATTAAATGTGTAGTATTTAATTGATAAAAAATATGTTATAATGATAAATGTTATACATTAAAAATGTCTTTTAAAAGACCCTTTTTTTAATTCAGAGGCCTTCACAAAATTTTTTTATCTCAAAACAGGGCAACTATATATTTAATATTTCCTAATAATAGTAAAATATCTCTGTTTATTGGTGATTATAAAAGAAATGCATATATGGAAAAATAAATCAAATATGTAATTATCAAATGACAGACAATGCAGTATATTAAGTTCTTACCTTACACTTTTTACTAACTGATATAATTTTGCATATGAATTAGTGACAGGAGAAGTATTTAAGTAAGTTAACATTTTCACGTTAACACATTTACAATTTAATCTATGTATAAAAAATATATAAATATTTTAGTCTATTTATGTAGCAACGACAAAGTAAACATATTTTAATAGATAATGATTAACATTGCTAATATTCTTAAAAATGCATGTATATACTCTAAATAAGTACTTACTTTAATGGAAAGCAATCCAGTCAATCGAAATATTATTAATTTTCTTGAAAATGTGCTAGAACTCAAATATGAACTTTAATTTGCACATTAACCAAAAGAAGAAAAAAAGTGTCTTTCACGAAGTGAAAATATATTTATAACACATGAAGAATATAAAATATTACTTAATAGAAAATAAAAAATAATGAATTAGATGAATATTCTTCTTAATATTAAATTTAAAAAATAAAATAAGACTTATACTTAGAAATTATACATTTTATATATAAAAAAATACACGATAAAAAAAAAAGAGTTTTTTTTATGTTTATATATTATATTTTATATAATATGAATATTTTTACTATATATTTTATGAATTATGAAATATATATTTTATGAATTATGAAATATATATTTTATGAATTATACGTATTTTATTTCTATTATAAGACATAAAAAGAAGCGGAGAGAGGGGTGGGGGAAATGAAATATTTAAAAAAAGACAATATAATGAAATCTTTTAAAATGATTAAAATGAAAGTGTCTTTAATAAAATGAATATAACATATGAAATGGTTACATGAAGCAAATAAAATGTAACTTAAAAGAGAGAAAAAAATAGAGAACTACATTTATATTTTACTTATTTAGTTGTTAATAATAATAAAAACTCTGATATTTATGAATTATTCATATTTTATTTTTATTAAAAGATATAAAAAGGAGGGGGAGGGGGGGGGTAAAAAAGAATTTTTATCTTTAAAAAGACACTATAATGAAAACTTTTAAAAGGATTAAAATGAAAGAGTCTTTCCTCAAATGAATATATTATTTATAACATGAAATGGTTACATGAACGTATATACATGGTTATATACCCTGCACACTCTAACTTATGGCTGAGATAAGTTTTGGAACGAACTCGGAAAATTATGATGACGAACGGAAAATAAACGAGGTTTGTCATCAATGACCGAGGTTAGTGACGTCACTCTGAGTGTCCCCGGGCTTTCTTAATAGAGCCGGTGTTGGTTAAACTAGTTTTACGCATAGAACATTCCCCATACCAAGTACAGTCTGAAAATGAATGAAACAGGCATAACGTAAGGACGCAAAATATAGATACACTACACCATCACTTTCTCAAGTTTCATCACGGTAAACAACCCAAATATACTTCGTCTTCCTGTTACTCTATGTATATTTAAGGAACCTGTCTTGTGAAGTGTTTTATAAACACATAAAATTAAAATATATTTAAAATAACACTCAATTTATACACAGGAATATGTATTTCATTACTTTAAATAAAATATTACTATAGGTATTCATTCTTTTATTATGATTAAGAAGTGAATAAAACATTAGGTTACTCAATTATTAAGCTTATAATTGTTATGTATTTATTAATTATCAATTTTATATTTGTTAGCAGTTACTTCTATACGTTTTTCTTGATTATGGTGTACAATAATATAAAATATATTTTTTTCAACATATCATTTTATATGTTAATGCATTAAACTGGTAAAAATAATATATTCCAAACGATATATTTTTTTTTTCGGAATTGATTTGAGTTTAATAATTTTAATACTCAAAAATAATATCAAAAACAGACGTTTTAGTGCCAATGAACCTTCAAAAATCATTGTATTCAAATTACAAAAAATTACAAAAGCGTTACAAAATCATACCCTATTTTATTAAATATAAATTAATTCAAAGCGCAATCATACGTATTACAAATTTAAAAATCTTTAATATGCAAAAAAAATATGTTGTAATTTAATTCTTATGCTAAATTTTAATATAATTATGCTTCTTACTTTAAAAACATAGTAGTATTATCATCGCATTGACTTCTCTTGTTACGGCAATATATAAATGATGTTTCTTTAAAATCACGAATTGACACAATTGTTCAATATCATTGCATCGATAAAGCATATATGAAATACATTTTAAAAGTGATTAAAAAAATTAACTGTTTTATGATGTTTTATACAGCGATTTAGTTACAAATAAAAAATAACTAGGTTAACATTATAATTAATGCACAATATTATAATTTTTAATTTGGATTATTAAATAATAATTAAAAGTATATTTATAAAACAAAAAAATGAGAAAAACTCGTCCTGGTTTCATCCAGGTTCGTTTCCTAGCTCGTCCTGGTTTCGAACCCGGGCCCTCGGATCAACGAGCAGACGCCATAACAACTAAGAAATGACAATAAATTTCGTTACAAAGTAAGTATTTAAGTTGTGTTAAAATATTAGACCCCCTATTTCTAGAAAACTAAGTTGCTTTGTATAAAATCCTACCCTACAACATATATAAAAATAATCAAAATCTGTGATTACCAAGCTTGGTCCTCTCCTTGTAAGATTTATAATATTGTAATATTATTATAAGTGTAACTATAAATATATCTACATGCAATTTAATTATTGTACTTGATATATATTTTCAAATATAACAGATAGAGTCTTCAGTGCCTAAGAAATACTACACCTCAAGCTAGAGTACATGCGTTCAATTACTAATCTAAGTTCTTGTATCATCAGAGAAATATTCATGATGAGAAATATATATTAAAAATATTATTAATACCGTTTTTAAATTTCAATTGTTTAGATCGAATAATAAACTTACATAACACATATTGACAGTGAATACTTATTCTATAATTCTCTTCTACTATTTTAGAAAAATATTTTACTGCATTCCATATTGTTGCCGAAACGTCAGTGAAGGCTCACTGTGAAGACGCGAAAAGTTTGTGTTTTATGTTTCTTTGTTTGTTTGTTTGTCTGTCTATTCCGCAATAACTGCCACAAAAAGTGTCTGATTAGGTTGATTTTTGGTAGGTATGTTGGTAAGGTACCCGGATTTAGCTGTATAGTTTTTAGTTAAAATTGGCTCATTCGTTCGAAAAATATAGAACATTTCATTTTCGGTCATACTGCTTTCCTATGGGAATGCAGATGATTTTCAAATTTCATTCTTAACTGAAATGAAAATCGCATATTTGAATAATGAATTTAAACGTAACATTATGGATGCTAAATTTTCGATATGGAGGTCTTAAATGTATCCAATAGCTTTGACATTTTGCCGATACATTTATTAGAATTTTTAAATTAATTGTTTAAATTATTTGAAATGTTTTTGCATCTGTTCGGGAAATATAAAACATTTTATTTTCTACAACTTTCAAAATTGCATTTCTTTTTATCTTTCATCTTTAATTTATTAGTTGATTAGCAACCATATTTCAAAAAATATCAAAATAACAAAACTCAAGTAACTCGCACTATTTTGCTGCAATATTTTATTAACAAAATAACTTATTTTCGAGTGATTAGTATTCTATTGACAAACATGAGAATTTATTTTGATACAAGTTACCTTTTAACTACTATAGAATGATCACCGAAATATTTTTTCGAAACGAAAATTACAAAAAATGTTAAACGTGTAATTTGGATTCAAGTCTCGTAATTTACATCTGTATAAGTATATATCTTACATAAGATATTATTCATTTTATGGCCCAAATGTGGATGCTTCTTCATTTAAAAGATAATATTCTTTTAAAAATAGGATAAAACCACTCGTGCAACGAGGTGGTTAAACTAAAGAAGTTAGTATAGTAACACGCATCATACATATAGTCAAATACTGAAATATTACAATTACTGGAAATTAAGGACGAGAAGGCTATCACAAAAAATACTTTATACCGCCAAATCACGTTTGCTATTCAGTGAATTGGCAGTGGACATGATCATGAATTATTACCGAATAGGTTTAAAAGTTTCCGAATATGCCTATTTTGAGGAGATGTTAGTATGTTATTGCCATCGAGTTAGATCAGGATGGAATTTGATAAGATAAATATTATAGAATGACCATCAGAACAGTTTTACGAAAAAGAATTTGTAATAACACTAGATATCTAAAATATATATAAGTGAAATATAGCAGATTCAGATTACATTTCCATAATCTGCTTGCGTACAGGAGATATTATTCAACGTATCCATCATATTCAGGTGTTTCGTGGTTTGTATGTAAGTAAATATTGCTATTTGAGTATTAAAATAACATGAAATTATTTTCGAAATTGTTGCTTATCCTAATAAAATCACTGCGTAGAAAGAAATTTAAGATATTCTAGAATCATTCACACAATCAATAGTAAATCACGAATATAAATTTAATAATATTACTGGGGGTTCAGGGGGGCAAAGCCCCCCTGAAGAAATGTATTTTTTATCTGAAAATTTACAAGAAGTTCATAATAATTTCAGAATATCATTGTATAAACCGTGTTTAATTTAACGCTTCTAATTTACGAAAATTCCGAAGTACTTTATAAGCCTTTAAATATGTATGTAATATAAAAATATTAAATTGTGGATTGTAAGATGCTAAATAAGATGAAAAGTGAGATTAAACAACAATGACTTTCACAGCTTACGTTCAGGCTCCTGATCTGCAGATTTACTAGTAACTTTGTTTTGAATTATGATAAGATTTATTGCAAGTACAGCATCATTCCAGCTAATAACTGTAAACAAAAGCCTTTCAAATCTACTAGAAAATGAAAAGTCTATTCTACATTTGGATGACGACAAAGCTTTGAATTACACCTACACTGAACGCTGTTAATTGACTGTATTACGAATGCATTTGAATTACCATAAACTGTGGAAACTGGATTTGAGTAATATTCAAATGAAAAGCAAACATTGAATAAATAGATTGAGGTTTAGACATTATGTAATCTCGGCATATTGTTCATAATGTTTCTCAAATACATCATATCATGTGAAATGTAAATACATATATATTTCTATATATACATATATATTTCTAATATAGAGTAAAAAATACTTTATATTGCCAGCCGGTTCTTGTAATATAATAGAAATATTCATGATAAGGGATATATATTAATAATAATATTGATATTATATTTTAAGTCTCAGTTTTTAGACGGAAAAATAAAGGTACATATCGCATTTTGATAGGATTACTTAATTTATATTTAACTTCTACAATTTTACACAATTACCATTATGATCCATCGTTTAATCTATTTTGCATGATAGTAACGCATATCGAAAGTACAAAATCGGTTGCGCTATCAACTGTAAACGACAGCATTTCAAATGTAATCGAAAATGAAATGTTTAATATATATTTACATACCGACAAAGTTTTGAATGACATATACCGTGAAAACAGTTAAATGACAACATTATGGATGTCTTTTAATTACCAAAATTTCTGGAAAGTGAATTCGTCTATTAAATTCAAAAGCAAGTACTAAATATGCATAATATGTTTAACACTTTATGTAATCGCTGCATATTATTCAACATACACTTCAAAAACATATCATATAACAACTATAGTAAATACACATAATCATAATATATTCTAGTCTACATATATTTTTTAAGAAGAAATGTAATTTTTAATATTTTGCTCGTATAATTATATGGAAATATTATTCCAACTTATTGTTACTGACAAATAGTATATCTGTATGTTTTTTTTTTTTTTTTTTTTTTTTTTTGGTTTTGTAATTTTTTTTTATAATTAACATTTTTATATGTTTAATAGAGAATATGTGTTTGCATCGCGTTAATTGCTTCAAAAAGAATATTATATTTTTATATGCACAACACCAAATTATGTCATCAATTATATACTAATCGTAATATAAAATACCAAATCCACATTTTCAATAAATTCATTAAATAAATTAAATAAATTATTTTCAAACGCATTAAAACATAAATTAAATTTGCATTTCAGTATACTGTCCTATTTAATACTATACGTGAATAAGATATATATGTTTTTTTTTATATTTAAAATAAATGCTACTTTATATTGTTTATGAAAAATACCTACTCTTATTATTTTATTGAACAAAACGTATGCACAATATATATATATATATATAATCTATAAACATCCTAAAACAAGAAATACAATACAAAACAAGAAAACAAAACAAACTACTTAAACACAGAACCAGAAATCACAACTAACTACATAAACTCAAAACAATAGAACACAACAAATTACAGGAAAAATGAAAAAAAAAAACAATAAACAACAGAGAAATAATAAAACTACCTATGTCAGGTGGCATGGCTTGAGACATGCACTGTTGGGTTAAACCAACACCGGCTCTATTACAAAGCCAGGTTTCAGAGGAAATACTGGTTTGCTGACGTCATCAACCTCGGTCATGAAGCAGGTCGCAATATTCTCCCATTCCGTACTTGCTCATAGGAATAGTACGGTGCGTTTCAGAGACAACGTGTTGGGAAATCAATGTGTTTTGAATTCTGATATTAATTTAAAGTAGTTCAGTTCAAGATCGGATTGCTTTTAATTAAGGTAAGTACTTATTTACAGTATATATGTGTAATTTTATGAATATTAACAATGTTGATCATTGTGTTTTAAAATATGTTTAATTTGTCGTTTCTGCGCGAGTAGGCTTAACTCCACAGCTTTGTCCGAAGCTCATGTTGCGAAAAATATTTTATTACGTTTGCACTATTTATTTATTAGTAAATAATCTTTCGCAACAATTTTTATGCATTATTCAATATTCAATATGAATTTGCTTCATTTGTAAATTTAATACTTTTTAGTTAACACCTACCTTTTTTTTCATACATATCAATGGAAAATTGTGCATAAATAATTTCACATACTTCGTATTTGTACGCTTATGACGAAGAAAGACTAAATTTATTTATTATTACTAATTTTATTTACATTAAGTCTAATCTGGATTGGAAGTGTAACTAATATCATAACACCTTTCTTATGCCACTAAAAAGTAACATAAAAAATTAATTATATGTAGTTTTAACTAACTTAAGTAATTTTGTAAATATTTATTCAAGAATTAGTATATAAATTGTGTATTTCAGAATAAATATAATTAGTCACACTTAATAAAAGATGTAAAAAGTAACTAAATATTTCATTTGTCATTACTGACCATGATCTTTAAAGTGTATAGCAAATAATCTATTCTCTAGCTTACGAATCTAGCAATTTTTTTTAGAGCTATCATTTAAAATTTGTAATAATTTTAATGTTAAAAATAATCAAAAACTAATTAAAAGTTTTTTATGCAAACTTTAGTTATAAGAATACGTTTTGATAAATTCATGATTGTTTCATTCTCATGCTTTTCCTTTTCCCTTTTATTTATTTTTTTCATATTTAATATCTTCCATTGCTAAAATATTCATTTTTTTTTTTAACATACAGATATTACATTGAAAATTTCTGAACATGAAAATATTAACTTAATTAAATGTTTCTTATGATGTCACTAATTCACATGCAAAATGTTATCAATAATATCAGTTAGTAAAACTGTACTATAATGTACTGTCTATCATACGATAATTACATATTCGATTTATTTTGTATACATTACATAGTTTATACATATATATAATCTACAATAAAACTCACCAGAGGTGGTTTAATAATTATTAGAAAATATTAAATATATCAAGGGTAATATACCAAGAAAAATTTGGTGAATATTTAGGGCTACTTCACAACATCCAATTTAATAAAACAGGCTCCTTCACAAAAATCAATTTAATAAAATGGTCCCTTCACAAAATTCTTTATAATAAAACAGGATCCTTCACAAAATTCCTTTTTATTCCATAAAAACTTACTATTTATTATTTATTAATTATTTTGTGACATTTTAAAATGTGTAATTTGCAAACAAATAAGTTCACCAGAGAGGACAACTTCAGAAAAAGGATTTAAAAAGTATTTTTTAATCTTGGTTCGAATTTGAGTAACTGGATTTTAACTTTAATTACAAAATGTTATTTTTCACAAAAATAACCTTTACTTTTCACAAAATTTTATTTAAATCAAATATCATATTTAAAATGTGTAGTAATAATTAAATGTGTAGTATTTAATTGATAAAAAATATGTTATAATGATAAATGTTATACATTAAAAATGTCTTTTAAAAGACCCTTTTTTTAATTCAGAGGCCTTCACAAAATTTTTTTATCTCAAAACAGGGCAACTATATATTTAATATTTCCTAATAATAGTAAAATATCTCTGTTTATTGGTGATTATAAAAGAAATGCATATATGGAAAAATAAATCAAATATGTAATTATCAAATGACAGACAATGCAGTATATTAAGTTCTTACCTTACACTTTTTACTAACTGATATAATTTTGCATATGAATTAGTGACAGGAGAAGTATTTAAGTAAGTTAACATTTTCACGTTAACACATTTACAATTTAATCTATGTATAAAAAATATATAAATATTTTAGTCTATTTATGTAGCAACGACAAAGTAAACATATTTTAATAGATAATGATTAACATTGCTAATATTCTTAAAAATGCATGTATATACTCTAAATAAGTACTTACTTTAATGGAAAGCAATCCAGTCAATCGAAATATTATTAATTTTCTTGAAAATGTGCTAGAACTCAAATATGAACTTTAATTTGCACATTAACCAAAAGAAGAAAAAAAGTGTCTTTCACGAAGTGAAAATATATTTATAACACATGAAGAATATAAAATATTACTTAATAGAAAATAAAAAATAATGAATTAGATGAATATTCTTCTTAATATTAAATTTAAAAAATAAAATAAGACTTATACTTAGAAATTATACATTTTATATATAAAAAAATACACGATAAAAAAAAAGAGTTTTTTTTATGTTTATATATTATATTTTATATAATATGAATATTTTTACTATATATTTTATGAATTATGAAATATATATTTTATGAATTATGAAATATATATTTTATGAATTATACGTATTTTATTTCTATTATAAGACATAAAAAGAAGCGGAGAGAGGGGTGGGGGAAATGAAATATTTAAAAAAAGACAATATAATGAAATCTTTTAAAATGATTAAAATGAAAGTGTCTTTAATAAAATGAATATAACATATGAAATGGTTACATGAAGCAAATAAAATGTAACTTAAAAGAGAGAAAAAAATAGAGAACTACATTTATATTTTACTTATTTAGTTGTTAATAATAATAAAAACTCTGATATTTATGAATTATTCATATTTTATTTTTATTAAAAGATATAAAAAGGAGGGGGAGGGGGGGGGGTAAAAAAGAATTTTTATCTTTAAAAAGACACTATAATGAAAACTTTTAAAAGGATTAAAATGAAAGAGTCTTTCCTCAAATGAATATATTATTTATAACATGAAATGGTTACATGAACGTATATACATGGTTATATACCCTGCACACTCTAACTTATGGCTGAGATAAGTTTTGGAACGAACTCGGAAAATTATGATGACGAACGGAAAATAAACGAGGTTTGTCATCAATGACCGAGGTTAGTGACGTCACTCTGAGTGTCCCCGGGCTTTCTTAATAGAGCCGGTGTTGGTTAAACTAGTTTTACGCATAGAACATTCCCCATACCAAGTACAGTCTGAAAATGAATGAAACAGGCATAACGTAAGGACGCAAAATATAGATACACTACACCATCACTTTCTCAAGTTTCATCACGGTAAACAACCCAAATATACTTCGTCTTCCTGTTACTCTATGTATATTTAAGGAACCTGTCTTGTGAAGTGTTTTATAAACACATAAAATTAAAATATATTTAAAATAACACTCAATTTATACACAGGAATATGTATTTCATTACTTTAAATAAAATATTACTATAGGTATTCATTCTTTTATTATGATTAAGAAGTGAATAAAACATTAGGTTACTCAATTATTAAGCTTATAATTGTTATGTATTTATTAATTATCAATTTTATATTTGTTAGCAGTTACTTCTATACGTTTTTCTTGATTATGGTGTACAATAATATAAAATATATTTTTTTCAACATATCATTTTATATGTTAATGCATTAAACTGGTAAAAATAATATATTCCAAACGATATATTTTTTTTTTCGGAATTGATTTGAGTTTAATAATTTTAATACTCAAAAATAATATCAAAAACAGACGTTTTAGTGCCAATGAACCTTCAAAAATCATTGTATTCAAATTATCATATCATCAAAGTAAATCGGTTGTAAAAGAATAGCGTTGGCGTGTTCTTCGTTGCTTTTTGTGTTCTTCTTAGATGCAAGGTAACATTTTTTGAATATAAGTTTCAGGTTAAAAGATCATATTAAAATCAATGTTTGTATTTTAATATGTATTCTGCCCCTTGTAAAATAAATATCATATCGGAAAGCTATATTTGATTATTATAATTTTTGTAGTTATAACCAAGGATATAACTCCTTCAGAACGGCCGTAATTTAATGACATTTAAAATTTTAGTACAAGCAATTTCGTGTAGTAATTTTCGCCTTATTTAATGAAATAATTCTTGGAGTAGGTAAGGCAAAGATTACGACTAAAATATTCTGGTACTAGAAAATAACAACCATACGCACCATATATGGAGTGTGAACTTTACTCCTGTCAGGAAGGGGCTAATACATATGCACCATTATATATATCTTGAATCCTCGAGTAAACATTATAAATGAAATTTAAATTGTACCATTTAAATTAAATTTTATCATTAATGATAATAGACTAATGTAAAATATATAAATATGTCCTTGCAGTGTAATGGATAATAAAAAAACATTGCATTTCCATTTTAGTCAAGATTGTAATTTTAGTAATTGTACATAACTCTACATTGCTTTTACTAAATTGATAAATATTTATGTACACAAAAACGCTTATATGTATATTTGTCTAAACTGCTCAGTTACTAGAGTAAAAACTATTAAATTTCAAATTATCATAATAAAACTTTACATTAAAAAAATCAAAAGCTTTAAAAAGATAAACTATTACAAATTTAAAATAATTAAAAAAATAATATTTATGTTCGTAATTTAGAAAATGTTTTTTAAAGGAGTTCCAAGAAATTATGAAATATTTTTGGTGGCATCACACAGAAAAAGTTTTTCTTCTTTCATGACATTATATAAATGTTTTGTCACAAATGAAGGGTTTTTTAAAAAACTTTTGACAATTAGAGACAAACAATCAAACATATATACGTTGATAAGTAGATAAAAATGTCAAAGTTATGTTTCACTGAAAGAAAATACGTCACTTTCAGATAAAAGATTGCTCCAAATTGGTCCATTTTACGTTTTAGGAACTATGGAAAAGTAAAACTATATTGAAAATATTTTAGAAGGATTTTATCTTAAATGTTTTCGACCACATTCAATAAATTTTCAAAAATACATAATGATTTCAAAAACAAAGTGAGAAACGTATATTTATGTCAAAAAAAAAAAAAAAAAAAAAAAAAAAAAAAAAAAAACTACATTTCTGATTTTTGAGATTTTGAGGAAAAGTAGTATTATACTTTGTACTTTTTGGTCAATTTTACGTTCTATAAAAAAGTAAAACTATACTGAATATATTTTAGAAGAATATTATCTCAAGTAATGTTTTCGACCACATTCAATAAAATTTCAAAATCCATAATGATTGCAAAAACAAAATGAGAAACATATGTTTATGTCACAAGAAAGTACATTTCTGTTTCTCGAAATTTCGAAGAAAACTAGTACTTTTTTAAAATTAAATTTCGTTATTAATATTAAAAATAACACACAAACACACACATATATAAATATATATATATATATATTAAAATTGCTATTGATTACAATAAACCAATCGAGTATTTTAGTGAATGGAGATTTTCTGTTATAGATAAAATGAAAAATGAAATTATAAAAAATTATCATCATATTACACATGCAGCTTTTAATAATATAGATAAACATATATCAGAATTACAAAACAAATTTATAATTACTTATGTAGATAAATCTCCAAATAATTATGCTATCATTTGTAAAGAATACTATAAAGTGTTAATTCACAATGCAATCAACACAAGTAATATTTTTAATAAAACTAAATTAAATATTGAAATAAATAATAGAAAATTATTAAATTATCACAAATTACTAAAAATCAAATGTAATAATTTAAATTATCCTTATCTTGTTATAATTCCAAAATTTCATTAAAATCCTATTAAATTTCGCACTGTTACCATCGGGTGTAACACATATAATAATAATGCAAGTAATTTACTACTTAATATTTTAAAGCAGATATATGATATAACGTTAAAACATAATAACCAACATTGCCTAAAAAACAGTTTTCAACTCATTAATAAAATACATAATATCAATCCGGTAAAATTCATAAAAACATTGGATTTCAATGATTTATTTAATAACATTGATATAAAAGACTTACATAAAACAATGTGTATATTATTTAAAGAATTTAAATCTCAATTAAAATTAAAAGAACATATTTCAGTAATTTTTTTTAAAACTTTACTAAATTTTACATTGCATAATAATTACATCATATATGACAATATTATTTATAAACAATGCCAGGGAATTCCGCAGGGCGGAACAGCATCTAGTATTCTCTCTGACCTTTACTTATATTATTATGAAAGAAATATTAGTACGAACAATGATTATGTATTTTATCGCTATATTGATGACATTATCATATTTTATTTCAATGAAAAAAATTGCACATCACCACTCAATTTTTATCCTACTCAAATTAAATTAAGCGAAAATGATTTAATTAATAATAATATTAACTTTCTTGACTTAAAAATCAATATTAATAATAATTATAAATTAATTTTTGATATTTATGATAAGAGATTTGATTTTCCATTTAAAGTAAATATTTTTACCAATTATGCTTCATGTTTACATAAATCTGTATATAAAAATATAATTATCAATTATCTACATCGTATAAAATACTTATGCTCAGATATAAATAGAAACAAAAATATTAGATTTATTCGAGATCAAGCAAAAATATATGGTTATCCAATTTTTATGATAAATTCAATTATCAACTCTTTTAAATAACATTTATTATATCATTTAATTATTAACACTGTATGTAATAAATTTTTGTTTTAATGTGCGATAACATATAACAATAGATATAATATTACAATTATAACATACATTAATACAATTATAACATATTAGGAAATTAAAAATTTGATTGAACATTATATACACTCTGTATAGTATGTGATTGTGCGTTGCCGATCACATATGTTTAGGGTGTCTTTGATGAGCAGTTTTCATACATTTATAATTTAACTTATACAATAACACATAAAATTATACATGGATAACATTGGTTATTATAACTCACAAACATATCTATTTGCAAAGTGTATAAATATATATAAAGTTTTTTATTTTTATCTATGAAATTAAATTTAATAAGTATTTTTAATTACTGCATAGCATAAATTTGATTGAAGCACAGTAGTAATAATAATTATTATTTAATTTGATATTAAATTAATCTCTGAAATCTAAAATATAATTAAGTGTAAGTATAAACAATACATTAATTATTTAATAACAAGTCTAAAATATATTTAAGTAGAAGTAACAATAAAAAATTAATAATTTAATTATAAGTTTATAATATATATCAGTGGTTTAACACAGCTGGCAGCATAGCACTTTGTTTTAAAATAATATCTCCTTTACAAAATATACTCTTGTTAAGAATATCTGAAATGCTGTGCAGGATGAATAAATTCTGTGTATATTTATTCATATTGTAGGATTTTATTTGAATTTAATGTAAAAACTACAAGGAAGTATTGTTTATTAAAATTTATATATTGATTAAATCTAATGAAGTGATTATGTTAATAATAATATGGATATGTAACTAAATATTAATTATTAATAATTATAATACCAACAGATGGCGACACTTTACGTTTTAGTTAGTTGATGATATTATAGATATTATTTTTAATTTAACTATAGAGGGAGCTATTGCTTGTATATTAATTTTACTTTCAGGAATTAAAATTAGATGGAGTAATTATATATTCACGGATATAATTTTGTTATAAGAGTATTATCAACAGAATAGTTTTGTGTGTTTTTGAATTATTTTGTGTTGGGGTCTCATTGATCGAGTTGTGTTAAAAAAAAAAAAAAAATGAGCTCTCAACTTGTCTTTCAAATCATTTCTCTCAACTCGACTCGAATGTCAACATGTTTGATACGTGCCATGTGGAATTGATCATTATGCAGAAGTTGCTATATTTTGAGGATTCTGGATCATTCTTGTGAGTAAAACATTTTTTCTACAATTTAAGGGTTCTAATTTCCAATATTATTTCAAAAATGATATCTGGTGGTAATTTAGTGTGGTGATTTATAAATATTTTAGGATAATCGTTGTAAGTGATATATTATATATTTCTTAATGGTTTTTTATTTACATTTTACATATTTCCAATTTTAAATTTTTCCAATTGTTGTCTGGTAATAATTCAGTATACTTGGCTGATTCTACTGTTCTTAGCATCATGCCAGTAGAATTATGAAATACTGAATTATTTTTAAAACACATGTGGGTGCAGCCAAGCTGACGAGTACATCCACATATGTTTTTTCATATCCAATTCTTGATTGGTTCTCTTGTGGTCCAGTTTTGACACTGAATAATGTTCATAATTAATTTATTAATCCATTTGTGTTTACTTAATAGCAACTCCAATTTATAATTTTTTCCCCTTTCTCTCTCTTTCTTTTTAAATGTTCTTCAGGTATGAGTAAATTTGGCTAATTACCATTGAAGCACATGCTATGGTAATTTTATGATTGCACAAGTTAATTATTAGCTATGTGGTATTCTGATTACACAATATCATTAATTATCTCTTTGTAGATTTTAGTAGAATGATATTAGAACTTGATATGTTTTTGAAATTCATAGATATTATAATTATATATGTATATATATATATATATATATATATATATATATCAGGGTTCGGACGTATCAGGGAATTTTCTATGAGTTTCAGCAGTATTTTCTTTATAGTAAAAGAAATCTAGGTTGAACTCGCGAAAATTTGCTTTTATTTAAGGAGAGATTTTCTGTAAGAAAATACTATGATCGAAGAATTTCCTGGTCACAAAATTCCAGGAGCCATACGGACCCCGAATATATATATATATATATATATATATATATATATATATCAAAAAGTTTCCGGAAAGGCATCTAATAAACTTATTTAGAACCAGACATTTTATTTATGTAAATTTTACTTTGGTTGTAAATTTTTAACTTCGCGTACTTAGTCAAATTTCTTGTTTAAAACATGTTTATTTAATCAACCGGGAATTTATGGTTTGTATCACTTGGTATGAAGCGAGCAGTAACGCATTGCAGTGATTGTAGTAATATGGACGCGAAACCAACAGAGAGCTGTTTTAGTGATGGAACAGTTTATCGTCGCAAAGCGCACAAGGCCCGTTAAATAGAAAACGCTTGAAATACTATTGTCATTTAAACGGTTATGGACGAAAACTCCGTTATGGCTATTGTCTTTTCAAAGATTTTTGTGGCGCGAATAACATAAGGTATATAGGTCGCGGCATTAACGATTATTGGCGCGAAAAGCAAAGTGTCCAGTAAATGTGATCGTCGTTTTAGTTTAAAAAGTCAAGTTTTTTTTATATTACACGGCTTCCAAGGTCTTTATCTATTAGCTTTAAAAATTAGAACGATCATCGCCGGGCGGCACTGCTAGTTGTTTCACAAAACTTCCATAATTGCTAAAAGGAAGAATATCGAATAAGAAAAACTGAAATAAAGCGTAAGCTTTGAATTTTGGTAAATTTATTTTATAAAATTAGTAATAACAAACTTTAATGTCATGCAACATCGTCCGTATCTTTTCCAAAAGCAAGTCTACATTTAATATTTTATCTTTGAATTTTTACGTAAATAGAAAAAAGATTTTTGATCATCAAATATATAAAGCATTGCCCAATTCCTTTTTTGCCTTTGAGCATAATATATTACAAAACAAAGAACATTAAAGGGAGTCTTTTGTAACAAAAGTATATTTCATGTTCCATACTTTTCAGGAAAAGAAGATTCTGTTCTTTTTGAGATGTAATTTAACAGAACAATAAAGTATTTCAATGCAGTTGAAAAAAAAAAAAAAACTCTAAGAATTCTTATTCAATAGCATTACATATTTAGATAGTTCCTTCAAAGATCGAATTACATTTATAATAAAAAAAATTAACAAATTATCTAGAAAATAAATACCAAAATTATTATGTCAATCGTAATGTGATATTTTATTATTATTATTATTATTCATATTAAGTACTTTTTACATGTAAACAGTTCCAGCTTATAAAATAAAATAGAAACAGTTATAAAAATCAAGCGCGCTAATGATGTTATTAAGGCATATAAACTTAAAATATTTTAATGTATAAATTAATGGCTAAGGATCGAAGTCATAATATGAAGTTATTATTTTAGAAGTTTGCATTATTAAATTTGCTTCTTTGAAATAGAAATGAAAAAAGATCTTAAAAGCCTTTCTCCGTCACATGCACATCTGCTTGAAATACTTCGCCTTTTTGATAAGCTGCCCAGGTCAGAGAACATCTACCTTAGTATGTTTGAACAAAGATAAAAATAGTTTCATTTATGGATACCCTGCGAAACCTTTGGCAACTAAGCGTGCTTTTCGTTTAATTCTTCTCTATTTTAATAATATTTCGTTTTATAAATCCATTTACAGAAAATTGTATGTTTACCTAAAGATAAATCAACACGTTCATACACATTATTATTTTAAACAGATTATTTATTCTTTCATAGCTTGAAACGATTTCTTTTAGTCAGTTGTTTGTAATTTTGAGAGATTGTTATTTTTTTCTGAATCTTTGTTTTTGGATTGACAGCCTTCAACTTTGTAGCAAAATTTGTCTGCTGAAGTTCCAATTGTTTTTCTGTTTGGAATTCTTCTTTGAGAATTATTTTCAGTATCATTCCCTGCTGCGATATCTTTTTATTTGTCATCAGTTAAGATTTCATCTACAATATTTTTATCAATCTGGAAATCTTCACAATCATTTTCTTGATTCTCTTCTGAAAAATTGGAAGCTATGAAATTTGATGTTGTTCCTGCCTCAAAAATTTCTTGAAAAATATTCTCACATTCATATCTTTAAAAACATTTACTGTTATGTTTGCTACGATTTTCTCCAACTTTAAATTTTGGAATATTTAGCTTCTCAACTTATAGCCAACAAATATTTCTTTGGCAGCTTTTTCATCAAATGTTTTTCTCTTCATTTTGTGAACATACATTTATACTCTGTGTCTGAAAACTGCATGGTAACTCAACACACTCTTCTGGAAATTCCGCAGTTCCTATGGTGTCTTTATATCTGATATTGTTGCTAATCTATTTTGTAGATAGGCTCATGTAGCTATCGCTTCTGACCATAAAATTGTTAGTAACTTTGTAAAATTGTTAGTAAATTTGTTGCACATTAACATAAGTGATCTTTTTTTTCTTTCCAAAACTCTATTTTTGGAAGGAGAATATGACGATTAGAAGCGTGAAAGTGATAATAATTATAAAGCAAAACTACTTGGAGGGATGAACCGAATTTTTATGAATTTTTTTGGCCTCCAAAAACAAATTTGTTGCATTAAATTTATGATTTAAAAATTGTTAAAAAAATTAAGACGACTTATTGAAATATATAATTTTTTTATGCAATACAACTAAAAATATTTATATTTGAATTCTGAATAAATAGAGATTGTAAATAATAATTAATAAACCACCGATCATATCAAAATTATGGTCTAATAGAGCTCTCTCCCCACCACCACCCAAAAATGACTTTGCTTCTTCCCCATTACCCCCCTCGCCTTCAACTTTGCTGTGACAATATAGTAAAAATATATATGCATTTATACTCTGTGTCTGAAAACTGTATGGTAACTCCACCCACTCTTCTGGAAATTCCACAGTTCATATGGTGTCTTTATATCTGATAATGTTGCTAATCTATTTTGTAGATAGGCTCATGTAGCTATCGCTTCTGACCTTAAAATTGTTAGTAACTTTGTAAAATTGTTGCACGTTACTATAAGTGATCGTTTTCTTTTTCTAAAACTCTATTTTGAGAAGGAGAATATGACGGCTTACATTGGTGATTTGTACAAAAGTTGTGAAGGTATTCTCTGAGATATTTCTAGGTACGCAATATTTTATTCTAAAATCTAAATATATTCGTTGTTTACACAATATTCTCCGTTAATTTATCAAATACATCAAATAAAATTGCTTTATTAATAAAATGAACTACCATAGCATAATAATGCGTATCACTTGCTTTTAATGAATGTATTCTATTTGAACAAGAACATACTATAGTAGATGATTTTATATGATTTCTATCCCCACAGCTTTTCAGGCTTGTTATACAAAAGAAGTAATAGCCCTGCGTGACATTTTCTGTAATAAAGACAATCAGACACAGCACATCATTTTGGTGTTTCCAACTACCGACTGTTTCAAAAAACTTAATTTTTTTACTGGCATTTACACATACGTGTACCGCGCCTTTGTTCCCATTAAAAACAAACTTCCTGAAAAAAAAAAAAAAAAAAAAAAAAAAAAAAAAAAAAAAACATTGTTTCCCTATTTTATCCATTTTTAACATAAAAAGTAAGTGTTCAAGTTTTGTTGTTATTTTTCTTCTGTTATCATCACCCTCTCTTCTAGAACCTGTTTTTCTGTAGTTAGGTTAATTAGTCTCCTTCTGCAAATCACCTGACGAAAACAGCCGATAATTATTCAATTGCTCTCGAAACTAATATTCGTATTCTCTAACGATTTAATGGAGAAAAAACGACTTTTTCTACAGATGTTTTACCTTCAGTTCATAATGTCATATGTGATACTGCAAAAATTGTTGAAAATAAAATTCTGATCAAGGTACTAAGTTTGTATTCAAATTCCAATTATAAAATACAGGCTACTAAAATTATATTAAAGTGTTATAAAATATCATTGAAAACTGAAAACAAAATAATAGAAATACAGACAATTATGTTTCATATTATATGTTTGTATTTTGTTAAATTTACATAAAACAAAATTATGTCTATTTTATTTATGTTAACGCTTTAACAATGTATATACTGGACTGCCACTATAGCAGTGTTTATTATATACACAGAAATATCACCATGCAATTTTGTTTTCCTTTTAAGATTCTTACTTTATTATTTTAATACTTGATGAAATCCAATCAGACTACTACAGAACTACGGAAATATTATTATTATTATTATTATTATTATTATTATTATTATTATTATTTATTTATTTATTTATAATTTTTTAAGTTCATATTTAAAATATTCATTAAAAAAAGTTTCGAATTTTTTTACTCATACATTCAAAATGGAATATCTGCAAATCCTTATTTCTTTATTCGAAAAAATACTGAGTTTCAAACTGTCTCAAACGGCATGAAAAAGTATTCATCTATTTTTTATTTACGTATTCATTTTAGAATCCCTTTTAGTTTAGATTTTTCTGCACTAAGATATTTCGAGACATCAATATATTTGTCTTTATTTACTAGAAAAAAATGTGACAATTCGTCATATGCTACACACCAATGTAAGAATGAAAGACATGAAACAAAAATGCAGAGTTTGTTATGGAAAGTTTATAATTTTTACTTACCCATCATACGTAGTAAGATAAGTAGGGTAAATATTGTAATCGTTTTAAAAATGGATTTTTTTTGACGGATTTACACGTTTTAGTTACTGGAGATTCCGAAAAACATATTTTTAGAAAAAAAATATGCCGTCCGTCTGTGTGTCTGTCTGTATGTATGTGTGTCTGTATGTAATAATGGCAAAAAACATATTGAATTTCAGTAACCTCGATTATCCGGAACTATTTTTTTTCGGACTCTCGAATTATTCGTTCTGATAAAAGGTATATAAAATTTTTCGAAATTGTTTATTTTAAGGAGTGCATATAAAATACAATAAAAAAAACATAATTTTTGCATAATGAATGAAGTCGATCGGATAATGAGTTGCCGAGATATTTGTAATGATATTTGCCACACTCTTCGATTTTTCATGACCCTGTATTTCATCCAAATTTCAATTCAAAAGATATGTTTTAATTGGAAATGAGACGCTTAATCGACGCAATAAACCGTTAGTTATTATGATCATCATTTTGTGAGTTTCTCTTACGCAATTCAGTAATAGAGCATTTAAAGTTTATGACGTCATCAAGCTACGAGTTTACTTGAATTGCAATGCATTATTTAAGTAGTTTACACATGTATTATTTTCATATTTTATATTATGCATATCCATGATGTGTAAGTATTACGGTGGCCCCCAACGACTAGTTTATAATATCTATAGAAAGTCATTATAAGTATCAAGGGATGCAGCAAATATCCTTTTCTGTCAGGTGTTTTAATATTTATGAATAATTGTCTTTACATATAGTTTGTTCTTAGCATTTCGCAATCTTATTCAACAGGTCATCTTATTCAAATGATCATCATCTTTAAAAAAACGATATTTCTATTAAATTATTTAATTCTATTTCTTAAATCTAGGAAAGAAATCAGAAGAGAATGCATTCCTTATTTGTATCTATGTGTTATGTATGCCATTGTGAATTGTTTGTGTGTGCATGTATGTATGTATGCACAGAATTTGCTAGCAGATTAATGTAATTATTTTCAAGTAAACACAATTCTTCTCAGTTTAAAAAGAAAAAAATATTTCATTTAAGGGAAATGACCATAAAATAATGAAATAAAATTTCACGAAAAATAAGATTAATTTTCCTTTAATAAACGAGCAAATTTATTATAGTATGTCCTGCTTAGCAATATTTCATTCTTGCTGAATTAATTTAATTTATAGATCTCCCAATGTAACAGATTTATATTTCATATTTCGTAGAACAAATCTCCACATGTATTTTATTTAACAGTGACATTTAAAAAAAATGCATATGTAGTCTGCTATAAATTATGGGAAGCTTTAAGTAAAGTTTAAAATAAAGTTATAATTTCATTAAAATCATTCCTTTACATGAATTGCTCACTTTTTATAAACATCGAGTTTAATCAAAATTTTAATGACTATCATTGTTGTCACGATAATCTCAAAAAGTTATCAGGTTAATCTGATTAACCATATTTAAGATTCACATAATTATTTGATGCAATATGTGTGCTTAGTTTAAGAAACATATATAATATTTTAATGTGTTGTAATGTCGATTATAATTGAATGAATGAAAATTTTAATTTTTTGCAAATTTTAAGTGCTAAACGTATTGTTAAGAATTAGTACGATATGTTTGCATTTTGATACATAAAAACCTGGTAAAAATAGTTTTATTATGCATATATATTAAAAAATAAAACAATTGCCACGTAATGTCTTACCTTTGTCGAATTATTTTTACATTTAATATTTCATATAAATGTACGATTTTATGTTTCTAATGATTGAATTTTATTCTTTTGGAACACAGAATTAAATTTTGCATAGCGGCATTTTGAAACTATTTTCTAATAAAACAGACTTAATCATTGTAAAATTTCAGAATGATTTATATATATTTTTTAAATTCAAATATTATTAATACATTAGTATTTACTTACTATAAAACAGAATTATTATTATTATTATTATTTTATTAAATAAAAATTAAAATTAAATAATTTTTGTCATAAGAATAATAAATCTAAAATGTATATATTCTCATAATTCAGCAGAATTGAAAAATATCTTTATATAGGGTTTCCCCAAAACTTTGATCTCGTCTTTTATTCCTTAAATATTGATGATCAACATATATTATCAATTACATAGTTACGTAAAAAAAGATACAGAATTTTATAAAATCTATTAAAATTCTCAGGGGATTAAATTTGAAGAAATACAAAATTTAAATTTTTAGACGGTCTTCAATTTTTTTATTTAAATTTTTATACGACTTTTTTGATAAAATGCTAAAATTTTGTACACGACCATGGGGAGTTTGTTTTGTGTTTCGGGAATCGTATAAAAATTTTAATTTAGTATTTCTTCAAATTGAATTCCCTGAAAATTTTAATCGATTTCATAAAAATTTTTACTCCCTTTTTACGCAACTTTGTAATAATATATGTCTATGATATATTGTCTATTGATATTGTCTATTGTTTATTGATGATTATCTATTCGTCATATATGTCTGTAATCAGTATTTAAGGCGGTATTAAAAAAAAAAAAATTCCACGCTCAATAACTCAAAATTTTGAGACACATTCCCAGACTCATTTTTAAAAGTAACAACAGGAAACTTGGCGGCGTGATTTATAAAGATATTTATAAGGTTTTTTATTTTTCGTTCAATTAATTAGAAATTGATTTACAGACAATTATTTTTAAAAAGTACGATCATTTATTTATTTTTTTTGTTTCAAGCGCTATCGCGTTGGGAATTTCTGTTCAAAATGTCCACTTTGACAGCATTTTTTGAAATATATTCTGCCTTTATGAAAAAATCGAGACAGTGGGGACATAATAAAGTTTCTGAATAAGAGAACCTGCCAATTGGATGCATTTTAGAGCAAAAAGGAATTTACAAATGTGTCTCAAAATAAGCAGTGTGGATTTGAATACACCCTTAAGGAATAGAAGCCGAGGTCAATGTGTTGGAGACACCCTGTATATCTTATAACATGAAATATAAGAATAGGTAAGCTACAAATTAATTTCAAGCTCATGATTAATTAATATTCAAATATTTTTTTACAGAAGATGACATTTCTTTTTGAAATAATAATACAATTTTAAGAATGAAAGCATCATTTCTCTAATTTCATAAACTTGCAGTAACATATCGCAGATTTTTTTGTTTGTTTGAAAGTAGAAATGTAAATCGATCCAGACTAAAACATATTTATTTTTGTATCTTTCTAATAATAATTTTAACATTTAAAAAGCATGAAAATGTTGCTTTTATTGATACATTTCTTATTAATATTTTTGAATCTTTCTATCTTTCTTATCTTTGTATACAAAAAAATCAAATTATTCTTCAAAGCATTTCATAAATAGTGTATGAGCTGATGTTTGCCATACGATGTGACACTTTTATATTTTAATTGAACAAGACTTTACAATTTATTAAAAAAAATCAGAGTTGCTTTTTGTGTATTTTGTATTTTATTTGTGATTTTTTTTTTGTTTAAAATATTAAGCATTAATACATGATTATTATCGGATAATATATTTTAATAAAGGAATAAGATATGCAAGTAAAATAATGCATATAATAATAAGTATATTTTAATATATTAAGATCAAATTATTATTAGTGCAAGTTACTTTTTGTATCATTTTATAATTTTTTCCTTACTGAAATTTAAGAAAGGAAATTTTAGAAACATGAATCTTGAAACTATACAGCGTTAAATAATTTATAGCTATTATTTTAAAATCATTTATAAACGACAACAAAATTATAGATAAAATGGTTAGATATATACGTTAAATTTTTTTTATAAAAGCATAAACTATACTTTTTATCATATTGAATATTAGTTCTGAACGAAAAATTAAGTTCTGCTTGTAGTTATCAAAAAGTAGCCGAGATCCAGCAATAGCATATTAACAGTAGAACTTCTTAAAAAAAGCTCCACCATTCAGCATTAAAACACAGTTATACAGACACTGAAAAGGTACTTTGTTGTAACAAAAATGTGAAAAGATTTTTCCACACTGACCGATGGAAATCATGTTGGGGAATAGGAAGATATATTTCCTGTTATATATGAAGCTCAGTGACTGCAGGAGACGTATCGTGTACAGTTCACAACTAAAGTCTGAGCTGCGACACCTCTTAGAAACAAGTGGGTAAGTGTGATCGAAGATCGCACAAAGGGTTTCGTTTAATATTCCTTTCAAAACACTTTATCATTTCTTTAATAAATTCAAATAAATATAATTTAGCAACAACAACAACAACAAAAAGTCATGTTTTTTATAAAGTAAAAATTTACCGGTCTATTTTTTCCGGTTTTTTTTTTTTTTTTTTTTTTGAAAATCTAAACCAGCCAGATAGCGGCGAAACCCGCTATTATATTCTGTAATAGTAATATCCGTCATACGGACTAAATGCGATATTTAAAAAATATATAATTTCAAAATTAAACATGTTGTACTTTGTACACCTTCAAAATGTTAAAATATGCGAATATTTCCATAATCGGCTTTTTATCATGATTCAATACATTCCTCAAACTCATATATTTACTATTCTCTATTATTCATATTGATACTTGCTTTGTATTATTCTCAAACATCTGAAAAATTCGTTAAACTTCTAATAGGACGTCAGATTTTCTTTTTAATTCTCTAATGACGTGATATTAATCTGCTTTGTGTACATCCACATACTCATAATCCTTGTATTATTGAGAAATCTTAGACATTTTCCGTTTTATTTACCACTATGACGTCAACAAATTTTATTTCATATTTATCTTTTTTTCAATTGGTGAAACTTTTTATTTCATTTTCATTTTTCACATAAAAATCGTCTGCTAGAAAATTAATTATTGTAGAAAGAATTTCATCGTGGATTTAAAATTTTTGGCATCTGCTATAACAAAAAATTTTTTAATTTAATAGAAAAGGGCTATTAGAATTTTGTTTTTTTTATCTCTATTTATTAAAATAATACGAATTTTTCAAATTTTAATATTTTCAGCTCTTCACAGCTGATATTCTGATTTATACACGAAGTTTCAACTCTGTAAGTTACATAGTTTTCGAGAATGGCTCTGTAACAGACAGATAACGGAGCGGGAGCAATAGGGTTTCGTGAGATGAACGAAACCCTAAAAAGAAAAGAAAAACCAATGCTCAACCGAAGCTTTACAACATAAATTCGATTTTCTCAGCGACCGTCAAACATACAAAGATATTAAAAAACCTATTTTAAGTTTTACCAAGAGGAAAAGAATAAAACAAAAACGAAGTTAATTCAGACAGTGGAAGTTTAGCAATAGGGTGTCGTGAGATGAACGAAACCCTAAAAAAAAACAGGAACTGGTATAGATTCTGCCATTTTTTCATGGCTATAAATTCCGGGAGAGGATTAACTCATTCACTTAGGTTGTAGAAAAGTGATGTCACCTTTAACTAAGCTCATTACCGGTTCCTAAAGAGGGAAGCATGATGTGGCACTGTCGATTTCACCAAGATGATATTCTAACCACAGCGGTCAACATGTACCCGAATCTTTTGCTTCGTAACTTGCAATTCTAGATCTAATTGTCCGTAGCCTTTTTAGGCACAAGGAACGGACAGCTAGATTACTATAAATTAAAAAAACCCCGCCGTGCAATCATAATAGTTCTTTTAATAATATTTTTTGCGAATTACAATTAGTCATTTAAAAATAAATATATTTATCTCAATATCCTTTAATTTTACCAAGAAATGTATATAAATGCAGCGAATATTAAGTTATTTGCTTAAAATGTTGTTTAATTCCTGAACGAATAAGCTTAAGATTATATAGCATTTAAATATGGCTGATAAATCCACTTTCAGTTCATTTGACATTGAAAGACTTATTCAATGCAACCAATTATTTGCTGTCTGAATGAATGCCATTCATCTCATTGTTTACATACTAAGGTGGAATATTCCTTTAATTTTAAATTAGGAGGTCAGTGACATTCATTTTCCATTGCGTATTTTAATGTTAATATTCTTCTAAATATTGCTCTTCAAATTTATAAGTAAGGAGGTATTCATTCACATTGTAAATAAAAAGAGTCATTCACAATGTAACTATAAAATGCATTATTAAATTTTGTAAAGTTGTTAGAATATTATGCTTTGCCAATCTTATATATATATATATATATATATATATATATACATACTAAATTTGTAAAGAAATTCGAAATAAAATATACACGTTCTTTTGCTTTACATTTTTACCTATTTTAAACGAAACACAATCTTTTAAAGTAATTTAAATAAAATAATTCCGAAAATGAACCTAATTGACTATAATTCTTTTTTCTACAGTACCAGAAAGAAAATTAACTTATTAGTTACAAAATAAATACATATATACTTAAAACCAGTTTTTTTATATTACTTTTTAAAGTGAGTATATTTTAAATAACAATTCCATAGTTTAAATTCAATAATGAAAATAACCGATGGATAAAGGTAGGAGATATTTTTGTATTATTGTATTTCGAAATCCATTATTCGCAATCAATTATTAATTATATATTATTATTATTAAATAAAATTATTTTTCCATGAGTTAAAATTTTATTTTTTTATGGAGAAAATACAATTTTAAAAAATAAGTCAGTTGCGGAAACCACTTTTTAGAGCGATAATATTTATGTGAGCAAATTTTCTACTAAATAATGTTTTTATTATATCCGAGTACGAAATATATATATTTTTTTTAATATCAGACAAAGATAATCTATAGATAAAATAATTTTTTTGAAAGATTATACATAAAATTTAAATATAAGAAACGTAATAAAACATGTATATCCACATGTACGAGGGTGGTTTGATAAGTTCTCGGCCTGACAGGGAAAACACAAGATTTTTGACATTATTTCAGATTATTTTTTAATGTACTCCTCTTGCAATTTAATACATTTAAGATGCACTCTTGTGTGCGAA
Organism: Maratus michaelseni; assembly: GCA_963931845.1. NCBI lineage: Eukaryota > Metazoa > Arthropoda > Arachnida > Araneae > Salticidae > Maratus > Maratus michaelseni. Next base: position 417,904,356 of record OZ007587.1, on the reverse strand, counting down.
TTCATCAATGCAGCACTGTACGAGGGTGGTTCGAAAAGTTCCCGGCAAGAAAAATAAAATACAAGATTTTTTGACAATATTGCATTTAATTTTTCAACTTGCAACACAATACATTTTAGAAGACTCTTGAGAAATATTTATTCTTTGGCGTTTTTGGTCGACATTCACCAAGCGCGGCACGAATCGAACGGAAAGCTTTTTCATACCCAAAATATCGTGTAAAATGAAGTGGACAGGCACTAGGGTGGAACGAAAATAATGGTTAATTATTTTTTTTTCTCAGTTAGAAATTTGCTATAGTCGGCAAAAGTTGCCTTTTGGGATTAGACTGAAGAATATAAATTTTGTTGCTGTACTAAAATATTTTCAGGTGCCGCAAAGAGCTTCAAAAATGAGTTTTCTATGAAAAAACGATAAAAATTGCCTTTTTTTAAAAAAAGTTCTTTTCTTGATTATTAACATAATATACATATATTCTGTAAACAGAATATTCAAAATATGATGCTTTTGCAGAAAACTTGCACATTCTATTAATTACGAATTTTTAGATGCCATTACAGAAAGAATGTTTTTGTAGAATTTAGAGATTTTCACCATATTAATTTTTATTAATTTTACAGTAACATATTCTTTCGGTACTACATTGAAATGAAAGAAATGCAATCTTTAATTATCGTATCTTAGTAACATAAATCACACTTATTTAGAAAAACTTTAAAAGAGTGAAACCTCTGATTGACGGACACCTATGGGACCAAAACAAATGGTCTGAAAAAATGAGGTGACTGCATTAGATTGGTTGTTAGTTATAACGAGAGGTTAATGTTCGCTGGGAAATTTTAATTTGGCCGTAAGAGAGGGGTGACCGTATATAAGGGTGTCCGTTAAAAGGGGTTTGACTTTATATTGTTTTTAAAGGCAAAACGCTATTTTTATGAAACATTAATTTTTCTCTAATATCCATAGTAATCACACATGGTCTGTCGAGATGTTTGCAATCTCAGCAAGTTCGCGTATCTTCAATCGTCAATCATTCAATACGGCATTGTGAATTTTTGAGACGATTTCGTCTGTAGCGGTTTTTGGGCGTTTTGAGCGTTCATCATCGTAAAATGATTTTTTTATCGTCGAATATAAAGGACAAGAATCCTTTAAGATAGACTGTAACTCTTTTTGAATGTTCGTTGGAGTTAAATATTTTTTAACAAAGTATTTTATGACAGCTCGAACTTGTTTACTTTACTTTATCGCCCACTCCCCCCCCCCTTCTGGTTCTGGACTTTCTAAGGATTAACGGAATATTGGATCATGTCTGACTTCATCAGACGGTTGGAGAATAAGCCACAACAAGAACTTTATCGCCCAGCAATAACCAATAACTCACGCGTCTGAAACTCGGCGACATATCCTCTAAAGATCATGCTTTACAATCAACATTGTCATTCTGTCATACTTGCACCATTTCTGTGTTAGACCGAGAACTTATAAAACAGGCCTCGTATATGTAAATAAAAAGTTATTGACTAAATGAGTAGAAAATATGTTTTAAACTAGTTGCTAAATTAATATGTAATATATTTTACTAGCATTATGTTAAATGTTTATGCTCCACAAAAAATCCCAATATGCAAGTTTTTAGCTAAAATAATTTGGATATAATATAAATTAAAATCCTATATTTAATTTTTTTAAGATCTGGTACGAAATGAAATGTAATAAAATTCACTTAAGAATTGAAAAATTTAGAAAAAAAGAAAAATTTACATAAAATTGAAAAATTGAAAACCTTAGTCATTTTCGATATACACATTAATTTACATATTTTTTTTTTAATTTACCCTTGAATCTTTTTTACAAGGATATTTTCTGGGAATCACAATATTTTTCTCTCTTTTATAACAGAAGATTTTGAGAGCTTGCCACATGCTTCCATACAGAAATGAATGAATTAGAGTATTGCAATAAATATGCTATGTTCTTTATATGTCTCTTTTTATATTTTTTCATTTATTTTACCGGACACGATTCTGGTAGCTTGTCACACAATACCACACAGGAATGATAGAATTACTGAGAGTCATGCAATACAATAAAATCATTTTTATATGTCTCTGTTTATCAAATCTTTTTGTTATTTTTTTTAAAGGAGAAAATTCTAACAGCATGTCCCACGTTACCATAGAAGAATGAATGAATGAAAGTCATGCAGTACAAATGCATCAATATTTATATGTCCCTGTTAATCTTTTTTCCCCTTTATTTTAAGGGATATGATTTTGTCAGCTTATCAAACGCTTTTATACAGGAATGAATCAATAAGAGTTATGAAATGCAAATGCAAAGTTCTTTAAAACCCGTTCCCTGCCGCACTAGATTTTTATTACAATTTGTGCTTCACACTAACATTTTATTAGAAATAATGATCAGAATATTGATAAAACTGAAAAAAGAAAAAAAAAATCTTCATTAGTTTAGGAATTACAAAACGTGCAAAAACCTACCATCAGCAAAAAACATAAACAAAATCTATGTAATCAAATATCGATGTAAAACAGAAAAACAAAAATATGACTCATTGTTAAGTTTTTTATAAAAAGAAAAGTCATGGGATATAAAATTTTAACTATTTATGAAATATTTCAAAGCACTTAGGAAGTATGCCCTTCTTGCATCATTTGGAAAGAGTGAAGGACATTCTTTTGTCACTTTCGTCGCAGATTTTATTAATATAAAATATTACTTGTTACAACTAAAATAATTTAATTAGTTAAAAGAAACCTACTTTTCAAGTAAAATATTCTTCATTATCCAAACATTTATTTTCATGCGGAAAAAAATTACCTGAAAAATAGTTCGTTTTCGCACCATCAGCAGGGAATGGGTTTTAATGTCTCTGTTTGACATTTTTTCGTTAGTAGAAAATACTCTAACAGCTTGTCTCACATGCTACCATACAAGAATGTGTAAATGAAAGCCAAGCAATTCAAATGCGTAAATTTGTATATGTCTCTGTTAACCTTTTGTCTCCCTTTATTTTAAAGGAGACAATTTTGTCAGTTTGTCAGACGCTATCGTACAGGAATGAATCAGAAATATTTATGCAATAAAATTCGGTGTTCTTTAATGTCTCTGTTGATAATTTCTTTATTTTACTAGAAAATACTCTAACAGCTTGTTACACACTGCCATACAGGAATTAAATAAATTATATTCATGCAATATAAATCCGATGTTTTTGTACGTCACTGTATATCATTTTATTTTCTGCCTGAAACTTTACTATGCCGTTTATTTGACACATTAAGAAAACTCTTTGTATTCTCATAGATTAAATTTTGAAACAAAATCATATTATAATTGAAATTTTTCATCAGATCTATTAAAGTACTTTAACTTAATGAATTCAAAAACCCCATTAATTTTATTCATCTAACGTATTTTTCATATATAGATGCAATTTAGAGTTCTATACATTTATATTTGAAGACACCAGAGGAAAACTTTTTTTGGTTTGGCTGAAAAAAGGAAAATAAAAGTTACGATTTTTTTTATATATATTTACTTGTTAACACAATACTTTTTGAAGACTTTTAGAAAAACAGATTTTTTTAAATAGCATTCCTTTCGTATATATATCAAGTTCCAAACTCTCTCAAAATACTTTAAGAGTTTCTCATATTTTTCTATGTAGTGTGTTATTTAGATATATTTCGTATACATGTGCATATTTCGGATATTTTGAGACATCATAATGTATTTAATTTTTTGTAACAAAAGCAATTATGAAAACATTTCGCAGACAACTCTGTCACAATGATAGAAGAGTGAGAATCATGACTGAAAAAGTGAAATGCATCATTATATTTACTGTTATATTCTTAAATTAGGGCATATTGTCCAACATTTCATAAACTGCACATAGAAGCAGAACGATATTGGGCAATTTTTTTTTATGTTGTCTATGTCGTGTCCAAAATTGGATATATATCCGATATAAATGGAGTATAATTTAATTAAAAATAGACAAATAATTAGGAGGTTGGAAATAATTTTTTTCTTAATGTTGGTACTTTTAGAATTTTCAAGAATTTTAACAGTAGTGGGAAGAAACATTTCGCATCTTCACTGCTTAGCAGTATATTGGCACTTCATTGTAAATATATTCAATATAAAGTGAATATTTCTATAAAACTAGCATTTAATTGCAAGTAATTTCAATGTAAAGCCGGTATTGTAGCAACATTGTTAATTCTGTGAATATATTTCTGATAAATGCAATATCAGACCCCATTATATGTAATACAACATATGAAATCAATATTACTTTTGTTCTAATGCACCTACAAAAGTTTACAACAAAAGTCAAATGATGTGTTAAGTATCTTTGACATTTCTACTAATAGTTTTTATTTTTAAACACGTATTCTTAATAAATTCGCTTTCAAAATTTTAATATATAGTGCATATATACTATATTTAAGTAACAGCTATGATTTTATATTTTAGGATCTTATTAGAAGTAAAAATATCATCTATTGATAGGTTTATCTTTATATTTTAAAACCTATTTACTGGGTTGTTCGTAAAATTCCTTCCGTTTGTGAAAACCAATTCGTACGAGAAAATTCTGCCCGTCAATTATTAGACATTAGATATCAGAATTAATGTCTGCTAATTAAAGGATGGGATTTTACGGCGCTAACCAATTTTCCCAAATGGAAAAAACTTTCCGAACAATCCAATAAATTATAAAGAAAATTAAAATTCAAAGCACCTTTTCTTTCTTTTATATAAAAATATGAAAGATTCACATGTAAGAGGATAGTATGAATTAATTAAAAAAGATAAAAGCTTTAAAGGTTGTTTATAAGATACTTCAGTCTAACAAATAAACACAGATACTCACAACAGTTTTCTTCGAATATTCTTCTTTCTTTATTCGAATAAATACAGTTTTCCAAACTGTCAGATAAACTTTATAAAAGCACTTATCTATTTTTGATATATACATTCAGTTTAAAATGCACTTTATTTTCCTTTTCCCGCCTGGGATATGCTCGAGACATCGCAACATTCTTCTTTATTTTTGAAGAAAAGATTCTGACAAATTCTCAAATACTGTCCTGCAATAATAAAAAAAAGTTTCATAATCATGACACAAAAAGAAGAAACTTCTTATGTTCTTTGTTTACCACGAGTTTAAAATCACCCATGAAAACGTACTGCGATATTTAATTGATTTAATAAACAGAATTCGTTTACATCCAATGTTTTAAATTTTTCGTTTAAAATCACGTTCAAAACCTCTCAACAAATTTCTTTATTTTTTATTAATAAAACATTTTAATTTATATTTGTTGTAATTTATATGTGTTATGTATTATATTTATATGTTTTACATGAAGCATTGTAGCAAATTTATTTCAGCAAGAGATTTTTATTTCAAAATGTTGTCTTTTGCGGTAGTAATAATGCTTAAAACATTAGACGCCGCTCTATATATGAACCTATTATTTTATAGAGTAGTTGTTTTTTCTTTATCGATAGGAAGTCTTTAAAGTATTCCTGGAAAAAAATTGAAACATTTGAAAATGAGGATTTAGAAGAAACAGCATGTTCTCAAAATGGGAGCAAATGGCTCCGAATGTGGGTAAACTTTTAAAAGTTTTTACTTATGCCTCTGTGCACTTATGTCAGTTATTTCTCACTTCTTTAGCTATAAAAGGGATAGTAATATCGTTTTGAAACTGATATGTTACGAATAATTCATATAAATTAGTCCAACAGCTACATTTACGAGTGTGAGTCCGAAAATAAGTTTCCGTTAGCGATTGTGGACAGAGGTGTGTATGAAAGGCAAAAAATATAATGAGACATTACACTGTAAAAAATGCGTAATGTTCCTGACGCTTATTGTGTAACATTCCTGGATTTTCTTGGGTTATTTCTGCTGATTCGAGAATACCGAGAAATCTGGTGTAACATCTTCCACTATGTTTTGTAACTTTTCGGAATACGAGAAAGTGGAATTTACTGATCAACTGTGAAACATTCCATATGTTTTATGTGTAACATTCCTTAGTTTTCTCAGGTATACCTTTGAACTTTTGTGTAAATTTTCGGAATTATTGTAAAAGAGTGATCGGTGATCTGTGTAAAGTTCCATATCTTTTGTGTGTAACTGACTTGTGTAAGCTTCCTGGAATTTCTTTGGTAAAATTCCTGAGAAAACCTGTGGCAGAAATGTGCCACAGGTTTTCTCAGAAACTTTAAACCAATTTTTTTACAGTGTAAATATAAGATGTAACTTTATTTTTCCACATAAGTACCAAGTATGTTCAGACATTTGTCATACTGCTTTATAAGCTTCAAAAAGCCCTCCAGTTAAAAATCTCTGAATACGGAAGAAGCGTTGAACGTCTTGTGTGACTTCAGCATTGCTTCTAAAGCGCCTTCTGCCGAGATTCTTCTTCAGCAGATAGCTCTATCGCAGTGCCTGCACAAAGCAGAGACGAGCCTCTCACTCTGGTCCCGGTAGATATGAAGAGAAACTGCGTTTTGAATTTGTGGTCAGAGGAGGAAGTGAGAGCGGTTGTCACCTATGAATCGGCACGTGGTTTGTCATAACTGCCTCGTGGAAGTCTATGGCTCAGTTGTGATGTCAAAACAAATGGTGCGGAGATCGTGCTGCCAATTCAGTGAGGAGCGTCAGCAAGTGTTGGAGAGACCGAGACCTGGACGGACGTGCACGGCCACTACAAACGAAAATGTCAGGATGGTGGATGACATGATTAAAGGCAACTGGGGTATCACCATTGATGAAGTAGCGGGAGAAGTTGGAATCGGACATGAACGATCTCACAAAGATCATCCACGGCATTCTTCGTTTCAGTACGAAAGTGTCAGGAACGTGTCAGCACGAGTCAACACCAGTCAGAACGAGTCAGCACGAGTCAGCACCAGTCAGCACCAGTCAAAACGAGTCAGCACGAGTCAGGAAAGTGTCAGCACGATGGTTGGCCTGACGACTGACCCCGTACCACATGGAACAACGCTTGGAAGTCAGCCTTGAAACATCTCGTGCGTTATCATCGTGATGGCAATGGATTTCTGTTTCAGATTGTGACGGTGGATGAAACGTGGGTCCACCATTTCACGCTCAAATAGAAGGCCGTGGAAAGATCTGTCATCACCTGTCCGAAAGAAGTTCGAAACAACTAAAGCCCTCCTCACAGTTTTATGCGACGCCCAAGGAATTTTGTTGCCGGACTTTTTGGAGATTGGAACCATCAAAGCTACGTGGTACTGTCGCACACTGTCGAAATTGAAGGACAGTTATAAACGTTATTTTAACTAAAAAATATAATTATTATTATATATTTTCTTTTGTTTTAAATATTTCTTTCGAATGCGGCCAAAAACCGTTTTTTGCTTTTTTTAATACTTTTATTATAAAGAAAATTCAAATTAAACTTTAAAAGAAGTACAGAAGTCATCACGTATATTCCAAATGCAAATAACTTGAATTTTTTAACAATATATATAGTAGTCACTTTAGAAACATATCTGGGATCAATGGCGCCTAATGAATTTTAATTGCATTAATCTCTGTATGAATAATCCTTCATAATTCCTCATTTCGGAATCAGTGAATGTTTCTAATTGAGCACAGTTTTTGAAAAACATGAAAGAATGTTTGAAAAAGATCATGTTACTTAAAACAGTCCATAAAGATTTTAAAAAAGAAAAATGTATATATCATTCAGATTTTATGTAATCAAAATTTCGCAATCATTTTTCTTTATCTGACACAAAAGCTAAATCACCAAATATTGTTTTAAATGCAGTCTTTAACATTGAAAATTTTTTGACGTATTACAAACATTACTTTCATGTTTAAATTATTATTATATTTATTTTAATACTATTTCTCAATCTTTTAATATATTTTAATATTATTTCACTTAAAGTTTATTTTCTATTTTAAATAAAATCCGTAAGAGTTTTTTCTTTTATTTTTCGCGGTGTTTGTATTTTTTTTTCTAAATGATATAACCGTTTAAAATATTTAACCAAAGATTCTATTATACACCATCTCCAAGATGAAAAACAATCAACCAACGGTAACATTTGCCACTAAAATAAGGTGAAAATACCAAATTTTATTATAAAATAATTATAGTTATGTCGGTATACGACTATTATACATACAAATGGACCAGGAAAGATGGCCTATACAATGCTGTAGACCTGAAAAAATCCACACAGAAGCTTTTCAAATCATTCCAGACATACAGAGAGACAATTTCAAGACTTCTTGTTTTATGATATATATGATAAAGTTTTTTGCAAATTTTATTTAATCATTATTTAAAAAAAAAAAAAAAAAAAAAAAAAAAAAAAACTTTCCTTTTTTTTCAAAATATTTTAACTTTACCAAGCAATGCATATAAATACTGTAAATATTAAGATGTTTATTTATAATATGATTTTACTATTGAATAAATAAGCTTAATTTTAGAATAATAACAATTATATGACCACTAAATCCACTTTCATCTGTTCATTTGCCTTTCAAAAACATATTAAATGCAACCGATTATATGCTTTCTGAATGAATGTCATTCACTTAATTGTTGATTTATTAATGTAGAATATTCCTTTCATTTTAAATTAAGAGGTCAGTGACATTCATTTTCCAATGCGTATTCTAATTATATTATTGTCGCAAAGATTGCTTCAAACTTATATGTATGGAGGCATTTATTCACAATATAAATAAAATGTATTATTCAAAAAGTAGCAATAAAAGTTACTATGAAACTTTGCAAAGATTTAAAAAAAATTTCCCTCGTCATTCATTTCTTAATATAAACATTCTGATTTTGTGAGGAAATTAGAAATAAAATATATCCATTGATTTGCGCTAGTTATTTTCCTATTATGACTGAACCAAAAACTTTTAAAAATAATTTAAAGGAAGGTTTTTCCAAAATAGAAACTAACTGAAAAATAATTATATTTTATGCAATACCTGAACAACACATTTTAATTTATTAACTAAATTATTAAATATTATTTTTTAAATAATATTTCCGTAAAATAAATTTAATAATTAAAATAACTAATTAAAAGAGGTAGGATATATTCTTTATTATTTTATTTTAATAATCAATGACATATTATTAATATAAACAAAGGATGCTTTACATGCGTTAAACTCTTATGTGTTTATAGACAAAACACAGTTTTAAAAAATTAGTCATGAACAGTATCAACAATTTCTCTTGATAATAATTCTATAATCACATTTTCCTCTAATTTATTTTTTAATTTGTCCTTATAAGAAATACTTAAAAAATCATCAGACAATGCTGATAACTAGATAAAATAGGTTCTTTTAGAAAAATGTACCGTCATTTCCTTTCTGACATTGAACTGCAATGCGTTGTAATCATGCTTGAAGTCATATAAATGTTTTTTCTACATATGATTGGTCTTTTTTTTCCCACTCAACGTCACACCCTACATAACTATTTTTCCGATTTTCCCCTACTAAACGTCGTTTCTGACTCACTCAGAATTGCACTGAGAATTCACTCAGAATTCACTCAGAATTGCACTGATGAGGGGATAATTATAGGCTGAAACGTTTACAGTATTTTTAATGTTTTTAGTGTATTTTTTGTAACTCTTATGTCTGATTAAATGTGATATTTTATTTAAGACTTTCTCTTTCTTTTATATTAAAAATATGAAACATTCACACTTAAAAAGTTTTATTTATTTAAAGAAAGGAATTAAAGGTTTTTAAAAGAATCTTATCTCGTGTAAAGTTATTCAGACACTGAAAACAGTTTTCTTAGAATATTCTTACTTATTTATTCGAATAAATACAGTATTCCAAACTGTCACATAACCTTTATAAAAGCACTCATCTATTTTTTATACATACATTCAGTTTAAAATGCACTTTATTTTCCTTTTCACGTCTGGGATACGTTCAAGACATCACAATATTTTTCTTTATTTTTAAAGAAAAGATTCTGACAACTTTTCAGATACTGCCCTACAGTAAAAAAGAATCATGACACAGAAGTGAGAAGTTTTGTATCGGTCTTTCTTTACGATGTTTTTAAAATCACCGAAAAAGAACTACTGCTATATTTAAATGACTTAATAATAAGTCTTCGATTTTCCTAATATTTTAAATTTTACAGATTAAAATCATATTGCAAATGTTTTCAACTTGAACCTTAGTTAGAATAAAGTTTTACTTCCTTTTTTTAACATAAATATTTTATAAATAATATAATAAAATCACTTGGTAACTTTAAATCAAAGTGTAATTATTGCTTATAGTGATAAAACCAAAACACAAAAGGTTTAAAAGTAAATTTAATATAGATGACATATGTTTCCTTCGCTCTAACGGCGGCATCTTCAGATGAAAATGATAAATAAAATATTCTCGCAAAATTTTTGAAAATGATAAACATAAATCACGAGATCACATGTCCAATGTAAGCAGGTGCTTAAATTGGTCCAAATGAAAACGCGTGAAAATCATTATTATTATTATTTTATTATTAAAAAGCAAATAAAAATAAAATATTAAATTTTCACGTTTTTTCAGTTTGATCAATTTAAGCACCTGCTTACATTGACATGTGATCTCGTGATTTATGTTTATCATTTTCAAAAATTTTGCGAGAATATTTTATTTATCAGTTTGATCTGAAGATGTCATCGTTTGAGCGAAGGAATCATATGTCATCTATATTAAAAGGTATTTTTAAACCTTTTGTGTTATGTTTTTATCACTTTAAGCAATAATTACACTTTAATAAATACTTTAAACTATGTGTTTTATATCATAATTTTCTATTGTTTAATGTAAAGCCACAAATAAAAATTGGGAATGAAAACAAAAAACGTTAAAGGAAATTATACTTTAAACCATCGTAATTTTGATCTTTTTATTTACTTATTTAAAAAAAATTATTACCTCACGAATACCGCATATCCCGACGTATATCGCGTACGTTTTATGCCAGGAATGTTATAGAAATTTACAGATGAGCATAATACGCCGGAAATGAAAATGAAAGATTAAAAAATAAATAAAAATATGAGCATAAAAATTGAGATTTCTAGATTAAAAATAATCCTATTTAATTACAAAAATTTATAAACGTATAAGCTTAATAAAGTTGACTATCGGATTACATGCAAATACTATAGTTATTATAGTTATTAATTCTTTATTGGATTTTTTTGCTACATATCTTATGAAAATGTCTTTGCAAAGAATAAGGTGGACGTAATAAGACAAATATACGACAAAAAATATATAACTTAAAATGCCGTATATTCCGGCGTATAACGCGTACTTTTTATGCCAGAAATGTTATAGAAATTTACAGATGAGAATTATACGCCGGAAATGAAAATGAAAGATTAAAAAATAAATAAAATGATGAGCATAACAATTTTTATTTGTAGAATAAAAACAATGCTATTTAATTACAAAAAATTATAAACAGTATAAGATTTAAAAAGTTGACTACCGGATTACATGAAAATACTATAGTTATTATGGTTATTAATTTTTTATTGGATTTTTTGCTACATATAACATGAAACATTCTTTGCAAAGAATAAGGTGGGCGTAATAAGACAAATATACGACAAAAAATATATAACTTAAAATGCCGTATATTCCGGCGTATAACGCGTACTTTTTATGCCAGAAATGTTATAGAAATTTACAGATGAGAATTATACGCCGGAAATGAAAATGAAAGATTAAAAAATAAATAAAATGATGAGCATAAAAATTTTTATTTGTAGAATAAAAACAATGCTATTTATTTACAAAAAATTATAAACAGTATAAGATTAAAAAAAAGTTGACTATCGTATTACATGAAAATACTATAGTTATTATGGTTATTAATTTTTTATTGGATTTTTTGCTACATATAACATGAAACATTCTTTGCAAAGAATAAGGTGGGCGTAATAAGACAAATATACGACAAAAAATATATACCTTAAAATGCTGTATATTCCGGCGTATACCTCGCACGTTTTATGCCAGAAATGTTATAGAAATTTACAGATGAGAATTATACGCCGGAAATAAAAAGCCAGAAATGAAAATGAAAGATTAAAAAATAAATAAAAATATGAGTATCAAAATTGAGATTTCTAGATTAAAAACAAAGCTATTTGTTTACAAAAAATTATAAACGGTATAAGCTTAATAAAGTTTACTATCAGATTACATGAAAATACTATGGTTATTATAACTATTAATTCTTTATTGGATTTTTTGCTACATATCTCATGAAACTTTTTTTGCAAATAATAATGTGGGCATTGTAAGACAATTATACGAAAAAAATATATAACTTAAAATGCCGTCTGACATTTTAAATACACTTTTTACGCCGGATTAAACAGTAAATTAAAAACATGGTCTACATTTAAAATGGATTATTTAGATCAAATTAATTTTAATTACAAAATTACAAAAGAAAAAAAAAGAAAGAAACTTTCAACAAGTTTTGGAAACACTATAGGTAATTATATAAAAATATCAAATAAAACCTTTGTGCAAGATTTTAAAAATTAGAAAACCAATACAAATAATACACAAAAAAGCAGCAAACAGCTGTTTCGAATCCACAAGCAAAATTCTTCTTCAGTGCGACGAAGAGCAAAGCACTGCGTGCTAGAAAAAGCAAGACTGGGATAAATATACATAAGATTAATAATTACAAATACAGTTGAACCTCACTAATTTGGACCCCTTTACCCCGACTTTTGGAACCCGGACTAAGTCTGTGCGAGTTTCGAATTTCCAAAACAGCATTTATTCGGTCATTCACATTCTATTTTGAAAATATATTTTCAATTCTAAAGCTATATAAAAATTGATGGATGCATCAACGTTGAAGCCAGTGACGTTAACAATTTGTTGGAAGTTGACAATGACGGAATGTTACGTCGCACTGACTGATGAAGAGATAATTGTCTGCTGCTCATCTAAAGAAACTGAAACTGATTGTACAGACGAAATCAGGACTGATGATGATAATTCTATTAATATGAGCCCTGCTGAGGCAGCGACAGAGCTAAATCAATTGGTGGTCTATTTTGAGCAAAAAACAGATACAGAACCGAATGATCTTCTTGTACTTAAACGGCTGCGTGAACGTGCCGCTCAGAAGCGATATTCAAAATTATAACAGCAGAAAATAAGGACCCTTTTTAATTCAGACTAGATGTTTCCAATTCTGTAAAACAATTTTTAGATTTGGAAATTTGCAACGATTTGTGAAATAACAAGTTGATTTTCTGTAAGTATGTTTTATTTTAATTTCTGTTTTACACGATCTCCCGTAACCCCGATTTTCGATAACCGGGACTGGCTTCGGTCCCAATTAATTCGAATTAAAGAGGTTTTGCTGTATTATGAAATAGTTTATTGGTACTATTATATTTAAACTTTTAATATACACAAATAAAACAACAAAAAAAGAACCTTTTTGATTATATTCACGGATAGAAATTATTTCATGCAATCTTCACTTACACAGAAGCGATATAAATTTCACAAAGGCAAATTTTCCAATTAAATGTTTGACAGAAAAGGACTCTACCATTAATTGTTGCATTTAAAAACCATTATTGATCTTAATATAATGTTTATATGCGCTACAGGAATAAAATTAATTGATGCACAAGTCTCTAAAAGTTGTGATAAAATGTAACCTTCTACTAAGTTACCGTGGATGAAAAGGTTAAATTAATTGAATTTGTCAAATATATTTTTTTCTCTTTTTGTAAGTTCTATTGCAAATAACTTGGAATCTTTTAAGCTTACAAAATCTTAATACTGTATCTGCGAGTAAGGTATACACTGTATGCAAACTAGAAATAGATATAGAAAAGATTTTCGTTACTTCATTGCAATATGACGATCCACACTTTTATTGAGTTTTATCGAAGATCTGTGGATTAATCATAAAAAAAACATTTTTAAGGTGTTAGGATTGCTATGCAAGGAGTGAATGTATCAGGTTTAAAAGGTGCTTACTAATTTTTAGCACTATTTACGTTTACCTATATTTCCTTTATTAAATAGCAATAGTTTCTGTCAATAAATAAAGCAAACATAAATAATAATTTATAAATACTGTTATTCAAATAATCACCGGCGGGAATCCTAAGGGATTCATTTTGCTTTAATTAATTATAATAAATGTTTAATTACATATTATTTTTATAGCATGTACTACATTTCTCAACATTTAGAAGTGGCAGAAAGAAATTATTTCAACAGAAAGATTTTAGAAATTGTTTCTAAAAACTGTAGATTTAAACAAATTTAAATGAGTTATTCGCTGTACACAATGAGATTAAATTCGATAAAAAGAAGAACCACCGTATTGAAAGGTCAGCTTACATGCCAAATTATTTACGAAATACATTTGTTCAATAGTGATAAAGTTTAAACAATAAAGTGTTTTCTGTTTTTTTTTTCATATATGTAAATAGGTGTTCATTTAATAGCTCCGATATACATTTATAATAATGTAATTAATGATTTTAGGGAAGAAGAATCCGTTTACTGCTTGTGGTTCCAATCTTCCACGTAGAAGACAAAACATATTATTATGTTGTGTTTATCTACCGTATATACTCGCGTATAAGTCGACCCCAAATTTGAGATGATAATAATCCAGAATGGTTCTCTACGCCTTAAATATTTTAGATTTAAATGAGATTAAATAAGTCGTAGAAAACCATTCTGAATTACTGGTATTAAACCTGTTTTCATCTCGAATTTGTGGATCGACTTATACGCGAGTATATACGGTATGTGATTCACTTAACAATTAAATCACAGGAGAGTGCATGATTGGACTAATGAATAAATTAGTCATTTTTTACATTAGCTTATATTAGCTAGTTGGTCTAGTTGTCAGAGGCTACTAGTCCAAAAGTCCTTGTTATGAATAGCGATTAAGATGAGTTCGTTTGATATGGGATGGGTTTTAATTTAAACAGAAGTACCATTTAATTTAGCTTTCTTATGAAAAAAAATACTCTAATGGCCTAAAACACTCAACACTTAAACATTGTAGCCCAGAGAATCACTATCTTCCACCCCCCACATGTGTGGCGGTGCGGATATGGGAATTAATTATATTTAATTCTTGCAGTTCTTGTTTGAATGTAAACACTAAGAAAGTAAAATCTGCTGTTAGTTTTATAATGGAAACGAAAATAGTTGTTTATGAAATTTTTCGCAAGAACGGAACATTAAACAGTATATTAAATTTTAAAATGAATTAGTATTAAATACATATTAATAAAATTGAAAACTATTAGATTATTTTCACTATTTTAACATTTCATATCTTTATTATGAATTTAATGTAATAAACATGGTGTCTAAATCTCAGAAAATTCCATACGAACCATCTGCCTTGTGCAAGTATACACTGTAAAAAAGGTGAATTTTTTCTTTATTTATCAAAAATGTTTACAACAAATAATATAACCTCTTGTCAGTTATTTTGTGAATATTTCATTTATATTGATGCACATAATTTGTTAAAAGGATTAGCAGTAGTTTTTACAGTCTATGAATTAGTCTTCTCAACTAGGGAGGAACACGAAATATCGGATTTTCTGATGCTATCTATTATCAAGTAAACATTTTCACCTTCTTATAATAATTTATACATGCACGAAAAACAAAATAATGTTAACTTTATGCTGTCACTTTAGAATGTTTGTCAGATGAAAATGCTAGTTGAACATAAAAATGTTTATTAAATTACACATAATTAACGTCTGCATTCATCGTTTTTTTAAACATATATAATTATTAAACAGACATACATACATTCAATACAATAATCCAACATGTTTGTTTAATAATTTGTTGTTACCATCTGACAAAACAATATTTCTTGTTAATATCGGGTTGCGAAAAGTGATTAAAACACTACACAAAATAATGTGTCACCTTTCCATAAATTACAAGCTTAAACAGATCTTTCGTTTCAGAAATGCATCTTTTAATGCTGGATGTATGCTGATTTATGTGATTTCTAATGATAAAAGAAACTTTTTGTTTGGGATCATGAGTAATTCGAAGAAGGTTATATTATATTTCGTAAACCTTCTTTATAGATCTAGAATTTTTTTTTACTTTGTATGCTAGCTTCCATGAAAGTAAAAATCTACCCTTTCATTCTGGTATTTATGCCTCGCACTTGCATGAATCAATTGTATTAATAATCTAACAAGAACGGAAAATCATGCGTCAAGCATAGATTATGTAACACTTTCCAACGCTTCCAAAATAACTTTACAAATCATTACCGTTTAATAAGCTGAAAGATAACATCGAAGTAAACAATTTGGAAACCGCATAACATATTTAAAAACGTAATTTCATGAATTTCCAACATATACAATATTCGGAAAATATCCGAATACTTTTATTCAGCCCTGTATATGATCTATAGATTTGTATATATACTACATAGGATGCTAAATTTTAGTTTAGTTAGGAAACACTTAGCACAGTTTAAAATTCTCCTTCTGGAGTTTTTGTCAATAAACGGAAATGTGTTCGCGAAATTTTGTGCTGCCCTGTATATGATCTACAGAAATTATACACACCAAGTAATTGACAGAAAGTGAGTTAAATTTAAAATCGCGTTCAGCAACTTAAAACGCACTTCCAGGAATTATTGTTAACAAACAGTAGAGAATTCTTTTATGTGTCCCTGTAAATGAACGATGACTGCTATGCACACAAAATTCTGTAGTAAGTCTCTTGTAATGCACCTTAGTGATATATATAAATTTTAATGCGTTTAAAATAGCGAAACATTATTTAATTAAAGAAACGATTTTTCTCCATAGACGTAATGTAACGGAATTCTTTTGACTGTCCCTGTAAAGTAACTATAAGTGCTATGCACACCCTATTCCATATTAAGCGTCTTGTAATGAAACCTTAGTGATATATATAAATTACAATATGTGTGAAATTGTGTAACATCATTAAAATAAACCGCAAATGATTTTTCCCCATAGACCGTAATGTAACAGAACTCTTTTGAGTGTCCCTGTAAAAAACTATAAAAGCTTTACACTTAAGTTGAAATAGAGAACATGCTATATATATCGACAATAACATATAAAAATTGCAGAGCAATCCGAGCATATTTACAGGAGTTAGAGCACGGACAGACGGCAGACGGCCAGACAAACCGAAGTCATAAATACTTTTCAAGTAGGTTGGAAAGTGTTAAAAAGTATTATAATTTTGCTCGGTGTTACAAAAAGGTTTATCTTTCCAAAAACTAAAAATATACACTTAGATAAAGAAATAGAAAAAAAAATTAATTAAAAATTTTTCAGCTTAATTTATTAGTCAATTAAAACTATGGTATATCTAATGAAGAAATGTTAATTATTCGGAAAAAATACTTTCCTCCTGTCAGAAAATATGCAAATAATAAAGAAATTAGATAACGCATATTGTAAACATTCTCCCTTTTTAGTAAGCAAAAATCTGTAACTTTATCAGCTCATGACTCGTTAGTGTATTTTTTTTTTCAAAAGTTTTAGGATTGCTTAGAATATTTATTTTAAATATATTAGCAATATACTAAATTATAAATCATATTTCAAGGAACGAATCTCTACTTATACTTTTAATCTTGTTATGCATTTTGTTTAACGATGACATTAATTTAAATCTTTCAGACGTTGTCCACAATAAATTAGATCAATTTTGAATTAAAATTTAAGTTAAAGTTTTAATTGCATTATGGGCGTTCCTTTATTTAATCTACTCAATTTCTATAAACATGGAGTCTGATAAGACTTTTCATGACTATCATCGTTCTCCCGATAATCTCTGAAAGACGTAATGAGGTTAATCTGATTAACTCAATTTAAGATTCAGATAAGAATTTGATCCGATCGCTGCAGTTAATTGAAATATATTTATCTTTGTAAAAGGATGGAGTTTGATTAGTGTAACAAAGATATAATAACATATGTTAATATGGTTGTAAATATTTTTAAATTAAATGAATAAAAATATAGATTTTCCTATTATATTAAACACTGCAAGCTCGAAATATATATTTTTTAAATTATGAATTCTCTGAATTATCTTTATGCAAATGCGTATACAATTAATCATAAAATATGAGATCAATATAATCTTTAATAGCGAAACGATATTTTATATTTAAAAATTGTATTTTCAAAATTAATTTCTTAGCATTCATTTAATTAGTTGTATACGTTTCCGGAGAATTCTAAGTATTATAATAACACTACTTTACAGTACATCTGTTACCGAAAAATTTTTAGCTGTTGCTGATTACATATGATATGCTATTTTCAAAAATATAATTAGAATATTTTAACCAGCTCTAGTTTCTGAGTTTCAGCTATGTAGGTATTAAACAGAAGAAAAAAACATGTATTTACTAAGAAAGACTTTACTTAAAAAAAAATTAATCATTGAGTTCTAAAAAACTTCGTTTTAAAGTTCTTCTCCGATGTGTAGACTTTGGAAAATGACGTATCAGAGACCAACAATAGTCAGACATCATATTCGTATCCCAGAAACCCTGATAGCGCTCTTCCATGACGCGTAAGTCCTGATGCATACGCTCTCCCTGCTCTTCTCTCATATCTCCTACATTTTCCGGAAACCTGTCCAGGTGAATATGGAGGAAGTGGAGTTTTATGCTCATATTGCACCCCGAATTTTTTAATTGTAACAGAAGGTCTTCTACAAGTTCAATATAATTTTAAGATTTTTTATTTCCGAGAAAATTCTGCATCACAGAGACGAAAACTGTCCAAGCCTTTAGTTCTAACTCAGTTATAGAATTTCTAAATTGAGTATCTTTCGTAATTTGTTTAATTTGGGGGCCATCAAAAATAAAGGCTTTAATCTTTTCCATAGTGAGCTGAGGAAATTTTTGGCAAATGTAAGAAAAACAGTTCCCGTCTTTATCTAGTGATTTTAAAAACTGTTTCATGATGCCCAGTTTTATATGTAATGGTGGAAGGATAATTTTGTCACGAGCTTCTAATGAAATGTGGACTATATTGTGCTTTCCAGGCTCCCTATTTTCTCTCAAGGGCCAGTTTTTTTCTTACCCAATGCTCTTGTTTAGCTCTACTGTCCCAAAGACATATAAAACAAGGAAACTTGGTGTAACCACTTTGTTGACCGAGAAAATGTTGACCATTTTTAAATCGACACAAATTTGCCACTTATGGCCATTGTATTTTATTTTGTTCAAGACTAGCGAAATGTTACAATATTCTTTCTTTAACTTTGTACTTTGGGCAATAGGTACCCCAGTGTATTTATTTCCATTATGTAATAGAATACATTTTAGGCTACGTTTTGAGATGTCAATGAATAAACGCCAGTCGTTTGGTTCGTATTGTTTCAAGCCTATTTTTATCAACAAGTTTTTGATATCTGAACAGTTTTCTTCTGAAAAATAACGCCATAAATCTGTATCTCTTACACGATAAAAACTTATTTTAGTATCTGAGGAAAGCAATTTTTTTTCTTTTAGTTTTGATGCTAACAATTCTGAAGCTTGTTTAGAAAGATTTAAATCTCTTACAAGATCATCTAACTCATTTTGGGAAAATCATTTTGGCTCATTTGACATACCTTCAAAATCAGCATCATTTTGTGATGAGCTTGATCCTTCAATGTCTTGTTCTAATGGTTCAGATATATTTTTAGGCTCTGAAGAGTCAGGTGAACGCTGCACTGGACGTTGAACACAACTAGTACTTGGGTACTGCCATTTAGCTCGATTTTTAGTGTTTAAACCGTTTACGTTCACGCTACAAAAATAACAGTCTTCGAGAGGATTTCGTGGTTCTCGCCAAATAGTCGGTGTTCCAAATTTAAAGGCACTTCTTTTACCACTTTTCCATAATCTTAAATATTCCACACATGATTTACAAACACAATTGGGAGCCCAATACTTCTCATTTTTATCCAAGAGTGTCCCAAAATACTCAAAATAGGTATTTTTCACCAACTCTGATGTAACTTTTCTACAATTGTTAAACACATATTCTCCGCATATAGCAAAAATGATCTAGATTGTTTAAACAACGTCTCCTTGAACTACTCATGACGCAAAAACTTGAGAAACTAATCTTAAGGGGACAGATCACCTTTAAAATGGTCAAAAATTCAATTTCAAGGTTTTGATGTCATTAAATAGTGCATTTTATTCTGAGTAGAAGGGTACCAATGTTTTTCAGAGGCGATAATTATTGACGAAGATATAAAGTAAAACGCAATCGTCATTCTTTGTTTTTGAATGGAGAGTGAAAACTTTAAAGGCATTTAATTCACAACAATGGTTTTCAAACTTGCGCGCATGATTTCTCCAAAAATAATTTAGATAGAACCTCAATTTTTTTCAAACTTATTAATGTTGTAACAATGAACAAAATGAACTAGAATCTTTTAATTTGGTCAATAAATTAAAAAATAATTAACTGTAATTCATCGAAAAGCGCATTCAAAATGCGTTTTTAATTTAATTACAGTTCATTATTTTTTAATTTATTGATCAAATTAAAAGATTCTAGTTCATTTTGTTCATTGTTGCAACATTAATAAGTTTGAAAAATTTTGATGTTCTATCTAAATTATTTTTGGAGAAATCGTGCACGCAATTTGAAAATCATTGTTGTGAATTAAATGGATTTAAAGTTTTTACTCCCCATTCAAAAACAAAGAATGACGATTGCATTTTACTTTATATCTTCGTCAATAATTATTGCCTCTGAAAAACATTGGTACCTTTCTACTCAGAATAAAATTCACTATTTACTGACATCAAAACCTTGAAATTGAATTTTCGACCATTTTAAAGGTGATCTGTCCCCTTAACACAGTAAAATACGCCTGTTATCGATTAATATATATGCTTAAATGATAAAAATAAAAAACAAAGTAACTCGAGCTGCTCAAAAAATTTTCCGGTTAGATTTGACAAAAACAAGTTATAAGTGAACATTATCAACCACAGAATTCGCAGCAACAGACAAAAAGTTTAATTTTGTAAACTAGTGTAATGAATGTAAAAATTATTACAAAATCGTCCAAATCTAAGCACAATTTTGGTGGTTTCAAATATCCTACCCTGATTTCGGTAATGTAAACAAAGTATTTTCTTACACCAATTTTCTTAACAAAGAGCCTTGCATTATCCTTTTAGTTTTGTTATACAGATCTTGAAAGAAATGAATATCATTTTAAAAATCAATAAAAATACATTCAACTTTTAAAGTATTAAAAATTTGTTATCTTAAAAAACGGACACTGTAGACAAATTTTTACATCGTATATAAGGCGTTAGCATCTAATTTCAGTTGCTCCTATATTGAAGTAGAAATAATAATTGTTAGTTTATTTCCAAATATATGGATAAATTTGTATATTGTTTAATATTTTAAATTATTTTATTTACAATGTGTATTTTTTCTCTTCTTATTCAACCCCGTTTCTGAAAGAGAAAATCATGATAAAGGTGTATGTTGGTAACAAAATATTTTTTTCATACAAAATATTCAAAAATGGTGAAAAAGAAGAAATATTTTAATGTTATTATTATTCATGTTATAATTACTCCATTATTACTATTATCAAATTATGAGAAACTTTACAAATCTATGATGGATTTAATTTTTTATACACATTTGTCAAATATGTGCTAGACAGCTTCTAAATGAGAAAAAAAAAACGAAATCTAATTCAAAAATACATCGCATGCATTTTACATTTATTTAACGTAAAATTCGTTAGTTCATTTTTACAATGAATAAAATTTTAAAAACATATTATCATATTTATAAAAAAATAATGCGAATTAAAAACAGTTCAATAAATATCCTGTAACAGATTGTGTATAATGTTAAATATAGTAGTCGATCCCATAATATATAATATGCATTGTCAAATTGCATTAGCTTATTTAGAATACTTAAATATTTACATAAACTTGAAAACATATTCATTGTATCTGCTATCGTAAATAGTTTATTTTGTAAAATATAATATACAGCTTGAAAGAAAATTACTTAGAAATAATCTCAATTAACAAAATAAATACAATAATTTTTCTAAAGTTTTGAGTTAAAATTCTTTTTATATTTCCGAAATTTTCTATGAGTAATAAAGTATTATCTAGAAGGATTTTAAAGCGATCATTAATTTTCAATGTGCCAATTAAGAGTAAGCTGGCAATAATCTGGTTAGCCTCTTAAAAGCCTTTAATTAAAGTGCTTTGACGCATTTTTCATTTGCAAGTGATCATTCACTAAAAACACTAACAGAAAAGTTCTATCTTTAAAGAAAAGATTAGAAAGAGATTGTGATCTACTTAGCTGGTCAATAGTAAAAGACGAGGTATCGTACTAATTTGTGGATTCTTTTAAGAAATTAAATATTTAGAAATTCGATTTACATTTTAACCATCCAGCTTTATTTACTTATTTATTATATGAAATGTAGCACAATTTGTTTTGAATAATAGGTCTGAATGATGTGTGTTAATTGTAATTTACATTGTATGCAACGTATTGCAGGAGATTTACTGAATGTATTTAAATTTTTTCGTTAATGTTTATGTAATCTAAATATAACGTAGGGTACAACACACTGGAAAAAAATATTTCTAATATTTTGTTACAAAATATCAGTTTTGAAACTTTGCTTGATAATTAATTTTCTGGAAAGGATATCACCTGATATTGTTATTATCGTTGTCTTTATACCAATTCCTGTTAGTTCGTAATGTAAATATCAAATGTAATGTAGTGAAACGTGTAGTGCAATATCAGATTAAATATGTGTAGTAAATCTTCGGTACTCATTCATAAAAATTCAGAATTACGACAAATTGATTGCTGACTATCGTAAAAAGGGTTTGGAAGGTAAACTAATTTTCACTATATTTTGAATATATTTTCTTTGAAACTTATTTTGTTACTTTGAATTTAATGTACGATGTATCAAGATCAATTTAAATCTCTAATCGAAGTTATGAATAAAAACACACAATTGCTAATTATGCAGTTATTATTAAAAGAAAAACCAAATTAAAAAAATAATAATAATGCGGATTCGTGAAATATTCCTGTTATTAACATTTTGCATATTTTACTTTTTGAAAGTATTGAACCTTTTGAAAGTATTATCGTCAAAGTTTCGAAAATGTCTTACGAATGAAAAGTATTTTTGAATATAAGCTTAAAAGCGCACAAATGTTACTTAGTCCAATAGAAAGATCAAACTGATTTACTTTATCTGTTTAAATATGCCAAAAGCAACTACTGAATTGGAATTAATGTTTTAGAAAACAATTTAGCACCTAAGAATAATTCTCTGTATTCGCAACATTTCTTTTTAACAAGTTATCAAAAACAGGATAGTTCTGTGTTTGAATGTGTGACAGATTTACGGTGTGATATAACCGACAGCGAAATTAGTGTCGCTTGTGAATGTAATAAAAATATATCGGTAGCTGATATTTTCATTAGAGTAGGATTTCATAAATAAAAATTTATAATTTATTGTAAGTATAAGAAAGTAGCATTTCATAATTAAACTTTCCTAATTTCATAATTAAACTCAAAGTACGTGATGGAGCTAAACCCAATATAACACCCTGTGATGGATTGGGGTCCATAAGCATATTTCATTCTGATAGGATTAAAATAATATCAGAATAAAATGGAGTAAACATTCTTGATTGTCAACTATTGTAAGAGGATTATCCGGGAGAAAAGATATTCTTTGTTCATTTCAAATAAAAATGAGAGACTTTCAGGTTTTGTGTGGCCTTGCTAAAGGTGTGTGAATTTTGTCTGTAAGAAGATTATCTGAAGGGGTTTAAAATGTGGCAGGAAGGTACTTATATAAATGGTATGACTATAGAAAGGTATTTCAAAGAACCCTGGATACCAAGGGGTAGGAGGATGGACGAAGTGTGTGTCAATCAAGGGGGATCAGTGGATTATGCACAGGGGAAGATGAGAGAGTTTTTCGCCATTGAAGAGACAGTCTGGTGTTTGAGTTCTGGAGAGTCGGCCCTTGTTTTTTGGGGTTCCTGAATTGTACAAAAATGTCTTGTAAATACCTTCTAAATTTTCACTATCATGTCATTTTACAACTGTTGTTTTGAAATAAAACTTTTGCGTTTAATACGATAGAATATGTTTAATTATATGTATGCGACCACGAAACCACAACCCGAAAGAAATGTACCAAATGCTTTATTAGAAGATGTTGAAAAGTAACTAGAAGTTCTGGAAGCAGGTGGAATAGTTTCGAAATTCATTATTGATTGAGGATCACCATTAGTTGTCATGCTGATCCGTTAGCTGAAGGTGATGGAACAGTTCGACTCTGCGTAGATTATAAAGCTGGAATCAACGATCAACGTATGAAATTGAGATAGCAGAAAAAGAAAATCGACGATGTATTAAATAGGCGGGGAGAATCAAAATATTTCTGAAGATTAGACTTAATCCAGACATATCTCCATCTACAAAATGATGAAGAAAGCAGTATTATACAAATTCATTCGACATACCGAGGGACATGCAAAATGAACAGGCTGATTTTTGGAATTAAAACTGCCCCAGCTGAGTCTAACCGTCTAATTGGTCAAATTGTGAAACGTCTATCAAAAACTATAGCTTATTTCAGTGACATTGCTGTACATGGTAAAATTAAAGATGAATGTTTAAAAAATACCTTAGCTTTGATAGAAAAGGCTACGTCGGTATGATTTACACTTTAACATCTAGAAATGTACATTTCTTTCAAACAAGAATCGAATATTTACGCCCTGTTTCAGAAAATAATAAGATTTCACGATCAACCTCAAAAATTGAACGTATGCGACAACCAAAGTTTGTTCAAGAGCTGCGCCAATTTTTAGGAATGATTGTGGTTACTTACTATTCCCGATTCATACCAAATTTTTCTACCATCACTTATCCGTTATGCAATCTTCTCTATAGAAGTCGGAAATTTTGCTGGTTTATGGAATGTGAGAAAACCTTCATTCATCTTACGAAATAAATATCTAGTGACGGTGTATTAGTAACATTCAATTTATAATTCCCTGTTACGCTGGCGATAGATTTTAGTCCGGTTGGAATTATATCTGTATTATCACACATCATCAGTGATGCTGAGAAGCCAATTGCTTTTGCTTTTCGTTCTTAATGCAGGCTGAAAGAAATTACTCTTAACTTTATCGAGAAGCCTTGCAATTATCTTTGTAGTGTCTGACTTTTTCAGTTACCTTCATGGCCAACGCTTTGTTCTCATAACTTATAACCAGCCCTTTTCAAGAATATTCCTCCGAAAAACAAGTATTCCGAAATTAATATCTGCTCGACTTCTGAAAGAAATGGAGTACTGAAAAGAAGAAGTGCTTTTTCGGCTACCATCACTTGTCCTTTATGCAATCTTCTCTGTAAAAATCGCAAATTTTCATGGACTAAGGAATGTGAGAAAGCATTCATTCAGCTTAAGAAATAAATGTCTAGTGACAGAGTATTAATGCCTTTCAATCCACAACTACCTGTTACGCTGGCGACAGATTCTAGTCCGGTTGAACTTACAGGTGTATTATCGAACATCATAAGTGATGTAGAGAAGCCAATTGCTTTTATTTCCCGTTCATTAAAAGAGGCTGGATGAAATTACTCTCAACTTTATCGTGAAGCATTTTTAATCCTGTTTGGAGTCTCTCACTTTTTCAATTACCTTCATGGCCAACTCTTTGCTCTCATAACTGATAACCAGACATTTTCAAGAATATTCCATCGAAAAACAAGTCTTCCGAAATTAATATCTGCTCGACGTCTGAAAGAAATGGAGTACTCAAAAGAATTGGAGTACTTTTCCGGCTACGGACGATCATTGCTGAAATCTGCTTTTCAAATGCGTTATGCGTTTTCTAAAATGTTTACATAGGTATCGTATTTACGTTATTAAGCAGCGGACAGTTTTAAAAATATTCTGGAGGTGTTGGTAAGTGTTTTAAAATGTATGCTTTGCGCATAATTTTTCTGTACTGTTCAATTTGTCTTTCAACATTTTTATTTATTACTTTCGCTAAACTACGGACGATCATTGCTGAAATCTGCTTTTCAAATGCATTATGCGTTTTCTAAAATGTTTACATAGGTATCTTATTTACGTTATTAAGCAGCGAATAGTTTTATAAATATTCTGGAGGTGTTGGTAAGTGTTTTATAATATATGCTTTGCGCATGATTTTTCTGTTTTTTTCAATTTGTCTTTCAACATTTTTTTATTTCTTTAACTGATTTTTATTTTATGTAATAAACGACTTATTTTTTACAACAAACAGGTTATCTCTACGCTCCAAAAAAGCTTATAAAATGTTTACTTTTTTTCGTTATTTTTTATTTATACATCTATACACCTTTTTTATTTTTATTTAATTCATACGCTAAACAGGAATAATTCTTGCAGTTTTTTGCATATTTTATTTTTCTCGTACAAAAAAACAGGAAATCTCAAGAAAATAAACATTTTTCTATCATATATAAAAATACTTTTACATAAACGTATGCATCTTTAGAAGTGATTATATAATTTTTAGAAGTATACTTATTTATATTTTCTTATTTGTTATTTCACGTGTAGTATTTTTTTTTTTATGATTATTTTTTCATTCTAAATGTATTATCTATTTACAATAAGGATTTTTTTTTTCATTTTTTCTTTCAATTTTTTTTTCTTCATCTGAAAGTTTGTACTTTACGTAATAAACGGCCAATTTCTTTTTACTTACAAGTATTCTTTTAGCTCTAAAAGGTTATGAAATATTTACTTTTTTTCTTCTCTTATTGTTTCTATATATTTTTCATATAAACATATGTATAGAAATTTTCACTTTTGATTTAAGCCGTTTAAAGAAGAAATCTTGAAAGAAACAACGATTTGAGGAAAAAGTATATATCTATAAATTCTGTAATTATAGAAAAGAAAACAATTCAAAATTCATTCTCCCAATAACATCCTTAACCATGTACATGCTAGTCCTGTCCAGGAAAAGAAAAACTACTACATTAAGATCTTGCGTATCATGGCGATAACTTTGTTGGTATTTGATAATTTCACAGCATTTAAAAAATATTGTTTATGTATCCCTGGCACCTCGTTTTCAGGGAGTTTAATTTGAAATTTGATTTTCGAACAAAGACGATATTTTTAAAACTGAGCAAAAAATACTCAAATCTGAGTATGTCGCATAGACAAAATGGCTCCGAATCAAAATTACTCAAGTTTGAAACATGTATATACTCATTTCTGAAAACATGCACACACTCAAGAATTAAACATCAGGTGTTCATATTTGATTATGTCAATGTTTCAAAAATGAGTATGAATTGACTTCTATGTGCTCATTTTTGAGTATGTACATGTTTCAAAAATGAGTATGAACTGACTTGTATGTGCTCAGTTTTGAGTATGTCTAAGTTTCAATATTCTGAGTATTTCTGGAATTTCAGAATTAAAAACATTGGGTTGTCATATTTGAAACAAAAATATTCATTACAAAATGAAAACATCGATTTACTCAGATTTGAAAGCGTCATTTTTCTCACTGCAGTATGGGAAATGTGTCAATTTTGCCATTTCCAATTACTTTCACCATTTTCTTTTAAAATATAAACAAACACATACATTTAAAAATAATTATATTTAAAATCTAAGTTCTATCTTTTTCAGGTGCGTTCGTCATTATATAAATACGTGTAGCACCTATCATCCGTCCGTCCGTCCGTCTGTTCATCTGTCCGCATATACCGGCTCAAAAATTACTCAACAAATACCGGCCATTTCTTTTTAGGTGCGTTCGTAATTATATAAAAACGTAGCACCTATAGTCCTCATCTGATCCGTCCGTCCGTCTGTCCACATATAATAGCGCAACTAAACTACCCAACCAAATAGTTTGATATTTAAGATATATTATTTTTGCAGAATTTTGTCGAGACATTCCAAATTTTATGATAATCGAACCAAAACTTTAGAAGATATTAACAAAAATATTTATTAAGAACTTTGAATAATAATAATAAAGAAATTGTGCTTTCTTGTTATAGGAGCTTCAGAGGTTTAATCGTCAAGTGACCGATGTGCTTATTTTATTACAGACACTAGCAAAACCAGCGGCTTTGCTCGCGTAATTAATGAAAAATACCTAGTGGTATTCGTGGGCCCATTTTCATTATGGGAAATTTTACTGCCACAGATAGTTAAAAAGTTACTAATTAAGCCCCATTTTGAGTAAACTTCATTCACAGCACTAGGCGAACATGCGACTTAAATGAATGAGAAGAGCTAAAATTAATTCCAAATAAAGGGTAATTTAGAATATATTTGATAAGTTTTTCGCTCCTTTCATTTTTCATTTAGAAATTTTTAGAAACAGTTGTAATCGAGTATTTACATCTTAAAAGTAAGCATCATGCCAAATTCAAATCTTCTACTTAAGAAAATTTCTGTAATAACTATATCACAGAAATTGCAATTTTATAACTTTTTTATTCCTGGACGCATTAAAATTTCTAAAATTTTAATTTCTATATTTCTGAATTTTTGTCTCTAACGTAACAACCATGTAAAATTACAAGATTCTATCACTAACAATTTCAGACAAATCATAGTTTAGAAGATTTTCAGAACTTTTACAGCTCATTTCACTTTTTTAAATTTCGATTAGAATCCGTTCTTAACGAGCACTGAAATCTTAAAATTAGCCACCATGCCAAATTTCAAGTATTTAGACCAGAAGCATCACTAAAATCGCAAGTTTTCTTTTGCTTCTACACCTTTTTAAATTTTGAATTTCATAAAAACTATTCTGTGGGATCATTTACGTCTAAAAAATAACAGGCATGTCAAATTTCAAATTTCTATTCCTAACAATTTAGAATAAACCATAATTTATAACGTTTTTTGCCCTTTTTACACTTTTAAATTTCGAATTTTTAATAAACTGTTTATATCGAGCGTCGGCATCTTAAAAGTTACCATTAAACTAAATTTCAAGTTTCTAACCAGAATAAATCCGATAAAATCATAACGTTGAACATTTTAAAAACGTTTTCTGCTCATTTCAACCGGTTAAATTTCAAATATGAATTCTTCAAATATAATATTTTAAACTGGTCTTAGCGAACATTTGCATTTTAAAATTGCACTCTGCCAAATAAGAAGCTTCTATAGCTATGACACATAAATTGCAATTTTAGAACTTTTTTTTTGCTCCAGCCCTTTTATATTTCGCATTGTTAGTAAACTGTTCTGTATTTACATGAGTAAACGCCATGCGAAATTTCAAATTTCAAATCTTCACATTTCCAAATAAATCGTAATTCAGAACGTCCTTAGAACGCTTTTCGCGCTTTCACACTTTTAAATTTCAATTTTTTTAAACACTCTACTGTGCGACCAGTTACGTCTTAAAAGCAACAGCCATGTCACACTTCAAGTTTCTACCCTTAACAATTCCACAAAAATCGAATTTAGAACGTTTTTAGAACTTTTTTCGCACATTTCACTATTTTCAATTTCGATTTTTTTCAAATTGTGCTGTGCGACCATTTATGTCTTAAACGCAACAGCCATGTCAAATTTCATGTTTCTATCCCTAACAATTCCATAGAAATCGTAATTTAGAACGTTTTAATACGCTTTTCACTCATTTCACCCTCTCAAATTTTGAATTTCTTTACAAACCATTGTTAGCGAGCATTTGTATCTTAAAAGTAATCGCCATGGCAAATTTGAAGTTTTTAATACTGTCAGTATATAAAAAAAATATCGTAAATTACAACTTTTTTCCTCATTCAACTTTTTAAAATTTATTTTTTAAAAACTGTTCTGTGTGTGCACTTGCGTCTTAAAAAGTATCACTCATGTCAACCTTTCAGTTTCTGTCTACAACAATTCCACAGAAATCGTAATTTAGAACGTTTTTAGAACACTTTTCCCTCGTATCACTCTTTTAAATTTCGATTTTTTTAGAAACTGTTCTTAGATAGCATATATATCTTATAAGTAACTACTTTGCCCAATTTCAAGTTTCTAATACCTTCAATATCACAAAAATTTCAATTTTAGAACATTTTGCTCTCCTGCAACCACCTGAGGGTAGTAGCACTGACATAAAATACATCCTATAGTAGAACAGAGACTGTCACCATAAATTTGCGACCATTAAGTTTAAAATCGATTCGGTAGTTTCAGAGATTCCATAAAAGTTGTAATTTAGAATGTTTTTAGAACGCGTTTAGCTCATTTCACCCTTTTACATTTCAGATTTTTTAGAAACTGTTCTTAGGGAGCATTTACATTTTATAAGTAATTACCATGCCAAATTTCAAATTTCTAGCTCATACAGTATCACAAAAATCGCAATTTTAGAACGTTTTTAGCTCCTGCACCCTCTGGGGTACTGGAATCGACATAAAATATAGTTTATGTCACAGCAGGGACTATCACCATCAATTTACCACTATCACATTTGAAAACGTTTCTGTAGTTCCAGAGATTCTATAGAAATGGTAATTTAGAATGTTTTTAGAACGCTTTTCGCTCATTTCAGCCTTCTTAATTTCGAATTTTTTTAAAATTTGTTCTTAGAGAGCATTTACGTCTTATAAGTAACTACCATGCAAATTTCAAGTTTATAGCTACTTCAGTAAAAAAAAACCCCGCAATTTTAGAACGTTTTTCGCTCTTGCACCCCCCTGGGGGTAGTGGCAACCCACATAAAATGTAGCCTATATTGGAGCAGGGACAGTCACCATCAATTTGCCACCATCACTTTTGAAATCGGTTCTGCATTTCTCGAGATTCTATAGAAGTTTTAATTCAGAATGTTTTTACAACGCTTTTCTTTCATTTCAGCCTTTTAAATTTCGATTTTTTTAATTTGTTCTTAGAGAGGATTTACGTCTTATAAATAACTACCATGCCAAATTTCAAGTTTATAGCTCCTTCAATATAAAAAAAATCGCAATTTTAGAACGTTTTTCGCTTCTGCACCCTAACCCCCCTTGGGAGGTAGTGACACCGATATAAAATGTAACCTATGTTGGAGCAGGGATAGTCACCATCAGATTGCCACCATCACTTTTGAAAGCGGTTCTGTAGTTCCAGAGATTCCATTGAAATTGTAATTTAGAAAGTTTTCAGAACGTTTTTCGCTCATTTCAACCTTTTTAATTTCGAATTTTTTTAGAATTTGTTTTTAGAGAGCATTTACGTCTTGTAAGTAACTACCATGCCAAATTTCAAGTTTATAGCTCCTTCAGTATAAAAAAATGCGTAATTTTAAAATGTTTTTCGTTACTGCACCCCCCTGGGGTAGTGGCACCGACGTAAAATATAGCCTATTTTGGTGCAGGGATAGTCACCATCACTTTCGAAATCGGTTCGGTAGTTCCAGAGATTACCTCCTACAAACAAAAAAAAAAAAAAACATTACTTCTTTATAATATTAGTATAGATTAATCTGCAGACGATATAATTCATTTCAGAGAATTAAAAATCATCAAGATCTGAATATTTATATAACTAACTATAGTACGAACGCACCTCGTTTGTCGCGTTGACGTACAATTTTCAACTTGTTTCATATGCCAGGCAATTATTTTTATTCAATATTATTTTTTTGAGTAAAATTACATAAAAGCTGCATTTTTAGAAAAATCGTTCAATTTGTTTTTTCTTTGAGAGATGAGTTACATAAAAAAATGTATAGATTTTGAGATAAACCACAACTCATTGGTTTAACAGCAAAACAATTATCCCAGTATTCAAATTTTAATTGCTTAATAGGCGTATAGCCAACATAGTGAAAAAGTACCCAAGCCGGGACTCGAACCCGTGTCATCAGATTAGCGCACTGATTTTCTACCAACTGAACCACTTGGGAACGATACCCAGCACGGAACTTTTTTCACCATAACATGTTGGCAAGGCTACACACGCAGCACAAGATGGAATATTTTCCGTGAGCCACCAACCCTAGGGCAAACACGAAATCAAAGAGAATCCAGGATCGACAGTTTGAATAAATTCATATTAAATAGTTCGAAATTTTCCCAGAGAAAATTTCTCACGCCTTGCATTCATAATATTCAAATTTTAATTGCTTAATAGGCGTATAGCCAACATAGTGAAAAAGTGTTATGTGAACATGTTATGGTGAAAAAAGTTCCGAGCTGGGTATCGTTCCCAAGTGGTTCAGTTGGTAGAACATCAGTGCGCTAATCTGATGACCCGGGTTCGAGTCCCGGCTTGGGAACTTTTTCACTATGTTGGCTATACGCCTGTTAAGCAATTAAAATTTGAAACAAATTCGCATCTGTAAATGGGGCATACGTAATAAGAGAAAAGAAAGGCATGCTGATTTCGCCCATAACAGAAGATATAATTCATTTCACTGAAATAATAATGAAGACAATTTACATTGTAAAACTAGTTATAGTAAAAACGCACCACATTCCTCAAATTTAACGTACAGTTTCGACACTTTTAATATTGAAGTTTAAGTGGTAATACATGTTTTAAAACTGAACAAACTGAAATTTGTGATGTTGATCAATAGCCGTAATAAATAATCAATTTTGTAAAAGCATTTTCATTAAGATACATTTTAATACAGTTATTCTCAAAATATTGTTTTCAAAATATACTGAATTATACTCAAAATTTGATTTGTTATTGTATCAATTGCTTCTTTGGCATAAAAATTTATTACAATTTCAATATTACTATTTCGTAGTGTATTATTTTTTTATGGTAGAAAGAAGACGTTGGCTTCTAAATATATTTCTTTCAAATCTATGTGAATGTTATTCGATCTTTACAAGTTGAATACTATGTAACAAATTAAATTATAATCTGGAATTTTTTTATTATTATTGCTAATAAATAAATAAGTATTTCTCTAGAATGAGTAAAGGCATCTGAATAGTGTTTTTTAAATACCCTTTTTTATATCTCGGATCTATGCTAAGAATTTTAGAAAAGTTTTTGAAAGATACAATCAAGAAACATTTTATCTTTTTGAAGTAAGAGCAATTAGATAAAATTACTTTTAGAAAGATCATTAAAGAGTAAATCTTCTTTTGAATCACTCGCAATCTTGCGAGAGTGGTTTCAAAGTTTTATGAAATCAATACGAAAGACATTCTAATGAAAAATAAATTATACTTCATTTTATATATAATGTACCGTTGGTATGGAAAAAAGCATTTATTTTCGTATTTGCATGATAAATTGGACAAGCGAAAATTTGGGATTTATAATTTTTTTTTGCATTTATTTTCCTTATTAATGCCACGTTTACTTATAATTGTATGAAAAATAGGTACATTTTGGGATTATTTTTCCAGATAACAGACAAGACTTATAAACATTCTGTTTTTTCACAACTGTTTATTAATATTTTAAGAATTTAATCATATTTTTTTATAAAAGCAAATAGACCAAGATGACATCCAATATGGTGTTCTGAAGAGTCTCGAGTTTGAAAAACAGGTACGATGTCCGGATTTTAAAGCTTATTGTTTTCATTACTGAAAAAAAGTTTTCTTTAAAAAAAGTTAAAATAAATTTGTATTAAATATATATATATATATATATAAAATATTTAAAACAAACATTCTTCAACAAAATATTTGACTAACAGTGTCATACATTTTTATAGTCATTTAACTCATACCGTATTTCTTTATTAATAATAATTATTATTATTACATTTACACTTGCAATTTTATTGGTATTAGTAAAATACGAACCACGTGTTTCAGACACATCTGAGATTCGTCTGGACAACGAACTGTGCGTCCAGTTATTCCCTTCATTCTTGTTTAATTTTCTAAACTTGCGAGCTTTATGTAAAATGTACATTCGTTCAAAAAAAACTCACCAATATTAAGAACAGAAAAAAAATCATTCTGCATATATTTTTTTAAATATATAATCGGAATATTAAGTCTGTCGCAACATTCAAAGACACGATTATTTCTATTTTTCATGCAATAAGCTAAAACCAAATGATTCAAAAAATGTTTTATTATTAATCATGCTATACAATTTTACTATTTGAACTGTAATTAAGTTTGCTATAGATAGTAATAAACATCATGAATATTGATATTAATTTTAAATTGTTCGTTTTGTTTTACTACAAGCATTGTTCTCTTTTTACCCCTTTAGATCACAGGCAATAAAAAATTCTTTCGTCACTTTTATTTTTGAATTATCAAAATTTAAATGTCTATTAATGAATATTCCAAAGTATCTTTTAACTCTATTTCAGATTTAAAATATTTCTTCTTCCCTTTTTCTTCATTTCCCCCTCTTACAATAGTTCTTAATAATTACATTACTTAAAACCCCTTAATCCATTTCTGTTCTGTTTTTTTCTTATTTGTCTTTGTAAATACTTGTTCATATATATAATAATATTTATTTTATACGTGCCTTTAAATCAAGAGTGAAATTTTAGATAATTTAATATTTGAGATAAATCACATATGAATGACAGTTACATATTGAAATATGGCATTTAGTGAAATAAATTGAATTTCTTATATCTAATTATATCGTAAATATGAAATTAAGCTTTATTTTTATCAGATAAATTAAAGACTATAAACTCAATAATTAATAAATGGCACAATAGTTCTTGTATATTATATGTTTTCAGTGATACAGATATGATCAGTTCAGGTAAGAAAAGATACTTATTTACTATGAAGATTGTTATTAATTTTATATTGTTTTTCCTTAGATTTTACTACAAGCATTGTACTCACAATGTGTAATATTTACTTGTGCTAAAATTTACAACTTCTAATAGACAACGTCGCTCTGCCGTAAAGATATTTCATTGTTTGAATTGGTGTCCAAATGCTGCCATTCTTCAACATTATTATTTCCATGATAGCAAGAAATATAATAAAGAAACTGAAATATTTCATATAAAAATACACTTACATTTTAAACCGTAATTGTAATTTCTATTTAAATTTTATGATGGCTTACCGAGACTTTTCTATTAAAGCTGCGATGGCAGTATTTAAATTGACTATAATACAGATAAAGCAAATCTTGAAAATAAAAAAAAGGCAACATAAAAGGGATTTATCTTTCGAAATCCGCTATGCATCCCATATTTTATCATAAAATACCATACAAAATTAAACAGCAAATCTTACATAACATATCTGCAGTAATGAAACAAAACTATAAATTTCTAATTCATCATTCGACGTAAATAAAATTTACGGGAAAATTGTTACATTTATTATTATTATTTTGTTATCTTTAAAATGAATTAAATTTTACGATGTCTTACCTTGATATTTATATTAAAGCTCCGATTGTAGTATATAAATTGACTATAATACAGATAAAGCAAATATTGAAAAGAAAATATCTTTCGAAATATGTTATGCCCCTATATTTTTCCATAAGATAGAATACAAAATTACACAGCAAATCTGAAATAATATACCGGCAGTAATGAAACAAAAGTATAAATTCTTAATTCATCATTCGACGTAAATAAAATTTACGGGAAAATTGTTACATTTATTATTATTATTATTATTATTATTATTATTTTGTTATCTTTAAAATGGATTAAATTTTACGATGTCTTACCTTGATATTTATATTAAAGCTCCGATTTTAGTATATAAATTGACTATAATAGAGATAAAGCAAATCTTGAAAAAAAAAATACATTTATCTTCCAAAATACGTTATGCACCCTATATTTTTGCATAAAATAGAATACAAAATTACACAGCAAATCTTAAATAATATATCTGCAGTAATGAAACAAAAGTATAAATTCATAATTCATCATTCGACGTAAATAAAACTTACGGGAAAATTGTTACATTTATTATTATTATTATTATTATTATTATTTTGTTATCTTTAAAATGGATTAAATTTTACGATGTCTTACCTTGATATTTATATTAAAGCTCCGATTGTAGTATATAAATTGACTATAATACAGATAAAGCAAATTTTGAAAAAAAAAAAATCTTTCGAAATACGTTATGCACCCTATATTTTTGCATAAAATAGAATACAAAATTACACAGCAAATCTTAAATAATATGCCTGCAGTAATGAAACAAAAGTATAAATTCATAATTCATCATTCGACGTAAATAAAATTTACGGGAAAATTGTTACATTTTATTATTATTATTATTATTATTATTTTGTTATCTTTAAAATGAATTAAATTTTACGATGTATATTGACTATAATACACATAAAGCAAATCTTGAAAAAAAAATTATCTTCCGAAATACGTTATGCACCCTATATTTTTGCATAAAATAGAATACAAAATTACACAGCAAATTTTAAATAATATGCCTGAAGAATGAAACAAAAGTATAAATTCATAATCCGTCATTCGACGTAAATAAAATTTACGGGAAAATTGTTGCATTTTATTATTATTATTATTATTATTATTATTATTATTATTATTATTTTGTTATCTTTAAAATGAATTAAATTTTACGATGTATTACCTTGATATTTATGTTAAAGCTCCGATTGTAGTATATAAATTGACTATAATACAGATAAAGAAAATCGTGAAAAAAAAATTACCTTCCGAAATACGTTTTGCACCCTATATTTTTGCATAAGATAGAATACAAAATTACACAGCAAATCTTATAATATACCTGCAGTAATGAAACAAAAGTATAAATTCATAATTCATAATTCGACATAAATACAATTTACGCGAAATTTTTTACAATTATTTAATTTTTCTTATATTTAAATTCGCATGATTAAAAAATAAAATAAAAATTAAAAAATTAAACGTCTTGATACAATACAAACTGGAATTAATTGAAGGAAAGATAACATTTGCCCCTAACTATAAATAAATAAATAAATAAAGCAGAATAAAAACGAATATTTTATACCATCAAATTTTATCCTAAATTTATGTTTTAAAAGTACCTACAATATTTGCAACCATTTTACCCAAAATACAGAATGAAAACCTCAAACTTTCTTTTAAATATGTATTTTAGTTCTCAACTGTTGGAACACTATTTTTGTCGCGAACAAAAAAACAAAGACCTTTAACGGTCTCTGAAACTGTGTCATGACATTTATTTATGCGTTACTATAGTGCACCTAGTGACAATGTGTCACGTTGTTTTTTTCGTTAAAAAATAAAAAAAATGGTGATGTCATTGACACTTTCCAGAAGGTAATGTGGAATTAGAAGGCTTTTTAAAATGTGTTTATTGGAAATAGTTGAGTGTCACTTGAAGCTAAAATAAATATAGTGTTTCTTTGGTATATTTTAATAAAACATGATTTTATTTGAACAATAAGTAACTGTTGAATCGCTGGAGAAAATGACAGAAATTAGAAGTCTGTTGAACTCTTGAATTACTTTTTCTTAAGAATTTGATAAAATTCTTCAAGTTAATATATTTTTTATCGATATCGCAAGGCAGACAAACATACAAGCAGCCACCAAAAACTTGTGATCACAGTAAAGACACAACAGACGTTTTGACAGAAAGAAACAAATTCTTCAGAAGACTT
This sequence comes from Maratus michaelseni, assembly GCA_963931845.1. NCBI lineage: Eukaryota > Metazoa > Arthropoda > Arachnida > Araneae > Salticidae > Maratus > Maratus michaelseni. Next base: position 417,866,558 of record OZ007587.1, on the reverse strand, counting down.
TTTGCTATTTAATACAATTATTTCCGTGAAAAAGACATCAGGAATAATCTTTGTTTTCATTATTTAGTACATAATTTTCATCCAATGCACTTTACATTTATTTAAAGTAGAATTCATTAGTTCATTTTTCTAGTGAGAATAATTTTATAGATATATTATCATATTTTTATTACATAAAAACAGCTTCATTAAATATTGAGAAAACAGATACTGAGTGATATTAAATATAACAGTCAAACTTATGTGAAATATAAGATTCAAAACTTAATATTCGAAACTTATTCATAAATGAATGTTTATTTAAATTTAATATGCACATTATTTTTTTAAAAATTAAACAATATTGTTAAATTGCATTGGCATATATAGTATCCTTAAATATTAATACACTCTGGGAAAGAGATTCTTTGTATCGTCTGTCGTAAATAGCTTATCTTGTAAAATTTAATTTTCAGCTTTAAAGATACTTTAGAGATAATATCAATTTTCAAAATAAAGACAATTATGTTTTAAAAGTTTTGAGTTAAAATTCTTTTTGCATTTCCAAAATATTCTTTAAGTTATAAAGCATTTTCTGGAAATATTTTAAAACTGTCACTAATCTTTAATGAGCAAATTAAGAGTAAGCTTGCAATAATCTGGTTAGCCTCTTAAAAGTCTTTAATTAAAGTGCTTCGACGCATTTTTCATTTAAAAGTGATCATTCACTAAGAAAACTACCAGAAAAATTCTGTCTCTAAAGAATAAATTAGAAAGAGATTATGATCTACTTGGCTGTTAAATGGTAAAAGACTAGCTATCATACTAATTTGTGGATTTGTTTACGAAATTAAATATTTAGAAATTTAATTTACTTTTTAACCATACAGTATTATGAACTGCATCGAAATGAAAATTTATAATAAGAAATTTAGCACAATTTGTTTTGAAAAATAGGTCTAAATGATATATCGCACTTAATTTTGGTAATTATAATTTGCATTGTACACAGGGTATTGCAGTAGATTTACTGAATGCATTTAAAGTTTTCATTAATGTTTATTTATTCTAAATATGAGGTATAGAAAAATACACTTAAAAAAAGACGCATATTTCTTAATTTACAGAAATATAATATAAGTACAAACGAAAACATGCAAGAATCTATTCCGAGTAACACATTATTCCAAATTGGGTTCTTAGCTGAGAAAAATGGCACTTTCAAATCTGAGTAAACCGATGTTTTCGTTGTGTTATGAAACTTTTTGTTTCAAATACGACGAACCAATGCTTTCAATTCTGAAATACCAGGAATACTCAGAATATTGAAACATGGAGATACTCAAAACTAAGCACATAAAGGTCAGTTCATACTCATTTTTGAAAAATGAGCATACCTAAAAATGATTAGGATCAGTTCAAACTGATTTTTTAAACAGGGAAATACTCAAAAATAAGCACAGAGAAGTCAGCTAATACTTCTTTTTGAAACATGGACATACACAAATATGAGCACATGATGTTTTACTCCTGAGTTTGTGCATGTTTTCATAAATGAGTATATACATGTTTCAAACTTGAGTAATTTTGTTTCGGAGCCATTTTGACTATCTTACATACTTAGATTTGAATATTTTTTGTTCGGTTTTGAAAATGTCGTTTTTAGAGTGTAATTATTTTAAAATATAAACAAATTTAAAATATCAGTTGTACTTTTTTTAATACAGCAGTTTAAATGGTAATAAATGGTTTAAAACTGAACAAATTGAAATTTATGATGGTAATCATTAGCCATAATGAAAAATTAATTTAATAAAACAATTTTCATTAAGATACATGTTTATAGAAATTATTCTCGAAATATTCTCAATTATACTTAAAATTTGTTTCATTATTGTATTAATGCTTCTTCTTGGCATAAAATTCGATTACGATTTTAATAGTACAACTTTTGTATTATATTATTTTTTTCTTGTTGAAAGAAAGCATTGAAATTGAAATTCATTTCTCTAAAAACAATGTGAATGTTATTCGGTCTTTATAAATAATATATTATATAACATAGTAAAATATAATCCATAATTTTTGGGTCATTAATTAATTAACTCTTCCTTTAAAATTAGTAAATGCACCTCAAGGATGTCCCTAAAAATATTTTTCTATATCTGCAATTTATATTTAGAATTTTAGAAAGCTTTTTGGAAGATGCAATAAAGAAACATTTTATCTTTTTTAAGTAAGAGCAATTAGATGAAATTACTTTTTGAAAGATCATTAAAGAGTAAAACTTTTTTCTAAATCGCTCGCAATCTTTCATGAGTGATTTCAAAGTTTTATGAAATCAATGGGAAAGAATTTCAACTGAAAAAAATCCTTCTTCATATATATTGTAGAGTTATTTTGTAAAAAAAAAAAAAAAAAAAAAAAAACTTTTTTTCGTGTTTTTAAGTAAAATTACACAAGCGACAGTTTGGGGTTTAGAATTCTTTTGCATGCAATGCACTTTTGTTATCCTTTAAAGTCCACGTTTACTTATTAGTGCCTGGAAAATTGGTCAATATTGGGAGGGGCTTGTTTTAGATAATAGACAAGACTTATGAACATTATGTTTATCACAAATGTTTATTAATCTCTTACGAATTGAATCATACTTTTTAACCCCTTGAAGGGCACCGGTATATTATATATACCACTTAATTTTAATCCCAAAATGCCACAATGACACCAGAATTTTAGAATCAAATTTTGAATTTATAAGGTACATGAAGGGAAGCTTTTACTTATTTTTAAAAAAATTCGTTCGTGAATCTTGGTGTCAATCAATCATTTCAATATTTTATCTCCGAGATTACTTTGCCCCTGAAGGGGTTAACCAAAGAAAAAGTATCAAGATGACATCCAATATGACGTTCTGAAAAATCTCGGGTTTGATAGAAAATGTGATCTGCGTAGATTCGAGCTTATTCAAAACATTGCCTGACAAGAATATCACATTTTTTTTAATATTAGTTAACATAATTTTTTTATGGAATAAACTTTAAAAAATAATGCAAAAGTGAAAAAAAAATGACAAAATTGCAGACACTTGAAATTAATGTTGATATTTTTACCCGTTTCTTACCTGCACTTTTACTTTGAAATGAAATTAATACGGACAATTTTAATATATTACTAGATGGAACCCGTCAAAACTTGACGGAAAAAAATTACAATAACAATATTAGTAAAATAAGCTTGCGTATGAAACAGTCTTTCCAATATTTTATTTTAAATGTTTTTTTTCCCACAGTGAATTACAGTACTATTTCTAATGCAAACTCCAAACAAACAATCCGTAAACAACCGTGTAATAATGCAAATCAGTTTGATATTACCGCCATATTCCCACGGCAAGAAAGAAAATATCCTGGATCTATGAAGTATCGCACAAATAGTACATCCCTACGTTCATCTCATATTCAGTCAATAAAAGAACATAGGAAATAAAGCACACATCTCCCCCCCTCCTGTAATAATGCAACCGAATGAGCTCCTATGCGCATGTGCATTGCATCTCCCCAAACGCGCCGTCGAAATTCGACGTTAAAAAAAGTTTTAAAATGTCTTCTTTAATCATTGTTCGTTTCAAATCCATACATTCTGAAACGCATCCATTGTTGTAACCTATCAATTTTTTCATTCAATTCCTACTATTAGCTCACACTCTCTATATATTTATATATCTTGTTCAAATTTTCAATCGTTAATAAAATATTTTCTATTCATCCACTCAAGTTCAAATACATTTTTTTAACTTGTCGTGGATGACACTTGATGTTAATACAGTTTTTTCAAATAGTAATTCTAAATATGGGAGAAAAAGTTTTCTCCCATTGTTTTCATAAATTAAATGAAAGATTTTCCTCAAATTACTGATGCCAGAAAAATAAAATACCGAAACGATGATTATAAAAAAAAAGTTCAATAAAGATAACGTGGGACATTAATGCTGCACATTTTATATATTTATGATTAAAAAGTAGGAATTGACTTAATTTTTTTTTTATATATTACTTGTTATGTAAATATGAAGAATTTTTTTTTTTTTACAATAATAAATCAATCTGCAGATAAGGGAGATTTTTAATGTTTTCAAGTGTAATTTATTTGTATGATTTCTTCGGGTCCTTTACATAATCAGGATGAACTTATACAGTTAAATATCCAACGGATCTTTAAAAAACTAATAATAAAATACAGTTCCTAGCATACTGATGCAACATATAATACAATTCAACATATCAATTTTATGTTAATCATAAACTAACAATAGTTTTTTTTTTTTTGACAGATTTTAGTTTAGCGCCAAAATGCTCTAATCTTATGGATAATCTGATCTTATGATTTATTAGGTTATTTTTTTTTTCATTTTTTATGATGGTTAGGAAAATCTATTTTCAATTGGGGCAACTTTCCCACAGGGACTATGTTACATTATTAAAGCAAACTCATGATCATTTTTGAGATAGAATTGAAAAATATTTCATGCTCGAAAATTATTTAAAAATTCAATTTTCATAAAATTTTAATCGAAAACTAATTTTTTTCTAACTGAAATTGTAAAATGTAGTAAAATCTAGTAAATAAATTGATAATTTGAAGTATTTAGAAGTGACGTGAGCGCAATGAAAGCTAAAGCGATTGCGCCGTTTGTTGTCACAACTGCTACACCTTTCTAAAAATTTCCACTGTGTTTTGGCTGGCGTCCAAAAGCAGACTACCATTTTTTGACATCAAAAGAGAAATTCACAGTGAAAGAAATAGGACTTTGCCCCTAATAAGGAACTGTTAAATGAACTTATAACAAACCTACCAAAATAATTCCTATAAAATATTAGCCTTACATTGTTTATTCTAGCTAAAAATAGAATCATTTTTTTTTATTATTATTATTATTATTATTATTATAACACTATTTTTAATAATTTTAATTTTCCAAAAATCCTTTGCTTTTATGATTTTTTTTTAAATTCAAAAATGAAATCTTCTAAGACAGACTACTGCGGTGCATTCCACTTATCCTTTTTACGGACCGCTAGAGTGACGTGATGCTCTTTTCGTACACCTGCATGCATCACGTGACTCCAGCGGTCTGTTAAAAAAGATACTCGTAAAGCACCGCTGTAGCCTTTCTTTTTCGTTAACCTCGAATAAAGCCCATTCTGACCTTTAAAATAAAAAATTTAAAAATCAATTACGTCATGTTGACACAATCATATAAATTTTTCTCTGCAGTTTTATCAATGTTAAAATGCATTTCATGCTATACATAACGTCATTTTCCCCGGCGCAAACTTTTCACACGTGCATTGTATAGGTTACTTTTATGCTTAAACACCATGTGTACAAAAAATATATATATTTTGTATTTAATTGTAATGAAAAAGTAGCATCATAAAAGTTATAATACATAATGATAAAATAAACCCAATGGACAATATTCCGGTGACGTCACAATAAATATGAATTATTATTCGCTTATAAAACACGCGGATAAATATTTTCACCGAAATTTAACTTGCAAATTAAAAAATTCGGCCTAAAAGCCCCGTGCTTTTAATATTTATTATTTTTCTTTTATCCTGGCAACCACAGAGTTTCTCGTTACTCTGTGCCTCGCCACAGTGGGAGTTATTGCCGACTTTATGACGTCATACGCAGAAGTAAAAGTTTATTTTTTTTTTTTTTTACTGGTGCCGGCTAACTGAAAAGTACCTAATTTGGATATATTTTTTTTCTTAATGGGACGACGGGATAATGAAGAAGTACCAGAATATTTTTCTGCATTTTATAGTTATGTATTAAGAAGTACGGTACTTCTCTATTATCCCGTCGACCACTTTTCATAACAAAAAACTATCGCCAAACTGTAATGCCAAATAAACGGGAGAACGTTGCCATTGGAATATCAAAATAATTAAATAAATAAAATATAAGAATTTAAGGACAGAATTATTATTTTAATTAATGCAATAACTAATAAATCAGTAAAACATAATTAAAAATACACGCAAATGTCGAATTAAAAACCACTTGATGACATAACAAACACGTATAATGATTTTGACATCAAGGAAATGGGACTGCAGTTTTGGCGTTTAATTTTAGTTTGGCGATAGTTTTTTTTTTATATGAAAAGTGGTCGACGGGATAATAGAGAAGTACCAGAAATACATATTTTTAAGATTTGCTGAATCACTTATTTGTTTACTTTTTCATGCATTATCTTATTGAAGGCTGTTAGTTCTTATTCTTTTAAATATCCCCTACTTATATAAAAATAGAGTGCGTTCTCTGTGGTGTTTCGCATAAACGTTGTAAAATTCTGGTTATTAGATTTTATACAACTTTGCAGTCATAACTGCTGATGAAGTTGTCATTTTTGGCGATCTTCCTGTTACCTGTAAAAGGTTTGTTTTTGGTATAGACCGAACTAAGAAAAATTTGGGTACTTTTCCGTTATACGGGCACCATTGTCGCCAAGCATACGTTTATATACATTTACATGTATGACATGGTGTCCGTATAACGGAAAAATACCAAAATTTGCGATCGATCAAATAATTGAATTTCGTAATTTTATACCTCACATGGTAACCCGGTTATTTTGTTTATATTGCTATTGATTTACTGTTATTTTTATTTTAATTCTATAAATTGTTTTTATTATGTTTATGAATTATTTATTTATATCAAACTATCAGTTATTTATTTTTATTTCCCCTTTTTTTTAAATAATGGATGCTATTTTATTTATTACGTTATTTTATTTTTTATATTGAAATAAAAAATCACGTGCTATTATTCCATGCTATTTGTAACTAATATTCAAAAACAAAGTTTTCGCCAAATTGGCGCGGTAAAAAAATCGCGCCAATGTGGTGCGTATTTGACATCTATGCAAAATTTTCTTATTTTTAATCTGAGAAAGAAACAATAATCATGGATTTAATTAATTTTGCAATATGCGGTGCAACCAAAACAACTTTGATTAAATCGTACAGATATCGCAGACGCACCAGGGTTCATTTTTGGCGTCAAAATGACGATTTTTGCTTTGTATGGTAACCTGGTGTTTTATAATAAAATTGAATATGTGTGTAAATAAATAAAATAAAATAGGTACTTTTATGTTAGCTGGGCGTCAGAGATAACTCTCCAAATCTTTCTTCAATTGGAATCATTTAAATTGCAACATTTTACGTGAGATTTGTTATTCATATTGCTATGTTTATGTTTAGATATTTTAATATGATTATATTACAGCTAATTTTAAGTAAGTTATTTAAGTTGTTATATTACAATGTTACAATATTACCTAGTTGATATTAGCTAATGTCAAAAAGAAAAAGATTGGCGAACCACGGAGTTCAGAAAATAAACTCTATGCTCCGCAACAGTGGGAGTTGCCGACTTTTTGACGTCATAAGCAGAAGTAAAATTTTAATTGAAAATTACGGCTAATTAATTAAATTTTCGAACAAACGAATGCACGATAACAAATCTGTGTCCAAATATCTTTCATAAAAAAAAAGAATGGTGTAATTTGATGCAGTAGTTTGCTCTCACGAATTGTCGAAAGAAAATGCTTAGTGTTTTAAATATATAGATAGTTTTATTCAATTGTGAAAAGTGTCTACTTTTCGGGTAAAAATTTCAAGTAAAATAATGGTACGGTTACGTCGCTAGAATCTACACAGATTTGAAAAATATTGCTTCCACAAAAACGCGTTTAAAGTTTTCATAAAATGCTTGACTTACAAAATACTTGTAATATGTCTGTTTTGCTCAAAAGTTATTTTTGTAGGTTTTTTAGTGTTGCCGAACACGGATTTGAGATCAGATTCTAAAAATTGAAAACGGACAAATTTTTACCCAAGCCGTCCCTTCCTGTCCGGAATGTCAGTACGTTCGTCATTCTTAAAAACATAAAGAATGTATAGATTCAAAAAAACACATTCTACATACATATACCTTGCACAAAATAAATTTATTAGGTTTCAATACAGGTGGTGTAATACAAAATAAATTTATTAGGTTGATGCAAAAGTTCTGTCGTATTTTAATACCTAATTTTAATATTTTAAGCACTGGTTAAATATTATTACGTGATAATTTTACCTATCAATTGATCTTGTGATAGGTTCAATGGGTTTCCCACTTGCGAAGCACTGCCTATGAGAATATGTATCTCAAACCCTGAGAGAGCCATATGAAAAGTCTAACCAATGGAACAATGTAGTTAGCAGCATGTAATACCTAGTTGCGTACCAACTGAACTTTAACGTTAAAGGTAATTGACTTGCGAGGCAAAAGGGAGCCGTGATAAATTTAAAAAGTTAAAAATTAAATAAAAAAATAATAAAAGTATAACAAAAGTAGTAAAAAAAGTAAAAAAAAAATCCATTAGATCCATAAAATGACAAACGAAACCTACCGAGGGTCGAACCCATCTCAAAAAAGATTAAAAAAAGACTCCTTTCAGAGACCATACATTTAGTTTAAAAGTTACAAAATAATAACATTAAAAAAAGCCAATAGGCACACTAAAGACCTTTTTTAATACAAAGACAAAAGACAAGAAAAATTAAGTATAATTGGAGAAAGAGGAAAACTTAATATTCATCATCAATTAATAAAGAATATTTAGAGCGTTTACGGTTATTGTGTTCGGAGACCTCATAGTCTGGCATTTCTGCTAAGATATATAACTTTATTTTAAATATATAACTTTATTTTAAATATATAACTTTATTTTAGATATGTAACTTTATTTATATAACTTTATTTTTAATAGATAGTTTACTGATAGAGGGTAAGAGTGAAATAGGGCGGAAGTTAACTGGATTTTATTAATTACAATTAGGTTTAGGGATGGGAGAGACAACAGACGTTTTCCAGTGCTTAGGGAAATAAGAATATTTCAGAATAGCATTAGTGAGTTTGGAAAGATATGAAATACAATTTAATGGTAAGTTTTTCAAAGCAATATTAGTAATATTATCATACCCGAGGGCTTTACGAATTTTGAGATTTTTAATAGTATTAGAAATGATAAGGCGTTGAATTTCAGGGAGTGGTTCGGTAGGGGGGAGGATAGATAAGATCTTATTGACAGTTTCTTGAACATTAAAATAATGTTCGGGGCTAGCCAAATAGGGTTTAGGGGAGAATTGCTCGGCATATGTTTTAGCAAGAATTTCTGCTTTATCTTTATCAGCATATGCCGTAGAATTAAAAGCAATGAGGGGAGGTATAGGGGTGTAGTTATTAATAACTTTTTTCTTAATATCACAAAATAATTATCATCGGGAGAAAGAGAACTAAGGAAATTACTCCAACTTTTTTGTTTTTCTTTAGCAATACAGTTTTTAATTTGGTCGTTAAGATGATTTATAACAGTTTTAAGGGTAGGATCCCTGGTAGTTTGATAAAGTCGCCGGGTGTTATTACTTTGTTTGCAAATATTGTGAATATAAATAGAAAGAGTGAAATAATTATTATTTTTGAAATGACGATAAGTAGCATGTTTTTGAGAAGATGTAATAAGGTTTTGGAAGGAAGTTACAGCTTTGTCAATATAATTGGTGGTATTGATAGTAGGAGAAGTTAGTTCAGAGTTATGAAGGATAATTTCAAATTTATTCCAATCCACAGCAATTGAGAGGGGAGGGGAAGGGGGGTTAACAAAATCAATTTTAAAACATACAGGAAGAAGGGGGACGAACTCCGGTCATTAATAACAGTTGAGAAAATTGGGATTTTTTTTTTTTTTTAGGAATGGCAAAATCTATAATGGATGGCCGAGAGTTACTATACACTAAGTATGTAGGTGTGTTGGGTGCGTGAAGACTAAGATCTAAGTGTATGATTAAGTTGTGTAGTGATCTGCCACTTTGAGATGTTGAGTGACAGTTCCATCGTCGATTTTGAGCATTATAATCACCAGCGACGAAACAGTGCGTATTTTGTGAGAAGAATTGTGTAAGGTCATTGATATGGAAATGCCATGAATGTCGAGCGTATACTGAAACAAAGTTAATTTTTACATGTTGTAATTGTACAACAATTCCCTTATTATCAAGACAGGTGAAGGTTGTGTTTTGAATAGTATACTGAGGTATGTGTTGTTTAATGTAAATGACAGTGCCACCTTGGTTTGAACCAGATCGCAGCAAGCAGATATACTAAAATTACCAGGTATTAAAATTTTACTGGTATTAAATCTATTAAAATACTAGAGAACTTTTATATCAACCTAACATAAGTAAACTTAGCCTTAAACGAATAATGTTATTTCGAACACACGAATGGATCAAAACATTCATTAAATTAGCTTGCTAAAATTTTCGACGTTTCCATAAGATTATATCCATGATAATTACGTAAGCATATGGAAAATCAAAAGTGTTATGTTCAGAAACAAATACTAAAATATTCATTTTAGTAGATTTTTCTTTTTCTTTCTTTCATTACTGAAAATATTACTTTAAAAAATGCTAAATATATGTGGGTTGTCCACAAAATAAAAAACAATTAAGTAAAAATTCTTCAAAAAAGTATTTGTCGAATATTGTGGAACATTTTTACAGTAATTTAACTCATATTGTACTTATTTACTAATATATATTAATATTTTTATATTTAAACCTAATTAAAACTACTTTATAATTATTAGTAAAATATAAACCAAATATTTTCATTATACTACAGACACAAGTGCTTTTCGTTTGGACAATTGACTGAAGGTTCTGAATATTCTCTTCATTCTTGTTTAATTTACTAAACTTGCGAATTTAATGAATATTCTTACAAAGAAAAACATTCACCGATCGAAAGAATAGTAAAAGATTTCATTCTGCATAGGTATACTCTTTATAATCGCAATATTAATTAACCGCACTTTTAAGAAACACAGTTGTTTCTACTTTTCATGCTGTAACGGAAAATGTCCTTCCGGCCTGGACCGGGAGGAAAAGGTAGCTTTCATAGTCCATGTTTTTAAAAATTCAACTCATTTTACTCAAACAGCCGAAACTAAAATGCTTGAAACTCAATTATGGAATATCCAATCCAGTTTTTCGTTCATACTGAATTTGAAATCGAATTTCAGCATGAAAGTTACAGTATCATGAAAATTAGATTGTTTCAAAATGTCAGCCATCCTGGAATTTCAAAATGCCGTATCTCAGCCATTTTTTAAGATATAGCCAAAACAAACAATGTTTCAGAATCCTTGTATCACGTTCTAATACTTAATGGAAACACTTTTTCAAATAAGAATTTTTTGAACATCTTTTTGAATTAAAAAAAAAATAAGATTTTTAACTGGCCGCAATTTTGAAACAAGATTTCGGATGAAGCTGGCCAACGAACTTGGTCGAGACTTTGGTATGTTCTATACACATACTCAGTCATATCCAAATCGGTTCATAAATAAGTGAGTTGCAGCACGACAAATGTCTGTATATATATAATATATATATAATATATATATAATATATATATATATGGATATATATATATATAAATCAATATTTGAACGGAGGGTGGTTTTGGGGTCTGGGGATCGTGATCGGTGAAAATATACCAAATTGTTTGTCCTTTCCTCTGAACGGCTGCAACTTACTTTTTGTAATGAAAGCTACCTAAAACATATAAGTGAAGAAAGTATTTAACAGTTTATTATGGTATACATTTATCACTTTCTCTGTAATAAAATTGTTTATATAGACAGCAATAAACTTAAAATGTGCAATGTTTGCTTGGCATAAAATATACAGCCTCTAATGCACAGCTTTTCTCTACCAAAAACTTATTTCGTTGTTTGAGTTGGTGTTCGAATACTATCATTCTTCAAAATTACTATTTTCTTGGTTGCAAGAAATGTAATAAAAAAAACTTGTACCATTTTATATCAATAATACAATTGCATTTTAAAACCTAACTGTAATTTTTATTTCAATTTTAAGATATCTCTCCTTGAATTATTTTTATTTAAACTACAACGATTCTATATAAAATGACTATAATGTAGATAAAATCTAAATATAGGAAAAACAAATGTTAAAACAACCTCTATGAATCCGATATTTTTTCCTAAAATAGCATCACAAAGTATACAGAAAATCCCCAAAAATGTATCTGCAGTTATAAAACAAAATGATAAATTCCATCTAAATAAATTTACGCTAAAATGTTGATATTTTATTTATTTATTTATTTTTACTTATGTTTCAAATCCGCATGTCTAAAATGAAAACTACAGTTATTTGAAGTTGAAAATAACATTACCTTTTAACAATCTATACTAATATTATAAAGGAGTAAAGATTGTTTGTTTTTTTGTTTGTTTGTTTGTTTGTAGGGGGTAATCTCTGGAACTACTGAAGCGATTTCAAAAGTGATGGTGGCAAATTGATGGTTATAATCCCTGCTCGAACATCCTTTTTAATAAAAACTATGCGTTGCTGACGACTTGGTTTTTCGCTAATCGTTGTCACAGATTAATCTCGGAAAATGAAACATTTGGAGTTACTAAAAAAAATAGCTCAAAAAGTATTTGTCAAAAAATTGTTAGACAAAATGAATTTGAAAGGTAAAAAATTGTATTCTTCTTGATATAATTTTCAAATCTAATGATTAGGCCGTTTTTCAAATATTGAATTTCAAAAATTACCAAATTTCACAATGGAGTACCATAACTTCACGTGTAAAAAGATAATTATAAGGGCGACGTGTCCTGACGTGTATATTGGCTATAGCACGAGTCACCAATTATAGTACCCTTATTATTCTCTTAAAATATAAAAGTGCAGTATGAAATGTCAATATTTTGTTTGATTAAAGGTTCGTTAAGAGAAATTGACCAGCGTAGAGGGCGTAGCTTGCTAGTAAATAAATAAAACTGTAAAAAATATATTTTATACACACAAAATGTAAGCCTAAAATCATTTTTTTAAATGATTACAATTTACGCAAAGATTTTACTTAAAAAACACAGAATGAAATCCTCGAACTATTGTTTAAATATTTAATCTTGTTTTCAACTGCTGGAACAATATTTTTATCGAGAACAATAAAAAACAAAGACCTTTAACGATCTCTGAAATTGTGTCATGACATTTATTTGTTCGTTGCTATAGTGCTCCTAGTGACAATCTGTCAGATTCTTTTTTCGTTAAAATAAAGAAAAATTTGGTGATGTCACAGACTTTTCCCAGAAAAGGGAGTTAAAATGCTTTTTAAAATAAATGTGTTTATCGGAAACAGCTGAGTGTCACTTGAGGAAAAAGGGAAAATTGTGTTTCCCGAGTATATTTGAATAAAACATGATATTATTTGTGCAATAGATAACTGTTTAACCGTTTCATAATATAACATAAATTAGCAGTCTGTTTGACTCTGAATTTTAATTTTTTCTTAAAAATTTGATAAAATTGCAGTAATAATATTTATGCAGTGTTTAAATTTTAACAATTATGTCTAGTAAACAAAAAGAAAACTTTCTAAGTTTAAATTATGTTAAATTAATTAAAATTAATGCTTTTTTGGCATAGCTTATGTATGTTAAAATATTATAGCAGATTACAAAAATTAGCAATCTCTTTGACAATTTGAATTGTTTTTCTTCAAAATTGGATAAAATTGTAGTAACAATTTATGTATATACTTTTTAAAGTTTAACAAAAATATGTTGGAAGCAAAACATTGTATGTTAAGGCTGTATGAAACTAAATCCTGTTTCGACATAGTTACATTGGTGTCCAGAAATTAAGGGGCAGTGGGCAATTTCAGACGTTTCGTCGAATATCTTACTGAAACTGGTGAGGAAATGGCCGGAATACCTTTGAACTTTGAGGATGTAAAGAACAAGTTTGACTACATGTTTTTCAGATTTTGTCACGAGAACAATCAGAGGGGCTATAATAATTTTAATAATAAAATAATATTTTCGATCACCCAAGTAACAAAAAATGCTAAATATGGTCTGTCACTGTAGCAAATGACTATGAAGGTCCTGTTCAACATTTGTGTGCATTTGTGTAAACATAGCACGTATATTCGTGAAGATGTTAACGTTTCTGTGAAAAAATCAACAGTTTTTTTTACAGCATACAGAGTTTTCAGCCGAATTTAACACTGCTTTCCAAAAACTTGACAAAGAATCATAGAAATAGTATATTGTGATTAAATTATTAATATATTGAAGATTTGCTGAGATACAGGTATTTTTATGAAATAAATTTTAACTGCGCATGCGCGAACTACAGCAAAGATCTTTTTTTCATGATTTGATAGTCAATACGATAGGGCAACTCAAATAGAAAGACCAATGAAATATGGTGAAAACTCAAAAAGTTACAGCAATAACTGAAAAATTGAGGAGGACATTCCATATAATCCTATTTGATCCCATAGGTAATCCCATGGGTATTCAAATATAATCCTCCTCAATTTTTCATTTATTGCTGTAAATTTTGAGTTTTCACGATATTTCACTGGTTTTTTTTTATATGAGTTGCCCTATAGTATTGACTATCAAATCATTTGCTCTGCGCAGTTAAAATTTACGAGCAGGGAAGACCGAGCTATGCTCGGTCAAAGTTAAATTTGAGTTCAAATATCATGACCCATGACCAAAATTACCTATTTTAAGATGAGCTATTTTAAGATAAAATAGCTTGACCCCTAATGACCCATGACCAAAATGACCCACTAATTGAATTTTCTCGAACATGTGACCTAGCCCAACAGTCTTCTCCTGCCCGAAAACCATAGGATGCAAAACTTTGTGTAAATAGTCTGAGCCGTTTTTAAGATAAAATAGCTTGACCCATAATGACCCATGACCAAAATGACCCACTAATTGAATTTTCTCGAACATGTGACCCAGCCCAATAGTCTTATCGTGCCCGAAAAAGGTCGGATACAACAAAATCGTTCAAAATCGTTTGAACCGTTTTTTAGATGCAATTAGCTTGACCATGACCCAAAATGACCCACTAATCGAATTTTCTCGAACATGTGACCTAGCCCAATCGTTTTCTGGTGCCTCAAAACGGTAGGATGCAAAATTTCGTCAAAATCGTTAGAGCCGTTTTTAATATAAAATTTGCATAACCACACACACACACACAAGATTTGCTCGTATTAGAATATATGATTTCATAAAAATACATATATTTCATCAAATATTTAATATATTAATATTTTAATCACAATATACTTTTTTTACGATTTTTTGTCAAGTTTTTGGAAAGCGGTGTTAAACTTAGGTAAAAACTATGCATGCTATAAAAAAAAAAAAAAAAAAAAAAAAAAAAAAAAAAAAAAAAAAACTTTCGAATTTTTCACAGAAACGTTAACATCTTCACGAAAATTCGTGCTATGCTTACACAAATGCACACAAATGTTGAATAGGACCTACATAGTCATTTGCTACAGAGACAGATAATTTTTAGTACTTTCTGTTACTTGGGTTATCAGAAATGTTATTTTATTATTAAAATTATTATTCCTCCCCCCACCCTAATTTTCCTCGTGACAAAATCTGCACTGAAAAACATGAAGTCAAACATGTTATTTACATCCTCAAAGTTCAAGAGCATTCCGGGCATTTCCTCACAAGTTTTGGTAAGATATTCGACGAAACGTCTGAAATTGGTCACTGTCCCTTAATTTCTGGACACCAGTATATTAAATACTTGAATTCTGTATATTAAAATGTGTGCTATGTATAATATATTTGGTATAATGTTAGTGCATTCTTATAAAATTTGCTACGCATGTCTTAACATTTATAACTTATTTTTAAGCCTAAAAGATGACTATAACGCTGTTAACATTCCTCTTTTTAAAAAAATAATGCGAAGGAAAAACTAGAGGATATGAAACATAATTGAGCCTGAAAAAAAATATACTGCTTCTTTGGTTAACAGTTATGATAAGAACATATCTAAATCGGATCTCTTCACGGAAACTAAATTCCCTTTTACTCTAATCTAAAATGGAAGTGTTATTCTAACATAACTGTGCGATAAAGTTTTGAATGACACGGGTTCTCAACGCATTTGAATCACTGTATTGTCCAGAAATTTAGATTACGTAATCTGGTGAAAGTGCTTTCGACTATTTCATTCGAAAGCAAGCACGAAAACATCGCATTAAGATTATAAGATTTTTGTTTAAAAATTTGTTCATAGACTGTACATAAATGATAAAATTTGTAACAAATGCAACTATTAAAAATACATGAAAAATATCTAAAAAATATTTTTTTTTATATAAACAGTAAGCTATTATATTTCTAGCATATTAAAGGGAGACTCATTTTAAATATCTCCGTCTGTAGAAAATGATGTCATGAATGGGAAAAATTTAAAAAGCATTCCAACATATTTTATTAATAAAACAAGTGGGTAAGTGTGATCGAAGATCGCACAAAGGTTTCATCTAATATTCCTTTCAAAACACTTTATCCTTTCTTTAATAAATCCAAATAAATTTCATTTTCCAAAAAGAAAAAAAAAGTCATGGTTTTTATAAAATAAAAATTTACCGGTCTATTTTTTTCGTATTTTCAAATATTTGAATCGGCCCGATAGAGGGCTAAACCCTCTATTATACTCTGTCATGATAGTATCTGTCATGCAAACTAAATGCGATATTAAAAAAGATCAATTTCAAAATTAAACATGTTGTATAGAGACCTTCAAAATGTTAAAATATGACAATATTTCAATAATCGGGTTTTCATCCTGATTCAATACGTTCCTTAAACTCATATGACGTTATAATTACTTGCTGACGTCATATCTACTTGTATTCTCTATTACGCATATTGATACTCTCTTTGTATTATTCTCAAACATATGAAAATGTCCGCTAAACTTCCAATATGACGTCATATTAACCCTCTTTCTGTACTTACACATACTCATACTCCTTGTATTATTGAGAAATGTTTGAAAATTTCCGTTTTATGAACAATTTGACGTCATATTAATCTTTCTTTCAATTGGTGAAACTTTTTATCTCATTTGCATTTTTCACGTTTAATATTTCATTTTTAATAGAAAATTAATTATTGTAGAAAGAATTTTATTGTGGATTTTTAATTGTTGGCAACTGCTGGAAATGTGTAAAAATGTGTGAAAATCAAAGTGTTTGAAGATGTAAATATATAAGAAAAATGCTATAGTTTGTACTATTTTTTATATTTTATGTTTTCAACTTCACATAAATATTTTTGGTTTTATGTTAAACGTTGAATTTAATTTAGTGATATTAGTAGCTTTGATCTGGAAATTACATCAATATCAAATGAAATATATTTCTACTACAAAGCTTTATTGTACTATTATTACTTTTTACACGTAAAACATCAATTCATACTAAATCGTGGATACTCTACAACTTTATAATTGACTTATTTTCATTATCACTTACCATTTTCGAGACAGGATCGGGAATTATGCAGTTTGCCACTAGGTGATGGTGTAAGAAGTTTCATTTCCTAACGCATAGCCACTTTAAGTGGACAGTGGACATTAAAAACCAAATCCTAGAATTTTGAATGTATTCATTTGAAAATTGACTGGCTAGTTAATGACAAACTCAAATAGTCATATTCAAAATTTGGTGTTAAAATAATAAAAAGTTTTTAAAATATTTTTTTTTCGTATGCGCACATATTTGAACATTAAATTACTATTGAGATACTTTTTTTTCTGCTAACATTTCTTCATTAATATATAGAGGATATACAGAATAAATTTCAAAAGAATCTGATAATTAGGAATGCGCATAGAACGTTTCAAAAGTTAGAAATGTGCAAAATTTTCACTTTTGATAAAACAGCATTTTAATTAAAAAAACTTTATAAATATGTAGAGTTTTAACAAAAATAAAAGATCATATCTGTGCAAAGAATCCTCGGAATTGAAAAATTATTTTTGCATCAGATAAATTTGAGCATCTACTTTTATAATTCTTCAAATACAAAAAATCAATTTTTCAGTCACAGTTCATCATTTTGAATGTCCACTGTCCCCTTAATGAACATAGACGTATTGTTTATAAATATAGCTGTCGCCATTTTAAAGATAAAGCAGGTAGAGAGGACTTTAGTGGAAACTCTGTAAAAAAACTGCATTTTGTTCAAAATACTGTTTAGCATTATAGACTCATCTCCTCAGAATACTTTCAAACTAAATTTAAAATTTTGATAACCCAATTAAGGGAAGATTGGAAAAAAATTAGTATTTGTCTTTAAGCACTTAAATCATATTAGGTAATCCGGAATCGTCTGTGGTCTTTTGATTTATTTCGAACCGTTAAATTGCTCATTCACACCGGAATTTTGGAATAAAACATTGCTTTTATAATGTACGTGAAGAAACTGATTTTATTTGTAACTTTTAAACTAAATATATAGTTTATGTAAAAAGTCTTTTTTTTCTGTTTTGAGAAGGGTTCGACCATCAGTAGGTTTCCTCGGTCATTTTCTTGGATCTAATGGAATTTTATTTTAGTTTTTTTAGTTTTTTTTTAGTTTGTTATTGTTAATCTTCTATTTAATTATTATATATTTAAATATATTTTATATAATTTTTAACATTTTTAATTTATCACGGCTCCTTATTTGCCTCGCAAGTCGATTACCTATAACCTGAAGTTCAGTTGGTACGCAACTAGGCATTCCATCCTGCTAAATACATTGTGTCATTGTTCCTTTTTTTTTTTTTTTTTTTTTTTTATTTGTAAATTTTGGTGACATTTAATCATTTGAACATTATCTCAACAAAAGTATACCGCAGAACTTTCCGGATGAGCCAATATATTTTTCATTCCTAAGTAACCCCTAATAAGATCCCTAATAAGAATAACCTTATTTATTACTGTGAATGTATTAAAAAAAGATTAAGGTCTAGTCGCTATTAATATCTTTTGTAATTATGATTTTGCAATTAATATAAGATTTAATTTTTTCATAAATATAATGCATTATTAAAAAAAAAAAATATGTTGCATGTCATTTTTATTGTGAATATTTTGTCATACATATATGCTAACCAAATGTATATATTCTTAAAGACTAAATCAAATATATTTTGTTTCTATATTATTAAGATAAAACAACGCTGTTATTAACTGAAAAAAAAAATTAACGTTGCCAATAAAATTTATTTAACATGTTTCAATTATCAAAAACTATTGACAAATGCTTACATATAAAATCGGTATTTTGTTCAAAATACTGTGTACTATTAGAGATTAATCTCCTCGGAAGACTTTTAAACTGAATTTTAATTTTTGATTACTCAATTACAAAAAGATTGGGAAAACTCTGGTAATCCTCTTTGAACAGCAAACTCTTTAAGTGATATCATATATTTTTCATTCTCAAATGGTCACTTAAAACAAATTCTTAATTACTAGAGGATGAAAAAGAAAAAAAAAGATTACCGTTTCGTTTCAATTTCGTCTTCTTTAAAATGTGCGTTTAAAAATTAAAATAAACTTCCTTTTACTGAAAAATACAATGGATAATTTTAACATAACGCGTATTATCATTTTAGCTAAAATAACTTTAGTCGAATGATTATGAAAATGAAATGTATATATCTTTAACGTTATAAACTGAATGGCAATTACCTTTCTAGTTGTTTAGTATAACACGATGCCAGAAAGAAATTCTTTTGGTATGTTTCCCTTAAAAAATGTTTAACACTTTTCAAATATTAAAAAAATCAGTGCAACACTGAAGTGAATAACGTTCAAAATAATGTAAAAGTATTTTTAATAAAAAATATTTTCGACAGTTTTGATTTTACAGATCAAATTTATATTTTAGGGATTTCAAATGAAACTGAATGTTTATTTTTTTTAAACCTCGGTGCCGTGATTAGCAAAGAAATCTTATTTCCGAATTGTCATTAAAAATCATTCGTATTTTTCAAATAAAAAAAAAAGTCACAATTTAATATATATCAACTGTATCTTTTACAAAATATTGTCAACCATTTCAGACTCATCTATTCAGAGAACATTTAAGGCTAAATTTAATGTTTGATTTATGAACTAAGAAAAGATAGGAAAAATACCCGTCAATTCTGTTTAAGAACTTAATTATCTTGATACCATACAATTTTCATTCTTAAATGATCATTAATAACAACATCTCTATTTATTACTAGAAAATAAAAAAAGAGATCAAGGAGTAGTCTCAGATTACCTCGTTCGTAAAATATATTTAGAAACTACGATACGATTTTTGATTTTTCAGAAATATTATGTGTTATCTAAATATAAATATATACAACATGTCATTTTTAATTAGGAATATTATTTTCAAGTGGTTATGCAGATTAAATGCATGTATTATTAATATTTAAATCAAAACGCAATTTCATTTTTCGTGTTTTACATGTAACACTGACTTTATGATGTGTCGACATTTCTGATTTATAGGAGTACACGAAGTTTCGATCGGGAACGGAGTTTTAGTCCAATAACAGTCAATGCGCGTAAAAGTCATATCAAGACTATCTTTTTTTAACTTTCGATGAATGAGTGTGGAAACCTCGGAACTTGTGAATTTTCTCTATGTTTCGATATTTATGCAAATTTCTGCATCTGATCAATCGATATAACAGGATTTAAGCACTGACACGGGCTGGGGAAGTGGAACTTTTGGATCGAGTTCTTCTCCACTGTTGCATATGGAAAGCTATTTAGTTGACTCAACTATTCTCAAGTAGAGAAAGAGTGTCGTCATCTGGTATGAGTAGATTTTACCTTATTTTTGTTCTAATTGAATAAAAAGAGTTCGGCGCTCACGAAGTGCCGATTTCAGAGCTGCCATAAGCGGACATCTTTGAAGATGGAATTGGACTAGGATAGCTAGACTTGCATAGAACTAAGTTAAATCTTGCTGAAAGCGTCTTAACCGACATTTGACGTTTGTCCAAGTTTTAAGTCACATTTTCAAGTTATCTATTTAATGATATTCCTAACTGAAATTTTATTTTTTGAGTGAAGTATTTTTTGGTGGATTGACTGTCTTTCAGAATAAGGCAAATTAAACAGTGTTTTATAAAGTCTCATCCCTTTTAAGGTTTTTGTAAATAAAAATTGTTTGAATTTACTTAAACTTGCGTTTATTTCGACTCAGAGAGTATTTATAATCATGAACCACAGTGACATGTCTGCTGCAACTTTATAAGGGGAAAAAAGTATTTCGAGGTTATCACTAAGAAATATTTACCAGTTTTCAAATATTATAAAACATGGTCACAATTCAATAAATACCAAATGTCTTTTCTTCAAATTGTTGTATAACGTAAAAAGTGCATTTCCAGAAAAAATGTTTTCTTTTGCACTTAATTTAAATTTTTGATTTCTAAAATAAAAAATTATTCGAAAAACTATCCTAATGCTCTTTAAGTACTTAATTCTATAAGTGATAACATGAATTTTTCATTCCTAAGTGATCACTATTAAGACTATCCTTACAAATACTATAGGATAAGAAGGAGATTAGTCAGATGTCACAATGCAATTTTATTTAGAAAATAGACCAAATAATTTTTTAAAAATTTTCTAATGAGTTATTAATCACAAATTTATGCAGCATACCATTTTCAGTTAAGAATATTTTATCAAGAGATATGCTAGTCAAAGGCATTTATTCTTAAAGTTAACTTGAAGTATAATGTTTTATATATGAACGATAATGTATACTGTTTTATTATATGTGTTTTATTTATGTAATAAAACATAGTTGAATTTATATATATCATGTGTATATAGTTCAAAATATTTTCTAGTATCAAAATAACATTTTTTCAGAAAAAAAAATCAAGTATCACTTGCTTTTTTTCTTATCTAAAAAGGGACGATTGGCAAAACGCTGGTAATCCCAACTAGGTACTTAATTGTTTAAGTGATATCATACATTTTTCAATATATTTTAATTTTCTACTGATATGTAATAAGAATATCAGTACAAAAACCCTTAACGGGTTAAAAGTGTTGACGCAGCACTTTCTTTTGGCTCTATGAATTTTAAATATGGGTCTTAAAAGCAATGATATCAAATTTAAGTGACGCTATGTTAATAATTTTTTTTTTTAAATCATAATTTTCTTTTTAGTTTTATTTATGTTCACAGGTGCAATTATTATCTTAATATGAAAAAATATATAAAATTTATTCGCTGATGCTTTTTCATTCACATCTCTCATGAATTCAAAATATGGGTTTTAAAAGAAATGATATCAAAATTTGAGTGA
Organism: Maratus michaelseni; assembly: GCA_963931845.1. Taxonomy (NCBI): domain Eukaryota; kingdom Metazoa; phylum Arthropoda; class Arachnida; order Araneae; family Salticidae; genus Maratus; species Maratus michaelseni. The sequence continues at coordinate 417,844,242 of OZ007587.1, read as the reverse complement.
CACCTTGACGTTAATTTAATAGGACTATTTTAAAATTCAATTTAAATTATTTTTGGTTTGTCTTCTAAAGTATATTTACACATACAAACAATACTTTTAATATTTCAATACACTTTTAAATATATTACTTTCACTGAGCCTATATTATGTATTGAAATGTATTTATTTCAATAAATTGATTTATCTTCTGTGCCACGCTATCCAAAATCATAAGTAAAATTTATGTAAATGATTATTTTGCGTCATATTATCCACTTGCATACATTTCCCTTTGTTTGGATACTATGACGCAAAATAATCATTTACATAAATTTTACTTATGATTTTGGATAGCGTGGCACAGAAGATAAATCAATTTATTGAAATAAATACATTTCAATACATAATATAGGCTCAGTGAAAGTAATATATTTAAAAGTGTATTGAAATATTAAAAGTATTGTTTGTATGTGTAAATATACTTTAGAAGACAAACCAAAAATAATTTAAATTGAATTTTAAAATAGTCCTATTAAATTAACGTCAAGGTGTCACTCAAATTTTGATATCATTTCTTTTAAAACCCATATTTTGAATTCATGAGAGATGTGAATGAAAAAGCATCAGCGAATAAATTTTATATATTTTTTCATATTAAGATAATAATTGCACCTGTGAACATAAATAAAACTAAAAAGAAAATTATGATTTAAAAAAAAATTATTAACATAGCGTCACTTAAATTTGATATCATTGCTTTTAAGACCCATATTTAAAATTCATAGAGCCAAAAGAAAGTGCTGCGTCAACACTTTTAACCCGTTAAGGGTTTTTGTACTGATATCATTACTTTTTTAAGGTTATTGATGAAAATGTCAATTAGTCGAAATTAAGTATAGGGTATAAATTAATCATTAGAATAAAATTTTAAAGAAATGCTAAAAAGACCCCTTTGGCCCCAATAAAATATGAGGGTGGTGGCCCAGGGAGAGGAATCCAAGACTCAACTTTTAAATTATACAGCGAGAGAGTAACACAATTAGAAGGATGAAAATGCATGGCAAATCCCGTTTGTTCCATCTTCCTCCGCCAAAGGGCGCAATCTTTTCTATACAAACATAGCTGAAAATTTTCAGGCTGTCGATTCCGAGCCAAATGAGCCATACATCGTCGTGATCGGTCCCATAGAACCCGATAGGGAAGTGCCCCTGGTGGTGAAACTTGGAACTAAAATCAATATATCCTGTCGATGTCGAGTCGAATGAATCAAACTGCATTGTGATGGGACCCATAGGACTTGAGATAGCTGCAAAATCCGTTAGTTCCATCTTCCACCACCAGGGTGCGGACTCTGTTCCATGCAAACATAGTTGAAATCTTTGAGGCTGTCGATTTCGAGTCGAATGAGCCATACCTCGTCGTGATCAGGCCCATAGAACACAATATAGGAAAGCACCCCCTGGTGGTGAAACTTGTAACTAAAATCTATATATCCTGTCGATGTCGAGTCGAATGAATCAAACTGCATTGTGATGGGACCCATAGAACTCGAGTTAGCAGCAAAATCCGTTAGTTCCATCTTCCACCACCAGGGGGCGCACTCTGTTCTATACAAACATAGCTGAAATCTTTCAGGCTGTCGATTTCAAGTCGAATGAGCCATACCTCGTCGTGATCAGGCCCATAGAACACAAGATAGAAAAGCGCCCCCTGGTGGTGAAACTTGTAACTAAAATCTATATATCCTGTCGATGTCCAGTTGAATAAATCAAACTGCATTGTGATGGGACCTATAGAACTCGAGTTAGCTGCAAAATCCGTTAGTTCCATCTTCCACCACCAGGGGGCGCACTCTGTTCTATACAAACATAGCTGAAATCTTTCAGGCTGTCGATTTCGAGTCGAATGAGCCATACCTCATCGTAATCGGGCCCATAGAACACAAGATAGGATAGTGTCCCCTAGTGGTGAAACTTGGAGCTAAAATCGATATATCCTGTCGATGTCGAGTCAAATGAATCAAACTGCATTGTGATGGGACCCATAGAACTCAAGTTAGCTGCAAAATCTGTTAGTTCCATGTTCTACCACCAGGGGGCACACTCTGTTCTATACAAACAGCTGAAATTGTTGAGGCTGTCGATTTCGAGTTGAGTGAGCCATACCTTGTCATGATCGGGGCCATAGAACCTGAGATAGGAATGCACCCCCCTGGTGGTCAAACTTGAAACTAAAATTAATATATCCTGTCAATGTCAAATTGAATGAATCAAACTGCATTGTGATGGGACCCATAGAACTCGAGTTAGCTGCAAAATCCGTTAGTTCCATCTTCCACCACCAGGGGGCGCACTCTGTTCTATACAAACATAGCTGAAATCTTTCAGGCTGTCGATTTCGAGTCGAATGAGCCATATCTCATCGTAATCGGGCCCATAGAACACGAGATAGGATAGTGTCCCCTCGTGGTGAAACTTGGAACTAAAATCGATATATCCTGTCGATGTCGAGTCAAATGAATCAAACTGCATTGTGATGGGACCCATAGAACTCAAGTTAGCTGCAAAATCTGTTAGTTCCATGTTCCACCACCAGGGGGCGCACTCTGTTCTGTACAAACAGCTGAAATTGTTGAGGCTGTCGATTTCGAGTTGAGTGAGCCATACCTTGTCATAATCGGGACCATAGAACCTGAGATAGGAATGCACACCCTGGTGGTCAAACTTGAAACTAAAATTGATATATCCTGTCAATGTCAAATTGAATGAATCAAACCATGTTGTGATGGGACCCATAGAACTCGAGTTAGTTCCAAAATCCATTAATTTCCCCTTCCACTGCCAGGGGCGCAATCTGTTCTATATGAACATAACTGCCCCTGGTGGTGAAACTAAAATCAGTAAGTTCTATCGAGGTCGAGTCGAATGAGCTAAACTGCATCACGATTAGGAATGCACAACCTGTGGCCCGTGATGGGTAACTGGTGGCCCGCAGAGACCATACATGCCAACCTATCCAAAAATTTCGAATTTCCTTAATAATTCGTGAGAAAAATGCGCAAATTTTGTCCATAGATCGTAGGACAATATAAATTTCATTGATCAGGTGCATAAAATTATGAATTGCATCGACTGGATGCAAATTTTGTCGAATGGGCATGGAAAAATCACAAATTTCGCCATTTTGTCGCTAGAAAAAAAAACGCAAATTTCAATAATCGGTCAACAGAAACCAGAGATGCCAAAATCGATAATTCTGGAGTTGTAAATTTCGTCAATCACTCAAAATCTTGAATTTTGTAAATCAGTTGAAAAAACCTGCAAATTTTGTCGATAAGGCACTTAAAATCGCAAATTTCATGGATCGAGCAACGAATTTCATCGAATGGCATGGAAAGATCGCGAATTTCAACGAACAGTCGCGGAAAAAATTTGCAAATTGTCCATAGATTGTGGGAAAACATTATGAATTTTGTCTATCGGTTCTGCAAAATTATGAATTTTGTCGATAGGCATGGAAAATCGCAAATTTCGTATATTGGGCGTGGAAAAATCAAGAATTCCATCAAATGTTTGTGAAAAAATTGTAAATTTCAACAAACGGTAAAAAAAAAAAAAAAAAAAAAAAAAAAAATGAAAATTTTGCCGTTGTCTAGAGAAGAAAAATTGTGAATTTCATTAAATGGCCGACGGAAAGCATATCAGTTGAAAATCACGAATTTTGTCAATCAGGCACAGTAAAAACATGAATTTTGTGGATCGGGAGAAGGAAAATCATAAATTTTGTTGAACGCATGCTTAAAAATCATGAATTTTGTTTATCGGGCATATAAAAATCATTAATTTCGTCAAACGGATCCATAAAAATCAAGAAAGTCATCAATCGGGTGCGTAAAAATCTTGAATTTTATCGATCAGGCGTGTAAAAATATAGGACAAAATTGCCATTCGCCAATCGGCGAGTAATACTGAAAATTTGGCGACTGACTTTACTGCCACCACTGGTCAAACTTAATAGTCCCAATTGCGATGATTGAATGGAAAAAGATTTTTTCCCCGCTGTCGCTCGACAAATTTCGAAACCATTTGGCGAATTTCACGATTTTTTCCCCGAAATTATTTGACGGATTGTGACTTTTTTTCTTCTCGAAGCCATTCGACGATATTCGAAAAAATTTTCCCCTGAAACCAGTTGATGAATTTTGTGATTTTTCCACTATCAATGAATTTTGTGATTTTTCTGCTATCGATTGATGAATTTCGTGATTTATCGACTATCGATTAATGAATTTCACGACTTTTTCCATGAACGAACAAATTGTGCACTTTTTTTCCACTGCTATTCGACGAATTTTGCAATTCTGTTCCACGATTGTTAGACAAATTTCACTATTTTTCTCCCGAGATCATTTGATGAATTTTGTGATTTTTTTCCCCCCGAACGTATTTGACGAATTTCTCTAATTTTTTCACGACAGTTAGACATAATTAATTTTTTTCCTGCAATGCCTGATTTCTTTCCCGAGATCATTTGATGAATGTCGTGATTTCTTTCCCAACACTATTTGACAAATTTCGCCGTTTATTCCACAATCGTTTGACAAATTTCTTAAATTTTTTATCAAGTATTTGTAAATTTGTTATTGGTCATTGCTGAAAAACAGGAGTAAAAAAATCCATGTACTGGCCAGTGGTCACTGAGTAAAAAAGTTGAAACCTATACATAAAAGTTGAACCTATACATAAAAATCATGAATTTTTTAGAACGGGCACATAAAAATCACAATTTTGTGAAGTAGCCGCATAAAAATCACAAATCCATCTAGTGAACATTAGTATTCTTCCAAATTTGCAACCGAACAGTGCTGTATGTATGGATAATGCTAATTATCCCCCCCCCCCTACCTCGAAACAAAATTCTCTCTGTGCTAAGTGATGGTGGTCCTCGACAACCCAACAATTTTTTAAGTGGCCCTTCGCCTAAAAAGATTGGGCACCTCTACTATCAATTAACAATAAATTAACCTATCGCTTGTGTCATGTATTCATGAGCGGTGATTGCAATGCAAATTCTTGTTTACAAGAATAAGACTCATATTAGGTATTTTATTATTTATTTATTGTTTGTTTACTTATTTTGATTTGATTTTCTTGTCCTTTTAGAAATTGACTTTAGATTGTTACTTAAATGGTGAGATGATTGTCAATTACCTGTTTTATAGATAAAAATGATACAAGGTAAGGAAATTGCATCGTGTCGAGTGAATATTTAGGAAGTATTTTAAAACCCGCAGACTAAAGAAGATTTGTGTTTTACTTGTTAGCTATATTTTGCAACTCTCCAAATTACTGCAATGTAAATATAGTATGAAGTTAACTTTCCTCTGTTGTATAGCTAATTTTATTGGAAAAAATCCCTGAAAATGCATTGTTGTAGTAATCAATTATTTTTGCAGTTGTGTAAATTCTGTCATAACAATTTTCAACTAAGGGAAATCTTACATTGGACATTTAATCACAGTATTTTAAATAAGAAAACTTAACATATTTGCAAATTAAAGAAATGAAAAGAGATTTTGTTTAAAATTACATCTAAAGATTTTTTTTTTTTTACAAAAAATGCAAAATTCGCCAGTCATTCGGGAAATTATCACAAAATTCTACTAATAAAATGGGACTGTAAAGAAACCGGTTCAAAATGTGTCCTTTTTAAAAATTAAACTCCATCCCAGCAGCCCTGCTGTTATGTTAGTCGAGCACTAGCTGATCGACAAAATTTTTTAATCTCGCCAACTTTTTTTTTCTGACCAATCTTTAACATAAGCTAATAAAGTATAGCCAACATTTTAACATTGCTATATAGTATCTTAAAAAACTTACTTAAAAATAGCTGAAATATAATCTTGATAAAATACGTAAACACAAACATATCAATACAAATAACAAAATCTCATGTAATCGGGTAGGGGAGACCGGTACACAGTGGACCACTTTTTCAGTTAAATTTTTTTTTCTCTTTAACAGACTGACCAATCTGTATGAAAATATTTTTGAATATTCCTTAAACCTTCTTACATCCATCATAATTTTCTCACAACATAGTTTTCAATACATTAAAAATATATATATATATACACTGGTCCACCCACCAGGGTACAGTGGACCACTATTAGGTATTATCTAAAATATAATATAAATCTATTTTTCATTAATCTAATTCTTTTTTGTTGCCTCTTCATTCGCAAAATAACATAGTAATATAAATTTTGAAACAAAAACAAAATATTAATTATATTTTGAAAATAATAACAGATTAATACAGGAACAATTGCAATTTAGTTGAAGTTATTACTTAAGTACAAAAAAAATCAGCTCACAATAAAATTTGCAAATGAAATTCCAAAATACTTATCAGTAAGATTGAGCCTGGAATTTTCAAGAAATAATTTTGGGTCTGCAAGCAACATTATGAAATCATTGACATCAACAGCAGATTCATCTACAGTTTCGGGAGAAATAAACTGATTTCCATTCAATTTGCATCTCATGAATCTTACTTGAATAGAATCATCAACAATTAGACTACAGTTATATTTATCAAAGGCAGTAAATACAAAACAAAATATTTCTTACTATGTTAAAAAAATTGTTATTTTTATTTGTTTACTTTATTTTACAGTTAATTCTACTTTAAAACAATCTTTCTTTATAGAAAACAATTATTACATATTTTGAACATTCTGCATTAGAGGAGCAGAGTGGATTGTGGACCACTGTGCCCCAGGAGTGGGTGGTCCACTGTACCCCATGTTGAAGTTCAATAAATAATCATATTAATATTGTTTATAGCTTTCTTTTAAACATAATAACTTTAAAGTAAAATAAAAACAAGTATCTTAGCTTTTCAAAAAGCTGTTTTATTTTATTTATCTACAACCTTTAATTACTAAAAAAATAAAAATATGATGATGAAAAATTTTACTTTTAGAAGCTCAAAACAACAAAGCAGGATAAAATAGTTCAATCTGAGCTAAACATACTTTCTGAAGGCTATAAATAATCATTGCAGTGCTGTTGTCTATTAGGATAGAAGAGAAGCTTAAAAAAAATTTAAATAAATAAAATATTAGGGGGTGGTCCACTGTGTCCATAGGTTCACTGTGTACCGGTCTCCCCTATATTAATGATAGGCTTAGTCAATAAAAAAAATGTTAAAGTAAGCCATAACATAAATTAGAAACATTGTATTTCATAATGAAAACATCGTATCTAATTTTATATACATAAAAGTGAAAACTTACGTTATATAAATTCCCTATATAATATACCAAAGTTTCATCACAATTAAACGTATTTCAATCACACTGAAATAAAAAGTTTTAGTTATTAAATTTGTGTGAGGTGAATGATGGGAAAGTTTGATTTGGAGAGTTGGAAAATATAGCTAACAAGTAAAAAACCAATCTTCTATTGTCATCAAATTTTTAAGACTTCTTTAAAAGATTCACTGATTATTTTTAATGATAAAACAGGTAATACTATTGACAATTATCTCACCATTTACGCCACTAAATCAAAAGACAATTTCTAAAATACAATCTAATCAAAATAAGTAAACAAACAATAAATAAATAAATAATAAAATACCTCATATGAGTGTTTGAACTTTGAAGGGGGGGGGGGGGGGGGGCTATGAGACCTATAGCGGCAGGGCTGTCGTCTCGAATGATCCAAACCATATGAGTGTTATTCTTACAAAAACAACATTCGAGACTCGTTGAAAACAAACAGATGATTGATTTGTTGATTAGAGGCTGTTTCAAATTAACTGATAAAATAAAAAAATCTGAATCTTTTTTTCCTTTAAAAAATGACAAATTAAATATATAAATAACAATTAAATTGTATATATATAATTATAAAATATTTCAATATTTTAATCAAGGAATCTAAATATTTTTCGACTTAATGAAGATTTTGAAATAAGAAATTCTTTATTATAACAAAAAAGAAAAATATACAAACAATAATTTAATTTAATACATATATATTACATATTAAAAATTGCATTAAAAACTGTTTTCGTATTAAAAAAAAAAAAAGAATCTAAATAGTTCTTCAGCCACATATGATTGCGAAATCGCCTTTAACTATAACCGTGATACCCATGAACATTCTGACCGCGCAGGAATAAAAAAGGGTGAAAAGGCCGAAAATCTTTAATGTTAGTCTACCAGAAAAAGCATAAGAAAAGAGTCCGATTTTGAAGCTGGATTATATAAAAAACAAGAGTTTTCCTACGTTAGCTCAAAATCTTACTCTCTTCATCTAAAAGCGATTAATATAATATATTAATTTTAAAAAAATCGTTCGATCCATTTTCGAGATAACACCTCTGTGCCCATTACACCATTACATTTTCCATTTTCGCTTAAAAATTGGTTTCCAGATCTCAAAATCTACTGCATGTAGAAATCTATAAATTTCAGGATAGAGTTAGGCCATAGATATAAGACTAATGTGAAAAAATCGAAACGGTATGCCTCATATTTACTGAGATATTAAATGTCGGCGTTTCGATTTTCCTTTGATGTCCTGCTAGCTGTATATATGAGAGTGACGGAATCTTCGGTTTTGGGCTTACGGTTTTCGGTTTTTCGCTGCGTCACTCAAGAGACTACCGTCTCTTATGATACTTACATATTACGAGAGGATTAAGAATCAACCGCAACATAATCTCTTTTGTAAAATGTGTGTTGGGAATAAAAGAAAATGTAACTTATTTTTTAGATTAATAATCTATTCTAAATAATCACTATATAAAGTTTTTGTTATTTAACTTTATATAATACGTATTATTTGTGATTTTTGGAAGTGCCTGCGTTTCAGAAATACATTTGTTTTGTTTCCTTATTATTACTAGTATTATTCAAAGTTTGTTTTAAATTTTATCAAAATTTAATGTTGTTTATCATAAGAGAATACATTTTTGAAATTAAAATAACAGAAATATAATGTACCCATGTTATTAATGAAACCATATAAAATAATTAGAAATAAAATAAAACAATATTTTATGTTTTACTTTCAAAGTAGGAAAAATATTGTTTGACGTTATTTATTTGAAAAACGTAATATTTAAAAGGATGTGCGAGATACTAACGTTCGATATAGAAAACAATTCTCTTGTTATTTTTATCTTTGTTTTACCGTTCTATTCTCTTTTATATGCAACTACTGTTTATATGAAGCAATACAGAAATTTGTTTTAAAAAGCTTGTAATTTGGTATTTTCACAAAAATATTTTATAAAGAAATCTTTTGAAAATAAATTAAAATTTTTTTCGACGTGTCTAATAGATTCTAAATTTTACATTAATTTCACAGCATTTTCGTCAGTGTGTTCTCTAAAATATTTAGATTTTATTTAAATTTTATACAGTTGAGAGAAGTTAAATAAAGAGTTTTTCAATACCATATATTCAAAAATCTGCAAACTACAAAGAATAACAAAGGTCTAGTATGCAAAATCTTTGCACTCTTCTTAATGTAACTTTTGTTGCTGAAACAAATCACAGTGAAGATTGTTTATCTCGTACTTATTTTACACAAACTTGACTTTTATAATATATAACTGATGTTACAATCGGCTTATTGCAATTAAAATGCATAATTTGAATTAAACGGAAAACATTTTTTAACAAAAAGTTTTGTTATATTACCAAATTACCGGGTGTCCCAAAAATGAGTGATGGATTTTAAAATTCAATAACTTCTCGAATTTCCAACAATAGATGGCGCTGATAGCGATTGGCGTTCAGTTGAGACCGTAACTGACGCCACTCAGCATTGATGCACCGCCCCCTGAATACTAGATTACGGCTGTCGCAGGGGGATTTTTTTTTTCAACGTTTCAACGAACCCTCGAACTTTAACAGCAATAATATCCAAAAGTTTTCTTTGACTTGCTTGATTTAAGAAAAACTAGACGAAGAAAACTTTTAGAAATTATTGGTGTTGAAGTTCGAGGGACTGTTGTGGTCAAACGCTGAAAAAAAATGCGTCTGCGACAGCCGCCATCTGATATTCAGGAGGCGGTGCATCAATGCTGAGTGCCGTCAGTTTCGGCCTCGACTGAACGCCAATCGCTGTCAGCGCCATCTATTGTTTTAAATTCGAACTAAAATCAAGAATCACAGTACCCGTAAGGCATGGTGACGTCACGGCGACGTCACTGTGAAGTCACACTGTGACTTTGTGACCGTCGTCGTGACGTCACGTGACGTCGATGTGAAGTCATTGTGACGTAAATGCGAGGTCGTTATGGCCGTTTTCAAGGCTTTCTGTGACCTCACAATGTGACTACTTTGTGAAGTCACCGTGCGACTTAAATGTGAAAAATGTGACGAATCTGCATCGGATAGGGTGACCAGATTTTACCCGAATCCTATACGGATTTTTCGGATCAAAATTTTTTTATGGTTCAAGTTTGTGACGTTTGTGACGACACTGCACCGGGTCGTGGTTTGGATGGGTTGGATTTTACCCGAATCCAATTCAGAAACTCCTGATTTTCGTGAACCCGATCTGACCCGAGTCGGGTATAATGTTTTTACTGTAAGTCTTGTTTGGAATAGAATCTTGCATACGACCGAGTAACCAGATTTTATCAGAAATTGTGTTACGATACAATTTCTGATGTCGGCTCGGATCTAGAGTCATACACGAATCCGGTTATATACTTCTTGAACATGATTGAATGTCAACTTGAACATGAATGATGGTTGACTGAAACTATATTTTGATTCAACCCGTATTCTTACAGTAACCCAGCAACAACAACAACAAAAAATCTGTAAGCCCACAACCGCGACCGAACCTGATAAATGATTTCGCATGGATTCGGATAACAAGATTTCACCAAATACGGATAAGATCGACGATAAGGATTGGATCGGCAATCATTTTTACTGATGCAACTCGTATTCAAATTAAAACTTTGCATCTGATTGAGAAACCGGTTAACACGAAACTTTCTGACACATTTATGAACAAACTTTTAAACGCATGGCACTTGCATGCCTGATTATTAAAGCTATTTGGAATGAATAGCGTTTTCCAATTTTAGATAAATGTAATACTTAAGATCAATGTCGGTCACGTTTCACCCGTTTCTGACGCTGCGCGTCGGAAATTTGGTTCAAAACACCGACTTTGATAGTGTTTTCTGAAACATCATCTGCCGTTACCAAAAAATGGATAACGCCATTCGATTATATATAGGGTAGATGTGCCAGTAATGGACATCCTTAAGGAATTTCTTTAACAATTATTTTTTAATTAATAGTTATAATTGTTGTATTCAACATTTTTTAATATTATATTACTCTACCAACAATATTTAACCATGCTCATAGTCACATTTCCCAATGTGAATCTAAATTTAATTGTAAATAACAGAAATAAATCAAAACACCCTAAATTCCAGTAATGGACACCTCACAAAAAGTAATATATAATTGATATTATGATTGCATTTAAAACTAGAATTTAAAGATAGCATATTAATGAAATAAATAAAGCTGAATTTTTATTGGTTATTTTTTTATAAACCAAAAACATTGTAGGTGTCCCATTACTGGAAGGCGGTCCATTACTGGCACATCTACCCTATTCTGAATAAGAACACCTGCCAATTTCATGTATTTCCGAATAAAAATGAATTCAGAAATATGCCAGAAATTAGCTATTTTGTATTTGAGAACAACTTTAAAGAAAATATAAGTACACATTTTCAAATAAGCATTCTGAAAAATTTATATTAGGAATCAATTTAAATAATAGATATACCTATTGTGCAATATTATTAAATAATAAACATTGTATCAAGCAGTTAAACAGTTTTCGTTGTAAATGAAATATAGAACTTAAGATCATAAATGCCAAAAAAAAAATTATATATTTTTTTTCTTTACAAATTATTTTATTTATAGTTTTTGATAGAATACTAAATGCAGAACTTAAATATAAATTTTTACAGTAAAAACATTCGATAACACAGCTGGAAAAATTACCTTAACTAAACAGTTATTTTATTGTTTCATCAATATTTATTATTTTTGTGCATCTAACATTGACATATCTCGACAAATAAATTATTCAATGCATTAAATTGTCACTTTTTTTTTTTTTCAAATATACCGGAAAATTATTTCTGGAAACCTACACTAGCAACGAAATTATTAAATTGCAAATCAAATATTAATAGTTTTAAAAATTGCAATGTTTTTAATTATAATGAATAACTATGAAAATTGAACTAAGAAACGCAAAATATTAAATAAATTCCTCATTTTATATAACACTTTACATTTAAAATGCATATTCTTAGTAAATACAGTTTTTCCAAACAATCTATTTTAAAAAATATAAAACATTAAAGATAAAATTTAATACAAGTGATTTTTTGAAAGAAAATTTAAACATCTTAACTTTTAAATAATGCACTATTAAATGTACTAGTACTAAACATGCACTATTAACAAAACTGCGAAGACATTAAAAGTTACCTGCTGATCTATAGATAAAGGGGTTATGATGGAATGCTCCTTATCTGCTTCCCTTTCATTGAAAAATTAGAATGTAAATCCACTACAATAATTTTCAAATTATTCCAGCAGAAGCGATGTGTTCATAGATCTGAGAAATCAAATATCACCCAGGCCTTATGAACGCACCCGGCTAGACACAGTGAGATGTTAAAATGGATTGTTTACTTTAAAATGGAGATTGATCACTTTAAAACGTTAATTTACTTACACAGTATAAATCTACAAACTTCAAAGAACCCAACACACGCTAATCCTAGCTTCGAATGAGAAAAGGTCGTCTGCCTTCAATATGCGCGCGCAGTATTGTTTAAACACAACAAAATAACAGCTAGCAGATGTTTCCAACTTTTACCGCAAATGATATAGGAAGAAAATAAATTAAATAAAGACATTTCAAAACCTTTATAATTTATATGGCTGAAAAATGAACTTCTAATGATGCTATAATATTCTTTTTTTCTATGAGAGAGTTTTGTATTCTTAGAAATAAGCTGTGAAAATTTACATTTTTATATATTTTTTAATCCATTGCATTTGCTTTAGTCGTCAAAAGTAAATATATATTTTAAATAATAATTGATTTAATAGGCTTTATAAAGTAATTTCGATATAAATTTAAATTGCAATCAAATTTCCTAAGTACAAATTTTTCATTTTTTACACTCTATCGAAAAGAGCAATATATTTAATAGAGGTGACATCTTACTAAGCACTGGCCAGTTTTGGATAAATTGCTATAGGAATGACATAAACTTTATAACATGTTTTTAATTCATTTTTGCTCGGAAATACACGAAATATGCTCGTGTTTTGTTCAGAAACTATGTTATTGAAAAACCTTTTCCATTTTTTGTTAAAAGCAGAAGATCTTTCAGAAAAGAATGTCAAAGTCGGCGTTTTGATTTGAATATCCGACGTGACAGTGAAAAACTGGTCGTCACGTGACACGAATTGCTTATAACTCGATAAATAACTAAATTTCTATTTAAGGATTTTTACCTTTGTATTATATAGTATATTTTGTTAAATTTCATGAAAATGGTAATGAAAATTGTAAAAAATTATCTGCCTCATATATGTAGACAGATATTTATTTATTATTTTTTTTTTGGAAATACTCAATATATTTAAATCGTGTGTGACAATATTTTTATTAATGATTTAGGTACATGACATAATTCAAATCTATATTTTATGAGGTTTTTTTTTTCAAATTCACTCTCCGATCACACCGTGAAGTCACAGAGTGTTGGCATTTTGGTCATAGGTTTTACGTGACTTATGTGACTTGCAGTGACGTCATTGCAACGTCACAAAAATTTTTAAAACTGCCAAAAAGTAATTTTCTTTATGTTATAAGATGTTCTAAAGTTTATTTTAAGTTTTCTTTAGATCTCCAAGACGTTCACATTTTGGTCACAGAGTGACGTTACAAAGTGGTGGCATTTTGGTCACAGATGTGACGTGACGTACGTGACTCACACTGACGTCACAATGACGTCACTGTGACTGTGCATGCTATGCGGGTAATAACACTCCCGACATCATACATAAACCTCCTGCAAGAATTATTTTAATATCTGTCACCGTTTGCAAGTTATTGAATTTTAACATCCATCAGTCATTTTTGGGACACCCGGTAAATGTATGTAGCATGCACTTTCCATTAGAACATTTTCGCACCTGTTTGGGATTAACACTTGAAGATCTGGGGACAAGGCATTGTTTTTATGTACGGGTTTATAGGATTTAATAATATTGTCTGAAGGTAGAAATAAGCATTCATAAGCCCTCCATTACTATGTAGGAAGTCTAAATATCAAACTGATGATTTGGTTTTCTTTTGCCCTTGTGATGTTAGTGCTTATATGATCAAAGAAAAAAAAGAAATCATTCATTTATCAAAATTTGCAGTGGTTTTACTACTTGTTCCGCATGGTATAGAAGTTTGTGAATCTGTTTTAAAGACTCATATGACTCTGTTCAGATATTGCTTCTGCTGATGATTTTCACTGTAATATATACAACGATGCCCCCAGACATTCAATCAATCTGAATATTCTGATTTAATCAGAGAGTTGGGTATGTCTAATGTGTCTACTGTAATTGTAGGGTTCAGAAAAAAACTAAAACACTTGACAGAAAAATAGATCTTACAAGCAAAGTGAATTGAATATAGAAGGAAAATATAAATGTTTAATAAATTGTGAAAATAAAATAAAATATAAATAACTATATTATATAAATAACACTACAACAAAGAAATTCTGCATTATATAGCCTCTTAAAATGAAAAGAAAATTAGTTTTTAAATTTTTGAATATATCTTATATTGTTAAAATTTAATTTAGGAAATGTAATTTAAATTATTATTACTTCAAATTTTCAATTAATGTATGTCATCATTGTATTTCATTTTAACGGATATGACAGTCTTATATATGTTATGCAGTAATCCAAATTATATTATACATAATGTTGAAATTTTAAATTTATTATTATATCGTTTCAACTACTTTTGAATAAAACATTTTTAATTTCAAACAAATTTAATGTTTAGACAATTTTTAAGCTATTACATGTATATGAAATATAATGTGCAGTGTTCGTATATAATTTTTAAAATGTAATTCAATTTGAAATGTCCATTTTTGTAACTTTACATATTAAATTTTCTGTGAAAGAGCGCTGTATTATAAGGAATGATAATCACATATCCATATAAAAAATTATAATGTTATATTTTACGTGTAATTAATATTTTGAATTAAAAGCAGATTATTCTTTACACCCACATATCATGTTCTTCAGATTTATATCTAATACATTTCTACACTTACAAATCTACATGCACCTACGTTGACATATACACATACAATTCCTGATAAAAATAAAACTTATTAGATATATATTGACATTGAAGAATCTTTCAAAGTCTAATAATCCTATAATTTTTGGTAACAATATTTGTTCAACAAACGAAAGTGATAGCAACCATTCTGTCATTAAAGTATAAAACAACAACAAAATAAATAAATAAATAAATAAATAAATAACAAAACAACAAATCCTATCTTGAACTGAAGGGGTTTTTTTATTTTTTTTTTCCAAAATAACAGATATAAACATTACTATTTCGTTCAAGTTTTAGCTGCAATGTGCCTTTATGTTCTTCAAATCGTTGAATGGAAAGCGATTGACATTTCATTTTAAACTTAAACGAATTAAATGATTGTATATTAACTTAACACAACAATAAAGCTTTGGATAAGATGCGTTTGAAAGCATTTAAATGATTGTATTGTTGAAGAATTTAGTCTACGATAATGTGGAGAAAGTGAATTGCGCTATTTCATACGATAACAGGCACTAAGATATCAGATAGACTAAATGCACAGGATTTATCGAATCTCAACAAATTATTCGCATTGCAAGTATGCACTCAAACAATATAAATGTTTAGTTAAACATAAAAATCGTATACTGACATTTTTAACATTTTTATTTTTAGAAATTACTATACATTTTATTGTGTTGCTTTTTAAATGTGGATATTTTAAATCGAATTGAATGTAGTTAACTGCGATATAAATGAAACTTGGGATCCAACCCGGGGTGTCCAGGATAGGAAATATATGTGAAAACATTTTTTTTGAAAGCTCTAATAGATGTTTTACATTTAACTCGGGAGAAGTCGCGCATACCCAGATAACGAATGGTTTTTACATTGTCACCAATAAATACAATTAATAATCGTAACCTTATTCAGTCTTAGACAATGGTTAGAAATTCTATGATAATGCAAATTGTAGATTACTTTTCGAAAAATAGTGGTGACAATTGTAAAAACCGTACGCACCCTGGGGTATGTCATACCCCGTGCGACTGCTCTTGGGTTAATATTTTTTTAGATTGCCCCCAAAAAACACCGAAGAGCATTTTTATATGAAATATGTCAATTATTTATGTGGTGGCGTTCGACCATCACAATGAGCCATTTTCATATAGTGGAGTATAGAAACTCAGGTTCGAAAACATTTTTTTTACTGGAAGAAAAGTTGACTTTCAAAAGATTAAATAATTTCATTTCGTACACGACCAATCGCTTTATTTACATGTCAATATTAAAGTAACAAAGATGCTGACAAGTTTAGAGGCATAGTATTAGCACCCAAAAATTATTAAAAAATCCCTGACGGCTCGGCCTACAGGCACAGGTAGATTTCGAAGACGCAGACCGTGGGGCGCCTGTTTGTCGGGAATTGCGAAAGAAATGACCTTTTTGCGATGACGCTGCAGTTGGAAGCGCCTACTTCGAAACCAAATTTGTTTGCAGGCGGAGCCAGCAAGGATTTTTTTTTTTTTTTTTTTTTTTTTTTTTTTTTTTTTTTTTTTTGCTATAAGAGTTGGTCCTATAAAAAGCATGCCAATATAAAAGTTTTAGATAATATTAAGAGGATTTATGATAAATTTAAGCGGATTTGAAATCTTGGAAATTGACGAAGTTATGAATTTTTTTCTTCAAAAACATCCCTCCCCCTCCCCTTAAGGCAATTTTTAATTATATCAAAAATCTGTCATACATAAATTTTCGGCCCTTCTCCTAGAAGTAATAATAACTTCAAACGGATTCGATACGTATCATAATTAAGAAATTATGGGGTTTTTTCTGTTTTCACAAAAAGTCCCCCCATTCCCCCCCCCCCCTGGTTCGATTTTACCCATTAACGAACTTGACCGAGATTTTATGCCCCTTGATTTTATGTATCAGTTTCGAAAAGAAGCAGGAGTTGGAACCGCCTACTTCGAAAAATAACTTGTTTGCAGGCGGAGCCGGCAGGGATTTTTTTGTTTTTAATTTTTTTTGCTATAACGGTTGGTCCTACAAAAAACTTGTCAATATAAAAGTTTTAGATAATACTAAGAGGATTAATAATAAATTTACGCGGATTTGATATCTTGTGAATTGACGAAGCTATGATTTTTTTTCTTCTAAAACCCCCCTTTTTCCTCCCCTTGGGGCCATTTTTAATTATATCAAAAATCTGTCCTACATAAATTTTCGGCCCTTTTCCTAGAAGTAATAATAACTTTAAACGGATTCGATACGTATAATAATAAAGAAATTATGAGGATTTTTCTGTTTTCACAAAAAGCCCCCCCATTTCCCCCCCCCCCTTGGTTCTATTTTGCCCATTAACGAACTTGACCAAGATTTTATGACCCTTGATTTTATGTATCAGTTTGGAAGAGATTTAAGCAGAATTTTTCCAGTTATCGTGGTCAGAAAAAAGTGACATTGATAGATAGATAGATAGATATATAAAGTTTTGAACTGGGGGTGTTTTTGGGTTCTGGGAGTCATGATCGGCGTAGATCTGCAAAAATTTTTCAAAATTTCCAACTTAGGTGAGAATGTAATAGGTAGTATTTCTTACGAAATCTACCTAAAACAGACATAAGTATTTTTCTTTCCATCCACGTTAACAGGAGCACAAGCCTTCTTGCTACCATCACACTTACATAACTGACTAATTTTTTATCTAAACAATATCTCCAACACAAATACTGGCGAAAAAATAGATTCCCAACTAAACGTAGGGGTAAAAGACGTTAGATAAAAAATAAACGGAAAATTTAAATTGAGTGCGCAGAAAGTGAAAACAAACATCGCCTTTTGGCGAAACGAACATGCAAAATACGACAACCCTATGAGGAGCCGCCTAATCTACCAACACAACTTTGCTATTACTTAAATTAACGTTTTTATTTAAATAAAAACAGACAACCGAAATAAAAATGAATATCAAAGGGGAAGTATAAAATTTAATTGTTTTTAACACTTTAGCAACCTGTAACGGAAAAAAAGAAAAGAAATGATATTTTAAAGCAGTACGTTAATTATGTCTTACTATTAGGTTTTATTTATTAGAAATTTAGGAAGACGTACTCAATAAAGAAATAAAAAATAAATGTTTTTTTAATACAATTTAAATACAGTTTAAATGGGGAAATATTAATTTTGAAACATTTTAAAATGAAAAAAGGAATAAAATATGTGACTGCATCACAATATATTCAAATAAAATTTTGAAATTCATTAAAAGTGACGATTTTGTATTGGACTCGTGCCAGAAGTTAATCGTCGAAGTTAAAAATCGGTAAAAAATTTCGTTATCTACATTTTTTTCTTAATTCTGATAATTTCAGCGATTTTAAGCGCTTATTTCAATTACTTGTCTGTTAAATGTGTCTTTTATTTATTTCTTAATGAATTTTTAATTCCGTTATTGAATATTAGCTGGAAACAAATGCTGAACTTTTTATATTGTTTAAAGTGCAAAAGGATTAATATTTTGTAATCGTCTGCGCTAGAGTTAGATTTTGTTTTTTTTAAATCATGCTTGAAATTTAATTTAAATACTAAATTGAATGAGTAAATTGCGATGCAGTTTTCAAACAAATTGTATTTGAAAGTATATATATATATTCCTATATAACTGTGTAAAAATTAAAAATATGCGATGTTTAGAAAGTTAAAGAATGGCAGTAGCAAACATCGCAAAACCGAAATTTCATCGTCAAGTGTTGCCATTCGCAAAATGACATCAGCGTTACGCACGTACACGTTTCTCCTTTATAATGTAGATAGAAAATGAATATATATATATATATTTTTATTATATATATTCATTATATATTCATTATATATATATATATATATATATATATATATATATATATATATATATATATATATATATTTCAAATATCACAAATTAAACAAAATTATTAATAACATTCAATAGCTTGATTTCACTAAAACTGCTACCAGTGATAAAATAATGCATCAATAAATTCTATTTTATTACTTTATAGGTGATATCCGTATTTTGAAACGTTAAATAATATAGATTATCTAAAAGGTAAATATTTTGTGCTCATTTATCTATTTACGATTTCAGCCTGATGCTGAATTTCTGGATTTTCAACTAAAACAAATTAAATTATCTTTAAAAAAAATTTTGTTGTTGTGATAAGGATATTATTCTTGCCTTAAAAATAATTAGCAAAGAAAAGTGCAAAATTTTATTCGCTAAAGAACCAACACTGAGAAAAATTAAACTTTCAAATCTGAGTAAATCGATGTTTTCATTTTGTTATGAAACTTTTTGTTTCAAATAGGACGACCCAATGCTTCAATTCTGAAATAACAGAAATACTCAAAAAAATGAAACATGGACATACTCAACTAAGCACATACAGATCAGTTTATACTCAATTTTGTAACATGGACATAATCAAAAAGGATTAGAATCGGTTCAAACTCATTTTCGAAACATGAAAATACTCAAAAATGAGCACATAGAAGTCAGTTCATACTCATTTTTGATACATGGACATACTCAAATATGAGCACATGCTGTTTTATTCTTGAGTGTTTGCATGTTTTCAGAAATGAGTATATACATGTTTCAAACTTGAGTAATTTTGATTCGGAGCCATTTTGACTATGCGACTTACTCAGATTTCAGTATTTTTTTGCTCAGTTATGAAAATGTCGTTTTTAGAGTGAAACCTTAATAGTTTTATGAAAATTATGCTTACACTATATGAAAAGAAATATATTTTCCTAGATCTAAATCTAGGAAAATATAATATAACCACAAACCACAATTTACAATATTCTTTTCCGAATTCCCGCGATACTGAAAAGCATTCTTTATCTTAAGAAACCCCAGAAACTAATGCTTTTTTGAGATTTAAAGAAGGTTTTTAACTGTTTTCAATTACGTATCTGAAAATGTTTAATTCAGAGTTAATAGCATCCGAAAAACCTATATTCCGCGTTCAGAAAACTTGCATTAATGCACTATAAAATAGACTGAAAAACGTTTCCAAAAATCCATAGCAGCCAAGCAAACATTCCTTTTTATAAATTGTTCTTTAAATCTCGAAAATACAAAAGACATTCCATAAAAACTTAGAGTTATATTTTTTTACGTAACGTCAACACCGCAAAACTAAAAAATAAAACTGCAGGCGATTGCTACCATTTGGGCAAACCAGCTCCAGAAACAATTAAGTTAATGAAAGAAGCTTTCAAAGACAAATGTTTTGGTGAGTCTACGATTTTTAGATGACATGGTGATTTCAAAGAAGGACGTTTGCCAGCAGAACTGGATCCTAAGCCTGGCTGACCAGAAAGTGTTGCGAATGATCGAAATGTTAATATTGTGAGGGCAATCTTGCAAGAAATCGGCAAATAACATGTGGGGAGATAGCGGCATCATCTACCATTTCGAAAACGTCGATATTTCGCATTCTACGCAACAATTTACAGCTTCTTCATGTTTGTTCCAGGTGGGTCCCTCATCACCTTACTAAGGAACAAATGCAAACAAGAATTCACCAATGTTATGGTGGAGACAGATGTCTCAAAATGATCCGAAGTTCCTAAAGACTGTAATAACAGGTGATGAAACTTGGGTGCATCACTTTGATCCACTTACCAAGTCCACAACAAGTGTATGGAAACACACTGATTCTCCGCCTCCGATAAAATCCAACAACCCAAATCTGCTGGAAAGGTCGTACTGATTATTTTCTTTGATCATAAACGTGTAATCTATCAGCATGGTGTGCCTCCAAAATCTACTGTGAATAGTGAGTGTTATGTTTCAGTTTAAAAAAATTTGCGACAATACATATCGGAAAAGCGTCATAAACTGGTAAGGCATTGGACATTATAACACGATAATGCTCGCAAGCATTAGTTCGGCAAGCATATGTTCGTTGAAAAGTGGGTTGTGCGATGGAACCGTTGCATGTCATCTGAGCGAAGGTATTTTGAAAAATAATGATGTATTTTTTGCTGTAAATATATTCCTTGTTTTTTTTATGATTTTACTCTCAGTTTTTATGGAACGCCCTTTGTATATTGGTTGCTGAGGTTTCTAAAAATAAAGATCGCTTCTCGGAATCGCGGGTAACTCGGAAGAGTTTATTGAAAGATATTTTCGTTTGCAGTTATATTATACTTTCACAGATTAGGAAACATTTGCCCTTTTTATGCGTATCTGGATATATGGGACGCGTATCTGAGTATATGGACGCGTATCTGGGTATGTGAATTTCTTTATACCCTCGAAACTTCCCGACGGTTGGGTGGATTTTAATGAATGCAATATCTTTCGATTCTTCTTAATTGTCCGATGGTTCTAAGCTAGGTTTTGTTTTCATACAATAAAAATAGCGGCCGTAAAATACAAAATGGCAGTGGAGACGAAAAAAAATTACGCACCATATTGAGTGGCATATCATTGGATAGGGATTTCAAAATGAAGACTTATAGGCTGGGTTTTGTTTTCATAAATTCAAAATGGCGGTGGAGACGAAAATACATTTTTACGCACCATATTGAGTGGCATCTCATTAGATAGGTCTTTCAAAATGAAGATTTATAGACTAGGTTCTGTTTTCATAAATTCAAAATGGTGGCCGTAAAATACAAAATGGCGGTAAAGACGAAAAAATTACGCACCATATTGAGTAGCATATCATTGGATAGGTCTTTCAAAATGAAGGCTTATAGGCTAGGTTTTGTTTTCATAAATTCAAAATGGCGGTAGAGACGAAGACAAATACGCACCATATTGAGTGACATATCATTGGATAGTTCTTTCAAAATTAAAACGATGTTTTCTGGACTATTTTACAGTCAGAAGCTCCGTTTTGAGTTCGCTTTTTACGCAGTGGGTTTTTTTGATTTTTTAAAAATTTAATTCGTTCTTATTTACAGTGTAGCGGGGAGTGTGTATATAATTAATTAAAGAGAAATATAAAAGAGCCTTAAAAACAAAACTACATTGGTAGAAAATTATGAGCATAATAATAAAGTGGTGTTTTGTATCATGAAATTTGTCTTTGCAGATTTATAATTCACAATGAAAAATATCAATTAACGAATATTGTTTTAACGATAAAAAGATGAATTTTGCATATTTTAATTACAATTTTCATGACCATCCTTTTATTAATTGTGATAAATAACGTCAATTATTATTATGTTACGAAATTGTAAGTATATATAAAAAACAATATTTCTAGTTATGTTCAAATATTCAGTAGTAAAGTTTATTTCAGTGGAGCAAGTTCTTTTTTATTTTTAAGTAATTAATAAATGCGTACATTTACGAAATGTAAAGTTTATGAAACAAAAACAATATTTCTAAATTATTTTCAAAAATTAATTAGTAAATTTTTATTTCGAAAAAGAGTTATTTTTTACTATGAAATATTTGATATATGCATAAACTTGGGCTTTTTAAATTTCATGTTTTAAGAAAATAAGTTTTTGTCATTTCTGAAACTTTGTGAACAGCTATCTATTGACAAAAGGATATGTATAGGGCACGTGGTATGATAAGTAGTTTATAAACTGATATGGCGATTAACTTATCTTTAGTTAATAATCAGAGATTTTCTGGTTGGATTATGTGTTTGTTAGAATAGTCGACATGCAGACAAGAAAAATGATTCCCCAACAGATGTCAAAGATTTAAATGATATAATTAAACTTTTAAATTAGATACTAAAAGAAATTTAATGAATATCTACGAAGTTAAATTAAAATGACTGTGATTTTTAATAAAATATTAAGTCATACAGGGTTGGTTTACCAGCTGGGAAATTTTTAAGGTTGAATACTCACCTATAAAGTTAAACTCTGACTTGGAAAATAAAATTTGCATATTTGTTTTACACATTCTAGATATTAGCCTTTGATGAAACAAAAAATAATATAGTTACATTGTATGGCATTGCATGCCAAAGATTATTACGAATTTTTCAACATTCCATATTCCAAATGGAATCTTCTTTATATTTAATATATGACAGGATTCAAAGACGAAAAATTTTTCTTGCGCAAAAAATATTTTGAAGTGAACGTATTTATTTCATACTTATTAAAATTGGCTAAATATCAATCATTCGGTACATAACCGAAAATCGCAGGATAGAGTCAATATAAATTATATAGAACTTACCCTCTTAAAGAGCCCTTCACGAATAACTTTTAAAACATAAAATAACGAAAAGGTTTTGTTGCACATTTTATCTTAAAATGTTCCCTGGTAAAAAAGAATTGTAATCTCAAATCCTACGTCCAAATCCGATCAATGATATTAGAGAAAATTCAGACACTGCTACATATGCATGCGACTGTACGCAGTTACTTTTTATGAAGTCGCTTAGAAATATAACCTTCCTTAAAAAAAAAATAAAAATACTTTAAAGTAAAATTAAATTGTAAAAACATAAATTTTTCATAGAATATTTATAACCTTTGAAAATCACGGCAATATATTTCTTAGAATATTTCATTAAATAGGAATTATTATAGATATTAATTGTGAATTTCTGATAAAGAAAAATAATGTGTATGAAAAATAAAACAAATTGAGAATGTATTGCTTAGAAAAACTTATTAATGTTACAAGATCAATAATCAATGATCTTGATTTAGGGTTTGAACAAAATCTCTCTCATAAATTATTTACCAAAATAATGAACAACTTTTGTTTTAAATATATATATATGATTATGGAAAAAAAACTATTTTTTTCTAATTAAAATATTTTCTTAAATATGTGATGGAAGACTTTAATCTTAAAATTTGTCGACTTATTCTTTTAATTATTATGCACAAATAATTATTTAAAAATGTTAATGAAGTAATAAAAAAAGAAATAAAAGAAATCAAAATTATCCCTCCCCCCCCCCCAAAAAAAAAAGGAAGAAACGAATAGATAGATAGGTAGATAGATAAATAGATAGATATGAATATAATCTATACAGTCTATAAGTCTATAAATGTAGTCTGTAAGTATAGTCTATATAAATATAGACATATTTAATTTTTTCTTACAATACCGTGAGCTTAAAAATTTTCAAAGAAAAGTAAAACTCGATAAATATGTTAAATAGACTAACAGTTTGTAGCATAATACTCACCGTGGTGTGCGATTTTGTATGACGTGAAAACAGCTACAGGCGCTGAATATATCTAACAGGTGGAACGTAACCCTGTGTGCCATGTTAAAGAAATCTATCACCAAGATTATTCTTTGGATATAGTGATTATGTAAATATATGTTGTGCAACTTGATTTCACATTATTACAGTTCAGCTGCCTGTATAATGTATTTCCTTTCAGATGGGATAGAGAATTCTCCATATAGGATTGTCGATTTCGGTAGCTTCGCAACTTGTTATCAAACTGTATATTTTGTGTGTTTCTAATTCTAAGTTATATAATCGAAATACATACAACTACATGGATTTACAAGAAAAAAAGACCAAGCTGTTGGTGAGATCTTCAAATAATGTTTTTTCATGCCATAAAAATATTGCATAATGGTTAATAATGAACTGAAAACCGCTCTTGCCTCTCCGAAATATTAAAAACAAAAATTGCGTTTTAATTTTGCCTCAATTTTTTAGACACCAGTTATTTATATCTATTGATAACAAATATGATCTCTTATCACTTGGCTGTATGATTATGAGTTCATGTTTAACATTCATTTCATTAAAAGAAAAAAAAAAACAGTATAACAACTGAATCATTACGCCTGTCATGTATTATGAGAGAAATCGTTTCTTTCGTGTTATAGCGGAGACCAAGAATGAATCGCCAAGCGACCAAGATTTATTGCCAAATTATAAAGCATAATAGATCGCATTATAATAATATATAATGTATGTAACATTTTATGACGCATATCCCACAGTTACAGTCATGTATGACGCATATGTATGTCATGCGTATAAAATATATATGATGTATATATTTCATATAAGACGTAAATAATCTGTATATAATGACGTTTATGTCGCATATATGAGTATTAGAAGTATATATATTTGTATATATGCGTAGCGTATATACGAGGCATATATAAGCTTTGCTGTGATCTTGGCGAAATCTTAACTGCAATATTGGCATAATAGTAAATGTGGGGTCGCTATAACACAAAAGTACCGATAAATCTATATATAAGGACGTGTGTATAAGAGGGTAATTAATACTATTTTTTAAGATTCGGTGGTTTAAATAGATAAAATAAATTTACATAATTACTACTTTTCTATATATTGGAAAATTACTACTATAATAATTCTTTAATTTAATTTTTCGTTATTACAGGGATGAATTACTTGTTATTGCCAGTAGAACATCGTCTGAGCTAATAACTATAAACGAAAGCCTTTTAAAAAATCCTTTGAAAGATCTATTCTAAATTTACATGACTATCAAGTTTTGATTGGCACGTATTCTTAAAACATTTAATGAACTATATTGTGGATGCTTTTGAATTACCATAAACTGTGGAAAGTGAATTTGGCTATTACATTTAAAAGCAAGCTTTGAGGAGACAGATTGTGTTTAAAACTCTATGTAATCTCGTGATGTTATTCGAGGTGTATTTCTCAAATACACCATGTCAAGTGAATGACAAATACATATTAAAACTTCACTGTATTATAGCCAAAAATGCTGTATATTTATTGAATTACAATGCCGGTGCTTTCTTGTATTGTAAAAGTATAACCTTTATGATAATTGAAATGTATTAAAAAGACTATAAATATGAATAGACAGATTGTGTTTAAACCTTTATGTAATCTTGTCATGTTATTCCAGGTGTAATTCTCAAAAACCCCAAGTCAAGTGAATGACAAATAATATATTAAAGCTTCATTGTATTATAACCAAAAATACTGTATATTTATTGAATTACAATGCCGGTGATTTCTTGAATTGTAAAAGGATAATTTTTATGATAATTGGCATACTTTAAAAAGACTATAAATATAATTTTTTAACACATAGAAAAATAAATTAACGTAATGCATTTTTTTATAAATCTTACTCATTCTATGTTTATTTTCCAAAAGCATTAGGATCGATCTTCAATTTTGTTTTGTATAATAGTAAGACTTCTATTTATTAAATTTACAAAATTATAGATCATATGTAGGGCTGCACAAAAGAGCTCGGATATTTTTCCGAATATTGTTGGTAATTCCTAAAATTGGATTTTTAAATATGTTATGCATTTTCAAAATTGTTTAGTTAGATATCATCTTACACCTTACGTTAAAGATTTGCAAAATTATTTTGGAAGTGTTGGAAAGTGATACATAATCAATTCTTGACGCATGATTTTTCGTTCTTGGTTTTTTTTTCTGTAACCGCACAAAAAAAAAAAAAAAAAAAAAAAAAAAAAAAGAAAGAAATACTTTTCATTACCTCGTATATATAAAAAAAGTTCATTGCATTAAAGCTTTTTAAAAACTATTGACATTTAGAGAAAAAAAATGAAACATATTTACGTTGATAAGTATATAATAGTCTCAAAGATACATTTTTATTAAAAAAAAAAAAAAAAAAAAAATGCGTCATTTTCAGAAACAAACATGGTCTAAATTGGTTCCATTTATGTTTTAGGGGCTACAAAAGCAAACCTGTGCTCAAAATATTTTTATACAGTTGTTATTTCGAGTAATGTTTTTGACCACAATCCTTGAATTGTAGAAAAAAATAATGATTGTTGAAAGAAAGATAATAAGTGACAAAAAATTAATTAAATATATCTTTAAAACATCTTCGAAAGTTTATGCAAATGTGAACGTTTGAATGTTTCAACAAAATTTAATATAAATACTAATAAAAATAAATGGAATATAAATTAATTTTTATAGTTTCTTGTTGCAAGATTTATAGTACAGGGTTATTCTAAATGATGGACACATTTTCAAAAAAAAATATTTATTAAAATACAAATCCAAAATAAACAATCTTTATACCAATGAAAAGAGGAAGTTTCAAAGATTTTTTAACACATTATAAATGTTCAATGTGTCCACCGTTTGCTGCACGGCAAACATCTGCGCGATAGCCAAACTCGTCTCACACGAGAAAGCGTTTCTGCTGTTACTAAGTGCACGGCTTTCCAAGCGGTGATGGTTCCAGGGGCGGCCGATACAGGTCGCGCTGCAATAGGCCGCGATTTCGTTTCACTGTCAGTTGTGAGTAAGATGGCTACTGTGGAGCACAAGGTTTTCTGCGTTCTTGAGTTCGCAAGAAGTAAGTTGCAAATAGCAGTGCAGTGGTCATTTCGTACCAAATTTGGTATTAAAAAAAAATTAAAACTCCCTCTTTTCATTGGTATAAATATTGTTCATTTTGGATTTGTACTTTAATAAATACAATTTTTTGGAAATGGGTCCATCATTTAGAATAACCCTGTATTTAATTGCTATATGTTGTCGCTAGTAGAAAATGTTACATGTACCGTCTTTATATAACACTAATATAAAGGATATGACATAGAAGTAATATATAATTTTTCTGATACACATTATAAAGAATGTTTTACGATTGTTAATATTGTACATGTGATATGCGTATATTACTTACCCATCATACGTAGTATAGGATAAGTCGTGTAATCGTTTTAAAAATCGAAAAATTTTTTTGAAGGATTCACACGTTTCAGACACTGGAGATTCCGAAAAACATATTTTTAGAAAAAAAATTGGCGTCCGTCTGTCTGTGTGTCTGTCTGTCTGTATGATTGTGTGTCTGTAAACACTCTACCTCCCGAACAAATTGAGATAGAAACTTGAAATTTGGTACGTACTTAGTGTATAACAATGGAAAGAAGCTTATTGAATTTCAGTAACCTCGATTATCCGTAACTATTTGTTTCGGACTCTCGAAATATTCGTTCTGATAAAAGGTATATAAATTTTTTCGAAGTTGTTTATTTTAAGGAGTGAATATAAAAGACAATAAAAAAACAAAATTTTGACATAAGAAATGAAGTAGATCGGATAATTAGTTGCCTTTTTTCCACACTCTTCGATTTTCCATGACCCTGTATTTCATCAAAATTTCAATTCAAAGATTTATTTAATTGAAAATAAGACGCTTAATCCGACCCAATAAACTTTTAGTTAATAGGATTGTCATTTTTGGAGTTATAAGGATGTTTTGTTTACGCAATTCAGTAATAGAGCATTTAAAGTTTATGACATCATCCAGCCACGATTTTATTCGAATTGCAATGCATTTTATAAGTAGTTTACGCATATCCATGATGAGTAAGTATTACGGTGGCCCCAATGACTAGTTTGAAATGCACTGTTTATTCTTATTTTTGTATGATTCCTCATAGTGTTTAAAATTTAAATCTAAATATAAAGAATGTGCGTAAATGACTCCTATATAGAAGATTACAAATAACATGAAAACACATAAAAATGTGCACAATATATATATATATATATATGATACGCGCAAAGTTTTAGGTAAAAGTTGCTCAATCATGACTGAGAAAAGACAAAGATGATGTAAAATATATGTATATAAATATATTACAAAATATTTTTTCCACTAATGCATTTTGTAACTTTTACACGTTACAAATTAAGGAAAATGATAATCGATATATTTTAAACAAAACATAGTGAGTTATATATTTTCTTCCTCACTTGTTACACCTGATTTACTAATTAAGATAAATATCGTTAGTGAAACTTTAAAAAATAAATAAAATTTTGTCACAAATATATCAAATATGGATGGTTAGAACTTTATAAAATATTTCACTTGAAGAGCAATACATACATGCATATATATATATATATATATATATATATATATATATATATATAATGAAATAATAGGTGTGAAAGAAAAAGGAAGAGATATTATAAAAAGCAATGTAAAGATACTGCAAATCTTAAACTTAATAAAAAGAAAAATCAAGAATGGAGTACTATGAATATTTTATGAATTCTTCTGAGAAGCATCATAAAATCTTCATAGTAAATATATGTCATTTCCTCAAATATTGTCGGTATTAATCTTAAAAATGACAATATTATGCCCCTTAGAACTTACAGAGATAACCAACGTGATAGAGGTATGTATAAGAAATAAAAAAATGAGACCCTAAGATCAAATAAATAAACAAATAAATAAATAAACCATGATGGAACATTTATATATATTATACAATAAAGTAATGGATATAGCTCATTATAAAAACAAAGTATGTATGTGATGATACTTCATTGAATATGCTTAGAAACTCAGGAGATCTGCACATCTCCATGAACACGAATTGAAAAGCTGATTCATTGCAAACAGCAAAAATGTATAAGAAAAGAAGAGGAAAACGTTTGGTGCTGGGTGCTGCCATCATATATTTTTACATATATACATATATATATATATATATATATATTATACAGAAAAAAATGCTGATATATAATAGTCTGAAATGAATTTTGTGTATTTATCCAAAGTCTTACTTCTTTATAAAGATGTACTTAACTAAATAATATTTGATATTTCTGTGGAAGCGCTAGCATGAATGCAAGTAAAATGAGTAAGACTTGTTTTAAACCATTTTAAAGTTCGTAATTTTTAAACACATAATAAATAAAATTAATCCTTTGCATTTGATAATTACAAAAAAATAAGAGGTCATTATTCACTTTAGCCTTGCGATAAAATCATTCAATGATTTTCGTAAAACTTAAACTTTTACATTGAACTACACTGCTAAAAATTTTGTTGCAGGTTGAACCGACTTTTGGTGCTGCAGTAGCTGGAACCATAAGATGGTAAAATCTCGCTCCAACACTCGGAGCTCCAGTTGAACCAGAGCTCCAATTCCAGATTTTAGCATCTTATGGTTGCAGTAACGTCAGAAACAAAAGTACGTTCAACCCACAACAGTGTTTTAACAATGCAATGAACACTGTTATTTCCATGCTATAGTAGACCATGAAAAGTATTAAAATTAATCAATTACAAAATAAGATATCTCTTAGAAGTGTAAAACACTTCACTAAATAACAAAATATCAATTTTACACTTGCGATGTTCGTTTAGACAGAAAGGCGTTTTCGCTGTCTTAATATATTGTCTCAAATGATCATCCATATTTTGAGAATTGTATGCTTGTTTCTAAACAACGAATTTTGCAACTCTTTGATCAGCCATTGTTTTCTGGAGATTTTTATTTCAAAGCTTTTTTATGATTAGATAATTCAATGACTGATAGATTGACGATAAGCATGAATTTAGATAAAATTTAGATTTTGTTACATCTATTGTGGCAAGCAAAATGAGAAATTCTTAAGAAATCGACCGAGTTTTATATTTAGGTAATATTCCCATTACATTTTCTGTAATTAAAAATAAATTAATTTTACATTCATTTGTCACAATTTGTCTTATTGCAACATGTAGCCTATTTCTTCAATTAAACACATCCTTTATCATTCTTCAGAAGATGTGGTGTTTTTCATGTTTTTTAATTCCGATGTACATGAAAAGCACCATATGTAAAAAAAAAAAAAAATTAAAGCACAAATGAAAGTGTGCTTAAAATATAAGCGATATAAAATGAAAAAAGAAATCAGGAATGATAATTTAAAAGTCGTGTTCTTAAACAGAATATGAATGAAAACGACAAATTTGTCATAAAAGTTATGGAAAATTTTAGAAAGAGATTACTTATGCACATACATTCATATATAGGAAGAACCTAGCTTTTCCTTTACCTCAATTTGAGTTTGAAAAATATATAATCTTAGGCTGTGTGTTTTGAGTAATATCTACGGGGGGACATCAAGCTTAATTCTCCACTGTTTCTTCATATTAAAAAATGCCGCATGTTTATAATTATTATGTCAATTGCTTGAGTGATTTAATTTGCGTTTTCACTGGGATAAATGTCAATTCGAAGGATTTTAATGCGATTAAAATAGTCTGGAGGATTTCTCTTGAATAGCTCTACCAGGATCTGGGTCCATAAGCCGTATTTTTGGCCCATGAAACACGACTAAAACTCGATTTTGTTACACTGACTTAATTATTTCACTTTTCAATATTAGAAGATTTATCCTGTACGATTTCAACAATAGTTTTTGCATTTTGTTCGGATTTATATGACTTACACAAGCTCAAAGTTCGTATTATTCGTAGTTTTTGATGAAAAATACGCAATTTCTCCTAATTTTACCTCAATAATTTATATGAGCGCAATCGTGCAACACTTTCTTCTTTACATATATTATGAAAAACATCAAAATGTACAATAAATGTAAAATTAAAAGTGTTGCAAAGCTGCGCTTATAGTAAAATATTAAAATCTATATATTTAAAACGCTAAGCGATTTCTTTCGACAATCCGTGAGAACAAACTACTGCATCAAATTACACCATTCTTTTTTTAAATGAAAGATATTTGGACACAAGTTTGTTATCGTGCATTCGATTGTTCGAAAATTTAATTAATTAGCCGTAATTTTCAATTAAACTTTTACTGCTTCTTATGACGGCATAAAGTCGGCAACTCCCACTGTTGCAAGGCATAGAGTTATTTTCTGAACTCTGTGGTTCGTCAATCTTTTGACATTAGCTAATATCAACTAGGTAATATTTTAACATTGTAATATTAAATCTTAAAAAACTTACTTAAAATTAACTAAAATATAATCATAATAAAATATCTAAACATAAGCATATCAATATGAATAACAAATCTCACGTAAAATATTGCAATTTAAAGTATTCCAATTGAAAGAAGATTTGGAGAGTTATCCCTGACGCCCAGCTAACATAAAAGTACCAATTTTATTTTATTTATTTACACACATATTCAATTTTATTATAAAACGCCAGGTTGCCATACAAAGCAAAAATCGTCATTTAGGTGTCAAAAATTAACCCCAGTTACAGCGCCTAGAATACATTATGTTTATAGAATGACATACATATATATATATATATATATATATATACTTCACTGGCGCCCGGCTAACCGAAAAGTATCCCAAATTATTCGCCAAACTGTAGCGCCAGAATGTTGTCATTAAATCTCAAAATAATAATAATAATAATAATAATAATAATAATTAGGAAAAGCCCCATTTACTAAAGTATCATTTATCAGTAACTTTAAACAATAAAATTTACAATATATTAATGAAAACAGAATAAAAAATAGTCTTGAATATTTATTTATTTATATTATTTCTCTTAATTATCCCTTTCGACTGTTGGATAAATGTTTGTGACGTCAGTTGAATTTTATCGATTGTACGAAACTACGCATCACAACATTTTTTCAATGCTTTTTCTATTTTAATATCATTGTTTCGAAGACGTAATTTTTATTTTAATTAATGTAATAACTAATAAATCAGTAAAACATAATTATAAATACATTTAACGTTGAATTAAAAATCACTTGATGAGAACTTTTAGGCCGAATTTTCTAATTTGCAAGTTAAATTTCGATGAAAATATTTATCTGCGTGTTTTATAAGCGAATAATAATTCATATTTATTGTGACGTCACCGGAATATTGTCCATTAGGTTTATTTTATCATTATGCATTATAACTTTGTTGATGTCATTTTTTCATTACAATTAAATACAAAATATATTTTTATTTGTAACATGGTGTTTAAGCATAAACGTAACTTATACAAAGTATGTGTGAAAACATTAAAACACACATAAACAACGTCTGCAATCAGCAATTAAAGATACACAAATATTGTATTACAGACATACATACAATAAATACAATAATCCAACATGTATGTATGTCTGTATTATAATATTTGTGTATTTTTACGTGTGAAAAGTTTGCGCCGGGAAAATGATGTTATGCTTAGCTTGAAATGCATTTTAACATTGATAAAACTAAAAAGAAAAATTAATTGTGTCAACATGACATAATTTTAACTGATTTTTCAATTTTTAATTTTAAAGTTCAGAATTTGAGCCTTTATTAGTTGCTTCATCTTGATTGCATACCTTGATTACATGTTACCAATTACTTATTTTTTTTTTTTTTAATTATAGGTAAGATTTCATTTTTTTATAAAAAAATTCACAAAAGTAAAGAATTTCAGGAAATTTAAAATTATTAAAAATAGTATTATGGAAAAAAAAAACTTGAAATAATGATTGTATTTGTAGCTAGAATAAATAATGTAAGGCTAATATTTTATAAAAATTATTTTGGTAGATTTGTTATAAGTTCATTTAATAGTTCCTTATTAGTGGCAAAGTCCTATTTCTTCCACTGTGAATTTCTCTTTCGATGTCAAAAAATGATAGTCTACTTTTGGACGCCAGCCAAAACACAGTGGCAATTTTTAGAAATGTATAGCGGTTGTGACAACAAACGGCCATATCGCTTCAGCTTTCATCGCGCTTACATCACTTCTAAATACTACAAATTTCAATTTTTTACTACATTTTACTACATTTTACAATTTCAGTTCTTACATCATCAATTAGAAAAAAATTAGCTTTCTATTGAAATTTATTTGAAAACTACCGCTTAATTTAACGACTTTTTAAATCATTTTCAAGCATGAAATATTTTTCAATTCTATCTCAACAATGATCATCAGTTTGCTTTAATAATGTAACATATTCCCTGGGAAAGTTGCCCCAATTGAAAATAGATTTTCTTAACCATCATAAAAACTAAAAAAGAAAAACCCCTGATAAATCATAAGATCAGATTATCTAAAAGAAAGAGCATTTTGGCGCTAAACTGAAATCTGTCAAGAAAAAAAAAACTATTTATAGTTTATGATTAACATAAAATTGATATGCTGAATTCGTTGATGTATATGTTGCATCAGAATATTCTAGGAACTGTATTTTATTATTTTTTTAAAGATCCATTGAATATTTAACTGTATAAGAAGGAAAAGCTCCCCGACTGCGATGGAAAAGGAATAATCATCCTGATTATGTAAAGGAACCGAAGAAACCATACAAATAAATTACACTTGAAAACATTAAAAATCTCCCTTATCTGCAGATTGATTTATTATTGTTAAAAAAAAATTCTTCATCTTTACATAGAAATTGATTAGCTTACAACAATGGATGCGTTTCAGAAGATATGGATTTGAAACGAACAATGATTAAAGAAGATATTTTAAAACTTTTAATTTAAACTTTTTAAAACTTTTTTTTAACGTCGAATTTTGACGGTGCCTTTGGTGAGATGCAATGCACATGCGCATAGGAGCTCATTCGGTTGCATTATCACAGGGGGGGGGGGAGATGCGTGCTTTATTTACTATGTTCTTTTATTGACTGAATATGAGATGAACGTAGGGATATAGTATTTGTATGATACTTCATAGGTCCAGGAAATTTTTTTTCTTGCCGTGGGGAATATGGCGGTAATGTCAAACTGATTTGCATTACACAGTTGTTTACGGATTGTTTGTTTGGAGTTGCTTAGGAATTAGTACTGTAATTCACTGGGGGGGGGGAACTTTTAAAATAAAATATTTGAAAGACTGTTTCATACGCACCCCTTCTTATGTAATAAAGAAGCTTACTTTACTAATATCGTTATTGTAATTTTTTCCGTCAAGTTTTGACGGGTACCATCTAGTATATATTAAAAATTGATGTAAAATTAGGAGAAATTGCGTATTTTGCATCAAAAACTACGAATAACACGAACTTTGAGCTTGCGTAAGTTATATAAATCCTAACAAAATGCAAAAACTATTTTTGAAATCGTACATAATAAACCCTCTAGTATTAAAAAGTGAAATAATTAAGTCAGTATAACAAAATCGAATTTTAGTCTAATTTTATGGGCCAAAAACACGGTTTATGGACCCTGGTCCTTTCCGTAGTTGACCAAATGTCCCTTGTTCAAATCAGATCTAGTAGTTTTGTTTACTACTTCAGTTACAAACACACATACACAAACGCACACACACATGTGCAGGGTGTCCGAAAAACATTGACCTCGGCTTTTATGCCTAAATATTGATCATAGACATATATTATAAATTAAAAAGCTGCGGGAAAAAGTTACAGAATTTTATGAAGTCTATTAAAAATTTCAGAGTATTAAATTTGAAGTAATACGAAATTTATATTTTTTTACGGCAGCCACCGAACAAAAAATTTCCCAATGATTAAAATATGCCGCATACTTTAATAAGATCATGTACAAAATTTCAGCATTTTATCATAAAATGTCGCAGAAATATGAAAAAATAAATAAATTCTGACTTAAACTACTTTTCTATGCCTAAATATGAGTTCACAGAAGGGGAAAAATCAGATCGGATGATCGCGTTTCAGGGGTCATTCACAAATTACAAAGGAAATCAATGATTGCATAAATAAATAATAATTCTGATATTTATTCCGACAAAGACATCTAAACTGTGTAGAAATAATAACTTTACACAAAGATTACAAAACTTTTTCAAAACGTTTTTCATCCATGTCAATACAGAGCTGCCTTCCTCTGATAACTATTGTGTGCACTCGATCATTCCACGTTCATTGAGTGTGCCATTTGTTAGGTCATGGAATATTTCATTAACAATGTGTCTGCCTAATATGTATTCATAAAGTGGTGAAATCAATCCAACAGTCCTAGCATTAAATGCAACTATTTCTTTATTGAAATTTAACAACATGATTAGTATCATTCTTTAAAAATGGGTAACAAGGATTAGTTAAATAAAGGAGCCTAGCTCATATGCACCATCTTGGTACAGCAAAACAACAACGAAATTTATCAATAAATTAAAACTCATAGCCTAGGCTTTCCATTTCAAACAAACATCATAAAAGCATTGAAGCAAGCCTGGAAGCAAACACATTAGCTAGCCAGCAAGTAAACAAGTGGACAAGTGTACCACCACATCAGCTATTGTCCTATAAATACAGAATAAATCAGTTATAGTTACAGATAAGTTGAAGAAACACAACTACAGTTAACAACAGGTTAATTATGCAAGGAGGAAAAAACATACCAACACTTTTCTTACTGACACAGAAACTGAATCCAGGTGAACTGGTTTAGTCTTACCTAACAAAGGTTAAACTTGCAGTTTGATGAATTTTAAGCCCAGCATTTCACTTTACTGTAGAGGCAACCATGTTTGTTTACCTTTTTAGCACTACTTTGCTATAACTTTACATGATGCTGGTAACACTTGGAAACTACATTTACATTATATAAATACTATTGGTTTCATTTTATGGAAACTTTACTATTAAGAAAACTTTAACTTTATTTCAGACTATTAATTTATGAGACTTTACATTATCATTCATGAAACTGTAAAACGAGTCACAAGCAAACTTTTTTTTTTTTTAAATACATATGCAAATTGGTTGGAGAGAGAGTTGGGAAAACTAACTGGGAAAACTTTATGAATATAATAGATAACTTTCATTTATATTAACAATAAAAATGAGTTTAAAATTTTAATATAACCCAACACCATTTGTAAGATTTATTCTTTAATTCATCATGTAAAATTTTAAAGTATTTTTCAGAAAGTATTAATTTGTAAATTTGTAAATAAATCTAAAGATAAGAGTATTTTATTTGCTAATGATGCATTTCTTCATCGCGTCATATTCTCTCTGTAAACGTTGCTGTAAACATTGACATTTTAATTTATGGTTATCCCCTCACCAAATTTTTTAAGCATATCTCTGCGACAGCTCAATTAACACAAGTATATTGCCTAGATGAAGTATGTATTAATTCAAGTGAAAAATGTTGTCTACTCCTTTCAAAAGAAAATGTTAAATCAAAATATCGAATTCAATGTTACCTCCCAAAGTAAAAAAAAAATATATATGATTGCTGCTTTATATCACGAAAACGCACTTTAAGAGAAAACATTGTCAAATAATTTGCATATATTATAACGTGGTTCTTAAGAACTATTTTTTTTATATAAATGAAAAATAAACTTTCAACTGTTAAATGGAATGTTTAATTTTAGATAATTACATTTCAAATCATTTTAAGAATTCACAGAACAATTAAACACTTATACATTTTCTAAGTTATAGTACATAGTATGAGACAAAATATTTTATGTATTAAAACAACCTTTATGTACACTGTACTTAAATATAAAATATTTGTTGAAAAAATATTTTGATACAATTGCAAAATAAACCATCCTACAATTCATGGTTTTGTCTTTTAACAATCTTTTTGCTTTGAAAATTTTCAAATTTTCATTAATATATTCAAATTTTAATAATAAAGAAGTGTAATTCAGAAATTATAACAGAAAATATTAAACAAATATATATTTAAATGAATAAAACTTAAAAAAATATATAAACTGGCATGGAAAATGTTTAAAAAGTAATTTAAATCGCATAAATCGGTCTAAGTTTGCTATAATAAAAATATGAAGAAAACTATGAAAAATGTTGTCTACTCCTTTCAAAAGAAAATGTTATATACTATTAATATTTATTTCGAAAAAAAAAACTGTTAAAAAAAAAAAAAAAAAAAAAAAACTTAAAAAATGTTTCATATCTCGAATTTATTAGAAAAAAAAAGTGAATTAAAAGATAATTAACTTTCTTATCTAGGGTAACAACGGGGAAAATTTTTCCAGAAAACATAATGCTGCACTTTAGATTGAAAAACGTATATAATTATATTTTTTACTGACAAATTATTCTTTTGTTGCGTTGAAATGAAGTTTTTAGTTTACCTTAATGATGAATTTTAAATTAAAATGAAGATATTTAATTATAATACCATAGCTTAACGATACATTTCTACTTTTTTCAAGTGTTTCATTATTTTTTTGCCGTTATTGTTGCGTATAAATTGTTGCATTACATGTAAAAAGGTTTTGTGATCCATAATAATTAACATTAATTGCTGAGATAAAGTAATAGTAAACTTTTTGTATATTCTAGAAGCAAGGAATATAATTTAATTATAATTATTAAAAAAAATTCCTTTTTTTTGTCTTTTTTTAACCTACTTGGTCTTTCGCAATTCAGGAAAGACTCTTTACAATGATATTCCTCATTTAAATAGTGTACTGAAAATTGCATATAACTGACTTTGTTTTACATAAGTATTCACAGCGTCCCATAAATTTAGAGAAAAAAGCTGTCGATATATGTCCAAAATTGTGGTAAATATAATGGATATACAGTAATAAGTTTCTAATTCTTACGCTTCTTTCTTTCTGCATAAAACACCATTTTTAAATTTTATTTTTATTTTATAAGCTGTATAAAACATACAAATTGTGTCTTATCAAAGGATGTGAATGAAATACATACTATTAATCAAATTATTTGAAACGAAATTTTAAATCTTTAATTTAGTAGAACCTTAAAATTATATAAAAATTAATTAGCTTCGTTAGCTATGTCGGTAAAGGTGAGTAATTCCCAGAAACACAATGGTGTAACATGTATTTATAAGCACATTGTATTATTTTGTCCAGCTGGTATGAAACAATTAATCGCACATTTAACTTAAAATAAAGATATTAAATTATTATATGGAAACCATATCCGGTAAAATCTAAATCAAAAGAAAAGCTCATTTCATTTCATTTTTCGTGCACAGAAATCACAGACAATGATAGAAAACGAAAATTTAATTTCTCAAATTATAGAAGCTGAAGGAAAATAATATGTGTTATATATTGAATTGAATGTATTATAAGACTTAGTAAGGTCAGAAAAAAAGAAACCCATAATCGCGGTAGCATCTCTAGAATCAAAATTGTATAAAATTGAAATTAAATTAAAATAAGAAGTAAAAGAAAGGCAAAACATCGACAAATTACACAGAAAATTAGAGAGGTGCATGAAAGTTATGCCCCCTTAGATAAAGCATGATAATGCTGAGACATTTATATATAACGTTTAGTATATTATTAACAACCATTCTAAACAATTATAAAAACATATAGAAAATTTTGAAGAACAGGTTGCGACTGTAAAAAAAACTTGTGTAAAAACTTGCGAGTGTAAAAACTTTATAAATAAATAAAAATAGAATAAAAACAAATATTTTATACCATGAAATTTTATCCTAAATTCGTGTTTTAAAAGTGCCTACAATACTTGCACCCACTTTACTTAAAATACAGAATGAAAATCTCAAACATTCTTTTAAATAGGTAATCTAGTTCTCAACTGTTGGAACAATATTTTTATCGCGAACAATAGAAAACAAAGACCTTTAATGATCTCTGAAATTGTGTCATGACATTTATTTGTTCGTAGCTATAGTGCACCTAGTGACAATCTGTCAGATTCTTTTTTCGTTAAAATAAAGAAAAATTTGGTGATGTCACAGACTTTTCCCAGAAAAGGGAGTTAAAAGGCTTTTTAAAATAAATGTGTTTATCGGAAACAGCTGAGTGCCACTTGAGGAAAAAGAGAATATTCTGTTTACCGTGTATATTTGAATAAAACATGATATTATTTGTACAATAAATAACTGTTTAACCACTGTTTAAAGTTTAGAGAAAATTATTTCATTCCCAGGAAGATTACGAACATTTACAGCTTGAAACGATTTAACCTGAAACAAAATAATTCGAAATAATAGTCCAAAGAATATCCAAAATGATTCAAATTCTACTAATTTCATGTATTCCGCTGATTTTGAAAATACAGAAAATGTGTCACACTCCCACAGAAATGTGAATAACTTGGATTTAGAGATCAGGAAGGACGAAAGTTGACCCAAAGAAAATGTCCACGTACCATTAGACGAATTTGAGAATGTTGCCGAAGTAAATTTTTACGAAGTTTATGTAATGTGAAAAACGAAAGCATAAGTGAGAAGTAACTAACTTCGTGGTAGAAATTAATTTCTAGAAGAAAATGAACACATGTTCCCCATGTACTCCCAAGATGACGCCAATTATTACAAATATGACGATTTTCACAAATATAATCTACATGCTGAGAAATCCTTTAACCCCTTCGGGACGAGCGACACGTATACGTAAAACGCTCAGAATCGTCGATTATTCCCACCGGTTATTTTTTATTGTAAGCCTTGCCTTATTTAATCATAGTTTTTTTGCGATTCAAGAAGGCGAAAATTTCTCTATTGAAATATCCGTGGTAAAAGATTAAAAATTCTGTAACGGACGCTCGTTGCGAAGGGGTTAATAATGTAGCAGATAAGATATCGCGAAGAAATGACACTTATTATTATGAAGCGTGATAAAAGAGAAAGACAAATGAAACAAGAACGAAACAAATGCGTCAAGCATAGATTATGTGACACTTTCCAACACTTCTAAAATAATTTTACAAATCTTTACCGTTTAATATGGTGAAAGATGATATATAAATAAACAATTTGAAAAAAGCATAACTTATTTAAAAACCAAAGGATCAGGGTCCATAAGACGTGTTTTTGGCCCATGAAATAAGACTAAAATTTTATTTTGTTTTACTGACTTAATTATTTCCCTTTTTAATATTGAAGGTTTATCCTGTATGATTTCAACAATGTTTTTGCATTTTGTTCGGATTTATATAACTTACAAAAGCTTAAAGTTCGTATTATTCATAGTTTTTGATAAAAAATACGCAATGTCTCCTAATTTTGGCTCAATTTTTAATATATATATTTTTAATATTTTACTATGAGCGCAGCTTTGCAACATTTTTATTTTTACACATATTGTACATTTTGTGTATTTTATAATATATGTAAAGAAGAAAGTGTTGCACGAATGCGCTCATATAAATAATTGAGTTAAAATTAGGAGAAAATTGCGTATTTTTCATCAAAAACTACGAATAATATAAACTTCGAGCTTTTGTAAGTCATAAAAATCCGAAAAAAAATGCAAAAACTTTTGTTGAAATCGTACAGAATAAACCTTCTAATATTAAAAAGTGAAATAATTACGTCAGTATAACAAAATCGAGTTTAGTCTTATTTCATGGGCCAAAAACCGGGCTTATGGACCCTGATCCTTTCTGGAGTTACCAACAATATTCCGAAAATATCCGAATTCTTATGTGCATGCCTGTATATTATCTATAGATTTGTATATATACTACATAGAATGTTAAATTTTAGTTTAGTTAGGAAAAGCGTCGCACAGTTTGAAATTCTCCTTATGGAATTTCTGTCGATAAACGGAAATGTATTCGAGGATTTTGTGCTGCCCTGTATAATATCCATAGAATTTATACAAACCAAGTAACAGACAAAAAATGAGTTAAATTTAAAAACGCTTTCAGCAATTGAAAACACACTTCCGGCATTTTTTTATAACAGACAGTGGCGCATTCTTTTGTGTGTCCTTGTAAATGAATGATGAATGCTCTACACACAATATTGTATAGTAAACCTCTTGTAATGCCCCTTCATGATATACTATATCGATTTCAATAAGTTGGAAATACTAAAACTTTATTAAAATAAACTCCAAATGATTTTCCTCCATAGATTGTAATGTAACGGAATTCATTTGATTTTCCCTGTACGTGTATAGGAACTGTAACTGCTATGCACACCATATTCTATAGTAAGTCTCTTGTAGTGCAGCTCTGTGATATATAGCAATATCAATATGTTTCAAATGGTGTAACAACATTAAAATAAAGCGCAAATGATTTTTTCCCCTATACCGTAATGTAATGGAATTCGTTTGAATGTTCTTGTAAAAAAAACTATAAGTGATACACACTTCATTTTCAATACCGAACATGTCATAGTAAACCTCAATAACATATATCATTTGCATAGCAATACGAGTATATTTACGCTAGTTAGAGCACGGACAGACAGACAGACTAACCGAATTCATAAACAGTTTTCAACTATGTTGGAAAGTGTTAAAAACGATAAATAGAAAAAAAAAGAAGAAGAAAAATAGATAAAAGCCATAACGACGAATATGTTTTTTAAAGATAAACTCTTGACTATTAACACTAACTAAGAATAATTAAAGGTAGCAACAAAAAAAAGTGCGTAATTAAAAATGCCATTAAAAAATAAAGAATAAATTAATTGTATTAAATCCTTCTAAAACTCCATTTTTTACGTAAATACATATATTGTGCCCTTTAAGTAGCTTTATCGATGTAGCACAAAGTTTATCTCTGTTCCTCTAGAAATAAATAATTTTATATAAATATCATTATAAAGTACCACAGGGTTTTTTACAGAAATATCTCTGACTTATTACTTTTATGCAAAAATTTTACTATGATAAATACACATATTCTTTTAAGAAACAATTCCAACGTTTGCTTAAATTTTAAGACTGAATACAGGATTTCTCATTTTTTCATTAATGTTCGCACTGTATTACTTATGAGTATAACTTAGCACTTTGATAGCACAGCTTTAATAGAAAAAATATAAGAAAATTAAATTTTATACGAAATGCAGGTCATTCTATAAAAACATTATACCTGTATGTAAAAAAAAGATACTACTTTATCTTGTCGAAAACTTTGATGGCATTTGATAAATTCAAAGTATTATAAAAATATTATTTATGTATCTTTAATACTTCGTTCCATTGTATTAAGATTGGGAATCGAAATTAAAATTTGATTTTAGAACAAAGCCGTTTTGGGAATAATGTCAAATTTGTCATAACTTCTATTTATTTTCCTATATTTTATATTCAAATATAAGCAAATATAATTCTTTAAAAAAATAGGAAATTTAAAACATAAGTTTTATATTTGTTTATTATTGCAGATTAAGTGATAATACATGGCTTGGAACTGAAAAAAACTAGATATTTAATATCTGGATTATTAGCCATAATGAATAATAAATTTTATTAAATCATTTTCATTAAAATAGGTTTTAATTTACATTATTCTATATAAAGGGGCATTACTCTATATAAAATTCTATACAATACATTATTCTATATAAAACATATAGGAGGCATGAATTTGTTTCATTACTGTATCAATTACTTTTTCTTGGCATAAAAATCGATTACGATTTTAATATTACTACTTCTGTATTATATTATTTTTATTGTAGAAAGAAGGCATTGGAATCTAAATTTATTTTTCTAAAAACAATGTGAATGTTAGTTGATCTTTATAAGATAACATATTATGTAATATATTAAAATATAATCTGAAATTTGTTTTTAAATAAGTATTGTCAATAAATAAATAAGTCGTTCATTAAAATAAGTAAAGGCATCTAAACGATGTTTTTGAAATATAGTTTTCTATATCTCGTATCTAAGTTTAGAATTTTAGAAACGTTTTTGGAAAAGTAAATTAAAAAAAAAAAAAAAAAAAAAAAAAAAAAACATTTGATATTTTTTGTAGAACGAGCAATTAGATGAAATTACTTTTTGAAAGATCTTTAAAGAGTAAATGATTTTGTGAACCGATCGAAATCTTTCAAAAGTGATTTCAGAGTTTTGTGGAATCAAGGTGAAAGAATTTGTAGTGGAAAAAGATTATTTCTTTTTTTGTATGGATTTTAGTGTTATTTTGTAAAACAGATTTATTTTCATGTTTTCAAAGGAAACTATACAAGGGTCAGCTTGGAATTTAAAATTCTATTGCATTCTACGTACTTTGCTAGCCTATTATTTTGAAGTTCAGTTATAAGTGCCTGAAAAATACGTCTATTTGGGAAATGTATTTTTAAGTCTAATAGAGGAGATTTATGAACATTCAACTTTTTCCAAAGCGTTCTTTATCTTTTCAGAATTAAATCATTTTTTTAATAAAAAAAAATAAAATAAAAAATCAAGATGGCTTACAGTATGGCGTTCTGAAGAATGTCGGGTTTGAAACAGAGGTTAGGTCCCATATTGTTCAAAATATGGTCTGAAATGAAAATTACTTTTTATTACATTAGTTTATTTATTTTTAATAAACCGAAAAAAAAAACATTTAAAAAGTTT
The DNA here is from genome assembly GCA_963931845.1 of Maratus michaelseni. NCBI lineage: Eukaryota > Metazoa > Arthropoda > Arachnida > Araneae > Salticidae > Maratus > Maratus michaelseni. The sequence goes on along the minus strand of OZ007587.1, from coordinate 417,799,825 downwards.
TAAAAAGAATGTGCAAAATATCAGATACTTGAAATTAAAGTTTTTTTTTTTTACACCTCTTTTGCAGTTGACATGTTGTAAAAATATTTAATATGGACATGTTTAACATATTTTAAGTCCATGTCATGGTACAACGCGTTTAATTTGGTCGGAAGAATTTTAAAGGCCATTGGTTCAACGGCTGAATCGCTAGATCCTAAGCAGATAATTCTTGTTTCGAGAAAAACGAGTTTAAACAATCTTTAAACTCTTTGACCCACAAAAAATGTTTTGGGTGCTTCTTGGGTTTTTAAACAAGAACTTAAGATCAGATTTTTAAAATTCAAATGGTCAACTTTTTATCTGGGACTTCCCTTTAAAATCGGAATGCCAGTACTTTCGCTGTAGTAACGTAAAAAAAAAAAAAAAAATGGAATCAAATTATCTTCTAGCAACACATACCTTTCACAAAATATTTAAAAAAAAAAAAAAAATTTAATTATAAGTAAAAGTGGCTTTAAAAGAAGATTTTTTTTTTTTTTTTTTTCATCAAGACATTCACTAAATTAGTTAATTTGTCAATTGTTTCTTTTTTTCATAAAACTGTATGTATGAGAATTACATTAACATGTAAAAATTCTAAGATGCTACGTTTTTTATAAGAAACGAATACTTAAATTTTTATTTCAGTAAATTATTATTTTTTCTTTTTTCAAAAATATTAATTTGTTAAAAAAGTGTGCGTTTTTAACACAGTGTAAAATATTTAAAATAAACATTTCTCGACAAAATATTTGTCGAATATTGTCATAATTTTTTTTATATTAATTTAACTTATATCGCACTTCTTTATTAATATTTATTAGTATAGTTTATTTACTCCTTATTAACACGGATTTATTAGTATTAGCAAAATACAAACCAAATATTTTCAATGTACTCTAGACACATGTGTGTTTTTCATCTGGAGAACGGACTATATGTTATATTATTCCCATCATTCTTGTTTAATTTACTTAAACTTGGGAGCTTTATGTAAAATTTGTTTTATTACAAAGAAAAAAAAACTAAAGGAAGAATATTAAAACATTTTATTATGCATAGGTCTTAATTTTCATAATCGCAATATTAAGTTCATCCAACGTTTCAACGACACAGTTATTTTTCATGCAAAAACTGAGAACCATATAAGTCAAAACTAATTCATTATTTATTATGCTATACAAATTTATCATTTTAACTGTAATCATGATTGTTGTAGACAGTAATATACTTATAATGAGTAATGTTTCCTTGAGTTAAATTATACACCCTCAATAGACATCATTTTACTGCCAGAAAGATATTGCTTTTCTTGAATTGGTATTCAAATCTTGTCATTCTCCTAAATAAATTTTTTTCATGAAAGCAAGAAATATATTAAAGAAAACTGTAATAAGTTATATCAATAAATCAGATTTTAATATGCAACAGCGGTTAAACAGTTATTTATTGTTAAAATATTATCATGTTTCATTCAAATATACACAGGAAACACAATATTGTCTTTAGCCTCAAATGACACTCAGCTGTTTCCGATAAACACATTAATTTTAAAAAGCCTTTTAACTCTTTACCTTCTGGGAAATGTCAGTGACATCACCAAATGCTTTCTTTATTTTAACGAAAAAAGAATCTGACAGATTGTCACTAGGTGCACTATAGCAACGAACAAATAAATGTCATGACACTGTTTCGTAGATCGTTAAAAGTGTTTGTATTTTATTGTTCTCGATAAAAATATTATTCCAACAGTTAAAAACTAGATTAACTATTAAAACAAAAGTTCGAGGTTTTCGAGAAGTGTGTTTTAAGTAAAGTGGTTGCAAAAATTGTAGTCACGTTTAAAAAAAAATGAATTTAGGATAAACTGTTACATATTAAAAACTGATTGTATTTTCTATTTAAATTTTAAGGTGAATAATTTGTATTAAAGCTACGATGGTTTTATAAAAATTGATTATAATATAGATAAAACAAATGTTTAAAAAAATCAAATAAACATAAAAAGACTTCATCTGTCAAAAACACATTTGGATTCGATATTTTTGACTAAAATAGCACAATATAGTACACAGGAAACATTCAATAATATATCATCTGAAACAAAACAAAATTATAAATTCCATCTAAATACAATTCACGCTAAAATTATGTTTTTTTTAAAATTCTGTCTTATGTTTTAATTCACATGACTATCAGAAATTTAACGCGTTTTTATAATAAAAACTACAGTTATTTGAAAGGAAAATCCTTTAACAAAATATATATATATAAATATAAAAAATATATATACGGGAATTTTTTTTTATCCTAAATTTATTTTTTATTTGTGACTACACTTTTTGCAACCACTTTACTTAAAAACACTTCTCGAAAACCTCGAACTTTTGTTTAAATAGTTAATCTAGTTTTTAACTGTTGGAACAATATTTTTATCGAGAACAATAAAATACAAAAACTTTTAACGATCTCTGAAACTGTGTCATGACATTTATTTGTTCGTTGCTATAGTGCATCTAGTGACATTCTGTCAGATTTTTTTTTCGTTAAAATAAAGAAAAAAAATTGGTGATGTCGCTGACATTTCCCAGAAAATAAAGAGTTAAAAGGCTTTTTAAAATAAATGTGTTTATCGGAAACAGCTGAGTGTCACTTGAGGCTAAAGAAAATATTGTGTTTCCTGTGTATATTTGAATGAAACATGATATATTTGAACAATAAATAACCGTTTAACCGCTGTAGAAGGTGGCAGAAATTAACAGTCTGTTTGATTCTTAATTTTGTTTTATAAATAATTTTATAAATTGTAGTATAATTTTTAATATTGTTTAAATTTTAAAAACACAGTCTGGTAAACAAAACATTCTAGATTTTAAGTAATGTAAAGCTAAAGCCTTTTAGGGATAGTTTGTATATTAAAATGTAACAGAAAATTACAAAAAATAGCAATCTCTGCTACTATTTGAATTGTTTTTCTTCAAAATTAGTATAAAATTGAAGTGATAATTGATATATATATATATATATATATTTTTTTTTTAAGTCTAACAAAAATAAGCAAAACATGTTAATGCTATTGTATGTTAATGCTATATGAAACCTTTTCCTGTCTCAGTATTGTTTGCATATTAAAGTATTTGTTATATACAGGGTGATTATAATTAATTTACCATTTTCAAAATGCTATAAATAAAGGAACCTTTGGTCAGTTTGACTTCAAATTTAAACTGAATGTATTTTAAGAAGGGATAAATGGTACGGCATAAAAAAAAGTTCCAAACTGTATCAATAGATGGCGGTGTAAGCGGCATAACGAAAGTGGATCCGGCTGCAAGTGACATTTTTTATTGAAATACGACGGTTTTGGCATGAGTTGCACAGTAAACCAACCGTACTGCTCAATGTGCTTGAGTGTTTCGGTTGTTTTGACGGGTAAATGATTTCCAAATCAGTCAACAGTTGTGTTACTGTTAGTGCAAAGTTCATCCACCATGGAAAGGTCGTACCACATTGGATGGAAAAAATCGGTTTTTAACTGTCCTTGGGCCAAAAACCACATAATGAGTCGGTTTTTAATTGCACATGAGTGTCTGTTAATTTGCATTGTATGCCGCTTACAGCGCCATCTATTGATACACATTCTATCTTTTTTTATGCCAAACCGTTTCCCACTTCTTCCAGTATATTCAGTTCAAATTTGAAGTCATTATAACCAGTGGTTCCTTTTTTACAGCGTTGTATATAATACATTCGATCTGGTTTTAGTTCCATCTTATGGAATTTGTTCTCCATATTCTAAAATTTATAAATGGTTTTTAAACGTAACATATAAGTATAATTTTGTTAACATTCCCAAAACAAAAACTAATGTGGAGAAAAAACAATACATAGTATAGAAACATAATTGAGCCGTAAAAAGATAGAATACTTCTTCGGTTAACAGATACGATAAGAGCATATCTAAAGATGATGTCTACATGAAAATCAAGTGCCTTTCAATAGAATAGAAGGGCTATTCCAACTTAACTGGGCGATAAAACTTTGAATTACACAGGTTCTCAACGCATTTGAATGACTGTATGGAATCTTGTAAAAAAATTTCTCCATATTCTAAAATTTATAAATGGTTTTTAAACATAACATATAAGTATAATTTTGTTAACATTCCCAAAACAAAAACTAATGTGGAGAAAAAACAATACATAGTATAGAAACATAATTGAGCCGTAAAAATATAGACTACTTCTTCGGTTAACAGATACGATAAGAGCATATCTAAAGATGATGTCTACACGAAAATCAAGTGCCTTTCAATAGAATAGAAGGGCTATTCCAACTTAACTGGGCGATAAAACTTTGAATGACACAGGTTCTCAACGCATTTGAATGACTGTATGGAATCTTGTAAAAAAATTTCTCCATATTCTAAAATTTATAAATGGTTTTTAAACGTAACATATAAGTATAATTTTGTTAACATTCCCAAAACAAAAACTAATGTGGAGAAAAAACAATACATAGTATAGAAACATAATTGAGCCGTAAAAAGATAGACTACTTCTTCGGTTAACAGATACGATAAGAGCATATCTAAAGATGATGTCTTCATGAAAATGAAGTGCATTTCAATAGAATAGAAGGGCTATTACAACTTAACTGGGCGATAAAACTTTGAATGACACAGGTTCTCAACGCATTTGAATGACTGTATGGAATCTTGTAAAAAATTTTCTCCATATTCTAAAATTTATAAATGGTTTTTAAACGTAACATATAAGTATAATTTTGTTAACATTCCCAAAACAAAAACTAATGTGGAGAAAAAACAATACATAGTATAGAAACATAATTGAGCCGTAAAAAGATAGACTACTTCTTCGGTTAACAGATACGATAAGAGCATATCTAAAGATGATGTCTACATGAAAATCAAGTGCCTTTCAATAGAATAGAAGGGCTATTCCAACTTAACTGGGCGATAAAACTTTGAATTACACAGGTTCTCAACGCATTTGAATGACTGTATGGAATCTTGTAAAAAAATTTCTCCATATTCTAAAATTTATAAATGGTTTTTAAACATAACATATAAGTATAATTTTCTTAACATTCCCAAAACAAAAACTAATGTGGAGAAAAAACAATACATAGTATAGAAACATAATTGAGCCGTAAAAATATAGACTACGTCTTCGGTTAACAGATACGATAAGAGCATATCTAAAGATGATATCTACACGAAAATCAAGTGCCTTTCAATAGAATAGAAGGGCTATTCCAACTTAACTGGGCGATAAAACTTTGAATGACACAGGTTCTCAACGCATTTGAATGACTGTATGGAATCTTGTAAAAAATTTTCTCCATATTCTAAAATTTATAAATGGTTTTTAAACGTAACATATAAGTATAATTTTGTTAACATTCCCAAAACAAAAACTAATGTGGAGAAAAAACAATACATAGTATAGAAACATAATTGAGCCGTAAAAAGATAGACTACTTCTTCGGTTAACAGATACGATAAGAGCATATCTAAAGATGATGTCTACATGAAAATCAAGTGCCTTTCAATAGAATAGAAGGGCTATTCCAACTTAACTGGGCGATAAAACTTTGAATGACACGGGTTCTCAACGAATTTGAATGACTGTATGGTTCAGAAATTTAGATTACATAATCCATAAAACGTGTATTCGAATATTTTATTCAAAAGCAAGCATGAAAAACGGTATTAAGGCTATAAAATTCTAGTTTAGCAATTTGTTCATAGTCTGTACTACATATACCACAATAAATTTTAAAACTTATTCAACTATTAAAAATATCTGACGTGAACACATTATTAAGATATATTATATTTTTTTCAGAATTAATTTATAATGTGTTATGACTATTAAGGAGATTTAAAAAAATTATCTCCACGTAAAAAGGAGAATATAATTTTTTTCCCAAATTTAAAATATACGCTAACAGCTGTTTCATATCTTATTTGCTCCTGTGTTATACTTTATCAACAGGAAGATATTGTTTTCGTTTTCATTTTATTATTTTGTTTAAAAAGTGTGTTTTAATTTCCATAATTGTGATTCGATAAAACGTTAAATTCAGAATTAACTAAAGAAATTTTGATATACATTCTAAAATTCATTTATGTCAATAAAAATTATTACATATTTTTTCAATTTCAAATTTTAAATGATTCATTTATGAGTTTGTTTCATACCTGACTAAGGTAATAAAATCATTTTAATTTATATTTCTAGCTAATTGTTTTATTTTCTGCACTGTAAAAAAAACTGTTGTTTTTGCAGAAAAAAAAAGGTCAGCCAGGATGCGCGTTATTTATTTTGTTATTTTCTTTTTACGGAAATAATCTACATTTATTTCGAACTAACGTGCAAAAACTGATAAAATAGCACAAAGTCCGTGTTAAGTTCAGATTATTAAAGTAAAATAAATAATTTATTAATGACTTCCTGACTTACAGATTTTTTTGCTTTAAAACGAACAGATTTTTTATAGTGTATTTAAAACCAAAATGATTCAACGGTAACAGCCAAAGAAAAGGGAAATATTTTTAAGCTTTTATTAGAATTTGTTACATCCAAGTAATTTTATTATTTATAATTTATCTGAATATTGGTTGCGCATACTTATATTTGAATGTCTTTAGAACATATTTGGTACATTACCGAAAATAGAACACCGCTTCGCGCCAAATTGACGCTAAAAAAGGCAATATAAGTCAATATTACACAAAATATACTCAGAAGGTTACTTGGCAAGAAAATATCTTATTAATATTAGTGACAAAAATAGTCTAAATGAATAGTATAACTATTTTAGTGAATACAATATACACAGAAAACACACATGGAATAAAGGTAATTAATATCTAATTACACAGCTAGCTTAAAATTGATGATTTCACTGAACACAAAGGATTTTTTTTATGCCAGTGGCCCTAAAGACATTCAATTAAACATGACAGAATATTCACAAATATCGACGCTTGTGCATCAGAATTATATAAATTTGACAGCAGTTATTAAAAGAATGTGGGAAAGGGCTTTTAAATAAAGTAATTTAATATTACATGTAAGGCATCATTTCATACAATATCGAGGACGCCCTGCAATTTTATAATTTATATATTTTCCTTATCTTGTACCGACTTGTATGTAGGGCCATTAATTCCGAAATTTGCCGATAATTTGCGCTGTAAGAAGTCTGATTACATACCGCATAACTACTTTAATTTGCTCAGATACAACGTTTCTGAATGTAGCTGTCGCTGTTCTGAAGTTAGGTAAAGTGGAAAGGACTTTAGTCGGAACCCTGTAAAACAACTTTATTTTGCTCAGAATACTTTTAAAATTAATTAAAAAAATTTATAAGCCAAATAAGGCAAGATCGGAAAATTTTGCCTTTCATTTTTAAGCACTTAATTCTTTTAATAATAACATGTATCTATTGTTCCTAAGCAATCACTAATAAGAATATTGTTAATTATTCCTACAGAATTAAAAACATATTAAGGTTTAATTTCTACTTATTATCTTTTATAAATATTACTTTAATGCATTGTATAATGCATTGTTAAATCATCAATTTATAGTGCATGTCATTTTTTGTAACGAGTATTATGTGATACAGATATGCAAACAATATTATATATATGTGTATATATATATATATATATATATATATATATATATATATATATATATATATCTTAAGGTTTAAATCAAATGAAAACGATATTGTTATTCGCAAAAAAACATCCAAGTTGTCAATAGAATTTATTTAAAAATTTTTCGATATCAAAAATCATTCAAAACTTCAACATATAACATATCTATTTTGCTCAAAATATTGTCTAATATTAGAGACTAATCTTCTCAGAAGACTTTTAAATTCAATTAAAATTTTTTATTACTCAATTACAGAAATATTGGGAAAACTCTGGTAATCATTTTTAAACACTTAATTCTTTAAGTGTTATCAAATATTTTTCATTTTTAAATGATCATACAAAAAATCCCTAATTATTACAAGATGATAAGAAAAAGATTAACGTTTCGTTGCAATTTCTTCTTATTTAAAATATGTTTAAAATGTTTAAAACTAAAATAAGTTTCCTTTCAGTTAAAAACTTGTCGTTGGGGGCCACCGTGATACTTACCTATCATGGATATGCATAATACAGTAAAACCTCCATAACGGACACTCCCGAATAGCAGAAACCTCTATTTAACGGACACTTTTCAAATCCCCACTCCTAAAATCTAAATTTTTGTATGTTTAACCTCTGAATAGCGGACATTCCGAATAGCGGACAGTAGTTTTGGCGATCAAGGATGAAAAATGATTTTTTTTAACGAGAAAGAAAATGGAAAAAAAAGCAAAAAGCCTCGAAATATATCAAGGCAATGTGTCACAAATTGTTTGACTACAGATAGGGGGTGGACTCTGGAAAATCCCCAATGGCCTGGTGAATCCCCCAATATCATATGTATTTTGTATCGATTACTGTTTGATTCTTCAGATTTAATTGACATACAATATTCAAAGCTTCAAAATATATTAAAACCATTTTTATCGTTTTCTGAATATCTTGAGTTCTGCGTATTCTGAATTTAGTGTCTTGTTTGTGATTAATGTTTCGAGAATGACCTCAAAACGAAAGCGATTAACTTTAAAAGAACAATTTAAAATTGTAAATGTTAGTGAATCTGAAAAACAGAAATAGAGTTCATGGATACTTGCCAAATGTTTTAAAATAGATAAAACGCAAGTGGGAGAGATTTTACGAAATAAAGAATTTGTGGATTATTATCTCTAACGAGAACACCAAAAATGTGAAATTGAGGTATACTGATTCCATTGAAATTAATTCTATATTTCTGAATTGGTTTACTTCACTTCGTTCAAAAAAATTCCTATCAGTGGGCCTATGATTCAGGAAAAGGCTTTAAAATCCGCCAAAGAACTTGGATTACGTGATTTTAAGGGTTTGGATAAATGGCTGGAAAAGTTCCAGTCTCGGCACAACATCTCTTTTAAAACAATATGTGGAAAAGCAAAATCTGTAGCTCTGAAAAAAGTGGAGGATTGGTATGAATAACTGCAATCAATTTGTGAAGGTTATAAGGAGATAAACATTTCTAATGCCGAGGAAAGCGGAATTTTTTTTACAGAATTTTTTCGAATAAGACTTTGTGCTTTAAAAAGGATGGCTGTATCGGCAAAAAAATGACAAAAGTGTGAATCCTATTTTTATTATGTTGCAATGTATTAGGTGAATTTTAAATTCCTCTTATAGTTCAAAAATCTCTGAAACCCATGTGTTTCTCAAATAACATCCAATTTAAAAAATTTGGTGTTATGCAGAGAATAAAAAAGCGGGGATTACCAGTTTTTTAGTGATTAAATGGTTAATAATCTTCGACAAAAGCTGACTCTATCAGTGATATGAATCAGATACTGAATTCAGGGATGTTTCCTGCAATATCGAGAATTTCCAAGAATCGGCAAAACACAGTGAGCGGTTACACATATTTTTTTCTTTTTCCAAAAAAGATGATTGAGAAGGATTAAAACTACTGATAGCATTAAAACGTCACATAGAAAAACTAACAACATGTAATCGCAAGTAAAAGCGAACTTTTGTAACAGTTTTTTTCCTTAAGAATGTAATAAACAGTGGAATAATGTATGTACAATTTCATTTCTGCTTTATTGCTTAAAAAAGTAATTTTAATTTCTGATTAATAATATAATAGATGTTCTTGGACAAAAAAGCCAATTAATGAAACGTTAAGCATTTCTTAGCGATTTTGTGAATCTGATGTTTTCCTAATAGCGGACACCTCCGAATAGCAGACAATTTCCTCCCGAGGTGTCCGGTATTTAGAGGTTTAATTGTATAAAATATGAAAATAAAACATGTGTAAACTATTTATAAACTGCATTGCAATTCGAATAAAATCCTGACGATGACGTCATAAAATTTAAATGCTCTGTTACTGAATTGCGTAAAAGAAACATCCTTATAACTCTAAAAAGATAATCCTATTAACTAACAGTTTACTGCGTTGGATTAAGCGTCTCTGTACTAATTAAAATATATCTTTGAATTGAAATTTGAATGAAATACATTGTCATGAAAAATTAAAGAGTGTGAAAAATGTGATTACAAATATCTCGGTTGTGATTACAATTATCCGATCGACTTCATTCTTAATGCAAAATTTATGTTTTTTTATATTGTCTTTTATATTTACTCCTTAAAAAAACAATTTCGAAAATTTTTATATACCTATAACAGAATGAATATTTCGAGAGTCCGAAAAAAATAGTTCCGGATAATCGAGGTTACTGAAATTCAATAACCTTCTTCCCATTATTACATACTAAGTACATACCAAATTTCAAGTCTCTATCTCAGTTTGTTCGAGAGATAGAGCGTTTACAGACACACAAACACACAGACACACAGACGGCAATTTTTATTCCTAAAAATATGTTTTTCGGAATCTCCAGTGTCTGAAACGTGTAAATCCGTAATTTTTAATTTTTTTTTATCAGAACGATTACAAGACTTACCCTATACTACGTATGATGGGTAAGTAATACAATGTTATGTTTAACATAACGAGTTTTATCATTTAATTTTGATTATTTTTGTGTAATAGTTGTGCAAATGAAATTTGTAAATGTTTAATGTTAAAAATCGAAAGACAATTACTTTTCCACATGTTTAAAATAACACAATTTTAATACTAATAAAAACTTATATTTCTCGGTTGTCATTAAAACATATATAACAGTTTTTAAATATTAAAAAAATCAATGTATGCAGTGTTTTTAGTTACTGATTACGCATACTCTCAGAAATACTTCCTTTAAATCACGGAAATATCACTGTTCTCCGTCTTATTTCCGTTATTTGGAGAATTTCCGTTTATTTTTTTTTCTGTTACAGGAGAGAAATTTTCCGATTTTTGAAGAAGGTCGGTTTTAAAAAAACTGTCTTTGACTTTGTGCTGCCATCTATGGTTTATTGCGGAAATATTCATTATTTTCTACATTTTAAGAATATTTCCTGGCTCACCTGTGGATCGCACTAGTGACCTGCCTGTCTTGAGTCAAGTATGTTACAGATAAGGCCAATGGACAATTTTAGGGGTTAGAAAGCTGGCGAATTGAAAGTTAATTGCGGGGTGATTTTGTTGTTATTAGAAGATGTTTGGGTTTTAACACTTTAGTATTAATATAGAATAAAAATATGAATTATATATATTCTTAAATTTATTGCTAGACGTAAAATAATGATATTATATTTTTAATTAAATTCGAGAAGAAATGTTTGCTTTTTTAATAAAATCGATTTCTTTTTCAATTATTATGCAGTTTCTTCTTATTCTTTTTTTATTATTATTTAAGGTGTTTGGTTCGATGAACCGTGTTCGATGTTTTAACTTCGAATGTTTTCTTTATAAATTTAAAAAATAAATTGCGAATAATTTTAAATAAGTGAGAAATTTATTTGTTACTTTTTTAAATTCGAAAGTATTATTTTTGTTTGTTGCTATTTTGAGTAAAATCCATTTTTTTCAATCAGTTTGTTTAGAATATATTTTAAATGCGGTTTTTTTATAACTTTAAAAAATAATATGCAAATAATTTGAAATGAATGAGAAAACTACTTGTTACTTTTTAAATTCGTAAGAACTATTTTTTTTCTTTAATAATACTTTATAGAATTTTTGTTTTTCATTTATAAAATAAATTCAAATTTTAGTATGAATAGAGCCAATACGCATGCGTGCAGGGAATAAACGGACATTTTCTCTCTTCTTCCGACTTTCGAGAAGAATTTACGGAAAAAGCATGTTTCTAGGAGTACGGAAATTATTTGTTGAAAAATGAGGAATAATTTAGTGTATAAAGACGAGTTTTTCTGACAGTGCAGATAAAATTTATAATTTAAGGGTTTAAAAGTTTAAAATAAATCTGCATTTTCCCTTATGTAAAATATATCGTTGTCGTGATTAGCAAACAAAAAACATTTATGGGATGTCATTAAAAATCATTTACATAAAAAAAAAGAAAAAAAAGCTGCAATTTATTTTGTATTTTTTTCATTATTCTTTAATATTTTAGATTCCTCTCTTCTGAAGATAATTAATTATGAGGAGATAGAGAAATTCCCAGAAAATTTTCTTTAAGCATTTAATTATTTAGTGATATCATATATTTTTCGTTTTTAATTGATCACTAATAAAAATGTCCTTACTTTTTACATGATGCTAAGAAAGAGGTTAGAAAGTGTTCTCATTTTAATATCTGTCATTAAATGTATTTAGATACTATCACATGATTTAGAATTTTCCAGAAATAATGTGTTATCTAGTCATAAATATACATAGCATATTATTTTTAATGAGGAATATTATTGTCAAATGGTTATGCAAATTAAATGCATATATAAGTTTAATAGCTTTTGCCTGCGGCTTCGCTCATGTAGAATATAAGTTTCGCGATTCGGAGAGAGCAATTTTTATATAATGTTTGTATTTTATTTTTCCATAATATATCTGACTAACATATCAAGTCGTATTAAAAACCGTTCATTAGTACTTTTTAAAAAGGAAAATCTTTCATAAATGGGTTCACAAAATTACAAAATCCCCCCCCCCCCCCACTCCATATCTCTGTAATTAAAGCAACTTAGAACGACATATTATATACTAAAACATTCCCAAAATTGCCTAACTAATCTGTCAGAAACATTCAAAACAGTACATTCAAACTTTTTAAGTCTAATCTTTCATAATTGGGTTCACCTTATCAAAAATTTTCCCCCATAGCTCTATAACTAATCAACGTAGAACGATATGCTATATACTAAAACTGTCTTTGAAAAATTATCAAAGTAACAGTGTGACTTGCATCGAAATTCAGTAGGAACTTTTTAAAATGTTATATTCCTAATCGGGTTCCTAATTATAGAACTTTCCCCCAAATCCTATAGCTAAGCAACGTAAAACAATATATTATATACATAAACCTTCACTGCAAAGTTATATAACTAACTTTGTAACGAAATCCATTGAGCAAAATCTTTTAAAAATTCTGATTTTTCATAATAGGGTTCATCTGATAACAGACCTTTCACTCATAGTTCTCCAATTGTGCTACGTAGAACAATATATTATATATTAAAACCTTCCCTGAAAAATCATCAACACCAAGAAAAATGACACTTTCAAATCTAAGTAAATCGATGTTTTCATTTTCTAATGAAACATTTTGTTTCAAATATGACGATACAATGCTTCCAATTCTGAAATAGGGGCCGTTCAAGTATTACGTAAGCAGTAAAGGGGGAGGGGGGGGTCCAGAGTCTGCTTATTTTCTCTGACAAGGGGGAGGGGGGTCACGACAGTTCTTACGTAAGCATTAAACAATGAATTTGGTGGTTTAAACAATGGTTTGTTTAATGCAATAAACAACAATATATTAAAACCATTTTGTATTTTTTAATATCACAATCCCTATATGCCTATTTATATAAATTTATATGATTAATAATGTAATTTATTGGTAACTTTTTATCTGTCAAGAAGTCTTGATGTATAAACTGTCATAAAATCTTACGTAAGCAAAGGGGGGGGGTAGCATTTGCTTATATTTTCTTACAAGGGGGAGGAGGGGGTACAAAATGACTAAAAATATGCTTACGTAATACTTGAACGGCCCCATACCAGAAATACTCAGAATATTGAAACATGAACATACTCAAAACTGAGCTCATAGAGGGCAGTTCATACTCATTTTTTAAACATGGAAGGACTCAAAAATGATTACAAACAGTTCAAACTCATTTTTGAAACATGGAAATTCTCAAAAATGTGCACACAGAAGTCAGTTCATATTCATTTTTTAAGCATGGACGGACTCAAAAATGATTACAAACAGTTCAAATTCATTTTTGAAACTTGGAAATACTGAAAAATGTGCACATAGAAGTCATTTTTGAAACATGGACATACTCAAATATGAGCACATGATGTTTTATTCTTGAGTGTGTGCATGTTTTCAAAAATGAGTATATACATGTTTCAAACTTGAGTAATTTTGATTCGGAGCCATTTTAACTATGCGACATACTCAGATTTAAGTATTTTTTGCTGAGTTTTTTCGTTTTTAGAGTGTAACTAATAGTGTAAATCCAATTAAAATTCATTCAACAGAACGCAAGCTATTAGCAGTCTGAACGAAATTCCCATTTTCAATTTATTATTTAATAGAAGATTTAAATCAAGGTTCAATTTCTCGTTTCATACTGCAAAAGCCATATTGACTTTATTAGTAAAGAAAAATATTTTCTAGATTGTCACTGAAAAATAATTACCAATTTTTAAATATTTTAAAACACATTCGTAGTTGAATAACTATCAATTGTGTATTTTTTTTTCAAATTCCACAGAAGCGTTTTCCACTCAATTTAAATTTTTGATTACTCAATTAAGAAAAGACTAAAAAAACTCTCCTAATCCTCTTTAAGTACTTAATTCTTTAAACGATTACATGAAGATTTTATTCTTAAGTGATCACTAAGAAGAATATCCTTACATACTATTAGAGAATATGAAATACATTAAGGAGTATTCAAGTGTAACATTTATTAAAAAAAATAAAATAATTCTTTTTTTTTAAATTATATCATGTGTTATTTATACACAAATGTATACAGTATGCAATTTATAGTTAAGAATATTTTATCAAAGAAATATGTCAATTAAATGCTTATATTATTAATGTTAATTTTAAATGTAATAAAGTTTTTCTATATTTAAATTAATACTCTGCCACCATTACAAATTTTGTGTGTGGCTGAACAAACATTTAGTTCTGCAGTGGCTATAATCAACAGGTGGTAAAAACTATTTCCAACATTTGAATCACCGATTGAACCATAGATTTATATGTTTCACCGAGAGTTTACCGTCTTATGGTCGCAATTACTGCAGCACCAAAAGCTGGTTCAACTCAGCCCATAATTTGTAGCATCGTAAGAGCCTTTAAGATGTTTTCTGTTTCTCACCAAAAAGTATTTAACGCTTTTCTAAAACAAGAAAACATTGCAGAACTTTAATATGTTTCGTCTGTATTTCGCTCAAAATACTTTCTAGCATCACAGACACGTCTTCCTATAAAAAAATTGAAACTCAGTTTTAATTCAGATTAGCAAATAAGAGAATATGGATAAAGCATTGGTAATCCTCCTTAAGCAAATAATTCTTTAAGCAATATCATACATGTCACAATACATTTTTACTGTCAACTGATCACTAATAAGAATATTCTTACATATTACTAGAGATTATGGTGAGTAAGGGGTCCTTACAAATTTTTTTTGTATTAAATGAAAAAAACATTAACATTTGTTTAGATTAATAAACTATTCCAAAGAATGACTATATAAAGTTATTGTTATTTAACTTTTTATAATGCATATTATTTGTGTTTTTTGCAAGTACCTGCGTTTCATAAATATTTTGTTTGGTTTCTGTATTAATTCTTGTAATATCCAAAGTTTGTTCTAAATGTTATCAAAATATAATTCTTTAAACAAATGTCTGTTTTAATAATAGATTACATTTTTTTAAATTAAAATAAAATAATTATGAATTACACAAGATATTATTAAAATCTTATAAAAAATTATAAATAAAAATACAATATTTTAAAAACACAAATTGCACAAATTGTGCTTATTAGTTGCTAAAATCAGTGTAAAAATTGTTTTAAACTCATAAAAGAGCTAAAATCCTACATGTTTCGGCTTCAAACTTAAAGCCATCATCGGGGAAGAGGAACAACACAAACGACTACTGATCTTTTAATTTTCGACACGAGAAGATTGAAATCAACAATATGGAAAAATTTAAGTAAAATAAACGGGCACTCTCTGTTGCCGAAGAGCGAAAAACAAAACAATGAATTAAAAAGGGGTTAAAAATGTATCCCATAAACCAGGTATGCTGAAAGAAAAGTTATCATTACAAATACAATCTTTTCTCATTTTAATTTCCAATGATTCCCTAATGGCGGCTTTAAATGGGTTATTGAACCTATGGATAATTCTTGCTTTATCGAAATTAATTACAATATCATTATTTTTAGCGTAAAACCTGTTTATTTTATTTA
Organism: Maratus michaelseni; assembly: GCA_963931845.1. Classification (NCBI taxonomy): domain Eukaryota; kingdom Metazoa; phylum Arthropoda; class Arachnida; order Araneae; family Salticidae; genus Maratus; species Maratus michaelseni. The sequence goes on along the minus strand of OZ007587.1, from coordinate 417,783,580 downwards.
AATTTTTCCATATTGTTGATTTCAATCTTCTCGTGTCGAAAATTAAAAGATCAGTAGTCGTTTGTGTTGTTCCTCTTCCCCGATGATGGCTTTAAGTTTGAAGCCGAAACATGTAGGATTTTAGCTCTTTTATGAGTTTAAAACAATTTTTACACTGATTTTAGCAACTAATAAGCACAATTTGTGCAATTTGTGTTTTTAAAATACTAGTTAACAGTGTAGTGTCCAAATGGATTCAATTGTGAAAAATACAATATTTTGTGTTCTATCAATGCACGAAAAATATTGTTTGTTATTATTTATTCGAAAAACATATAATATAAGGCGAAATATTGACTATCTATTAACTATGTGCGAAATACTGACGTTCTACAGAAAATAAATCTGTTGCTTTTTTTCAATCTATTTCATCGTTTTATCGTCTTTTATAAGCAAGTGTTGTTTATACAAAGCAATACAGAAATTTGTTTTTAAAATCCTGTTATTTGTTATTTCCAATTTTGTTTTCAAAGAAATCTTTTAAAAGTACTTAATTTCACAATTTTTTGGTATGTCTAATATATTTAAAATTTTATTTTTATTTCATAGAATTTGTATCCCTTTGTTATCGAAAATATTAGGATTTTTTTTTCAAATTTTATACACTATGGAGAGGTTTAATGAGCTTTACAATACTATATCTGCGAAAGTCTGCTAACTACAAGGTATAGCACATGTCTATTATCAAATATCCTTTTTACTTTCTTCTATCTATAATGGAAGAAAGCATTGTAATCGAAATTTTTTCGACTTCCGGTTTTCGACTGATTTACACGTTTTAGGGGTCAGAGATTCCGAAAAACACGTTTTTACAAAATATCTGTCTGTTCGTCTGTCTGTCTGTCCGTCTGTCCGTCTGTCCTCATTGTATCATCGAAAAGTGTATGAAGTTATTCTTCAAATCGAACCAATTTTTTGCTATGGCCAGCAAGTACTTCTTGAATTTGGAGATATTCCGCCTGAAGGGGGTGGTGAAATAGCGATTTTTGCGCCATTTTTATTATAGTATCATCTAAAAGTGTAGAAAGTTGTGCATAGAATTTAATAAAATTTATGTGTATGTTTTTGATTATTTCCTGCAGATTTGAATAAGCAATTTTTATTTTAAAAGAACTTCTGATAGAAGAAGAAAACGTATAAGCAAATTTAACTGATTTAATTGAATACAGAATTAAAAAAATAAATACTATGTTTACTAGATTGTGAAAATAAAATAAAATATAATTAAATTTATTCTTTAAACAACTGCACAAGAAAGAAATCCAGTCATTATTTATCGCATTAAAATGGAAATAAACTTGATTTTTAAGCTTTGGAATAATCTTATATTGGGTGAGATTTAATTTAGAAAATTTAATTTAAATTATTATTACTTTAAATTTTCAATTAACGTCTTTCATCATTGTATTTCAATTTCACAAAATATGACATTGTTATATATGTTATTCAGTAATATTAAAGATTGATATTTTTTAATTATTATTATATAGTTTTAATTATTTGTGAATAAAATAAGTTTAAATTAGAATCAATTTTAAAGTTTTAGACTGTTCTATGTTTGTGAAATTTAATGTGAAATGTTCATAAATGAATAAAAAAACTCAAATTTAATTTGCAAGTTTCCTTTTTATAAATATACGTATTGCATTTTATTTGTGAACGATCGCTGTATAACATGTCGAGATATGCACATCTACACTATATTTCCAATGATGACCGGTCACTTGCGATTTTAGATGTTTTGTTAAATATCTGGAAAGATGCATAAGGAATTATCCTGTAACTTCAGGAGTGTAAACAACATGATAAACGTCATATATTTCCGTAAAGATTTTTTTCCGAAACCCCATAAGGGGCCGTTCAACAAATTGAAGAAAAACGAATATATTTTGGATAACCCTGTAAAAACTAATATTGCAAAAGCATTCAAACTGTAGATTATGATTAAGTGGATTATTGTAATAATACCATTTGTATGAAGATATCATGTATACTCGAAGAGAAATTCAGGTTTTTATAAAAACAGTCCCAAATTTTACCAAGTTTTTTGCTTATAATTTGCAGAGTTTTTAATATAAAAACAAGTTTTTTTTCAGAAAATATGACAAACAAAATTATACACAATACCCTCCAATCAGAATTAAAAATAATAAAAATTGTATGAAAAATGAGCAGATTTACTAAATACTGTTTCACTGCGCAGGCGCGAATTCAATCAAAATATACTGTGCATAATATATTAGCTAAATGTACCAACTTTTATGAAAGTCTCAAAAACATAGCTTGAAAATTCTGATAGTAATCGTCGATAGAATAAGCTCGAAATTCGCTGTTTCCAAAAGGAAGCAAAAATATGAGGGGTTGTATCAAATATAGAATGAGAGACACTTCATTCTTATTATGTCAACTTTGATAAGCTAGTACATTTGGATACAACCCCTCATCTTTTTGCTTCCTTTTGGGAACAGCGAAATTCGAGCTTATTCTATCGACGATTACTATCAGAATTTTCAAGCTATGTTTTTGAGACTTTCACAACAGTTGGTCTATACATTTAGCTAATATATTATGCACAATATATTTTGATTGAATTCGCGCATGCGCAGTGAAACAATATTTAGTAAACCTGCTCATTTTTCATACAATTTTTATTATTTTTTAATTCTGATTGCAGGGTATTGTGTATAATTTTGTTTGTCATATTTTCTGAAACAAACTTGTTTTTATATTAAAAACTCTGCAAATTATAAGCAAAAAACTTGGTAAAATTTAGGACTGTTTTTATAAAAACCTGATTTTCTCTTCGAGTATACATGCTATCTTCATACAAATGAACCCAAATTATTACAACAGTCCACTTAATCATAATCGACAGTTTAAATGCTTTTGCAATATTAGTTTTTACAGGGTTATCCAAAATATATTCGTTTTTCTTCAGTTTTTTTATGGCCCCTTATGGGGTTTCGGGAAAAAATCTTCACGGAAATATATGACGTTTATCATGTTGTTTACACTCCTGAAGTTACGGGATAATTCCTTATGTATCTTTCCAGATATTTAACAAAACGTCTAAAATCACAAGTGACCGGTCATCATTGGAAATATAGTGTATATGAGGGGGTTAGAATGACGGTGGAGTAAGTCCCAAATTTTGAAAATCGAGATAATCATATTTTCACTGAAAGTGTTTTAATTTCTGTTCAATGTGCCAGTCAAATGAGTCACAGTTCACTTAGGGAGTCACTAGAGAGCACAGCAAGTAGGACCGGACCACTCAATAAAACAGCAATACAACAAGTTTCACAAAACCTTTCATTTTTCAAATCACTAAATTTTGACTGACTACACTGCCATTCTAACAAATATAAATACCTATACTGGTATATATTGCGTTCAATTAATATTTTGTATTCAAAGCAGTTTGTTTACATCCACATATAATCTTTAGTACATTTATATCTACATATTTACACATACACATCTACACATTTACGCATCTACATATCTACTTATAATAAAATGCGAAGGCAAGAAAGTGTCTGTAACGACTCCGGGCGCGACCACCGTGGTCGGCGAATCGACAATAGTTAAACGACATGTTAGGCTTAATGAAAAACTTATGCTACATCCGATTCTGCTTTTCAAATATTTGTAAAAGCATATTAAAGCTTTTAAACATTTTAGTTTTGTTTCAAACCTTCAAAAACTATTTCTTATAAAACATGTATATCAACATTTCTGTAAAAAAAAATTCTTTAAGCACTTTTTTTTTTCAGAAATAGCGGTAATTGCTTTCGTAGGGAGGATTTGAAGTGATCGATCCAGTATATTGGTCCCATCTACCGGCGGATTTTGAAATTTTGCTTCCATCATATAATAAAATGATTATTTCTTATCAAACGTAATTGAAATATATAGAATACATAGAACAGCGTAATTTGCATCTAATTTTGCTTATGTTATCAAACAATGAGTTATGTGGTGAGTCAAGCAGTTTAGAAACTCATTGATAACACTTATTTACAAAAAATTTCGCACATGGATTTTTTGTTAATATTTAATTTGAATGTTTTGACCAATCGTTGAACTATTTCAGAAATTAATTACTGAGTAATATATATATATATATATATATATATATATATATATATATATATATATATATATATATATATATATGTCATGATTTCACTTGTACACCATAATTTTTTTAGAATCATACTCCAGGCAAGGGCTTCCTCCGAGGAATTTTGCAGTCGGGCGTCGGATTCACTTCATAGTGTGCTTACAGAACTCAAATAAGAGACATTTCGTTCCAGTTCATTTTTATTCGGAAGTAACAGAAAGTGGCAATGCTTTACTCCTTCCGAAGCTAAATCCATTCATGATGATTTAATACCGTGACGAAAACTTTGTGACTTAATTTTAATAATAAGAAGACATTTTTGCTCTTGAAAAGGCAGTTTTTTATAGGCAGCCAAGGAGAGTGTTCCATGATCGTGAAGTACGCGCTGGAGTTGCATGTACAACCGGATCAAGCAGCAATCTGACCTTTTCGCGGGATACTCGCCGTATATATATTCCTGAACGCCCCAGAATACATTTTCATTAAAAAATCTTTTGACCAATCAGCGCGATCGAACTAACTTCTTCTGCGGCCTAATTTCGAAGCTAAATGACCGTAATCTGAAAAAGCGCGGGATTACCATATTCCCAGAACATTCCCCCAAAATCTAATTCCTTCGAGTAAATAAGAAGAGAAGAAAGAAAGAAAAATACGTAGGTTTTATCGAGCCTGGGCAGATGCCAATACAATTTTTACATTGCGACCGGAGTAGCTTTCATAATTTTGAGAAAGATATTGTTTTTCAGAAAACATAGGGCAATAAAAAATAAGAAAAAGAAAGATATAAGTTGTTATTTCAAGAGAGTTAAAATATTTTTAACTGGGAGGTTGGTGTTTTTTAAAAGAATTAAATTCTAGGATGCATTTATTTAATGAAAGAAAAGTGCGTAATTTTAATAGAACATCGCGATGAGCCATTTTTTTAAGAGAATGAATTTAGAATAAAGTACTTTAGCACGGTCGAATTTTGATAATCGAAATACTGGAACGAGAAAATAATTTAGAATAATGGAATTTACACAGAATTATAGTTTTAATGAGGCCAACGGCAAAAATTTTTTTAATTTGTTTCATATATATATATATATATATATATATATATATATATATATATATATATATATATAATTTTTATTTGTAGAAAAGAAATAATTTGTCATTTTTAAAATGTACATTTCTACAATGCAAACATTTCAATAATAAAATGCTGTTTGTTTGTATGAAGTCTTATGAAAATGAAACACAGATCAACAATCCGTCATTTTTGACTGGGTTATATACTAGTACAAATATAATTCGCGATTAAAATGAAACTTATTAAATATTTTTTGAAATTGAAGAATCTTCCAAAGTTTAAATCTCCTATAATTTTTGGTAATTTTTTTTTTCTACAAATGGAAGTGATAGGAAACATTCTGTCACTAAGATATAAAACTTTACTTAAAACAATAAATTTTCTCTTTGAACTAAACTTTTTTCGAAATAACACATATAGTCATTCTTATTTCTTTTATGTTTTAGCGGCGATGTGCTTTTATGTTCTTCAAATCGTGTAATGGAAAGCAAATGACATTTCACTTTAAACTTAACGAATTAAATGAGGGCATTTTAACTTAACAGCACAATAAAGCTTTGAATGACACGCGTTTGAAAGCAATTAAATGATTGTATTGTCGAAGAATTTACATTATGATAATCTGGAGAAAGTGGATTGCGCTATTTCATACGATAACAAGCACTCAAACATTAGATAGTCTGACTATATGTATAGGATTTATTGTCCATCAAATTATTCGCTTTGTACTTATGTAGTGAAACATTATAAAAGTTTAAGTAAAACATGAAAATCGTATACTGGCTTTTTGAGCATTTTTGTATTTAGAAATTATTGTGCATTTTAATATTTTGCTTTTTTAAGTGATGATTTTTTAAAAGAATTGAATTAAATTAACTGCGTGATAAATGGAAAAGAAAAATTAAATAACAGAAATATATATAATATAAACCACTTACAAAACTAATAAAAAAAATAATTACATTCAAATGAAAATTTTCACGAAAAAAACTACTAGCACTCTTAGAAATTTGCAACAAACTGTCCAGTCATTTGACTGTTTTTATATAAAACGGTGACATAATCGTAATTTAACTCTATTCTTACCATAATATATGTACAATAATATGTTAAATTACGGTTATGTAACCGATTTTTATAAAAACGGTTTATTTTTATAAACGGTCAAATGACTGAACAGTTTGCTGCAAATTTTTAACAGTGAATGATAAAATCATGCCCCAATAAAAATATTTTTTAATTATATGTGATACCAGAATTAAAAAAAGGGGGAGACTATCTAAAAAGATTATGTAAACGGTAGACATTTTTGGACCATTTATGCATTTTACATTTCAGCTTTACTGGGTTTTAAAATAAAAATATATGAATTCCCTTTAATTGTTTTTGGAAAGGGGTATAATTCTCGATATATGAAAAAATTGTTAATGGGAATAGCAAAATATGTCAAAATATTAGACTTCAGATTCCAATTTTAATATTGTTATGGAAAATGCGTAAAACTGGAGTTGTCTAAAGAATTAATTAAAGAAAAATGTAAAAATAATAATCTAAAAACAAAACTACGTTGGTAGAAATTTGTGATCATAATATTTTTTTATTTGTCTTTGCAGGTTTATAAATCACAAAAAAAATATGAATTAATGGATTTTATTTTAATGATAAAGGATGAAGTTTGTATATTTTAATCCCGTTTTTCTTTAACATCCGTTTATTAATTATGATAAATAAAGTTAATTAATGTTATGTTGCAAAATTTTAAGTATATAAAAAATAATATTTCTAATTATGTTCAAAAATTAAATAGTAAAATTTATTTCATTAGAGTAAGTTAGATTTTTCTGTTAATAATGTATAAATGCTTAAAATTAAGCTTTTAAATTTTATGTTTAAAAAAATAAGTTTATGTTATTTCTGCAACTTTGCGAAAAGCTAACTATCGACCAACGGATATATACAGGACACATGTGATGTATATATGTGTGTGTTTATAAAAGGATGATATTAATAACGCTTCAGTTAATAATCCGAGGTTTTCTGGTGGGATTTTGCATCTCTTAGAATCATTGATATGCAAAGAAAAAAAGTTTCACAACCAGATATCTGAAATTTGAATGATATAATTAAACTTTTAATTTACAGGCTAAAGAAATGTAATGAATATACAAGAGGTGAATTTAAACTGGCTGTGATTATTAATAAAAGGATGAGATAAATAGTGTCTGTCTAAACGGAGCTGGCAATCTTTTTAAGGTATATATTTGTGATGTAAAGCTTAAATCCGCCAGGCAAAATAACATTTACATTAAAAAAAAAGTCCTTCCGGCCTGTATAAGGAAGAAAAGGTAGCTTTCATAGTCCATGTTTTTATACATTCAACTCATTATACTCAAACACCCGAAGATAAAATGCGTAGAACCGGATTATAGAAGACTCAGATCCGGTTTTAGTTAATACTGAATTTGAATGGGAATTTCAGCATGAGAGTTACAGCATATCAAAAATGATATTATTTCAAAATGTCACCCACCTTAGAATTTCAAACTGCCGTATCTCAGCCATTTTTTAAGATAAAGCCAAAACAAAAATGTTCCAGAATCCTTTTATCGCGTTCTAACACTTAACGGGAACAACTTTTTCGATTTATAATTTTTTATACATATTTTTGAATTAAAAAAATAATTTAAAAAAAATAATTTGCCGCCATTTTGAAACAAGATGGCGCATGAAGCTGGCCACCGATCTGGGTCGAGACCTTAGTATGTTCTCTACACATGATCAGTCACATTCATATCGCTTCATAAATACGAGAGTTACAGCATAACAAATAACAGACTGTTTCAAAATCTCAGCCACCCTAAAATTTCAAACTACCATATCTCAGACACTTTTTAAGATATACAAAAACAAAAACAAAAAAAAACTTCCAGAATCCTTTTGAATTTTTTAAAAAAATTAAAAAAAATCAACTTGTTGCTGTTTTGAAACAAGATTGCGGATGAAGCTGAACAACGAACGCAATCGAGACCTTGGTATGTCTTATGCACATACTCAGTCACATCTAAATCGGTTCATAAATAAGAGAGTTACAGCATGGCATATGAAGATATATATATATATATATATATTGTCATACACCTTTAATACCCTTTTACTTCTGGTTCTTTCACATTCGTAACCTTTTATAATTTAGAACTGATATTTTATTAATACCATTTGTTTTTTTTTTCTTTCATCATAACACAGGGATGCAACTATTTTTCACGATTAAACACAAGTTTATTTAATAGGACGAAACATCACAAACATTGAAGGCACACAGATGTACACAAAGATATTTATAGCAGCAGCAGCAGTTATATTACTACTCTTCTATCGACACAATTACATATTTTCATGACGTGCCCACCGCACACATATATCCGATTCCTTTGGCCTCCCGCCAACAACTGCTCCCGTCTCTCCTACTCAGTAGTAGAAGAGGGAAAAAAAGGGTTGCCATAAACTTTGGCGCTGCCAGTCATGACACCCCCCACCTAAGATTGAAAAAAGGGGTATGCCACTATTTCAATCTGAAATCCAGACTGGCATTGTCAATACACTTCCTCCTTTACTATTAAACTACTAATAAACATTAATAACTACAATATATATAAAAAGAAATACAAAAAAAAAAAAAAATACTTAAACATCCTGAACCATTTCTGGAAACTCCTGCTAGCTACTGCAATATAAAAATACAATTAATGTTTCATAATATATAATACTAAATACAAATAACAAATGGAATATAGAATACAGTTAATATGAAATTCAATTACAGCTGCCGCATAAATAAAAGTGAACTATCAAAAGTCTTTCTTAAAAGTCATTAATTGTCCATAAAAAGTCTACAGTCAGTTTTATTAGTCTGTTGTTTCCAGTCTAGACAGTGCATCAGCGTTCGTCAACTTAGCACCAGGACAGTGTGAGATAGTAATGTCATATTTCTGCAAAGCCAGTGCCCATCGCTGCAGTTCGGAAGACTGGGGAGCATTTTTGGTGATGAAAGTTAGTGGATTGTGATCGGTGATAAGTTCCACGGGTGAACCAAAAATCCAGGTCTCGAACTTCTTTAGACTCGCCCAAGCCTGTTGAGTTTTGGTGAGCTTTTGACTGGCATAACTGACTGGATATAGTCTCTCATCCTTCTTTTGAGATAGACATGCACCGATGCCTATTGCAGATGCGTCACATTGAATAGTGAATGCTAACCCCACAACGGGTGTATAAAGACTAGGTGCCTCAACGAGACCCCTCTTTAGTTCGTTGAACGCTTTGTCATGTTCCTCCGACCAGCACAATTTCTCAGGACTGTTCTTTTTAGTAAGTTCTGTCAGAGGGTATGCTGTTTCAGCATACTTAGGCATGTAATCGCGGTAATAATTGCACAAACCGAGCACACTCTTAAGTTGTCTTTTTGTTTGTGGGACGGCTAATTTTCTGATGGCTTCCACTTTATCTGGGTCGGTTCGATGGCTGCCGGACCCGATGACATGTCCTAAATATTTAATCTGACATTTTGCAAAGGCGCACTTCTTCAGGTTCACTGAGAACCGTAATTCTCGTAATTTTGAAAATATTGTGTTAAGGTGCGTCATATGTTCAGACCACGTTTCCGAAAAAACAGCGATATCGTCGATGTAAGCTCTAGCAAAGTTCTTGTATTTTGAGAGCGCTTTATTCATTTCTCTCTGAAAGGTCGCAGCTGCATTCCGGAGCCCAAAGGCCATCACTTTGAAGCGATATTGAGCCCTGTGAGTCTTAAAACATGCCAAACCCTGGCTTTCTGCTTCCAGCGGTATGGCCCAATATCCTTTTAGCAAGTCGATTGTAGTTATTACATTGGCCCTGCCAATATTGAACAAAAGATCCGTTGCGTTTTCCATCGGAAAATCGTCAGTTTTTGTGATTGCGTTCAATGCTCTAAAGTCTACACACAGTCGAAGAGCCCCATCTATCTTCATCACGCACACTACCGGGTGTGGCGCCTCCGCATCACTCTCTTCGATCAGTCCTAACTCTAACATTTCTTCGATTTGTTTGTCTACTTGTGGCTTCAACGCCTCTGGAATTCTGTAAACATATGGCTTTTTCATTTCTTCACCGTTTAATCTAATTTTGTGCTCGCCTACCTTAGCTATTTGTACCTTTTTTGAAAATAAATCTTTATATTTGTATAGTAGATCTAACATCTCTTTTCTTTCTGTATTTTCTAAGTGCTTTAAATCTACTTCTTCTATGTTAAACAAGTTTGGATTATCATTCACACTAGGGGTGGGATGGACTTCTCCTATTTCTTCTTCATTTTCGAAGATTACTCCCACCGCCCGTACCCTAGGAATAAATTTTCTTATTTTATTTACATGAACATTCTTAACATTCCCGTTCATTAATTTTACTTTGTAAGAATCAGGCTTACAGCGTGCTACAATTTCGGCTGGTCCCTTCCACCTAGCATAAAGTTTGTTCGTGGAATCCGGGATTAATAAATATACCTGGTCCCCTGGTCTAAATTCCTTATAAATCGCTCTCCGATTAGCGTACTTCGCATACGAGCCCTGCTTAACTTCCGCTACTATTGCTGCTTGCCCCGCCGCCCTTTCTAAATTAATTTTTAACTCTTGAAGATATTCGGTCGCGCTCTTTCCCAGATTTATGGGTAATGGTATTTCTCCTGACCATGTAGATTTCAATACTGCTAATGGGCCCCTCGCCTCCCTTCCGTACATTAATTTGAATGGCGATATCCCCGTGGTACTATTCGGAATTTCTCTATAGGCAAATAATAAATAAGGGATGTGTTTATCCCAATTTTTGGAATCGCTCCGAATCATATGGTGTAACATGCGTTTCAGAACCTGGTTATATCGCTCCACTAATCCCGAGCTTTGCGGATGTCCTGGCGTTGCAAATCTAGGAGCCGCTCCTAGCCTAGCGTGAAACTCCTGTATTAAACCTGATACGAAATTTCTGCCCTGGTCACTCGCTATTACGCGCGGTATCCCTGTTCGCATAAATATTTCTAATAATGCATCGCACGTAGCTTTAGAATTAATTGTTCTTAACGGGACCGCCTCCGGCCACCGCGAATGCTGATCCACTAAGGTAAGTACATATTGATGTCGACGCGCTGAAGGTGGTTCAATTTTTCCAATTATATCAATATTTACAACGTCGAACGGAAGTTCCGGTCTCTCAATTGGGACAATGGGTATTTGATCGCTAGCCCTTTCTCTACTCCGTAACTGACAGTCTTTACAAGATTTACAAAAGTCCTCTACATCCCGTGACATATTCGGCCAATAAAATGAATAACGAATTCTTTCTTTTGTTTTTTTCATGCCGAGATGATTAGCGAAAATTGATTCGTGTGCAATTTTTAAAATTTCCCCCCTCCTTATCTTTGGCACAACTAATTGCGTAACACAATCCCCCGTGAGTCTTTCTTTATGATAAAGCAAATTATCTACTATAACGAACCCGTTTTTACCATTTTCCGCGTCTTTGAAAGCACCCTGTAATGTTTCGCAACTCTTCTATCGCTCCCTGTATATACTTGCATCTGATCGTTGACCCGCATTCAAATCTCCGTTATCATCTTTCCTTTCGATACAACTAATCGTTAATTCTCTCTCCGCGTTTTGATTTTCGCTTCGCCAGCATAAATTTTTAATATTTATATCATCCCCCTCTGTTTGGTTGCCTTCCCCCTCTTTTCTTTCAATTTCATTTCCCTTTACCGATCGCGTATCATTTACTGGCGCCAAAGAACATTTCTGTCTATCATCTTCCAAAGAACATTCCTTTCCCTCCTCGTTACTAGCTAACTGTAAGATTTCGTAAACTGTCGGTGTTATAATACATGTCCCATATAATTTATCCGTAACGGCAAACAGTACGTCTACATTGTTATTAAATATGCAACTTGACTCTCCGGATTTTAAGGCTACAGGTAGTGTCATAAGATTAGCAATTATTTTTTCTCCAAAAGCCGATATTAGCTGAATTTTTGAATTTTCATTATTTTTAAATGAATCCGGTAATTGATTAGAGTTTATTACAGGTATTTCTGTGGCGCTGTCTAAAATACATTTTATTTCCTTCCCTCCAATCCACAAATGTTCAAATTGAAGTGGCTGTAGCGTACTTATTGGCTCGTTTCCAAAACATTCAACCTTGGCGACTATTTTATCATCGTGTTTATTTTTCCCGACAAAAGAATCTTTTTTCGTTTGATTTTGCAAACTTACAATTTTATCTTTTTCTCTATTATTCGGACAAAATCGCAAATGCGTCGTTTGTTTACAAAGTCTACATTCTTTGGACGCGTTTGATTTTCTGTCACTACGAAAAGTGAAATTATTTCTAACATGGGGTGGTATATATTTTCCATTATTGTAATTTCCAGTTCCGGATTCGTCACTACGGGGTTTTACCGGTTTATCATATAATTCCGAAAATGTTCTACCCTTCGACGTAAAAAAATTGTCGCATACTTCCGCTATTTGCCTTGGTTTTAACCAATTATCTAATTGTTTTATCCTAACATAACTTCGCGTCTCCAAATCTAGTGAACTTAATAATCTGTCGCTGACAATTAACTCATTAAGAGTGTCAAAATCATTTACTTTTCTCAATTCACAATAGAAATCCCAATTGGCTCTGAGCCTACTCGCGAATTGCATATGAATCTCATTTCTCAATCTCTTCGCAAAAAGAAAGTTTTCGAGACAGGCCTCTGGTGTGGGTTGAAAATCTTTTAAGATTAACGCCTTAACCTTTTGATAATCTTTCATTTCTTCTGTGTTTGCGTACACTAACAAATGCGCTGCTTTTTCACCCACCAAATTAAACAAAATCTCGACCTTTAATTCCTCTGCGACATTTTTAATTTCGAATGCTTTCTCGAGCGAAGTAAAAAATAAATTCCCTGATTCAGGCCTGCTGGGGACTGCAATAGTCAAAGTTTTGACGCTTTTGATCAGTGTTTCTAACGAATAAGGCTTAGGTCCATCCACCCCTGTATCAGAATTTTTATACTCGTTCTGGATTTCAGCCATTTCTATCTGAGCTTTAACTAGTTCAAGCTTAGTTCTTTTAATTTCTAATAACGTTTCTTGTTCTGATTTTGACTTTTCTTTATCAACTTTCGCGACTTCTGCCTCACGCTTCTCTCTTTCTATGCGGTCTGACACCGTTGTATTTAAAAATTCTTTTATAAATTCGCTATCTTTTGAACACTGATCACTTCCTTCAATTAATCCTTTTAAATCAATTATCCTGTGCTCACTCTCTACTTCTAGGCCCAATTCCGTGGCAACAACAACTAAGTCTTCTTTTTTTAATCCTTTTATGTTAAACATTTTGCTTTTAACTCTCACCACTTATTTAATAACACTTATTTACTAATACTCTAAATATACTCTATAAATATCTATACTATCTCGTTTCAAATAAGTCTCATAATATTACAGTTAATACATCGTTTCCAAACATAAAATATTTCTCAAACATGATTCACTCAAGTTCTTTCTTATTTGCTTCAGTAATAAACATAAAAAAAAGAAATGCGACTTACTTCTTTCAGAAATCCAATCACTGGTTCGAAGTATGGGAGCGTGTCATACCAAGGCAACACTAGATACCGGGCTTGCTCATTCACTCTCAAAACGTCACAAATGGTGGCTGACCGCGACCAGCGATTGGTCCAAAGCAACGCGCCCATCGTTTTGTGCCAATCGCTGTATGTCTTTCCTCCTAGTCAGCCACCTTTTGTGACGTCATCATAATAAATGAGCAAGCCCGGTATCTAGTGTAGCCCTGGTCATACACCTTTAATACCCTTTTACTTCTGGTTCTTTCACATTCGTAGCCTTTTATAATTTAGAACCGATATTTTATTAATACCATTTGTTTTTTTTTCTTTCATCATAACACAGGGATGCAACTATTTTTCGCGATTAAACACAATTTTATTTAATAGGACGAAACAACACAAACATTGAAGGCACACAGATGTACACAAAGATATTTATAGCAGCAGCAGCAGTTATATTACTACTCTTCTATCGACACAATTACATATTTCCATGACGTGCCCACCGCACACATATATCCGATTCCTTTGGCCTCCCGCCAACAACTGCTACCGTCTCTCCTACTCAGTAGTAGAAGAGGAAAAAAAAGGGTTGCCATAAACTTTGGCGCTGCCAGTCATGACATATATATATATATATATATATATATATATATATATATAAATCAACATTTGAATCAACATTTCCTCCTAAATGCTGCAGTAGGGGATTTTTACAATGAAAGCTACCTAAAATCATACATGTTTGATAGTATCATATTCTGAAATAGAAAATAATATAATTTACATTGTATGACATTTTAAAAGGTTATTATAACTTTTACAACCCTTTATTTTTCAAACAGAATCTTATGTATACTTAATATACAGTGTGATTCATAAATATCGTAATAATAATTCATATATAACAAACTATTATTCTTTTAGTTTATTAGTCTAAGGCACGTATAAATTTTTATTTTTCAAAGATATTTTTAAGCATTTTGCTATTGTAAAATAATATAAAATATACATATATCTATATGTATCATTACATCTAATAATGATGAATGTTTGAACTCAGACTCATGATATACAGTGTGATTCATAAATATCGAAACAATAGGCAATCTCCTTAAATATTGCTCCTAGGCACATACTTCCAATTGCAAATTTTCACAAAAAGGTGCAAAATTTGATGAGATAAGTTGCAACTCCATGGGGGGTCTATTTGAGAAAATACAAAAATTAAATTTTTATACGGCCCCCGTAGGATAAAATTTCCATTTAGGAAATTTTTCCTTATCCAGTCCTGAATTAAACAAAAAAAAATTCCATCTTGATATCTGCAAAACTCAGGGAGATATGTCCGTTTTAATAATTCGTGAGGTTTCAAGGGATCAGACACAAATTGAAATGCGTGTAATTCAAGAAACAATGTTACTTTAAGGTGTCCGGGAAACATTTTATTTATTTATTTATAGAGTTAGAATTTTGAATTTAGTGTGATGATTAGCCATATAATTTGTAAACAGAATCACATCATAAGACTTGTTACAAAAAAAAAAAAAAGAAAAAAAAAAGATGCAACTTATTTTAAACAAATCATATTTTCAAAAGTGAATAACTTTTTTTCAAATTTGCCAAATTAAAATTTAAGTAAAATATTTGAAAAAAATATATTACAAGTTTGAGCCATTTATTGAGGTTATTGACTTATATAAATTTAAAAATGAGAAATGCTGAAATAAACTTATGATGCCGAAAAATGCATTTAAAGTTTTAAACAAAGATTGGGTCCTAATAGAACGTTTAAATGCTTTTTAAAAGCTTCCAGGTGAATAAGTAACTTCTTCCTGTAGCTTAAATTTCTGATTACGATAGTTTGGCTCCCTCGGGTACAGATATTAAATTTGTTTAACGCATACCCTAGTCTCTCATAGTTACAAATCTGGTATACAGCGAAATTTACAAAATTTAAGTTTAGTAGAGTTATAAATTTGTTTTATGCACTTTATGTTTCAGGTCGGGTTTATTGATATGATGCGAAAGAAAACCATTTTCATGGGCGTTGCACTTAATTTTATTTAATTCATTATCTAGACAGGCCTGTGCATATTTTACATTTCTGCACAAGCCGCAATTTGTACAAAAATTTCCCATTTATCTTAAGATACAATTAAGATTATTTTAAAGAATACTACATACATATTTATAAGAAAATTTTACAGTTTAATTTAGATTACTATCTTTTCGCATGACAAAAACATAGCTGACAAACCTCCCACTAATCCTCCGTAATATGTAGATTAATTTGAACCAGTTAACCCCTTTAAAACTAGAAATTGTTTAATGAATCTTTGACTTATTTAATTTAAATGTTTTAAGTCGAATCATTACTACATTTAATTGAATTTCTTAAAAGAGTTTCTGGTTCGAACGTATTGAACCTGGGTCAAATAAACACACTTATAACGGCAGATTAGTGGGAGTTTGACATCTATTAAAAAAATACGCAATAGCAACGTTAATGATTATTTATAACTATTAGACTGTTATATTCGAATAAAGATTTATTTTAAAAAACACTGTCGTTTGGAATAAATGAAAAATAGGTTTAAAAACATCATAACTTTTGAAACTGTATAACAAAAAAAAGATTTTAGAAAATATTTCTGTATAATTTATAATATATTATTTCCAATGATTCCATTAACAGAAGTTTCATTATCGCTATTACTATTTTTATAAAACTTATTGCCTTCCCGACACGTCCTAAGAGCAATAAAGACACGGTCCGGCCAGCGGGCCGCGCCGATTACGACCCTGGGACTAATCTCGGCCTCATGCAGACCTCTAGCATACTTCTCAAGCAAGTTTAACGTAAAAATCTATACGCTAATATTTTATATCTAAACGTTAAGGTATTGTCTTAGATCGACTTTTAATAATGTGTAAATGTATGGTCGATCCCTAACTTGCATTGCAAATGAACTGATATCGTGTCTCTCAGAGGTATGCTTAAGTGGTCAGGAATTTTGGATTTTAATATCTCTGTGAATTTTGCAGATATAAAGATGGCATTCTTTTTGTTTAATTCAGGACTGGATAAGGAATAATTTCCTAATTGGAAATTTTATCCTACGGGGGCCCTATAAAAATTTAATTTTTGTATTTTCTCAAATGGACCCCCCCATGGAGTTGCAACTTATCTCATCAAATTTTGCACCTTTTTTTGTGAAAATTTGCAATTGGAATTATGTGCCTAAGAGCAATATTTAAGGAGATAGCCTATTGTTTCGATATTTATAAATCACACTGTATATCATGAGTCTGAGTTCAAACATTCATCATTATTAGATGTATGGATACATATAGATATATGTATATTTTATATTATTTTACAATAGCAAAATGCTTAAAAATATCCTTGAAAAAATAAAAATTTATACGTGCCTTAGACTAATAGACTAAAAGACTAACAGACTAAAAGACTAATAGTTTGCAACATAATAACTAGCATGGTACGCGATTTTTTATGACATGAAAAAGGTCACTACTGCTGCCATTTAAAAAATATATATCCTTCTTCTTTTCTGCGTCAATACCGACTGCAATTGGTCAATGTATCTGCCAGACGTCATACATCTATGCACATTTTATATAAATCTACTGCAAATATTATTGGTTGCACTGTTTAAGAAAATATGGGATTAGACCAGTGCTATTATCCCATATGCTCGTATTATGTATTTGAGTCCTCCTAGAGATAGGGAATCCCTCTATAAAATTGTGGATTTCTGTAGCTCCACAACTTGAAATCAAACTGCGTGTTTTGTGTGCTTCAAAATTTAAATTTTGTGAGATATATGCATACACAAACAATACTATTGTCGAGCTCTTGAAATAATGTTTTTCATGCCATACACTGAGAAAAATGACGCTTTCAAATTTGAGTAAACCGACCTTTTCATTTTGTTATGAAATTTTTGTTTCAAATATGACGACCCAATGCTTTCAATTCTGAAATATCAGAAATACTCAGAACATTCAAACATGAACATACTCAAAACTGAGCACATATATGTCAGTTAATACTCATTTTTGTAACATGAACATACCGAAAAATAATTAGAATCAGTTCAAACTCTTTTTTGAAACATGGACATACTCAAAAATGATTAGAATCCGTTCAAACTCATTTTTGAAACGTGGAAATACTCAAAAATGAGCACCTGGAAATTCGTTCATACCCATTTTTTAAACATGGGCATACTCAAAAATGAGCACATAGAAGTTCGTTCATACCCAGTTTTTAAACATGGCCATACTCAAACATGAGCACGTGATGTTTTATTCTTAAGTGTGTGCATGTTTTCAGAAATGAGTCTATACAAGTTTTCAGAAATGAGTCTATACATGTTTTCAGAAATGAGTCTATACATGTTTTCAGATATGAGTCTATACATGTTTTCAGAAATGAGTCTATACATGTTTTCAGAAATGAGTCTATACATGTTTTCAGAAATGAGTATATACATGTTTCAAACTTGAGTAATTTTGATTCGGAGCCATTTTGACTATGCGACATACTCAGATTTGAGTATTTTTTGCTCAGTTTTGAAAATGTCGTATTTAGAGTGTATAACTGTCGCATAACAGTGAATATTAATCTAAAAACCGCTTGTATATCAGATCCATATACATTTCCTTTCACGCTTGTATATTGCTTCAAATTTTAAAAAACAAGCTGTTAATACACATTGATAACAAACATTATGTCTTATTATGTCTAATTCGTAAGTTGATGACTACGAATACATATTTGTTTGTCATGCCATTAACAGCTAAATGTTTGTATATCTATTGAATCATTTAACATGTCATGTTTTTTGTATTATAAGATACATATTTATAATAAGGAGTGTATAATAAAAAGGGTAATTATTATGATTTTTATGGCTTGTTGGTTTAGATGGAAAATATACTTACATAACATATTTTCCTAATCTTTACTTTCTGCATTTGCATTATTATTAGACTTATAACTAGATCAGTATCGTCCGAGCTAATAACTGTAAACGAAAGCCTTTGAAATGTCTATTCTACATTTAAATGACTAGAAAGCTTTGATTGGCACTTACATTCAAAGCATTTAATGGACTATATTGCGGATGCTTTTGAATTTCTATAAACTATGGAAAGTGGATTTTGCTACTAAATTTAAGAGCAAGCACTGAATAGACAGATTCCCTTTAAAACTATATGTAATCTTGCCATGTCGTTTGAGATGTATTTCTCAAACACATAATATCAAGTGAAAGACAAATACATACTAATGCTTCATTGTTCTAAAATAGAAAATGCTGTATATGTAGTGAGTAAATATGTCAATGAGTTCTTGTATTAAAAGGAAAAAAATTATGATAATAAACATACTATAATAAAAATACTATTAAAGTCATTTTTAACACTCTTTATGTTAAATAGAAAAATAAATATACGTAAAGCATTTTTTTAAAGATTACTTTTATTTCCATTATAATAGTAATAATAAACTTTATGATTGATCTTAAATTTCGTTTTGTGTAATGATTCGACTCAGCGCAAGTACGACAAATTCGAAGCTAACCATGTAAACGAAAACTCTTTTATGTGTAGTCGAAAATTAAAGGCATATTCTAAGTTTACATGACTAGAAACTCTGAAAATATTTACTTGTCTATATTATGGGTGATTTCGAAGTACCATAAACTGTAAAATGTAGATATGAATATTACATTCAAAAGCAAGCATTTAAAAGACAGAATATGTTTAACACTTTAGGTAATTACGACAATTTTTTCAAAGTATATTTCTTAAATACATCATATTAAATGTTGATTAAGCATAATATATTAAAGGATAAGCATACTTTGATAAATCAATGAAATATTTAATATTTAAAATAGTAATTGACAATATCATTTCAACTGTTAATTCCTGGCTAATAGAATCTGTACAATACTAAATTCTTGTACGTTTTTGTACAATTTTAATTTATTTCATCGGAAAAGACGTGCATGAATATTTTTAATTAGTTCAAACATACTGGATATTTTTTGAAACGGTTCAAACATACTGGATATTTTTTGAATCGGTTCAAACATATGAACTTATTAATTTATTTTTATGTTATTTATTTACCTCAAATACATCACACATATTACCCACTAAATATGTAATATATTATAATGTAATAAAAACATTTTTTTAATATAATGTTTCTAAAATATTAAATAATAAATGAGTAATGTGATTACATTTAAATTCTGCTGATCGATGGAAAATGTGTGATAATTAACTTTGTTTATTTTGATGATTTTTTATTTATGTTATGAGTATATACGATTTTATATATGTGTAAACATGTTAGTATTTTTTTTTTATTTAATAGAATATATTGATAAACATATTACGAACTATAATACATACATAGATAGATAGAATAAATCATATTAAGAGTACTATAAAGAATTGGTATTGGTAATGTATTCTATTATAATTTTTAGTATGAAATTATTTTTAATAATGATTTAAATAAAAAAATATCGAATGTGTGTTTTGATGATGAATAACATTAGAACTGAGCTACCAAGTCTCCGGCTTTTTGGATACTAGCATTTTAATGCAGAAAATCTTGTTTCATTTAATCAGAGCATTCTGCTATATAAAATAACAAAATTTTCTCTAATAAAATACTGGTATGCAAAAAGCCAGAGACTTGGCAACTCTGTTAGAATAATAACTTACGTTTCCTTATTTTATGACAAAGTATTTACTGCGAATAACATATATTTATATTTTGTTCTTTGTTCAATGAACAAATAATTTTTTTTAGGTAGCTTTCAATACAAAAAAGTATAAAGCTGCCTATTGCAGCCGTTCGGAGGAAAGCAATTCCGGAAAATTTCGATATAATTTCACCGATCATGACCCCAGACCCCAAAATCACCCTCCGTTCAAATGTTGATTTATATATATATATATATATATATCTGACCTATGTCATGCGATAGCACTCGTATTTATAAATCAATTTCGATGAAACTAATTGTGTGTATTAAGCTTACCAATGTCTCGACCGAGTTCGTTGGCCAGCTTGGTCCGCCATTTTGTTTCAAGATGGCGGCCATTTAAAAATTTAAAACTAAAATAAATATGCAAAAAAGTTAAAAATTGAAATTTATTTCTTGCTTAAGTGTTAGGCCTTGATACAAGGATTCCGGAGTCTTTTTTGTTTTACCCCTATCTTAAAAATCGGCTGAGATACAGCAGTTTGAATTTCTAGGGTGGCAGACATTTTGAAACAAGATAGCACATTACGAAAATACAAGGATTAATTTATAAGTTTTAGTGAACGCGACTTCTCGCAAATTATTATCTTTCACTGTTGTAATCATTTTCCCAATCATACGCATAAAACTATATATTCATATCCGTTAGCGCCAAATTCTCGCCAAACTTGGCGACCAAAATAAGTTTCCATAAATGAAGCCAATTTGTCTATAGCTCAATAATTTGGCGAATTTCTTATTCAAATTCAGTATCAACGAATCGTTTGTAAATTGCTTCTTTGCATTTTAGCTTGCTGTTTTCGAGTAACATTAGCTAAAATTTTAAAACGAAGATATAGGAAAGCTACCTTTTCCTCCCGGTACAGGCCGGAAGGACTTTTTTTAAGGCATTCGAAAATTATTTTTGAACATATCATACTAATACTTTTAATATTTAATAGAATATATAGATAAATATATTACCAACTACAATATATATATAGATATCTAGAATACATCATTTCAAGAGTACTATAAAGAACAAGTAATGATAATGTATTGTTTTATAATTTTTAGCATGGATTTATTTCAATAATGCTTTAAATAAAGTAATATCGAATGTGTGTTTTGATGATGAGTAACATTAAAATAAAAGTTTGCGTTGCATATTTGAATGACAAACATATAATATCATTATATTAATTTAGTAACAGAAATTATTACATACTCCTTTAACGTGCATTTTAATTACAATGAAATTCCACTTGTCGTACCATGTTTAATGTCAATTTCGGTACAAATCATTCATTCCTATAAGGTACAATATTTTTTAATTATTTGAATATTCAAATAAAATATCATTGGAATTGTTATTTCTTTATGAATAAGTGTTTGAAAATTTCATAATCCAGAAATATATATTTGAATAAATTTTTTTTGTTACAAATATAAAATAATAGATTCTTGTGTAATTGTGTGATAATGTAAGCATTCATTTTGAATAATAAGACGATATATACTGTTACTAGAGGCTATTACTTTTATTTGGAAGTGAAAAAAAAAGACTAGAGAAATTGTACTATTAATTTTGTAATAGAAATTATTACAAACTCCATAGTTAACGTGCATTTTAATTACAATGAAATTCCACTTGTCAACAGGTAATTTATTCGTTAAAATATTTTAAATTTGAATGGGATATTATTTTCGTAATTTCATTGTAAGTTGTAAAAAATTCATATTAGTAAACCCATTTCTATTTTTTTTTAGTTTATCAGCATCGGATAATTTCAGAGATTTACAGATAATAACATCCCAAAGCAGAATAACAGAAAGAAAAAAAACTAAATTGATAAATAATTTAAACCTATTAAAGGTCATAAATAAAATTTTAATTTCAAATGAGTTTCAAAAAAATTTTATTGGAAAATTAATATTTTTTAATTTACATATAATATATAACTTATTAAGAAATCTCTTTCTAATATTTTTTTTCCTCTTGCTGAATATTGGAATTAAATTTAAACCTCATATCGGAAGTTTCTGATGTAAGAATTATTTTCGCATTTTAATTTTTAACTCGTTATTTTAAGGTATTATTTATTTAAGGTCATTCATAAGTTATTTTTATAAAGTAATAAGCATAAAGTATAAGCATAAAGTATATAATTTGGGGAAATTTTACTTAGATGTTTAAATAAGGCTTTTAAATTGAAAAAATATATATGCAAAATCTCTGTCCTTTTTCTTAAATTTACACTTTATTTTAGTAAGCTTTAATACATCATAGTCTGTCATGACGGAATTCTTATTAATTGAATTAAGTTAATTCCAAAGTAAAAAATTTAAAATAAAAAAGCGCATCGCAGCTGAAACATACGTGGTCATTTTGATTAAATTTTAAAAAATCTTATATTTTGAATTCTTCTACGAAGGATTAAAATTGTTATCAATTGAAGTATAAAACTATAGATATTTTACTTTGTACAATAGCTTTCATACACAACAATTGGTCATTTTCTATAAAAATTGCATAAATGGAAAATCTTTTAAGCATTTCATTTCGAAGAGGATTATGACTGTAATGTCAAATAAGAATTGCACATTAGAATTTGTGCAAAAGACATCGTCGAGTATATTATTACCACGTAGAACATCCCCTAAATTTATATTTATGGTAGCATTTAATTGATATTAAACATTCTGAGTTTTTGGGTACCGTAAAATAGATAAAACATCCAACACTGATACAAATACAAGACACCATACATAATAAAAAGATACTTTAACTTAAAAAATAATAATTTTAGTGGTTATGTGCTATTAAGCAATTTATGTACTACATTAGTTCGTTTATAAATACTTTTACCCATATTTAAAACCTATATATATATTTCTAAACTACACAGTTTCTGCATTAAAACGAATCAAAATCATTTAATTAAAACAATAGAATAAGAATAAAAATCCGTCAAGTGCGAGTATAAATTGCACTCAAAGGATTCCGTACATTAAATTTATTAATTACTATTTATTAATTAATAAAATCCTACTACCCCTAATGTTTTATAGGTTTAGTTTCAGTAAATTCATAAATAGGAGCGGGGGGAACATATTTTTTCAGTATACTTTTGACATTACCTCTGAAAATATAATACCTAAAATTAAAACATACATTTTTGAGTTCGATGTTACGAGATCTTTCGAAGGATACCCTACACAATATATAAAAAGAAAATATTTTTCAAGTAATTTATTTAATATCTCGGCTAATTACCGACAATTATTTTCGAAAATTATTACCAAATATCCTTGGATGATTATGCGCCGATAGATACCTCTAGCACCCGCTAACTTTCTTGCTGATCGTCAGAAAAGTAAAATTTGTGTGTAACGTAAAAATGCATTTTTCTCAAACATACTAGACATAACATAGTATGTATATATAGTATGTATGTGTATATAGTATAGTATGTATGTATAGTATAGTATAGTATAGTATGTATGTATAGTATAGTATAGTATAGTATGTATGTATGTATAGTAGTAGTATAACATAGAGAACATAGTTATGTTATCTACGAAAATCGCTATAGTTTTCTTGCAATGTGTAAATAGACTTCTACTACCCCTAATTTTTTCATAATTTCAGTTTCAGTAGATTTGGAAATAGAGGGTAGAGAACATATTTTCAGTGCATTTTCGACAATATCTCTGAAAATATACCTAAAATTAAAACAAATATATTTTGAGTTCGGTATTACGAGATCTTTCACACGATACCCCACCCGATGTACTAAAAGAAAACTTTTTTTTCAAGTAATTTAATTAGCCCCTAAATTTTTCCTAAACATATTAGTGAATGGCTAATAAGCTGAAAATATGTGGGTAAAAAGTCTTTATGAATTCAGACTCAAAATAAATTTCGTCAAAAAACGTAAAAAATACAGACAGCAAGTTGCCGGAACACCCTTGTGATTGGAAGCGATTTTTCTGTAATTTGAAGAAATTCCTGTCTTGTGACTGGGGAATGTCGGGAAAATTTGACCTTCGTTTCTTGAATTTTCCATCTTTTGAAAGAAAAAAACATACGCAAAAATTCCGTTTCTAATACGAAAAAGTAAATCGCAGCACAGTTGCCGGTCCTCCCCTGTGGTTAGATGAAATTGCAGCCTTAGATTGGAGAATTTCAAGTATATTTTATGTTAGATTCGTGAGTTTTCCGTATTTTGAGGGAAGCGAAGCAAATCAAAACGGAAATTTTCGTGTTTTAACGAAAAAAGGCAAAGGAAAAATTTGTTCAATTCACGGATTTTTTTGAGAGTGTTTCCCCAAGTTTGAACTTTCCAAGTCACATAGTTTACGAGAAAAAAGGCTCCGACAGACGGACAGACAGACACAGGAGTGATCTTATAACGATTCCTTTTTAACTTTTTAAGTACGGATCACTAAATATAAGAAATTTTTAGATATGAACATAAAATGTAAAATGTTACCATTTTTTAAAAGTTTTTTATTTTGTAATGTAGACAATGTATGTGTAAAATGTATGCATACGTAACAAACAATGTTGAAACACACTTTAAGTTTTTATCTGTTGGAGAAAAGTAGGCAATGTAAGTAGGAAAATTTTCAAAAAGTGGTAGAAAATTAGATAATATAAATAGCCTTGCCCTTAATGTTCAAAAAGTTACATTTTTAAAACGTTCATATTATCCCTTCAGGTAAAATAGGTCAAATAGTAAGATTTAGTTTTTGCTCCAAAAAGATCCTTACAAAAGACTGCAAGCTGATTTTTTATATTTAAAATTCAAAGATTGAACATTGTAAATAGATAACATATTTCAAATAAGAAAAGTATATCCATAGGCAATGCAAGAGGAAGAAAATACAAACGATAGTACACATGCAGTTGTTTTTAAAAATATATAGCAGATGCTTGAAGTTAAAGAACTCCGGAAACTTTTAGAAGTATTCTTTTTAAAAAAGATTATTTATATGTCGGATATGAGAGTAAAAATTTTGAGACTAGTTATGTTTCTAGGAATCAAAATCAAATTTGTCTCTTTTCATTAACTCTGCTTGCGTAAGGTTCTATTTAGATGTATTTATAATACAATATTTTATTTCTTTGATAAATAACAGAATCGTTAATTTTTTTAATGCTTTCTATTTTTATTAATTAAGTAGCATTTTAAATGGAGTGAGAAAACGGTATAAGTTAGCGTTTTACCTTTCTCATATTTCATTATTACAAAAAAAAACATAAGCATAAGGATTTTTGCAATGGTCAATTTATGGTCAATTTGGAGATAAAGGGAATTTTCTCTATCTGACCAATTCTCGTTCAGTAGTCAGATTTTTATTCTTAAAACAAATTGAAGGATTATTTCTTGAAAATATACTAGTTTCTTCCCTTTTATGAATTACATTTGTTACGTAAATTCAACAAGTAAAATACTTAAACGCGTTTTAAGTTTTTGGGGACACCTGACATTTATGTTCAGAGAAACTATGAATTTGTTTCTGATGTTACCGCACATTTTTCACTTCTTTTCTTAGTATATATATATATATATATATATATATATATATATATATATATATATATATATATATATATATATATATATATATACTAAGAAAAACGGAAAAATACCTGTTCAATATTTTTTAAAAACCTTCACCCCCTGGGAGGCAAAAGGCGGGGGGAGCAACCTTGAAATCTGAAAAGATAAGTTATTTTTTATTGCAGATTCGGATTCTACGGGGTAAAATACGTAACTTTTCTATTTAAAATTTTTTCTTGATAGTCATAGGTGGCGCTATAATCGAGCAAAATGCTGCGTTAAACAAGAACCCGAATGGTGAGAAACAATAGTACGAGAACTGATGACCATTCACGAAAATTTGTGAAGAACTTCGTTTTGGCATTAGAAATGAATATCCGATGAGTCCCCCCTAAATAAAGTTATTTTACCATGTTTTCTTTTTTTCGGGGGGAGAGGGGAGTATCCCATTTAACTCATGGGGGGGACGAGAATCTCAACTTTTCTTAAGTAGGTCAAGTGGGGTATCGTTATTATGTATTCTTATTTCTGAATCGAATGACACCATTCGCAAGTCGATACACAATTATTGCAAAGTTACGGCAAGTTTTAGGAATAAAAAGTAAAAATTTGTACCTTATGATAGAGCCCAGGTTTAATACACTTATTTTACGTTTAAAACATGTACTTTATAGCATATTGAACAAGATTCAGATTCAACCAAGCAGGGTGGCCTACCATGCGGCTTAAGCTCTACAAGCCCTGCTTGGCAAGTTTATTAAAAAAAAAAAAAAAAAAAAAAATACAAATGATGCCAATAGGCCATTAGGCTTTTACATAGTACTGAATTGAAAGTTTACAATGATATATATACAATTCAGATATGTTTTAAAAGTTTTTACAAATGATTTTAAGTCTTTGTATGATGCGGACATAGTCTATAAATATATTTTAAAAGTTTTTACAGATGATTTTAAGTCTTTTTATGGTGTAGGCATAGTCTATGTATTGAGATGTTCGGTGATTATTAGTCTACAACGTTTCTAGATTAATTGAAGTATTTTGAGCTTTGAGTTTATAGTTTTTCACTGATTTTTGTGAGCACTGTTATAATCATTTTTATTCTTCGTCATCTGAGGACTGGATGTTTCCTAATAAATGCGCTGGAGGCATCTGAAAAAGTTGTTGGTTTTTTTCCAATAGGTGTACACATTCTATGATTTTTTGTTTTAAGTTTGGAGTACTAAGGGAATGTCCTAAAATCATGTACTAAATTTAAATGTTATAAAGTAGAATGTTCAACTTTTTATTCTTAAATCATGCCGTATATGGATAACTATGTAGTAAATCATCGTATCTTGTGGATGGTGTCATTCGATTCAGAATTAAAAATACATAATAAACGATACTCCATTTGAACTACTTAAGAAAATGTGAGTTTTTCTCCCCCCCCCTGCCCCCCAGTCATGATATAAATGCTCCACTTTTTGCACACATCTCCCCCAAAAAACATGGTGAAACAACTCTATTTTGGGGGGACTCATCGGATCTCCATTTTTAGTGTCCAAACGAAGTTTTTCCCAAATTTTGGTGATTAGCCATCAGTTCTCGTACTAGTGCCTCTTACGATTCAGCGTTCTTGTTTAATGCAACATTTTGCTCGATTATGGTGCCATATACGATGATCTGGAAAATATGTTAAATAGAAAAGTTACGCATTTTTTCCCGTAGAATCCGAATCTGCAAAAAAAAAAAATAATAAATAAATAAAATAGGCGTTATCATTTAAGATTTCAAAGTTGTTCCCCTCTTCCCCCAAGGAGTGGGGTGGGGAGTAACTTCGATATCGCTGAATAGATAGTTCTAAAATATTAAACAGATATTTTTCCGTTTTTCAATTTCATGTTTATTTCTAGATTTTTTCGACCGTTTCCAGACTTTTCAGACACCGGGTATATTTATAAAGTTTAATGCATTGAAGCTTTTTAAAAGTTACTGACAATTGGAGATAAACCATGAAACAAATTTACGTTGATAAGTAGTTTCAAATATTTTGCAACACCCGGAAAAATCCCCAGAGAAACAATAATTTTTTTTTCAAGTTTTATTCCATTGAAACTTTTTAAGACTATTGACAATTAGCGACATACAATGAAACATATCTACGTTGATAAGTACATAAAAGTGTCAAAGTTATATTTTTATAAATAGAAAATGCGTCACTTTCAGATGACAACATTATATCAAATTGGATCATTTTACGCTTTAGGAACGGGAAAAGCAAAACTTTACTGAAAATATTTTTCTACGGTTTTCATATCAAGTAATGTTTTCGACCACAATCAACCAATTATAGAAGAAATTTAATGATTGTGAAAAGATGGATAAAAAAAAGTGGAACAATAAATATAGATATTTTTTAAACAACATCTTAAAAGTTTTCTGAAAACTTGCAGGTTTCACTTTTTGTAAAAATACTTTTATCGATAAAGGAAGTGGAAGTAGGTATTTTTTTTCATAGCCAATTATTGCAAGATTAACAGTTTTTAATTAGTGTATGTTCCCTCAACTAGTACAATGTAACATGTACAAACTTTATATCAAAGTAATAATAAAGTATAACAAAGCGCTAATGTGTAATTTTACCAAATAATTATCTAAACTGGCTTTCGAAATATTGCTATAGTAATATAATCTGAATTCTATATTTTTAGCTTAGTAAAAAGTCAATGCGTTTAATTTAAATTCACTGTTCACTCTTTTGTTTTTGAATGTTTCAACACAGAGTTTAAAGAGTACCTTTAAATTAAAATAATGCGAAGACATGATTCAATCCTAAGTTTATTGTTAACATGCACAAACATATATATACGTACAAACAAAACATATGAAAAGTGCAATGTTTTAAGTTAAAAATGGATCAGTTATGATAATGAAAAGACAAATCGGATGTTAATTATATATATATATATATATATATATATATAAACTTTTTTTTCAATAAGGAATTTTATAAAGATTTACATGTTACAAATACAAGAAAATAATAATCGATATACTTTAAATGAAAAATAGCGATTTATAACATTTTTTATCACTTGTCTTTAACACCTGGTTTACAAATTATGATAAATATCATTAATTAATCTTAAAATGAAAAAATAATTTCTCACAAAAGATATCAAATATGCAGGCTTAGAATTTTATACAAAACTTAATATGAAGAGCAAAAACATTTTTTTTTTGTTGCTAATGCTTGAAAGAAAAAGCAATCATCACAGATAAATCACAGTTTGAATATATGTTACGTCTATGTTTATTACTTTAGAAATGTTTACTTAACAAAATAATATTTGACACTTTGGTGAAAGCGTTGAAAGTGACTAAAACGAATAAAACTTTGTTATACAACATTTTCCAACAATTTTGAAGTTCGTAGTTTCCAAATGCTTAATAAATATTAATTTATTTTCACATAGTAATAAAAAAAGGAATGAGATATCACTGTATTGGATGCACTGTATTGTAGATCATGCACTATATAGGGTTTCAATATTATAATAAAATAATTCGATGATGTTAGTAAAAATTAAAACATTTACTTTAAGTAAATTACTTTGTTTTTTTCCGAGAAATTGTGCAAAGTTTACTCTTTGATTTATATCACTCTTATTATTAAGAAAAATTGTTCTCATTGATGTATAAAATACTTTATTGCATAACACTGTACAAACTGTGAAACTTACGATGATATTTTTAAAAAAAAAAAATGATCATATGATAGTCTACGATCCTAAAGGATAATCGTGATTTTGACATTAATTGCTATTACTGAGCAAAATATTTTACAACTATATCATCAGATGTCATTTTCCGTAGCTTTTCTTTTATTTCAAGACTTTTTAAGATTATATGATTGTAAACCCTTTTGAAATTGATTTTTCTTGGAAATTAGATTTCTTTTTATCCTGTTTGGCAAACACAAAAAGAAACTAGTCGTTGGGGGCCACCGTAATACTTACCCATCATGGATATGCATAATGTAAAATATTAAAATAAAAATGTGTAAACTACTTATAAAATGCATTGCAATTCAAATAAAATCGTGGCTTGATGACGTCACAAACTTTAAAGGCTCGATTACTGAATTGCTTGAAAGAGGTTTTTCCTTATAACTCCAAAAATAATAATCCTATTAACTAGCAGTTTATTGCATCTGATTAAGCGTCAAATTTCCAATTAAAATATCTCTTTGAAGTGAAATTTGGATGAAATACAGGGTCTTGAAAAATCGAAGAGTGTGGTAAAATAGGATTCCAAATATCTCGGCAACTAATTATCCGATCGACTTCATGCTTTATGTAAAATTTATGTTTTTTTATTGTCTTTTATATTCATTTCTTAAAATAAACAATTTCGAAAATTTTTATATACCTTTTATCAGAACGAATATTTCGAGGGTCCGAATAAAATAGTTCCGGTTAATCGAGGTTAATGAAATGAAATAGGCTTCTTCCCATTATTACATACTAAGTACAAACCAAATTGCAAGTCTCTATCTCAATTTTGTCGGGAGATAGAGCGTTTACAGACACACACACACACAGACACACAGACACACAGACGGACGGCAATTTTTTTTTTTTCTAAAAATATGTTTTTCGGAATCTCCAGTGTCTGAAACGTGTAAATCCGTCAAAAAAAAATTTTTCGATTTTCAAAACGATTACAAGACTTACCCTATACTACGTATGATGGGTAAGTAAAACTTAAGTAGTTGGTGGAGTTTTACCTTTAGGTAATGTTCTTATTACATTTTCATTCAATAAAAAATAAATATTTTTGTATTTATTAGTAAAAATTGTTCTCCTCGATGTATAAAATACTTCATTGCATAATACTATACAAATTGTGAAGCTTACGATGTTATTTTCTGAATAAAATATATGATCATTTAAAAATCTACAGTCCTAAAGGATCATCGTGATTTTGACATTATTCGCTATTACTAAGCAAAATATTTTACAACTATTTCATCAGATATCATTTTCCTGACGTGACTTTTTAGCTCACAGGCTATCAAAGCCTGAGAGCTAATGTGCCCGCACGTTCTGTATGTATGTATGTATGTATGTATGTACGTATGTATGTACGTAACGCGATAACTCTTGATAGAAATAGGCATTTTGCTTCAAATTTCGAATATAGGTTCTTCTGATAAGGCGCTTCCCTGATTAGTTTTGGGGGTTCATTGTCTAAGCATAAAGGGAGAAAGGGGGGCTAATCCCCCCCCCCCTAATTTAGATAAATGGGTTTTTCATGTAGAATTATCCAATTTTCTTCAAATTTTGTATATAGGCCCATTGTGGTAAGCCACTTCCCTGATTAATTTTAGGATTTCATTGATGAAGTATAAAGGGGGGGACGGGGGCTACCCCCCCCCCCCCGTTAATTTGGATAAATGTATTTTCCATGCAGAATAATCCGATTTGCTTCAAATGTTTTATATAGGTTCATTGTGATAAGGCACTTTCCTGATTAGTTTTGGGGGTTCTTTGGTTAAGTATAAAGAGGGTGAAAGGGGGGCTGGTTTATACTCCCCCCTTAATTTAGATGAATGTGATTTTCATGGAGAATTATCCGATTTTCTTCAAATTTTGTATATAGACTCATTGTGGTAAGGAGCTTCCCTGGTAAGTTTTGGGGATTCAGTGGTTAACTGTAAGGGGGTGTGAACGGGGGGATGATCCCCCTTAATATATCGTGGATTTCTTTATTTTTCGAGGGGGTTATTTCAAAGAAGAATATAATATACAATTAGTGTGAATAGCCTGTGAGCTCAATGCCCTCAGTTTAACTGGGCAGTTTTCTTTTTTTATGATTATAGGATTGGAAACATTTTTTAAATTGATTATACTTGGAAATTTTATTTCTTTGCATCCAGTTTGGTAAACTCTTTTATAAAAATTTGGTTGAGTTTTACTTTAGGTAATGTTCTTATTTGTTACATTGTTGTTACATTTTAATGCGATAAAAATAAAATATCTTTGTGTTTATTAGTTGCAATTCTTATTGCAAAATCTTACGCATTTTTCTAAAAACACATCTTATATTGTTCTTAAGAAGATGTTAATGACTTTCAAAATTTCGAGTTGGATTCAAGCACCACGTGTAAAAAACAATAAAAATAAACACAAATAGAGGTCTGCTTAAACTAATAGCAGTATTCGTTTAGAAAAATAATTTCAGGCATAAAAATGCGTGTTCGTAGAATAGAAATGAATAAAAACTATAAATTAATAATTAAAACAATGGGAAAATTTAGAAAGCGATGACATGCATATGTAGCAAGCATATTTTCCATTAACTAAATGTATATAGGAAATATATTTTCATTATCTAAATCTGCATGT
Organism: Maratus michaelseni; assembly: GCA_963931845.1. Classification (NCBI taxonomy): domain Eukaryota; kingdom Metazoa; phylum Arthropoda; class Arachnida; order Araneae; family Salticidae; genus Maratus; species Maratus michaelseni. Next base: position 417,750,946 of record OZ007587.1, on the reverse strand, counting down.
AAAAAATTCATGTATCCTTAGCTGAGGTGTTTCGAGATTCGTCTTACAGAGGCATTAGATTTGATTGTCTGAGAGGGACTGCTCAGACGAGGGAACAAGATGCGCAGAGGTCCCTCCCCGGAACCATTCTGCACAGTTTCTTCATATTAAAATATGCCTTAAATTTATAATTATTATATTAATATTTTGTATTTATCCGCGTTTGAGCTGGCAGCAATGTCTGTTTTACTGTTTCAATGTTGTTAAAATTTGCTGGACGACTTCTCTTGGATTCCTCGACAGCAATTTCCGTGATTACCCAAAGGTCTAGTACTTTTCCAACCTACTTCAGTAATATACATACACACACACACACACACACACACACACACACACACACACACACATATATATATATATATATATATATATATATATATATATATATATAATAAACTGAAAGTACTAATCTGAAAGTATAAAGACTGTTAATAATTATTTCGAAAGAAACTTTAGAATATTTTTCACATCTTGAATTTACTAGAACATAAAAGTGAATTAAAATATAATTAACTTTGTTATCTAGACCAGCATTGGGTCAAATTGCCAGCAAACATAATGCTGCACCTTAGATTAAAAAGCGTATGTAATTATTTTTCCTTGACAAATTATTCTTTTGTTGTGTTTAAATGATTTTTTTAGTTTAGATTAATAGTGCATTTTAATTTTAAATAAATATATAAAGATATTTAATTAGCATATAATGGTTTAATGATATATTTCTATTTTATTCCGCTATTGTTGCATGTAAATTCTTTCAGACAAATTTCCATGTTTTTTTTCTTCATAATAAACAAAATTAATTTCAAGAGATAAGTTAACAGCAAATAAAAATGAAATATTTAAGTATTTTTAGAACATAGAAAGACAGTTTTATCATTGTTAAATTAGTTTTACTTTGTTTTGTTTTTTAATGTTTTAATTTTGGACTTCTTTTATCCTACCCTATCTCTCACAATTTGCGAAAATTGTTCTACACAAAATTTCATCATTGAAAAAGAAGACCATAAATTAGATATAAATAATTTTGTTTTACATAATTTTCGAAACACTCCGCAAATTTAGAGAAAAAAGCTCTGGATTTTTGATACACGAAGTATGCATTCATTTAAATGTAAAATCTTCTAGGATAATAGAGAGATGTACAAAATTCTAAATTCCGTATATTATTAAAATTTTTCCATAAAAAATATTCCCTCCTGCATTCATTCTACAACCCTAGTTTAGTAACTTTTTTTCCCTATATTAAACAATATTCCATTTATTTCCGAATCTAAATATCTTTTTATTTTAAAATGCGTAAATTCCTTTTTTATTTCCCTTCAAATAATGTCTAAAATAACTTTCTGTATTAATTTTCTTCAAAGAACCTTTTTTATTTCTCAAAGCTTGAAGCCGATTTCATGCAATTAAAAGCATTTACCACTTTTATACCATATCTTTTTTTTTCCTTTTTTTAATTCCATAACTCGATTTCCCGCACATTATCGGCTAGTTAGTTCACTTCAATTTTATGCTGCGTATAATCATGAATCCCGCAGACTTGCAAACCAATCATTGGTTAAATTACCCCTGCATTGGCGAAGATATTTCTACGCCTCGCCAGTTTAAAACGAGACACATCAGCTCTAGCACATAATTTTTGCTGATTTTGAGTTGTCTAAAAATCTATGCCGCTTGTAGAGAGAAAATTATTGTGTCTTCGAATTCACTTCATCTTCTAACATCTAAGTTTACTTGATATTTTTCAAAGTTGTTCACGAAAATATGAAAATGTTCTAAATACTTATATTTTATATATGTTAATAAAGTCTATTCAACTCTATAACGACGTTTTCTTTTCTAAAATCTTCTACATTCCCCGGCCAGGCTGAGTAAGTATGAAATACGACTGCCACTTATGAATTATTTGACCGGATACTGTGATAGTTATCTCAGAATGTTAAATAGATAATCAAGAATGATAACTTTAATTTAAATGGAATGGTCGTATCGTCACATATATATAATAAACTGAAAGTATTTTGATACACGAAGTAGGGATTCATTTAAATGTAAAATCTTAAAGATTATAGTTATCTATTCAAAATGTTAAATCAAATTACCAAATTCAACATTAGCCAACAGTTGTCAAGAAAACGTAATTACATACGCTTTTTATTCTAAGGTGCAGCATTATGTTTTCTGGCAATTTGACCCATTGCTGGACTAAAATGGCACATACAATATGTGCCATTATATAAAACCATTGAAAAAATATATGTGATTATTCCTTTTTCTCACAAAAACTTATTCGGAGAGTAAACACTAACATACAATTTGCATTTATTGAAACGTAATGCTAAAGACAATTTAATGTTTTTTTCTCAAAATAAAAAATAAGTCCTTTTGCTCTATAATGAAATGTCAGTGTTTAATTATATATAATTACATTTCAAGACATTTCAAGCACTCATATAATAATTACACTCTTACACAATTTAAAAAAATATATTATATTGTATTAGATTAAATATCGATGTATTAAAACTACATTTTTTACACTTTGCATGCACATAAAATATGTATAGAAAATAAATTGAGATGAAATTACAAAATAAATCAACCTACAATCCCTGATTTAATTTTTAATTAAAATTTTCCTCTTTTCTTCGACATTCATTAATGGTTTCAAACATTACTACTAATAAAAAGGGAAATTTTAGAATTTGTAACAGAAAGAGTAAAAATATATGGATTTAAATGAATAAAGTCAAAAAAAGAAATCTAAATTGACATCGAAAATGTTTAAAAGGTAATTTAAATCCTATAATTTAGATGAAGCGTATGCCGATAAAAGTGTAAAGAAAACGTTGAAATAAAGACTGTTAATATAATTATTTCGAAAGAAACTTAAAAATATGTTTCACATATTGAATTTACTAGAACATAAAAGTGAATTAAAATATATTTAACTTTGTTATCTAGACCAGCAATGGGTCAAATTGCTGCACCTCAGATTAAAAAGCGTATGTAATTATTTTTCCTAGACAAATTATCCTTTCAGTGTGTTGAAATGACTTTTTTAGTTTAGATTAATAGTGTATTTTAATTTTAAATAAAAATATTTAATTAGCATATCATGGTTTAACGATATATTTCTGTTTTATTCCGTAATTGTTTTATTAATTTTATTCCGCTATTGTTGTGTTTAAATTCTTTCAGACCATTTACATGTTGTTTTTTTTTACTCCATAATAAAAAAAAACATAAAAGCAAGAGATAAATTAACACCAAATAAAAATTTAATATTTCAGTATTTTCAGAACATAGAAAGATAGTTTCTATCATTTTTAGATAAATTTTACTTTGTTTTGTTTTTAAATTTTGTATTTTGGACTTTTTTTTAACCTATCATATCCTTCACAATTGGCGAAAATTGTTCTACCCAGATTTTCATCATTGAAACAGAAGACCTTAAATTAGATATAAATGATTTTGTTTTATTTAAAGTATTACATAAGAAAGTGAAGAACACTCTGTAAATTTTGAGAAAAAATATCTGAATTTATGTAATATTATGGTGTAAATATAATGCATTACGGTATTAATTTTCCAACTGCATAAAACACCATTTTGTAAATTGATAATTTTATATTTATAAGACGTGTAACCCATGCAAAATGTGCCATTATAGAGAATGTGAATCAAATGCACACAATTAGTCAAATATTGCAAACGAAATTTGAAATACAGATTGAAATCTTTCGTTTTGTATATACTTAATTTGATGGAAAATTTAATTACCTTCGTTGACTATATAGCGAACGCTGAGTAATTCCCAGAAACACAATTCAGCAACTTATATTTAAAAGCGTATTGTTAATTTTCTCATGTGGATATGAATAATTTCATTAACAATTCACCGTTCATTTAAATTTTAAATATAGATATTTAATTTACATATCGCAGTTATTGATATAATTATATATTTTTCCAAATTATTTTTGTACAATCTATTCCTTTCCATACTCGTAATTTTTTATTCTCAATAATAAGCACAATTATAAATATTTCGTTTAGTACATCCTTAAATTGATGCAGAAATTAATTACCTTCTTTATCTATGTCGCTAACACTGAGTAACTCACAGAAACAAAATTCAACAACTTATATTTAAAAGCGTATTGTATTTTTTTTTTTGTAGGTCATGTGAATATGAATAATTTGATTAACAATTCACCGTTCATTTTAGTTTTAAATAAATATATTTTATTTGCATATCGTATTTATTAATATTAATATAATTCTGTTTTATAAAAAAAAAAATTTGTACAATCTATTTCTTTGAATACTCGTAATTAGATCTTCTCCACAATCATAAATATTTCGTTTAGTACATCTTTAAAATGATGCAAAAATTTATTACCTTATCTATATCGCCACCACTGAGTAATTTTCAGAAACACAATTCAGCAACTTAAATTTAAAAGTTTATCTTTTGTGTCATGTGGATAAGAATAATTTAATTAACAATTCAGCGTTCATTTTAATTTTAAATAAAGATATTTGATTAACATATCGTAGTTATTGTTATAATTATATTTTATAAAATCATTTTTTGTACAATTTATTCCTTTGCATACTCGTAATTTTTAGTTCTGCATATTAAGCACAATTATAAATATTTCTTTTAGTACATCCTTAAATTGATGCAAAAATTAATTACGTTCCTTATCTGTGTCTCTAACGTTGAGTAATTCCCAGAAACACAATTCGGCAAAGTAAATTTAAAAGCGTATTGTATTCTTTGGTCATGTGCATATGAATAATTTAATTAAGAATTCAGCGTTCATTTTAATTTTAAATAAAGATATTTGATTAACATATTGTAGTTATTGATATAATTATATTTATAAAATCATTTTTTGTAAAATATATTCATTTGCACACTCGTAATTTTTAATTCTCCGTTATAAGCACAATTATAAATATTTCGTTTAGTACATACTTAAATTGATGCAAAAATTAATTACCTTCCTTATCTATGTTGTTAACGCTGAGTAATTCCCATAACCATAAATCAAAAATGTATATTTTAAAGCGTATTGTATTCTTTTGTGCGTCATGTGGATATGAATAATTTAATTAACAATTCAACGTTCATTTTAATTTTAAATAAATATAATTAATTAACATATCGTGGTTATTGGTATAATTATATTTTATAAAATCGTTTTTTATACAATATATTCATTCAATTACTCATAATTTGTTCTTATCCATATTAAGCACAATCATAAGTATTTCGTTTAGTACATCCATAAAATGATGCAAAAATTAATTACCATCCTTATCTGTGTCTGTAACGTTGAGTAATTCCCAGAAACACAATTCGGCAACTTAAATTTAAAAGCGTATTGTATTATTTTGCCATGTGCATATGAATAATTTAAGTAACAATTCAGTGTTCATTTTAATTTTAAATAGAGATATTTCATTAACATATAGTAGTTATTGATATAATTATATTTTATAAAAACCTTTTTTGTACAATATATTAATTTGAATACCCGTAATTTTTAATTCTCCATATTAAGCACAATTATAAATATTTCTTGTAGCACATCCTTCAATTGAAGCAAAAATTAATTACATTCCTTATCTATTTTTGCTAACGCTGAGTAATTCCCAGAAACACAATTCAGCAACGTATATTTTAAAGCGTATTGTATTCTTTTGTGTCATTTGGATATGAATAATTTAATTAACAACTCACTGTTCATTTTAATTTTAAATAAAGATATTTAATTAACATATCGTGGTTATTGGTATAATTATATTTTATAAAATCGTTTTTTATACAATATATTCATTTAATTACTTTATAATAATTTGTTCTTATCCATATTAAGCACAATCATAAGTATTTCGTTTAGTACATCCATAAAATTATGCAAAAATGAATTACCTTTGTTATCTATATCACCGCTGAGTAATTCTCAGAAACACAATTCGGCAACTTAAATTTAAAAGTGTATTGTATTCTTTTGTCATGTGAATACGAATAATTTAATTAACAAATCAGCGTTCATTTTAATTTTAAATAAAGATTTTTAATTAACATATCGTTGTTTTTGATTTAATTATTTTTTTATAAAATTATTTTTTGTTCAATATCTCCCTTTGAATATTCGTATTTTTTAATTTTTCATAATAAGCACAATTAAACTCAGGTAAAAAAAAAATTGCACAAATCTAAATAGACATTTCTAATACTTTAAAAGTGGAAAATATATTTTGAGCATAATTAAAAATATCTTATTTTATTGTATTTTTACTCTTTGTATCTAATTCGTCTTAATTTATGAAAATTACTATACAAAGATTTTATTATTTAAACGAACAACGTAATATAGATATCAGTATAGTAATATTTTTATAGTTAAAATGTATTATCAGTGCGGTATTAGGATTTACGAGGGTAATACTACAAAAGATTAACTTAAAAATAATAGTAAAATAACCTTTAATATAATATATATATATATTATATTAAAGTACATATTATATAATAATTATTATATTATATTATATAATAAATAAAGTATATATTATATATTAATAATAGTAATAATAGTAAAAATAACCTTTTAACTGAAAAAAATGTGTTTAAATCGGATGAATTAGATTAAATTTATGCCGAAAAATATAAAGAACAAAATTCAATTTATACTATTAATAGACTTTCAAAAGAAACTTAAAATTAGTTTTCCTATCTGGAATTTACAGTCCTATGGACATGAAATAAAAGCTAATTAGTTTTGTTAACTAAATTAGTAACTATGAATACGTGTCACAAAAAATTGCAGCAACTTTGAGTAAAAACACATTTTTTACTTTGACAATTTAGTTTTTCATTATTTCGAACAGAAAAATTTCCTTTCAATTATCAGTGCAATTTAATCTTAAATAAATATATTTCTTTGTCGTATCGTAATTTAAATATAAATATAACTTATTCCGTTAGTTATTACATAATTTGTCTCATTCCTTCCGTAGATATGTCTTCTATATAAAAAAAATATATTCGCAAGAGAATTTCGTAGCAAGATAAAGTGAAATCTTTAAGACTTTTTAATATGAGTCGAAAAGAGTTTCTAGCATTATAATAAAAAAGTTGTTTTTCAATTTCTCTAAATTTTGTAATTTGACGATATTATTAATTTTATCGAAATTTCTAGAAATTTTTATACACTGTGTTTATTTTTTAAAAGCAAGCAACGGTAAAATAGACGTCACTGATTTTTTATATAATAATAGAGTATTAAAAATGCATTATTAAAATTTTGCCATTGTTACTAAATTAACACAATGACGGACAGTAGGAACAAGTGAAGTTTGAAAATTGACACTATATGTTTTTGTAATTTTTAGAATATTAGAAGTATAGTTTTACTCTTTCTGCTTAAATAAACTTAACTTTGATTAATTCAGCACCTTTAATTAGGTTGCACTACTCCCTTCACAACCACGACGTGCATACTGAAGCTGCAACTCGTATAACAGGTTGAAAACGACCTTCAACCTAAAAAATTGTTTCCAAAACATGACACTGGGCTTCTACTTGTACGCCGGTAAATGCACATTTGTGCTGCTATAGACGTAGTGCCTAAAAACGACCGTTTCGTTTTGGACGGTTATTGCCGTCATGCCACATAGTGAACTTCGCTTTGACGGCTATAGACGCAAGTGTCCGTCAACGTGTTAAATATATATATATATTAACTACCATCGAAAACACTTGAAAAAGAAATTTATTCCAATCGCTGAATTGGTGTATGCGTAATCTACTATAGATGTAAAATGCAAATGGGAATTTAGTTCCTGGTGCTTACAACTTGAGTTCTGACGAATGGAGTATTACAGTATTATTGGAGTATTTGCTCTGTTAGTTAGATGTTTTTCAGGGATGGTTTTAGTTTAATGTATATTGTTCAAAGTTGCTTTGTCATGGAGTTATAAGGGAAGGTTATACAATCAGATGAACTCGATTGTGAAATATGGGATTTTCTACTGGCCGCATTTTGATGGGACTTGCATTTTTAGTTAGATAATGTTTAGAGATGGTGTTAGCATATTGCATATCGTTCTACGTTGCTTACTTATATAACTAAGGAAGGAAAGGTTTATAATTAGGTTCTACTGGATGGATTTTGTTAGTTTGTATTGTTAGTTATCTATTTTTTCAGGGATGGTTTAAGTATATTGCTTATCGTTCTATCGTTCTTAATCCTACTGCAAATGATAAAGTAAATGCGTTGGTGCTTAACAGCGCAATTTCTTCTAAAACATTAGAAAATATAATAGCGCTAATATAAATATAATAGGAATAGAATAGAGAAAATATAATAGAACATATAAAGAAATAAATGTAATAGAAACTAACAATCACTATTTCTAAAGAAAAATAAAATAAAATTTTGCATCTGGAATTTATAAATCCATAAAAATGAAATAAAGTCTATTTAGCTTTGTGATCTAAGTCATTAATGATTAGTAATTTCCATTGAAAACAATGACGCACCTTCAATTTTACAACATATAGTATCTCTTTTTCGTGACTAATTATTCTTTTGTCTGGTTGAAATTAAAAGTGTTGTTTAGATTAACAATGCATTTTAACTCGGGAGAGGTCGCGCATATATAGATAATGAATGGTTTTTACATTGTCACCAATAAATACAATTAATAATCGTCACCTTATTCAGTCTGAGATAATTGTTACAAATTCTATGATAATGTAAATTGTAGATTACTTTTCGAAAAATAGTGGTGACAAATGCAAAAACCGTACGCACCCTGGGGTATGTCATACTCCATGCGACTGCTCCCGGGTTAATTTTAAGTAAGGATATTTAATTATTCTGTTATAATTTAACTTCATATTTATATTTCATACCGTTATTTGCTGTATACATTTTTCCATTACATGTTATTCAATACATGTTAATAAAAAATATAGATTAAAAATAGAAACTAACAATCACTACTTCAAAAGAAAAATAAAATAAATTTTTGCATCTGGAATTTACAAGTCCATAAAAATGAATAAAGGCTAATTAGCTTTGTTATCTAGGTCAGTAATAGGTAATAATTTCCAGTGAAAATAATGAAGCACCTTCGATTATACAACGTATTGTATCTTTTTTTTCTTGATTAATTATTATTTTGTCTAGTTGCAATTAAATATGTTGTATAGATTAACACTGCATTTTAATTTTAAATAAGAATATTTAATTATTCTGTTATAATTTAACGTCATAATTAAATTCAATAACGTTAATTGTTGTATATATTTTTCCATTACATGTTATTCATTACATGTTAATAAAATATAAGGAAAAAAATAAATAGAGACTAACAATCACTATTTCAAAAGAAAAATAATATAAAATTTTGTATCTGGAATTTACAGGTCATTAAAAATGAAATAAAGGCTAATTAGCTTTGAATCTAAGTCAGTTATGGTTAATAATTTCCAGTGAAAATAATGAATTACCTTCTATTATACAACGTATTGTATCTTTTCCTTGACTAATTATTCTTTTGTAGGGATGAAATGAAAAATGCGTTTAGATTTACAGTGTTTTTATTTTTTTTAAAATAAGGATATTTAATTTTCCCATTATAATTTAAACTCATAATTATGTTTCTTGCCGTTATTTGTTGTATATGTATTTTTTCATTACATGTTATTCGTGTAAATTTTTTTAATTAGACAAAAGAGAGATTAATAGCAAGTTAAAGTGAAATCTCTAAATATGTTTAATAAAAGCGGAAAATGTTTTCTAGCATAGTTTAAATTTTAAATCCTATTTTGTTGAAAATTTTCAATTTTGGTTGTTTTATCAAAATTTTTTGTCTGAACATGATTTTTACAATTTTAACGATGGGGATATGAAATAAGGATATTTAATTCTTCCACCATAATTTATCGTCATAATTATATTCCATACCATTTTTTGATGTATATATTTTTTTTCATTGCATGTTATTCTTGTATATTTTTTAAGAAAAAAAAATACACACACATAAGACAGATTAATAGCAAGTTCAAGCAAAATATCTAAGTATTATTAATAAAAGCGCATATATTGGCAAATGCTTTCTAGCATAGCTTAAATTTTAAAGGAGATTTTGTTGTAAAATTTTCGTATTTTGTTTATTTTATCAACTTTATCTGTCTCAACATGATTTTTACAATTTTAACGATGAACTTTAATTTACATATAACAATATTTTATATATAAATATTCAAACTTATTATAATATTAGGGAATATTTCTTAAGAAACATGGCTGCAATAGTTAGTAAACGATTAGTGTCATTAATTTCGAATTTTCATTTTCAATATATAAAACATTTTTAATACAAAAAATTATATTTGTAAGCTTTGTAAAATATGCAAATTACATATTAAAATATGACGTGAATGACGTATAGACAATCATTAAAGTATTGCAAAAACACTTAAAAAGTATTTCACATCTTGCATTTATCAGACCATTAATTTTATATATAAGCTAATTAGCTTTGTTTTTTTTATATCGGTGATATTTAATAATTTCATGAAAATACAATACAATAAATATTTTAAAGTATACTGTTTTATTTTGTCATGTTTAAATGAAAAAAATATTTAGATTCTCAGTGTATTTTCATTTACATAAACATATTACGTTATCGCATCCTAATGTAATGGTATAACTATATTACGTAACGCTGATTGTTGTAGAAATTGTTTTAATTACTTTCTGTGCTCCTTAATCTTTCTTCTGCATAATATAGAAAATTATACGAATGAAATTAATTGTAAGATAAAATTAAACTACCGGGTATTTATAATAAAAGCAGAATGTATTTTTAGCGTTTTTTTTTTCTTTTTTTTTTTCTTTTTTCATATTTTGACTATTTGATTGACTTAATCTGAATTCATGACAATTGTTATATTTTGCTTTTATTATCTAAACGAACGATCGTAAATTAGACATTAGTATATTATACATGGATAGCGTATAATTAGGATTCATAAGATTAATATTAAATATATTCTAAATTTTAAAAAAAGTAATTACACATAACTATAAAAAAAAACTGACATCGAAATTATTTTTAAAAGACTTATTTAAATCCGACTAAATATATTCTGATTAAAATAAAAGGATTAAGGATGTATAATATAAGAGTGTATAATATAAGTATGTAAAATATAAGGATGCGTTATGATATATTAAGAAATACAAAAAGAAAGAAAGAAAAATTATTCAATAACTATCTAAAAAGGAAATTTAAATTCAATTTCACATCTGAAATTAACAAATCCAGAATGAGTGAAATAAAAATTAATTAGCTTGGTTATCCAAGATCAGTAACATAAATAATGAAATTTTCCCTAAAACTGGAAAATCTATCTATAGATGCATGACTCGAAACTGTTTAAATATACACATAAATTTTATATTACTAAATTGTCTCTTTACACAAATAGTGAAAACTTCCAATAACATGGAGAAATCTGTCTCTACAGATACATGACTAAAAATTGTATAAATATACCTTAAATTTGAAATAAATTGTCTCTTTATATAAATAGTGAAATTTTCACATAAACATGGTAAATCTATCTACAAATATATGGTTAAAAATTGCATAATTATAATGAATTTACAATTTGTAAACTATAAATATATCTAAAACTCCATTTTTGATACTGAAAAAGTATATATATTTACAAACTGTGTGAAACAAAAACTATAGCAACAACAATGAAACATAAATAATCTATTATCTTATCATATTACATGATAAGAAATTATCATTATTACTAATCTTATTACAGGATTAAAAAAAATACAAAAGAAAACAAGAAACAAAATACTGTTACTCAAATATTTCAAAAGAATTTTAAAATAAGATTTCTCGATATCGATTTGGATTTATCAGAGTAAGTAGACAGTTAAAATTATATAAAATGTAATAAATTAATTTGTTTTGTTATCTAGATTGGTAACGATGAAAAATCCTCCGAAAACAAAATGCAACAATTTACATTAAAAAGCGTATTATATTCTTATATCACTACAAATTTCATGTATATTTTCAGTACATTTTATTTTAAAACAAATATATTTAAAAATAGTATTATAGTTTAATGGCATAATTATATTGTGTACAACCATTTTGGTGTAGAAATTGTTTCATTACGCTCCCTTTAATATAATAAAGCAAACTATACACAAAAGGGAAATAAATAATTCGCTGAAGTGAAAATTTCGAATATTTTTAATAACAGTTATAATAAAAAATATATTTTCTACCTTAATAATATATTACGAGGGCATTTCGAAAAGTAAAGATACAATGGCTCGCATTCCTTAAAAAAAAAAAAAACATTTATTTAGAAAACGTAAGTTACATCTTATTAACTGGATTATTTTTTATTTTTCGACATAATCACCCCCGTTATCCAAACATTTGTTAAGTCGGTGCACAAGCTTTTGTATCCCACAGTCATAGAAGGTTACCGCCTGTTGTCGGAACCACATTTCAACTTCATCTTTGATCTCATCATCGTCGTGGAATGATTTTCCTCCAAGATGTGACTTCTTTCAATTTGAGACGTCTATTCGCACGAATTGCTTCCTCCGTTCTCTGAAGAAGGGCATCAGAGATCACAGATGGCCGACCTGTTCTTTGTTCGTCATGAACATCGGTCCTACCTTCAGAGAAATGACGACACCATTTCGTTACATTTTGTCGATTCATAATGTTCCCATAAACATAAACAATTTCTTTGTGAATATCCGCTGGTCGCTGACCTCTTGCATGAAGAAAACGTATGACGGAGCGCACTTCGCATTTGGCGGGATTCTGAATCGGCGGAACCAATTTAAACACGACCTACTCCAACCAGAATCAACGTTGAAATGCCGAACGACCGCGAGGAGAAAACTAACGGCTCAAGGTTAACACCTGTGTTGCCAACTTGCTTGCCAAAACTTTTCTTTTCCTCCAGCGTACGGTGTATCTTTACTTTTCGAAATGCCCTCGTAGATTTTTTATTTTATTATTATTATTATTTTTTACATTTTATCTATTTTTGGTCAGTTTATAGAAATTGTTATACACTTATATGTGACTTCATATGTGACAGACCGAGTGAAATTTAAATATCATCATACTCTCGTAAATACTCATCGTTAAGATTAATCTTACAATATGTATAGAATACTTAAACAGACATCGAAAACATTCGAAAAAGAAATTTCTTTAAATTGAACGAATTAAGATTAGGTGCATACTGATTAAAATATGAAAGAAAAATAAATAAATATATCTATGTTTATTAAAATTTTAAATGCTTACCTTAGTTTAGAAGACCATAAACGTGAAATAACAGCTAATTAGTTTTGTTATCTATACAAATTAATTGCTTTAAAAAAACATAATGTAGCACTTTCGATTAAAAACAGAACTTTTCTCTTGGTTAATTACTCATTTGGCGTGCTATAATGAAAAATGTCATTTAATTTTTTAGTTAATTTTAATATTAAATAAAGATATTTAATTATCACATCATAATGAAACATTACAGTTATATTTCATTCCTCTATTCATTGCTTAACTTTTCATAACCTGCATTATCTTCTTGTAAATCTTTTTCTCAATAATAAAGAAAATTAATCACAAAAGGAAAGAAAAATTATAATCTAAAATGCAATCTCCCAGCATCTTAAATAAATTTTAATATATTTTTCTAAGTCTAATTAGATATTTGTCGTTTTTTTATGTGTTTGGTTTTAATTTTTGAAATACTTGTATATTGTTTGCATGATTTAAACGATTGACAGTGGATTAGAACTCATTTTTTTCTATACTTAATTATATTATATGTTCTTTAATTTTAGGAACACTTGCTGTAGATAAATTCGCTGAAATTTATTGTAAATTAGGGAAACTGTGGTAATGATGATCACCAGTACATCTTGTACTATACGTTTTTAATATTTATTTTTTTAGGTACAGTAGACTCGCGATTTTACGACCCTTGATTTAGTAACATCTTGTAATTTAGCGACAATAGGACTAGGTCCCGACATTTTCCCAATACTCACAATGTTTTTCATCTCTCGTTTTAACGACCCGTAAATAATTCTAATCTTGATTTAGCGACCTTTCGCAGAACATAAATAAACGGTGCATTTCATTCAACTTTTCAGAGAAGTATAAAAATCAAGTAACCAAACATAAATCGACCAAACGACGTTATATCATTTGCGTTGTCTGCATTTTTTCCATGGTAAACAATGTTATTTCTACATGGCTCTTATTGTAAATAAAAGATCATCTATATTCATTGATATGAAGGTCAAAATTCTTTAAAGTGTGGAAAACATCATATAGCAAATTCTGAAATCTCTAATTGTTTAACATTCCAAAAAGTACTCTTTTCACGATCATAACAATTCGGGATGCTAAAATGAAAGCAAAAGTATCAGTACCGCAAAATCATGATTTGAAGCAAAAAAGTATATCATCATTTAAAAAATAAAAATAAAAATAAAAATAAATAAATAAGTAAATAGTGTAAGTAATTTATTAATTTTGCAAACTGTTTAAATTAATTATTACCTATAAAATTATTCCATGATTTTTATGCATTTTTTAATTCTAAAGATTAAGACAAATTACAAAAAAAAAAAAAAAATATTTTCTTTATTTGTATAAACCAATAGTCTTTATTTCATTAAAATTTACGTATTTTTGAACTCCATTAAAACAACCGATATTACCAACTTTTAATTTAACTACCATTCGATTGAACGTCCGATTTGTCGATGTCCCGTGAAGGTCGTGAAATCGCGAGTCTACTGCATTACTTATTTAATTTAGATTTTATATGCATGCCTCAATAAATTACGATCTCACATAGAACTATTAATTCAAAGTACAAAACAATTACAGTGTTCTGTTATTTTTATTTTATTAATTTTCAGAAAAATATTTAAACAACGTTTTCCAACTGATCTCATTGAATTCTTTCCTTTTCAGTTGAAACTGCATTTGTCAGCTAAAGCAAGCGGATATCGTGTTTAAATTATCTTGTTCATTAATGACTTAATCAGATTAGCATCATTAGCATCATTATGGCTTCTAGAGCTTATCGGGATATCGCGGATCGTCAAAGAAAGTTTGGGTTTATACAGATTTCCATCTAAGATTACACGGATAACATAATCTGATTAAGAGAAGATATTTCAATTTAATCAAGTGGTATTAAAAGAATGCGATTTTTTTTAGTTAATTGATGATCATTTATCGCTCAAGGTTTTCCAATTCATTTTTGTTAACTGAACAAATTAACGGGTACATTTTTCAAAATTGTTAGAGAAATATTATTTCTAAATTTGCCATATTTTAATACAAATGAAATGTTATTTAAAAACATATATTCTGAGCACGAGAAGATTGCACATGTATTAGAATTCGTGTAACGAATACTTTACATGGTAATGACAGATTAATACTGTCAAATATTTTTTGTTTACGATAAATCTTTTTTCATAATATGCATTTATTATGAAAGAGATGTTATTTAAATATATATATATAAGCTGTTTGTAGATAATTATACGAACGAGAATTTCCCATTTTCCGATATTCAATACTGTTTTTTATACTCAAGATTAGACTACAGCAAAAATAGAGATTTTTCTGGAATCTACAAGTAGATGTTCTTCAGAAAATAAGCAAATTCATTTACACCAATTTGAACCAACGAGACTACGTACCAAATGCACTTGATAAAGCTTGGTGTAGCTCCTATATAATGCGACAGCACAAAACGCTTGGTCACTAATTCATTTGGCGTTTTATGATGAAAAATGTCATTTAATTTTTTAGTTAATTATAATCTAATATTAAATAAAGATATTTAATTATCACATCATAATGAAACATTACAGTTATATTTCATTCCCTAATTGGTCGCTTAACTTCAAGGCCATTATTTTCTTGTAAATAATTTTCTCCAAAATAAAGAAAATTAAACAAAAGAAGGAAATAATAATAATCAAATATGCAATTTCCCAGTACATTAAATAAAATTTAAATATCTTTTTTAAGCATAATTAGATTTTTGTCTCAATTTTTTATATTTTTATTTACTTGGCTTCCATTTTTGAAAAATCTTGTATATTGTTTGCATGATTTTAACAATTGAGAGTGTATTAAATAAAATTCATCTTTTTATACATAAGTATATTACCAGCTGGGAAGACCGAACTATGCTCCGATAAAGTTAGCTTTGTGTTTAACTCAATATAACAATAAATTATCTGTACAACATATAATATAATAATCAGATCTATTTATCCTGATTGGTTGAATTCTGTTTTCGGGAGAGTCCTATGAACGCTGATTGGTTAAATCATGTATCTCGGCTCATATTGGGAATTTATAGAAAATTCCTTCAGATTCTAAAAGTCAATTTCTTCGCCAAATGACGCGCAATTTAGGCAAAAATGCGCAAATTCGACACATTTTTCCATTTGGCGCCAAGTATGCGTGTTGGCATATCTAATCTTAAAAGTCGATTTTCCTGCCAAGTCTTGCCAATGTTGCCAACCTTTTGCCAAATTTGGAGATATTTGGCAAAATTTTGCCATTTTTGCGACTTTGTTTACTGCCAACTGTTCAACAACTTAATAACAGTTCCAACTTTCATAGATTCACATTGAAATGCATGGACCCGTACTGACCCCAAAATGATCCACTAATCAGAAGTTCACGAATATCTGACCTAGCCCAATGGTCTTCTCGTACCCCAAAATGGTAGGATACAAAATTTAGTCAAAATAGCTTTAACTGTTTTGTACATAATATTAGCTTGACCCGTAGTGATCCAGAAATGGTCCACTAATCGAATTTTCTCGAACATGTGATCCAATGTATGCAAAATGGTAGGAAAAAATTAGTCAAAATCTTTTGAGCTATTTTTTATATAAAATTATCTTGACCAATTCGTAGTGGCCCAAAATCATCCCCCTAATCAAATTTTCTAGATCATGAGACCTAATCGAATGGTCGTCTCTTGCCCGAAAACGGTAGGATAACTATTTAGTCAAAATTGTTTGAGCCATTTTGTACTACATTACAACAACTCTAGTGACCCAAAAATGACACAATAATTGAATTTTCTCGAACATATTATTCATTACAATGGTATATTCCTAATCCAGAATGGTAGGGTACAAATTTAAGTCAAAATCTATAGAGCCGTTTTTTAGATAAAATTTGCTTGACCCGCAGTGAACCAAAAATGACACACTAATCTAATTTTCTCGAACATATGACCTAGCGCAGTGGACTTCTAGGGCCCGAAAACGGTAGTATACAGAATTAGTCAAAATTGTTTGAGCCATTATTTAGATATAATTAGCTTGACCTTGACACATAGTGACTCAAAATGATCCATTAATCGAATTTGTTGAACATGCGTGACATAGTCAAATGGTCTTCTCGTGCCTGAAGACAGAAGGACACAAAATTTATTTAAAATCATTACAACCGTTTTTATAAAAAAAAAAAATTGCCTACACACACACACAGACAGACACACAAGATTTACTCATATTATAAAATATGACATTTTCCTTAATTTTATGAAAACTTGCTATAGTTAAATTGGCTGAAATTACTGTAAATTGAAGAAACTCTGGTAATGATGACCATTAATACATCTTGTACAATGCGTTTTATTATTTATTTTTTATGTATTACTTATGTAATTTATATTTTATATGCATGCCTCAATAAATTACGATTTCACATATAACTATCAATTCAAAGCACAAAACAATTACAGTATTCTGTTATTCGCATTTTAATAATTTTAAAAAATAAGTAAATAACGTTTCCCCAACTAATCTCATAGCATTCTCATGTTTTCAATGGAAACTGTATTTATCAGCTCAAGCAAGCAGATATCGTGTTTAAATTATCATGTTCATTAATGACTTAATCAGATTAGCATCATTATGGCTTCTGGAGCTTATCGGGATATCGCCGATCGTCAAAGAAAGTTTGGGTTTATACAGATTTCCATCTAAGATTACACGGATAACATAATCTGATTAAGAGAAGGTATTTCGATTTAATCAAGTGGTATTTAAAGATTGCGTTTTTGTTCAGTTCATTCATGATTATTTATTGCTCAAGATTTTCCTATGAATTTTTGTGAAATGAACAAATTAACGGGAACATTATTCAAAATTATTACAGAAATATTATTTCTAAATTTGCCTTATTTTAATACAAATGAAATGTTATTTTTAAAAAAAATCTGCGCACGAGAAGATTGCACATGTATTAGAATTGTGTGTAAGGAACACCTTACTTGTGAGTGAAAGATTAATACTGTCAAATATTTTTTGCTTACGATATTTTTTTATAATATGTATTTATTATGACATATATGTTATTTTTTTTTTAAATAATAGCACCCTGTAGATAATTGTATTAACGGGAGCTTACTTTTTTCAACATTCGATACTCTTTTTTATACTAAGAGTACAAACAAATGGAGATTTTCTAAAATATACAAGTGGACGTTTTTGAAAAAATAAGAAAACTCATTTACATCGTATAAACCAGCGTGTCTTTATTTATCACTGTGGCCGCACACCGGCTGCAACATTTGACGTATGTACGATAGAGCCCTCAGACTAGGTACTAAAGAAGCTGGGTAAAGGATGTATCTCCTATATAATAGAGCACCACACACGTGGGCGATTCTAGAGGTTTCCTAAAAATTCATACCGTTACCGGAAGAGGGTGAACCGGTCAGATCAGTAGTATTAACTTACGTACAAACATCCTATCAAGAAATATCTCCAAACCACAAAATTTTCGTGTAAATAAGGAGAACTTTAACTGGACCATTTGAAGAGTGCCATTCAGAGTAAACGTCCACATCTGGTCAAAAATAAAGTGCTCTTTCACCAATGCACCTGTACACACGTCTCTGGTTTTTTCTGCAAAACTCTATAATCTATGCTTTGAATCACTTTTTCATCCGCCATATTCGCCGGATTTGCCTTTCAGTGATTATTTCCTCTTCCCAAACGTGAAAAATGTCTCTGTGGACGAAGATTCACTTCAAATGATGAGTTCAAAGCTAAGACCACCGCCTATTTTGCAGAGTCAGATAAGGCTTATGTAATCAAAGTTTTAAAAAGTTAGAAAGTTGTTGGTCAAAATGTATTGAGTTCCAAGGATGAAAAACCAATTGAAATTTTATCAAAAATCTTCTGTTTCCTTTGTAAGGTCGAGAAATTTTCGAACCACCTTCGTATATGGCAGTCAGACAGCACGAAAACAGTACAATATTCCCAGGTAGTTACCAGCACAAATGAACTGTAACGTAAATTTAGATAAATTTATTCATTAAAAGATTAGAAATAACTAAGAGCTCAAACAACATACTGATATTTCATGAAATAATGTGTCTTTTAACAATCTGTGCCTGTTAGTTACTTTTCGTCTCCGTAACACATTGAACTCTTTCAATGTCATTAGCCTACATGATGTGGCTCGAGCACAATAATTGTAAAGAATAATCGCACATTTTGATAACATAAGTACAGAATATTGTCTATTAAACAATAACAAAACATAAGATTAACTAATAAATGAAAGTTTAGTAAATTAAAAAAAAGCAATCCTTAAGGTTTGTAGACTTGATTACAATTTATTTATTGATACGGGCATTTATACATTCTATTCGTTGTTTAATTATTTGTGAAGAATATAATTATACTTATTTGACTTTTAATAAAATTAGAAGTAATATATATTTTTAATTAATTACAAACATTACATATATATGTATTCTGCTTATAAATTTATTTATTAAAGTTACTTATAAAGTTGCTTATAAAGTTGCTTATAAAGTTGTTGATTTATGGATTTATATATAACATTACTTTTGATGAAAACATCAATGTCCATAGAGATTATTCTTTTAATTAAAACATAAAAATACATGAACGTTGAATTTTTGAATTTATTTTGTGAATTTCAATACATGATAAAAAGAACGATGCCATAATATTAAATAAAATATATTTTAGAAATCGATAAAGTTTTCTATTCGTTGTCTAAATACTTGTGAAGAAAATAATAATTAATAAATTGGCATTTACAAATTAATAAAATGATAAGGAATATATATTTTCTGATAAATTACAAACAATACATATATACTTCGCTTATAAATTTCTTTATTAAAGTTACTTATAAAGTTGCTTATAAAGTTGTTGATTTACGAATTTGTATATGGTATTATTTTCGATAGAAATATCAAGATACATACAGCGTATTATTTTAATTAAACCATTAAATTACATTCAGATTGATTTTTTTAATTTATTTTCTGAATTTCAATACATGGTAAAAAGAAAAAATGCCGTAATAATAAATAAAATATTTTTAAAAATCGATAAAGTTCAACTCGCCTTTTTGAAATCCTTTATCCACAAATAACTTAATAATATGTAATATGTTTATAAAAATCTTCAAACATATTCTTTTTGAAGTCAAACTTTTTTTCTCCCAGTCTAAAGTACTGAACTTTTCGGAAAATGCTTTGTTCTAATTTCTTCGGCACTTTTCTTATGTCAAAAAAGTTTTTCGGCACCCTAAAGCGTTTTATAAGCTGTCGACTGTTAAAGACAAGCTATCAACTTTACTTACGTTGATAAGTGGATAAAAATGTCGAAATCATGTTTTTAGAGGAAAAAAAATTAAAAATTTCTTTCCTCTGGACTTTTATGAAGTTTGGATGACAAAATTGTTCTAAATCGGTTCATTCTATACTTTATTTGCTCCAATTAGTATCTTTAAAAAAACTTTTAAAAGGTTTTTTTTAATAGTAAAAGTAATCATTTATATATTAGAAGTATATATGAAATTATCTGTTTTTTTTTATATCAAAGAATGCGAAATAAGATAATTAATTTCACTAAATATCAAATTCTTATAACAAAGACAGAAAACAATTGAATAAACGTCTTTTAATTTGAAAACAGTTCTTTTTAGATAATAGGGTATTAATGTTTAGATATTAAGTATTTCAGACCTTAAGAAAGTATATAATCAAATCTTTGATTCCAAAATCAATTTTTATCTATTTTTTTTTCATCATGCCGTTTCATAAAAAAATGTTACTTTTTTCTAGTGCAATGCATTTTTAAAAATATATATACTACATGAAAAGTTTGAATTACACTTATAATGTGGAAAAAATATATAAAATTTTGAGAGGCATAAAAAATGTATACAAGATAAATTTTTTGTAAAATAAATTATACTCTTTTTAATAATTGAAATCCAAAAAATTGAAACAAGAATCTTATCAAGCATTTAGAGCCCAGATACTGCACGAAATTTACTGCACTGTAGACGAAACGAGAAATATGTCTTGATATAGCAAGAATGTTTACGAATATACAATATAACTTTTTCGGATGTTTCGACGATAAAGATAAGATTTTTTTTATCTTCAGAAACTGCAGATACTAATAGATTTACGAATTTTTAAAAAGTACAAAGTGGCCATATTTAAAGTTACAATACTCAGCGTGGTCTGTACCAGGATCGAAACGAGGCGAAACGAGAAATGTGATGTAGCAAGAATGCTTACGAATATACAATATAACTTCTTCCGATTTTTCGAAGATTAAGAGAAGATTTACTTTATCTTCAGAAAGTGCAGATACTAATAGATTTACGAATTTTTAAAAAGTACAAAGTGGCCATATTTAAAGTTACAATACTCAGCGTGGTCTGTAGCACGATCGAAACGAGGCGAAACGAGAAATATGTCTTGATATAGCAAGAATGTTTACGAATATAGAATTTAACTTATTTGGATGTTTCGAAGATTAAGAAAAGAACAGAGGGCCCGTGCGAGGATTTCGCACTGAAATCTAATATTTTTAGGTACTTCTCTATTATCCCGTCGACCAATTTTCATAACAAAAAACTATCGCCAAACTGTAAGATTAAACGCCAAAAATGCCGTTCCATTTACTTGATGTCAGAAGCATTATACGTGTTTGTTGTGTCATCAAGTGGTTTTTAATTCGACATTTGCGTGCATTTTTCATTATGTTTTACTGATTTATTAGTTATTTTATTAATTAAAATAAGAATTGTGTCCTTAAATTCTTCTTTTTTATTTATTTATTTATTTTGATATTCCAATGGCAACGTTCTCCCATTTGGCAATAGTTTTTTGTTATGAATAGTGGTCGACGGGATAATAGAGAAGTATCATTTTTTATCAATATGTAATATTTATTAGATGCAGGTTTAAACTTCTAAAGAAAAAGCAAGGATAAAAATATCTGCAAACAACATTTAGTTGTTAGTCAAGCCAGAATATCATCTAATTTATTCCATCAAAGTTAGAGTAAACTCTGATCCAAGATTGCAGAAGGCACGCGCGAGAAAAAAAAATAACAATCGTATTTTGACTCTATTAGAGGATGACGTCATCCGCTTCGGGAAAACCATGGGACTTAGAAATATGAATCTAAACATTTCAATTTCAATTTCGCTTTTTAATCATAAGTATAAAATAAACCCGTGCGGTGTTTTTTATAATAATTGCTATGAGCATCATATAATGTGGTATTTTATTTTTTTGGCAACAATAATTTCAGGAAAACCTTTCATTTCTGTCATGAAAACAATGCCGATTTATTTTTTTTAATTTCAGAAAATTTTAATCAAAAACTTGTTTTAACGAATTGTTAAGTAGGCTATGTCAGAAGCCTGTTCTAAAACCTTTCATATGGTATCTCATTCGTTGTTCTGCGTTTCATATTTTCTGAGTAAAAGGGATGTTGACAGGAGAAATAATATATAAGGATTTTCTTTATCTTCAGACACTGTAGAAACTAATAGATTTAACAAATTTAAAAAAGTACAAGGTGGCCATATTTAAAGTCACAATCCTTAGCGTGATCTGTAGCACGGTCGACACGAGACGAAACTAGAAATATGTCTTGATATAGCAAGAATGTTTGCGAATATACAATATAACTTCTTCCGATTTTTCGAAGATTAAGATAAGATTTACTTTATCTTCAGAAGATCCAGATCTTTCAGATGCAGAAACTAATAGATTTACGAAATTAAAAAAAAAGTACATGGTGGCCATATTTAAAGTCACAATACTCAGCGTGCTCTGTAGCACGATCGAAACAAGGCGAAACGAGAAACATGTCTTGATATAGCAAGCATTTTTACGACTATACAATATAACTTCTTCGGATGTTTCGAAGATTAAGATAAGATTTCCTTTATCTTCAGAAACTGCAGAAACTGATAAATTTACGAAATTTAAAAAAGTACAAGATGGCAAATCACAGCACAAGTCACAAGAAAGTACAAGTCACAAGAAAGTACAAGTCACAATACTCAGCGTGCTCTGTAGAACGATCTAATTGCGAGATTGGAGGCAAATTTTATATTATGATTAAACAAGACGGGGGACAAAAGATTCCGGAAAGAAAAAATAGTTCAGAAAGTCACAGCTAGGTCGAAATGCGGCGTTATGTTAATAGAAAAGAGAGTTTTGAAACGCAGAATCAATACTGAAATAAAGTTAAATTGCCAAATAAAGGTTAATTTTACTTCACTGTTGATTCTGCATTTTCAAAACTCTTCTTTTCTAATATACAGCGCCACATATCCGCCCAGCGGTGATTTTTGGAACTATTTTTTCACGGACTCCTTCGTACCCCGTCTTGTTTAATCATAATACATAATTTGGCTCCATTCTCGCAATTAGATCGCGCTACAGAGCACACTGAGTACTGTCAGTTTAATTATGGCAAACCTGTACTTCTTAAACAAAAGTTTCTTTTGTTGCCCGTATTTTTCTGAAACTTTACGCAATAGATTTTAAAGTATATTAATCAATTTTATCAAGCAGGTAGAGCATGAAATAGCAGATTTCTTGATGCTATATATTCTCAAGTAAATATTTTAATATTTAACAACATGTCCAATCATAGAAGCATGCTAAAGTAAAATCATAAGATGAACATTATTGTGTTACTTTTGCATGTATAAATTCTGTCATTCAGCTGAAAATGTTAATTTGAGAATTGGTAGCATAAAAAAATGATATATCATGTAGGTACTGGTTTGAGAAAACGGGCAATATATCGCAAAACTAACTTCGTAACTTTTCCGAATATTATTCGCAGCAAAACAGATTTTTGTTTCCAAATATATTTGTCAAATCTCGGAAATCAATTTGTTACTGAAGTACTGAAGATAAAAAAACCCTTTTTGGAATCATGATAATTTGAAGAAGGTTACTTTATATTTTCGTAAATCTTTTTACTAAATTAATAAAAAAATAACCTCATTTTACAGTCCGAAGCTGTCCAAAGAAGTTATTTATAAATTAGTGACGACGATTTTGTCGCAAGTGAATATTGTTTACGCCTTCCTATTCGTAATTTATATAAAATGTATAATTATTTCAAAATTAAGTAGAATTTTGCTTTCTATTCCGCGAATCATATTCAGTGGTTGGAGTATAATAGCTGAGCTTTATTCCAACAGAGCGAAAACTGTCAGGCTGTCTCAAGCAGATCGGGTATGTCTCAAGTTTTTCGCTCTGATGGATTTTTAGTAACATTTCCGAGTAGTTTTACTTATCCATCATACGTAGTATAGGGTAAATCTTGTAATCGTTTTGAAAATCGAAAAAAAAAATTGACGGATTTACACGTTTCACACACTGGAGATTCCGAAAAACCTATTTTTAGAAAAAAAATTGCCGTCCGTGTGATAGAGACTGGAATTTTGGTAAGTACTTAGTATGTAATATTGGGAAGAAGCTTATTGAATTTCAGTAACTTCGATTATCCGGAACTATTTTTTTCGGACACTCGAAATATTCGTTCTGATAAAAGGTATATAAAAATTTTCGAAATTGTTTATTTTAAGGAGTGAATATAAAAGACAATAAAAAAACGTAAATTTTGCATAAAGAATGAAGTCGATCGGATAATTAGTTGCCGAGATATTTGTAATCCTAATTACCACACTCTTCGATTTTTCATGACCCTGTATTTCATTCAAATTTCAGTTCAAAGATATATTTCAATTGAAAATGAGACGCGTAATCCGACGTAGTACACCGTTAGTTAATATGATTATCAATTTTGGATTTATAAGTAAGTTTCTTTTACGCAATTCAGTAATAGATTATTTGAAGTTTATGACGTCATCAAGCCACGATTTTATTCAAATTGCAATGTTTTTTATGAATAGTTTACATATGTTTTATTTTTTAAATTTTATATTATGCATATTCATGATGGGTAAGTATTACATGGCTCCCAATGACTAATTTATAATGTATTGGGATGTCTGGAAGTACGTGCTGGTTGGGAAAAACAATTCGTCGTTGGGAAAATTCTATCATTTAATTATTAGGCATCGATTGCGATATCAAATATCTAATAATTAACGGGCAGAATTTTCCGGAACGAATTGAGTTTCTCAACCGGCACGAATTTCCCGGACAACACAATATTAATTAGTTTTCTGAACTCGGATTATATGTTTTTAGGCTGCTATCAATTCTCAAGTAAACATTTTCATGATCAACAAGCATGTTTTAGAGATATACATGATAAAATAACAGCATTTTTATTCGCATTAAAAGAATACTATTTTGTTACTATTTCACGTTTAAACACTGGGCTCTATATATAACAGGAGTTCATTATTAATGGTCAGAAGCATGAAAGGCAAATGAAGCTTACAAGGCAAAAGTAAAAAACAGTCCGCGTTGTCAATGTTAGATATTAGTGTATTCATTTACTATTTTGCTAATTTATTCTTCTCTAATTAAGCTATGCTTATATAATTAATAAATGATCCTCTAATCATTTAAGGCAATGGGATAAACAGCATGTTTTGCCATGAATGCGAACTTAAATTTATGTCACTGTATCCTTCCGCGCTGACCGCTGGAAATCATGTTGGACATTAGGAAGACAGATCTCCTATTATATTTGTAGCTCAGTGCGTTTAAATTAAATTACGCAGCTGGAAACGTTTAATTGAGAATAAATGGCTACCTAAAAACAGAGATTCCTGTTGAAAAAAATTAAAGCTACCCGGGAGAGTTAATGCGGTTTCTAATGATACAAAACACTGCTTGGAATCATGGGTAACTTGAAAAAGATTGCTGTTTATTTTCGTTCGTAGTTATATTATAATTTAGCTGATTAAGAAACATTTGTCTTTTTACTTAACCATCATACGTAGTATATGGTAAGTCTTGCAATCGTTTTGAAAATCGAAAATTGTTTTGACGGATTTACACGTTTCAGACACAAGAGATTCCGAAAAACATATTAAAAAAAAAAAAAAAAAAAAAAAAAAAAAATTTGCAATCCGTCTATCTGTGTGTGTGCATCTGTGTTTCTGTAAACGCTCTACCTCCCGAACAAATTGAGATAGAGACTTGAAATTTGGTGTGTACTTAGTATGCAATAATAGGAAGAAGCTTATTGAATTTCAGTAACCTCGCTTATACGGAACTATTCTTTCGGACTCTCGAAATATTCGTTCTGATAAAAGGTATATAAAACTTTTTGAAATTATTTATTTTAAGGAATGAATATAAAAGACAATAAAAAAACATAAATTTTGCATAAAGGATGAAGTCGATCGGATAATGAGTTGCTGAGATATTTGTAATTCTATTTTCAACAATCTTCGACTTTCCATAACCCTGTATTTCATTCGAATTTCGATTCAAAAATATATTTTAATTGGAAATGACACGCTTAGTCCGACGCAACAAACCGTTAGTTGATATGATTAAAATTTTTGGAGTTATAAGAATGTTTCTTTTACGCAATTCAGTAAACGAACACTTAAAGTTTATGACGTCATCAAGCCACGATTTTATTCGAATTGCAATGCATTTTATAAATAGTTTACACATGTTTTATTTTCATATTTTATATTATGAATATCCATGATGGGTAAGTATTACGATGACACCCCAACGACTAGTTTTCGTTCGTAGTTTAGTTGATATAATTTAGTTGATATAATTTAGTTGATTAAGAAACATTTGTCGTTTTTTTTTAGTGTGGTGAACAAACATTTGTGTTTCATTCAGAGAAATATTTTATTTTGAATAATTTAATTATGTTAAAATTTATTTATTGTTAATCTTTTCATCAATTTATTATATTCAATCACTATGCCTATTTTCCTCCCAATGCTGTTTCCATATTTCATTTAATAATTTTCGTTATTAAGTGCGAGTGTAAGTTTACGTAATTTTGCGTTGAAAATGAGGTGAGATTTTTTTTTCTGATTAAAAAAGAGAGCATGTAAACACTATCAATATTCAGGTAATTTAAATACACACTCTTTCGTGAAATAAGGATGTTAGCAAAAATCAGTAAAAAAACGTAAATCTATCAGAATAACTAGTCGGATGTGTCAATCCCAAAACTTTCGTCTATCTCACACAGGTTTCGCATATACTAAAAAGAATCAGCACCAATTTATATCAATATCTAACTGAAGCTCAAGTTTTATTAAATTCCGTGCATTATTTCTTGAGATATAACTATCGCTAAAATCGTGTAAATCCTGCAAAATGCTGCATAGAAGTGCCACCTGCTGGGCGATTTTTACCAAAAACTAACCAGCACCAATTTATATCAGGGACTAACTGAATATAAAGATTTATTAAATTCCGAGCATTAGTTCTTGAGATAGAGCTATTGCGGATATCGCGAAAAAGGCTGCATAGCTTCGCCACCTGCCGGACGATTTTTACCAAAAACTAATCAGCACCAACTTATATCAGGGACTAATTGAATATAAAGTTTTATTAAATTCCGAGCATTAGTTCTTGAGATAGAGCGCCCACAAAATTTTTGTCACATACAGGCAGACAGAGTCACAGACAGACATTTTCTAAAAATAGTCAAATTGTGTTCAGGACCTTCCAAAACGTATAAATCCGTCGAAAACCGGAAGTCGAAAATTTTCATGAATCTAATACTTTCTTCTTGTAATGATGGAAGAAAGTAAAAATATAGACATTTTTGCGGCATTTCTTAAACTAATCAGAATAAATCTTTCGATGTAAGAAAAAATAAAGTTTACGAATGAATCAATCAAGAAACATTTAATCTCCCTTCAAGCAAACTCAATTAGAAGCAGGGTTACTTTATGTTGGATAATTAAAAAGAAAATCCTACTTCAATCACCGGTACCATTTGAGGACTACTTTAGATATTTTGCCGAACGAATGAACAAATATAAGAAATAAATATATTCATCACTGACTGAACTTTCGTTATTAAAATTCATATTTGAAATATATAATTTATCTTTTGTACAAAATATTTTTATCTTAAAATATGATTATTTTTATTCGTTTGAAAAATAAATTACAATCAATTGAAATGCTTCATTTTTACATTGCATCTTTTTTCATGCAATTGTTTTTTATTGTTAAATTAACGTGTAAGTGCATGTAATTTTACGTTAAAAATGAGACATTAATAAGAAATTAATATAAGGAAGCACAAATACAGTTATAAAATAGAGATCATTTAAATACAGACAATTTAAAGAAATAAGAAAGAAAAATTATTAAAATGAATATTAAAACAAATATAAAACTGAGTAGAAATTATTAAAACAAATATTAGCAAATAAAAAAATGAAGATATTTTCCGGTATATGTATAGATAACCACAATAAAACTTTTGAGATTAGAAAAATTAATTTCGGGATTGGAGCTATCAAGAAACACAAAATTTTCATTCTAGCAAACGAAATTCGAAGAAGAGTTATATTAAATGGATTCTTTAAAGGAAGCATCCTACTTAATCACGTGTGCATGTTTAAACATGCATTAAACATTCTGCACTAACAATCGAATGGCTTTATGTACCCATTAAACATTAGAAAATGCTTTTCCTTGCAAATAAGCTTAAAATGAATCCTTAAAATCTTAAATCCCTTGTCTGTAAAACAAAGTATTTGTTTTTTATAGCTTATTAAAATGCGCATTATTTTCTGATGCTCAGTCATAAATAGCGATTTTGGAAAGAGTATCTGAGTTCGTCAGCTCCTTCTGAACGGTGAAAAACTTCCGCCAGATTGGGATTACTATTGCGTGTAAACTATTTATAAAATGCATTGCAATTCGAATAAAATCGTGGCTTGATGACATCATAAATTTTATATGCTCCATTACTGAAGAAACATCCTTATAACTCCAAAATTTATAATAATATTGACTAACAGTTTACTGCGTCAGATTAAGCGTCTCATTTCCAATTAAAATATATCTTTGAATTGAAATGGGGATGAAGTCAAGGGTCATGAAAAATCGAAGAGTGTTGAAAATATGATTACAAATATCTCGGCAACTAAATATCCGATCGACTTGATTCTTTAGGAAAAATGTATGTTGTTTCATTGACTTTTACATTCACTCCTTAAAATAAACAATTTCGAAAATTTTCTTATACCTTTTATCAGAACAAATAATTCGAGAGTCCAGAAAAAAAAATAGTTCCGGATAATCGAGGTTACAGAAATTCAGTAGACTTCTTTCCATTATTACATACTAAGTATATACCCAATTTCAAGTCTCTATATCAATTTGTTCGGGAGATGTTCGTTTACAGACACACACACTGACACACAGAGAGATGGACGGCAAATTTTTTTTTTTCTAAAAATATGTTTTTTGGTATCACCAGTGTCTGAGACGTATCAAACATGTCTGAACCTTAAAAAAAAAATTTCGATTTTCAAAACGAATACAAGACTTACCCTAAACTACGTATGATTGGTAAGTAACAAATGTTAGAAAATAGAAAAAAACACATGCTTACCGGATTTTTTTTTTCTTGCAGCAGGAAAAATGTTCTTGACAGTGTAAGTGAATAATGGTGTAGGTTTATATAATCTTATTTTAGAAAATAGATAAATATAATTTTGACTTAATTAAAAATTTTGCCTTCAAAATATTTAATACTTGCGATCATTTAAATGCAGACAATATTCGAGAAATAAAAAAAAATGGTTAAGATGAGAAAAAGAAATCAAATCAATGTTAACAAAATAAAAAAGCACAAATGATTTTTCAAGCACGAAGGTCCTTCTTAAGTTATCCTGTAAGAACACGGCCGGTTTGTTGTATTACAAACACATGGAAAGTTCACTGTACACGCCAAGGCATTTTAAACCTTAAATAATAACCTTTAATGGTATTCTTATTTAGTGCAATGCACAGTAGGAAAACAATTCAAAACAATGTTAACAAAGAAAAGTGTCCACTTAAACTGATAGCATTGAACTCACAGGCTATTCACACTAATTGTATATTATACTCTTATTTCAATAAATAATTCCCCTCGAAAAGTAAAAAAATCGACAATAAATTAAAGGGAGATTAACCCCCGTTCCCCAATTTATACTTAACAAATGAACCCCAAAACTAATCAGGGAAGCGCCTTATCACAATGAACCTATATTCAAAATTTGAAGCCAATCAGATTATTCTGCATGAAAAACCCATTTATCTAAATTTTAAGGGACATTACCTCCCCGTTCCTCCCTTTACACTTAACCAATTCCCCCCTCCCCTAAACTAATGAGGGAAGCGCCTCATCACAATGAACCTATATACAAAAAATTAAACAAATCATATAATTCTGCATACAAAACCATTTATCTAAATTAAGGGGGGGGGGTTAGCTCCCCGTTTCCCCTTTATACTTAACCAATGAACCCCCAAAACTAATCAGGGAAGTGCCTCATCACAATGAACCCATATACAAAATTTGAAGCAAATTAGATATTTTTATAAAGGCTTATCGTGTTACGTACTTACATACGTACATACAAAACCTGCGGGAACATTAGCTCTGAGGCTTTGATAGCCTGTGAGCTAATAAAATCCACAAGTGTTTTCAGGTCCTTCTTAAGTTAACCTGTAAGAATCCAGAAGGATTGTCGAAAATAAATACACGGAACGTTTACTGTGCACCCGAAGTCATTGTAAAGCTTGAAACACAACTTTTAATGATATTCTTGTTTAATGCAATGTACAGTATAAACTACAAAGTATACAAACTATAAAATTAATAAACTTCAAATTAATTAAAAAAAACAATTTGTATTTGAATTAATGTATCACGTAAAGTTTGTAGTAGCATAAAAACAAGGGCGGCGTACTCAATACGCCAACATCTCTCAAAGCTTAAATATCAACATTTAACATGCAGTAGTATTATAAATAATAATAATAATTAAATTACTTAAATTGTAATTTTATTGACAAAAAAAATTTAAATACATTAAACAATCGGTGTTTTCCGTACGCCAGATGTATCTTACCAGTGAAAACAATGAAAGAGAGCAAAGTAATTCCAACTGCAATTATTGTTTGAACACTACATGGACTTTGAAAAGAGGGTAAATGAGACGCAGGTATTCAAGACGTAATTATTTTGAAGATTTCCCGTTACTTTTCAACGAGTGGCATACCAAATATAACAGTTTGTGTTCTTAAAAGTTAATCAGAATAAATGTTTTGAGATAAGAAAAAATAATTTACAAATTGAGCAATCAAGAAAAATTTAATCTACTTTCTAGCGATTGGAAAAAACAAGTAAAAATATAAATACTTTAAACTGGATCATTAAAGGGAAAATCATTTTTCAATCGCCCCTATCATAAAATAAAAAATATTTCAGATATTTTGCAGCAGATATCGACAAATAATATCATACTTAAATTTTTCCAATTATTACTCCTGTTTCCTTATTAAATTTGGTGTGAAGATCATATATTTTTGTTTCATTAGATATATAATCTATGCATATATATTTGATAACATTAATTTTTCTTATATTTCTCATAAATGCATTATTATCAAATATAAAGTCTGATTTTCACCCATTTCGTTTAATATTTTTTGTTAGTACATAAGTTTGTAAATTTTCGTAATATTAAAAAAATGAGAATTTATTTTTTATCAATTTAATAAAAAAAAAAGCAGAATGCAAACTCTTTAAAAATACAGAACCATCCAAATGCAGATATTTTAATAAAATAAGAAAGTTAGCTATGATGAGAAAAAGAAAAAACTCAAAACATACCTTAACGAAATAAATAGAATTACACATGTTTTTCGGAATTTCTTAAGCTAATCAGAAAAAAGCTCCGAAGATGAGAAAAATAAAGTTTACGAATGAAGCGATCTAGAGAAATTTAATCTCTTTTCTAGCAAAAGCAATTAGAAGAAGAGTTATTTTAAGCTCGATCATTAAAGAGAAACTCCTTCTTTAATTACTTGTACCTTTTGAAGACTACATTAAATAACTTGCAAAACAAATAAAATATTATCAGAGGTAAAACCTTTCGTTATTTCTTTATCATTATACTCTAATATTTAGAAAAAATATTAAGCTTTGCCCACAAAATAAATTTTTAAAATAACATAGGTCATCGAATATATTTATTTCATATTTAGTTACATTTTAATTAATTTCCGAGAATTTACATCTTAATCTAATTTTTAGCTATTTAAATTATGCTTAGAGATACATTTGTGTTCCATTAATTGAGTAATTTGTCAACTTGAAATTGTTTGTGGTAAAACGCAAACGGGAGTTTGATCATTAAAGATTAAATCTTGATGCAAGCGCGGATGCTTTTAAGACTAGTGCGAATAATTTGATAAACAAATAAAATATTATCAGAGGTAAAACCTTTCGTTATTTCCTTATCATTATACTCTAATATTTAGAAAAAATATTTAAGCTTTGCCCACAAAAGAAATTTTTAAATTAACATAGGTATTCGAATATATTTATTTCGTATTGAGTTACATTTTAATTAATTTTCGAGAATTTACATATTAATCTAATTTTTAACTAATTAAATTAGG
Organism: Maratus michaelseni; assembly: GCA_963931845.1. Taxonomy (NCBI): domain Eukaryota; kingdom Metazoa; phylum Arthropoda; class Arachnida; order Araneae; family Salticidae; genus Maratus; species Maratus michaelseni. The sequence continues at coordinate 417,717,822 of OZ007587.1, read as the reverse complement.
ATTAGAGTTGCATTTGCGTTGCTTTATTTGACTTATTTGTCATCTTGAAATTGTTTGTGGTAAAACACAAACGGGAGTTTGATCGTTAAAGATTAAATCTTGATGCATTCGCGGTTGCTTTTAAAACTAGTGCGGATATTTTGATAACTAATGAATAATATGCAGCATTCTTTAAAGCAAATATTTCTTTCAATTTCATTATTAAATTTTAATGCGATGATCCAAATTTTGCATTCAATTAAGAAAATATGCTTAAACTCTAACCCATAACAATTAATTTTTTTCTCAAAGTCTGACGAAAATAGATATTCATTTACTATTTTTACTATTTCAATTATGATAAGTAGTAAATTAGTTTTCCCAAATTCTTTATTTAGTCATCTTCATTTAGTTTACATTAAAATGTAATTGGGAAGAACTAAGAAAAAAAATAAGATAGCTTTATTCTTTATATCTCTCAACAAGAAAAGAAATGTTATCAATATGCTCTACGAAATTTGTACAAAAAAGATAAAAACAGGACTTTTTAATTTAGATTTAAACTTAATATTTAAAATATTGTATGAAAGCATTTATATTACAACAAAATTATGTCTCAAAATACATTGGTTGTACATCCCTTGCTGTAACTAACAAATTAATACCTAACTTTTAAAATGTATATGGTTTATTGTGATGTACATTACTTCACAGCTGTTTATGATATATCATTTTTCATCAAACATAAGTTAAATAAGTGCCTTTGGAGAATTTATAATTTTTATGAAAGAAATTTTTAGCACTTTTACATAATATATTTATGAGTATTTACATACATTTGTAAGGTAAACATAATACTTTTTAATTTTCTAAAATCTATAGGTATACAACATGCATTGATATATATATATATATATATATATCTTACTTATAATAAAATCCAAAGGCGAGAATCTGTCTGTAACGGTACCGGGCTGTACCACTCTGGTCTGCGAGTCGACCGTAGTTAAACGCCATGTTAGGCTTACTGAAACAGATATGCTAACACATAACCAATAAATGATAATTTCTTCTACTTGAAATAATGTCTGTTCAGCATATTTTCGTATAAAACATGTATATCATATCCAGTTATAATGTTTTAAGTTTTAAATTAAATATAACCGATTAAACATTTGATTACCTGATGTAAACAAACAAATAATGTTGCCATTCAAAAACACAAATTCCATATCTATTCCATGAATGACTCTTTGAACGTTTCATTAAAAAATCCGATTATGCTCTTAAAATATTCGTAAAAGCATATTAAAGTCTTTAAATAATTTAAAGGATTTTTTAAATTTATTTCTGTAAGCATTTTATTCCTCTAAGTACTTTTTCAGAAATAGCGATGATACCTTTCGAGGCTTTGCGATCATCTATTTCTTAAATACTGTTCTGGCGCCACCTATTGACAATAAATACAAATTATACCTTTGGAAAAAAAATTAATAATACAACTTTATTATAATTTACATAATAATAAAGTTGTAAAATAACATAAAATGTACATAAGCATATTTTTAAAATAAAAAAATTCAGGATGTATTGATTTATTACAAGATCAACTTTTCTTAATGATTTAAATTATTTTTATTATTAATTTTGAAAGGGAAATATTGGACTTTGTGTAAAAATTAATGCATTCTTTTAGATTATGAAGAAACTAAAAGATCGTTTTTGTATTATTGAGAGCGAAAATTAATACCTATAATTTACTTACCATAGTTAATTATTGAGACCTTAATTAATTATTGAGATCGTTATTAGGATTAAAATTTTAATTATTCAGAAAAATATTTGGAAATTTTGAGTTGTAAATCAAAAATAAAGGAAAAGATTACGTTTCGTAAAATTTACCATTAACATAAGGTATGTACATTGAGTTATTACAAGATCAACTTTTTTTAATGATTTAAATTATTTTTATTATTAATTTTGAAAGGGAAATATTTGACTTTGTGTAAAAATTAATGCATTCTTTTAGATTATGAAGAAACTAAAAGATCGTTTTCGTATTATTGAGAGCGAAAATTAATACCTATAATTTATTTACCATAGTTAATTATTGAGACCTTAATTAATTATTGAGATCGTTATTAGGATTAAGCTTTTATTTATTCAGAAAAATATTTGGAAATTTTGAGTAGTAAATCAAAAATAAAGGAAAAGATTACGTTTCGTAAAATTTATCATTAACATAAGGTATGTACATTCAGGATGTATTGAATTATTACAAGATCAACTTTTTTTAATGATTTAAATTATTTTTATTATTAATTTTGAAAGGGAAATATTTGACTTTGTGTAAAAATTAATGCATTCTTTTAGATTATGAATAAACTAAAAGATCATTTTCGTATTATTGAGAGCGAAAATTAATACCTATAATTTACTTACCATAATTAATTATTGAGACCTTAATTAATTATTGAGATCGTTATAAGGATTAAGCTTTTATTTATTCAGAAAAATATTTGGAAATTTTAAGTAGTAAATCAAAAATAAAGGAAAAGATTACGTTTCGTAAAATTTACCATTAACATAAGGTATGTACATTCAGGATGTATTGAATTATTACAAGATCAACTTTTTTTAATGATTTAAATTATTTTTATTATTAATTTTGAAAGGGAAATATTTGACTTTGTGTAAAAATTAATGCATTCTTTTAGATTATTAATAAACTAAAAGATCAGTTTCGTATTATTGAGAGCGAAAATTAATACCTATAATTTACTTGCCATAGTTAATTATTGAGATCTTAATTAATTATTGAGTTCGTTATTAGGATTAAGATTTTAATTATTCAGAAAAATATTTGGAAATTTTGAGTTGAAAAACAAAGATAAATAAAAATATTACGTTTCGTAAAATTTACCATTAACATAACTACCATTAACAGTAATATTTACCATTAACCCTGAACTTAACGGTTCAGGTCAGTTTTCCTTATTGTCGATAAACAGTATATGAATATGTTTATCAATTATTTAAAATTTTAACTGAAAACCCCAATTTCTACCCACCGTCCTAAGACGGGCATTTACACTAGTATATATATATAGAAGAGAAGAGAACCGTGCGAGACAGCTATGCATGGGTATAGAATGGAGAGTACACGTATATCAATGCGCAATACAGACAAAAAGAAGCAAAAAAATTTTAAGGGAGCTTTCATTCGTTTAAAGGATGGAAAGAACATGAAAATATGGTTTCGGGCAACAATTTGGTTACATTTAATTGACAAAAAAAAAGTATTTTTTAGTAATGATGCAAGTTGTTTAATATGGCGTGTAGTACTACCCCCGAACATCTAAGACTGATTCATACTTGTTTTCCAAGGATCCGATGAGGTTAGGAATAAGACTTTGAGGAATACTGTTTCACTCTTCAAGAATTGCAATCTCCTTCTCCCAGGCAATAAAAGAAAGCCTTCATCTCGCTGCAATGCGTCGTCCGACTGTTTTCCAAACATGCTCGTTTGGATTCAGTTATGGAAAGCATGCTGGCCATTCCATACGATGTATTGTTTTAGCTTCAACCATGTTCTCCACCAGACGAGCTGTATCCGGTCTGGTATTATCACGTATGAAAACAAAGGAACCACCATGGGTGAAGCGTAAGATACACTGTTAAAAATTTGCAGCAAACTGTCCAGTCATTTGACCGTTTTTGTAAAAAACGGTTACATAACCAAAATTTAGCTATATTCTGACCGTATTATTTCCACTCTATGGTCAGAACATAGTTAAATTACGTTTATGTAACCGTTTTCTACAAAAACGGTCAAATGACTGGACAGTTTGCTGCAAATTTTTAACAGCATACGAAATGAGACTCATTATCTCGTCTGCATACCTTTGGGCTGTCAAAGTACGATTCCAAATGATATGCAGGTCCGTACGTCCACCTATGCTGATTCCAGCACATACCATCAACCCACCTTGTCTGTAATGTCATCTTTCACGAATGTGGGGTTATTTCGAGTGCTCCTTTCCCTCCAAACCGAAACACGTCGAGTGCCTTACTCTAAACTGAATAGTGACTCATCTGTAAACAGTATTAGACTCCAATCCGTTGTCTTCAATCTTCATGTCCAGCAGCCCACCGTCTTCGTGCTGCACGGTGGCTTGAGGTCAACGAAATACAGATCATTGGACTACGTGCATAAAGACCACCGTAATGAAGCATATTTCGCACTGTTTGGCTGGACACCTTCCGTCGTGTTGCCAAAAGCTACTGTCTTTGCAGCTAAGTAGCATCCCCTTTTCTGCCTCAACGATCTGTTAACAGGATATATCAGTCATCAGTTGCTGTGGTGCACGTGCTCGACCTTGCATTGGTTGTCATCTAACATTTCCTGTTTCTTGGAATCAATTCCACAGCCTTGCAAGGACGTTTCTTGCAACTCCAACAACGTCCGCAACACTTCGTTGTGTTTGCAGGAATTCAATCCTCTCTTTAATACGCCAAGCCATCGATTTCGGTAAATCACGTTGTTGTGACGTTTTTATACACCTTTTCTCAAAACAAAGGCTGAGCAATTAATTTTCGCAACTGAGACAATGAAACAGACATCTCTGCTAAATCCCGATTTCTGCACTTATCTCCTTTTTTCTGGTTTTTGACGTTATAAACATTGATTTGTATATGAAATTTTATTTCATTTTGTTTTCTGCTATGCTTTAAATTAAGGTTGTTTTAATTTAAGTTACATATAGGTGTAAGTACTTGTGTAATTTTGTTAAAACCATGTGCTCCTCTAATTGTTTTGAGCAGTATATATATATATATATATATATATATATATATATATAATTGATTTAAAGTAATTTTTTATCTGAAATTGCCTCCATTAAACTATTTACTTTCCATGTCTTTGGTTGCGCTATACTTATAAATTAAATGTGATTAAATAACATTCAATATTGAACTTTTAGGTATTCATTAAAGCGAAACGGAAATTCATCCTATATGCAAACATACTAATTCTTAGAAAAAATTGTTAGAGTAAATAAAAATATATTTTTTGCATCTATATTTTACTTACTTCAAAACTTTAAATTAAATTTTTGAGAAAGCTACAAAGATTTCCAGCGAAGCAATCAAGAAACATTTAATCTTTCTACTAGAAACTGAATTATAAAAAGATTTACTTTGAAAAAAAAGTTCTTCCTCAATCACCGGTGGTCTTTGATGTCTGCTTTAGATGCTTTCTAGATCTGATGAGAAAATATATCAAGCACAAAACTTTCCGTTACTTGTTTTATTTTTATTATTAAATTTTTATATGTGTTATACACTTGTACTTTGGCCAGAATGTTGAAAAGATAACTCTCTTTGAGGTATGATTTAAAATTGTTTTATCTTCCATACTGCAAAAACTTTTGTTTATTTTATATAAATTAAAACCAGTATTATTTTATAACGTTTTGCTTATTCATCAGCATTTATTTCATGTTGTAAGATTTTACGAGGTTAACGTTAATTTAAATGAGCCTTTTTAACACTCTCTAACAAACAATATAATAACATTTAGTTACAGAAAAAATGAGCATATAGCTGATATTAAGTATATTAGAAAAACAACAGCCCTGGAAAGAATATGTCGAGAAGAAACCATCCAATTAAATTTCAATGAAAGTAAAATAATTTTTCCCTCCAGTCTACACTATCCATCCATAATAAGAGAAATCATAGAGATACTAACACTCAAAATACAATATGTAACGATGTGGTATCTTTTAACTTACCGAAATTGTGGCTCGAGTTACTCCATGGTTACAAATATGAAAATAATCAATCAAGTAAACGTGCGTATTTTTTAAAATAGTACATGAAAATTTAAATAATAACTTCAAAGCCCGTGCAATTATGGAATATTCTCATTTTTTTTTTAAATGACTCAGAGTGAGTCGAAACATGTCAAACAACCTAATAAAAGCTATTTTAATTTGTATTATGTTGTTACTTTACACCTTTTAGCATTTAAAAGAAATACTTTCTAACAAAGTTAAAAAGTGTATATTAATTTGGTTTGTCTGTCTGTCTGCCATCTCTCGGTGCTCTAACTGACGTAATTATACTCGGATTCCCATGCAATTGATATATGTTAATGAAGTTTACTTTGACATGATCGGTATTGAAAATTAAGTGTGTATCACTTATAATTCATTTACAGGGAAACCCAAAATAATTCCTTTACATTACGGCCTATTGGGGGAAAACCGTTTGCGGTGTATTTTAATGATGTTACGGTTTTCAAATATATTGAAATTCATTTATACACTGAGATGGATTACAAAATTCTTACTATAGATTATGGCGTACATTACACTCATCGTTGATTTACAGGGACACACAAAATAATTCGGTTACAGTACTGTCTATGAACAATAATTTCTTGAAGTACGATTTCAGTTGTGGCACGCGTTTTTAAATTTAACTGTTTTTTATGAATTGTTTGGTGTGTATAATTGTATTCATCATATACAGTGCTGCACAAAATCTCTCGAGTACATTATCATTCATTGGCAAAAATTGCCAATTGGCGGAAATTGGAAATTTTCGACTGTGCTGTGAGTTTTCTAACCATACAAAATTTTAGAATACAAAAAAAAAAATGTATTTTTTCCAATTATTAATGGTAATTACTGAAATTGGGTTTTCAAATATGTTATGCGTTTTCCAAATTGTTTACTTAGATATAATATTTTACTAAACTATACTAAAACTATACTAAAACCATTCTAAATTATAGTTTTGTTAGTCTACTACTCTAATAGTTTTGTTATATAATATATAACCTAATAGTTATATAATCTACAATCTAATAGTTCTGTAACAGTGTTCTGAATGTGTTTGAAAGTGTTTCATAATCTATGCTTAACGCATGATTTTTAGTTCTTGTTTAATTAATTGAATTGTATTATACTTGTTCTCATGGCAATCATACTACTTTATTTACTGTTTAAATAATTGTTTGGCACAGTTTTATTCTTTATACATTCATTTAAATCTCCACTATAGCGTCATGAGGGAACACAAAGAACCTTGTGAGATTGCAGATAATATACTTATTAAACTTTTAATAATGGACTCCCCGAGCATAAGAGTGTTCATATGTCACAGTTAGAGTATCGGGTTCTATTCCCTGTGACTCCATTGCACACACATAGTATAGACTTCTCGTCACAAAGTACCTTGTGAGATGCAGATAATATACTTATTAAACTTTTAATAATGGGCTCCCCGAGCGTAACAGTGTTCATCTGTCACAGTTAGAGTATCGGGTTCAATTCCATGTGACTCCATTGCACACACATACTATAGACTTCTCGTCACAAAGAACCATGTGGGATTGCAGATAATATACTTATTAAACTTGTAATAATGGGCTCCCCGAGCGTAATAGTGTTCATCTGTCACAGTTAGAGTATCGGGTTCAATTCCATGTGACTCCATTGCACACACATACTATAGACTTCTCGTCACAAAGAACCATGTGGGATTGCAGATAATATACTTAATAAACTTTTAATAATAGGCTCCTTGAGTTTAAGAGAGTTCATCTGTCATAGGTAGAATATCGGGTTCAATTCCCTGTGTCTCCATTGCACACACATAGTGTAGACTTATCGTCTGTATTCGTATCGTCCTGTGGATCATCTGTGAAAAAGCTGTCACACAGTGTATGGATATCGGGAAAAATGAATAAGAAGATGTATGTAAAAATGTAGAAATTTGTGTAGGAATTGCATGTTTTGTAATATTATGTAAAATAAATATCATTCTAGACAACATCCATCGTAGATAAAGGTACAAAGCAACCCATTCTAAATGTCTTTCAAAAAATGAAAATTTTAAACTTATCGAAATTTGGTATAGATTGAATGTAAAATTCACAAATTACAGCATATTTTGATTTTAAGTATGCAAATCATACAAGTTGTTTAAAAATAGTTTTAGGAAGGTGAACCAAAGTAAACGAGTGTGAAATAGCACATCAAATATGAGACTTCTCCACTAAAGCAAAAATGAACAAAGTTTTCAATAATATATTTTGCGGAGTTTGCATGGTATTGCGTTCGTCGAGTGTGTGATTGAATCAAATACATAGGAAGATGTATGTAAAAATGTAGAAATTTGTGGAAGAATTGCATGTTTTCTAATATTATGTAAAGTAAATATCATTCGAGACAAAAACCATCGTAGATAAAGGTACAAAACAACCCATTCTAAATGTTTTTTAAAAATGAAAATTTGAAACTAATCAAAATTTGGTATAGATTGAATGTAAAATTCACAAATTACATCATATCTGGATTTTAGGTATGCAAATGGCAGAAGTTGTTTGAAAATGATCTTTAGGAATGTGAAACAAAGTAAACGAATGTGAAATAGCACACTATATTTGAAACTTCTCCACTAAAGCAAAAACGAACAAAGTTTTCAATAATATATTTTGCTGAGTTTGCATGGTATTATGTCCGTCGATTGTGTGCTGTGCTTGAATGAAATACATATATTGTAATATTGTATTGCTAATTTTAAGGGAAAATTACAGCAGCACGCTTTCCTTAAAACATTCTATTCAGACCCCAAATTTTTCTATCTTCAGATCAATCCATAACCTTACACAGCTGGTGTAACAAATCAAAAATTAGAGAAACTGGATAACACTTGAACATCTATCTTGGAATCCGAAAGTTCCATCTTAAGACTAACATTTGTTTGCATACACCTTAAGTAGCATTTGGAGGAAAAATATTTTCATCAGATAATGAAGGCAAATACTTCTTGTGCAATTAGTTTCATACACATCCTAATTCCTTTCATTTCAAAAGGAAAAAAACTCCTATTACTTTGTAAAATGTGCGCGGATGTTAAAGAAATTAGATTTCATACACACCCTGATTCATTTTATTTTAGAAGGGAAAAACTCGTAATACTTTGTAAAAAGTGCACAAATGTTAAAAATTTTGGCTTCATACACATCTTGATTCCTTTTATTTTAGAAAGGAGCAACACCTAATAGTTTTCAAAAAACGTGCGGATTTTAAATAAATTTTATCGAAAATACTTTAGTATTGGTAACAATAAATTTGCTAAATAATATTTTTACAATAATGTGGTAAAAATGTTTAGCTTTTTTTTTAAATTTATTCTCGTAATTATTTTAATTTTATATAATTCAAAAATTTAAAAAAAAAAAAATAGTTCAACATTTCGATTCATAATAGAATAAAACTATCTTATAATTATTAGAAGATAATAAGTAGCTTGCATTTATTAGTTTTATATCGAATTTTATGCAGTTATTTTAAAAAGAAGAACAAAGTGTATTCATGGAGAATGTTTCATTGTGTTTTGTTTTAATTTTGTTTACATTTATTTTTATTTTTTGATAAAAATAGAATATAGTGGTATTTGCAATCAATGCTGAATAATTCATTTTTAAAAAATAATAATTATTATATTATAAAGATTAAGAAATAAAATCTATATTTAGATAGTTTTAAAAAAAATAGAGAAACTTACATAAATTTAAATAGCTTAATTTAAATAGTTTTATAGTTTTAAGTAAACAAATCTAGCAATTGAAAACTAAACCTTTTTTGTACAAATTATTTAAAATTGTTTCATCTTACAATCAGCATTTTTTTTTATCACTTAACAGAATATATCCAAAGAAAATGTAAATTAAAAAGTGTCTTATATTTTTTGCAGTTATCTATTTCGCGGCATTTTAATTATTACGATTTTTTTAATTAAAAGTTTTAAATCAATAACTGGAAGTATGATTTGCATAATTCAGAAAACATAACATGTATTTAATAGTGGAAGCCATTCTATACATTAGTCTAGAAAGAAAAAAATAAATCATGGGTATTTATGCATTTTAGAAACATGAAAATTAAAGTCATATATGTTAAATTTCGAATACCTTACATGTAAATAGTATAAAGATTCTTTTTTGAAATATTTGCTTTAAAAAATTTATAAATATTTTCAGTAACGTTTAATTAACAAAGACGGTAATTACAATGCTAAAGTGTCCTTTATACAGGGTACCTCATAAATTCATGCCAACTTTAAAAAAAAAAAAAAAATCATAATAAAAGAAGTAATGCCCAGGAAAATTTTCTGTTCACACGAATATGATCAGAGGGACATTGGATTGTTTTTCCTTCTATAAAAAATTATTCCAAAATTATCCGAAAAGGGGCGCTTACACATCATACTGAGACGTTTAATGCAAATCAGGGATGAATCAGGTACCTCTGTTTGCGCGAGTATGATAAGATTGACATTGGATTGTTTTTCCTTCTATAAAAAATATTCCAAAATTATCCGAAAGAGGGCGCTCACACATCATACTGAGACGTTTTATGCAAATCAGGGATGAGCAGGGATGACCGCCTCGGGAACTCAGCTTACGTTTCATAGTGATAGTGCAATCCCGAAGAGTAGACCAAAGCCACTAGTAGCTTGCGTTACAAATAACTTTTTAAATGTCTATACTACAATTTTACAATTTCACATTACAACATAAACATCTATAATTTGTTGAAGAAATAAACAGATTTATAGTCATTTCAGGTTACAATTGACTTATTATAGAGCAGTACTTCATTAAACCATATTTGTGAAGTTTATACTGAATTGACAATTATTTAAGTATTCCAGCAATATATAACCACTGAAAACAGAATACTATAAAGACAACGTTAAATTTCGATACTATACACTTACATAACATGTTACAATACAATAATAATACACAAAGGAGAGAACAGATATTTTTTACAACTTAAACGACATAGTATTTTGTAAAATCCTGTGTGATGAATTATGCTTTTACAATACTTTTTCAATTTTCTATTTACAGGTTTGACAAAAACATTATATATACACTTTCATTGAAAAACGGAAAACTTTTCTAAAGATATTACAGTGTATAGACCTACGACGATGACATAACCCGGTCACTACAACAGAGTACAAAAGGCTTTTACCAGATAGAATTTTGTAGGTAATGTAAGAGCCATTATGTAACTATATCATATTTCATTTAAATTATATTTTAGTAGAGACACCTACTGACCGAAAAATGTGCAGATTAGGAAAAATAAATACTAAAAAGGATTGTATGAGACAAGGGGGAAACAGCTCAGAAAGGAACAAGGTGTATAAATATGAATTCTTTTTTTTTCAATGCATTTCACACATTTGATAATTTTGTTCAATAAAATTGGTCTCTCCAGACGGTATTGGAGCCAGTTTGCTAATGGCATGGTGGTTGTTTTTTCTACATGGTAGTAAAAACTGAGTGTGGAGTCCAACACATAATGTAAAGAAGTCGAGGGAGAGCCACAAACACTACGTGGAGAATCTCTTTTATGTATGTTGTATAGATGTAGTAGAAAATACAAACACAAACAGACACTGAAACAAATCCTCAAAACGTCGTAATAAATTTAGTATCCCATTCAATGAAGTAGTGTTTTTTTGCGCCTTTTGTCTTTTCTCCGTGCAAAACCTTCGCAATGCAATAGTTGTGGATTCACCATTCTTGTAGAAAAGTTTAACCACGAACGCTCCATCGGGTAAGGATAGTATGCTGACGAGATTGAATGAGTATTCCATTTCCATTTAGGTGTTTTATTGCTAGACTGATTTGCATAAGACGTCTCAGTATGACGTCTGAGTGCCATCTTTTGGTTACTTATAAAAACATATATTTTATATACATAGAAAAAAATCCAACTAATATATTTATTTCACACTTTTTTACCAGCGTGATAAAAGTAAAGTACTACACTAAGCCAAGCACTGCCGAGTACAGTGGAAGGATCAATGGAAAGCATTTTTAACACTTTCCAGCATAGTTGAAAAGAGTTTAAGAATTCGGTTTGTCTGCATGTCTGTCTGTCCGACTATCCATTCTCTAACTCTCGTAAATATACTCTGATTGTCATGGAACTTTTATACAATATTTGAATTTAACTACAGACTTTTCGATATTGAAAATGAATTGTGTAGCATTAATAATTCATTTACATGGGTACACAAATGAATTCCATTACATTATGGTCTATGAAAAAAAAATCGTTTGCGGGGCATTTTATTGATGTTAGAATGTTTCAAACATAACGATATTAGTGTGCATCACTGAGGTGGACTACTGCATATTTTTACCAGAGTATACAATTAGTAGCACTTATAGTTCGATTACAGTGACGTGAAAAATAATTCCTTTACATTATGATATATGGGGAAAAATCGTTTGCTGTGCATTTTGAACATGCATTTTGAACAATATTTGAAATATAATGAAATTTAAAATGATCTCTTAGGTTCAATGCAACATGTTTTCTATATATTATAGAGTGCGTAGAATTTTTAGTTCATGTACAGAGACGGGCAAGATAAATTCGGATAAGGGACTGATTAGGATCGGTAATTGCTAGAAGTGCTCTTTCGGCTGTGAATTATAGTGTTAAATGTAATTTTTCGTGTAGTACGTGCTGTTTACAAATTTTATAGTTCATATACAGGGCCGCACGAAAGACTTCGAATATGGGCTGCAATTGCTGAAAATGAATTTTTACTTTAGTTATGTATGTTTTAAATAGCTTATTTAGATATCGCATTTCATCGTAGGAAAAAAATTAATTCCTTAATAATATTCAGTTAGTATTGGAAAGTGTTTCATAATCTATGCCGAATGCATGTTTTTTTCGTTCTTGTTATATATTAGGATCAGTTCGTGAAACTATATCATAAAAGTCTTTAAATAAAATATAATATTTAATCAGACATAAAAGTTACATAAAATTAAATTAAAACATTAAAAATTACTGGAAAAGTTTCAGACTATAATTTAGCCCCTCATCTGTGAAACTACGTACGTTGACCGGAGAATTTCCAACCATGTTTACAGTTAATAAAGTTAACCAGTTAAAACTTGAAAAAATTTTTGACGAACTTCCATTAGAGCAAGATTGTGTACTCAGGTGGAACAGCACAAGATTCATTAACTGGCGAAGACTGTTAACAGACTTCGTGGGTGGAAAATTCTCCGGTCAATGATGAGGCTAAATTATAGCCTGAAACGTTTGCAGTAATTTTCAATGTTTTTAATGTTTTAATTTTATTTTATGTAACTTTTATGCCTGATTAAATGTGATATTTTATTTAAAGACTTTTATTTATCAGACGTTAAAAAATGTTTAGTTATTTTAGTATATCATAAAAATCGTTTTTCCATATATGTACCTTAATTTGATTGCATTATATTGTTAACTGCTCTTTATAAGTGCCAAAAGCCTGTACAAGCAAATTGAGCTTGTTTTTCAGAATCATCGCTGAGCAGAGGGGAGACATCTCAATCTTAACATATTGGAAACGATAGGATATAAGACTAAATATATTCTTATGGTGTTTTAATTTTTACACTTTTTTATTTACTTTATTTTTGTGCGTAAAGGTAGAATTTTGAAATCGAATATTCACTCATTGCCTGGTATGTTATAATCATAAACATTATGTAGGAGAGACCGGGGTAAGATAAAGAGTGGGGCAAGATGTCGAATGTCTTAATTTTTTCGTTTTTTGCTAGGTGGCAGCATCAACCGGACACTACTGGCTCTCCTATCGGGCGGCCGTTCGTTAAACAATACTAAAGAGACGCTGAAATCGCCATTGTTTTGTCAGTTGTGAAGCTTTGATTGTTTTCCGCTGCCACGTTATAAATTTTATGCATGTTTAAATAAGCTCAGCTACAAATACAGGTAAGATATATCGTTTCTCTTTAATATTTATGAGTAACTTAGTTTATATACTACCTATTACCATGAATAAATGTCAATTAAACGCCTTCCTTCCTGGCAATGAAAACGAATGTTTTTAAACAGGCAGTCCGGGGTAAGATGACGAGCTCGTCATCTGGCCCTGTGTTTCGGAATTTATTAAACTAACTATGTTGTCCATTCTATTTAAATCCTGTAAACGCTTGTTTGTCTGTGTGTTTGTTCGCACGACCTTTGGCTTCTATCTCCTCTGTCGCTAAGGGGCGCATGGGATCGGGGGAGGTGTCGTTTGAAAGGAGGCGACCAGAGGAAGACATTTTTGCCATCCGCTAAGCCCCCCCCCCTAGCCTCCCGAAAGAAAAACCTAATCAGGGTCCGTATCTCCACTTCCAAGCATCCGATCGGTACGAGGAGAGTACCGTTCGACGGGGTCAAGACCTCCCCCCTCCCCCGCTGGTCCCCCTCCACCCAAAAAAATTCAAAAAGCGTTTAAGGCCAACTTCCGGCATTGTGACCCACCAACAGAAGAATGGATCCAGTGCTGTAAATGCCAAGAGTGGTGGCATGAGGAATGTTCCAATTATGAAAATGGCATTTTTATTTGTGACTATTGTTAGCCGCACAACTAAACACTTCAAAATTACGTTACAATCAATGCATTATGCTTAGTTTGATACTTTGTAAGATGTAAAAACACATTTATCATTTGTTAAACCATGTAACATATTCAAAAGATAAAATATGTTCAATTTTTTCAGTGTTGTCATCTTGCCCCAGTACTGGGACAAGATGACGATTTTTTAATGTTATGAAAAAATAAAATTATCCTTTATTTTTTTATCTGAAAAATTAAATGGTAATGTATTTAATACTACAAAGGTATACTCTATCAGTTCATGTAAAATTAATTTTACTATTACTTCAAAATAAATTATTAAACAACAAAAATTGTTAACATAGTCATCTTGCCCCGGTCTCCCCTACGCAGTTATGTTGACGATGAAAATACGAAACTGAGGAAAATGACACTTTCAAATTTGAGTAAATCGATGTTTTAAATTTGTTATGAAATATTTTGTTTCAATCAGGACGACCCAATTATATCAATTCTGAAATACCAGAAATACTCAGAAATATTGAAACATGGACATACTCAAAACGGTGAACATAGAGGCCAGTTCATACTCATTTTTGAAACATAGACGTACTCAAAAATGAATAGAATCAGTACAAACTCATTTTTGAAACGTGGAAATACTCAAAAAGGAGCACATAAAAGTCAGATCATACTCATTTTTGAAACATGGACGTACTCAAATATGAGCACATGATGTTTTATTCTTGAGTGTGGGAATGTTTACAGAATTGAGTATATACATGTTTCAAACTTGAGTAATTTTGATTCTGAGCCATTTTGACTATGCGACATACTCAGTTTTGACTATTTTTCGCTCTGTTTTGAAAATCTCGTTTTCAGAGTGTACAATTTTAATAGTTTTAGAAGTTAATTAAAAATTAATAAATATACTTTATACCATTTATCCATTAGCCAGTCGCAGATGGTAAATTTGCATTTACTTTTTGTGATTAACACAGTTTTAGTGTTACAAAAACAATGGATATAATTACGCGCCAAAATATGCCAACAAACTGCAACATTGGTGAAACCGCAACAACGAATTATTTTAACACTATAAAGTAGATTTTCTTATCTTTAGTTGCTAGACTTTGGAAACTGTTATGCAGTTTCTGTTTGGATTTTTTATAATTAGATTTTCTGTAACACATTTAAATCATTATCGTATATATGTGTGCATTTTGGAAATATCTTTTTTTATTCAGAAATTTCGAATTCATACCGGAAATTCATACCAGCACGTTTTGCTTTATTTAATAATATAGGTTTCGTGATACGTTTCTTACATAAATAAAAATTATTTTTTGTGGTATTTCTGGTATAGCTTCAGAATTTCTGAATAAAAATAAAATTCCTGAAATGCACATATATGCATGAATGGTGCCAAATGTATTAAAGTCTAACAGTTAGGTGTGCTCAAGTATAAATAAATTGTTGCCATTTTTTAGCATTTGCAATAAAAACATATTAATCGTAAATTTTTGATTGGTCAAAAATCAATTTTAAATGTTATTAAAGCATTTTTCTTTAATTCAATTCTCAAAAAAATTTCAGTCGTTTACAAATAGTATATACGATAGTTATTTAGCTTTCTCTGAAGCAATTATAACATTAAAAACTATTTAAAAATATATAAAAACCGAAGCAACTTAAACGAAACAATATATAATTTTGTACAACATTTTTATTGCTAAAATCAATTTTGAAACTTTTAAATCTTGTCTTTATACTTTCTATGTGGTTATGTGGTTAAAACGAAGAAGTAAAAAAAAAAAAAATAACAAATTAATATATATTGCTGTTTTAAAAAATAATTATTAATAATATAAAAGTATGCAGGAAGTAACTTAAAATTTAAAACAAATAAATAACAAATCCAAAACTGTTGCTTTTTTTTTTTTTTTTTTTTTTAGAATTCAAATTCATTTTTTATCTGATGGCTAAAAGTGTCTTAGCTTTTCAACCATCTACAATAAATGGAATATTTTAATGCATACAAAAAATAGCTATTTAATTTTCACATTAAAATCTGAAGTAATACTAATAATAATAAGTAATAATAATGTTCACTCTAAAAACGACATTTTCAAAACTTAGCAAAAAATACTCAAATCTGAGTATGTCGCATAGTCAAAATGGCTCCGAATCAAAAAATCAAAATTTCTGAAGTTTGAAACACTTATATACTAATTTCTGAAAATATGCACACAGACAATAATAAAACATCATGTACTCATATTTGAGAATCTCTATGTTTCACAAATGAGTATGAGTTGACTTCTATATGCTAATTTTTGAGTATTTACATGTTTCAAAAATGAGTTTGAATAGATTCTAATCTTTTGTGAGTATGTCCATGTTTCAAAAATGAGTATGAACTGACCTCTATATTCTCAGTTTTGAGTATGTCCATTTTTCAATATTCTGAGTATTTCTGGTATTTCAGAATTGAAAGCATTGGGTAGTCCTATTTGAAACAAAAAGTTTCATAACAAAATTAAAACATCGATTTACACAGATTTGAAAGTGTCATTTTTCTCAGTGTTGTTTTCCGAAATGTATTCATTATATTTACAAAGTTATTTTATGAAAAAAGTTTTGCAGTTTTGCATATTTTAATATGTATGCTTACATTTTCTATATTTTTTACAGTGAAAGATAAACTGTTTCCTTATTACAACTTTTTGAGCACATAATTGATGAAACGATTAATTCTCTGCATTCAGCATATCTGAAACATAGTCTGAATCGATAAATCGCTATTCTCTGGTAGTATTCTCATAAAGGCATTTATTATGCCTATTATTACTACATAGTTTATAGAAGAGATATATTACGTCTCATTTGACTAAGTCTTGCTGGCCTGCGTGTAACAGCATTTCACATTCAAGGTTGAATTACAAGATGATTTTCCGCCATAGAATTATCAATTTGATTCTGAATTTATCTACATTAATGCTGTTCTTAATAAGAGATATTTGTTATTACCAGAATTTGGAAACAGTGTAATTATACATAATCAGTACGTTACTACAAAAGTAATGCATGTCATGAAAGTAATGTATTAAACACAATGGAAAAAGTACGATTGTTTAATATATTAAAAATATTAAAACTTATATGGAGGAATCGCGTTTTAGTAAAAGAATTTTAGTTTTGTAATTCTAGGCTATCTGACAAAAAAAAAAAATTAGTATAAGTTAATATAAAAAATGTATTTGTTAAAAATTAAGTGTGAATTATCAATTTGATTCTGAATTTATCTACAATAATGCTGTTCTTAATAAGAGATATTTGTTATTACCAGAATTTGGAAACAGTGTGATTATACATAATCAGTACGTTAATACAAAAGTAATGCATGTCATGAAAGTAATGTATTAAATACAATGGAAAAAGTACGATTGTTCAATATATTGATAATATTAAAACTTATATGGAGGAATCGCGTTTTAGTAAAAGAATTTTAGTTTTGTAATTCTAGGCTATCTGACAAAAATTTTTTTTTTTTAGTATAAGTGAATATAAAAAACGTATTTTTTAAAAATTAAATGTAAATTATCAATTTGATTCTGAATTTATCTACAATAATGCTGTTCTTAATAAGAGATATTTGTTATTACCAGAATTTGGAAACAGTGTAATTATACATAATCAGTACGTTAATACAAAAGTAATGCATGTCATGAAAGTAATGTATTAAATACAATGGAAAAAGTAGGATTGTTCAATATATTGATAATATTAAAACTTATATGGAGGAATCGCGTTTTAGTAAAAGAATTTTAGTTTTGTAATTCTAGGCTATCTGACAAAAAAAAAAATTAGTATAAGTTAATATAAAAAATGTATTTGTTAAAAATTAAGTGTGAATTATCAATTTGATTCTGAATTTATCTACAATAATGCTGTTCTTAATAAGAGATATTTGTTATTACCAGAATTTGGAAACAGTGTGATTATACATAATCAGTACGTTAATACAAAAGTAATGCATGTCATGAAAGTAATGTATTAAATACAATGGAAAAAGTACGATTGTTCAATATATTGATAATATTAAAACTTATATGGAGGAATCGCGTTTTAGTAAAAGAATTTTAGTTTTGTAATTCTAGGCTATCTGACAAAAATTTTTTTTTTTTAGTATAAGTGAATATAAAAAACGTATTTTTTAAAAATTAAATGTAAATTATCAATTTGATTCTGAATTTATCTACAATAATGCTGTTCTTAATAAGAGATATTTGTTATTACCAGAATTTGGAAACAGTGTAATTATACATAATCAGTACGTTAATACAAAAGTAATGCATGTCATGAAAGTAATGTATTAAATACAATGGAAAAAGTAGGATTGTTCAATATATTGATAATATTAAAACTTATAGGGAGGAATCGCGTTTTAGTAAAAGAATTTTAGTTTTGTAATTCTAGGCTATCTGACAAAAAAAAATTTGTTTAGTATAAGTTAATATAAAAAACGTATTTTTTAAAAATTAAATGCAAATTATCAATTTGATTCTGAATTTATCTACAATAATGCTGTTCTTAATAAGAGATATTTGTTATTACCAGAATTTGGAAACAGTGTAATTATACATAATCAGTACGTTAATACAAAAGTAATGCATGTCATGAAAGTAATGTATTAAATACAATGGAAAAAGTACGATTGTTCAATGTATTGATAATATTAAAACTTATATGGAGGAATCGCGTTTTAGTAAAAGAATTTTAGTTTTGTAATTCTAGGCTATCTGACAAAAAAAATTTTGTTTAGTATAAGTTAATATAAAAAACGTATTTTTTAACAACTAAATGTAAATTATCAATTTGATTCTGAATTTATCTACAATAATGCTGTTCTTAATAAGAGATATTTGTTATTACCAGAATTTGGAAACAGTGTAATTATACATAATCAGTACGTTAATACAAAAGTAATGCATATCATGAAAGTAATGTATTAAATACAATGGAAAAAGTACGATTGTTCAATGTATTGATAATATTAAAACTTATATTGAGGAATCGCGTTTTAGTAAAAGAATTTTAGTTTTGTAATTCTAGGCTATCTGACAAAAAAAATTTTGTTTAGTATAAGTTAATATAAAAAACGTATTTTTTAACAACTAAATGTAAATTATCAATTTGATTCTGAATTTATCTACAATAATGCTGTTCTTAATAAGAGATATTTGTTATTACCAGAATTTGGAAACAGTGTAATTATACATAATCAGTACGTTAATACAAAAGTAATGCATGTCATGAAAGTAATGTATTAAATACAATGGAAAAAGTACGATTGTTCAATATATTGATAATATTAAAACTTATATGGAGGAATCGCGTTTTAGTAAAAGAATTTTAGTTTTGTAATTCTAGGCTATCTGACAAAAAAAATTTTGTTTAGTACAAGTTAATATAAAAAACGTATTTTTTAAAAATTAAATGTAAATTATCAATTTGATTCTGAATTTATCTACAATAATGCTGTTCTTAATAAGAGATATTTGTTATTACCAGAATTTGGAAACAGTGTAATTATACATAATCAGTACGTTAATACAAAAGTAATGCATGTCATGAAAGTAATGTATTAAATACAATGGAAAAAGTACGATTGTTCAATGTATTGATAATATTAAAACTTATATGGAGGAATCGCGTTTTAGTAAAAGAATTTTAGTTTTGTAATTCTAGGCTATCTGACAAAAAAAATTTTGTTTAGTATAAGTTAATATAAAAAACGTATTTTTTAACAACTAAATGTAAATTATCAATTTGATTCTGAATTTATCTACAATAATGCTGTTCTTAATAAGAGATATTTGTTATTACCAGAATTTGGAAACAGTGTAATTATACATAATCAGTACGTTAATACAAAAGTAATGCATGTCATGAAAGTAATGTATTAAATACAATGGAAAAAGTACGATTGTTCAATATATTGATAATATTAAAACTTATATGGAGGAATCGCGTTTTAGTAAAAGAATTTTAGTTTTGTAATTCTAGGCTATCTGACAAAAAAAAATTTTGTTTAGTACAAGTTAATATAAAAAACGTATTTTTTAAAAATTAAATGTAAATTATCAATTTGATTCTGAATTTATCTACAATAATGCTGTTCTTAATAAGAGATATTTGTTATTACCAGAATTTGGAAACAGTGTAATTATACATAATCAGTACGTTAATACAAAAGTAATGCATGTCATGAAAGTAATGTATTAAATACAATGGAAAAAGTACGATTGTTCAATGTATTGATAATATTAAAACTTATATGGACGAATCGCGTTTTAGTAAAAGAATTTTAGTTTTGTAATTCTAGGCTGTCAGACAAAAGAAATTTTTTTTAGTAAAAGTTAATAAATATAAAAAACGTACTTGCTAAAAATTTTAAATAATTTTGATTTATTTTTATGAGGTGTGAAAAGCTTCAATAATAAATATCAACATCTGTGACTGTATTGATGTTATATTAATATGTGTTTTGCGAGAATAAGCTTCTATTTAAAAATCAATTCTTACATAGTAAGACAGTTTTATTTTTCACAGAAGCGGATATAATTTTGAAATGAAAAAAAATATATTTTAAGTCTTAATCATTTATCGAATATATACATTTTTATGTTATTGAATTTAATGAATAATGTAAATTAGCAAAAGTTCAAACTAAAATATCCAAAAAATCAGTCAATGTTTAGCTGGATTATTATTGATTATTGTCATTTTCTTACTAAATTACTATATTTTTTAAGGTACGAATATACAATGCGGTTTCATGCTGATAGTAAACTTTTTATAAAGTTTCTGGTTCGAATTAATAAAAATATGATTATTATATAGAGTAATAGAATGTGTGCGTGAAGATCTGTGGTAATGTAATTTCTCTCCAGTTCTGTGGTCTTGAGTTCAAAACCAAGCGGCGGAAACTTTGATAAGTTTTAGTTTTCATTATTTATTTGAGTTATAAAATATTTTGAATGAAAAAAATGCAAGTTTTCCATTTTCATTATGTAAGCGATGGAAAGTTTGAAACAAAATGGAGAATATGAAATTTAGTTATAAAAATTATTTTACGGGAAAAATGAAAAATTTCTATTTTTTGATATGTAATCTACTATATATATAAAACACAAACGGAAATTTCGTTCCGTTCCTTTATAACTCGAGTTCTGCTGAATGGAATTTGACGGAACTTGCACTCTTGGATAGATAATTTTTCACTGAAGGTTTTAGAATATAACACATAGTTCTACGTTTATTAGTTAGAGAATTATGGTGGAAAGTTCTGTTATTTTGGACGATAAGGTTACCATATATGATATAAAATCATTTATACATATTTTTATTCTAAATTATTATCTTTCTAACTTAATTTTTAATATATTAATTAATATTCTCTTCGCTCAAATATATCTTATTCTAAAACCTCAAGTGTTACTTCCTTTTCTCATATGAAAGACTATCCTTATTAAATGCAGCATGTACGTTAGAGATCTATTTTAATTCCAATGCGGTTATAACAGATGTAATGTTATGTGTTCCGGACATTCATTGTGCAGCTGCTTGGGCGCCCAACCTTTTTCTGTTCATAAACAAATTGTGCAAGTAATGTAATTTCCCAGATACAATGTTTAGCTCTTTCCTTTGACTAAAATTCCTTTCCCACCGGGTTGCCCGCCTGTGTCCTCTAAAATTCACAAAAATTACGGGTTCGCCAAATGTGGTAGCCTTTTCATTACATCCTCCCATAACATTTCTATTAATTATCCTTAACGTACATAAATTCTTTGGCGCGTCTGCGGTTTGCTGGCTCGGTGTATTATCGAATCGTGGCGAGACAATCTACTGCCCAAACGGCAGATCACTCCTGGCTCTTGGTCTGTCAACAACTGTTTTAAGCCTCTAATACCCGAGACCACCCCATTCTTACATCTTTACTGGCTATGTATCAATAAATAACTTCAGCTGAGATGGCTTCGTTTTCTTTGGATATTTCCGTGTCTGCCTTCCTGGATGTAGAACCTTTGGGTAATTGTTTACAACGCAAATGGTACGAACGAACGGCCCAAAAACTATCTCAATTCATGCGTTATGCATTAAAATTTTTTAGCCCAACAATAATCATCAACATACACAGTTGGTGTGACTTTGGAAGGCAATAATTGATTATAGTACAGTCGGGGTGGTCTCCCGTCTCCTGTCTCCTCCTGTATAATGTATCCTGTGATCTCCGTTTCTGCTCTCCTCCTGTATCCTGCATCCTGTGAGCTCCGGTTGCTGGCCTCATGTCTACGGTCTCCGGTCTTCTCCTGTCTCCCATCGTCTGATTCTGTTATCCTGTATCCTATCCAGATGGTATCCAGTTCCTCTCCAATTCTTTTCCGGACATCTCCAATCATCTCCCGTTCATCTGCCAGTCATATCCCATAGTCTCAGATGGTCTCTGGATTATATAAAAGATTTTTTTCAAGCGGTACTGTTCTGGATTTATCAGGATTATGTGGATTTTTTTTCTTCCGGATTTCCGGATCGCATTTTTCAAGCTATACAAGTTTTCCTGATTCTCCCTTTCTGTTCCGCATTATCATTATTAGGTTCTAAAAAAAAAAAAAAAAAAAAAAAAAAAAATGCAACCTCTTCGCGAATTTACTGAATATTAATGTTTCCTTCTAAACAAGTGAAATCTTCAAGATGTGTAATTACTTATAACAGACTATCGTCAAATGTTATCGCCTGAACCTTCAACTCTTGAAACCTGACTCATCATTATTGTTCCGATTATCTTTACACGGTAACTTTTTATTTACTTAAAAAAAATGAGAAAGAAAGAAATCCCCGACATTATTCCTATAAAGATGCATTTATGTGTTTGGATTATTAATCACAGGCAGTGATGCAATTTCATCGTGCAATGATAAACGTTTTGCTAAATTGACAAATAAACTGGTTCATTCCAATAATTAATGTGAAATATGCATTTTCTTCGAGCATAGAAATATCTCTCCTGATACAAAAAATTTTGCTTTCCCTCGCAAGGCCAGCTGAAAGAATTTTTTTTCTTCTTCCTCGATCTTACAGCTTTTGCGGTACTCAGCTATTTACATTCAATTCTACGATTTATTTCTACCATTAAAAAAAATAATAATAATAAAGAACTTCAGCGAAAAACCTTAAGACTGACTTTGTACTGTATCACGAATGCGCTGTAATTTTAGCAAGAGAGAAGAAAATAAATCAGAACTAATTATCGGGAAGACATTTTAAGTGTTAAAGCAATATTTTCTATTACTTTATAATTTAAACTGATTATTTTAATTTTGGAATCAATATTCTTCAAAGAAGTAAGTAACTATTTTAAAAATTATTTAATAGATGCATGTTTTAATTATTTCCTTCAGCCTACAGTATTTTCCTCTCAAAAATTCTTTTACATAATGTTTTTATCAAAAAAAATTTTTTTCATTTTCTAAGGTAATTTTTTATATCTATGATTGCACGTGCTGAATACGTTAACTTAAATTATATTCATGCATATATTATAAACTGTATAAATAAATCCTACTGTTTTTGTTGTTAATTGTATAAAACGATGAAGATTATAAATAATTTCATCAGTATATTATTTAAATTTTAGATAAGTGCATGACACATATCCTTTACTTTAGTTTAAATAAAGGTAGTTAAATAGTTTGAAATTTAACTTGTTAAAATATAGGTGCATGTTTCCTTGGAAACTTATCTCGTTAAATCACTGTCCTTTTGAAATTTTTATTAATCAGTATATCATTTAGTCATGCAAACATTCACAATTTTTATACATGTATGTCACATTTTATATGTGTACAATTAGTGTACAATTTGTGTACAATTAGTGTATGATTTTTCTCGGATAAAAAGAGGAAAATTTTGATTTTACATTTTTCGTCTGCGTTTTATATTTTAAATATTATATTCTAGATTTTTTTATGCATATTAAAAGCTGTTTTCCTATTTCATAACATTCTATAAATATTTAAAAAAAATACAAGATGTTTATCAGATTTTTTTCAAATTAATAGAGATGGGGAGAATTTTCACATATAATGAATGTATATGGGAGTGTTGCATGTATTTTTGAACTACTTATTGTTTTTGAAAGCTGATATTGATAGTGATGGTGAGAAATACCACCATCTAGATCTAAACTAGCACACACTATAAAAAAAAAAGTATTTGGTTTTTTTTCTGCATATTAGCAGAGTATTTGGTATCATTTTAATCAGTGAACAGTGAACAATACAAATTAATGATCCATTTTAGGATCAGCGCATACAGATAGATAATTGTGGAACAAAGTGAACCACGGCAGTCAAGGAAATATTTGGTTTTCCGTTCCCACGAATGATTTAACTACACCTAATAAAAATGTCATGGAGAAAATTGTCAGAACAATAATATGACACATTTATTTATGAGAGCTTAAATAGGCACGAAGACCTCACAAGTCAAAGCATCTTTACCTCCCAGACACAGCACGGCGTCAACAGGAATCGCTATTGTACCGACGGACCTATGAAACACTCAAGGGGAGTACCAAATTTCTCCCGCATGCCAATGGGCATCTCTCTAAAATCAGAGGTATGGCCGAAACATGCAAATTTTCAAGAAGTTAAAACGTATAAGGCCTTAATTTTATGTGAAAAGGGAAAAATGGTTCCATCCCTTTTTTTTTGCTCCACGAAAAGAATGTGATTTTTCTTGAGAGTTCAGATTCAAAAAAGATGGAAAAGTAGAAGGTTGACTGCTCTCTAACTAAAAAAACAGATTTTGAGTGTGTGTGCCAATAGATGGAAATGTACGCGCTAAGAAAAAGCGAAAACGCGTCAGCCATTACCTCCTGCTGTCAACGTTATCTAGTAATATAAGGTAACAAACAATCTTCCTTCACCATTGTTCCATTTTATTTAATTAAGCTATATTCTTTTAATAATACGAATTTAAGTGTGTATGAAGATCCTACCCCGATCTAAATATAAAAGGCTAATCAAATAAATACTTCTAGGGTATGGAACTCTGCCTTTCAAAATCGAATTTGTTAATTCAGTAAGATAAACTGTAATTCCCAGAAAATAAATGTTGAGAATACAGTTCTCAACTAGGATTGAATATTTTTATTTTTTTTAAACATTTATGTTTGTTTTTAATCATATGCTTATAATTACCTTGTAAATAAACTCAATTTTATATTCAATTAATTTTAGTCAGTTTTCCTTTTGTTTACTTAATTTATTGAATTAATATTAAGTCTTTTTATTTCAGGAAATGTTTTCTTTAATATTACAATCTAGGTTTTAAAATAAGCCATTATTTATTTAATGTTACATAACTCTCTGCAGGTAACCTTTGATGATTGTAATTGGCTCAAAGAGGATCCGAACTTCAAAAATAATTCACAACGCAATTTTTTCTTTTCTATAATTAATTGATAATTTGTCTAATAAAATTTTCTAAGTATAAATTATCATATCAGATCCTTAGAGTCATAGGTGCAAAATAAATACTATACGTCTCGGATAATTTAAAATACTCATATTAATCAATTAACAGCAATATAGTGGTAAATCCTATGCAGTCAGACTTAAATTCAAATAATTTAATTGACCACTCTGTAGCATTCCATCATAGGGTTTACCGAATTAGAAGTGGTACCGTTACCTCTTTCTAAATTATTTTAATATATTAATTTAATTTTAGAAATAGAACTTTAGGTTATTGTATAATTTTTTAAATATAAAAATATATATGCAATATTAAGACTAAAAAAAAAAAAAAAAAATTTTTTTTGCTAACATAAATGTTCTTAATTCTAATTCTTTTGAAAAAATTTTTTTTCCTCTTTTCAACAACTAATTAAAAAAAAAAAAAAATTTTAAGCATTCATTGGGGAATCTTCATACACTCTGTAACATGCATATACCTGGCAATTCTTTTTGGGTACCTCACTAAATATATAATGATATATTAAATAATAATAAGTGTTATTGGATTGATTTGTATTAACAAAGAATTGAAAATATGACTTGTGTTACATATACTGCAACAGCAGCAAATATAAAATAAATACATAATAATGCTCAAATATTGAAATGATATATGTTATATATAATTAATTTCTCGAACAGTGCATAACAATTCACCATTGGGTATCTTTTATTTTATGTTAAACAATTTTTTTTTTTTGCTCTCTCTCTATTTTATGATTTTTGTACTTTAATTGGATGAATAAGCGTAAAAGTCAAAGAATTAGTAGAATAGATACTGGTGTCAAAACTAGACAACAATTACGCGAATTAAATAATCAAACTGTAGACACTAATATTATTTGTAATAATAGTAATAATAATAATAAGAAAAAAAAGAAAGAGAAGAAAATTATAAATTCTGAAAAAGCTACTCCTAAAATTACTACAATGGACACCCCAAATGCAGATAGCCTAATTAATCTCAGTACGCCGCACAGAGCTACGGGATTTTCTCCGGCACTTCTATTTTTCGGTAGAGAAATAAGAACTCCTTTTTCCATACACTTGCCCGACCAAGACATAATTGTCAAAACCTACGTTAAAAATAGAGTCCAACATATTGAGGAAATAAAGAAATTAGCCTTACAAAACCAAAAAAAAATGATGGCGGAGTACATCGACAGTACTCCAGTCCAAAAAGTAAAATTTCTACAAACGGGACAAGAATGCTACTTAAAAGTCGTGGGTAAACCAGGTGTACTTCAGCCAAAATTCTTGGGACCATTCGAGGTGGTAAGGAAGCTTAGGAATAACAATTACCTATTAAAGGAAATTGCATTCCCAGATAAAGCGACTATTAAACGCCACATAAATAAATTATTCTCACCAACGAAAGTGGAATCACAGACTATACACATAAATTCCTAGATAGGGAAGCGAGAAATTTTTTTTCTCTTTTATTGCCGTCGAGGCAATATGTATATATTTATTTTAAATTTTTATCGTTTATAGATGTCTTATTTTTCTTTAGTTTAGTACACATTTTATAATTTTCCATTATTGTTTATTTACAGTACATTGAGGACAGGTTACTATTTAAAAAAAAAAAAAAAAAAAAAAAAAAGATCATTTAGGGAGGATACTGCAAGTTTGTTTTCTTTGCTACACAGTGTACTACTGAGGGATTTGGCTCGTCAGAGGGAGTTATGAACAAACATGCACGTTAAATAAAAAATAATAATAATTACGGTAAAAATAAAAACAGAGGCAGCCTTGCCAGGGTATCACCCTTTCAAACCCATTTTATACTAATTTATATAACAAAACAAAAAAAATTTTTAATATATAACCTTACCCCCTCTACTAAAAGTGAAAATAAAAGTCTTTATATGTAGCACAAAACATATAACTAATCGATTTAAAATTACAAGTCAACATCTATTCACTCGGCGACACAAATATAAATAATAATAATACAACATTTTATATTGACCAATATTTATAATAATTCATCCTTTGCTTAAAGCCACGGATTGACGAATCCACTTGAATTATTATAACAAAAAAAAAATCGGTCAGATTTTACAAAATTATTTTAGTTTAATATTTGATATAATCTATAACTTCGTTAGAACAACGCGTTTCAATTTTAATTTTAGAATAATCGTACGATTTCATATTATAAAACAAACAAGTAAAAAAAAAAAAAAAAAAAAAATTATTAGTTGTCCCTAAGGATTAACATTTCAGATAATTTAATTACAAAAAAAAATAATAAATAAAAAAAAATACCATTGAACGTTTCAATTATTACAAAACATAAATTGGATGTTTAATTTATGCCTTAAATATTTAGGTAAATTATTTCATACTTAAAAAATAATAATGATAAAAAGGTGTTGGATACATGTCAATGATCATTTCAGCAATTTATTGGATGTTAAAGTCTCGTTTTTGCAGGCGAAATTGAGACTATCTGCGCAGAGCATCTAATAATGCATTTAGCTGAGATATTTCTAATTAACTAAATTTCCAAACTTTACAAAAAAAAAGAATTTGTTTAATCTTTTTTTTTTTCTAACTATTATATGTAATATTTTATAAAACAAAAAATAATAAGAGAAAAGAAAAGCGAACGCTCGCTTTCGATTCCTTAAATATGTATATTTACACGTTAATATATTTTTAAATAATAATAATAAGAAGAATAAATAATTAAATAAATATTTTACAATTGCATGCACATTTTCGTTTGTGCAAAGCAACGCTCGCTTGTTCTCGCTAACTTAAATTGTAACTAGAAAATCAATATTATATTAAAAAAATATATATATTATAATACATTACGTTTTTATACACAATATAAATAAATAAGTAAATATATAAATTGACGAGAAGATAGTGCGATGCAAACGGATTTGACCACGTTACACGTGTACCGATTTTTTTTTTTTTATAGAAAATATTAAGTAGATATACAGATTTAAACATACCTCATTTTTTTTTTAAATCCAAGCCGGGTATACACGACTTTTTTTTATTTTAATCACACCTGTAATCTTATTTCAACAATAAAATACAGATAGCTGAATTTTGGCGAGTAATCCAAAATCTGCACAGACACACGTGCAATCAAATCGTTTCACTGATTTTTTTTTTTTCCCCACTGTCAGTAATACAGGAGTTTAGTAAACGTCAACCACAGGTGAGGAAAGATACCTAATACACGGCTTATCATTTCGCAAATCGTCCCCTGGATACAACTGAATCCGAAGGTAGGGAGATGAGTCATTGTCCACAGGTACGGTCATCTAGCTGTCATTCTCTATCCTTCCGCTTAGCGGTGATGGATTAGAGGGAGAAAAGATTACTGTTTTTTTTCTTTTTCTTCTTCTGCCTTGTTTTTTTTTTTTTTTTTTTCCCCAACCCCGTCCATTCCAAGGCAGGCAGTTTAAAAGGGTATTGTGTTTGACTTTATAGATGGATATTTAAATTTTTGGTATCGAAAGAAGAAAACAAATTTTCATTTTTTCGATCTGTTTCTTTTATGAAAATATATTATTATTGAGAATATCTTTCATTCAGAAAAGTAGCCTTTTCACATATTCCAAAACAATTGTTTTAGTAAGAATGATAAGATTTTTTTTTTTTAACATAACATTTTCTTTATATATATATAAATAAAAATAAAGAAGTTTTCCTTTCTGCTCAAGAGAAAATAATTCATGTGAGAATTAGATTATAATGTTTATAATACAGATTGTAGTACAACAGACATGTGATTATATAGATGTGTTTTCTCTCAATGTTTTTCATATATTATATAATTTTTTTTTAATTGTATGGTATTCATTATCAATGCATACAGCTTACTGATTATATTGAGTATTTGTTTTAAATGATTCTGTATATTGTGTTTCAACGTATGGGTACCTAATTAGCCTGTAATAATTAAAATAAAAGATTTGCCAATTTATATGTATGTAATAACTAAAAATATAAGAGTGGAAAAGAAAATTAATTTTTTTTTTTCTTCTCTCGGGCATTCTATTTTATTATTTGGCTTATTCAAATTTTCCTGCTTTATTTGGATTTGGACCTATTAAAACTCAAAATTTTAATAAATGTTTTTGGAACAATGGAAATTGATACCAACTACACATGATAACTTGCTGAAGAAGTCATGTCTTTCATCAGATTTTTCAACAGTGAACTTTTGATTACGCTTTATTTCACCAATGTGTAAAACTTTTTTCTGGTGTTGCAAACCTACTTACACTCCAAACCTAGTGACACCCCAGCTTATCCCAAGTTCCTAGACTTTTCCATGTGAACATTTTCAGTTTTGATCTTCAATATAATACGACGATGGACTTTCATCGAGTACTTTGTGGCTATATATATATAAAAAAAAAAGATACTGTGGACCTTTTTTTTTCTAATGTCGGGGGAAGAGATGATGGTGAGAAATACCACCATCTAGATCTAAACTAGCACACACTATAAAAAAAAAAGTATTTGGTTTTTTTTCTGCATATTAGCAGAGTATTTGGTATCATTTTAATCAGTGAACAGTGAACAATACAAATTAATGATCCATTTTAGGATCAGCGCATACAGATAGATAATTGTGGAACAAAGTGAACCACGGCAGTCAAGGAAATATTTGGTTTTCCGTTCCCACGAATGATTTAACTACACCTAATAAAAATGTCATGGAGAAAATTGTCAGAACAATAATATGACACATTTATTTATGAGAGCTTAAATAGGCACGAAGACCTCACAAGTCAAAGCATCTTTACCTCCCAGACACAGCACGGCGTCAACAGGAATCGCTATTGTACCGACGGACCTATGAAACACTCAAGGGGAGTACCAAATTTCTCCCGCATGCCAATGGGCATCTCTCTAAAATCAGAGGTATGGCCGAAACATGCAAATTTTCAAGAAGTTAAAACGTATAAGGCCTTAATTTTATGTGAAAAGGGAAAAATGGTTCCATCCCTTTTTTTTTGCTCCACGAAAAGAATGTGATTTTTCTTGAGAGTTCAGATTCAAAAAAGATGGAAAAGTAGAAGGTTGACTGCTCTCTAACTAAAAAAACAGATTTTGAGTGTGTGTGCCAATAGATGGAAATGTACGCGCTAAGAAAAAGCGAAAACGCGTCAGCCATTACCTCCTGCTGTCAACGTTATCTAGTAATATAAGGTAACAAACAATCTTCCTTCACCATTGTTCCATTTTATTTAATTAAGCTATATTCTTTTAATAATACGAATTTAAGTGTGTATGAAGATCCTACCCCGATCTAAATATAAAAGGCTAATCAAATAAATACTTCTAGGGTATGGAACTCTGCCTTTCAAAATCGAATTTGTTAATTCAGTAAGATAAACTGTAATTCCCAGAAAATAAATGTTGAGAATACAGTTCTCAACTAGGATTGAATATTTTTATTTTTTTTAAACATTTATGTTTGTTTTTAATCATATGCTTATAATTACCTTGTAAATAAACTCAATTTTATATTCAATTAATTTTAGTCAGTTTTCCTTTTGTTTACTTAATTTATTGAATTAATATTAAGTCTTTTTATTTCAGGAAATGTTTTCTTTAATATTACAATCTAGGTTTTAAAATAAGCCATTATTTATTTAATGTTACATAACTCTCTGCAGGTAACCTTTGATGATTGTAATTGGCTCAAAGAGGATCCGAACTTCAAAAATAATTCACAACGCAATTTTTTCTTTTCTATAATTAATTGATAATTTGTCTAATAAAATTTTCTAAGTATAAATTATCATATCAGATCCTTAGAGTCATAGGTGCAAAATAAATACTATACGTCTCGGATAATTTAAAATACTCATATTAATCAATTAACAGCAATATAGTGGTAAATCCTATGCAGTCAGACTTAAATTCAAATAATTTAATTGATCACTCTGTAGCATTCCATCAGATAGATTATGTAAGTAAGTATCAACTAATTGGTTAATAACATTGCATCAAGAATTTTTCGGTTTAAAAGCTCTATATCATAAAAATTTATAGTTTTACTCTTTTGAGCATTTTTAGTTAACTGTAATGAATATTTGTTTGCTTTCACACCATCCATTTTATACCATTAACGAATTTTAATTTTCCTGAAATTCCTTAAAAGGTAAACTGCATTACATTATATGTTGTTTGTTTTTGTGTAGGTCATTTTTATGTTATGTGTGATGCTATAAGCTCTGTTTCGTGTATATATATTTACATTTTGCCATATATGATGGGCTGGCCCCAAAGGGTGGACGGAATGTGAATATCGCGATATATCCATGAAACATTCGCTTATGCATGTAACATTTTCATTTTTGGTGTATGTAATGTTTTTGATCTATACTAGGGCACTACAAGTAAATTTTTATATGTTTCAATTAAAAAAAAAAAAAAAAAAAAAAAAAAAAAAAAAAAAAAAACAGCTTTAATTATTAAAATTTTTGTGTTTATATTTTTGGCCCATTATTTCTATAAAATCTGTGATGGGATAAATATTATTTAATTTCTTTCATAGTGATTTGCTAGGATTTGTCACTCTTCTTGTATGTAATGTACTTTCCAGATTTGTCAATATCTCGATTCTCCCCACTTAATTTTTTCACTGTCGAGATATCTATGGTGATGGAAAAGAAAAGGTAAATTGGTATTTCAAAAGTATTTTAAATTATGATATTTTTTCTCAAGCTAGTAACTGAGAAATTATAATACTTCTTTAAATTTTAAAGAGTTTAGATATATATGTGTAAAAGAATACTGGCATGGTTCAAAATAATAATAATAATAATAATAAGTAAAAAGAATTACATCAGTGTTGCCATGTATATTTTAGTTTTAAATATTTTAGTCACTTTTAAGGATGTTTTTTATCTGCACACACGATTATTATTCTTCTCACAGATATTAATTACAATTTTTAGATATTTTTGCTTGTCATGTCATTGTGCTATCTACTTAACTTTTAAAATATTATGTACTTTATAATATTTACATCAGTTTTCTAAGCATTCTTCTCATTTATGCTCATCTTCGTAACAGTTCTGATATTATAATTTATTTGACTGAAAGACATTCATGTTTTAATCATTTCCATAGGCAATTTTAACTTTTAGGTAGAATATGTCTTTCAGCATACTTACATACTTGGAATATGATTTTTTTTTTCAACGTCTTGTTACATTTTTATACAAATTAGTTTTTAAAATGTAGGTTCAAGTTTTATAATTTTTCTTTACATTTTATGCAGTTGTATAATTCTCGATTCAAGGAGCTCATATATATATTTCATAGAATAATTTAAAATTACACTTTTAATTTTAACAGTCACTTTAAGTGTAAGTACATCTTTTCGTTGATTGATTTCTGCAGGATTAGTGAACGATAATTTGTTTATTTCACATTCAATCAAAGTGACCGGCCAATCACTGTGGTTATGTGTGAAATATTTCTTACACTTTTCAAAATTTTTGATGTCATATGTTTTCATTTTAATTTCTAGGGTAAAATTTATTTGAATTTGCTCAATTCTGAAAAGGTTTCCATTTTACATTGTGTTGCTCACTTCGTACAATATATTTTTATGCTGTTAAATTTTTTGCACACGCCTTAATTTTATTTTGGTCGTGATATTTTGTACTTTTCAAGTACTCAGATTGTACGCTTTCTTTTTCTTCTCTCTCATCGATATATATTATGTTCTGTTCAATGTGTTCTGAAAATTCATCGTATTCAAGTAATTTACATATTTCACGTTGTTCATCGAAACTAGTATAGTAACTAGTATTTTCTTTCATCGTACATTCTACATTCTTAAGTACTCGTCATTCTAGGCACAAATAGTTTGTCGGGTATACACACACACACACGCAATTTTTTTTTATTGCTGTTTCATATTTAAATTTTTGCATATTTTTTAAAAATTGGCTCTATTATCTATTGTACACTGAAATCTTGACATTCCCCTACATGTTTTCGATGTGTAACAAGACGCATTTTTATTATTTTGTCAGGACACATACATATTCAGGTAATAGTTATAATTTCAATATTTACGCTCATGTTTAGTGTTTAACAGTTTTCTTGGTAGGTAATACAAATATGGTTTATCTTCTCTTGTCAACGTTTATATTTTACAGGTAACCTACTTGATACAAGGTTCAAAAATTTAAAAATTTTCTGCTATTTCCTCAAGTTCTATTTGTTTACGATTGCATTTTTCCAGAATATTCTCACTTTTCTAGTATATATATATTACACGCAGTGTCTTCCATGAAAGTCATCTATTAGCGCCCAACGTACAATGTTTTATTTTCTTACAAAGTTCTTTCTTTTGAGTGCTGATAGACTTTTCGTAGATGATACTTCCTTCTACAAATTTTCAGAGCATTTTTGCAATACAAAGGGGTACATAGCATATTTTTCTACAAAGTTTTACAATGATTTTTCGCAGAATGCTTTGGATATAAAATTGTAGTCTTTCATTCACAGTTACACATGCAATTGTTTACATTTGTTCTCTAAACTGTTTGCAATATTTATTTTCTCTTTATTTTACAATATACTCTTCCTTTTTAAACTATTTTTAGACACAATCATTTTCATTTTATGACAAAATTCCAATGGTTGTCTCTCTCGTCGGTTCATTTAAATTTAATAGTTTACATTCATTTTTGAACTGTGACTCTTCACAAATTGGTTCCATTTCAATCATTTTAATAGATAGTTGACATGACATTTATTCAAAAAATTTATTTTCTCTATCACGATGTTTATTTTTTTCTTTCACACTTTTTCATCGTATCTCTTTTCATAATTATAATATACTTCATGTAATTAAAAAATAAAAATAAAAATAAAAATAAATTCTGCTTATATAACAATTTAACTTCACATCAGGGAATTCATCAGTTCAATATTTTTGAATTGAAATTTTAATAATGGTATAGGTAAATTTTTAATACATTTTTTCATACATTTACTTCATGTTCTCTCATCAACGTACAATGGTTACACATTTACAAAAAACATTTTTTTTAATTTATAGGATTTAATTTTTATAAATATGTCTTGTAAATGTCATTCTGGTAAATGCATTTTTCAGAAGTACTCTACACTACACACATACAAAATATAGATATACTAGATAAATAAAATTTTCTTTTTGCATTCCTGTCATATGACATGTCTATGAGTCATATGGTAGACGATAGGACTGCTTTTTCAACATTTTACACACGTACTTTCTGATAGCGCATAATTACCTATGGAGTTTACTTTTCAGTTTATATGATTATTTTTCCTATATATTTTTATTATTTATAAATCTCACACCTTTTATTTAAAAAAAAAAAAAAAAAAATCATATTTGTGCATACTATTGGATAAAAAAAAAATGTTATAAACAATTTTTAATTCAATTTTTGCTTATATGCACCAGTTCGTTTGCCATGTGTTTACAATTTTTATGATACTTTGATGCACTAGATTCTTAATTTGGTACGTTAATTTTATTTCCCATTGTCAGTATTCATACTTTGCACAGTATCACTCTACTTTTAACATATTTTTGCCTCATAGATTTTTATTTTCACTTGAATAAAGGAAAACACTTATTTATATTAAACTTTTATGCATAATTATTCTTTATATATATTACATTTGCATTTGTTTATATTTACTTTCCAATTTAAACTAGTTTTTGTTGTCATATTATATTTCTATATTAATGTTTATTATGATAAACATTTTTGAAGTAAAGCTAGCTAAAATCAAAGAAATCTACAGATATGTATGTTACCATCATTATGAGAATTGCTAGCATTGAAAATTTTGATAATTGTGCACACATACATGTATATACATATGTATGAAAAATATATAGGCCTCCGTCAATTATGACGAGTATTATTGAAATGATAATTATGATATTGTTCTGTATTTTTAAAAGCTGCAGCTGTTTGGATAAAAAAAAATGAAACAGAACATTTGTATGATTTAAAAGAAATCATTTTAGGTACCTTTGCACACATACAGAAAGTGCAACATTTTGAAAACAAGTACTTGTATATTTTTATTTCTATATGTTTGTTTGTATTTTTGTTTTATTGTGTACTTTTGGGTGGTCTCTAAGTGTAATTGTGTACTGAACTTTTAGCAGGTACGTATAACAGTTTGTACCGATGTACATTGAGCCAGCGTCATTTTTTTCTCATTTTGTCGAAGGGGAGAATATGTATATGATATAAAATCATTTATACATATTTTTATTCTAAATTATTATCTTTCTAACTTAATTTTTAATATATTAATTAATATTCTCTTCGCTCAAATATATCTTATTCTAAAACCTCAAGTGTTACTTCCTTTTCTCATATGAAAGACTATCCTTATTAAATGCAGCATGTACGTTAGAGATCTATTTTAATTCCAATGCGGTTATAACAGATGTAATGTTATGTGTTCCGGACATTCATTGTGCAGCTGCTTGGGCGCCCAACCTTTTTCTGTTCATAAACAAATTGTGCAAGTAATGCAATTTCCCAGATACAATGTTTAGCTCTTTCCTTTGACTAAAATTCCTTTCCCACCGGGTTGCCCGCCTGTGTCCTCTAAAATTCACAAAAATTACGGGTTCGCCAAATGTGGTAGCCTTTTCATTACATCCTCCCATAACATTTCTATTAATTATCCTTAACGTACATAAATTCTTTGGCGCGTCTGCGGTTTGCTGGCTCGGTGTATTATCGAATCGTGGCGAGACAATCTACTGCCCAAACGGCAGATCACTCCTGGCTCTTGGTCTGTCAACAACTGT
Source organism: Maratus michaelseni (assembly GCA_963931845.1). Classification (NCBI taxonomy): domain Eukaryota; kingdom Metazoa; phylum Arthropoda; class Arachnida; order Araneae; family Salticidae; genus Maratus; species Maratus michaelseni. The sequence continues at coordinate 417,680,961 of OZ007587.1, read as the reverse complement.
TTTAAGCCTCTAATACCCGAGACCACCCCATTCTTACATCTTTACTGGCTATGTATCAATAAATAACTTCAGCTGAGATGGCTTCGTTTTCTTTGGATATTTCCGTGTCTGCCTTCCTGGATGTAGAACCTTTGGGTAATTGTTTACAACGCAAATGGTACGAACGAACGGCCCAAAAACTATCTCAATTCATGCGTTATGCATTAAAATATTTCAGCCCAACAATAATCATCATCATACCATAGATCATTTTTTTGGGGACCATTATCGTTGGCGAAAGAAGTGAAACGGCTATATCAGAAAATAATGCAAACACATAGAAAAATAAAAGAAAAATTCTACTTTTAATTTTATTTACCCCCCCCCCCCCCCTCAAAAAAAAGAAAAAGAAAGAAAAAAACAGTTTTAATGAGGCATAATATTTAATTTAAACCCCAAAGGAATGTTTGTAATGCTTAAAAATATTTGCAATGCATGAGACTGCAATTCAGATTAAGGCAATATTTGGCGATTTATCGTTTGCGTCAGGTTAACAAAGATGCATCTGATAATTTCATTTAATAAAATATGAGTATTTTTTTCCTTCTTTTCTTTCTGTTAATTTTTGTTGATGTAACTTCCCTATCATGTGTCTTACAGGAAGAACTAGCACATGCAATAGTAAAAATGACTGCATTTATGAGTTACATGTTATCTGTTTATTTACGGTTTTGATTTTGTTTTTGTCGCCAAGCAATGACATTTTAAGTCAAAAATGCATAAGCGTAACATCACCTTGAGCGATATTAGCAATAATAGTGTTTTTTCGTGTATACAAGATCCTTTTTGGAGTAAATTTTTATATTCAAATGCAAATTATATAAATAGCACATATTGTTATGAATATGGGATCAAATATGTAAATTTTAGTGAATGTCTGCCACTGAAACACATATTGTAAAATAATTAAATTTTAGACATTTAAAAATTTACTACTGAAACATACCGGTTTGTTTTCACCAAACATATTATTTTTATAGCCTCGAACTCAGATCAGCGAATATTGTCTATTCTTTTATTTTTATTTTATTATTTTTTGATATATCGCCAATTTTACTTATAGAAATATTCACCGTTTCAAAAGTTAGGAACCAAAGAATATTCTTAAGGAGATGTGTGCATTTATGCGTTATTACTATCACAAAAGGCTACATTTTGCAAAAAAAAATGTTTGCTGAAATAAATTTTTGATGCTCTTTTTGATTCGTCGTTTCTTTTTAGTTTTTTCTGCATATCTTCCCTTCTTTCAGGAAGGTTTTTAAAAGACATTGGACTAAGTGTCCGTATTCCGGTCACCTGCCAGTTGGCATTTTTACTATATTGTTGGATGCTTCGTTTATGTTTGAAGGTTACTCTGGAAGGCGATTCAGATTACAGAAGATTAGACTTTTGAAATTAGTAATTGCTATATTCATGGAGTTTTTTCATTATGAAGCAAAGTTTTACCAAAAAAGAAATGCTCCAATGTACAGTTGGTTGATTTTATGATGGCCGATTATCTACACGAGGGATATAGACCCTGGGGGGAGTGCCCTCAATGGGGGTCTTTCTAAGGGATTCTAACCCGTATTTACGGCAAGGTTCGAAGAAAACCACGGAAAAATCAAAACGGTTAGGTCCACGAGTGTGACAGAGGTTTGAACCCAGCACTTCCCGTATGCCAACTTTGAGAGCAGAACATCTCAGCCACTGTTTTTGCGCTTTCAATGTACGGAAAAACTGTGTAATATCAATGGTGGCGAATGGAATAAATATTATTTGTCGATTTATTATTTCAGGCTGGATAAGAAAAAACGAACTGAAATTCTGATTAGATAATCTTTCGATCATTATAAAGCCTTTTCGACCTACACACAGACCTAGCAGCTAAACATAATGTGAAATGAATTTATTTCTGCGTGTAATTATGCTCTTTAGAGAAATGCAAAAAATCTTCGGTTTAAGTATTCACCAAAAATAATATTACTAAACATTTTGCATAACTAACATTATCATTGTCAGTTTTATTTAAGGTATGGAATTTTGTTAATGAAAGATCTATAATTGAATGAACAGTAATTTTTACATTATTTAATGGAACATAGCGTGGCGCGTAAATAATTTCGTTTTGTAACTAACTCTGGTACATTCATAACCATATCGTTTCAAGCACTTGACGTCAAACTTGGATATCGGAAAGATTATGGAAGATTAGAAAGATTTTATTGGATACAAACTAGAGGTTTATTCTTCTACCAGAGTTAATCATTGGGGTTTTTTTCAGATTAACGGTTACACGAATGCAACTGGTCTAAAAATTGAAAGCCAGTGAAAATGGCGTCATTTTAATTTTATTCATATTCAGTTTTAAAAATGCACTTTTTTATGTTTCACCATTTTTTTTAAATATGAAAGTTAAACATTGTTCTTCATGTGCAAACAATTTATTACAATTTTCACTGTATTTACTCTGCTGGAATTGAAAGATGAAAAACCGTAGTAGACTTGCCAGAAGAGGACGTATATTGCAAAATATAACGGAACATAGAGTGAGATTGTACTTACGTTACCAGAATCTCACATGGAGACAAGAAAGAGGGACGGAGTTCAAGAACTTATAGACGAAAATAAATCATCCGAACATTATTTAAGTTCAATGGTCAATCTATGCAATCACTGTAATGCTTTCTCTTTTAGTAGTATGTTAACTAGAGAACATTTTAGTTCCTGTTGTCATAATCTCATAATGGTCTCATTTCCCTACCAAACTCTACTATAAATGATCAACTAAATGAGCTGCTTCTTTTAGCCCAAATTTTGTCCAATGTATGATATAATATAACGCAATGTCGTTCACATTATCGTCATCATTAATCACAGCAATATTGAAGGAAAATCTGGTGAGCGTCCCTATAGCTTTAAAATACATGCTCAATTCCATTCATATAATTCGTTTGATTCAAGGTTCCTTTGAAAATATTTACTAAGGTAGCATCTGTAGATGAAGATCCACATTCCTTTAAAATACAAAGCCATTTCGTTTGATTTAAGGTACATTTAGAAAAATGGCCCAGCGCAGCGGGCGTAGCATGCTAGTCTACTATATATATAAAACACAAACGGAAATTTCGTTCCGTTCCCTTATAACTCGAATTCTGCCGAATGGATTTTGATGGAATTTACACTGTTCGAGAGATATTTTTTTCAAGGAAGGTTTTAGTGTGTAACACAACGTTCTACGTATATTAGTTACGTTATATCTACGTTATTAGAATTATGATAGAAAGATCTGTTATTTTGGCCGAAAAGGTTACTATTGCTAATTTTTTGGCGATCATTACTGTTGCAGAAAGAAATAAAAAGGCTATACATGTCGAAAAATAAAAGAAAAACTGTTACTAATTTTATAAAAAAAAAAGAAAGAAAGAAAAAAGAAAGAGAAAGAAAAAAAACGAGTTTTGATGAGGGAATATTATAAAACGAAAATATTTAATTTAAACATGATTGGGATTGTTCGTAATGCTTAAAAAAATATTCAAGGGGCAAGATTTCTATATTGAAACAATATTTGGCGATGTATCTTTTGTTTTTGGCGATTTTGATTTTACTTTTGACCCCAAACAATTTGATTTTAAGCCAAAAGTTTTTTTTTTTTTTTTTTTTTTTTTTTTTTTTTTTTTTTTTTCTGAAAGAATTGAAATGTTTATACATCTGGAAAAATAAAAGAAAAAACTGTTACTAATTTTGTTTTTAAAAAAAAGAAAAACAGTTTTGATGAGATATTTTAAGCCAAAAGGTGTTTTATTTTAAGTGTACGACTGCATTTTTGCAGTATTTTTTTTTGGCACTTTTCGGTTAGCTGGTCGCCAGTGATATATATTTATATATATATATATATATATATATATACATGTATATATATACACATATATCTGCACAAATACATGTATATACATACATATATATACACAAATACATGTAAATATATACATATACATATATATATAGGTATACATATATCACTGGCGCCCAGCTAACCAAAAAGTACCTATTTTTTAATTCAAATGCAAACTATATTAATGGCAATATACTTCTATTTACTTCTACATATATGAAATTTTGTTCCAGCTGCTTATAACTCGAGTTCTGCTGAATGGATTTTCGTAAAACTTAAACTGTAAGATAATTTTTCAGGGAAGGTTTTATTGTATAACATATCGTTTTACGTAGCTTAGTTATAGAATTATTCTGGGAAGTTCTATAATCAGATCAATCCGATTATGAAATATTAGCCTTTTTAAAAGATTTTGCCGAATGGATTTTGATAGAACCTACACTGTTAGATAATTTTCTAGGGACATTTTTATTACATAACATATCATTCTACGTTGCTTAGTTCCAGAATTATAGGGGAAAATTCGAAAATCGGGTGACCATTTTTTAATCAAATATTAGCCTTTTCAATATTTGATTCTGATTATGAAAGATTAGCCTTCTGGAAAATTTCTACTGGACTGATTTTGATGAGAATTGTATTGTTAGTTAGATGGCATTTCAGGAATGGTTTTAATGTACTGCATATTGTTCTACGTTTCTTAGTCAAACAGTTATGTGTGAAGGTTATATAGTCAGGTGAACCCGATTCCGAAAGATTAGCCTTTTTGAAAGTTTTTACTGGGCGTATTTTTTGCGACTTGCATTGTTAAGTAGATAATTTATAAGGATGGTTTTAGTATATTTTATACCGTTCTGTTAGTTTTAGAATTATGTGGAAAAGTTCTATAATCAGATGACCCCGATTATCAAAGATTAGCCTTTATAAAAACTTCTACTGAATGGATTTTGTTAGTTAATTTGTTTGCACTGTTAGTTCGACAATTTTTAGTGATGGTTTTAGTATATTGCATATAGTTTTATCATTCTTTAGTAAACCTTAACTATAAATGACCAAATAAAAGAGTTGGTCCTTAACAGCTAAAATTTTGACTGCACATTAGAAAATATAATAGCGAATCACGTCATTTTTCAGTAATGTGGAAGGATATTCCAGGTAAATATACAGTAGGGTGGGCCGAAAAAACTTTTTTATATTTTTTGATTCGCTATACCGCGGAAAACTTGCCTCTAGGGTAGCTTAGTATAATGCAAAAATAAAATAAATGAATTGTTACGTTTGGCGGTAGCGCATCGGCCCTAAAATTTGCGAAAATGTAAGATTTTTATCATTTTTAAGGGGGAGGGGGGTGCGGTAATTTTTTTGTTTTGTTTTTTGATTCGCTATATCACAGAAAACTTGCTTCTATGGTAACTTAGTATAATGCAAAAATAAAATAAATAAATTGTTACGTTTGGCGGTAGCGCATCGGCCCTAAAATTTGCGAAAATGTAAGATTTTTATCATTTTTAAGGGGGGGGGGGGTGCGATAATTTTTTTGTTTTGTTTTTTGATTCGCTATATCACAGAAAACTTGCCTCTATGGTAGCTTAGTACAATGCAAAAATAAAATAAATAAATTGTTACGTTTGGCAGTAGCGCACCTGGCATATATATTATTCCTTTTAAAAATAATGACAGTTCTAAAACATATTCATATGTACGCATGACAACTCGCAAATTAAAGAAAAGGATTAAAGAGCATACAGCTGACATAAAAAAGGGTAAATTATCCACCGCTTTATCCAGACTAAATCAAGCTAAAGAAATTGATGTATTTTTCAGTAAGGCTAAAATAATTTCACATGGTTCACAATATAATAGTTGCATAATCTGAGAGTCCCTAGAAATTTTGAAAAGAGGTTATAATACATGTAATGATGTGTTGTCTTATCAGATCCCACGAATTTGTTATAATGTACTTGGTGTCACTGGGGTTTTTGGTTTTTGCTTGCTGACCCCCCCCCCACCCAGGTTTTAGTGGTTTCATCCCATCTTCTTTCACTGCCTCCATTTCATAGTGTGTTGGTTTCGCCCATTTTTCCATCTGTCCAGTGCACTTCTGCGGAACTGCGTTTTTTCAACTTGTTTTTATTATCTGATGAACGCTAATGTTTAGCCGAAAGCTCATGTATTTTGACATCTGATTTAACATCATAAATAGTTTTAATGTTTTAAAACTGTCTTTTTAATTATTGCATCTATTTTAGTAGCAAACAAATTATCAATGTGTTTGCATTGTGTTTTAGAAGTTTTAGAAGGTGAATTTGACGTTCGTATTATATGAAGTTTTCTATATATTTTTAATTATCTGCATAACTTCATACACTTTTCGATGATACAATGAGGATGGACAGACAGACATACTGTAAAAACATGTTTTTTGGAATCTCTGACCCTTAAAAAGTGTAAATCCGTCGAAAACGGAAAGTCGAAAACAATTTCAATTACGATACTTTCTTCTATTATAGATAGAAGAAAGTAAAAATTAATAATATCTTTAAAATAACGTTATCAGAAGCCAAAATATGTAATTTTTTATAACTAATCACGAGCTTAAATACTTCAGCATCAGCGAGCATAATCCCGATAATGGAAACACTGAACACATTTAATTATGTTTAACTATATTTACATGTGTCTTATAAGTAAATCTGCTTCTTCCATATAATGCTACACTTCTGTATGCAATTTGTGACTTAATTAAGCTGGTGATTACGTATAAGAAAATAAGCTTTAAGTGCTTTTAATGAAGTTACTTTTCTATGAAAGATATGATACTAAATTGAGAAAGTTTAATACTTTGTAATACAACTTTTGGCCATTTCCCCATATGTTTCGAGATAAGATTTCTATTCCCCAAATTTACCATTAGAGGCTCAGAATATATAGAATATATAGAAAACTTCATATAATACGAACGTCAAATTTACCTTCTAAAACTTATAAAACACAATGCAAACACATTGATAATTTGTTTGCTACTAAAATAGGTGCAAGTATCAGATAGTACCTCAAGACCAGCGCATACCCTCTTTAATATACCTGGTCATCGTGTTCAGGGATGTTGCTAACACGATTTACGGGTATTTGAGGCGAAACGGAAATACGGAGTCACTATGTGTACTGAAAGTCAATACAAAATTTCCATTCATTTCTTAAAACTCTTTCATTCAATATTCCAAATTTCTCTTGAAATTGTTCAAAAATATTTTTTACATAGAATATCTCAAAATGTGTTATTTTAAAAATATCTAGTTCGAAAACTCAAAACTTTATTTAAAACAAAAGTAGAAAAAAGTTTCCGGATTAGTTAATAAAAAAATCCACTTTATTTCTTTAGCCGATTTTTAAACTGCGGCTTCATTTTTTCAGTTATCAAATGTTAAAAATCAGAAAAAAAGATTCTCGTGTAAAAGTTTTAAACACAGATTGTTACATGCATGATAATTTTTCGTAAAAACAATCAGTAGTTTTTTAATCTATCGAAACCATAGCTGAATAAAAAAGTCAGTTTTATTTAAGTAGTATTTTTAGTAAAGCATGTTTAAAATGCTGAAATAAAATGTTTAAATCAGATAATTTGGTTAAATTTAGTAAAATAAGGATTTATTTTACAAAAATCTAAATTGCATTTTGCTAAGGTATTTTTAAAATTTAAATAATTGACTTTAAAAATTCTCTTCTTTTTTCTTTTCTTTTTTCTTTTTCTTTTCTTTTTTCTTCTTTTTTTTTTGTGTACAAAATTCAGTGAAATTTCAAAGTGACAATTGCAAAATATGTATTGGCTGCAAAAAACAATATATTAGAAATGTTTTAGAAAGAATAGGAATTCCCTTGAAATTTTAATAATGCCTTGGACACATTTTGGCAAAGAATGAAAAAGGCTTTTACTATGTTTTGATTCTTCTACCGAAACCATATCTCAATAAAAAAGTCAGTTTTATTTTTGTATTCAGTTCAATTTACGAAGTCTACTTTCCGAAATTGCCCATAACATTTGAAATCTAGGAAAATTATCTATTTATTTTTCAAATATTTTATAATGGCCTTCGATACAAGACATGGAGCCGGATTTTGATTAAAAACAGCTTGAACTAATATATAAGAATTCCAAACAGCTATATTATACTTCATTACATGCTAAAACTTGTTAAATAAAACAGTATTATAAAAAACTAAAAATATGTTATATATAAACTGTCTGCATGTTTCGGCTTCGCCAAAACATATACAATAAGCATGTAGTACGTTAATATTAGTACTGAACTACATGATTGTAGTACCAAAATATGTAGACAGTTTGTATATAAAAATCTTTAATGTTTTGTTTAACACCATTTTCGTAATCAATGAAGTATAACAGCGTCGACTTTGTCGTCAACTTTTTCAGTTCTTTTTCTAATATTTGTTGCAATTTGTTGACATATTTTTGAATTTTTACTTTTTAAATTCACGCGGATCGTATATGATGTTGTATTGGCCAGAAAAACAAAATAATTGTACTACAGATTTCTTCAAGTAATAGCTGAAAGCTTATTAAATGACGCACAATAAAATTGCAGTTAAACAACTCTAAAACTGTATCAACAGTACTTTCACACTGGGATGCAAATGACGTATTCGAGAAATAAGAAAACTGAAAAGCAATCCGAACAGTATTTACAGAAAAAATAATTGACATGTTCTGTAACATTATGACAACATTCAAGGACAAAGTTCTTATTGTTAGTAAATGTTTCTTCAATCTTACCACGTAATTCTTCTATCACCATTATATTGATTACATTACTGTATCTGCAGTAACGCTTACAGAACACTTTATTTTTATTATATTTTAATGAATCTGGAGAATACGATGTAAAGATTATTTTCTGAAAATACTTTTCATTGAAATACATTCATTATATACCGGGTGAACCAAAAATTCGTTAAAACATTAAAAATTCATAAAAAAGGAAGAAATTACATAAAGAGGTGTGGTTTGCAAGAAAGGGCTTTTAGTTAAAAATGTCACTGGTAGAGGTCGCTGACGACCCTAAACACAATGAACAAGACAACAGTACGCTCCATCCATTTATTCTTGCAATTGTTCAACATGACCTCCAGACCACATTCTTCGTTTTCAGTCCTTTCGCCGTGCGAAATTTTCGCAACACAACAGTTGCTGACTCTCCATTCAAATACAACAACTTCACCAACAACGCTCGATTGGGTAGTGATAACATTCTGAAAGCGAATGAGAAATCCTCGTGTACCCCGGGCATTTATTGCAGGATTAATTTGTATAATTCTGCTGAATCTCTCGCATGTTAGCGCCATCTACAGGTGACTTTTTAACTAAATTTTTTGTTTGCTGCTAAAAAAAATCCGACTACCTTCTGAGCCCTTTCTTGCAAGCCGCACTTCTTTATCATAATTTCTTCCTTTTTTATAAATTTTTAAAGTTTTAACGAACTTTTGGTTTACCCGTTATTTATTTTAATTTTTAAAAGTCGTAAAATTAAAATATTATAATCAGTGAAATATGTTTTATTAGACTGTTGACATGTTTCAGATCAATTATTAGTTATTATGAAAACAAGTAAGAATATTATATAAATGCACGGTCTATGACGTTATTTGAAAAGCTATAATTTAATTTTTCACGTACTTTTTTTAAATTACGCAATTCGCTCGAGTTTCTCCATGATTAAAAATAAACTTCCAAATAAAAAATAAAAAATAACGTGCGTAATTTTAAAAAGTACGTGAAAAATTGAACTATAGCGTTGCAAATACTTTCATAGAACTTGCATTTAAAGAATATTTTTATTTGTTGTGATAATGGTTCAGATTGAGCTGCAACATGTCAACAGTCTAATAAAACTTATTTTACTGTTATAATCTTTTTATTTTACCCTTTTTAGCAATTAAAATAAGTATACAATTGCAAGGTGTTATAATTTGTTATGTTCTTATACATTCAGCAGTTTATACTGTCTTCACATTCAGAAGTTTAATAATGACAACACTCTTTATTTAAATAATCAGTAGTTAGCGCATTGCCTTAGTAAGTACTTCTAATATCCGAAGATTTGTTTCTTCACTTGAGGAAGCTTCACCTTTTGATTATTTCAGGGTGTATAAAGTGATTCCAAACCTGCTTGGAAACTAAACATTCGCGAGTGAGGTAACATTATTTGATATTTTTACCGGGGTATATGTCATATATATTACTATATTGTAAAACCAGCATAATGGACTAATAATTAGTTAAAATATAATTCTGATCTAAAGCGTATTTCGTTGCGTAAAAGTTTTCCTGGATCTCGGAGATATTTCTGAAAAATAGTCACATCTGAAATTTCAAATTTATAATAGCGGCTTTTATTGAGGATAACGACAAAGCAGAGAAAGCATTTGCATATTGTATTTTCTCTGGGACAGAACAAACAAAGTTATTACACCGAGAAGTCGACGAACGACTCTTTTGTCTGCCAAAACATTAATCCTGTATCAAGACAGCCAAGCCTGATCAGACATACTTCAGTGACATACCAAAGGTTGGATATCCGTGCAGGGGGGATGATCCATTTACTTAATCATGGATACAAAAACAATAAAAACTGCTAAAATAGAATCGCATGGGACATATCAAATTTCCTGTCTGAGCAGGTATAGTTTCGAGGTATATCTTTCCATGATTTTTGTTTTATGCAGGATTCCGTTATACAGAGGTTTACAGAGGTATCATTCAAAAATTATTCAATTTACAGTAATTTTGGAGAACATACATGAATTACAGTTAAACCTGTAAAAATAGAACATGTCTATAACGAAATCCTGATTACAAAATTCAAGATTTGACAAAAAATCACTATACATTTATACCTGCTAAGACGGAAACGTGTTCAAAATGGAACTCTTATTTAGTCTATTGTCATTCTTTCTTGACACGTTTTAGTACATTAAAGTAAAGCCTGCGAAAATGGATTTTTCTTTTTAAAAATATTTCAGGATACCGATAATGGAAGCATAACAATATAAATAAATCATATTTCTAAGAAAAAACCTGACTAAAGCGGAATAGTTTCCTAGATTAGGAATTCCGGTTTCATATATTGTATCGTAACTATATAAACCGTAAAACATTTTCAAAGTAAAGTTCGTATTGCATCAGTTGTTGCCAATACTTAAGAGCCTACACTAGTCACGGGACGAAACACTCAAACTAATGTTAAGTCTATGGGAAGGATCTTGACAGATTTCTCGCTCGCATTTTAATATTATTATTTGATTTTTTTTGCATAGGGTAGCTGAGGCCTATTTCTAACGTTGTTAGGAATTACTTTTTTGATTTTAGTTATAGTTTTTTTTATAAGCGGACATTTTTAATTTTGGAACGGGTTCTCAAAGTGAAAGCACCCTTATATAAAAATAACTGGAACCAAAATCGAAAAACTAAAAACTAACAATGTTAGAGATCGACCTCAGCTATCCTATGCAAAAAACATCATTTAAAAATATTAAAATGCGAGAGAGAAATCTGCCCAGAACCTTCCCATAGACTTAACATTAGCTTGCGCGTTTTTAGCATGATTGATGTAGGCTCTTAAGGAAAAAGATGAATTTCCATGAATGTAATAACGGCACAATTATCACAGTTTGGTAAATCTGATTTTAGTCCATTCTGTAATTTTATATTGAATAATATCCTCAACTACTTTAAATATACTAGCTGGAACTGGAAAAAGTAACTTTACTGTTGCACTGGATATATATGAATTTTTATTCAATGTTCCATTACTACTTTCAAAATACTTTTAAAAACGTGAATGGGATTTGTATTATGTTCTAAACAACCATTTCAACACATATGTATATATTTGCGTCAATCTGTAAGTAAGAAATAGGAAGCAGGTGATAAAAAAATTTCTGGCATGTTCAAAAAGGCAGAATCTTTGTTAAAGAAAACTTGGATGCAATATACTTTAGTCGCACACATAGAGCCGCCCTTAACATATGTGACGCTAATTGGAAGCATTTTTGCGATCCCTTTCGCTTTCAGAATTGTTAATTATCCCCCCCTTTTCCAATTTCAATCACCTTTTGTAAAGAAAATCCCATAATATACGCGTGTAACAAGGATATTCATAAGCAATAAAATATTCAATATAAAGGTAACACAGCTTTTGCAGAACACTAAACATTTGTTGTTATATTACAAATACTTTGAAGAAATTGTTTTCGTTTATCCAACTTTATCAACACCGTATTAAAAATTTCTATTCAAACACCAAAATAAAGAATGAATCACAAGTGTGTAAACATTTTTTAGAACCAGTAGTATAAGTACCTTATCACAAGCTCAGTTTGTCTGACTCTGCATCTCGATTATCTTAAGTATCATGACATCAACTTGTTCAATTTCATTCATCAAAAATACCATACTTTTAATATTAGCATTTATACAGTGTATACGATATACGGATCGGTTTTAACAACATTTTTCGATGTTAAATGCAGCAAATAAAACACACAAAATGCAGTTCATAACCGGAAAATTGGCATGCTAAAGAAAGTGTGAATTTTATTAAACAAAACATTATTTTTTTCATTTTCAGGTGTGAAGCATCTTTAAGCCCGCAGTTCTAAGGTGCTGCATTTGTTGCACACTCCTAACTACATGCTGTACATTAACACATGATCAAGATGAGCATCAGAAGAAAAAGAATAATACACCTCTTAACAAACCTGAAGAAAATTTCTGAAGATCAATATTTCTTTCTTGTTTGGATGCTTTTATTCCTGGTCTCGTTAATCATTTTGCGAAGAACAGAAGAATCTTGGAAGATTTTGATGTGCTATTTCTAATAAAATACTAATTCGTCAAAACTAATGTTGTTGCAAAAGAATTAAATCTTTAAGGAAAGAACAGATATATTTTGTGAAAGTTAGGAGCGAGTTTATTAACGCCACTGTAGAAGTTAAACCTTTTTGACAGCTAACAGTAAATTTATTGCTAGTATCATATCTATATCATAATAGTTTTTATTAAAAAACACTTGATAAACGGCAGATCAAAATATAATCTAAATGAGGCCTCAAAAATTGTAATAAGACGTGTGATGTAGGTTGGGAATAATGAATGTAACGACTGTACATGAACGATTGATAAACTAAGGTGAAACAAAGAACAGACAAATGTTCAAAAAAGATTTGATTATTATTTTATTTGATATATTTTTATGTTATGTGCAAACTAAATGAGTTTTTTGCGCTTCTAATTTATTCTATTATTTTTAACGACTGGACATGAAACATATCTTTTGGATAAATAGACTGGACATATCTATGTTGAATTAATATATTCTATTTCATTTTAAATTCTAAAGAGGTGGCGGAAAGATTATGTTTTTCTAATGGTAAGGACACACACACACACAACACACACATTATTAAATAATTTATATATCTAAAAAAGGAATTTTCTTTTAATTCAGGAATAATTAAAATATGATATGGTGACATCACAAATGCTTAAGAGGACGTTATGAAGAAAGTATATTATGCTACACAGGCCATTAAACATTCATTTGTTTCAGATATTATTGTATTGAAATAAAAATATTTGTGTACATAGAGAAATTGAATCAAATTTCTAATATACATCTCAAAATGTTTTTGTGTAAGTTGCACTTACTCATTTCTTAATTTGAAACTGAAACCATATTAGTCAATATATGTTATATTTTACACCTGAAATGTACATTATAATTAAAACAATATCCAATAAGGAAATCTTTACGTTTAACAAGATTAAACATAAGTTCATCGCAAACATTCAAAAATATAAATGTCGAAAAACATTTCAAAGATAAAGAAAATAAAAATATTTTTTTCACATTCATACTTTACTTTCCTAAACTTTAAATTAAATTTTGAGACGCAATCAAGCAACATTTAATCTTTCTACTAGAAACCGCATTACAAAAAGAGTAACTTACAGTTTCCTCAGGAAAGTAGTGAAAAAAAAATGCACCTCAATCACTACTGGCTTTTAAAGTCTTATTTAGATGTTTCGAAATCTGATGAGAGGAAACTTTGAACTTAAAACTTTTCATTACTTCTTTTACTTTTGTTATTAAATTCTTTTATGAAGTATACAGCCTGCCTTTGAAGTGTAAATTGAAAAAAATATCTTTGCACGTATGATTTAAAATAGATGTTTCTTATGTTTTATTTTCATAAAATGAAATTAGAATAAATATTGAACACTAAAAGTTTTAAATTGGCTTATGGTTAAGCAATTTTATCTTATATGAAACATACATTTTTTCTAAATTTATTAATTTGACAATTACAACTGTTATTATATATACAAAACTGGTCGTTGGGGGCCACCGTAATACTTACCCATCATGTATATGTATAATGTAAAATATTAAAATAATGTGTAAACTACTTATAAAATGCATTGCAATTCAAATAAAATCGTGGCTTGATGACGTCATAAAAAGGCTCGATTACTGAATTGCTTGAAAGAGGTTTTTCCTTATAACTCCAAAAATAATACTCCTATTAACTAGCGGTTTATTGCATCTGATTAAGCGTCAAATTTCCAATTAAAATATATATTTGAAGTGAAATTTGGATGAAATACAGGGTCATAAAAAATCGAAGAGTGTGGAAAATAGGATTACAAATATCTCGGCAACTCATTATCCGATCGACTTCATGTTTTATGCAAAATTTATGTTTTATTATTATTGTCTTTTATATTTACTCTTTAAAATAGACAATTTCGAAAATTTTTATATACCTTTTATCAGAACGAATATTTCGAGAGTCCGAAAAAAATGTTCCGGTTAATCGAGGTTATTGAAATGAAATTGGCTTCTTTCCATTATTACATACTAAGTACATACCAAATTGCAAGTCTCTATCTCAATTTGTTCGGGAGATAGAGCGTATACAGACACACACACATACACACAGACACACAGACGGACGGCAAATTTTTTTTCTAAAAATATGTTTTTCGGAATCTCCAGTGTCTGAAACGTGTAAATCCGTCAAAAATTTTTTTTCGATTTTCAAAACGATTACAAGACTTACCATATACTACGTATGATGAGTAAGTAATAAAGAAATCATTCTACTTAAATGTATATGTTTATGTATACCTATGTTTGTGAAACCAAATTAAGATTACTTATGGATATTCGGATATTTTCTTTTTAAAGAAAGTATGTAGAGGTACTTACATTGATTTATAGAATATATATTTAATTAAATATTTTATTTATTACGTTAAAAATATTTTATACTAAAAAAATAACTTCATCAAGTTCTAAAATTAGAAAATCATGTTGTCTTATGACTTCCTGTGCTAATGAAATATGAGCAATATTTAAGAGTAACGTCAAGCGCGATCAAAATGAAATACACACTGTGGTTCATTTTACTTCAATGTTTAAAAGTATATATAATCTTACTGTTTCATTTTTTTCCCAAAACGACGCTAGAATGTTCCCGGAAAAGAAACGAAATCCTATATTAAAATTTACAAATACGCATCAAATAATATGCGTCTGTAATTTAGATGAATTTATTACATCTGTTTAACGTTTGATATCTAAAACACTATAATTATTTTGTGTTCATAAATTATCTATATTATTAATGTATATTATTAATAAATAAGATATGAAATAATGTTGCAGTAGCTTCTATCAGGGCAAAGGCATTTAAGATATAATGGATATTCTTGATATATATGTTCCAGAAGTAATATTTATATCTGACTTGTAGCACTTAATTGTAAAGGAAAGAGTTTAGGATAAAATGGAATAAACATGGGTGGTGCCTTTCAGAAGTAGTAGTTAATGACATTGTTAAACATGACTTTGATGATACTATAATAATCTTGAAGAGAACTACTTGGAAAAACGCAGTATCTCAGATATTAGGAAGAGTTGCTTGACTTTAGAACTAAGCATTGCAAAAAAAGAAAAAAAAGAAACTACACAATTGCCCCGAAAGTAACTACACTCTCAGAAAAAACTGTAAATTTATGAGCGTTTGCCCTTCAATTTTCACGGGAAACAGCCTTATTTGATGAAAAACGGTCTGATCCACTAAATAAGCGGCCGTATCCTTTAGATACTTAGAAAATTAAGAGCAATCCACAGATTCTTACAGTTCTAGCCCATAAGTCAGCAAAAATACGGTACGACCCCATACATTGTCCACCGCTAGGGTGTAACCCTTCATTTTACTCGTATTTCGAAAATTTTAACCCGCCAAAAAAGCGATTCTGTGATGATTATCTAACGTGCTACGTGCTACGGAAGAGTAAGTAAAGTGTTATTGTGTTTTAAAGTGCATTATATCCTGTGCATTATAATGCTGTATTACTTTGTGCCGTAAAATTACGGGCTGCACAAAATGACAGACATGGATTTTTTTTTTTTTTTTTTTTTTTTTTTTTTTTTTTTTTTTTTTTTTTTTTTACGGGGTATGACTGGAATCTCTGATGGCGACCTCTGCCCGTAATTTTACAGCCATTTTTATTTCTGTGTGTAATTTAATACAGAAAACAAATGGTATCTGATATTTTACGATTGCAGTTTCAAGTTGGATGTCGAAACCACTCTAATAGAAGATGTTGTACGTGTTCTCGTATTTTTTTTTATTATTAAGGGTTTGTACATTTATCGGAGAAATAAAAAACTTGCACGTTCTCTCATACGTTAAGCACATTATTCTTTCAATATGATTCCACCACTATTCTTGTTTACACATTACTTCCATTACGACTGAACACGGGTCTAACACTTTTTTTAGTCATTACATAATTTTCTGCTTCTTGTTCCAATGAAATGGTTTACAAATCTGTAAATATGAATCTACTCTATCAGTTTCGAATGCATTTGTAAGGCGAAATTCAAGACGATTTGCGGTACAGCAATTTTATAGAACATTTTATTTTTATATTTACGTTTTTGCATTAAATATTAGCTTTTAATAGGAGTTGCTAATATTGTTATACGGTTTCGTTTTTATAATAATTGGCGGTACTTTCGTGTTATAGCGGCCTACACATTTGTAATTCTGCCAAGGTTGCAGCTATGATTTCGCCAGGATCATTACAAAGCTCATACATATATGCATCCTATATTCGCATATATATATACTCCAAACATCCATATATTTGACATATACGTCATTATATACATATTAGTTGTGTCTTATATTTCATATATACATCATATACGTCTTATACACGTGACATAAATATACATCATATATGCGTCATATATGTCTATAACTTGGACATATACATCCCGAAGTGTTATATACATCATATGTTATTATAATGTCATGTATGTTTTATAATTTGGCGAGAAACTTTTGTCGCTTGGATATCCATTCTTTAGGCAGGTACAACACGAAAGTACCCAACTGTCTATTTTAAAGGTATGAATAATATAGTTTATTCATGTGTATATGAAATAATCAGATTTCTTTTATATGTTATCAAATACATTAAAACCTGATATGACGTTTTAATATAAGTACGAATAAAAAAAACTGATAGATTTCATGTCTTAATAAGTACACCTCTTATTATAAATGATTTCTATACTTTCAATTGTGATCAGTAGAATTTTTCGTATAAGGGTGATTCCTTATGAATAGTTTGCGTTTATCCATGCATTATTGTATATAACCGATCTCGAATTATTGACCAAAAAACAAAAATTTACTTTGATTTATTTACATTCTTCCCCCGACTCTCCCGCTGTTTTTCAATCTTTGTAATTTTTTTAAATGGTTGAATCTGTTATTAAAATCTGACTGTGTGTTTGTATTTAATGGTTACTCCCGCTAGAATACTGCAAATTTCGCTATGAAACTAACTTTAGTTAATCTGTTAGATACCAGGATACCATAGCTATAGAAAGTCTGAAATTTACGTAAACTTAGCGATAAAATTGACATTAGTTAATCGCATATATCATAAATATGGATGTCATAAATATGAACTTTTAAAATTTACTATTTTTTTCCCGAGTGTTATTATTTTTATATTTTAAATAAAATTTCTGTAATGATGGAAACTCAGTTATTCCAAGGTTCTGAAATAAAAGTCAGAAAACGGAAATATCAGATGTTTGCCGATGCTAATTTATTTTAAATTTACAAGAAAAGTAATGAATTAATAAGTTAAGCCATTTCTAATGTAAACGAAAATATATATGAAAAAATAATTTTTATTAATAAATAGCATTAAAACTTTTTCGAGTACCTTATAAAAGCAATTCTTCAGCAAAAGTAAATTACAACATTTTCAAAAGAAATATAGTAAGAGAAAGAAAAACAAATAAAAATTAACGTAGATATTTAAATGAAAAACTGACAAATTTTACTATGCGTAGGAAAAATTGACGTTCTTTTTATTTCACAATCTTCTGAAATTTAAAATGTTGATCTTTCAATAATAAAAATGCTGCAAAAAAAGTGACTTAACATTTGCAAAAACGACGTGAATGAAATTGTGAAAATTCATTGAAAAAAATGCAGTGTTTTTTTATAATTACATCGCGCAGTTTCCAAAGAGGATTTTTTAGTAATTTTCATTTAACATGCACTGTCAAAATACTTTCCTTCTTATAATGAGAAATTTAATAAAATGAATATTATTTCCCTTCTATGTGGATTGCTCTTATTTAAAAACATTAATTACACTGGTTTACAAATTTAAACATTTTTATATACTTTTGATGAAACACCTATTTTCGTATTATACTACCTCTTACTAATGAAAGGCGGTATTTGAAAAAAATCTATCACGTCACATTTTTAAAATTAATTACACTGGTTTACAAATTTAAACATTTTTATGTACTTTTGATGAAACACCTATTTTCGTATTATACTACCTCTTACTAATGAAAGGCGGTATTTGAAAAAAATCTATCACGTCACATTTTTTAAATTTTTACATTTTTCAATAGTCACATTTTTCACGTCGCATCACGTCAAATTCAACCTACCCGCATTGTCAACTTGGATTCTATATTCTGTTTTCTTGTGTTTTTGTGAACTAAAGTGGTTCTGTTTTTGATAAAATGTCTAATAGAGTGTGTAAATTAAATTTTGATCGTTTTTGTTACGTTTGTGGACAATTTATATTCGCAAAAAAAAGGAAGGCCGATACCGAAATGTTCTAAAACAGCATATTTGGATTATTTTGGATTCTCAGTGATTAATGAAGATAAAAAGTGGGTCCCACATGTTTTTTGTGAAAGCTGTAGGCTTACTCTTATATGCTGGGCTGCGGGATAAAAAAAGTATCTTCAGTTTGGATAACCAATGCTGTGGAAAGAACATTCAAATCACGATGATAACTCTTATTTTTGTTTGACAAAAAACTGCAAGCTTTAATTCAAAAAATAAACATAAAATTCAATATCATGACATTCCATTAGTTTCGAAACCGATTTCACATTCGGAAACTCTGCCACATTTCGTATGTCAAGTGCGAGTTGCCAAGATAGTGACGATCTGTTTATGGAGGATGAAAATGATGATGAGTTCGTAAACGAAGATGATAAAACGCAACATTTAATAAACCAAAATGAGTTGAACGGCCTTATGCGAGACTTGCAACTATCTAGATCTAAAGCAGAGATTCTTGCCTCCTCTACAACAGTGGAACTTATTTACGACAAATACCAAAGTAACTTATTACCGAAATCAAAGTCAAATTTTCAGCAGTTATTTCACCAAAAAGAATGATTTTTGTTTTTGCAATGATATTCCTGGACTTTTTAATGCGATGAATCGAAATTATGATCCAAATGAATGCAAAACAATGAAGGAATGAACAGTGTCTCTTTTAATGAAAATGATACAATATGAGAAGCACAACTGGAAAATATGAGGCGATTTAAAAGTAGTTAGTATGTTATTGGGCTTATAGGACGGGTGTACCAAATATTCATGTTTTTTGGTGAATGTGGGATTGTCGAGCTAAAGAAAACCATTACATCAAAATATATTGACCTGTCCGAAATGAATTTACTCCATGAAAAATTAATGTGAAATATACATCTTTAGTGGATCCGCAAAATATAATTTTGCCCCCATTACACATTAAATTCGGCCTAATAAAAATTTTGACGAAGTCAAGGATAAAAACAATGCTGCTTTTAAATATTTACACAAAATTTTCCCACGCAAAATTAAAAGAGAGAATTTTTATCGGTCTACTGATACATAAACTGATGCAAGATAAGGACTTTGAAAAACTTTATCTACTAATGAAAAAAAATGCTTGGGATTCCTTTAAAATGGTCCATGGACATAGGAAATCATAAAGATGAAAATTATGAAAAAAATATTTCTGTTTTTAAAAAAAACTATCATGTAATGGGTGTGAACATGTCTCTGATGATGCATTTTCTCCATTCACACTTGAAATTTTCCCTGAAAACTTGGGCGCCGCGAGTAACGAGCAGGGCGAGCGTTTTCACCATGACCTTAAACTTTTTGAAGACAGACACAAAGGTTTTTGGGACGAAAGTATGTTAGGGGACTACTGCTGGCCTATTTTAAGAGAAACAGATCGAGAAAATTATTTTAAAAAAGTAAAATCATTTTGGATTTTTTTTTATATTTCATGTTATTATTTTTTAAGTATTTAATAAATATTTTTTTTAACTAGACGTGACAGATTTTTTACAATAATTTTCCCGTATTCAGTGCACTAGAATCTATTAAAAATTACACATTGCGACGAAAGTATATAAACAGTGTAAACCAGTGTTATAAAAAAAATAAAAAATATATCAGAATAATTATATTCCTTGGTATTAACAAATATCTGCAGTAGAATGTTATTTGCACCTCAACATTTGGACAAACAATGACTTACATTAAGTCCTTTTTTCCATATAATACATTTTATTTGTGGATATTTATTTTATGGTGCGTTGATGTGAATTTGTTTGAGTATAGGATTTTTAAATATATTTTGCGTTATTTTAAGTTACTTTACAGTAATTCTTTCGAAAACATTTTTCTTTTGAAAAGATAAATATTAAACTTTGAAATTATGGCATGTCTGTTTAAGTGACAATTTCATATTTTTTATTTTTTTTTTTATGCAGACAAAAGTTATTTTTAAAATATAATATATATTTTTTTTAAGTATTATTGTAATAATAAGTGGTGATTACACTTAATACAAATTAGATAATGATTACAAATAAATAAGCATGAAATAAATATTTATTCATTGAAACCAAATCTTTATGTAAAAAAAATTGTATTTTGCCAAAAAAAATATCATAGAGGATAACTATTTTAAGATAAAATATTTACAAAATTCTTTTACTAACACTATTAAAAATTACTAAATTATTACTATTTTTTTAAACTTTCAATGAAATTAGATGTAGTTTTCCTCCAAAACTAGAAAGGTCTAATTTCATCCAGCGTGTTATATATTATGCTTATTACACTTGTTGTGAATTCGCTTTAGAATCTAAAAATACGCACATGGAAGTAAAAATAAAGTAAAATAAATGAAACGTGATGTTTTGGGGCAGCAAAAATTTTAGTCAACCGACCTGACGCAGAATCATCACAAATATGTCACATTATATATATATATATATATATATATATATATATATATATATATATATATATATAAATTGATTTAGAGTTTTGTTAATGTATACATATTTTACAAATTTATCATTTATTTCGCATTAGTCCTTTAAATTAATCTAACTTCTGACATAGTCAGTATTTCCTTAATTCTTAATAAAATTTATTCCTATTTAATGTCCTTTTAAAAGTAAATACCCGTATATTAATAATTATCTTATTCCAAATCTTAATCTAAAATTTTAAGTTCATTCGTAGCTTTTATCAGCTCCCCAATCTATAAAATTCCGAGAGACGCTTTCTCATTTTCAATGTTTTTAAAAAGCCATTTTCTTTTTATTATTATTATTCTATGCTCGGTTTCGGGCGCTGGGTATTTTTTCACTTCAAAATTGATGCGCGGCCAGGAGAGGAACTCTTTCGTGTTCGAGCTTCTCCCTCTCGCCTCATTAGCTGGGCTAGAGCTCGCCTCTCACTCATTGGTTTGTGCGCACGTGACGTCGTATTTCTGTATGTCTACGCTCAGTGAACAAAACTCACTCGCACGCTTCGAAGAGAAGATTTTGGACATGTTTGGAAGTATAATTAAATGTGTATCTGGTGTTGTAGTCTCGTAGAATTTTCATACAGTTGTATAACATCTATTAAACCATGTAGTGAGCCATCGTGAAGCCTGAGGGCTTTACGTTTATACCTGTGGGAACTGTTACTACATCGCTCTCATTCTAAATAAACGATTTGTCTGGAAATTGGCTGGTATTTATTGAAGAAACTCTTGTGAAATCTCATTATTGCCTCACCACTTCGCCATGATTATTGATATCGACTGCAACATTCTATATATTTAACGGACTGCCATTTTTTTCGTGGAAGTATTACATCTCCTGGTATCTCATCTTCGTCAAAACGTATATATATATATATATATATATATATATATATATATATATATATATATATATATATAGAGAGAGAGAGAGAGAGAGAGAGAGAGAGAGAGAGTTAAAATGCTTTTTCATTATTTATCATAAGAAATTTATTAAACAGTGTTCTATACAACAAATTTAATAAATATTTGTAAAATATGTATACATTAACTAAACTCTAAATCTATTAATGAGTTTTAAAAATATATGTTTTAATATTTAACATGCTTTCAAAAAAAAATTCTTCTTTCTTTTATTGTTATTATTATTATTACTTCAAATGTTTTTGTTAAAAAGTCTGTGCATTCATTTTTTTAATTACAAGAAATTTATAAAATAAAAAATGGAAGTGAATTTTATTAAAAATTTACGTGTTAATAAATTGTATTAATAATTTGAAGACCTTAACATACCAACATTCTAAACAATATTTACTGATATATTGTAGATATGTGTCACAGGTAAGAAAATTTCTAAATATTCAAAAACAAGGAGCATTTTAAAGATGAATAGACTATGGAAACTTTGGTTTGAGAAAAATTCATTTAAAATATAATGTCTTAGGTTATTTTCATTTTACCTTTCATAGTTACCTGTAACAAGCATGAGAACATATCTTCAGTCTTCATCATCTATCCTAGACTTCTTACTTCGAGAGTAACAGAGTACACTATAATAATATTTGGCTATGTGGCGACAAAAAACTCCCAAAGAAAAATAAACAAGAAGGAAATACGCATCTTTTGTCGTAGAATATGTGTTTGGAAATAACGCATATAAGCACAATGTATTGCTGTTTATACGCTGTCTTTCATTGCACCTTTCACATTTTTTTCCTTACCAGTGCATAAAAGCAACCATTTTCGGGCACACATTCTATGACGAAAAATGCCTGTTTAGATTCACTCTGTTACCCATTAAACCTTTGCCAGTTATTTTCCAATCACTCTGTATATAGCATCATTTCATTTCCCTAACATTGCTAATTATTGTACTTGTCTTCCCATTTCATCTTTATTATATTTACATTTTATTTACTTCCTTTAGTTTCCTCACATTTCAAATATTATTTGCTTTGTAATTTTTTTTTTAATTCTATTTTTTCTTCATTCATAATAGATGGTGGCACTAGACTTATTATTTAACTTGTCTACAACTTCAACTTTTATTTATATTTTTATGTGATAGATTGCAGCACTAAACAATTTATTTCATATTATAATTTTCTTTCAAAGCAATGTTTGCATTGATATAGCAGCCATATTGAGTTAATGATGACTGGCTGTTTCTCAAGTCCTTATAGTCTTGTTCAATCTACAGTAACATTAGTATTTTTTGTGAGTCTTGCACATTATTTTATGACCTAATTTCTGTTTAAATTGAATAATTGTATATTTATCTTATTTCTATTTAAGTTGAATATTTATTTATTTATTTTGTTATTTGAACTCATGTAGCATTTTAATTGTTTCATATATATATATATATATATATATATTATTAGGGGCTTAATATTGTCGATTTTAGGTATATTGCTGACAATATTTGATGAAATAACATATATTTACTATGAATTATTCTTATAAAGCCCTTCTGAAGATTCTATAAGATATTCAGAGTTTTCAATTTTTGCTTTTTCATCTTATTAAGTATAATTCCAGCATTGTACATTCCATTGCTTTTTATAATGTCTTATCCTTTGTGTTTCACATGTGTTGCATGTCACATATGCATATATATAAATAACATTTTTATAAAAGTCAGTATTTATATGAAATATACTTGAATTTCACTATTTAAACATACTTAAATTGTATTTAACTATTGTCTTATTATATCATATTGCAATAGAAATTCAGAAGGCAATTAATTGTTCTAATTCAACATATCATAAGCATCGTAGCAATAGCTAAATCCCTTTGTCAAGGCAATATTACAATATAAGCATTGATTATGCTAGTTATTACAACATATTGTATGGAAAACATATTTTACGTTCCATTTACCGAACCCTGATTGTTCAGAATTTAACAACATTGCACTTTCAAGGATCAATTACAAGATCACCCTGCACCATAGAATTATCAAACTGAATCTGAATAGCTTTACTCTAATACAGAATTTAATAAGATACGTTTCAACCATTTTGAGAATAAAATAAATATAATATCATCGTATGACCAAATGAATCGATTATATCATTTCATCAACATTAAAATTTATTTAAAAAGAAAAAAAATCGAAATAAAAATAAATATTGTGAGTTATAAATTTATCTTAATTTATTGTATTAATTTAGCTTAGAGGTGTGTATTTTAAATAAATAAAATTGTATGCCAGTTAAGGTGATTCTCAACTGTTCGGCTCAACAACGCAAAACTTTCTGACATATTTTCTGAATCATTTTTAAAAACAAAGACATAAAAATGGCAGGCGTGACTATTGAAGCAATTTGGAATCGAAATGAGTTCTCCATTTTTTGATAAATGTATTACTTGTCGAATTATAAGCGATTCTGGTAACGTGACGACACGTTTTCCCGTTTCTCGTGCTGCCGCGTCGGGAATTCTGTACAAACCGATGACTTTGGCACTCTTTTCTGAAAGATCTTCTGCCTGTATTAAAAAAAAAATGAAATCGTGTTTCGATTACATATTTTCTGAGTAAGAACACCTGAAAATTGCATACATTTGCAGACAAAAAATGAAATTAAAAATGTGTCAGAAAGTAGCCTGTTTGGATATGAGAACAGCCTTAAGGACCAAACAGACAGCGTTCTTATGTCGCCATCTATGATGTGGTAAATCAGGCTCTTTGATCTTTTATGACTTTCATAGCATGTCTAAAAGTCAGAGGTCAAGAGTGGAAGCCGTTAACAGGTTAAAAAACACCCATTTCTTTCGTCGATGACCACAAAATGATTCAAAAAGAATGGGAAGAGATTTGATTTATGGCTATATCAGGACGACTTGCTCATGACTTTACTGAACGCAGCTTAAAATCCTTTAACCCCCTATATATATATATATATATATATATATATATATATATATATATATTTGCTACGCTAACAGGCTAAGCACCGCCTTGGACTGCCATCTACCGAGCAAATGGTCAAATACGATTCCAAATGAAGGTGAGAGACCAGTGGGACATGCAGACATGGTTTTCAAGCGTTTCAGGGACTACTGTGTCCAGTGGTAATTTTTGAAGTAGCACAGGGACATAGCGTCCCACTGGGAGTCTAAGTGTTAAGGCTCAAAACAGTGCGTGCATAGACTCAGCTCACGGGTTCTCTTTTGTGGTTTTTGGAATCTTTGATGCTTTATGACTTTCTCAGGATATCTTAGGATAGTTTAACGTACAGAGTTCAAAACAGGAGCACTTGACATCTGTTGACACCACCCATTTGTTTTGTTGGATCTTCCCTTTATTTTGTACATGACCACAAATAGATTCGAGAAGAATGGGAAGGGATTTGATTTATGCCCATCTCAGACTGACTTGAAAGTTCGCGCACTAAACTCAGCCTATTAGACTCCATATTTCACGCGTATTTCATATTACACGCTCCATATTTAGTAATGTAATTGACATTACATTACAGTGTCACAGACCTAAATACTGTACACTTCCCGCATGTTTCGTAATGTTCATTGCATTTCAAAAAGAGAATCCGGGAGATAAATCTGTTGAAAATTTCGTTAAAAGATATTTTGGTTAGTCATGATAAATAAATGTTTTAAATTAAAATTGAATTAAAAAAAATCACATATTTATTTTTTAATAGATTGGATCTTTTTTTTCCTTTTAAATCAAACTTTAACTATTACGTATTATTTGTTCAATAATAATCTTACTAAACAAAATTATATAATATACTTCGGTTCAAAATAATTTAAGTTATTAATTGTATTCAGAAAAGTGACTGATATGTTACTTATTATTTGAAACTTATTTGACTTTGAATGTTAAGCTAAAGTTTAAAAATTGACTTTAAAAAAAATGGGAATGAGAAGTTAGTCCTATAAACAATTTATAAAATTATAGTTTATAAGCGCAAAGATTTATATTTTCACTCATTAAATATATAAGGTAAAGACAGGAGAGTCTGCGCACAATTCAAAAGAATTACATTAAAAAATCTAAATATTAATTTGATGCTAAGCTATCCATGAATAATTTTTACTTCATTTGTTTTTATGCATTTCCATTGTTATTTTGTTGTTTTGTTGTAATTTAATAGAACAGTTGTAATAAAACCAAATAAGTTATTTTGAGCAATCTGTCCTTACAGGGTTGGTGTAATTGCCCACATGGGTAGGAGAGATTGTTACCAATAATAACTACAATTAAATTGTTAACAATAATAATTACACTTAAGGGTGTATTCAAATCTAAACTGCTTATTTTGAGACACATTGATAAATTCATTTTTGCTCTAAAATGCTTCCAATTGGTAGGTTCTCTTATTCAAAAACTTTATAATGTCCGTATTGTCTCGATTTTTTGTAAAAGGCAGAATATATTTCAAAAAATGCTGTCAAAGTGGACATTTTGAACCGAATTTTCCGAAGCGATAGCGCTGGAAACAAAAAAAAAAAATGATCGTTCTCTGAAAATAATTGTCTGTAAATCAATTTCTAATTAATTGAACGAAAAATAAAAACATGGGGCCCTTGTAAATCTCTTCATACATCACGCGCCAAGTTGCATGTTGTTACTTTTAAAAATGAGTCTGAGAATGTGTCTCGAAATTTTGAGTTGTTGAGCGTGGAAAAATATTTTTTTTAAATACCGCCTTAAATGACATTGTTGTAAGGTTTTTGTGAACAAATATTATTGTATTAGGAGTGAATATTTCAATCTAATGATTAAAGAATCAAAAAAAAAATAATTTAAAAAATGATTAAAAATTTTTAATTAAAGGGGAAAAAAATTAAAAAGCAGAAAATTCAAGTCCAGATAAGATTACAAAATAACATTAAGTTACTTGAAAACACGTTTAACTTAAAATTAGTCCATTTTCATTTTTCATTTTTTATGCAAATTTACCAATAAGCTGCGTAATCTCTCCTAGCATGGAAACTAATGGGAACAGTGCGCCATCTCTCCTAAGTAGCAGATGCGCAAACTCTCCAATTTCGGTAGGAGAGATTGCGTGGCCTTTTATTTAAACATGGCCGCTACTAAAACGAACCGTTGATGTTCATATTGTTAGTCTAGATTAGTAGCTTATGAAAAATCGTTTAAGTTTAAAATATTTTGTACTACTGACATTGTATAGAAATTCTGATGAATAGCCTTGAGAATTCAAGCACTGACTTTGGGAAAACAAAACAAAATAGCAATGCTTATCTTAGACGCTCAAAACAATCAACGTGCACTTTCAAGTAGACACTCCACTACTGCTGTTGTACAACTACCTGGAGTCGCTGCGCGCTCACTCTACTCCTTCCCCCCGAACCTCTATGTGCGCAATCTCTCCGACCGCGCCATCTTTCCTGGCTTTACCTTATATATATATATATTATTACATTTTAATAACATGCTAAAATTGCTTTAATTTTCTTCTAAATGAAGAAACTTGAAATATATATTCATGCATTTTATGCTGGAGTAATTAGGAATTATCAATTTAAAAAGCAGGCCAATTCATATGAAACTAATTTTGAATTTGTAAAAAGAAATAAAAATTCTAGCATTATGATTTTCATTGAATAATACATAAAATATAAATTTTAATTAAATATATATATATATATATATATATATATAGTTAAACGGGATGATTTAATTCGGCCCGCATATGCATTCAAAAATATTATCAATGGAATACTTCATTTTAACATTTCATGCTTATTGCGTTAACCGTTTAAACACACACAATTTTTTCTTTTGAAAACTTATTTTGAATACTTTCCCGTCGGTAATACTTAAAATTTTTTTTCGTAAATATTTGAATTCGAACATTTTTTTAATAACATATTTTCAAATAAGAAAAAGTTACATAAATATGAAGACAGGAATATGTAAGATATCCAGAATTTCGTAAAAATGTTTTTTCATGAAATTTAAATTGACTCTTTTAATCAAAAGAGGATATATTATAAATCGTATAAAATCGAAAAAAAAATAAGTCAATATTTATTGAAAACAAACATTTTCTAAAAAAGAGTAAAACATTTTGAAAATACATTATTTAACTAAAATTCTTGTTTTTTAGTTGGAAAATGTCTTTGAAAGTTATAATAAAATTGTGAAATGAAATTTCATTTTGTAAAAACGAAAAACTTTGGTTGAAAATTCCAAATGTAATTATCAGCTTAAAGATTTATTTTAGCTTTTAAAATGATTTATCATCATAAAAAGTTTGATTTCTAATACATTTAAAATAATTTCCATAATAATGCTAGACTCAGTATTAACAAAATAATCAATATTATTTCAATATATTTTTATTATAGGTATTGAAAGGAAATCCATGAATATGGAAATTAACAAATTATTATATTTAGTTTATAAATATAAATGGGTGAAACTAATTTTACATCAGCTTTTAATGTGCACAACTGTAATTTTTTTTCATTATTCCCTGTCAAGACAAATTCAGTATAATGGAATAATTCGCATATAGATTGCATTTTGTTTTATAATATGCAACATTAATTTTTCATAATTATTTGATATATTCCAATTTATTTATAGCATGTTTGTCTTGTTTAACTTTGATAAGGTGTTAAAAAACCAAGGTTACTATCTATAATAAAAAGTTAAATTGCATATTTTAAAAAGTATTTAAGCAGAAGCATCAACATCAAAATCAAATTGTTACAAAACCACCTAATCTATCAATTTCTCATTCAAGTACATTTATAATAATTTAAATTAAAAGTTTTCTGTTAAATAATATTGCTCAATAAATAATTTTATTTGATTAATTTGGGGTAATTAGAGTATACCGTCTAATTATACTACGAAACCTTTAAGCATGTATAGTTGTTCTTTTCCAGACATGCCTCCTATGTATATAGGTAAATCCACTGGTAATATGATGGGAATTAACTCAAAATGGTGTGAAAGATGCCAAGATGGACTTAGCACTCTATGCCGCAGCAATCAACGTATGCTGCTTAGCCTAGATTTAGGCATAATAAATTTCATTTATAAACATCCATGATATTTTCTTTATTTTGTAACGTGTGTATGTATCTATAGAGAGTTAACGTATGTGCAAATATAACATAAAGCGCACATTTCTTTCTTAATATACATTATACTCAAATTCCTAATTCTCGTGTAGATAATCCGCCTTCATAAATAACCACCAACCACCACCAAATTCCTAACTTGAGTATAGATTTTTCTTTTTGAGATATTAAATTATTAATCAAATACAACACTGACATAGTTTCATTATAGGAGACATCATTGCTTAAAAGAAACCGAAAAAAAATATACTGTGACTTTTAATATCAGTAAGATTTTAAAGTTGAGATTTTTATACCCAAATTACACAGACAGAGGTTACGTAATTAGACGCAAAATCGTTTTGGTTCTCTCATATATTAGAAAAAATAATAAACTACTTAGTTTAATCTATTTTTCTTTCATACGTCATTTTTTTCTCAATTAGATTGATCCCTCCCGTTTTTAGATACGTTGGTAATTATATAAATACGTAGCACCTATTGTAGTCGTCTGGTCCGTACGTCTGTCTGTCTGTCCGTCCGTCCGCATATAACAACGCAAAAACTACCCAACCGAATGGTTTCAAATTTAAGATATATTTTCTTTGCAGAATTTTGCCGAGTCATTTCAAATGTTATGAAAATCGAATCAAAACTTTAGACGATATTAATAAAAACATTTAA
The DNA here is from genome assembly GCA_963931845.1 of Maratus michaelseni. Classification (NCBI taxonomy): domain Eukaryota; kingdom Metazoa; phylum Arthropoda; class Arachnida; order Araneae; family Salticidae; genus Maratus; species Maratus michaelseni. The sequence goes on along the minus strand of OZ007587.1, from coordinate 417,650,542 downwards.
TAAGAAATTTGAATTTTAAAAAAAAAATCGGTGCTTTGTTGTTATAGGAGCTTCCAAGATTTAATCGTCAAGCGACAGAGATACTTATTTTATTACAGAAATTAATCTGCAGACGATATAATTCATTTCACAGAATTAAAAATCATCAAGATCTGAATATTTATAGCTAGCTATAATATAACTAGCTATAGTACGAACGCACATCATTTGTAACGTTTGACGTACAATTTTTAACTTGTTTAGTTATCAAGTTAGCTATCCACTTGATCATAGGTGTAGCAATATATAGATTTCTGTACTGAACATGTATAATGCGCATTGTGTAGTTAGTAGGGTAAAAAGAAGAAAAGTTACAGCTCAATTATAATAAGCACCATGCTTTGAAGAAAGAAAATACAGAAAAATCAAAAGAAAATCCATAAAAATCTTCATTAATAATATATTTATTTTTTACTTTCACATTTATTACCATATTCACTGACATATATTTCAGCATTCTAAGCATCCCGAATTTACGCGTGCAAAAAAATGTCATAAAATCTTTTCAGAAATTGTTTACATAAATTCGTTAATTTATGATTTTATATATATATATTGTATCATTCAGTTTTGTGACAGATCTTTGAAATTCCGTAATAGTATCAGACTTCACTGCAAACGCATTTTTTAATACGTCGTATATCATCTAATGTATTTCAAATCCCAGGTGGATACCTTCAATTTATGATAAACCGTATAAACATAATTATTTTATCATATGCTATGACATCTAAGTTCACTTATACGTGTGTCCCGACATATGTTAAATAAATATGTTATATATGTGGTATGCTGGTATTTGTTTTCTCTTTAGGTGAAATAGTGCGATCTATAATTTTTCGGCAAAATTCAGACTTCAAACTTAGATATGAATTCTTATAACTAAAATTTCAAAAATAAATTTTATATTATTTACAAACTAGATTTAATACACATTACTATTGTACAATTATTTAGAAATATTTATTCTCTGTCTTTAATAATATTTTGTACTTGAACATTTTATAAACGGAAATATATAAAGTAATATATTGAAACTATTAATCAATAGATGCATGACAAAATAACTGAATTTTTTTTTAATTTAAATTCCGCGACTTTTCCATTTGTAAAAAAATATGTATTAGTTAACCGAAAAACCTAAAATGAATATCGTCAGAATAAATTACCTTTTTGAAAGATAACACAAAACTTTCTAGCTAGTTACAGTTTTTTTAGGTTTCTTGTATAAATTTGGTTTTTTTTTTCGCAAAATGTTCAGGATAGAAGTTTTGATAGTCCCTACTTTTGTAATATAGATTAGCTGAGTCGGTAATTTGCAAAATTAGAAACCTGATCCATGTCAACCTGTAATGTTTCACTAAAAAAAAAATAACACAAAAAGATTAAACGAAAGTTACAAGAAAAAGTGCAATTTCCAATTTGTGTAAACCAATGTTAAAACAATGTTTGAAGAAGTTTGCGAGAAGAACAGTATTGACTTGATTAGTAATTTTTTTGTTATTTCAAATTAGGCAGAAACGAAAAATAAAAACACGCCCCGTTTACTAAAAATGGAACGTTAAAATAAAACATGTTTTAATATAAGTACAATTTACTTATAGAAAATATGAGTGATAACAGGGTATTATATAATGGTTAAATATCTATTTTTTGAAATTATAAAATTTAAATATTGAATAAAATTCCGAAATAAAGAAAATAAAACTAGCATGATATATTTAAATGCATATTTATGAAGAACATAAAAAAATATCATTAATTATCAAAAAAAGTTTCAGTCAAAATGATTTTTAAATATTCACTCTAAAACTAACGAAAGAATTTCTCTTCATATCACATCAATCATGAACTATCATATAAATTAACCCGTCAGCACACGCGCTGTGATAAAATCTACCCCAGCTTATAACTATTACTTAATAATGCGCGAAAATCGTTCGTGATCATTCTGAGCTTTATAGTACCTTTCAAGCTGCATGATATCAAGATGTGGCAAAAAAAGAATTTACCCCCCCCCCCCCCCCCGGTTGTTTATTTTCCATTCTTTTGTTATAAAAATGTCACGTGGGAGGAAATTTACCCCCCGCGTGTTATAACGTAACCCATAATGATACAAAAATGTTAATGCAAATGTTTATGTAAAAAATACAGTGTGCAAATAATAATATATTTTTTCTTTTAAACGTTAACAACTCTTGCACAGACAGTTTCTATATATCACTTTTATGTTTATTTGTATTTTCATGGCTGAATTTGGATTGTAAATGCTTTGTATTTAATGATATGCAGAAAAAAGTCTTAGTGCGAGATTTTGTTTTTTTCTTTAAATATAAAAGAACTTTTTATTTGAAGTTAAATTATGTCCTTTATTGATTTACAGTTTATTTCGATATATAATTTTTTTTACAATCTAACCGGGGGGGGGGGAGGAATTGACACAAGAAAACCCATTGGGGTAAAATTTATCCCGCGCGTGTAGTAACGTAATGGATTGGGGCACGTGTGTTGACGGGTTAATATTTATTTACTATGGACTGCCAGATTACGATTAATATATTAGTATATATTTTTTTTTTCAAAGTCTTTATTTTACATTGTATAAAGTCAATATATATATATATATATATATGTTTCTTTTTTTTTTTTTTTTGTATGTGTGAATTTATTAAGAGTGGTAAATATCAATTTAGTTTGTTCAAATCCTCTGAGCCGTTTTTAAGATAAAATAGCTTGACCCATAATGGCCCATGACCAAAATGACCCACTAATTTAATATTCTCAAACATGTGACCTAGCCCAACAGTCTTCTCGTGCCCGAAAACCATAGGATGCAAAATTTAGTGAAAATAGTCTGAGCCTTTTTTTAGATAAAATTAGCTTGACCCACAGTGACCCAAAAATTACCCATTAATCAAATTTTCTCGGAGATGTAATCTAGCCCAAGGATTTTCTCGTGCCGGAAACCCGTAGGATACAAAATTTAATCAAAAACGTTAGAGCCGTTTTTTAGATAAAATTAACTTGAGCCGCGTTTACCCAAACATGACCCACTAATCATGTGACATAGCCCAATAGTCTTCTCGTGCCCGAAGATGGTCAGATACAAAATCGTTTGAACCGTTTTTTAGAAACAATTAGCTTCACCCTGACCCATGGTGACCCAAATGATCCACTAATCGAATTTTTTCGAACATGTAACCTAGCCCAATGGTTTTCTTGTGCCCTAGAACGGTAGGATACAAAATTTCGTCAAAGTCGTTAGAGCCGTTATTAAAATAAAATTTGCATAACCACACACACACACACAAGATTTGCTCGTATTAGAATATATGATATTATAGGATATGATAAAATTGTTAAAGGGTTAAACAATAGAAAATTTGATTTTCAAGATTTCTAGTATGAATTCAGAATTTCTGTATCAAGAAAAAGGCCAAACTAAGAACCTTGGCCCCATATTGGAAACTACTGTTTCGGATTCTTAAGCAGCAGATCTTTCTCTGCTCCATAGGCATAAAAAAAAACATTAATATGTAAACAATAGAGTACCGAGCGGTGGGGGGGGCTCCGCCTTAGAAATTCTTCCCGAAAAGGGCTCCGCGAGCCCAAAAGTTTGGGAACCACTGATTTAGAGTATTATAACTACACAAAATAAAATAATAAAATAATGTTTCGTGGTGGAATTGTTTACACACGAGTGGGAATAGGAATAATAAATATATACTTTTTTTTAATTTACTTTAATATTTAATATTTTTATATGTATGTACTTGATACATTATCTCCACACTATATACATCACTACTTACATATTTTTATCAATTCATGTTATGTACAAACCATTTGAGTGTATGCTTAATACACATACATGTATCCTAATATATTTATACATAATATACAGCATTCCTAAAATACATTTGCTTTACAAAAGTATAATAAATAAATACAAACAGTACAGTACTGATACCGCACAGTAGTGAATACAATTTAGACATTGTTGGCAATCTTCTTTTGGAAACAATAATCATTGAAAGCGAAAAATATTTGATAAAATGTCGTTACAAGACCGTAGTGATAACTTCTGTCCATTCTAATACTTAAATACGTTACAATACTTGAAACTGTGTTCTTAATAAATGTAAATAATAGCAATCACACTGCAATGTAAAAAAAAAAATCGTTCATTTCCGAGAGCGCCAAATCAATAATATATATATATATATATATATATATATATATATATATATATATATATATATAGATAGATAGATAGATATGTATAGATATATATCAATATAAATCAATAATATATATATATATATATATATGTATATATATATATATCAAACATAAATCAATAATATATATATATATATGTATATATATAAGAGACCACTGGTGTTTGTGTGAGGTAGTAGCCTCGGGACTTCCATCGTGCACTATGGTCATTGCATGTCAGTAGCTGTGAGGAAGATGTGATGGTTGAAAGTGTGGTCGACCTAGGGCATTTTGAATATAGAAACAGAAGTGTGTGTCTAAATATTTCACATTGCAGTCACAACTACCCAGGGCAGACCATTAGTGTTTGTGCGTGGTGATAGTGGTGTTTCTCATTGTGCACTGTGGTAGTTGCATGTCGATAGTTGTGCGGATGTGGGGGATATGGTGATTGAAAGTGGTCAACCTAGGGCAGTTTCAATATAAAATAGATTTGTGTGTCATTATATTTCACTTTCCAATCACAATTACCCAACCCAGTGTTCTGGTATTTATGTGTAATAGTAGCCTTGTGTCTGCCATCATGCACTATGGTGGTTGCATGTCGGTAACTGTGCGGGTGAGGGAGATATGGTGGTTGAAAGTGGTCGACCTAGGGCATTTTCATATTTCGACCAAAGTGTTTTTAAAATGTTTGGAATATTCTTGAATGTACTAGATTTTTCTATAATGTACTAAAATGTTCTTTATATTTTAAACAGATATATAAACATACATATATATATATATATTATTAGGTTTACATATGGATCGAATGATCGGGAACGTTCTGGAATGTTCGAGGAACATTCTGTGAGGGTGTTGGAGATATGGTTGTTGAAAGAGGTCGACCTGGGCATTTTCATATTTCGACTAAAGTGTTCTAAAAATGTTTGGAATCTTTTAGAACATACTATAATGTTCTTGAATGTACTAGAATTTTCCAGAATGTACTAAAATATCCCTTATATTTTATCCATACATATATTTTTGTTACATATATATATATATGTATATATACACATACATATACATACTTTTTATTAAATTTACATATGGATCAGAAGGATCGAGAACGTTCTGGAATGTTCGAGGGCTGTTCTGTCGGTGTGTGGGAGATATGATGGTTGAAAGTGGTCGACCTAGGGTGTTTTCATACTTGGAATATTTCATATTTTCATATTTCCCCCTTTGCTGTGATAGGTTGCAAAATATTTAAGTGTTTTTTCATAAACAACCGAATATTTTACGAAGACTTATGAATATCAAACTTATGGACATCATACTTAAGACAAAAGATTAATAAGATTAAGACCAAGGATTAAGAATATTATTCTGTTGTAGACACCTGTATCTGATTCATTTCACGTCCCTATACTAGATACACAAGCTTCTAAGAAAAATTATGCATTGATAAGGGATCTAATGTGTTCCAGTTAACCTCAAGTGTATTTGAGCTGGAGTTGATAATAAAATTTGAGACTGGTAATTTGCACGAATTAACGAATTATTTTATGGATATTAAATACTTTAGGAATAACACGAAGTATTAAAAATGTTTTTGAGTTGTAGACAACAGCATCTCATTCATTGTACGCCTCTATGATAGATATGCAAGCTGTTTTGGGAAAGTTAAGGATTGTGTTCCAAATCATACCAATATGTTTGTTTATGCCAGAGTTAAGAATAGAATTCGACACGTTTAATTTATACGATTAAGGATGTATTGACTAAATTGCAATAGCCTATAAATTGTTTAAATTATAAAGATTGTTTTAAATTTTGTTTTTCTTAGTGTTTTTGACAGTAATGTAATTAGTCGAAAGAAAATATTCAAAGAACGTTGGACGAACGGATAAATATACTATAAAAAAATGCTGCCCATTAAGTACTTTTCATTATTAAGCACCAAAACAGTGGAAGACTCATTCAACCTCAAGTAGTTAAGTATGTTAGATACTGAGAAATATGACGGGACATTCGCTTTTGTGTAGGTACCACGGTGACTGAAAATAGCCTGTTCCGAAGACTTCGGATGCAAGAGATATTTTATGTGCACCAGATGTCATTCTCACACACAATAATGTTTGTTCGCCATGTTTGTTGTTAATGTTGTCTCCACGTGTGTCGTCAAAAGCCCTTATCCGTGCATTTCGTCTTGACCGGAGAGTAGACAGCGAGTGGACATTTTTAAGAACCTTCTTATTTGCGTTTGGTCAATTGACCTGTAGTTTTCGCTGGCAGAAAAACATATTTCAAATTTGAATATTACTTTTTATTCACATTCACCTGTTTTTTAAATATTCGAGTACGGTGAAAATGAAATGACACGCGGTCTTTTCCGCGAATTTTGAATTTACTTGTGAATATATATGTGAAAAAAAACAAAAAAGCATTGTAACTTTACCATGATTGATCTAAATCATTAAGAAGAGCATCTACATGGAATTTTTACATATATATGTTTACTTTACATATTTTTACATATATATGTTTACATATATGAACATCATAAAAGACCAACAAACGACTACAATTTGGTTAAACATTAAGTATACCAGAGTTGAATTACGATAATTTATTTGAGAACAACTTTTGCAGCTCTAGAGTGAATACTTTGGAGTTCCGGGAGGTTTAGGAGTTTGTACTTTTTTATCTTTACCAAATACAACATCTCAAGACATATTTCTTTTTCTCCGGAGAGACCCCCCCCCCCCGTGGTATCCACTGATTTCATAATACTATGAAAGTTATTATAAAACTGTTAAACACAGAAAAATAGCATCTGCCATTTTATGAGAAAGAAGATAACTGAAATATAATTAAATAAATTAAATTGTCAAAATTAATCATATAAAAATAATAAACAGTAATTGTAGAAAATAAACGAAAAGAGATTTATTTACAAATAATTATCACAATAGTGAAAATAAAATACTGTTTTAAAGTGTAAAAAATTTAAAAAGTAAACGAACTAAGGGTAACGACCCAAATCTCAGATTATTTCCCCGAAATTTCAATATCAGAATTTTAAAAACTGATTTTTCTTTCAAAATTAATTAATGTTTTTCGAAGCAGAGAAATTTGAATAATATTTTCGTAGAATAAATTTCCCCGAGGCAAGAAAGAAAGATTAGTTTACCTTGGCGTGAATAAACATTTAATTTTTGAATAAATGAAAAAAAGAATTTTTAAAACTTTCTTTAATTAGTTTACAAAAGAAATAATATTATGGAAATTAAAGCATTTTATCGTACCTTTTTCCCACTTCTTTCAGAAATAAAATGATTGTTTATGACAGAAAAACAATTATTACAATATAATTAACATTTTGTTTTTTGCTTTCTGGATTTTTATATCATTACGCTCATATTTCATAAACGCATATAATTGCAATTCTCTTCAAACGAAAATCTTAATTGTAGTTAATATCGGTCTACAATAAATATAGTTTTAATTCCTAAAATAGCGTAATATTTTTTAAATAATCGTACATATATACATGGATGCACTAAAAAATGTTATATTTTATTTAAAGTTGAACAATTCACTAACTATAATAATTAATTATTAAATAATGAAATAATTTACATATTTATAAAAATAGGTAAAAAAAAAAAATTACGTTATTTCTTATTGTAGCTCAAATTTTCGTCTGTAGGCGGTACTGTGCTATAGTAACAGTTAGAATTCTTAAACTGAAATTTAAATATGTAACTAACATAACTCTGATTTTAAACCTAACGGCTAAAACCAAATTAAGTATGCATTTTTAGGTTATAAAATGAATTTGACAATTCTTACACATTAAGACACCGCATTCCAATTTGAAAATTGTTCTTAAAATAAGTAAGACTTGGACATGTGCAATAATGAAATAAATCTTGGTTTGGGAAGCAATTAGTAGCAGGGATACGTTGCTTCTTGCTTTTGCAAAAAAAAAGTGACGGATGATAATATTGACAGATAATCATTACGAAACAGGGATTTTAGAGACCATATTATATCCAGTGTTGGACGATATTGGGAGAAAATTTACTTTTCTACGAACAACGGTGCACCGGCTCATATTACAAAAATAATTCAAGTCTGGTATATTAACAATTTAGCTTAATGTTTAAACAAAGGGGAATTGTAACATCAGTCTCCCAATTTTAACTAGAATATTACACGTCATCCGAACTATACAAATCTGATTCCTTTTAAAGGTGTTATTGGAAAAACTTGGGATTAAATATTTGCAGTGCTTGCCGCGTATAGCGTATTTGGGAAAAGATTGCAGCTAATAAAGAAATTCAAAGCGAAAATGGTCCCAAAGCACATGTTGTAAATCTTGTTACTTTTATTTATTTATCACGAAAATATTTTTGTTGGATTTATATTTTATTTATGAATAAAAGTTTAATGTTGTATGAAAAATTAATGCGTATGTTGTTTATTTTCTGAAAACAATAAATGGACTATAGGAAGTCTGAAAAAAACATGATATACATCAGATAAGCAATCAAATTAGTAAAAATAATAACATTCATGCTTCAGAATAGAAAGTTTAAGAAAACGGTTTCTATATCCTCAGAAAAGAGGTACATTTTGAATGTTGAATACATTATACATACAGATATACAAGATGTCTCAAATGCATTGAATTCGGCTCTTTTTCCTTAAATATTGATCTAAGACATATATTATAAACTACAAAGTTACATAAAAAACGTTACAGAATTTTATAAAATAGATTAAAATTTTCAGGGGATTATATTTAAAGAAATACAAAATTTAAATTTTTATACAGCCCCGCACAAAAAACAAAAATTCCCAATGAGTAAAATGGGCCCCATACACTAATAAGATTATGCACACATTTTCATCATTTTATTATAAAAAGTAGCAGAGATATGAAAATACATAAATGCTGACTTAAACCTCTTTTCGACGCCTATATATGAGTTTGCAAAGCGGAAAAATCATGTCGGATGATCACGTTTGAGGAGTCGTACTCAAATTACAAAAGAAAACAGTGATTGCATAAATAAACAAAATGTAATTGTGCTCTTTATTGATACAAAAGTATCTAAACTGTGTAGAAATTACAAATTTACGCAACGATTACAAAGCTTATTCAAAATGTTTACATTATGCTTACATTTCTGTAAAACATTTTAAGCTGTTTTACAGTTTATTGACTGTGACATTCCAATGTTTTATTCTGTAATTCGTCATGTAAAATTTCTAGGTATTTTTCAGGAATCATAGTTTTATAATTTTTTAAAAATAAAACTAAAGATAAGAGCCATATTTTATTTGCTTATGATGCATTTCTATGTCGCATCATCTGCACTCTAGCTGTAAACATTTGTTTAAACATATCTCTGCGACTTTTTATGATAAAATGCTGAAATTTTGTAAATTATCTTATTAGTGTATGGGTACATTTTATTCATTGGGGAAATTTTTTGTATGCGGACTGTTTACAAATATAAATTTTGTAATTCTTTGAATTTAATCCCCTGAAAATTAAAATCTATTTCATAAAATTCTGTATTTTTTTTTTAAAGTAACTTTGTAATTTATATTTTTTGTCCATGATAAATATTTCAGGAATAAAATCCGAGGTCAAAGTTTTTGGACACTCCGTATAATTTATTTATTTATTTATTTACTTATTTTACCAAGCAAACTGTCCAGTCATTAAACCGTTGTTATAGAAAATGGTTAAATAACCGTAATATACCCTCATTCTGACCATAATATGGTAAATAATATGGTCAAATAACCGTTATCTTTAAAAATGGCAGAATGACTGGACAGACTGCTGCAGATTTTTACCAGTGCAAGAAAACGGCAATTGACCATTGAAATACTTACGGGCTACGTATGTTTAAAACAATCTTATACTTTCTGGCTTGTCTATGTAGAAAATGTTAATATAGATTTCTGTGATCGCGCATTGCAGCGAGATCGAGATTTTTAAAATGTAATAGCGATATAAGCCCTTAAAATCGCTTTTCTTCACAATGCGATTAAATAATGTTTCTTACTTAATATTATTTTATTAATATCTGCAAAAAATTAATTAATAAAAAAATATAATTAACTTTACATTAATGAAATATTATAAATGTATGTACTTATTTACATTTTAACGTTTACGGTTATTATTTGTATAACATAGTGCACATTTTATAAAGAATGTATTTTTCTGTTATATATTTTTATATAATACAGTAGCACCTCTTTCATATTACTCTCAGTACATGTAATAAATTTCGAACCCTTCATCTATTTAAAAATCAAAAATATATTTTTTTTTATTTCGTTATATTATTTTAATAAATAATATGTTACCTAATGCATATAGTAAAACACGTTCATTTATTTAAAATCAAAACTAATTTTTTATCATGTTATAATATTAGGTATCTTTCAATACAAAAAAGTATAAAGTTAATTATTTAAGCTTAATCTTTTAGCTTAAACATAAGTTTTAAGCTATTGCAGACGTTCGGAGGAAAGCAATTCCTGAAAATTTCGGTATATTTTCACCGATCATCACCCCCAGACCCCAAAACCACCCTCTGTTCAAATGTTGATATATATATGATCTATGTCATACGATAAGATTCGTATTTATAAATCAATTTGAATGGAACTATTTGTGTGTATTAAGCTCACCAATGTCTCGACCGAGTTCGTTGACCAGCTTGGCACGCCATCTTGTTTCAAAATGACGGCCACTGAAACATTTAAAACTAAAATAAATATAAAAAAAGCTATAAATTCAAATTAAATTTTTGCTTAAGCGAAAGAATTTTTTTGCTTTTTTGCTTCAAATTAATTTTTTGCTTAGGCCTTGAAACAAGGATTCCAGAGCATTTTTTGTTTTACCTCTATCTTAAAAAATGGCTGAGATAGAGCAGTTTGAAATTCTAGAGTGACTGACATTTTGAAACAAGACAGCACATTGCAAAAAACAACGATTAATTGTCTGAGTGCAACGAAGACTCATACACAGCGCAGTATTACTTTGCCCCATATATAGCTACGATGGATATTAAAACCTTTCGTCAAGCATAACTCAAAAAGTATTTAATGGATTTTGTTCAAATTTTTACAGCAGGTACCTATAAAGGTGACAACGACGTCTATTTATTACCAAGAATAAATGTCAAACCGTTTGGAAATTATATTAAAAAAATAGATAAAAAAGCACAATTAAAGTACATACGTCACTAAATTTTGTGCGTATGTCATTTTCACCGGCGGGAGATTTTCGTAGACAATAGGAATTGAAAAGTTCATGGAGTACATGAAGCAAAAAAATATGCAAGTACTAATATTCAGCACAATAAAATATATTTCAATTTAGTAGAAATCGAAAATTAATCTGGATTTTTTTCTGTTTGAAAGAAAAACCCCGCAATAACTTGGTAGACTTGGTATTAGAGATTTGGCGCAAATCTCAGCAATAGCAGCTTTTTTTATTTCGCGTGTGTAAATTTAAAAAAAAATCCTTTGGTGTTTAAATAAAAGGTTTCGATATATGGCATTAATTCTTTTTTTTTTCTCTTTTTAGCATTTTAAATGGGATGAATGAAAGACATGCATTTTAAATTAAATGAGTAAAAGGTTTATATTTAAATGAAATGAATTCAATATGAAAATGTTACAGGAACAATATTTGGCGATTTATCAACTGCGCCAGGATAACATAAAAGTACCAATATATCAAACGGTATGTAGTACGTGAAATGAAACAATTATATTATAATAACCCATCGTACAAGAAAAAAACTAATATTCTGCATCCAGAGGGAAAAATCCATTTCCTGTGCCATAAGATTTGGCGAGTTCTTTTTTGGTGATAAGTTTTTCGATGTGATTGTTGGGATCTGCAGAATTTGGCTTACTTTTTCTAAATCTTATTTTTTTGCAGATGTAGTATTATGTAAATATATTTTTTTACAGATCTTTCTCTATTTTTTATATATATATGATACATTCCTGTCGAAAATTGGCACATTATAGACGATCGCTATTGCTGGCAACTTGAACGTTCTTTCCACCAGACAATCGGAACATCTCAGTCCGAAACCACTAAAATTACCTGATAATCATATCGAGGTAGCCGCAGTCGAGATCGTTGAAATGTAGTCATGACACCCGGACAGGGCATCACTTCGAGTCACTCACCATGAAGACAAATCTCGAAGTATATCACATCGGAAATCGTAAGGTATTTGTAGTCGTAAAAATTGAGCAGAGGCAGTGAAATCCAGAAGAAATTTCCCAAAAACATTAAAAAGGAGACTTAATAACTTAATAGATGAGCAGTGGCTTTATTGTGATCACAGAGATAAAAGCAACTCCACCAACTTTCGCTTCATTAAAAACTGAACACATTTGAAGATCTTGGAGAATTAGCAGAGCTTGAAGAACATATTACCGATGCATTAGTGTAGACTCCCCAGTGACGGCAATTAGATGACAACCACTAATTCGTGTAAATTCCGTCTCCGAAGCCAGTGTAACCGTATAAATACTTCAAAATTTGGCCCAAAGGTACAAAACGCGCGAACAAGCTGGTCCACTCGCATCCATGTTCGGAGGGCGCTAGGGGGATAAAGAAGGCGGAGCTTTCTCGCTAATGGATGAAAAAATGAGGCCACGAAGACGTGTCTCTGACGTATGATTAAAACTCTTTAACAGAAGCGGCAAATTAAAAAGGTAAAAAGGCCTTTGGGCGCGAAAACCGCTTGGAATCATGGGATGCCGAATGAATTAAATAGAAATAAAAATGGTATTATAAAAGTTCCAAAGAATAAAATTAAATGTCTCAAAAGAAGAAATTAGGCAGGTGCGTTTAGAGGCAGTGTTGCAATTTAAGAGAATAAGGTTTTAATAAATACGTGTAGCTTTTAACAGATTAAGATTTTTAGAATGATAAATAAAAGAATATTTTGATTAAGTTATGGAATAAAATAAAAAATAAATTTAAGAGATATTTTAAAAAGAGAGGGAAAAAAGAATTGAAGAATTTGGAATAATTTAACTAAAGAAATAGGGCGAAAATTTTTTATTATTACATATCCCCCACCCAAAAAGACGAATGAACCGGTAGGTCATATGACCTGCAAGTTCATTGAAGGGAAATGTTACACGGACTTGGATTACAATTTATCAACTGGAGGAAGTCAAAATAAGTACATTTCCAAAATTTATTCATTAATGCCCAATAACATTAAATTTAATAACTATAACGCGAATTGGTGGAGTTGTTAATAAAAATACAATTACAAGATATTAATCTTGTTAATCTTGTTAATATGACATAAAAAGCTTTAGAAAATATTAAACAAAATAAGAAAAGAATTGTAACAATTTAAAATAATAGATAACATACTTCCAGAGTATCATCTTACAAAATTTGTTGCAAATTGCTTGTAGAATTGTTGCTTAATTTGTCGTTCAGTTCTCGTCTGAGTGATAGTCCATCCAAAAAAGTTATTTGCATACCTCACAAACTGAACAGTTTACAAATTGAAAGAGAAAAATCCTTCAAATTTTAGATCTTACTGATCTTCCTTATGAAAGTCTATTTCAGAATTAAAGTTCATCTGAATGCTTTATATTTACTAGCAACAACTCGAAAATAGTACTAAGATTAATATTAACAACAATAAAACACAAATAATACAACAATAATAATAATAAGAAGAAGAAGAATATCAACAATAAAAATTTTAAAATAATAATACTTAACAATAACAATAATCATAAGTTAATTTTCAAATATTAAACTTATGTTTGTCTGAAAAACTCAGTCCTGAATGGAATGCTAAGAAAAACTTAAGAGAAATGAGTATTTTGTTATGGTATAGTTTGTCTGACAAATGGTAATTACCTAAAAAGGCAAATAGGTAATGTAAGCAGTATAAGAGTTTTTTACTCAACATCAAAATTACTATTACCATTATTACCTTTATAACTTCCATTACCTTTACTACTTTATTACTTGTTTACTTCTAGAAGTAAAAATTTATATATCTCAACATATTCAAATTCAAGTAGTATTCAAGTTCAAGTAATATTTAATCTCAATATCAAATTATAAATAGTATAACTAATAATAATAATATTCAACAATAAGTTCAGCAATAACAAGCATTATAATTCAAAAATATCACACTCTTTCTTTAATTACTTTCTTAAGTATATAATTAATATCTCATCCATATAGTAGTGAATGAGGTATGAAATATACTCAATAAAATAGATAATACAAAAAAAGGAATAAATAAGAAAAATTCGTGAAAACAATCATTATTGTGTAGATGATGGTTATGTAACTATCTTGCTTTCAGTCAAACAAGAAAACATAAGTTGTGAAATGAAAAAATGGGACCTTGTAGCATATTAAGAAAGGTTGGACAATTCTCAATTAGTATTAAGATATCATATTTGATTAGTTTAAGATATAATTTAATCCAGTTTATTTTATTAGTTTAGTTAATACTGTTTAATTTATTATTCTAATCTAATCCAATTCAGTATCAGAAACTCCTAACTTAAATCAACTAAATTACGCCAGCATAAAAAGTTGACTCAAGTGGAAACTTCAACAGTGACACTCTCGTGTGCACAATCAAGAACACCACGGTTATACAGAAGAGAATTGATTAGTTAATTATTAATTTATTTTATTTCGTTTATTTTTGGATTATATTAAAATCAAGACGAAACTATAAATTTAACATTAGTTTGTTGTTGGTTCTCATGGGATAATTTTAATTGATCAGGAGGATAATAAGGGCGTAATTTTGATACATGTACTATTTCAGTAGGTTTATTTTGAATTTGTCTATCAATTTCAAAATTGACATCAGATAACTTATTAAGGATTTGATAAGGACCACTAAAGACTTGTGAAAGTTTTCTGGTATTAGGATATTGGAACTCTTCATAAATTACAAGATCTCCAATCTCAAATTTTGGTTCTAGATAATTTCGATCATAATATTTTTTACTTCTCCAATAGAATTCATCAGTGCGTTTTTTAGCAAGTTTAAGGGCTTCTTGAACAGGAGGGTAATAATTTTGTTGAAGAGGAGAATCATAGGGTAATTGGCCAAAAAGTAAGTAAGCAGGAGGGAATTTAGTGATAGAATGAGGGGTATTGTTATACTCATTAACTACTTCTGTCAAAATTTTTGTCCAAGGAATTTTGGAGTTGGTAGAATTGACTTTACACTTCAATCTAGTAACTATTGTCTGGTTCGCTCTCTCACATTTGCCATTCGTTTGAGGATGATGTGATGTGGTTAAACGTTGCTTAATATTGTGGTTTCGCAGAAATTTTTTAAATCTAAATGAAGTAAAGGCTGCATTTCTATCACTTAACACTTTTTGATGGGTCTGGACATTAAGAATTTTATTAAAACAGAATAATTGTTGTGGTGTTTGAATATTAAAAACTTGGTTTAGACAATTAGTATAAGTTTCTGTGGTAACACTTTTTGAGGGGAAAGCCCAAACATATCTATTAGCATGGTCGATGATGATGTGTAGATATTTTTTGGTGGAGTTATAATAATTGAATCCTCCCACAGTATCAATAGAAAGACATTCAAAAGGTTGATCTGTGGTGTGCATAGCTTGTAATCAGCCAAATTTTTTCTGTCTGGGTTTTTTATTCTTTTGACAAATATCACAATGTTTTACAAAATTGGTTATATCTTGCGTCATGTCAGGCCAATAATAATTAGGGGAGATTAAATTTAACATTTTTTGGATACCAGGATGACCAAATTTTTCATGAGCAACATTTAGTATTTTTCTCCTTAAAGACATGGGGACTACTATTTTTCTAAAACCTTTCTTTTTTACTATCATAAGTCCATTTTCCTTTAGATAATTTTTACCAAACACATTATCTTTTTCCTGCCTCTCTATAATTTCTTTAACGTCCAGAAGAAAAGTAAGTGGTTGAATAAAATGTGAAATTGGGTTTCTCGACAACATGTCGGCTTCGACATTTGTGGATCCCTTTTCGTAAACTATATTATATTCAAACATGCTCAACTTCAAAGACCATCTAAATAACCTGCCTCTCAAATGTTTAGTATTTTTTAACCATACAAGAGATGCATGATCAGTATGAATGGTAAATTTTACACCATGAAAATAATGATAGAATTTGTCTAAGGTGTCAATGATGGCAAGACACTCTAACTCGGTAATAAAATAATTCTTCTCATAACTTCTCAATCCTCTAGAGTAATAAGCAATTGGATGTAAAAAATTATTACTATCAGGTTGTATTAAGACTGCACCTACTGCCACCTGTGAGGCATCAACAAACATATGGAGGGGTAACTTAGGGTCATAAATTTTTAAGATATGTTTGGCTAATAAGGCATCTTTTAATTTTTGAAAAGAATTTTGACAATCTGTATTCCATTCCCATAGTGTATATTTTCTGAGTAATCTGTTAAGAGGGACTCGAATTTCGGCATATTTATCTATAAACTTGTGATAAACATTGATAGATCCTAAGAATCTCTGAAGTTCCTTTACATTTGAAGGGGGTTTTAGTTTTTTTATTACTTCAATATTAGCATTAGCAGGAGTTAATGTGCCATTCTGGATGGTATATCCTAAGAAGTTAATTTTATTTTGGACAAAATTGCATTTAGAGAGTTTAAGTTTAATGTTTTCGCGTCTACATAATTCAAATATTTGGTTTAAATGTTGCAGATGTTC
The DNA here is from genome assembly GCA_963931845.1 of Maratus michaelseni. Taxonomy (NCBI): domain Eukaryota; kingdom Metazoa; phylum Arthropoda; class Arachnida; order Araneae; family Salticidae; genus Maratus; species Maratus michaelseni. The sequence goes on along the minus strand of OZ007587.1, from coordinate 417,633,484 downwards.
TTCTAATGAGGAAGAAAAAATAATGATATCATCAAAATAATGGCAAGCAAAGTCTATTTTGTATTTAGTAAGTATTCTTCTAAGGGTTCTATTAAATATCGGGGGGCCTAATTTAATCCCGAAGGGCAGAACTAACCATTCAAAGAGCCCAAAGTTGGTAGCAAAAGCCAATTTTTCAGTATCGGATGGATGTATGGGTATGTGCCAGTAGCCAGAGGCTAAATCTAAAGTTGAAAAATACTGCGCACTACTCAGTTTATCTAAAATTCCATCGATACGAGGTAGGGGTTCTGCGTCATTTTTCATTATTGCATTTAATTTTCTATAGTCAACACATAATCTAGTTTTTTTACCTTCTTCTCTTTTCATTACTAATGTAACAGGGGCAGAATAGGGACTATTGCTCTCTTTAATTAAACCAGCATCTAATAGTGAATGAATTTGATCCGAAATCTCTTTTTCTTCTAAAGGGGAAGTTCTGTATGGCCTCAGAGATATTGGTAGGTCAGAATTAAGAAAAATACGTTGCGGTTCGATATTATTCTCCCGACATCAAATTTATTTTTAGAAAATATATCTAAATAATCCCTTATACTTTCCCTTAAAGTTTCATTTTCTATAGAATTTATTTCCCCAATTAATTTAGAATTATCAACATTAGATGGAACAAAGGATTGAGGAGATATGATCTTTCCATAATCGGGTTGCACTCTCTGATAATCATAGTTAACATTAAAATGAAGTAACCTTAATTTATCACTGGATATGTTCTTAGATTCATTTAAAACAAGGTCTCCTTGTAATACTCTACATGTAGCACAGTCAATAATTAAATTAAACTTACAGCATTCTTTTAAACCTAGTATAGCATAATCTAAATTTGTATTACATATTAAAAATCTAATATTTTGTTGCACATTACCTAATTTAAACAATAAATTACAAGCTTTATCTATTACAACAGTTCCTTTGGCTTGGCCAATAATAACAGGTGGAATATTTATAACTTTAGCATTTAAGAATTTAACAAATTTAAAAGGCAAAATACTTATGGTTGAGCCAGAGTCAATCACACAAGGTAGTTCCCTGTTATTTACATATCCTGATACAATTAACTGTCATATATTATCAGTAGATGGTTGTGGTTGACTAAGAGCGGGTGCAGAAGATTGCAGAGGCCTAACATTGAATACACAATCCCTCTCCCAGTGATAAGCATTTTGGATAACTCTATTTAAACACATTCGACATGGTCGACTAGGAAGCCTTCTTTGATAATGATTGACAGGCAATCTGGGACTAACGAACCTGGACGTTGAAGGGTTAAAATTAGTTGCTGCTTGGAAATTTGGATTCCTGTAATTAGGTTGAGGGCGAATCCAATGTCTAGGTGAATTAATTGGTTGAGAAAAAGGTCTGGAATTTTGAGACATATTTCTAACATTACTATTATTGTTACTGCTAGAATGAGATGGAATGACAACAAGTTGTTTAACTAATCTATACCAATCGGTAGTAGATTCAGGAGGATTTACTATTAAATAGTTCTGGTATTCAGGTTTTAATCCATCTGTCAATCCTTGTAAAATAATAGTTTCACATAGTTTAAGTTGTCGACCTATCTCTATTTTCTGACGGAAATAATTTTCTAAGTTGTTTAGGTCATGCAATTTCAGCGAGACGAAATCAGAAGAACGGGGGACTGTTACTTTCAGAAATTTTTCAGTTAAGATCTCAGCAATTTTTTCATACTCTTTACAATCTAGACATTCATTAACATACACCTTTAATGCTTCGCCCTTCAAATTTTTGGAAATATTGTTGATTTTCCACTCTTTTTTATCTGGAGGGGCTGATCCTTCAAAGTGTCTAAGCCAAGACACAACATTCATCCCACTTTCTGGGTCAAAAATAATAACATTAAGCTCTTTTTCAGCCATTTTGGTTTGAGTACCCTTACTTTCAACAATAACTTTAACAAACCCTGACTTTAATAACATGTAAAAAAAATAACAATGTATAAAGAATTCTTTAACTTAACAACAACTGTAAATATCTAACTCTTAATAATTTAAATAACAAACTAAATAATATTCAACAGTAAAAAAGTCCAATTCATATTAAAATTCATTTCACTTAAATAGTAAATGTAAACTACTACTATAATCGTTCTATAAATAGATCCACTATATATGAATATCACAATTTAGAATGAAATAAATAAAACACTTTTTTAAAATAAGTATCATTATTTCGTAAGAACAATATTTTTGGCTCTTGAATTGTACTCTCAGAATATAGCATCAAAAAACAAAAGTAATAAAATAAACAAATAAATTAACTGCACAATAATTTTACCCTTTCAATGTTACTCAACTTTCTTTTGAGATAACACATTTTTTTTTTTTTTTCACATTAATAAACTTCAAAAGCTATTTTTGCGATTATTATGCAATCAGTGAAGCTGTAATTTCAGATAATCTAATAAATTTTTATGCATTTTTAGAATGGCATAGAATATGTTCCAATACATGTTACTTGAAAAGAGATTACTCATATATTTTTTCAATAAATAGAAATTATTTCCTATGAATAAATATCACCGAATGAAAAGGGACTATAATTAAATGATAAAATAAGAACATAAAATGAAGTTACTCTTATAAAATGAAGTAATATAGGAATAAATATCAGAGCAGTTCAAAACTTTCAGTAATATTTGTGAGCTTAACCAAATAAAATTAATTTTTTAACAATACATAAGAATAAATATTAAATTTCGTAAGTTCTAAATGTTCAGGATAAAAGGAACAAAATTCTTCTAAAGTATTCTAAGAACAATTTTTGTTCTATATAAGCCAATAATAACAAATCAATAAAATAAGAAATCAATAAAAATAAAAGAATAATTTAACTTACAGACGTCACTTCTGGGATAAATTTATAAACACTTATGAGTGATAATTTGACAACTAATCGGTAGTTGTTCTCCAATATCACTGGGAAGTCTCCAAAATGTTTTTATTACACAGGTCATCAGTTATCCTGACCGGCTTTTTTGTTACATTCCTGTCGAAAATTGGCACATTATAGACGATCGCTATTGCTGGCGACTTGAACGTTCTTTCCACCAGACAATCGGAACATCTCAGTCCGAAACCACTAAAATTACCTGATAATCATATCGAGGTAGCCGCAGTCGAGATCGTTGAAATGTAGTCATGACACCCGGACAGGGCATCACTTCGAGTCACTCACCATGAAGACAAATCTCGAAGTATATCACATCGGAAATCGTAAGGTATTTGCAGTCGTAAAAATTGAGCAGAGGCAGTGAAATCCAGAAGAAATTTCCCAAAAACATTAAAAAGGAGACTTAATAACTTAATAGATGAGCAGTGGCTTTATTGTGATCACAGAGATGAAATCAACTCCACCAACTTTCGCTTCATTAAAAACTGAACACATTTGAAGATCTTGGAGAATTAGCAGAGCTTGAAGAACATATTACCGATGCATTAGTGTAGACTCCCCAGTGACGGCAATTAGATGACAACCACTAATTCGTGTAAATTCCGTCTCCGAAGCCAGTATAACCGTATAAATACTTCAAAATTTGGCCCAAAGGTACAAAACGCGCGAACAAGCTGGTCCACTCGCATCCATGTTCGGAGGGCGCTAGGGGGATAAAGAAGGCGGAGCTTTCTCGCTAATGGATGAAAAAATGAGGCCACGAAGACGTGTCTCTGACGTATGATTAAAACTCTTTAACAGAAGCGGCAAATTAAAAAGGTAAAAAGGCCTTTGGGCGCGAAAACCGCTTGGAATCATGGGATGCCGAATGAATTAAATAGAAATAAAAATGGTATTATAAAAGTTCCAAAGAATAAAATTAAATGTCTCAAAAGAAGAAATTAGGCAGGTGCGTTTAGAGGCAGTGTTGCAATTTAAGAGAATAAGGTTTTAATAAATACGTGTAGCTTTTAACAGATTAAGATTTTTAGAATGATAAATAAAAGAATATTTTGATTAAGTTATGGAATAAAATAGAAAATAGATTTAAGAGATATTTTAAAAAGAAAGGGAAAAAAGAATTGAAGAATTTGGAATAATTTAACTAAAGAAATAGGGCGAAATTTTTTTATTATTACATATATATATATATATATATATATACAGGGTGATTCATAAAAGATGGGCAGAACTTTAAGGGGTTATAGTACACTTAAAGACAAATAATATTAAATAGGAGACTAAGGGTCCCAGACGTATTCCCAAGGAGATAGGGGGCATTAAAGTTTAGGGTCCGAAATTTCAAATGATTATAAAACATGGAAAAATTGGTCGATTCGTTTGCGGTTTTTGCAAAAAATTTTCTTTATGCCAGTATTTTCTTGAAATAAAATTTTAAAGTTCAATTTCAAAAAATGCCGATAGGGGGCGCTTTAGACTTTGGAGTAACAAACAACTATTTTTTAACGTTATTTTTTGTATTTCTTTAAATGATTTCGAAAGCTTAGACTTAAACTTAAATTTTGATCTAAAAATCTGAGTCCTAACGAGTAGTTAAGTAGCGTAAACTGAAATTTGAAATTTGAAACCCTTCTCCCCCCAGAACAAAAATCAGTTATTCCCGATCTTTGTGTCGTAGATTAGGCTCTAACTACTGCCGCGTTTTGCTAAAATTATTCTTTATGTCAGTATTTTCTTGAAAATAAATTTTAAAGAAAATTTTCAAAAAATTCCGATAGAGGGCGCTTTAGACTTTGGAGTAACGAACAACTATTTTATACCGTTATTTTTTGTGTCTCATTAAATGCTTTCTAAAGCTTAGACTTAAACTTAAATTTTCAGCTCAAAATCTGAATCGCTGAGCGTGGTTCAGTAGCGATGGGAGGGGGTTCAAATTTCAACTTCTGAACATAGTTCAGTTTGCACTACTTAACCATGCCCAACGATTCTGTGCTGTGATACGAGGCAAAAATACAACTTTCGTCAAGGACTGCATAGTCGGAATTCACTCATAAAGGCACTGGCACAGTTGGAAACGTCGCTCATGCAAACGTTAAAGCTCCATTCCTGACGCTAGTCACCGGGTGAAGAAGGAAACAGAAAGTATGCAAATGTCAAATGGGGAAGAAGAAGAACACGTATGCAAAATTTCGACACGATTCAGGCATAAAAACCACTGAACGGTGAGTCAAGTGTAAGTCGCTGTAGTAATGAATCGGAAGATGGTGCCCTTCACGAATAAGGAAAAGGCTGAGATGCATTTAATTTACGGAGCGGCAGATGGAAATGGTGCAGAGGCACAACGAATGTACGGAGAGCGATTTCCTAACAGGCGGTTGCCTAACCGCAAAACTTTCGAGCGCTTGCACAGACAGTTGTGTGACACGGGATCATTTCTCGCTTCCCGGTCGAATGCAGGTCGTGCAAAAAAGGACGAATCAGTAGTTGTTGCAGAAGCCATTCTGGATGTAGTAGCGGCGCAGCCAAGTACAAGTACACGAACAGTGGCTAGCCAGGTGGATACCTCACAATCCACGACTTGGAGGGTACTGAAGGATGAACATTTGCTCCCGTTTCATGTGCAACGAGTCCAGAAACTGTCTCCAGGGGATTATCCAAATCGTATTGAATTCGCCCGCTGGTTTCTGCAGCAGAACGCGCTAAATCCACATTTTGGACGAACTGTGCTTTTCACCGATGAATGTACCTTCACACGTGAAGGTACATTTAACACACACAATGCACATGTATGGGCGGATGTCAATCCACATGCTACGTATCCACATGCTCATCAGAGACGCTTTTCCATCAATGTTTGGGCAGGAATCCTCGGAGACCACCTAATCGGACCGTACCTTCTTCCTGAACGCCTCAACGGTAAAACATACCTCACATTTCTGCAACATGTGCTGCCAGACCTGTTAAACGTTGTTCCTCCACGCATCCGGCGGGTCATGTGGTTCCAGCACGATGGAGCGCCAGCCCATTACGTACGAGACGTCCGCAACTATCTGGACATCACATTTCCGAACAGATGGATTGGTCGAGGTGGTCCTGTTGCTTGGCCTGCTCGCTCGCCAGATCTTTCACCCCTCGATTTCTTTTTTTGGGGACGATTGAAGGCTCTTATGTATGAGACACCCATTGAATCCCCCGAGGAACTGGTCGCCAGAGTTTCCGCCGCTGTAGGGGAAGTGCTCGAAAAGCCTGATGTTTTCGCGAATGTTCGCCGTTCCATTCGTCGCCGTTGTTCTGCGTGCATAACCTCTGGTGGTCACAATTTTGAACATTTATTGTGATTACATGTTAATAAATATGCTTTGGTAACATAATCCTAATTTGTGTCTTTTTACCTCGTATCACACCACACAATGTGTGGACATGGTAAACTGAACTGTGCTCAGGAGTAGAAATTTCAAACCCCTCTCCCCAGAAACTTAACCACGTCTAACGATTCAGATTTTGGGCTGAAAATTTAAGTCTAAGCTTTAGAAAGCATTTAATGAGACACAAAAAATAACGGTATAAAATAGTTGTTCGTTACTCCAAAGTCTAAAGCGCCCTCTATCGGAATTTTTTGAAAAATTTCTTTAAAATTTATTTTCAAGAAAATACTGACATAAAGAATAATTTTAGCAAAACGCGGCAGTAGTTAGAGCCTAATCTACGACACAAAGATCGGGAATAACTGATTTTTGTTCTGGGGGGAGAAGGGTTTCAAATTTCAAATTTCAGTTTACGCTACTTAACTACTCGTTAGGACTCAGATTTTTAGATCAAAATTTAAGTTTAAGTCTAAGCTTTCGAAATCATTTAAAGAAATACAAAAAATAACGTTAAAAAATAGTTGTTTGTTACTCCAAAGTCTAAAGCGCCCCCTATCGGCATTTTTTGAAATTGAACTTTAAAATTTTATTTCAAGAAAATACTGGCATAAAGAAAATTTTTTGCAAAAACCGCAAACGAATCGACCAATTTTTCCATGTTTTATAATCATTTGAAATTTCGGACCCTAAACTTTAATGCCCCCTATCTCCTTGGGAATACGTCTGGGACCCTTAGTCTCCTATTTAATATTATTTGTCTTTAAGTGTACTATAACCCCTTAAAGTTCTGCCCATCTTTTATGAATCACCCTGTATATATATATATATATATATATATATATATATATATATATATATATATATATAAATTAAATTGTAATGGCATTTGGAAAAGAGATTTTTACCTTTTTATCTTTGCCTTCGGAAATATTAAAAAATAAAAAAAGATTTGCATATATCAAGCGTATAATGTTATGTTTTGCATTTTTATACGGACCACTTCTTCATTTTTAGATTTTAAATGCTATTTATTATTTACTAGCCGTTTATTAATTGTTTACAATTTACTCCCCTGACAATAACAATTATTTATCACAAAAATGCCTCTTAGGTTTCTTAAATAAGTTTGTTTATGTATTTTCATTACTTATTAAAATATCGAATATGGCGATAAAATTTTATTTTAGCATCGTGCTTAAATTTTTAAGATGGTGCAAAAACATGCTTTAATAAACGTATGTTTGTAAATATTTGAAAAACATGTTTTACCGATCTCTTGAAAAATTTTGTAAGATGCTAAAACTACCTTTTGGTACCATTTAAAATTTTTTTCGCCAACCGACATTGGATACGAAACATTTCCCCATTCAGATACACAGGCAAGGCTGGTCTCAAACAAGAGTAAAGCTAGCAACAATATTGTTTTAACTCTATAAGAGTTACAATAATGATATTAAAAGCTCCGATTGGCTTTAGGCCCAATTACGAAAATTTCTCCTAAAAAAACTGTAGAAGAAGTCTTTTACATTTGCTTCAAATGAAGCTGGGTCTACAAGGTATTAGTTAATAATACAAACAACACTAATGGCAGGGAGGCAAAAGTTTTAATTTATATGTGTATATTTGAAACCCTCCCCCCCAAAAAAAAAAAGTTACACTAATGAATTTAAAATGGCGTTAAGCCACACTTTCTGACATAAGCAATTGGCTGCAAACGCGATAACGAAACTTTCACTTAACTTAATAACACGTAGCTAATATAGCGCTCAGGGTACTTTGCAGTTATGCAGACCTTGTGGTTTTTTTTAAAAGTTTGAAACAATTCAGGTTTAAGAAGATGAGATTTACTGTCAAATGATATAAACAACCATGAACACAAAACTGATGAATTATTATTCAGGTTTATGTATGTATTTAAAAAAAAATTGCATCTCATTACACTTATTAGATAAATTATTTCTGTTTGCATTTAATAACTGATAAACAGCTTCTGTATATTAAATGAATTGTTTAAATATTGGGAAGAGGTGGCGAGAGGTAGAAAGACGAGTAAACAAACGGGTAGACAAACGGGTAGTGAGATGGGTAGCGAGACGAGTAGCGACATAGGTAGGCTGACGGGTAGCGAAACGAATAGACAGACAGCTAGAGAGAAAGGTAAAAAGAGGGTAGTCAGGAATGTAGCGAGAAAGGTTGTGAGACGCGTAGCGTGGTAGATAAAGAGACGAGTAGAGAGATGAGTACAGAGACGAGTTGACTGACGGGTAATGAGATTGGTAGCGAGACGGGTAAAGAGTCGGGTACAAAAACAGACGGATAGTGAGACGGGCATATAGACGAGTAGAGAGACAGTAGATGGGTACGGAGATGGGTAAGAAGATGGGTAGGGAGGCGTATAGCCAGACGGGTAGAGAGACAGATAGACAAGTTGTGAGACAGATAGACAAATGGGTAGTGAAGTGGATAGAGACATGGCTGGACATGCAAGTAGTTAGACGGATAGACAGACGGTTAGATAAATAGATTGGTGGGTAGCGAGACCGGTAGAGAAATATAGAGACAGGTAGAGAGACGTGTAGAGAGATAGACAATCGGTTAGAGAAACGGGCAGAAGAACGGATAGGGAAACAGGCAGATTGTGGAGAGACAGACAGACAGGCAAAAGAAAAGTCTGCGGATTGGCGCAGTAAAGGCGCAGGGGGCAGAGCCTCCTAGAGAATAATCAAGAAGTATCTGTTAAGCTTAACTTTGAAATATATATAATTTTTCAATTTTGCCGATATGGAGATTTAATGTAAAAGTTATTTTACAGAAGTCATCGAAAGATTTTTTGTATACTTTAATAGTAATTTACACTATAGTTTTGCAATCTGGTTTGTAGCAAAGCATGCTATCAATGTGGTTTGAAGTGTAAGTGTTTCTATAAGCAGTTGTACAAATAATAGATATATAATCAAGGAAGAAAAATTTTAAATTCACACACAAAAAAAGGTGCAACAATGAAATTAAATTTGCGTTAAGCCACGCTTGATAGAATAATCTATTGGCTGCAAATCCAATTACGTAACTTTAAAAAGCTTGGCATTTTAAAAGATCCGGCGTTTTTTTTTTCTTTCAAGTTTTGCGCAATACGCGCTTAAGAAAATGAGATTCTTTGTCACATGTTAAAAAAAGAATGTAACAACACATCTGATGAACGGGTACTTCTTTTCTATTTTTTTAACAGTGTATATGAATTTATATGTGATATTTTGTAATTCTATCATTTAATTACCTCTTTTTCTTTATATTGTAATTGTTAACCCTATGTTCTCAGCAATATCACTCAGACTAATCCCTTTGAGGGAAGTCCTAGTTTATATATATTTTTAGTGAACGCGATTTCTCGCAAACTATTATCTTTCATTAGTCCAGTCAAATTAGGTTTTTTTGCCATAAAAAATGCTAAGGAGATGAAAATTGGTTCAGTTGTTCATTGATTGCTACTGATTACTATGTAAAAAGTCCCCATGGATAGGAGGTGAGCGGGGTGAGGGGAGGCTAAACAAAGCATTTTTTTTAGTTTTTTACAAATATCTCAGAAATTGTTGTTTTTCGTGAAAAAACTACTCCAACATAAATTAAAGAACATGAAATTATCTACAAATGACAGGTATATACAGTGGAACCTTGATTATCCGTCAGTCAGAAGACCGGAGCTTTGTCGGATTTTTCCCCCAAAAAATCACTTAATTTCAAATTAATTTATTTAATGTCGCCATAATAAATTCTAAAGGGATAAAAATTGGTCCAGTTGTTCATTGATGGCTACTGATGACTATGTAAAAAGTCCCCATGGATAGGAGGGGAGGGGGGGGCAAAATAAAGTAATTTTTTTAGTTTTTTACAAATATCTCAGAAATTGTTGGTTTTCATAAAAAAATTACTTTGACATAAATTAAATAACGTAAAATTCTCTGCAAATGACAGCTATATACAGTGGAACCTCAATTATTCGCCACTCAGGAGACCAGAGTTTTGACGGATTTTCCGCTAAAAATCCCTTTAATTTCAAATTTATTTACCTAATGTCGCCATAATAAATTCTACAGAGATAACAATTGGTACAGTTTTTCATTGATGGCTACTGATGACATGACTATGTAAAAAGTCCTAATTGATAAGAGGTGAGCGAGGGGAGAAGGGGTGGGCAAAATAAAGTACTTTTTTAGTTTTTTAAAAATATCTCAGAAACTATTGGTTTTCATGAAAAAATTACTACATAATTTCTGAGATATTTGTAAAAAACTAAAAAAGTTCTTTATGTTGCCCACCCCTACCCTTGCTCACCTCCTATCCATCAGGACATTTTACATAGTCATCAGTAGCCATCAATGAACAACTGTATCAATTTTTTTTCTTTGTAGCATTTATTATGGCGACATTAAGTAAATAAATTTGAAATTAAAGTGATTTTTTTGCGGAAAGTCCGTCAAATTCACATAAATTAAATAACATAAAATTTCACGTGAAACTTTGTAAATGCGACAAAACATAATAGGGAACAATGAAAGTACTAATTTATGATTAAGCAAATACTTACTAAGTCAAAATATTCTTTTTTTTTCTTTACACATCATCATCAAACAGAAGTTAAATTCTTTTCTTTTCTTTTTTTGTGACAATATTTACTGAATTTGAATAGACTGATCTCTGACAGCCCCTGTCTAACTTTGCATGTATTCTCGGAAAGTTGCTATCGAGACCCCGTATGAAGGTTAAGTAAATAAATTTGAAAAAGAAAGTTTTGTTTTCGGAAAATCCTTCAAGATAATAATGAACTGATTCCTGTTTCATGTTTAGATGATTCATAATAATCATGAAACGGGGGGGGGGGGCAGTCATCCATCCTTTCACACTCACCACCATGCACCCCCCCCCCCCTCCAAAAAAAAGAAAAAAGAAAAAATTGTGTCAATTCTTTTTTTTGCGACAATATTTAATAAATTTGAATATACATTAACTAAGTAAATTTGAAATTAAAGGGATTTTTTTTCGGTAAATCCATGAAGGCTTAAGTTTCATGACTAACGGATAATCGAGGTTCCACTGTATATACCTGTCATTTGTAGAGAATTTTATGTTCCTTAATTTATGTCTGAGTAATTTTTTCATGAAAACCAACAGTTTCTGAGATATTTCTAAAAAACTAAAAAAGTACTTTATTTTGTCCCCCTCCCCCCACTCATCTCCTATCCATCAGGGCTTTTTACATAGTCATCAGTAGCCAATAAATCAATAAACAACTGGACCAATTTTTATCTCTGTAGAATTTATTATGGCGACATTAAATAAATTAATTTCAAATTAAGTGATTTTTGGGGGGAAAATCCGTCAAAGCTCCGGTCTTCTGACTGACGGATAATCGAGGTTACACTGTATGTACCTGTCCGTTGTAGATCATTTTATGTTCTTTAACTTATGTCGGAGTAGTTTTTTCATGAAAAACAACAATTTCTGAGATATTTGTAGAAAACTAAAAAAAATACTTTGTTTAGCCCCCCCCTCCCCCCGCTCACCTCCTATCCATGGGGACTTTTTACATAGTCATCAGTAGCCATCAATGAACAACTGGGCAAATTTTTATCCCTTTAGAATTTATTATGGCTACATTAAATAAATTAATTTGAAATTAAGTGATTTTTGGGGGGAAAATCCGTCAAAGCTCTGTTCTTCTGACTGACGGATAATCGAGGTTCCACTGTATATACCTGTCATTTGTAGATAATTTTATGTTCTTTAATTTATGTTGGAGTAGTTTTTTCATGAAAAACAACAATTTCTGAGATATTTGTAGAAAACGAAAAAAATACTTTGTTTAGCCCTCCCCCCCTCCCCCCGCTCACCTCCTATCCATGGGGACTTTTTACATAGTCATCAGTAGATATCAATGAACAACTGGACCAATTTTTATCTCCTTAGCATTTTTTATAGCAAACTGCTCAAAAATGGGCTAATTTGACTGGACTACATTGTTATAATCATTTTCTCAATCATACGTATAAATTTATATTCATATCCGTTAGCGCCAAATTCTCGCCAAACTTGGAGACACTTGGCGAAATATCGCCCAATTTGCCGATCGAAAATAAGTCTTCATAAATGAGCCACCTTTTCCTCCCGATACAGGCCGGAAAGACTTTTTAATATAAATTATATTACATATAGCATATAGTAAAACACGTTTACAGTAACTGCTTTATTGTAATATTTTTTAAGTGCCATAATGCTAAATATTAAATATTATTACATTTTAATATCAATTCTACCTAAAGTAGATCATATTGCACACATTATTTCCAAACTTAAAACCATTCTTTCCTTTATTATATGCGTACATGCATACATCTTGCAAACTTACATGTAATATGTTCCAATACAGAGCACAGATATAAGAACACATTTTTTACAGAGTGGCTAATGAGAAATATGAGATAGGCCTATACGACCACAAAAAGTCGCTACGCGAAGCGGTTTTCCTTAAAGATCAACAAGATCTTACCTAAATTATATAGTTTCATAAATCATTTTCTGTCGGTAATACGTCATAGAAGTAAGAAGCAATTATGTTGTTTACAAATAATTTAGAAATATATTGATGTAAAAAAGGGGACACTATTTTCAATGTTACTGCAACAAGAAAGGTCACCTTAAAGGGCATAGGCAGAATATTTCGAAAACATTGCTACTGGAAGTAGTCATGCGCGTAATAAAGGATCAGACAAATTTAGCTCTGGAATCCCAGTAGAAATTATGTAAAAAAGAAAAAAAAAAGAAATAAATATTTTCGAGTATTTGGCGCAAAAAGACGCGATTTTGCGAGGAACACTTTTACCTCGCCAAATGCAAGAGACTTTAATAAATTTGAATTTTTTTAATTAAACGAGTGTTTAAATGCTTAGAATTTAAACTTAAACTATTAAATACATTATTATTTTTTCCATAAGCTTGTGTAATTTAAATACAAGTTACGTCTTGCTGATTTACACGGTTTCGCCGGCAGAATAATGTAAGTTTTACGTATATTTTAACAGTAACAGGCAATTAAGAACGCTCTCATTAATGCATTTAGATATTGAATAGGTCGTTGTTTCCATGGTAACAATACTTTCCTATTGTTGTCTCCGACACTAACAATATCGAAAATAAATTTACAGTGCTCCGAATCGGACACTAATTTTTAGTTTCATACATTTTTAATCAATTTAAATTTTGTTCTAAAGCGTAGAGTATGATCGTTAATTGTCTTTATATATACATATAAATATATATGACAAAACCATTGTTATAAAAGTGTAATTATTTAAGTTAAACTTTCTTGAACTAGTTCAGTATAAAGAGTAGAAAAAGTTCTTCCTAAAAGAATATTTATCATAAAACAGTTTTTTTTTTATTGTGTCGCCAACCAGCTATAAATCACCAAAAACACCATATTTTCCTAATTTTTTGTGGACGTTATATCGAGGAGACGCAGCATTTTTATTTATAAACGCATATATTATCATGAGAAGAATAATCTGTAATTTGTTCAACATTTTCGGAGAATGAACTTATGGAGACCTTCCTTGTAAAACATTTTTATTGATATTCATATAATAAATGTATCTTCGATTACATTATTACAAATGAGAAAAGCAACATAACATCTAGTAAAGGATTAGATTTTTATGGGCAAATTTCTTGCCTTTAGAAAGTGTAGGAAATTGTCTAAGTGATTGTTCATAAACAAATATAAATCGAAAGTAAATTTTATTTTCAAATTTTTTTTAGAAATTTGGAAATCAGTATTTTCATTTTTAGTTGTTCTTTAATTTTATAAACTTAAATTTTCTCATAAAAAATCAATTTAAATATCCTTCTGAAAAATTCTACTAATTATAAAAGATTTTTTCTGTATATAAAAAAAATTACATGTAATAATCGTGTTTTAAACTTTAACATGAGATTCTTTTTCTCCTTTCCAACTTTTGATTAGAAGAAAAATGAAAGTGCAGTGTAAAAAATTCACTTAAGGAATGAGGTTGACTTTTGTTTCAGTAACTAATCCGAAAATTTTTCCGCTACTTTAAAAAAAAAAAAATAAACATTTTAGATTTTTAAAAAGATTCTTTATAAAGCAAAAATACTTAGAGAGATATTCGAAGTAAAAAATGTAAATTAGATTATTTTGGAGTGAAGTTATGGAATATTATGCTAAACATTGCTGAAATAGATGGTGAAAAGAATATATTTTATAATTTATTTACTATATCTAAAACATAACTTATTTTAATATAGTTATTATAACATTTATTGTATCAATTCTTTAAAAAATGCAAGTTGTTAAATACTCCGCTTTAATAATTATCGAATTGCGATAGTTTTTTGCTTTTGTTATTATGTAAATGTAATTACCGAATACATAATAAAAGGAATTTTTAGTTAAAAATATTACGATTTTTCTAATTTAATAAACTCTTACATATTATTCGCTTTTTTATACATCTGAATATCATATATCTATATATATAAAACACAAACGGAAATTTCGTTCCGTTCCTTTATAACTCGAGTTCTGCTGAATAGAATTTGATGGAACTTGCACTGTTGGATAGATACTTTTTCAGGGAAGGTTTTAGTATACCACACATAGTTCTACGTATATTAGTTATAGAATTATGATGGAAAGTTATGTTATTTTCGACGATAAGGTTACTATAAGTCTTTTTTTTTTTTGGCGACCATTATCGTTGGCGAAAGAATTGAAACGGCTATATCAGAAAATAATGCAAACACATAAAAAAATAAAAGAAAAATTCTGTTATTAATTTTAGTTAAAATCCCCCCCCCCCGCCCCTTTCCGCAAAAAAAAAGGAAAAAGAAAGAAAAAAAACTGTTTTAATGAGGCATAATATTTAATTTAAAACACAAAGGAATGTTTGTAATGCTTAAAAATATTTGCAATGCATGATATTGCAATTCAGATTAAGTCAATATTTGGCGATTTATCGTTTGCGTCAGGTTAACAAAGATGCATCTGATAATTTGATTAAATAAAATTTTCAGTAACTTTTTTTCCTTTTTTTCTTTCTGTTAATTTTTTTTATATAACTCCCCTATCATGTGTCTTACAGGAGGAACTAGCAAATATAATTGTAAAAAAGACTGCATTTATGAGTTACATGTTATTTGTTTATTTACGGTTTTGATTTTACTTTTGTCGCCAAGCAATGCGATTTTAAGCCAAAAATGCATAAGCGTGACATCAGCTTGAGCGGTATTTGCAACAATAGTGTTTTTTCGTGTATACATGATTCTTTTTGGAGTAAATTTTTATATTCAAATGCAAATTATATAAATAGCAGTTATTGTTATGAATATGGGATCAAATATTTAAATTTTAGTGAATGTCTGCCACTCAAACACATATTGTAAAATAATTAAATTTTAGACATTTAAAAATTTACTACGGAAACATGCCGGTTTGTTTTCAACAAACATTTTATTTTTATAGCCTCGAACTCAGATCAGCAAATATTGTCTATTCTTTTATTTTTATTTTATTATTTTTTTAATATATCGTCAATTTCACTTATAGAAATTTTCACTGTTTAAAAAGTTAGGAACTAAACAATTTTCTTAAGGAGATGTGTGCATTTATGCGTTATTACTATCACAAAAGGCTACATTTTGCAATAAAAATTGTTTGCTGAAATAAATTTTCGATGCTGTTTTTGATTCGTCATTTCTTTTTAGTTTTTTCTGCATGCTTCCCTTCTTTCAGGAAGGTTTTTAAAAGACATTGGACTAATTGTCCGTATTCCGGTCACCTGCCAGTTGGCATTTTTACTATATTATTGAATGTTTCGTTTATGTTTGTAGGTTACTCTGGAAGGCGATTCAGATTACAGAAGATTAGACTTTTGAAATTAGCGATTGCTATATTTATGGGTTTTTTTCATTATGAAGCAAAGTTTTACCAAAAAAGCAATGCTCCAATGTACGGTTGGTTGATTTTATGACGGCCGATTATCTACACGAGGGATATAGACACTGGGGGGAGTGCCCTCAATGGGGGTCTTTCTAAGGGATCCTAACCCGTATTTACGGCAAAGTTCGAAGAAAACCACGGAAATCTCCGAGCGGTTAGGTCAACGAGCGTGACAGAAGTTTGAACCCAGCACTTCCCGTATGCCAGGTTTGAGAGCAGAACATCTCAGCCACTGTTTGGCGCTTTCAATGTACGTAAAAACTTTGTAATGTCAATGGTGGCGAATGGAATAAATAATATTTGTCGATTTATCATTTCAGGCTGGATAAGAAAAAACGAGTACCTGAAATTCTGATTAGAAAATTTTTCGATCATTATAAAGCCCTTTCGACCTACACACAGCCCTAGCAGCTAAACATAGTGAGAAATAAATTTATTTCTGCGTGTTATTATGCTCTTTCGAGAAATGCAAAAAAATATTCGGTTTAAGTATTCACCAAAAATAATATTACTAACATTTTGTGTAACTAACTTTATCATTGTCAGTTTTATTTAAGGTATGGAATTTTGTTAATGAAAGATCTATAATTGAATTAACACTAATTTGACATTATTTAATGGAACATAGCTTGGCGCGTAAATAACTTCGTTTTGTAACTAACTCTGGTACATTATTAACCATATCGTTTCAAGCACTACTAATGTTTGACGTCAAACTTGGATATCGGCAAGATTATGGAAGATTAGGAAGATTTTATTGGATACAAACTAGAGGTTTATTCTTCGACCAGAGTTAATCATTGGGGTTTTTTTAGATTAACGGTTACACGAATGCAACTGGTCTAAAAAATGGAAAAACAGTGAAAATGGCGTCATTTTAATTTTATTCATATTCAGTTTTAAAAATGCACTTTTTTATGTTTCACCATTTTTTTTTAAATATGAAAGTTAAACACTGTTTATTATGTGCAAACAATTTATTACAATTTTCATTGTATTTACTCTGCTAGAATCGACAGATGAAAAACCGTAGTAGACTCACCAGAAGAAGATGTATATTGGGAAATATAACGTAACATAGAGTGCGATTGCACTTACGTTACCAGAATCTCACATGGAGACAAGAAAGAGGGACGGAGTTCAAGAACTTACAGACAAAAATGAATCACCCGAATATTATTTAAGTTCAACGGGCAATCTATGCAATCATTGTAATACTTTCTCTTTTAGTAGTATGTTGACTAGAGAACATGTTAGTTCCTGTTGTCATAATCTCATAATGGCTTCATTTCTCTACCAAACTCTACTATAAATGATCAACTAAATGAGTTGCTTCTTTTAGCCCAAATTTTGTATAATGTATAATATAATATAACGCAATGTCGTTCACATCGTTTACAGCAATATTGAAGGAAAATCCAGGTGAACGTCCCTATTGCTTTAAAATAAATGCTGAAATCCATTGATATAGTTCGTTTGATGCAAGGTTCGTTTGAAAATATTTACTAAGGTAGCATCTGTAGGTGAAGATCCACATTCGTTTAAAATACAAAGCCATTTCGTTTGATTTAAGCTACATTTAGAAAAATGGCCCAGCGCAGCGGGCGTAGCATGCTAGTATATTAATCAAATGTATTTTTGTCTAATTGTATTTTTTCTATTTTGTTATTACTTAAGATAACATAACATAAATGCAATGCATTTGCATCTGATGATTCATATATACTTTTATTCTCAATGCATTTTTTGTGATTTATTTATTATATATAAACATATCATTCTTTCTACGTTTATTATAACACATATTATATCGATCGTTCAACAATTGCATGTTTTTAAAAAACGCTCTGAAATAATTATCGGATTAAAAATATTTTCCCGCTTGTCATTTTGTAAATGTGACAAACAAATGAATAATACAAATATTTTTAATTAAAAATAATACAGAATTTACTAAGCCACTACATATTAGACCCCTTTTTAAACAGTTAAATAGAAATATCAACAAAATATATTAATGTTTAAAAATTTATTCTGTTGTTTTTAATTAAAATAACATAACATAATTAAAATGCATATAGATATCAATATTCATACATTCTTTATTCTCGATGCAGCAAACTTTAATGTTACGACAAAATTATTTATTTAATGATGACATTTTGTTTTTATACATAGGATTTTTTTAATTAACAAGGTATAATCCAAAATAATAGAACACATATGTTATGTATAAAGAATGCAGTTATTTTTACTTATATTTTTATTTATCCATGGAGTAACTCAAGCAATAATTTTGGTAAGTTGAACGATGCTGCATCATTACATATTGAATTTTACCTGTTACAACCTCTATAGTTTCTCTTATAATGGACGGATAGTATAGTTTTAGAAAGAAGAAATATCTTACTTCCATTGAAATTTATTTGGCTAATTTCTTCTTGATGTAATCTGACCAGGGCTGTGGTTTTTCTATCGTTCTTTAAATCAGCTATATGTCCGTTTTTTCTATAACTAAATGTCCTAGTTGTCATGCCAATATAGTAATTATTTAACATGTCTGCTTTAATAAATCTTATTTCATATACTCCTGAATAATTCTCAAAAGTCACTGGGTCATTTTTTTTTTCTAAATAAATAATTTTGAACAAAGTGCAATATTACGATTCTTGGAAAATTAGATAAATATTTCTTCAATGAAAGTATCGATTTTATTTTTCAGTAATTGTAAACAGACACGTACTTCTAAGATTACCAGCTTTGAGATAATCGTTATTCTGCAGTTGCTCTGTTTGTAACACTTCTCTGAAAACTAATTAGCATTTTGACCCGTTTCGATGCACAGTTGTCGTAAGTTGGGTTCATCAGAATATGAATGATACACTATATAATGGTAATTACTATAACTTTACGGAGTTCTTTAAATTTGAATAATATTTTGTATTCAGAGAACACAAAAGAAAGATTATCCAACTTTGCATTGATCATATTTTGAAGTGACTGTAAACGATAAAGGAAAACGACATTTAATGAAAAGACAAGTTTTATTAAATGAATTATCTAACGTTATTTAGAGGAATACACTTGGAAACCGCCGTATATTTGTGTTATAATTAACAATTCAAGAGTAAAAAAGTTGTACTTGCTAAGAGTTTTGATTCTTGTACTAGAATATTGAATACTCGACGTTACGAGAGTTACATCCTATTTTCCATAGCATAAGTTTCCGTAAAATAAAATATTTTCTTGAGTACGTTTTTGCAATTATTGTTTCAAAAAGTGCCCCGGAATGGGTATTATTTCTAACACAGTTGAAAAGTGTTTATGACTTCTGTTTGTATGTCTATACGACTGAATTTCTAGCTGCCTGGCCAAGCACTGACTACGGCATACATACTCAGACTCACCTGTAATTGATATATCTTATTGAAGTTTACTGTAGTGTGATTGCTATTGAAAATGAATTATGCCGCATTCGTTAACAGGATCACTTAAACGTATACTATTATATCACGTTGATCTGGGAAAAAACGTTTGAAGTGCATTTTAATGATGTTATACTCTTTCAAACATACATAAATTGGTATGCATTTATATTGTGCATTAAAACGTTATTTATGTACAATATGAGGTGCAAATTATTTTTTGATTCATTTACAAGGTCACACAAAATAATTCCATTACCCATTGTTCCAAGAGAAAATCGTTTGCAGTATATTTTAATGATATTACTCTGTTTAACCTTGTTGTTCTGTTCGTATTTACTACACAGCTGTACTGTTTGGGTCAATTTGACCCGATACAGAATTTTATCATTTCTAGCAGTAAATGAAAGATGCCTTTTTAGAAATTGTTTAAATATTAGTAAAGTAGTTTATATACAGCTAAAAAAAAACATTAGGTATCTAAAAATAACACCAAATATTTGAAATTGAAACTTATTTTTTTGCAATCTGGACAGTAATATTTTATATGAGATTTAAAAATGTGTTTCTATTAATTGTTACACAATATATTATTTTTGTTGTCATTGCTTGATGGATAGAATTTGCACCTTGCAAGTTTGCTACACAATGAAATATTCACAGCATATCCTGGAGAACGTGTTGACGTTAATTCTGTATTCTTTTCACTATTTTGATTGAGTCCTCACTTCTTGGTAGGTGGTGTCTTGCTACAATGTGTTGAAAAATGAGTGGTTTCCCCAATTCTTCCAAAAGTAGCCTTCGTTTGGTCAGTTTTTTCATTCCATTTGCTGTGTAGGGAAGTCCATATAATAAACGCATTGTAAGCAGATGTATCAAGCATATTATAGAATACTATCATGTGCTAGCGATTTGATTTTCTTTTACGTGTATATATTTAAGAATTGATCAAGAGTAACCACAGTCCGTTTAGTTTCAATATAATCTAATATCATATGTGTTTTTTATCAGGTCTGTTGCCAACATTTTTGTCATGATACAAGGTGCTCATAAGAATAACATTCTTATTGTTTTTTGGGATTTAGTTTACAATTGTCGTGTCCTCTGTAAAATAAATTGATGAGCTGTACACTTCTTTGTTTGAAATTTCTTCAGGAAGTTCTGGTTTATTTTCTCTGATGGTGCCAAGTATAGTTATTTTCCGTTTGAGAAGAAGTTGTATCAAGTTGTAGGATGTTAAAAAAATATCACATGTGATATGTACCCCGAATAGTCATAAGTAAGATCACTCACTACTCACATACCCTGATTTTTCTCTTGCCTTGATCCTTAGTATTTTCCAGTATAAATTTGTGTTTTCAGTGCATACGAAGTTTTACTGTTACATAAAGTTCATATTTTTATAATATACCGATGCTTTACTTCGCATGTGCTATTGAATAAACATCGGCCATGACACCATACTAATTGTTCACCTAGAGTAACATTTTCATTAGGATAACACAATTTTAGTAGAATTTTTACCCACGTTTCCAAATATCTCGCACAGCATCTATTTTATCCACAAACATTGTATCTTAACGAGTGGATTTATTATCAAGTCGAATAGCTCTCGATATGGTGCAAAAGGTTTAGAGTGGCATTGTCGGACGAATATGTTTCTGCCAGTTTCTTTATCCCACAAGCTTTTAGTTGATTCTCAATATGATTTGTAAACATCACCTAATAATAATGATCCAATATATACTTGAAAATTTCACTTTCGATATTTTCCCGTTCTTTTCCATAAACTTTTCCTTCTTCAATGTTTGTCATTTTTATGATTTCGAATTCAATAGTGGAATTGAATACTGTCTCAAATGCACTTTTTACATCTGTTATCCTTGCCGTTGCATATCTTGTGACATCTGGAGTAGTTTTTATAATATTAGCAGACCTTAATCGACTACACTGTGAAAAAAATCTGTAAATTTTACAGAAAAAAACAATTTTTTTTACAGAAAAAAACTGTTTTTTAAAAAAACAGTTTTTTTCTGTAAAAAAAATGGTTTTTCACTGTAAAAATTACAAATATTTTTATATTCCATATTTTTTACAGGAAAAAACTGTTTTTTTCTTTTAAACAGTTTTTTTCTGTAAAAAATACGGATTTTGTAATTTTTACAGAAAAAATCCATTATTTTTTAGAGGGAAGAAAGCTGTTTAAGAAAGCTGTTTAAAAGAAAAAACAGTTTTTTTCTGTTTTTATTATTATTATTATTTCTAACCGATGCAAAGAATACTGAACTGTAACCGCATTTTGATTTTCACTGTTTGCCTGTCAATGTCATTTAAACACCCGCCAAAAAAGGGGAAATTTTTATAAAGTTGAGAATTTTCATTATTTACAGGGTAAATGGGGATTAGGATAAGGGGGTTCATTTATAGACTAGCAGAAAATGTGAAATAAAATGCTGAAATTTGGTGGGGGGGGGGCACAGTTTTGACATTTTACTAGGGGAAATTTTAGTTGCTTTTTTTTCTTCAAGGAGGGGGGGGGTAGGCGAAGGCTGGTGAAAAAGATAATACTATATATACATTATTTCAATTCGCTAAATTCACAGCGATATATATATATATATATATATATATTTATATATATTACAAAGTATGTTATTGTTGTTTTCAATAGTTAATTTTCACCAAGAATGACCTTTGGAGGGGGGGGGGGCGTAAGTGGGGCAAGAAAATTAAACAATTATACATAGAGAGATTTTTAAAAGATTGAAATAAAGAACAAAGTGGAAAGCTTTCTCCATTATTATTATTATTATTATTATTATTTGTGGCTTTTTTAGGATAAGGGGGGAGGCAGAGTTGAGATTGGGATAATTGAAATATATAAGATAAAACTCTGAAATTTAGCACAAGAACGCACAATTTTGATATTTGGCAGAAGAAATTTTAATTTCTTGAAGAAAAGGAGCTTCTGGCGGGGGGGGGGGGATTAAAATGGTAATACAATGGATATTTTTTCAACTCGCTACATGGATTGGATATATATTTAAAAATTAAAACACATGTGAAAAACAAAGGATAAGACAATATAAAATCCAATGGAATGGACACTGCTGGAATTATACTTGATAGGATGAAAAAGCAAAAAAATGGAAAACTATGAATACCTTATAGAATCTTCAGAAGGGATTTATAAGAGTATTCATAGAAAGTATATATGCCACCAATGGCCTTTAGGAAAAGGGTGGGGGGGTCAAGAAATTTAAAAAATGCAAAGTAACATACAGAGATTTTAAATAGGGATGAAATAAAGACGACCAAAGCAGAAACTTTTAAAAATATAATATTTTTCACTGTCTAACCTTTTTAGAGTGTGTGTGTGTGTGTCTGGGGGGGACGGCTCCAACAGAAAAGAAAAATAATCTATAAAATATTCAGGTTTGATCAACGAACACCCAATTATGATACTTTACTGGCAGAATTTAAAAAAAAATGCTTTATTTCTTCAAAGGATGATGAGCCAGCAGGGAGAACTGGCTAAAAAGAAAATACAATCTATAGATTATCTCAAAGCGGTACATAAATAACTTGCATATAAGAAAAGCTGCCCCCCTTACTCTATAAAGAACAGATAATGAAAGAGCTTAATTTTTTTTTTAATTTCTAATCTGTTCGTCTTTATTTTATACCCTTTAAAATATCTGTATGTAATTGTTGTGGGAATACGTATTTTTTCCCCTTGAGCCCTTCCCCCCTCCCTCCACAAAAGCCATTCTTGATAAAATAATAATAAAATAATATATCAATCATCGTATCATCCTCTATATTAAAACGAAAAGCTAAGATCAATGTTTTTCAGTGCAAAAAAAGACACAAATGCGCATGCATAATATTAAATGTAGAACATATCCAGCTTTAGAGCAGAGCAGCGTGAGGTCGGGATGGCTGAGCGGTCTAAGGCACCTGTTTTAATCTG
The DNA here is from genome assembly GCA_963931845.1 of Maratus michaelseni. NCBI lineage: Eukaryota > Metazoa > Arthropoda > Arachnida > Araneae > Salticidae > Maratus > Maratus michaelseni. Next base: position 417,609,739 of record OZ007587.1, on the reverse strand, counting down.
TGGTTCTAACCTGTTGACATCGCGGGTTCGATGCTAGCTCGGGGCAGACTTTTTTTTGTTACTTTAATGGCGATAAGATAATTAATTTCAATAATTTATTATTTTACTTCAAGAGATGTTATATAATTTGTAATTTTTTTTTTTATTCGAATGCTTTATAATTAAGTAAATTTTAACATCCAACAATATTTTTTTTTAATTACCAATTTTATGTTTAAATTAAAAGATTGTGCATGTAATTATCGATTAAATAAATTGAACTGATCTACAATTTTTGTTATATTTGGTATGACCATTAACAAGATTCCATATATATACTAAGATATATACAAAGAAAAGTATTTTATTATTTTTTATATAAAAAAAAAGGGTGAGGAAATAAAAGGAGAGAAATATATTCAAACAGGAATTCTGAAAGAAAAATGACGTTGATATCCATGATTAAATTGAATAAAATTAAATAATGTATAAAAATGTAAAATAAAATTCAAATAATTAAATAATATGTATTATAAATCGTTAGCTGCAAACAACAAATTTTAAGTTCGTGGTTTTAGAGTAAGACTCATAAAAAAGAATAAATAAATAATAATAGTCAAAAATAAATAAAGGTTGCGTGATTTAAAAATATTCAGAAAATACTCAGTATTGTTATTATTTTTTTTTATTGCGACTGTGGTAAGTAAAATTTAACACCTGACAATACTTTACTAATTTACAATTAAGACAATACTTTACAATAATTACTAATTTGATATTAAAAATATTAAAATTAAAAGATTTTGCATGTGTTATCGATAAAATAAATTGACCTAAACTTTTATCTTTTTTTTTTTTTTTTTTTTTTTTTTTGTCTGACCATTACCAAGAAGATATGTTTATAGACTAAGAAAAGTATGTGATTATTCTCCGTAATAAAAGAAAAGAAGAGAAAAAATAAAGAAGGGAAATATTCATATAAAAACTATAAAAGAAATCACCGTTTAAAGACAGGTTGGTAAAAATAAAAGTAATGAAAAAATTTAAAAGTCGCATAATTAAAAAAGATTAGAAAATAGTAAATATTGATAGGTTAAAAAAAAGTTTAGACAATAGAAAATTTCCATTAATATTTTTAGTTAAATTCCTGCTAAAAAGCAAGCATAGTAGGTTATAAATTACAAGCTTAAAATTTTTTCACTTTATTAGTTGAGCAGTTTGAACTGACAGCACCATCTATCACTTTATAATTATAGGAATCGCTTACACAGTGTAACAATTCATCAAGTTTTCAATACTTAATTAAGTTAAATCAACTACAGTAGAATCTCGTTACAACGAACCTCGATTTAACGAATTTTTCAATTTAACGAATGTAATTTGGATTGTAAAAAATAGTCATATTATGCTATTTCAGTATAAAAATATTTTCACTTTAACGAATATTTCATTATAGCGAATTTAATCAGTGGTCTCCAGAGATTCATTGTAACGAGATTTTACTGTAATTAAAAATTAAAACATATTACTAATGCAATTTTTAAGTTCTTTACCGTCAAATCTTGACGGGTACTATCTAGTATATATTAAAGTACAAGCTTAAAAATTTAAGTACGAATTATTCAGCGCAAACATGAACAAAACTGCATATAAGTAAAATCAAATATAGAACTTATTCAATTTTCGAGATTAACAGACCGAGGTCACGATAGCCCAGTCGTTTAAAGCGTCGGTTTACGAACTGGTTATCTCCATAGAAAATGGGTTCTATTCCTGCTGCTGCTAGAATGATTTCTGGAATATATTTTGTTATAATTAGTCATATTTTATTTCAGGGGGAGAAGTACTTTTTTTATTATTATTCGAATGCTTAATAATTAGTAAAATATAACATAAAAGAATATTTTTACAAATATCTAATTTTGTATTAAAATATTTAAATTTTAAAATTTTGCATGTGATTATCGATTAAATAAATTGAAATGGTCTACAATTTTTGTTATATTTTGTATGACCGTTATCAAGAATGTAAAGAAAAATATGTGGATTTTTTTCCCCATAAAAAAGGAAAAAGAAGAGAAAAGAAAATAGAAAGAAGGAAAATATTCATCTAAGAATTATAAAAGAAACTATCTTAATAATGTATGAAAATATAAAATTAAATTCAAGCAATTAAAAATATGTATAGCTGGATGCAGCAAATTTTAAGTTCGGTGTTTTAGAGCGAGTCTGATAAAAATAAAATTAGTGGTAAATTTTAAAGGCTGCGTAATTAAAAAAATTAAAAAATACTAAAGATTGATATTTTAAAAAAAAAATGAGGTTTGTAGTATGTACAAACAAATGCCCTGTCTATTCAATTAATATTATTAGTTAAACTACTGATCTTAAAATTCTTTCACTTCATTTATTGAGTAGGTTCGACTCACAGTGCCATCTATCGCCTTATATTTTTAGGAATTGCTTAGACACTATAGCAATTCATAACGTTTTCAATGCTTAATTAATTAAAAAGCAACTAATTAAAAATTCAAATATATTTCAAATGGAACTAAATAGCTGTTTATTATCAAACCTTCACGAGTACTATCATGACGAGTACACACATACACACACAAATGTATATATGAACTATCCATCTAGAGAGTTGAAAACAATCTATAGATTAATTTTTTTTTCAACTGCACGCGTCCGCCCTACCTCGCCCTCAAAAAGCTTTCCTATTTGGAAGAAATAAAGCATTTAAAACTTTCCTTAGCCAAATGCAAAAATTGTATTTTTGGGGCCAAATCTCAATCTCATATTTTTCTATTACCCCTCTTAACTCTGACCCTGCCTTACTCTGCAAAAGCCGTATAATGAATTTTTATAAGTTACCTTTTATAAGTTTCCAATTTGTTCGCCTACGAAGCGACGGGCCTAGCTTGGGGTCCGGACTTGCTCCGGCCCCTCTCGATCTGTTGAGTGGGGTTCAATAGCAGCGTCTGGAATCGGTTAAAAGCCCTGTCATGTCCAATATTGGATGAGTACAGTACTAAATAGTCTTATTTCACCCCCATTCAAGTCTTTATATGTATTTTTTTATTTATTGCCTCCCTCACAAATCTTGGTGAAAGTTTCAAAATATATATATATATATATAGATCAGTTTCAACTGACGTCACACCCTAGCAACCACCTAAGCAACTAGCTTTGTTTTTTGTTTGCCCATCAAAAATGGTGGATTGTGATTGGTTGACTCGTAATTCAGGCTACAAATCCACGATTATGATTGGATGATAACTTTTGGTGGGCTGGTGATCACGTGGTTGAAACTGATCTATAAGCAGCCCACAGTTCTCTCAGCTACCTAGATAAGAAAGCCGTGACACGCGTCACGAAAACGTCATACCAAGCAGGCACGAGGCTAAAGAAAAAGAAAGGCTACCGCGGTGCTTTACGCATATCTTTTTTTACAGACCGCGGGAGTCACGTGATGCTCGAATGCACCAACGCAGGTGTACGAAAATAGCATCACGTCACTCTAGCGGTCTGTAAAAAAAGATAAGTGGAATGCACCGTGGTAGCCTTTCTTTTTCGTTAGCCTCGAAGCAGGCAAAACAAAGTTTAAAAAATCGAACTTGCATGTTGCGATTTCATTGGCTCATAGAATTAATAATTATTTTTTACGACTAATAGTTAATAATTCCACGAGCCATCGAAATCGAAACTTGCAAGTTGTCAGGGCTACACTACACTGTTAAAAATATCGTGAAAAATTACCTCTGTTTTTAAAGGCTCTCTATTTTCTGACCAATGAGAATGCTACATAAACGCCCTTGGAGTGTTCTCATTGGTCAGAAATTTGAGAGCCTTTAAAAACAGAGGTAATTTTTCACGATATTTTTAACGGTGTACATATCGGGCTGGCTCATTCATTATCATGACGTCACAAATGGTGGCTCGAGGCTAACGAAAAAGACAGGCTACCGCGGTGCATTCCACTTATATTTTTTACAGACGGCTAGAGTGACGTGTGCTCTTTTCGTACACTTGCATTGGTGGATTCGAACATCACGTGACTCCTCCGGTCTGTAAGAAAAAGATATGCGGAAAGCCTTTCTTTTTCGTTAGCCTCGTGGTGGCTGGCCGCGACCAGCGATTGGTACAGAGCGACGCGCCCATCTTTCTGTGCCAATCGCTGTATGTCTTTCGTTTTGTCGTTTCACTTTGTACCATTCGCTGGTCGCGGCCAGCCACCATTTGTGACGTCATGATAATGAATGAGCCGGCCCGGTATCTAGTGTAGCCCTGAAGTTGTTCGAATTTTCTTTTTATTTTGCCTGCTTCGAGACTAACGAAAAAGAAAGGCTACCGCGGTATTTTACGCGTATCTTTTTTTACAGACCGCGGGAATCACGTGATGCTCGAATCCACCTATGCAGGTGTACGAAAAGAGCATCACGTAACTCTAGCGGTCTGTAAAAAAAGATAAGTGGAATGCACCGCGGTCGCCTGTCTTTTTCGTTAGCCTCGTGCCTGCTTGGTATGACGTTTTTGTGAGACGTTTCACGGCTTTCTTATCTAAGGGGCGTTGCCCATATTCATACTAAAAGAGTTAATAATCTTAGCTAAAATCATTCAAGGGGTCGACCAGGACTTCACTATACATTTACTAAAATTATGAGAACTTCTTAAGTAGAGAATTCTGAGTCAAAACGTTCATACTACGCTCCTTCAGCTTATAGTTTATTATCTTAAATACGGCCTGGACGGAAATTTTGCGCATTTTCGGAATTCATGGATCCTGAATGATTTTGCTCTATTTCAGAAGCGAGATTAGCCAATCAAAAGCTTGTATTTATGCAAAATTTTCGCATTTTGAGAAAATTTTGCAGAATACAGATTCCTGGTGGTTAATCTTGTTTCAAAAATAGTAAAATATTCTATCTGTATACCTGCTTAAGTCTTCAATAAGGAAAGGACATATTTACAAACAAACACTTCCATCAACAAATCTATCAGTACATTTTTGTCGTAGCGACCATCGCAGGCGACGCAAGCCAATCATATCGTAGACCATTTAACGTAGACCAATCAAATCACCACATCTCATGTGTACAGTAAATGCATGACTACACTAGATACCGGGCTGGCTCATACATTATCATGACGTCACAAATGGTGGCTGGCCGCGACCAGCGATTGGTACAAAGCGACGCGCCCATCATTTTGTTCCAATCGCTGTATGCCTTTCGTTTTGTCGTTTCGCTTTGTACCAATCGCTGGTCGCGGCCAGCCACGATTTGTGACGTCATGATAATAAATGAGCCAGCCCGGTATCTAGTGTAGCCCTGACAGAATGGAAGCTCTAATTGAAGTTTTTGTCCAATCTAGGAGAATCAAGATCCCAGAACTTGGCAATAGCTGCTTAGATGAGTATGGATTTGGTTAGAAAATAGACAGAAGTCTAAAAGCATTAGCTTGACGATAATGGAAGTCTCGCTATGATGCTTGAAATTCATTTTTGTCTAAAATCCTCTCGACCAATAATTTTTTTTTGCCAAAATGTCATCACTTAAGTATTCTGTAGTAGCGCAACCTACGTTATACAAGGCTGGTGCATGACGTTTTAAAAGTCACATGGAGACGAGCGACTAGGTATAGCTATGCCTCAGTTAAACGCGCATGCATCACAGCTTGGCGATAATCTTATCTCTGTGAAGTCGACTAGTTTGGTAATTTATCGCTTGTTTTGGTGAATAGACTTTTACTTTTAGTCAAAAAATGATCAAAAATTCCAAAAGAATATAATATTTGATATGACATAATTAGTTAAGTTATGAGAAAATAATGAGATTGCTATCAGAAGATGTATAAAGTTTTTTAAATGTTTTCACAGATGTATATAATAAATGCTAAGTTTCTAGCAGTATAACTAAAAATAAGTTTTTGAGGCTTTTATATGAAAACAGTTTTCTATATCATTTTAAGAGATACTATTATAGCATTTAAATGGATATTTTATTTTAATTATTTAACAATATCTCATAAATAGTACTAAATATTCAAATTTCATTTAAAATAGTTGATTTTAAATACAAATTACAAGAAAACTGATAACAAATTTATAAGTAAAGATAGAAAAAATCAAAAATCTTCATAATGATAATAATTGTGATAATAATCAAGGATAATTTTAAAAGATGAAAACTTTAATACATTAATTCTGCAAATTTTATATTTTTCTGTTACTAAACTTCTACCATAAAAATATTTTTAACGTAAGCTTAGGAGATTTATTATTGCATTTTAATAAATGTTCATTTTAATTATCAAAAAATAGTTTAAATTAATTTTAAAATTTAATTACTGAAATTTATTTAAAATTAAATTCTATTTAATGTAATACAATTTAAATTTAATAAATAATAAATAAAAAAATTAAACGTAATTATAATTCAAATTTAATGTAATTATCTAATTGACAATAAAAGTAATAAAGATCGGCTGAATTTATTAACTGATTTGGTAAAAATTAAAACAAAACACTAAAAGCTTCAGCGAGTACAGAATACGCAACCTTACGATTACAACTCTAATACAGCCTTAAACATCCCTTGCTTTAACCACTGAGCCAGATTAACCACAAACCGATTCTAGCAACAAAGCTCGTGCCTGCTATACACACTTCCCCAAAATGCTTGGCATTTCATCGCCAAGACGACGGCAGAAAGCAACCCAAGAATCAGTTGACGCATGCGCTGTTTAAAGGAGGAATCGCTATACCTAGTCGCTCCTCACATGGAGAGGATCATTTTTACACGGCGATTGGTGCAAAGCGACGCGCCCCCGTTTTGCACCAATCGCTGTGTAAAAATGATCCACTCCATGTGACGTTTTAAACGTCATGCACCAGCCATGTATAACGTAGGTCACTGTAGTAGTGTGACTCTATGAAAGAATGGCGATATACGTTTTGTCCAAACTATGACAAACCATATTCCAGAATTTGGAGACTGCGCCTAGACGAGTGAGACTAGGGGACCTGTTTATGAAAGTGCCGACAAACGTGTTTAAGACTATTTTGAACAAAAACGAATCGCCAAGCAACTGGGTGAAATTGTCAGTGTCGCTAAGCTAATGTTTATTAACTTGTTTCACTCGTCTAGGCGAGTATCGGCAAGTTCTGATTTGCCATATTTTGAACTAAAAACTTCTATCTGAGCGTATGTCGCCACTCTCATATAGAGGCACCGAGCCCTACGTGAAACAAGTAAACAAAAATTACTTGGCAACAATGTTAGACTCACCAAGATGTTTTGAGGTGCATTTTTCCTTAAAATCGTCCATAAAACATTCATAACGCACATTCTCGAATACCAAACTTATTTATTTAGCGAACACTTTTTCAAACTACGTCAATTGTTTATCTGTTACCTTATTGCTCTTGACCAATCAAATTATGTTTTTCATGTGTCGCCACTGTCATGCAGAGGAAGTGTGCCGTGCCTCTGTTTGAGAGTCCCGACATACTCACAAAGCACATGCTCAACAGACGGTTTTGTCCAAACTATAGCAAACCTAGATTCCAAAACATGGCGATAATCGCCTGGACGTGTTCGATTAGATGTGAATTAAGTTTAAAAACATTAATTTGGCAATAATGGCAGTCTCGCCATTTCACGCGATTCATTTTTGTCCAAAATCGTCTCAACCAATCACATTTTATAATCTGTATGTCACCATTCTGATATAAAAACATGTAAGTTAATGTTACTGACCAATGGAATTAGGGATGAATTCAGGTAGGACATTTGATACGGAGCATCGATTGGTTTGTATGCTAATAATATGCTATGGACTATTAATATTTTTATGTATAATTTTTATGTTGAATTCTATAAGTACACAAATCCGACTTCCCCAGGAACCTTATAATATCCCTTCCTGGATTTCCAAAATCTTTCCTGGAGAATAATCTTAATGAATTAACACCATATAGGACAAATCCTACTGTTTGAGAACTATGATTTGAGATTAGCGCTGTTAGCCTTTTGAAAAGTGTATTCCGGCATAAAAACTATTTATTTCCCCAGGGAATCTAAAGTAAAATCGAGAATTTTAAATATTCCCGAAAACTAGGAATATTCTAACATCAATATTTTAAAGCATTTTGATTAAAATACGTTTATACTGTTATCGTACAAATTATCAATCGATAAGTTGCTTAATATCAATAAACATACAAAATTCACAAAAATTTACAAACTTTAAATATTTCCACGTAAAACATTGAAATTGAATTAAATAAGCTATACTAGTCATCATTTTCTGTATGTAAATTACAAACACATAACGTACAGAACATAGATACTTAGTGGTTTAGTAATCTTCATATAATAACATGAAATAATGTTATGAAAGATATTATAGTAAAAAATAAATTATTTGACAGCAGGAAAACAGATATTACAAAAATGACTTTACAATTACTTTTTTCAGCTTACATTCTGTATAAAAAGTTAATATTTCGATACTAGTTCTCAAACGTAGAATATAAATAATACAACAATTCAATTGTATAAATCATATATAAAACCTGAAAACTTTTTTATATTATGTAAACAGCTCTTTCTTCTTGAAAATTTCTTAAATTTGTTTATTCCTCGAAAAGTTCCCAATTTTCCCAGTTTTTTTTAATAAATTTTCCGTTGTTTTTTATTGTTCCAAAATTATCGGGTATTTTGCTATTCAACTTCAGATGATTCAATGCGCAGCGAAGCGCTACGACAATGACATTTGGAAAAGATAAATCAGCCAATATAAAACTATTATGGAGATAGTACTTTTGTTATGCATTTTAAAGATATTTTTTCATAATGTAGTACAACCTATTAGTAGTACAGAAATATGTAATTACCTATGAGATTTATGGCCAGGGTTGTAAAAAATCCGAGTTTTGTTTTAAAAACCCAGCCCGGGCGGGTAGCTGGACGGGTGCCCGGGTGGATACCGGGCAGCTACCCACTACAACCCTTATGGTTGTAAAAAAACCCGTTTTTTTAAACCCAGCCCGGTCGTGTATCTGGGCGGGTACCCGGGCAACTACTCACTACAATCCTTTTGATTGTGAATACCCTGTTTTTTAAACCCAGCCAGGGCAGCTACCCACTACAACCTTGTTTATGGCTTTCCAAAATTTATATGTTAATCCCGATTCATTCCCAGTTTTAGTTTTAAAGAAGAAACTGAAGACATTAAGCAATTTGCCCCATTTTTGCATCTAAAAATTCGGTCAACATATGGTCAGTTAGTTCCTGCCTAGGAGCAGATTCAGATTCAACCAAGCAGGGAGGCCTAACATATGGCTTTAGCCTCTGCAAGACCTGCTTGGCGGCCTAGGAGCGCAACCTACGTTATACACGGCCGGTGCATGACGTTTAAAACGTCACATGGAGTGGATCATTTTTACACGGTGATTGGTGCAAAGCGACGCGCCCCCCGTTTTGCACCAATCACCATGTAAAAAATGATCCACTTCATGTGACGTTTTAAACGTCATGCACCGGCCATGTATAATGCAGGTCGCTCTAGGAGCAGGGCAAGATTAGATACCGGGCTTGCTCATTCATTCTCATGACGTCACAAATAGTGGCCCCGAGGCTAACGAAAAAGACAGGCTACCGCGGTGCATTCCACTTATCTTTTTACAGACCGCTAGAGTGACGTGATGCTCTTCTCGTACACCTACATTGGTGGATTCTAGTATCACGTGATTCCCGCGGTCTTTAAAAAAAGATACGCGTAAAGTACCGCTGTAGCCTCTCTTTTTCGTTAGCCTCGTAGCTGGCCGCGACCTGCGACCAGCGATTGGTACAAAGCGGCGCTCCCATCGTTTTGTGCACATCGCTGTACGTCTTTGGTCACGGCCAGCTAGAGTTGCAAAGGCTAGAAAAAACCCGGTTTAAACCCGGGAATAAACCGGGTTTTGTGGGAATAAACCAGGTCTTTTGGGAATAAACCTGGGAATAAACCGGGTCTATTGGAAATAAACCCGGGAATAAACCAGTTCTTTGCAACTCTACGGCCAGCCAGCGACCTACGTTATACACGGCCGGTGCATGACGTTTAAAACGTCACATGGAGTGGATCATTTTTACACAGTGATTGGTGCAAAGCGGCGCTCCCACCGTTTTGCACCAATCACTGTGTAAAAATGATCCACTCCATGTGACGTTTTAAACGTCATGCACCGGCCGTCTATAACGTAGGTCGCGGCCAGCCACCATTTGTGACGTCATGATAATTAATGAGCAAGCCGGTATCTAGCACTGCTAGCAGGGCCTGATTACCCAAAAGGCACATGAAGCAAGTGCTTCCCCTCTAAAATTTAAGAAGGGCCCCAAAATGATTGTAAAATAGAGCCTCTAATTTCCGTTTTCAGTTTTTTGCGTTGGATTTTTAATTTTTGTGGAAAGACAAGTTTGCCTAATGCAATAAAGCTAGTCATAAACTTCAGAAAATTTATCTAACAGAAAAATCTTTATGTGACTTTAACAGGTTGTTGGGGCCTCCGTGGCCGAGTGGTTAAGACACCATTCCGCTAATCGCTTGAGAGCGTAGGAGTTAGGTCGGCGGGTTGGACTCCCGCCAGCTCCATTGCACACACTTTGTGGAGCTCCCGCATATAACTCTCTGATGGTGTAAATTTCTTTGTGGCTATCTCGTCCCTGTATATTGACGATGACTTATAAGCGGGCACTTGATGTCAAGCACACAAGTCAGATGTATGTTCTCAATAAATAAATAAACAGGCTGTTAACACCAATCATGTTATCCTGATGTGTTGATTAGAAACCACCCTGGTAACTGAACATCCACAAACTATATATACTTTAAATATACTTTTATTTAAAGTTAATACAAAGAACATAAGAAAGGCTGTTTAATGAAATATATGAATTTCGCTAAGCTAGTCTCGTGAATAATACTCTTGCTTGTATCATTGCTGAGTTACCATGTATGAAAATTTTAGAAAACTTTTACCGAATGAAAGAGGACCCCTAAAATGATACTGTGCTCCCCCCAGTTTCAGAAGTTAATCGTGCCCTGACTACTAGGAGGACAGAATAGGACATAATATTCTATCATCGTAGGTTCCTGCCCATTTCTAAAATATTTCGGAGGGGAGGGGATCAATTTTCAATTTTAACCTTCCGGCTACCAAGATGGGTCCATTGCACCCAAAAGCAATTTTTGTCCATTTTCGTCAAGTATAGGGAAGTTGCAATCTGCTGATTACCGTTTCATCCATCGATCAAAACTGCCCGGTTGACCTCCAGCCACGTCCAAAATCCTCTAAGTTACCAATCACAACTACCTTCTAAAGGTTATTTGACCTCTAATAGTCGATTTGTGACGTTATTTGAAATTACCCTACACAATAATTAAAAATAATAAAAATAAGTGCCTAACCATTAAAATTTTTTTGTATAGCATATGCTGTATTATTTATGCTCTTTATAAATCAATAATTCAGTTGTATTTTGATAATTCTATATTATATGTGTCCAATAGACCAGTTCACATCACGTGACTTTTACCGTAAAACGTTGAAAAAGCTGTAGGACACAGAAGTAGAAAAAACATTGATAAAAGTAAACGTTGAAAAAGCTGTAGGGCACAGAAGTAGAAATAACATTGATAAAAGCAAGGCAACACTAGATACCGGGCTTGCTCATTCACTCTCATAACGTCACAAATAGTGGCTGACCGTGATCAGCGATTGGTACAAAGCGACTCGCCCATCGTTTTGTGCCAATCGCTGTATATCTTTCGTCGTGGTCAGCCACCTTTTGTGACGTCCTGATAATGAATGAGCAAGCCCGGTATCTAGTGTTACCAGGGCGGTAAGTGACCGGTTTCCAACCGGTCGACAGACCTACTGAACGAAAATGGTATTATTTACTTGTAGCGCCATCTGTACATGATCGTAATTACTTCTGTATCACATCATCGTACCCGATTCTTCAAGTAACCGATCACGTGACCCAACTAACCAAGATTTTTCTTCGGTTAGTTCGGTCCGTTACCGGTCACTTCCTCTGAACGACGTTGGTTGTGTATCGATTAGCAGCACTGAACGCTTTGGTAACTTACCAACCTTACCGGTTACGTACCGGTGACAGTACTGGACGCGCTCATATAGTATATTCATCATGCGAATATAGTGTTATTAATTCCATTCACAATACTAAAATAATTTTAATACAATGAATTTAATATAATTAAAAAACTTTCGAGAAATAAATATAAAAGTAAATCTCGGATATGTGTGTGCGTGGGGGCGGGGGGGGGGAGGGTGAACGTTGAACCCCAGTGTTCGATCCTATAAAAGTATCATATTGAGAAAATATTGAAAATTGCATCAATTGATTTCAAAAGCATTAAGCTTTTGAAGAATTCACTGATTTTTTTATTCTACCAGTACTAATTATTAAAATATGTACAATAGATCTGAAAAATATAAGGAACATCAAAGACATTTAAGATATCTTAAATGTCTTTGAGGAACATACGTTACATTAGAATATCAGAATGATTTTGTGTTAATTATCTTTTTATTATAAATATATATAACGTTAAAATAAATTAGATTATATCTGATGTCGATATAAATTAGCGAAATTACTTAAATATGTTTTTATTTCACGATTTCAAATGTTAATTTTCAGAAAATTTCTATTCAAATTTTGCAAATAATGCTTACAAGTAAATGGTTATATCAAAGACATTTAAGATACATCTATACCATCCATCTATATCATTTAAGATACATGTATCTTAAATGTCTTTGGGTTATATGCTCTAGAGGCTACGCATAATTTCCCTGTCCACCGCGGATAGACGATTGCAATTATCATGCTTTCTGATTAGTTGTTAAACCGAACGCTTCTTAAGTCATTTCTGGTTGAACTTGGTTTCTTATATAATATCTATTAATTTCTATATAATCTAATTAATTTATAACTGTAATTTAATAAATATTATGGTAATATAATCTAATTAATTTCTATATAATCTAATATTTCTATATAATCTAATAATATATATTAATTTTTTATATCATATCTTCTTATATCTTCATAATCCTCCAAAATACTGGAAATGACTTAAAAAGCATTTGATTTTACAAATAATCAGAAAGCGTAAAAATCCCAATCGTCGATCGGCGGTGGACTAGAGCTACTTCCTTATAGGAGTGGCGTCACGAGCATATATTAGAATGGGGAAGAAATGCGAGTTGGCAACAGCTAGATTTGTTTACATCGACACAGGAAGCCTGAGAGCGCGGAATTTTCGTGACCGTTCGTGTTGCCGACATATGAGGATTTTAAAAGGTAAGTTTAAATTCATCGTTTTTTAAAATAATGAAAGGTATGATACTTGTCAAACTAAATTAAAACTCTTTAGCATATCTGCTAGAGAATTTTCATTATATTTCAATTTAAAAGGTTTATTAGTACCTCGTGGTGAATCATGAAAGCTTCCATATTGCTTGGCTTGCAAGCACATAAGCTGACAAATATCATATTCCTTATAAATGTGCATGTAATTAAATGTTCTTTTATAAGTACGGTTGTTATATATTGCAGAATATTAGAGCTCTCAGGGTTCGAAAATATATAAAATATCCGATATTTTTATATATAGGTATCCGGTTATTTTTTTTATATCTGTCCGATATTTTAAAAATAGTACTGCTGATTATAAACTTTTTCAGACTTACCGTATTTTCCGGCGTATAATACGCGGATCAAATTATCATGTTTCAACCCAGAAATTTTATTTTATAAAATGTCACTAGATCGCTGTAAATATTTGACTTAAATCGTTGAATAAAATTTCTGTGTTGAAACAGAATTGTTTATTCCGCGGATTATACGCCGGAAATTATGGCAATATAAATTAGCAACTATAATATATTGCACTTAAAATGAGAATTTAACAAAATTTTCTTCCCCCACCCCCTGTCCCTTACTTACAACAAAAGTGAGGATCAACTAATTGAAAGCAGAAAAAATTTCCTTTTGCACTAATCGAAAAACAAAATAAAGGTTTCAGCATCAAGTATTGTGAAAATTTTATCATTTATACAACAAAATTATAATATTTTTAAATTCAAATTTGAACGTAAATGTAAATTTGTGTCATTTTTTTTAATTCTCTAACCTATTGTGCAGTCTAAACTGAGCTAAACAAAAACCAGAAAAGATTCTTTCAATAAAGCTGCAAATAAATGATTAATTAAATTAGACAGTTTATCTTTCTTTCATGGCTGTACTAAGTTGATATTGTCTCACATAATTATTGGTTCTACATTTAAAAATTCAGCTTTAAACATAAAGCTTAGGAGGAAAAAGAAAAATTCGGGGGAGGGGGTATGTCTAAAAAAGTCACTGACAGGGGCAAAAGTTCTGTATCTACAAAGTGTCATATAGTCAATAAAAGTTGAAACATTTATACTTGCAGGGGTCGATGCAGGTTTTTTTTTCTTGGGGCCCATTTTGTGAAAAGTAAAGGTTTGTGAAATTTATTATATTTTTGTGAAAAATAACATTTTGTAACGAATGTTGAAATTCAGTTAATCAAATTCGAACTAAGCATTTATAAACAAAAACTTTTTAAAATCCTTTTGCTGAAGTTTTCCTCTCTGGCGAACTTGTTTGTTTACAAATTACACAATTTAAAACATCACAAAATAATAAATACTAAGATTTTATGGAATAGAATTTTGTGAAAAGGCCTATATTTGTAAAAGGAATTTTGGAAGGGGCCCATTTTATTAAATTGATTTTTGTGAAGGGGCCTGTTTTACTAAATAGATTTTTGTGAAGGGGCCCTAATTAGGCCCCAAATTTTGCCTGGATCGACCCCTGACTTGTTTTAAGTTTTCACAGAAAAAAAAAATGATACTTTGAGAAATTGATTATCAACTAGAGAAAATATCGTTACTTATTATCTGGGCCAGGTCACATTCACTGCACCAACAAGAGCGACGGAAATAATTACAGTAACGCTTATTTATTTTTGCTTTTTTTATGTTACGTGCCTAGTTAATATCTCATAGTTGGCATATTAAAGGCAGTGGTAAAAATATTTATACGCACATTATAACTATAATATAATAGAGTAGAATACATAAATATAATAGTATATGTGTTACATTTGTTCTGATTGGCATAACAAATCACTGGAAATAGAACTACCATATTTAATGCCATATGTGGCTGAAAGCCATCAATTTTATATTATGTACTAAATTAATGTTTTGTATTGCTTTAGTTTGCTTTTATATTATTTATCATTTTAAATAATTTTATGTATATTAAATTACTGTTTTGAACACGATTGGCCACATTGAACAAAATTGGTATTTTACAACCATTTTTGGCAATGTATAAGTTAAGGTTCTTGGTTTTTTACTATTCAAATGATGCCAAATTAGTCTGAAAAGATAAATGAATCCTTTAAGAAATGAAAATTATATTTTGTGTTATTTTCAAAATGTTTGTTAGGGGAAAAAAAAAAAGACTGTCCAATATTACACCAAGTTAAAAATAAGACACTGTGTAAATAAAAAAAAAAATATGGAAAATCTTAAATAAATATAACCAACATAATAAAAAATTTTTGTAATGCAAAATTACACTTAAAATAGACTTATTAATGTTTCTTGATTGTTATATTAAGGTTGTTCTCAGAGCCAAAAGAACTACTTTTAACATATTTCTTAATTCATTTTTGTTTGGAAACATGTAAAATTGGCAGGTGATCTTATTCAGAAACTATGTAATCAAATGATGTTTTCCATTTTTTGGTAAAGGCAGAAGATCTTTCAGAAAATACTGTCAAAGTCTGCATTTTGAATCGAATCCCTGATGCTGTTTGCACAAGAAAAGTGAAATACGACACGAATCGCTTATAACTCGATAAGTAATTTATTTATCAAATTGTGGAAAACTCATTTCGATTCCAAATTGCTTCAATAGTTAGCCCTGCCAACTTTATGCTATTGCATTGAAAAATGTATCAGAAAGTTTTGTTTTATTGAGCAGGTCATTTGAGAATTGCACCTTAAATTGCAGGGTATTCGTTTCACTAATGATAAAATTACGAGTGAATCAGCAAGAAAATATGAATCTTATTTTCAACAAACTAATTTTTAAAAATGTATGTTTTATTAGAGTATCGACACTGTGCACACATACAAATTAGAAATTTAAAAATAGGTGGTTGCAATTGGAGACTTTCACTAATAAATAAATAATTATGATGAATAATATAAAAGTAAAAAAAAAAAATTCAGAACAGACATTAACTGTTTAGAAATCCTGCCTAATTTCACGACTGCAATTCTTGTAATTCTAAAACATTTCTGTTAAAATATGTGAGTTTGGCACGTGCCCTGATTGTGGAAAATTCACCACTTTTATTTATGCTTGGTAGAAAGTGCAAACTTGTAAATTTAGTTAAAAAATTAATTTTTGTTCCATTTCTTTTCTTTTTAAGATTTAAAAATAGGAAAGGTAAAAAAACATTTAAACTACCTATTCAAGATTTCTAAATCTTCTCAAGGCTTAGTTAGAGGGTTCGCTGATTTAAATCAATTGATTCTTTAAAATAAAATCATTGATTTAAACCAGTTTTTTTTTAATAAATAAATTCAAGATGTAAACAAACATAATAATGTACTTTAACATAATTTAGTTTTATATAATTCAGATAATCAAACAGTGTTTAGAAATATAGAGGAAACCGGTACACACTGGACCTATGGGTACAGTGGACCACCCCCTAATATTTTATTTATTTAATTTTTTTTAAGCTTCTCTTCTATCCTAATAGACAACGGCACTGCAATGATTATTTATAGCCTTCAGAAAATATGTTTAACTCAGATTGAACTATTTTATCCTGATTTGGTTGTTTTGAGCTTCTAAAAGTAAAATTTTTCATCATCATATTTTTGTTTTTTTAGTAATTAAAGGTTGTAGATAAATAAAATAAAACAGCTTTTTTGCAAAGCTAAGATACTTATTTTTATTTTACTTTAAAGTTAATATGTTTAAAAGAAAGCTATAAACAATATTAATATGATTATTTATTGAACTTCAACATGGGGTACAGTGGTCCACAATCCACTCTGCTCCTGTAATGCAGAATGTTCAAAATATTTAATAATTGCTTATTTTCTATAAAGAAAGATAGTTTTAAAGTAGATTTAACTGTAAAATAAAGTAAACAAATAAAAATAATTTATTTAACATAGTAAGAAATATTTTGTTTTGTATTTGCTGTCTTTGATAAATATAACCTGTAGTCTAATTGTTGATGATTCTATTCAAGTAAGATTCATGAGACGCAAATTGAATGGAAATCAGTTTATTTCTCCCGAAACTGTAGATGAATCTGCTGTTGATGTCAATGATTTCATAATGTGGCTCTCAGACCAAAATTATTTCTTGAAAATTCCAGGCTCTTTCAAAATATAATTAATTTTTTGTTTCAAAATTTATATTACTATGTTATTTTGTGGGTGAAGGGGCAACAAAAAATAATTAGATTAATGAAAAATAGATTTATATTGTATTTTAGATAATACCTAATAGTGGTCTACTGTACCCCGGTGGGTGGACCAGTGCTTCCGGGGTACACTGGTCCACTTTACATGTGTATATAATTTTTTTTTTTGAAAAATGTATTGAAAACTATGTTGTGAGAAAATTATGATGGATGTAAGAAGGTATAAGGAATATTCAAAAATATTTTCTTACAGATCGGTCAGTCTGTTAAAGAGAAAAAAAATGTTAACTGAAAAAATGGTCCACTGTGTACCGGTCTCCCCTACTCTGTATTTACTTGGCTGAGTAGTAAATGGCCGAGTACTTGGCTACTCGGCCAAAGCACTACTTGGTACACCACTAATTTTTAAAAATATTTAAAAAAAAAGTTTCTCGAAGTATTCGGTTTGGCCAAATATCGAAATATTCGGCCTTACCGAATAGTCGGTAGGCTGAATAGTTTGATATTTGGCTGACCGAATAATTTTATATTCGGCAATATGGCCGAATACCGAATGGATATACCGAACATTCGGTGTATCCCTAATCTATATTATAGATAGTTATAATATATAAATGCTTCTGCAATTTCATTTAATATTGTTACTACATGATAATAATGTTAACTGCAGAGTTACAATGTGGAAAGGAAGAAGAAAAGGTTAGTTTTATTGGCGCAGTGTACTTACTAGGCATGGATAATATGCAAGGGAGCCTTCTGTATTACTTTTGTATCTATTTTCCATTCTCTTAAAACTATTTAAAATTTCAGGTATAGATAATTGATGACATTAGTCGCACATTCTCAAAGGTATTAACCAGAGTTTCCCCCAGGTTTGAAAAAGGGCAGGGTGCTGCCGGTGAGAAAAGGGCACTTTTTTGATTCTTGAGGGCACTTTTTGGATTCTTAAGGGCACTTTTTTTAATTGTTAAAGGTATTATTTTGGTTTTTAAAGCCTTTGTTGATATTTAAAAGTCAAAGCACTCTTTTCAAGACAACATTGAGTCAATTTTTACTATGAAAGCAATTTTTTTAATGCAAAAAGAAGAAAGAACATTTTTTTTTACTGAGGGGCAAGAAGGGCGCTAATTATTTTACTGGGGGGCAATAAGTGTGCTATTTTGAAAACCAAAGGGCAGGCAGGGTGCAGCACCCTTCTGAAACTGTCTGGGGAAAACTTTGTATTAACACCAATAAATTTTTTCCAATAAGCCATGGAAGGTTGAGTTAAATTAAGAAAATATGAAAAGAAAATTAATACAAGCCAATCATTTATAAATACAGGTTCTAATTGATTTTTGGAAGGCTTTTTTCCTTCTAATTCAGCAATTAAAATAACCATTTCTCAGTTGCTTTTATTCTTGGTAAAAGACGGTGGTGGTGGGTTTGTGAAAGCAGACAATAACTGAGATATTTGAGAGTGGGGAGGGGGTAACAATACTTAAACTAGTAGAAATATTTGTGAAAACTGAATATCAGATGCTATTTTTTGATATTATTGAGAAGGCTATTTTCTTTTCTTTTTTTTCTAAATCTAAATGCATTTTGAAGAAAAATGCTAGAGTGTAGGAATGTAACAAACATAATGTGTAAATTTGTATATTTTAATTTAATATTTACTGTCAGATTAATTTGTACATTTTTTTTTTCAAATATTCTTGGAAATTGTCAGGATAGCCATGGCCTGAAATATACAAAACAAGTTCATATACAGATGGATGATTTGGCAAGAAGCTGTGTCCAACTAAAGGAAAAAAAAAACACATGTAAGTATAATTTTTTATGTGTAGTGAAAAGAGTTATTCATGCTATGTTTTTCTTAATATTGTTTTCAATAGCGAGAAATTGAATTTTTTTTACAAAATGATTTTAGGTAGGATTTTGAATATCTGAGAGGGGGAAAAAGTGTATTACTTTTCAATAAAATCCTTAAAATTAAGTAATAAATCATATCGTTAAATAGTTACTAAATAAATACTTAATAATAGTTACTAAAATAAAATACTTAATAGCATCAATAACCCTAAAATAATTTAAAAGTCCGGTGCAAAGCAATTTTTAATCTTTTTTTTAAATTTAGCTGACTTTTTGCAACCCTGCCTATAAATGACACAGTTATGTGTTATTAAAATTTAATGTTTTCATTATTTGAAA
This sequence comes from Maratus michaelseni, assembly GCA_963931845.1. Classification (NCBI taxonomy): domain Eukaryota; kingdom Metazoa; phylum Arthropoda; class Arachnida; order Araneae; family Salticidae; genus Maratus; species Maratus michaelseni. The sequence continues at coordinate 417,589,999 of OZ007587.1, read as the reverse complement.
TAATATTAAATTCTAACTTAATAAACAACTTAAACCTTTCATGTTAAATCACATTTAAAACCCTTTGACCACCGAGCAAAACGGCAAAAGTGTAATGCTGTTTTCTATATAATTTTTTTTTTAAATGCTAAAAAAACATATTTCCAACATTATATAAAAAACTTAATTTTTGTATATGAATATAATCCTTGAAACTATAAATCATTAGATTAATTTTGACACAGTTATTCTTAATTGGTAAAAAAAATCATGAGATGTAACCTTCCAAACTGGGCGAAAAAGTCCGTGCCTGGATTCGAACCTGAAATCTCTTGGCTGAAGCTGCCAATGCTCTACCAACTGAGAAATCCCGGACGAATATGGATGAACATGGATGAACTTTTTCAGCCTGTTAACCTTGATGACCATTGCATCTGGTCTGACATCTGAATCAGTACAACAGAATAAATAACAGGTAATGGGACCTCCAGTAAACGCTGGAAATGTGATTACACTAGATTAAATGGACTGGAGGTTCCATTACCTGTGATTTATTCTGTTATGCTAATTCAGATATCAGATCAGATGCTATGACCATTAAGGTTAACTGGGTGAATTAGTTCAGCCATATTCGTCCGGGATTACTCAGTTGGTAGAGCATTGGCAACTTCAGTCAAGGGATCCAGGTTCAAATCCTGGCCCGGACTTTTTTGCCCAATTGGGAAGATTACATCACATATAAATCATTAATTTAGGTTTTAAATAACACTAATATTGCTGTGATACCTACAGCATAGTGAATGGATATATCAGTTTGCAATGGCGAGAAGGTTAAAAATTTGTAGTATAAAATTACAAGCTAATTTTGACCAATTAAATCACCGGTGTGGCTTTTAAAAACTTTTAGCAGGCTTTTTTGCAACCCTGATCTATGACTTGCTAGTTATGCATGAAAAGAAAACTAGTTAGTGTATAAATATAATGAGAAAAACATGTCCAACTTAATATGTCAATTCTCTTAAATAAAATTCATTTGAGATTAAAAAGTTTGGTGCAAGTATCCTCTTGTGTACCAAAACAGGACACAAGCTCCTGAAGGCACATGATGAAGGGGGCAGCTGTCATCTGACAAAGCACCACAAGGACTTACAAGGGCTGACTTCTTTTAATTAACTTCAATGTTTCTCTGCAATTGATTTGATTCCTATTAGAATAGATGGGGTTCTTGACTACATATCTTTCACCTACCAACCTCCTAGCCAGCAGATGCCACACATTCTGTGCCAGTCTGTGACATTGTATCAACCTGCTTTACTTTATTGTTCTGATATGTGCCAGTTCTGTACAGCATTTTATGCTGTTACCATTCAAAAATATTCTAGATGTTAGAAGTTTTACTGAAGGGGAAAACAAGAATTAGGGAGATAGAGGGCAGACACCCAAAACCACTCTTTGTACATGGCGTGTTCCCTATAAGTCTTTCATATACCTCCAGGGATATGTGTACCAGAGTCTGAAAAAACGTTTTAAAGAGGGTTTGTGATGTATGTCAATAGATTTCTGTCGTAATAAATATCTGATATTTATTTTCAAAATATCACTATGCATGTTTTTTTTGTTTTTTTTTTCATGTGAAATAAGTGTAAATGAAGTTTTCAACTGCAATAGACTGTCGATCTGTAGACAAAAAACCTTTTCTTCTGACAATGACCTTTTATTCTCTCCCCCCTCCCCCCCCCCCCACACACACACCTTAGATTTATGTTTGCAGCTGAATTTTTAAATGTTTCTACTTCAACAACTTCACTAGAAATAATCTTTTCTGGTTTTGGCGATATATATCAATACATTTTATCATTAAAATTATCTGTACATAATCATGTAATAAAATCACTAAATAAATCATAATAAAATCAATAAATATGAATTTGCTAAGTTTATATTATTACAAGCATGGAGAAGAAAAACTTCAATAAACAAAATTCAAAGTTATCCACTTTACAATATTTCCCTGGCCTCTTTGAAAGATTGAAATATAAACTTTGCAAATTCAGTATTATATGCCTTATCACAAAACCATCCATAAAATTAAAAAGTATAGTTTGTAAGAAAATAGACCTGATAGTCATATCAACTATCAGGTGTTTATGAAATCCCATTCACCAGAGCAGATGGAACAATGCAATATTATATAGGAATGACAATTGACAACTATAGCATATGACAGAAGAACTACAGCATTGGCAAAATTACATCAGATCAGAGCCGTTCTTAGTGAAAGCGAGGCCGGGTGCAAGAACTTCTGCGAGGCCTTTTCCTTCCAATCTAGTTAACAACCTCCTATTACCTCCAATGTTGTCAATTTAACCGCATTTTGTTTTATTCGTCGACCTGAAATTTCAAATAGTAATTTTTGGTAGAATTTTCTAGTAAAACTCAAGTAGATATTTTGAATAAAAAAATCTGCAAAATTGGGAACATTATTACTTCTTACAATGCAAAAGGCTTTTTAAAAATCCCGCATGACGTACACAGTGGTGCGCTCTAAGGATTAGGTTTTTTTTGTTTGTTCGTTTGTTTCTTTTGTGTGTGGGAGGGGGTGGGGGGTTGTGTGTTTTAGTAGAGGTTTATGCAGACTCTGGCCAATTTCCTTTCAAAATACTCGGACTTTGCTCGGGTTGTTCTTGCAGATTTTGACAGAGCCGGGAATTTATTTTTACCGTGTGAAGTCGGAACTGCATTTTTTTTCCTTTGTAATCTAGTGATATTGTACATTCATTTAAAAAAAAGCGAGAGAACATCCTCATACTGTTTAATCACCAAACTGTTGTAAAGAGATGCGAAAGGTGCTGTTCGACTGGGAAATGTGTCTGCTTTTCAAATTTGAATACAAATTTTGAAGTAGGGATCATCTACATGTTGAAAATTGTATTGATTCGAACTTCAAAATGGTAACACCCACTTTTAAGGCTGCTCATCAGTAAACTTCCCGATTCCCCTCGCTAATTTTAATCCTATGGGCGTAGGGTGCATTCATATTTTAAAAATATCTCCCCAGGAAATTAATATTTTAAACTTCTGTTTTCTTTGTACTGTTCTTAAAGAATGTCTCTTTTTTTCTTAGTTGTCAATTTTTTTCTGAAATATGTGCTTAATTTATATTTTATGTGTTAAAATCCTAGTGAAACTGAATAAAATTTTAACACTTCACATTATATATTTTAGAAAAAAATTTACAACTAAAAAAAAAAAGAGACATTCTTTAAGAACAGTACAAAGAAAACAGAAGTTAAAAATATTAATTTCCTGAGGAGATATTTTAAAAATACGAATGCATCCTACGCCCATAGGATTAACATTAGCTAGGGGAATCGGGAAGTTTACTGACGAGCAGCCTTAACACCATTTTTTAGTTCTTAAGTCAAGGTAGCCCGTCAAAAGGAACCGATTCTATACTTTTTCTTAAATCTGCGTGGAGTTATATGAGTTAAAAGTTTGAGGATGTTAATTCACGTGACATACTTTTATTTATTATCTTCTCAAAAACCACTAGGCTTATTTTTTAATGCGACACAAAAGTTTTTCAAGCATTTTTTTTTTCAATTCAACTTTTTTTTTTAATTAAGAAACATGTTAATAAAATCATATTCAAAAGATTATGCATTATGATAGCCATAAATTTTCACAAGAAACGAACCATAATTGTAAAAACATGTGGTATCAGTGTTCATCATTCCAATCATTGCTTTTATGGATATAGATAATTTTTACTTTCTGATGGCCTAAACTTTTTCGATGGCCTCTTGTTATCAAAGCATACACAGAAAAGAAAATGTCAGAGACTAACCAGAAAAACAATTATGGTATTTTCTTATGTATAAAGTGAGTTTGTTTTATACTAAAAAATCTGTATACTTTTTCTGGTAACTAATTGAATTTTCCCGATACATCTCTTTGTAAGATAGTTTTGTTTTTCTAAATTTATGGATAAACTCCTAACACATTTTGTTTTATAACTCTATTGATATTTAAGAAAAAGGAGCACAACATACTTTTTTCCGGGCTGCTTTGATTAAAAAAAATTCTAATATATTAGAAGGGGATGTTACCATTTGCAAATTTAATTTTGGCCAAATTTTCAATATGTAGACGACCTTTATTTCAAAATTTACTTGTGACAATCTCTCCGCGGCAATGTGGCTATTAAAAATATGTGGTGTTTTCTCTTTCTCTATTTTTTTTTCTTTTTTGGTGAATTTGGAAACGGTATCTAAGGAGGTTATGAACAGAGGAAAGTTGGGGTGAACAGAGGTTATGAACAGAGGAACTTATATATATATATGTATATATATATATTTTTCAACTAGGTAAATCATATTCAATGGTTGGAGTATTATAGTTGAGATTCATTCCAACTATTTTTTCCAACCAAACTTCTAATGCTAACTAAACTTTTAATGCTGCTGTTAAAATAAAACTGACTAAGAAACTTATTTTGATTTAATAAATTAACGATTTTTTTTTTTTAATCTACTTTTTTACCTTCATTGAGCTTCAAAATTATGCTTTTTTTAATCATTCTTTTCTTTCCTTCTAAACAATTTCATTTTAATAAGTTTTCATTTGAATGGAATTGTCTTATGTGATCATTAATATTGTAATCACGTATAGCATGGCTTGCGGACATACACTGAAAAATGTTGTACGTAAGAAAGTACCTTTAAGAATGTACATGGAAGAAATGTACTTTAAATATGTGTGCAATATTCTGTTAAAGAATTTTAATTGTAGGACAAAACTAGCTAATAAATATTCGAAATTTTTGTAGGCATCGAGTCTGCTCGGGTCTGATCTGCTCAGGATGGGACTGAACTTTTAGCTTTTACATCGGTTCAGAATAGCTTTCTCTTGACCGGGCTGGATCTGGGTCTGAAAATTTCGGCTCATACAAACCTCTAGTACATTCACATGGACTTTGTGTGCAATGCTGCTGATCAATGATCAGCAGAGAGTTGGTGAAAGTTATTAAAAATCAAGGAATTAAAAAAAATGGTGGTGAAAATTGTCAATTTCTATCAGATAATTTAAACAGAAGCAGATTATAATGGGTAAAATATTCTTGTATTTGACTACGACGGGACGTTTATGTCCCGTGGACCGATAGCAGGGCTATCGAATATCTTCTACTATATTTATATTTGTTTTGGTACTACAGTAGAACTCCAATTATCCGAACTCCGACTATCCGAATCGCTGATTATCCGAATCGCTTACACAATTTCAGAAAAAAAATTAAGATGAAAACGTACTGCGATTCGCAAAATAATGATTCTGTCTACGCGCGCTATTGCCCTTCCCTCCGCGGAAGAGACAGAAGAAGATGAGGATGACGTGCCACTTGAGGAATTCAGAAACCTGGATGTCCGGAATGTTCCTGGAATTCCTGGATGTTCTGAAGTTAGTGTTGAAGATATAAGAGAGTGGATGGTGTGTGATTCGCCAGATCCTGGGTTTCAAATTCTAAATGATGATGAACTTATTGAAAGTGTGAGAGAAGAAAGTGTCGAGGAAGAAGATGACCTTAATGTCGAAGTTGAAGCAGATTTTGGACCATCAGCTAGTAAAGCATTTGCCGGTCTTGAAATTGCGTTGAAATGGATGGAGCGTCAGCCCGAGTGTGATCACATGCAACTTCTCACTGTCAAGCGGATGAGCGACTTGGCTGTCCGAAAACGGATGAAGACTGTCAAACAGCTTACTTTAATCGAGATATTTAGCAAGCAATGACTATCATTTACAGTACGGTACGTACATAATGTACAACACTTGTAACTACGCTTAACATGTAAAAATGTTGCCTTTTCATTTAATTAATTAAAAGCTCTTTTTCTTTTAAAATAGTTTTTTTCTCCCATTTTCAACATACATACAGTAATTAATTAAAATAGACCCTTTTTTTGGAAAAAATCCAATTATCCGAATGGGGTACGGTCCCAATTGATTCGGAGTTCTACTGTACTATTTACAAAAAAATTCTTTGTGGTAGATTTCTCTTGAAATTATCGTGGAAGTGTTATAATTTTTTTTTTTTTTGAAAAAAGTTCTACCAATAGAATAAAAAAAGTCTTGCAGCTATTTCTAATCAAAAATAAATTAACAGTCAAAAAGATTAATCGATTGAATTCCTTCATTTCATGGCAGTAACGAATGTGATAAAGACCAAAAATTTTTACCTATAAAATTTAGTTTACCTATAAAATTGGTTTAGTTCAGTTTAAACTGTGCAGTAATTTAGAGAATGAAAGAACACACAAACTTAATTAAATTTCTATTGTTTGAACAATGAAACTTTTTTTTTAACTTTAGACAGAATCCTATATTTTGTGTTTTGATGGGTGTAAAAATTCAAGTTGTTAAAAAATTGTTTCTGTTTTCAATTAGTTGATTTTCAATTTTGCTGTAACTTTTTTTTTTAATAATAATAAAAACAGAAAAGCATATAGAATAAGTTTTCATGTTAATAATATGGGTACTTTCGGTTAGCCGGGCGCCAATGATATATATACATGTATATATACACAAATATATATACACACACATATATCTACACAAATATATATATATACACATATATCTACACATACACATATATGTACATACATATTATATACACATATATGTATGAATATATATACATATACATATATATTTATATATGTACATAATCACTGGCGCCCGGCTAACCGAAAAGTACCATAATATGTTTCAGTTTCTAGGTTATATTCAGTCAAAAAATATTTATAATCAGCAGCAAGTTGGCTATTTTAAAAATATTGGAAATTTTTGGCATTTTCTTGTATATTTATGAATTTTGATTTTAAAGCATTCAGAAATGAAATTTGTAAATTGTGATATCTATACTATGACTATTTCTCTGCTAAAATGTGTTGCTTTATCCATGTGTAAAAAAAAGACAAAAATCTTTTTTATTTTAATCCACTGAAATATATTTATTTTACAGATACTTTTTATGGAATAAATCTCAACCAATGTTTGAAGATGAATCCAGATGTGAAGGAAAAATAATGCATAAACTTGAGACATCTTAATTTGTGTAATGATTGTGTTTCACACAGATTGTGAAATGATAGATGATTTTTATATATTTTATTTATTTGATAATAAATGTCTTAGTTTAATTTGTTTGTTCTTATGTATTTTAAAATTATAAAACATGATTATTAGATGTAGCTTCAGTTTAAAAATAAATACAATTTAATTTTAATGCATAGTGTTTTTTCATAATGTAGTGATAACTGCCAGCTCCTGACTAGTTTTTAGCACCAGTAATTTTGAAGAGTAATCTTCATCTTATCTAATTACAAATTTTTACAATTAAATAAGGTGAAGATTCTTCAAAATTACTGGTGCCAAAAAATCCTTAGTTGGCAGGTACGAGTATAGTATATAGTAGGAACATCAGCTAAAAACTCAAATATAGGTAGAGATTTTTTAATGTTTAATCTTTTTTTTTTTAATTTTTTTACATATATATATCAGGAGTGATTGTGGGTTATGTACCCGAATTCGTTTTTTTTTTTTTTTTTTTCATTTACAGTACCGTAGTTCTGTTTTTATTCTGATAGTTAAATTCATACAATGAGACTAAAATATAAATTTCATATGATTTCTAAACATAATTAAAATTTATAATTTGACCTCCATGTAATAAATTTTATATCCCCCCCCCTCCCTCTCTCCATACAAAAACGTTTTCTCGCTAAAATTTCAGGTATTTTTTCATGAACCCACAATCACCTCTGATATATATATATATATATATATATATATATATACCCTGTAGCTATTCTTATTTTCATTTACAGGCTATAGCTAATCTAATTTCCAAGAAATCATCTATAAAGTGATTTTCACACATTTGCATTTACATCAGGAAATGAGAATTCTCTTTTTTAAAATTATGTTCTCTTGTCAGGAAACAAGAATTCTTGTTTTGGAATAAGAGTATGCTCCACAATGTCCTTGAATTTTTATACCACTATTTCAAGTAGTAATTTCTGCTTTATTAAGTTGCAGAATTACTATTTGGAAATAGTTACTCAAATTCAAAGACTGGTGAGTGTGTTGAATATTTTATCAAAAATTGTCAATGTGAGTATGTAAAAGATATACTTGCTATATTTTGAAAAATTTTTGTACTTTATTTATTAGAAGGGGATGCCTCACCAACCTTGAGTGATAAATTCACAAATGTTGCTTTTAAATATATTGCAGTTTTCACCAAATTATTTTTTTAGCAAAACGTTCACCTTTTTATGCAAAAGCTAGCACATTTGTTTATAAATAAGCATACAGGATGTTCCAAAATGATTGAAACATGCTTTAATTTTTTACCTGTTGGAGATATGTATGCAAAGTAAATTGCAAAAGTGTTCAAAATAAAGTAGGAATTGTGATTATATTAGTGAATTAGTTCTGAAAAAGTGACTCTTTAAAATTTTATAGGGCTCCTGGTTCATGTAAGTTATATTTAGAAATATTTTCTCCTTGCTCTGACGTGTACAACAGTAATAATTCCATTCTTCTGTAATCAAAGTACACTACGTTGGAATTATATGAAATTTCAGAGTTTTCTGGCACTAAAAATCATTTGTCTGTGTTTAGAGGCAGAAACTTCTGAAATTTCATAAACTCTAAAGTGTAACTCTGTGTGTTTTGGTCATAGAATAATGCAATTTTGACTGTTGTACTTGTCAGAACAGGAATAATACTTTCCTAAATATAACTTGTAAGACCCAGGCATCAGATAAAAATTTCAAATGTAACTTTTTGAAATTAATGGCAAAACCATTTCATCAAAATAATTTTGTATTCTAACTTATTTTGAACAATTTTGTAATTTACATTGCCTACGAATCTCCCACAGATAAAATATTAAAGCATGTTTCAATCATTTTAGAGCGTCCTGTTTTTGTCTTAAAAAACAGGAGATTTCTGCAAAGAGTACAGATTTTTCTCGTAAGATTTACATGTTTTATCTGCAAAAATCGCAAAATATTTCTGTTAAAATAACAGTTTATCTCTGTAAATGCAACGACATTTAACTGTTAAAAAAAACAGAAAGTTTGTTACAAATTACAGATATTTCTCGTAAAATTTACAAGCTTTCTCTGTAAAAATCACAGAATATTTCTGTTAAAATAACAGTTTATCTCTGTAAATGCAACGGCATTTAACTGTTAAAAAAACAGATATTTCTCGTAAAATTTACAGGTTTTTTCTGTAAAAATCACAGAATATTTCTGTTAAAATAACAGTTTATCTCTGTAAATATAACAGCATTTAACTGTTAAAAACACAGGAAGTTTGTTAAAATTTACAGATTTTTTTCGTAAAATTTACAAAAATTTTTCGTAAAATGTACAGATTTTTTTCGTAAAATGTACAGATTTATCTTGTAAAATTTACAGGTTTTCTCTGTAAAAACCACAAAATATTTCTGTTAAATTAACAGTTTATCTCTGTAAATATAACAGTATAAAACTGTAAAAAAAACAGTCACTTCACGTAAAAAATTACAGATATTTCCTGTAAATTAAACGGTTTTAAACTGGCTCCAAAATTGACAGTTTTTTCCCGTTAATTTGACAAAAATTTTTTTACAGTGTAGAATGTGGAAGCGGATCCAATTTTCAATTCATTTTGCGATTATTGAACTGAATACTTTGGCTATCGTGCATTGGTTGAATATCATTATCAAAATCGTTGTCAAAACATTCACGTTCTGTTCCATCACTTGTATGATTTCCAGTCTCAGATACATCTTCACCTTTGCTGTCAGAAGCTTCCATTAGCTTAGCTATATTACATCATTCAAATGTCTACGATTCGGCATTTTTGTAATTAACACATTGTTGCTGTACACTCACACGCATAACACTGTCGCTGTACACTGCAGACACAACTGCTTTGCAGAATGTTAGAAACTGAAAAACAACATTGCAACAGGCGCAAATACATTGACCCCGTGCCAACTATAACTTTTGATTCAACTGTGTGCCTTGCACGCGCTCTCTTGTCACGTCACCAAACATACATATAAACGAATGGGAATAACTTTTTAAAAAGAATAAGTTAGAGTAGTTATTGTTATTCTTTTTTGTTGAATTATTCCAGAAAAATATGAAAGTGTATAAATAAAAGTAAATACTTTGTAGAATTTGGTAAAATTGACCTGAACAGTACATTAGGAATAATATTAAAAATGTTCCTTTGAAATACAAACAAATATAAATCCTTCGAGGCGTACATATTTATATTATTTACCAACAAAGTCATGAAATTTCATGAAAATATCTCCGTGCTATACTTTTTTATAAACAAATAAAAATTGTTTTGTGTCAAATAGACCCAAACAGAACAACAGGGTTAAAACAAAATGAAATTTATATGTATTCCTGAGGTTTACTTTAAGATGTTTATTGTGAAATACGTTGTGCATAGCATTTATCCTTCATTTACACGGATATACAAAGGAATTGGTTTACAGAACTATCTACGACTGATAATTTCTGGAAGTACGTTTTATTTTCTGGTATGCGTTTCTAAGTTTAGCTAAATTTATTACTATTACATAAATTGTATAAATTCTAATGATCATATCCAGAGCTACGGAACATAATTCGCAAGTATTACAGTCTATGGACGTGAATTGCTGAAGGATGGTTTTTAATTGTATTATGCATTTTCCTGCTGAACTATGTTAAGTATGCTAAAAGACGTTTGGAGAATATGAATAAATTCGTATACAGGGCTACGCAAAGAATTGAAACATTGCCGTTTATGGTTGAATAATGCTGAAACTATGTTTAAATTAAGTTATAAGTTTTTAAGTGGAATTAAATTTTAGCTTGATATGAAGTATATATAAAAACCTCTTGCTAGTAACAGATGGCTGTACAAAATACTTCGAGAGCATTTCCCTCAATTTGCGAAATTGTTAAATATACGAACATATTTTGAACTATGTGATGCATATTTTAAGTAAACTAAATTTTTGCATATGTAGTACATTTTCGAAGGTATAGATCACATTAAATAGATAAACATAGCAAATAGCAAATATTTAGAGGATTACTCCTGGAATCCACTGTATATTGGTATTTTAATTAATAATTCCAGAGTCATACGTAGTTCTTGACAAGAATTTTGATTCCTGTACTAGAATATTGAATACACGACGTTACGATATTTATATTCTATTATCATAGCATAAGAGTGCTACACATACAGGGCTACGCAAATAAATGCACACATTGACGTTTATGGTTGGATATATCTGGAACTGTGTTTTAAGTTATGTTATGAGTTTTTAGGTGGAATTAAATTTTAGCTTAATATGAAGTGTATAAAAAAATCTCTTGATAGTAACACAGGGCTGTACAAAATAATTCAAGAACATTTACCCCAAATTCCGAAATTGCAAAAAGTAACTTTGCAACTACCAGATGTATTTTCTAACTAAACTTAATTTTTGCATGATATATAGTGTATTTACAAATCTATTGATCACATTAAATAGTACAGAAAATACAATACAAAATAGTTGCAAAAAATCGACTACATTTCTTACTGTGCTCGGTAATTGCTAAAACTGGAATTTGAAATGGGTTTTGTGTTTTCTAAACTGTTTACTATTATATCGTCTGGCACATTTTTAACGGTGAAGTTTCTTTAAAATTACTCTTGTGTGGGAAAATGTTTCTTAATCTATGCTTGAAGCACACATTTTTCGTTATTAGTTTAATTTTAAATTTATCTTACTATGTGACAGCACCAAACTTTGTCTAATTTAAATATATTTATGTCTTCCTTTTTTTTTCCTTTTCAATATTTTTGTTTGATTCATTGCCTCATATATACATATACAGGGTGTTTCACAAAGGATCACTAACTTTAAAAATCAATAATTCGGAAACGGTGATAGAGAAAAACATGAAACCAGTGGTATGTTTATTAAAAAAATCGTAAGAATCTTATGCGTAAATCACAAAAATTAGTTAAAAATAGCACCGATAGATGGCTCTGAGAGCGTTAAGAATCCTTCTAAAGAGCGTTCAGAAGCATAGAAAGACTAGCCGCTGAAGATTTCGCCATTGAAATCTGACCGCTATTTTCGTATAGTGAAAATAATTGGCACCGGCCACATGTCTGTTGATTTTTTTTTTGAAAAGCTCACGAATTGTTTTTCCATCTGGGAGTTTTGCTACTTGAAATCGCGTTTGAAAACTTCTCCTTGTGGCTGTAGGACTCTGATTTAATCGGTGGTACTCCAACACAATAAACACACGTTCCTCCACGGTATACACCACTTTCGGAATTATTTTCACTATACACTAATAGCAGCCAGATTTCAATGCCAAAATCTTCAACGACTAGTCTTTCTATGCTTTTGAACTCTCTTTAGAAGTATTCTTAACGCTCTCAGCGCCGCCTATTGGTGCTATTTTTAACTAAATTTTGAGATTTACGTATAAGATTCTTACGATTTTTTAAATAAACATACCACTGGTTTCATGTTTCTATCTATCACCGTTTCCGGGTTATTGATTTTTAAATTAGGGGTCCTTTGTGAAACACCCTGTATATATATATATATATATATATATATATATATATATATATAATATTATGTTTTTCATTTTGTAATTCTTTCAACATTTTGTTTTATTAACGTAATAACTGCCCAAATCTTGCAAATTTTTAGCTAGTTAGTTCCTGCAAGGATGAAATCATAAATTTTTTTTGGAATCTATGGTAATTTGGGCTTGAGAATTCTGACAAGGTTCCACAGATATTTCAAATTATTTCAAATTGTTTCATCTATTCAATTGTTTCACTATTTCACTTTTTTCTATTTTTGATATTTTATGGATGCATTTCATAACAGATTTGAGTTTCATATTTCATGTTTTTATTAGTTTCTTTCATTTTTCCCTAATCTGCTTTATATTATCTTTGTTTTAAATTCTATTATTTATTTATTCATTTGTTTATTTTCTATACATTTTTGTGGATATCATTCATACAGGTATGTGTTCATTTTTCATATTTAATCACCCCCCCCCCCCCAATTGTTGCATGATGTTTCTGTGTTGTTATTTAACGGTTATATATATATATATATATATATATATATATATATATATATATATATATATATATATATATATATATATATATATATATATATATATATAATTCCAAACAAAAAATTAAAATATATCTGTTAAACTCATATTTTATTCCAAGGAATTATTTATATGGTATCGTAATTTCTTTTTATGCTGTTACTGAATATTAACCTAGAAATTAATTTATGTTATTTATTTTACGTGTTTTCTTTCATCACAAAAATATGTATAAATTTATGTACAATACATATTTATACATCGAAATTATTGCAATTACAAATATCTCATATAGAGAGCTGCATTATGGTTCAATTATTCAGTGTCAGTTTGTTAATTCTATAATTCTATGGTGCAAGATCATCTTGTACTTTACCCTTGAACGTGCAATACTGCTACATGTAGATCAACAAGGGTTTGTGAAATGGAACAGAATATATCTCTTTCATAATCTATGTCGTAATAATACGCTTAATAAATGCCTATATTATAATATTTGCTTCACCAAAGGGAATTATATATTCCAACTATATTTCAGATGGTCAGATAATTAATTGTTTCGTCAATTGTGTGTTCAAGATGATGCAATATGAAAATAGTTTAGTTTCATTTATGATAATTAAATCATTGAAAACTTCTGAACATTGCATATAAATAAATAAAGCGAAGAAAATCGAAATAGAAGTAAAAGGGGATATTACAAACTCAGATTTTGGTAAATACGTTTTATTTTGCTTAATATTTACATTGCTCAAGATTTTTTTATCAATTAGATTTTCTTTATTACATTATCAAGTGTGAGTGACCTTTTTCAAATAATGAAATAAATATTATATATTATTTGACAGAATGATATAAATTAAAACAGTAATCTCCAAAACACTTTGAAATTTGAAAAAAATGAGAACATTTATTATAAAAAGTGAGTACATATGCAAATATAAACTTCTAGAATATTGAAAGTTAAAACAACATTATATTATACCTGACAAATAATGTTAGCTTTTCGTCTTTTAGTAGGTTTAAAATTCACAATAAAAAAAAAATATATATACCTTAAACGAAAATATAATAACACTGGACAGCAAAATTGAACTTTTCCTATGTCCCAAAATCGAGATCAGTTGTATATTACTCCTTTTTTAGCTCTAATTCTGAATCCACTTTTAGATTTTCTCCAGCATGTACAGATTTTCAGGTATTTGCATTTTTCGATTTATGCAATATTTGGAATTTGTGTACAATTACATGGAAATTTATGGCATAAAGTATTATGAGACTGACTTTTTTGTTTTATGTTATGATTACTGACCAGTTTAGTTTGCAACAATTTTGTGTCCGAGATTATACTGATATGTGACCGTGAAATATTGCGCCTATTTTGTTTATGGTTCATGTTTTTTTTTTAACGTTTCTTGGCATTCAAATAATTCAAATATTTCTGCCATATAAGTACGCCAACATGTTTCTAAATTAGTTTTTTACGCTAATTTCAAATCTGGTATCCATTTTTTTCTACCTCATCTAGGTTAAAAAGAAATTTTATTTTTTGGTAAAAAAAAAAAAAGTCAGGAAACGCTTTTTATGCTACTTTGTGTATTTAGGATAGCTTCTTGTATTTGTTTCTAATTGTATTTCAATTATACCCATTGGTTATTATGTCCCTGATAATGTCACACTGCTAATCCTTTTGACAAGGAGGTATACTCCCTAAGAATCATTTTATATCAAACGTGTGTCAATACAGTACAAACATATATATTCATTTTACTCAAAAACCAGTCATGATAGAAGGAAACAGATTACAGACACGAAATCAACATAAAAATCTAGTCTAGGAAAAATTTACGTCAATTATGCGGCAACAGCTTTAAAGTTGATAGTAATGTAAACAATAAATCATTGAAAAATATGCAAATTATTTTTAATAACTGGCAGGCAAATTTTAAGAATATACAGACTGCGATATTTATCTAAAGCAAATGGTCCAGTAGTCATAATCTAGAAAACGTAATTCAATCTGACATTTATTGTAACTAAAATTTTCATAAAATGGCACAAAAATATTAAATTTGCTTACACATAAATATGTAAATTTCTCAAAAACTGAAAAATCTAGAAAAAAATGAAAAGTATATTCGGAATCAGCCCATCAAACTGATCTTGGATAAAATATTTTCATTTGAAGGACATTTTTAATGTTTTACTGTGTAATATAAGTTAAAGAATTAATGAAAAGTTTTATGCTTCACACTTCTCGTGAAATCTATAAATACTTAAATGTTGCTTCTAAAGGTCCACTTTATCGAGGAAGCTTATATTTTAAACTATGACATGCAAAGTTATTTTTTATAACGCTGTTCTACGAGGTATGTTAAATGTTCTTAATTGTTTCACAAAAATCCTTATATATTGCACAAAAATTTAACGTGAAGCTTCGAATGAAATAGAATATGGATCCGAATAAATAGTTTTACTTACCTTATCATTATTTTTTTCTTCCATCTTTGTATGTTTGTGTGCTTAACGAATATTTATTTCATTTTATTCAATTAACAACATTGAACAATTAATAACATTCTAAATTGAATTCTGGTTTAGTCATAATATTCAATTTTCCTGATGATAAGGATTTCATATCTCTATTTTCTTACATATCATGTTTGTACGTTTGTGTGAATGGAGCGTAATGAACATTTCAAAAACAATTAGCTCAACAATGAAACTATATACAAGGATGATTTTATATATTATTAATGAACGTATGAAATTACATATTTCATATAAATTTTATGTAATATTATTAATAATATCTTTATGTATTGTATTGTTATCTTACCTGATATAGGGAGTTAATGTAAATAAATGTAAATAAGGTTATTTTTTCCATGAAATCGCTAAACATGCGGTCTGGCATAAAACAACAATAAGATAAAAAGCAGAATATTTGCAAAGATCAAGGGTCAAATGGGGCGAAGTTTATCCACACCAATTTGAATTCAGCACTTTCTGTCAATCAATTCACAAGGGAAATTTGATGTACTAGCTGACCCGCCCGGAGTTGCCCGGGCAGACTGTCATTGGAAAATATAACAAAAAATTAACTAAGAGCTAAAATTTCAAAAGTATAACAGTTACGTTTAAAAAATGAAACGGTCAGGGAAAATTATTACACTTACTTTTGAAGAATGAAAAGGTCAGGGAAGTTCTTATGGTTGTACCTAAAAGGCATATCGGTATAAGATCGAGACTTGATATATAGCAAATTAAGATTTGTGAAAAGTTAATGTGATGCATTTTATAAAACTTCATTATTGCCATTAAACAATTAACAAATAATCGCGAATTCTGTAAGAAATGTCTTGGCAGAAATTGCACGTTCCACTCATTAAAAATTCAAAAATCGTGGAGGGATAAATTTGCTATATTAGGCCGCTATTGAAAATTTGCTATTGAAACCGGATTCCTCATTTTTAACAACATTTCAAAAAATGTCAGAGAGATGGCGCTACGTGCCCGAACAGAGATTTCCAAACGAATGTGTGGCTTGAATCTCCTCAACAAATTCTTTTATTCTGAATGAAAGTGATTGAAGTCATTATAGTTCAGTCATTATTTTTATACCTATATATAAATTTGTTGAAAATTTAATTTATTTAAACTAAATCCGAGGCAAATTTTGTATTCCAAAAACGTCTGAATCTAAGAAGAATTTAACTCGGCCTAAATCCTGCCAAAGGTACAATAACAAACAAGATGCGTTTCTTTCGGGCGTGGCCCTTAAACAATTAACAAATACTCGCGATTTCTGTGCCACGTAATATGTATATATAGAGATATAAGAAACACATGTGGGAACAGCAGAGAATAAAAGGTGGTCGCTATCTGACTGGGAAATTGTGGCTGTGGGGGATTTTGAATCACCTCCGAAATAAGTTGATACAATGTGATACACGCAGAAAATCATAGATTTTTGAAGATATTTATAGATTTTCCGAGCTGTCTCAGAACCAGATTTCAAAAGCATCTCTTCTCTCAGTGTTTAGAGAGATGTAATTAGAGCGCTTTAAGATATACGGTTAACCTCCAGGACGTTAGCTGAGCTGCACTCTTGCGTTTGTTCATGATTCTGGTAATGTCTATTGACTTTTTAAAGTCAAGGTTTAATTCCAGTTTAGTGGAACTTAAAAGCTAAACATTTATATTTCATTGAATGGTTCACGAATATTTAATAATAGTATGAGTGTGCAAAAAAAGACACCTCAGCGCCCGATTCCGGATGTGGAGTCTCTTCAATACTGTCATAATGATGTCATTTGTCAATAGGTATTTCCCAGATATTTAAGTTAATATGGAGTGTCCAAATAAATGTGCTTAATAACTAATAGGGAGAGGTACAATTGTTTGGGCTGACAATTGTATAATTATATTTAAGGAAGATAATGCTTTTAACTTGTAATAATCTTTTATGTCAACTTATAAAATGAAAGCAATTTTAGAATTGCGCTAATGAAAACCAAATGTGTTAACTTAATTGTAATTAAATATGTTAATAATTCAAGTTGTAAATTTGTATTACATTGGAAATATTTGAATCCAATCATCCGTTAAAGTTATTACGTCGTAGCATATTTGATTTTAGAGCTCTCATTTTTGTTGTATATTTTTTTGTAAATAAAATTTAGCTTTTATTAAAATTATTATATTTTATCCTTTTTTGTATCATACTAATTGTTCATTTTAGGTTAAAGAAATTATAGTAAGCAATTTATTTAATTTAATTAAAAGCGTTGCTTTGTATCATTCACTTTTGAGTTCGGACGACAGGATTTATCTTTTAACAGACACAACGCATACTTTAATAATTTTAATAAATTTTAATTAATTTAATTTGGAGTAATTTAACACCCTTTAATCCCTGCTACAATTGGAAGCTATCATGTAAATGTTATAGACAGCTATTCTTTAACGCCAAAAGAATAAAATTATTGTAGATGTTTAGGATGTTGTGCCAAAATAGTAATAAGTAGAGTAGATACTTGCACAGACCTTTCTAGCATTTTCTGTAAAGCAGAAAATACCTTCTGTAAATTATTGAGGATTCGAATTTAAAATAAAAAGCAGGTGTCTTTTTTTAAATGGGCGAGATGAATTACAAAATAAAAGTTGCCAAGTTTGGTAAATATTTTCTATTTTAAACACTAAATGCATAAATAAATTCACATTTTTCGTTGTAAATATAAGCTTTGCAAATGGGAAATAAAACATTCTGATCATAAAAATAGTTTCCTAAGTGAGTGTATTGATTTAGTTTCACAGTAATTGCGGGGAGAGACACGTACTACTAAGAATACATACATCAGGGCAATCATTATTCTACAACTGCTTTGATTCTAACACATCGTTGAGAACTAATTAGCATTTTGACCATTTTCGATGCACAATTGTCGTATCTTGGATTCGTCAAAATAAGAATGATACGCTCTCTAATGGTAATTAGCATATCATTACGGACTGCTTTAAATATAAATGATAGTTCGAATTAAAGGAATATAAAAGAAAGATTATCAAACTATAAATCACTGACTTTTTTGAAGTGACAGTAAACTACGAAGTAAAGAAAAAATTAAAAACCAGGCGCATTTTATAAAATGAATTTTCTGTCTTTATTTACAAGATTATTCCTGGAATCCAAGGTACATTTGTGGTATAATTAAAGGTTTAAGCGTTATAAAACGTCTTTATGAAGAATTAGGATTAATATTTTAGAATATTGAATACACGGGGATACGATAGATACATTCTGTACCTATGTTCATAGCATAAAATTTCGTGAAATAAAATATTTGCGTATTTTTTTAGCTTTTTGAGTCAAAAATTTTCTGAAAAGCATAATTCATGTACATTCATGGTATGAACTTAGAGATAAAACTATTATAACCTCGTCGATTGAATATTCTAAAACAAGAAGAAAATCTACGAAATTATGATGTTCTTCATCTATTATTGCAGCAGACAAGTACAGATGATTCTAGTAATAAAACTGTAATTAAAACCAGAAAGTTAATGTAATAGAATTTTTGTAGTTTCTAAATATTCGTTGACTCTGCTGCTGAATGTCATGTTTAAATTTTCAAAACTCTGTATCTCATAGAAAATTTGGAATAACAGAAAACAGCTTATACATTACCCACAATATAGAGAGCGATCTTCCATTGCCAAATCCTTATGATTGAGTAGCAAGATGTTTAATAATGCTGATTTTATAAACTTTTTAATGTTTAAATTGCTATAATTCAGGAGGAAAGGGAGATGATAGCCTGTTTTCTTTTGATAAACAAAGGTATTAGTAATTTACATAAAAATACATACTATCATCTATTTCTCTTCGTAAAAAAAGATCTACAAAAACAACTTTTCAAAAGTAAAAAAAAAGCCAAGCGTAAAAAAAAAAAAAAGTTGTGGCTAAAAAATGGCGTGATATCAAATTTCCAAGCTATTATATTACTTTTTTAACTTTTTTCCATTAAATAAGTTATCATATATATAATTCGAGTGCCTACGTATATGTTAATAGAAATCGTTTTCTCCTGTACTAAATACATCCTAACGAGTTTCTGAAATTCAATTTTTTTCAAATTATGCATGATGGGCTTGGCGGCCATCTTTGCATATTATTCACAAAATTCTAAGCATCCAAATCCGTAGTTAAAATCCGAAGTTCAAAATTGTTATTTAAGCAAATATTTTAAGCGTTTCACTTATAGATTTGTATGATCTGAAAATTGTGTCTTAAGATAATGATGACTTATCTTAAAGATTCATCTTATGATTTATTTTTTACAGTAATTAATAATTTCAAACTAGTAAAAATCAATTTCTCAAAATATCAGTCTTATCTAATTTATCTGTCCGTAGTTAAAATCTGAAGTTCGAAATTGTTATAAACATATTACATTGCAAACATATTACGCTTTTACTTTAGAAATTTGGGTGCTTAGAAATATGAAAAGATGGCCGCCAAGCCCATCATGCATAATTTGAAAAAAATTGAATTTTCAGAAACTCGTTAGGATGTATTTAGTACAGGAGAAAACGATTTCTATTAACATATACGTAGGCACTCGACTTATATATATGATAACTTATTTAATGGAAAAAAGTTAAAAAAGTAATATAATAGCTTGGAAATTTGATATCACACCATTTTTTAGCCACAACTTTTTTTTTTTTTTTTACGCTTGGCTTTTTTTTTTACTTTTGAAAAGTTGTTTTTGTAGATATCATTTCTTTTTTTTTAAAACAGAATAAACATAATTTAAATAATCTAAACATGAGAAATAATTTAAAATTACATTTTACTTTCAGTCATTGTTTAAAAGGTTAACTAGAAATACCAGTAGATTTTTAAATTAAACTAATAACAACATACTAAATGTGGCTTGTTATAATACTTGTTATCCCCCGTTTAAAAATATCACTGACTTATCGATGAAATGAATAAAAATGCAATACGTACATAGCGTGTCAGCGCTGCATTTGAAATCAAACGTGATATCACGCTCTTTTATTATTAGCACTAGCTGGCTTCGCCCGCTAGCGGACCCCTAATTTATATCGGGGCCTCGAATCTTGTAAAAAATCGAATAAGATAAACCTCGAACCGAACGAACCTCCGACCTGGTTCTCCGCTGTCTTCGGCACCGGATAATCCGTTAATTTGCACATCGAATAGTATAAACCTCTAACAAACTAACTTCCGACACAGGTCCCCGCTGCCTTCGGCACCGTATAGCAGTCGTGCTGCGCACGCTCAAGTTCCATCTTCCACCACCAGGTAGCGCAATCTGTTCTGTATGAACCTCGGGCACTGAAATCGTTAAGGCTATAGATGTCGAGTCGAATGAACTGTACCCCGTCGTGATCTAGCCCATAGAACCAGAGATAGAAAAGTGCCCCCTGGTGGTGAAAAAACGAACTAAAATCGGAAAGCTCTATTGATGTCGAGTCGAATGAGCCATACCCCGTCGTGATCCGACTCGTAGGAACAGATATAGGAAAGCATCCCCTGGTGGTGAAAGCTAATCGCGCTTGGGGGGCAAAAGAAGGGATGAACACCGGAGACGCATAATAGGATTAAGCGGTCACAGACCTTTCCAACGATGTATCACATGAGGGGTATGTGCAAAATTTAGAAAATACCCCCCCCCCCTGCATATTATGATTAAGCGTTCACAGACTTTTCCAACGATATATCACATGAGAGGTGTCGGCAAAATTTAGAAAAGTGCCCCCTTTGGGTGGGAGGGCTGAAAGTGGGAGGATGGACCCCGAAGATACATAATATGAATAGCGGAACAATTTTTAGAATTTCTGAAAGCTGATTTTTATTTATTTATTTATTTATTTATCTATTTTTTATTTTTTGTTTATTATTATTATTATTTTTTTTTTTTGCGTTGCCCTGTGCATGTTTGGAATTTCTTAGCAATTTCTTAGATTTACCTTATTTTATTCAATTAAACATTGTACTGTTACAATAAATTTAAATGGAAACTTCACTTCTAAAACAAAAATAATTTAACAACTGGATTTCATTAATTTATAGGAAAACTAGCAAGCTACGCCCGCTGCGCCCACTGCGCTGGTCGGCTTCTACAAATGAACCCTGAATCAAACGAAATATATCGTTTAATTTGACCTTGTATTTGAAAGCAATCTGTATATTTACGTGGAATATCCTTCCACATTACTGAAAAATGACGCGATTGCGCTATTATATTTTCTAATGTGCAGTCAAAATTTTAGCTGTTAAGGACAAACTCTTTTATTTGGTCATTTACAGTTAGGGTTTGCTAAACAATGATAAAACTATATGCAATATACTAAAACCGTCACTAAAAATTATCGAAATAACAATGCAAACAAATTAACTAACAAAATCCATTCAGAAGAAGTTTTTATAAAGGCTAATCTTTGATAATCTGATTATTGAACTTTTCCACATAATTCTAAAACAACAAAACGATATAAAATATACTAAAACAATCCTTACAAATTATCTACTTAACAATGCAAGTCGCAAAAAATACGCCCAGTAAAAACTATCAAAAAGGCTAATATTTCGGAATCGGGTTCACTTGACTATATAACCTTCACACATAACTGTTGGACTAAGCAACGTAGGACAATATATAGTACATTAACACCATTTCTGAAATAGCATCTAACAAACAATACAATTCTCATCAAAATTCGTTCAGTAGAACTTTTTTAGAAGGCTAATCTTTCATAATCGGAATCAAATATTGAAAAGGCTAATATTTGATAAAAAAAAATGGTCACCCGATTTTCGAATTTCCCCCTATAATTCTAGAACTAAGCAACGTTATATAATAAAACGTTCCCTAGAAAATTATTTAACAGTATAGGTTCCATAGAAATACATTCGGCAAAATCTTTTAAAAAGGCTAATCTATCATAATCGGATTGATCTGATTATAGAACTTCCCAGAATAATTATATAACTAAGCCACGTAGAACGATATGTTATACATTAAAACCTTCCCTTAAAAATTATCTTAGTTTAAGTTCTACGAAAATGCATTCAGCAGAACTCGAGTTATAAGCAGCCGGAACGAAATTTCATATATGTAGAAGTAAATAGAAGTATATTGCCATTAATATACTTTGCATTTGAATAAAAAAAGGTACTTTTCGGTTAGCCGGGCACCAGTGATATATGAACACACACACACACACACACACACACACACACACACATATATATATATATATATATATGTATATACATGTATTTGTGTAGATATATGTGTATATATGTGTGTGTATATATATATATATATCACTGGCGCCCGGCTAACCAAAAAGTACCAAAAAAAAAAAATACTGCGAAAATGCAGTCGTATACTTGAAAAAAAAAACACCTTTTGGCCTAAAATCTCTCATCAAAACTGTTTTTCTTTTTTTTCTTTTCTTTCTTTTTTAAAAAAATAAAATTAGTAACAGTTTTTTCTTTTACTTTTCCAGATGTATAGCCATTTCAATTCTTTCTGCAACAAAAAAAACACTTTTTGGCTTAAAATCAAATTGTTTGGGGTCAAAAGTAAAATCAAAATCGCCAAAAACAAAAGATAAATCGCCAAATTTGTTTCAATAGAAATCTTGCCCCTTGAATAATGTTTTAAGCATTATGGACACTAATCATGTTTAAATTAAATATTTTCGTTTTATAATATTCTCTCATCAAAACTCTTTTTTTTTTTTTTTCTTTCTTTTTTTTTTTTTTTTTTTTAAATAAAATTAGTAACAGTTTTTCTTTTATTTTTCGAGATGTATAGCCTTTTCATTTCTTTCTGCAACAGTAATGATCGCCAAAAAATTAGCAATGGTAACCTTTTCGGCCAAAATAACAGAACTTTCTATCATAATTCGATAACTATTATACGTAGAACGTTGTGTTACATACTAAAACCTTCCCTGAAAAATTATCTCTCGAACAGTGCAAGTTCCATCAAATTCCATTCAGCAGATCTCGAGTTATAAAGGAACGGAACGAAATTTCCGTTTGTGTTTTATATATATAGCGAGGCTAACGAAAAAGACAGGCTACCGCGGTGCGTTCCACTTATCTTTTTTTTACAGACGGCTAGAGTGACGTGATGCTCTTTTCGTACATCTGCATTGGTGGATTCGAGCCTCACGTGAATCCCGCGGTCTGTAAAAAAAGATACGCGTAAAGCACCGCGGTAGCCTTTCTTTTTCGCTAGCCTCGTATATATAGTAGATGACGTGAAAGGTATTCCTGCGAACGAAATGCCTGTCCTTTACCGTGTTTTTTTATTTTTATAAATAAATGAATCACATTTAATTCATTTCAAAATTTTTGTTTACGTTTGGAAAGAAATTTTAAATGGCGATAACTCTTAATGTATACATTTTAGAAGGTACATCTTCCCTCAAAAACTAATTTATTTTTAAAGATCTTTCTAAAAACGTAAATTATATATTTAAAATATTTTTAAAGCATAAACACTACATCTGATTACTTTATTTTACAATATTTAAAAGAACACGCATTTTAGCAGACAATTAAATACACTAAACAAACATGAGTGAAAAATTGACCTGGGCCTGGACTCGAACCTGGGACCTTATGCGTACCATGCCGACGCTCTGCGACTGAGCTACCCAGATCCATATTCGTAACCGGCAATTTCTCATACTTACTCATGTTAGAAACAATCATCTGCCACAGTTTGCAGTCATATTTAATTATTTAATAAAATATGTGTTCTTATAATTGTGAAGTTTTATTTAAAAAAAAATATATCTTCAGAAGAAAATGGCTGACTTGCAGATGAAATTTGATGTGGTTATATTATAACCTGTAACTGATTTGTGCTATTTTAATACAGATGGTACATGGTCGTTGGCGGGTTTTATCTCTGTTTTGGCATAATTTTTTAATCGCCAAGTTAATTAACAGTTTTTTGCTAATTAAGGATAGAAAATAATATTTTTTTACACTGAATTTTATAAAAGCACATAGAATACGTAATTACTTGTCCAAAAATGCAATCCTTTTTTTATTCTGCCGAATATTAAGGTCTGTAGGTTGTTTGAAAAAAAAAGTTTGACGAAGAAAAAAGTGATCATTTTAAGTAACTCGACGTTTTAAAAAAAAATCTATATCTCTGTTTATAAATAACTTATGAAGATGAGTTTGGTCTTAAATTGAAGAAATTCTTCCTTAGATTCTTCTAGTTTTCGTTTTTTATTTCGGCGACGCTTGGTTTATTATATATCTGATATTTTAATCTGGCATGTTTTGTCGATTTAACATTGCGAAGTTGATTCCTGTAAATAAGCAGTAGCGGTCTAGTTCAGTTCTTGGCGTTGTTTGTGTGGCGTTTTTTTTTTTTTTAAAGCTTGGCTTGGCAGAGCGACCGCCCTGCTTGATATTTTTTTGAAACTTTACAATTTAAAGAGTATCTCAGTACTTTTTAATGAACTCGATTATTCAAAAAGAATACATAAGAATTACACAATATAATAGAAACCGAAGTGTGTAAATATCAAGTGTTAAGTCTTTTTAGGGTTTCGTTCATCTCACGAAACCCTATTACTCCCGCTCCGTTGTCTGTCTGTCACAGAGCCATTCTCAAAAACTATATAACTTACAGACTTGAAACTTTGTGTATACAGCAGAATACCAGATATAAAGAGCTCAAAATATTAAAATTTGAAAAATTCCTGATATTTTGATAAATATAGATAAAAAAAAAACAAAATTCTAACAGCCTTTTCCTATTTAATATAAACATTTTTCGTTATAGCAAATGCCAAAAATTAAAAATCCACGATGAAATTCTTTCCACAATAATTAATTTTCTATCACACGATTTCCACGTGAAAAATGAAAATGAAATGAAAAGTTTCCCCAATTGAAAAAAAGATAAGTATGAAACAAAATTGATTGACGTCATAGTGGTAATAAAACGGAAAATGTCTAAGATTTCTCAATAATACAAGGAGTATGAGTAAGTGTATGTACACAAAGCAGATTAATATCACGTCATTAGAGAATTAAAAAGAAAATCTAACGTCATACTAGAAGTTTAACGAATTTTTCAGATGTTTGAGAATAATACAAAGCTAGTATCAATATGAGTAATAGAGAGTAGTTAATATATGAGTTTGAGAAACATATTGAATCGTTATAAAAATCCGATTATGGAAATATTCGCATATTTTAATATTTTGAAGGTGTACAACATGTTTAATTTTGAAATTATTTTTTTAAATATCGCATTTAGTCCGCATGACAGATTATTAAGACAGAATATAACAGCGGACATTTAGATATTAAAAAAACGAAAAAATAGACCGGTAAATTTTGACTTTTTTTTTTTTTTTTTTTTTTTTTTTGCTAAATGAAATTTATTTGAATTTATTATATAAAGGATAAAGTGTTTTGAAAGGAATATTAAACGAAACCCTTTGAGCGATCTTTGATCACACTTACCCACTTGTTTATTTATTTCCCTTGGGTAAAACAATGAAGTACGATTTTATAAACCTTTGAATTTTCTAAAAATGTGCAAAATAGTTTCAACCTCCTCTAATTAAAACTATTTCTAAGACAGAATTTTTTCACAAATGGATTTTAACTACTTTTCTAAATAGGTTTAAATATACAAAAAATAGAAAGCCTGAAAAGTGGTGCGGCAACACACATAATGTTGAATTTCTGTGTATTACCCATATAGAAGATATTTTAACAATAAAATAACTTTAACTTTATAAAGTATAATTGAAACAATAGATTCACTTTTGTTTACTTAAAATATGAAATCATTCATGAAAATGATTCACTAAAATTTTAATAAAAAATATGTTTTATAAAATTATATATACAAAAGGTTTTAAAAACTTTAAAACCTTAGATGTTAACAGTACAAAACTCTCTCCAAGCGCTTTCGGCTACAATCTAAACCACTATCAAGGAGGAAAAATGCTAATATAAGCCAATATCAAGGGGCGAAAACTATTTTGCGGGTTTCTGATTTTAATAGTTTTGCAATTCTCTAGAAGTATTATCACAGACAAACAACTGTTCCCGCATAGCATGCACAGTCACAGTGACGTCATTGTGACGTCAATGTGAGTCACGTACGTCACGTCACATCTGTGACCAAAATGCCACCACTTTGTAACGTCACACTGTGACCAAAATGTGAACGTCTTGGAGATCTAAAGAAAACTTAAAATAAACTTTAGAACATCTTATAACATAAAGAAAATTACTTTTTGACAGCTTTAGAAATTTTTGTGACGTTGCAATGACGTCACTGCAAGTCACATAAGTCACGTAAAAACTATGACCAAAATGCCAACACTCTGTGACTTCACGGTGTGATCGGAGAGTGAATTTGGAAAAAAAAAACTGATAAAATATAGATTTGAATTATGTCATGTACCTAAATCATTAATAAAAATATTGTCACACACTATTTAAATATATTGAGTATTTCCAAAATAAAATAATAAATAAATATCTGTCTACATATATGAGGCAGATAATTTTTTACAATTTTCATTACCATTTTCATGAAATTTAACAAAATATACTATATAATACACAGGTAAAAATCCTTAAATAGAAATTTAGTTATTTATCAAGTTATAAGCAATTCGTGTCACGTGACGACCAGTTTTTCTCCTGTCTTTCACTGTCACGTCGGATATTCAAATCAAAACGCCGACTTTGACATTCTTTTCTGAAAGGTCTTCTGCTTTTAACAAAAAATGGAAAAGGTTTTTCAATAACATAGTTTCTGAACAAAACACGAGCCAATTTCGTGTATTTCCGAGCAAAAATGAATTAAAAACATGTCATTCCTATAGCAATTTATCCAAAACAGGCCAGTGCTTAGTAAGATGTCACCTCTATTAAATATATTGCTCTTTTCGATAGAGTGTAAAAAATAAAAAAATTGTACTTAGGAAATTTGATTGCAATTTAAATTTATATCGAAATTACTTTATAAAGCCTATTAAATCAATTATTATTTAAAAATTATCTTTACTTTTGACGTCTAAAGCAAATGCAATGGATTAAAAAATATATAAAAATGTAAATTTTCACAGCTTATTTCTAAGAAAACAAAAATCTCTCATATAAAAAAAGAATATTATAGCATCATTATAAGTTCATTTTTCAGCCGTACAAATTATAAAGGTTTTGAAATGTCTTTATTTAAATTATTTTCTTCCTATATCATTTGCGGTAAAGTTGGAAACATCTGCTAGCTGTTATTTTGTTGTGTTTAAACAATACTGCGCGCGCATATTGAAGGCAGACGACTTTTTCTCATTCGAAGCTAGGATTAGCGTGTGTTGGGTTCTTTGAAGTTTGTAGATTTATACTGTGTAAGTAAATTAACGTTTTAAAGTGAACAATCTCCATTTTAAAGTAAACCATCCATTTTAACATCTCCCTGTGTCTAGCCTGGTGCATTCATAAGGCCTGAGTGATATTTGATTTCTCAGATCTATGAACACACCTCTCTGCTGGAATAATTTGAAAATTATTGTAGTGGATGTACAGTCTAATTTTTGGATGAAAGGGAAGCAGATAAGGAGCATTCAACAATAACACCTTTACCTATAGATCAGCAGGTAACTTTTAATGTCTTCGCAGTTTTGTTAATAGTGCATGTTTAGTACTAGTACATTTAATATTGCATTATTTAAAAATTAAGATGTTTAAATTTTCTTTTAAAAAATCACTTGTATTAAATTTTATCTTTAATGTTTTAATTTTTTTTTAAATAGACTATTTGGAAAAAAGCTTAAAGAATTTACTAACAATATGTATTCTAAATGTAAAGTGTTATGTAAAAGGAGGCATTTATTTAATGTTTTGCGTTTCTTAGTTCAATTTTCATAGTTATTCATTATAATTAAAAACATTGCAATTTTTAAAACTATTAATATTTGATTTGCAATTTAATAATTTCGTTGCTAGTGTAGGTTTCCAGAAATATTTTTCCGGTATATTTGAAAAAAAAAAATGTGACATTTTAATGCATTGAATAATTTATTTGTCGAGATATGTCAATGTTAGATGCACAAAAATAATAAATATTGATGAAACAATAAAATAACTGTTTAGTTAAGGTAATTTTTCCAGCTGTGTTATCGAATGTTTTTACTGTAAAAATTGATATTTAAGTTCTGCATTTAGTATTCTATCAAAAACTATAAATAAAATAATTTGTAAAGAAAAAAAAATATATAATTTTTTTTTTGGCATTTATGATCTTAAGTTCTATATTTCATTTACAACGAAAACTGTTTTACTGCTTGATACAATGTTTATTATTTAATAATATCGCACAATAGGTATATCTATTATTTAAATTGATTCCTAATATAAATTTTTCAGAATGTTTATTTGAAAATGTATACTTATATTTTCTTTAAAGTTGTTCTCAAATCCAAAATAGCTAATTTCTGGCATATTTCTGAATTCATTTTTATTCGGAAATACATGAAATTGGCAGGTGTTCTTATTCAGAAAAGGGTAGATGTGCCAGTAATGGACCGCCTTCCAGTAATGGGACACCTTCAATGTTTTTGGTTTATAAAAAAATAACCAATAAAAATTCAGCTTTATTTATTTCATTAATATGCTATCTTTAAATTC
Organism: Maratus michaelseni; assembly: GCA_963931845.1. NCBI lineage: Eukaryota > Metazoa > Arthropoda > Arachnida > Araneae > Salticidae > Maratus > Maratus michaelseni. The sequence continues at coordinate 417,560,575 of OZ007587.1, read as the reverse complement.
TAGTTTTAAATAGTGCTCGCGATTATACGTATAATACGTATAAAACGTATTGTAACCGGTAACGATTTTTAATAGAAATCATATGGAAAAAAGGCTTGACTACGTATACGTTTAAACGTATATAAACGTATAATCGCGAGCACTAGTTTTAAATGCAATCATAATATCATTTATCTATTACTTTTTGTGAGGTGTCCATTACTGGAGTTTAGGGTGTTTTGATTTATTTCTGTTATTTACAATTAAATTTAGATTCACATTGGGAAATGTGACTATGAGCATGGTTAAATATTGTTGGTAGAGTAATATAATATTAAAAAATGTTGAATATAACAATTATAACTATTAATTAAAAAATAATTGTTAAAGAAATTCCTTAAGGGTGTCCATTACTGGCACATCTACCCTATATATAATCGAATGGCGTTATCCATTTTTTGGTAACGGCAGATGATGTTTCAGAAAGCACTATCAAAGTCGGTGTTTTGAAACAAATTTCCGACGCGCAGCGTCAGAAACGGGTAAAACGTGACCGACATTGATCTTAAGTATTACATTTATCTAAAAATGGAGAACGCTATTCATTCCAAATAGCTTTAATAATCAGGCATGCAAGTGCCATGCGTTTAAAAGTTTGTTCATAAATGTGTCAGAAAGTTTCGTGTTAACCGGTTTCTCAATCAGATGCAAAGTTTTAATTTGAATACGAGTTGCATCAATAAAAATGATTGCCGATCCAATCCTTATCGTCGATCTTATCCGTATTTGGTGAAATCTTGTTATCCGAATCTATGCGAAATCATTTATCAGGTTCGGTCGGGTTGTGGGCTTACAGATTTTTTGTTGTTGTTGTTGTTGGGTTAGGATAAGAATACGGGTTGAATCAAAATATAGTTTCAGTCAACCATCATTCATGTTCAAGTTGACATTCAATCATGTTCAAGAAGTATATAACCGGATTCGTGTATGACTCTAGATCCGAGCCGACATCAGAAATTGTATCGTAAGCGTAACACAATTTCTGATAAAATCTGGTTACTCGGTCTTATGCAAGATTCTATTCCAAACAAGACTTACAGTAAAAACATTATATCCGACTCGGGTCAGATCGGGTTCACGAAAATCAGGTCACACGACAACTAATCTAAATCTGTGTAGCCAAACAAATCCAAAAAGATCGATCCGAAGTTTCTGGATTGGATTCGGGTAAAATTTGGTCACCCGACCCGGTGCAGTGTCGTCACAAACGTCACAAACTTGAACCATAAAAAAATTTTGATCCGAACAATCCGTATAGGATTTGGGTAAAATCTGGTCACCCTATCCGATGCAGATTCGTCACATTTTTCACATTGAAGTCGCACGGTGACTTCACAAAGTAGTCACATTGTGAGGTCACAGAAAGCCTTGAAAACGGCCATAACGACCTCGCATTTACGTCACAGTGACTTCACATCGACGTCACGTGACGTCACGACGACGGTCACAAAGTCACAGTGTGACTTCACAGTGACGTCGCCGTGACGTCACCATGCCTTACGGGTTGTGACGATATTTCGTCATACCAAATACCAAGTAATTGGTTCGAACCCCTTCAATTTAGGAAGCTATCGTCTCCAGAAGGAGTCGTGGAATTGAGCTTCCTTCACCTCCCCCTCACCAGAAGTGGTTTCGTTCACATATGCAAGGTTGTAAAGAGATTCCTGTCGTCTACATCTATCCTCGTTCAGCATGAAACTTTATTTTCCGATGATTGTTTTCTCCTTGATAATGGCTTAGATTGTAGCCGATTGAAAATTGATTGATATTGATTGATATTGATTGAAAACTATAGTAATGAACATAGTGTTTAGGTTTAATAAAGCGGATTTAACTTCGTCGTACGACTTCTTACAGCGCCATCTACCTGAAAACAGTGGAATTAGAGTTTATATCTCGAAACCGATGCGACACCTGAGCAAAAAGTCAGTTATAATTTTGCATAGCATATTTGATTTAGCATTAAATGTATTTAGAAGACCTCAAATGTATTTTTTTACATACTAACATTAAATATGCCACTAGTTGCATTCAAAAACAGTCATTACAAGGCAGTAAAACATTTATTATAAAAACGAACACATGCGAAGAAGATACTCTTATATATATATATATATATATATATATATATATATATATATATATATTACAGCCGGAGCTGAACCCATCAGAAAACGCGACAGGGGGCGTGGTGGAAATAGACATGCTAAGGTGAAACTATCTTTATTTACATTACAAGTAGTTCACTGCCGGAAACATACCTCCACCGCGACACTGGGAAGTGAAGATGTTGCTTTATGTATGAATGATGTTCATACCAGGAATGAAGTCCATAGATCAGGAGCGTATCAAGTTAGATAGATCCATTAAGAACTTAAAGATGTTTTTCAGTTTATTTAAAAGATCTGGGCGGGAGAGGATATTATCCAGCTAACCACTAGGGAGAGACTGATGCCTCTGCGCCACACTCGCAGGTGAGAGTGCGGGCCATTTTAAACTTCTTTAGATATGTTTTAAACTTGTTTATATATGTTTTTAACTTGTCTAGATATGTTTCAAACTTATTTAGATATGTTTTAAACTTGTTTAGATATTGTTTAGATCTCTTTGTATGCCGTCAAATGTCCTAGAGAAGTTGTATGTAGCAGGTTTCTAAGTTGGTATTTGATTTCGTGGATTTGTGGATTTTTAGTTCTAAAGTCGTATATAGCCTGTAGACTGGATAGGCTATAGGCTATCACTATTGATGGGGATTGCAATGGTTGTTTGTTGTTCCTAAATCCATTCTAGATCTTTGTGGATGGCGAAGAGTTCAGCTTGATATATTGAGTTGAAATTGTCCAACCTGTTTGCCTACCGGTGACAAATCTGCGCCTACGAAGGTTTCAGTGCATGAGCCGTCGGTAGAGTTGCAAAGAACGCGTTTATTCCCGGGTTTATTTCCAATAGACCCGGTTTATTCCCAAAAGACCTGGTTTATTACCAAAAAACCTGGTTTATTCCCAAAAAACCCGGTTTATTCCCATGTTTAAATCGGGTTTTTTCTAGCCGTCGATGAAGACTGTTACGCGGTGGGAAAGAGAGTAGGAATTGCAGTTAGCGTTAACCTGGATGTGGGAAGTTTCATCAGCTGGGTGAATTTGTCAGCCCGGAATCTTGAGTTGAATGGTTAAATGTGGGAAGTGGATTTGTGTTATGGCATTGTTAGGCAAGTATAAGATGTTTTTCTTTTGAAATTCGTAGAGAAGGGTAAATGTGATAGGAGGGATGCCGTTAATGACTGCTACTGCATCACTAGAGATAGTTTTATGTCCTCTAGAAATCTTGTGCCATTAATTCTGATGGTTGGTTTCCTTTTTAGTTTGTGGGGTTTCGCGAAAATGAGGGCTTGTGATTTTGCAGCTGATAGTTGCAGGTGTAGTCCAGGAAGTGTCAAAAGGACTACAGTAAGTGTCACTCCAGGAAGTGTCAAAAAAGGGAAGGACTGAAGCTGCTTCCAGTTCTAAATCCAGACTCCTTTGACCAGAGAACATGAAGCTGAAGTAGTCTGCAAAATCAAAGAGGAGAAGGCCTAACCGATCTAATTCTTTAAGAATCAGGTTTGCTATGAGGATCCAGAGGATTGGCCCAAGGCATGAGCATTGTGGGCATATCTTCTGTTGGTTGTGACTGGATGTACCTGCTCTCCAGTTGACTAGGATGCTTCTATTCGATAGATAGGTTCGGATGACTCCAGGAATGTTGCCTGGGCAGTTTAGGAACCAGAGCTGTAGTAGGATGTCTCTCCATTCGACATTATCGAACGCTCCTTTGATATCCAGTGAGACAAGGTAGGTGTATTTTGCTTCTGTGATTTTTAAGGTGCACGAAGATAGAATTTCATTCAATGCTTTTTCACATGATCTGCCCTCTCTGAACCTAAATTCCTGGTCATGTAGAAGATTGTTAGAATCTAAGACGAAAGTTAGTCTGTTAACGATTAGCTTCTCTAGTAATTTACCTAAGGTTGGAAGTAGGCAGATTGAGCGATATGAGGTGGACTCAGAGGGTGTCTTCCCTTTCTTCAGAAAATAGACTACCTCTCCTTGCCTGAAATTTTGGAAACGGTCCTATCACATTTGCTAGTTGTTGCAGCTCGTTTCACATCCGGATCTAGACCGGGCACGAGAGATAGGCCTACAAGATGCTTTACCCCCCCCCCAAGCGGTCCAGAAACGACGCCTGGAATTCGTCCTGGGAATTTCCCTGGGTCGCTAGCACAAGGTCACAGAAATGAGCCCCTGCAAATGCACCACTCGACGCAACCTTGGAATGCAAATTCTTGCGGTCGAAAACCGACACAATACAGGCGGTGACACAGACACCTTTGGATAGTGGCCCCACCTCTGGCACCAGTGGCTAATCCGACACCATTTTCTCCAGTGGGAACTGCATGGAGGTTGTGATTTTTCAGTTTATTCCGCGTCCTTTCGGATAACAGCTCGCAATGCCAGACTCCCGGTCATCTTCTGCACTTAAACTACCGATTTAGGACCATTTGGGAGGGGGGCTCCCATATGAATATCTGAGAACAGCGTAATCATCTCTAGGTTAAAGATACAATCTCTACAAAATGTTAATTTAGTTTTCTGTGATTGCATTAGAAATTTACCCATTTTAATTGCTAAAAGGCGTTAAATAAAAACTTTATAAACAGTAAAATAAATTGTATTAGACTCTTGACATGCTTCGGTGCCATCGGAGCCATTATTAAAACAAATAAGAATATTCTGCAATTGCACGTTCTGTGAAGTTATTATTTGAAATGCCATCATTTAATTTTTCATGTATTTTTACTTCAACAGTATAATAACACTTGTTTTACTGTTTATAAAGTTTTTATTTTCGGCTTTTAGCAAAAAAAGAAGTATACTATTACAAGTTGTTATATTTTCTTATATATTTGCATTAGAAATTGATCAAAATTATTAATGTGTAATAAAGAAATGCAAATGCAGAACAACATTAATTTTCTCTGATTTAACAGTATGGTATGCACAAAATGTCAATTGTTGATAATTATTCTTATATAACAAAGAAATAAAATTTTGAAACACTTTTGTAAACAATATGATTATATAATACTATTTACTTTATAAACTTATATTATTACCTGCTACAAATGTATTATTGAAATTAAAATCAAGTGGATTTGAAAATTATTGACTTAGCATGGTTTCACATGCTTATTTACATTATGATGTTCCCGTTTAAAACTTGTGTAATTTTATGCAAATTTTACAGTAAAACATTTTAAGAGCTTTCCTTTGTTTAAACAATTCAATATATATTTTTTTTAATTCCGAGAATTACAATGTAATAAAAATTATGCTACTTAAAAACAAATTTAAAACAAGGTTACAAAAAATTTAGGTTATGTCATTTTTTTTTACTCGAAACGTTGTTTAATATAATTGAACGACGTATCAGCCAAAATTTTTGAAGCTACCACTATTTCCGAATAGACATATTTACATTATTTAATGCCAGACACTTTTTATTAAATAAGTTGACTATTTGAACTTCGAAAAGTTGTTAATAAAAAATGACCTTGTTTTCAAAGTGGCAGCTATAAAATATATTTAAATTTTAAAATCATCTTAATGACTAATTCTACATAATGTAGTACCACCATCCTCAAGTTTTTCATTTTATATGCTTACCTATTTACATATTTTCCATATTTATGTATATCAACTTCCTGAACGTATCATACATATCACACTTTTTACAGATCACACAAAGTAGTAGTTATTAATGAGAAATCTTCCATTGACATTATTAACAGGAAAAAATACTGCAAGAATTGTACTTGTATATGATCCAAATATCGTTTTAGTCTAAATTACATAAATTACATAATAACAAAAATGTTTTTCTAGTGATTGAAATTACTAAGGAAACAGTAAATTGTCTTGAAACAATAAATTATTTTATACATTTTTGTTTAATAAGTTTTAACTAACATTTGTTTGCATAAAATATCCTATGATTTTCAAAATAACTGTACTTAATTTATATTGACAAACATATACTGAAACATATTTTATAAAATATGTAATTAAAGCTGCTAAATAACATAATAATTAATTTAAAAAATCTTACTTCATAGGCAGTGCTTTTTAAAATATTATAAAATATTTTAAATAACTTTTTATTACGCAAACATTTAAAAGAAATTTCAAAAATACCTAAGAAATTTAGAAATTCACAAATTAAGTTATTTTAATATATTTTTTTTTATTTTAGAAAAATTTTCGTGTAAAAAATAAAATATTTAAATTTACTTTCGAGGAAATACTAATTATTAAAAAAAAAACATACTTATTCTTTCTTTAAAATGTTTCTTGCATGTAACAATCTGTAATTAAAACTTTTACATGAGATAATTTTTTCCATTTTCAACTTTTGATTACTGAAAAAAGCAAACCGCGTTTTTAAAAATCCACTTAAGAAAAAAAAGGGATTTTTTCCAGTAACTAATCGGGAATATTTTTCGCTCGAACTTTAAATAATATTTCTAGATTTTAAAGAAACTTTCTGAAAAATTCAAAGCAAAAGAGAAAGATATCCTGTGAGAAATGTTTTCGGAGAAAAGTTAAGAAATATTCTGAACAAAAGTTCGTAGAAAATATTGAAATGTTCATAATGTATTTACTACATGAAACATACTCTTTTCTATGATTACTATAATCTATAAGATTGTTGAATACTTATATGTTGTTTAGAACTACATTAATATTAAAATTAAAATTATTTTGTTAGTCTTGAATGCACACTTTCAATTACGCAGATGAAAAGTGTTTAATTGAAAATTAATAGAATACACAAAACGAGTATTTTGTGTAGAGGAAATTTATTACTTCAGTGTAAGAAATACACATAAGCGTTCCCGAAAGTCACTGGCAGGAAAATAAACATTGTTTCGGTTTCATTCATCTGACGAAACCCTATTCGGCTCATTCTTCTGTCTGTCCGTCACATAGTTCGTACTCGGAAAGTGTGTGAGTTAGAGACTTGAAATTTTTAATACTTATAGCTGAATACCTCCTGTCATGCAACAAATCATAAATAATGAAAAAGTCTTTTATTATTTTAAATAAATGAATTAATGTAATGACATCCGACCATATCTGCGATTTTCTTAGATCTTGAAACATAATCTTAATTACAGCCGTATCCGTGAAGGCTAGTTGGTTCAATGGTAGAGCGTTTTCTTCCTAACCCAAAGGTTCCGGGTTCTATTCTGAGCGACGTCAGTTGATTTTATTTTTTATTTATTTTTTTTTTTTTACATTTCATTGTCCGATGTATTTAATTAAAGAAACTTTCGTATTTTTTTATTTTTTTTTACCATTTTATGGTTTTCCATTTTTAAAGTGAAAATTAAATCATATAATTAAATATGGTTTTCAGAAAAACAAACATATGCTGTTACAATTGTCAGAAATGCAGTTATAGAATATTTTTAATTTAATTTAAAAACGCTTCCACTTGTTGTTATTTTATTATTAAATTTATTGGTGTTGACATCTATGTTCTTATTGATAAATGATAAGGAAAATTATAAATTAATGATTTGGATTTATTAATTAAAGGATAAAGTGTTTTGAGAACAATATTAAACAAAACCATTTGCGCAAGCTTCAATCACACTTACAATTCACTAATCGTCGAAAACATATTGGTTTCTGATGTTGTTGAAGATAAAGAACGCTTTTCGGCATCATGGGTGACTACGAAGACATAATTGTATATCTTCTTTTATAGCTATAATATATTTTCGTAGATTAAGAAATATTTGTCGTTTTGTTTTACATTGTATGTGTTTCAGACGCTTCCACCTTATTCACATTTAATATTTTAAATTTGTAATAGCTCGTTTTATAAAGAATATGTACGATTAAAATGTATTCATAACATTTTATAAATAGTATATACAAGTTTTTAAAGATTGAAAATGTAAGAAATCCATTTTTAAGTAGACGGATGACGTACTGAGTGCCTCACTCATTTAAAAATCAGTTGCGAATTCTAAAATAATTACGTGCTTAACAGCTACGTTTTCTTTACCTTTATGTGTTAGTTATGTGTTAGTTATAGATTGCAGCCATTTTGTCCCTACTTCCAGAGCTACTGGCTGGGGCATCTATCACGCATTAAACGGATACATGCCTCACCTGCATCGGGGATATATGTTTCGGTTGTGACTCGGAATAAGACGCCTTTTTCATAATTATTAAATAACTTTGACGCGCGAGAATATTTTTTTAAATCTTCAAGATTGCGAGAAAAAAAATCTGATCCTTCTTTTGGTTGACCATGGCCCTTCCATGGAATCATTACCTAACAAGCCACGGGGCGGTGTTAGTAGTGATAAATTTTCCATTTAATCAATGATAAAAGAAATTTCATTTGTTTTATTTCAGAAAGTTGATTCAAAAAGTTCCTCACATTTTTAATTGAAATCTATTTAAGTGTTTGGTATTTATAGCTGTGCTCTAAGCATTTTAATTTCCACATTCCGACTAAAAAAGGGAAATTTAAGATTCCTTAAATGAAAAAGATAAAACCCACAGTAAAATTAGGACATAATATGCCGGGCATCATATTACAGTTATAACCCCACTTTATGCTTCTTTTAAAAAAAATAATATTTATTTTATTGGTGTCAATTTTTCTGCCCCTCCCCCCTTTATTTACCTCTTAACTGTTGCTAGTGGTGTCACAGACCGCTGTTTTCTTCAATTTTCACAGTTTAACGAACTTCAGTTTAACAAAAAATGCTAGAGAAATTTTGTTTCAAGTGGAGTGCTACTTTTATAGCTATAGACTTTTGAATATGTAAATTTTAATAACAATAGTGCTGTACATAAAACTTAACACATGAGTTAATAGTATTAGTTACTCCAGCCTTTTATTCAATTTCTGATCGACTGCTCACAATAGCTGTGCCACAGTTACTGTCACAGCAGTGGGTTAAAATATATAAGTATAACCTTCCGTAGAATATATAACATATTTTGAACTTATTTATTATGAATCATAAAAATCCAACCCATTTAATTTGACAATTTTAAATTTGCTTCTCCAATTAATTTTTAGAGTTTGACATCGAATATAAAAAATGAGCGAGAGTAATCAGTCTTACTGTAGAGTAAACAAGTTTTGTCTTCGTTAGAAATACCCGATTGGTTTCGAATTATGTACACCCAATTATTCGAAGAATTAGGAATAGGAAACATCCTTTGATGTAGTACTGTAATACAGAATTATTATACAAAACATGTGAACTCAAATGTTTTTTCAAACAAAAATCATAAATTTGATGTCAATAGGATATTAAGTTAAATCCAAATTCAGATTTTGAATTATAAATATCCATTATCTATGCTCCCTATTTTTTACAGATAGGGCATCTATCCCGAACAATTGGGGCGTCTAACTATGAGATCCGGGATATATGGCCAAAATCATTTCTTAAGATTTTTGATAAAATCACTATTTTGTATGGTAGTCATATTAGAATAATATTTAAAAAAACATCTACATAAAATATGAAGTAGATAGGTTAGATGTGCACTACAAAAATAATTACTATAAAAAAGAAAAATGAAGGGGGACTTAAGTAGGGCAACTAACCCGGAATTACCCTAAAGGTCTCTCGACAGTGGTTTATAACATATTCGCCAAATGAAAGACCAGTAATAAAGACAGCTTGGGAGTTACAGTGTTCTTTCTCACACACGCACTCAAACACATTCAAAAATGTTTACAATATTTTCCTTAAAATATGTGTTTTGTATGTAATGACGCATTAACCCTTTCGCGACGGGCGTCCTTTGCAGACTTTTTAATCTTTTACCACCGGTTTTTCAAAACAGAAATTCTCGCCTATTTGAATCGCAGAAATGCTATCATTGAATAAGGCATAGCTTACAATAAAAATTTACTGGTGGGCGGAATCGACGATTCTGAGCATTTTATGCGTCACGTATACGTGTCGCTCGTCCCCAAGGGGTTAAACGTAAAATCATTCTTAATAATTTTTATACTTATTTTGTTCAATGAAGTATATCCAATTTCCTACTATATACTTTCTTAAATATATTACATTAAATCCTTTCTTGTCATGTTTTTCTATTGTCCTTCATCTCTTATAATTCTGACAATTATTTTGCGATCTAATACGGCATGCAATAACGTCAACTTTATCTTTAATCCCTTAAATGGCAAGGATTATATGAAGAAAAACATTGTAATTAATCATTCTTTTTTATGCACATGCCTTAAATGATGTTTAATGTAACTTTTTTTTTTCAAGTTATATTACTCCCTAAAAAGTAGTCAAAGTAATGAATAATTTAAAGGGATTACCAAAAGAATCACGTTTAATTAACTTTGAATAAAAGTTTTGTGATATATTGTAAGGGTTTTTATCCAACTTTTAATCTTAATTTGAAACAAAGAAATACACGTTTTCAATCATTTTTGATTTGATATATAACATTAAGAATAAGAACTTTTCTTCAAATAAAATTGTACCATAATTCATAAACAAATAATCAAAATGATATTAATACATATTTTATAAGGGGGCCTACCCCCTGCGAGCTACGCTCGCCAACCCCCGCTCAGACTTCGAAGCCTCTAAAAACATGACAGCGTGCTTTGTTTTAAAAATATTGGTAAATCTGTAATTGGGTTGCCATGCTTTTAACGTTTTAATGGGACATTTTTTTATTACATGGCCTCATACACAGCTGTTGCAACAACTGACGACTGTTTTCGGGATTGATAAGTAAAATCAATTACGACTTGAAAACCAGCTTGTATAAAATGGTTAGGTTTAAATTGTGGCTACCTCTCGGACTTTTATAACAACGATCTGTATTATATTCTTCCTTTGCGTTTAAGGATGAGAAAAATTCCATCTGCTTGTGAATAAGATTGAGAACCACGGTATTGAAAAGTACTATGTTATAGATATTTTCAGTAACAGGTTTTAATTTTCTCTCTATTATAATGCACCATCATGCATATTTTCATGTTATTTTAAATATGTAAATTATTTATTTTAATTAATATGTGTATACGAATTTTCTAATAATTATTTATCATACAAAATTAATGAAATATTTTGTGCATGCATGCCTGCATTTATTCGGCATCAATTGATGACATGTTTAAACAATTTTGCTATCCGCGATAATTTTACTCCTTGTTATGTCACTTGAATATTGTCCATAAGAAAATCGGGTACTTTTCCAGTATAGGATCCTTTGCTTGTAGGTTTGCCGTAATTCGAGCTTCGAAAAGGGATAGATTCGTTAATATACATAGATTTGTTGCCAAAAGTTATGAAAACAAACCCAATGAGCTTTTGGTGCTTTTCTATTATAAGGGTCTTGACAACCACGGTCTTGACTTTTTTAAAAGGCTTGGCGCAATTCGGGCATCAGAAAGTGAGATTTGGTGCCAAATGACATAAACAGCCATGGAAACAAATTCGACGATTTTTTTGTTTATATGCGTATTTTAATTATACGTATATTATTATTGTTTTTTCTATACAAATTACTTCTGATTATATATAAAATAGGATAAAGGACATTTTACGCTAAACAAATTGTATAAATATTTTTTTGCTCCTTTCTTTTGCGTTTACATAAATGACGTCATTTGGACGAATTTATTCAAAATATTTTCAGTTTATAAATTAAATTAAATGCTGACAAACGATTGAATCCTGACGATAGAAATGTGATTTTTTTTTTTTTTTTAATTTCCCTGAAAAACATAATTTAATCACAAACTTGTCTTCATTATCGATTGAAATAAAAGATAAATTCAATTTCAATTTGAAAATGACGAATAAAGATAAATCAATAATCCCTATCGGGATCCTTTTCAATTTTTTTCCCTTTTTTGTCACAAAAAAACTGAGTAATTTGTTGCCATCATTACAGAAATGTCATTAAAATTAGAAAAAAATTAATATCTCGAAAACTAATTCCAATTTCAAAATTCTATTACCAATTTTGACATCCGCGGATTTTTATGGACAATTGATATTAATTTCACCATCAAGCGTTTAATATTTTATTAAAAATAGCCCTGAAACATAATCAGTCGCTTAATCAGTCGTTTCATAAAATCGTTTCATAAATTCGTTTCATAAAATCGTTTCACAAATCCGTTTCATTAGGATTTTATATATATAGGGTAGATAAGGTTGCGTGTTATTGTAAAATTACAATATGTAAAAAAATATAAGAAAGTCGAGTACTTCTCAATTATCCCGTCGACAACTTTTCATTATCGCCAAACTGTAAGATTAAACGCCAAAAATGCAGTCCTATTTACTTGATGTCAGAAGCATTATACGTGTTTGTTATGTCATCAAGTGGTTTTAAATTCAACATTTGCGTGTAATTTTCATTATGTTTTACTGATTTATTAGTTATTTCATTAATTAAAATAACAATTGTGTCCTTAAATTCTTATATTTTATTTATTTATTTATTTTGATATTCCAATGGTAACGTTCTACCGTTTATTTGGCGTTACAGTTTGGCGATAGTTTTTTGTTATGAAAAGTGGTCGACGGGTTAATAGAGAAGTACCGAATGTCGTTACGTATGTTATCGCGTAATAGCATACATAAGCAATTGTTTTTATAGAAGATCTTATATATTTAAACTGTTAAGAATTTGCGATGTTACAATTTGTACAGCAATTTGATCGTTTTTATAGAAAACGTTTACATAACGATAACGTAATTCTACACACACCATAATATATAATATGGTTAATAATATGGTCAGATACGCTTCATAATATGGTCAAGCAAACGTTATCTTTCAAAACGATCGAATGATGAAACAGTGTGCTTCAGATATTTAACAGAGTATAAATCTTCTGACATAAATAAGGAGATTAAACTGTTTGAAGCTAAAGTTTTCTGTGATAATAAATGAAAGAATAAATACTTAATTAACCCCTTTCTTGACGAGCGTCCTTTACAGAATTTTTAATCTTTTACCACCGTTTTTCCAAAACAGAAATTTTCGCCTAATTGAATCGCCGAAATGCTAGGATTACATAAGGCAAAGCTTACAATAAAAAATAACTGGTGGGAATAATCGAGGATTCTGAGCGTCTTATGCGTCACGTATACGCGTCGCTCATCCGCAAGGGGTTAAACAATGTAGAGGTTAAAAAAATTTTGATTAGCGTTGTATTTATTTTAGATCTCGCAGATAGAGACAAAGTAAAAGGATCGTTCGCAAAACAAGGAACTTCTGCTTTCATTTTCTTACGATGGAGGACTCCTATTTCCGAAAAACACAGTTATGTTAATTTCATTCCTGTATATGTATTAAAATTTGGTTTTCCTACATTGACAATAACATTCAAATAATTTGATTTTCCATTTGCTTCGCACAAACACCGAGAATTAAAAGTCTTTCTTGGTGTACTTCAACGGTTAAAAACTTTAGTAACTACATGTTAACCAAACTACATGTTAACGAACTACATGTTAACTTCAGTTTAACGAAAAATGCTAGAGAAATTTTGCTTCGAGTGGAGTGCTACTATTATAGCTATAGACTTTTGAATAAGTAAATTTTAATAATAATAGGGCTGTACATAAAATTTAATACATGAGTTACTCCACCCTTTTATTCATCTTTCGATCGAGTTGTCGCCGAGACCGCTCACAGTAGCTGTGCCACAGTTACTGTCACAGCAGTTAAGGGTTAAATTATATAAGTTTAACCTTCCGTAGAATATATAACATATTTTGAAATAATTTATTATGAAACATAAAAATTGAACGCATTTAATTTGACAATTTCAAATTTGATTCCCAATTATTTTTTAGAGTTTGTACATTGAATATAAAAAAAAGGGGAGGATAATCAGTCTTAGTTTAGATTAAACAATTTTCGTCTCCGTTGGAGAAATCCGATAGGCTTCGAATTATGTATACCCAATTATTTGAATTAGGAACAGCAAATACCATTTGATCTGGTACTTTAATACAGGATTGGCATACAGAACATGTGAACTCAAATGTCTTTTTTTTTAAAAATCATAAATGTTTATGAAAATAGGATAATAAGTTAAACGCGAATCCAGATTTTGGATTAGAAATGTTTATTACTACCTATACTCCCTATTCTTTTACGAATAGGGCATCTATATCTTTCAAGTGGGGCGTCTAACCCTGAGGTCCAGGATACATAGCCAATTTTGATAAAAACACTATTTTATATGGTATTCATATTAGAATAATTCTTTTAATAAAATTCTACATAAAATATCGAGTAGATAGGTTACATGTGCACTACAAAAGTCATTACTATAAAAAAGAAAAATGAAGGGGGACTTAAGTAGGGCAACTACCCAGGACTTACCCTACAGATCTCTCTACAGTAGTTTATAACATATTCGACAAATAAGAGTTCAATTAATAAAGGCATCTTGAGAGTTACAGTGTTCATTCTCACTCATTCACACACACACACATTCAAAAATGTTTGCATAAAATTCCTTAAAATATGTGTTTTGTAAGTAATAGTGAAAACTTATTAAACGTAAAAATCATTCTTAATAATTTTCATATATATTTTGTTCAATGACGTATATCCAATTTCCTACTATACTTTCTCAAATATATTACATTAAATCCTTTCTTGTCATGTTTTTCCATTGTCCTTCATCTCTTATAATTCTGACAATTATTTTGCGATCTAATACGGCATGCAATAACGTCAACTTTATTTTTAATCCCTTAAATGGCAAGGATTATATGAAGAAAAACATTGTAATTAATCATTCTTTTTTATGCACATGCCTGAAATGATGTTTAATGTAATTTCTTTTTTTTTCAAGTTATATTACTCCATAAAAAATAGTAAAAGTAATGAATAATTTAAAAGGATTACCAAAGAAATCACGTTTAATTAACTTTCGATAAAAGTTTTGTGATATATTGTAAGAGTTTATATCCAACTTTTAATCTTAATTTGAAACAAAGAAGTACGCGTTTTCAATCATTTTTGATTTGATATCTGAAATTAAGAATAAGAACATTCCTGCAAATAAAATCGTACTGTAATTAATAAAAAAATAATACAAATGCATTTAATAACATTTTTATATATAATGTTTCGTGTTATTTATAAATTACAATACTGAAAAAGGTATAAGGAAGCCGTTACGTATTTTATCATGCAATAGCACACATAAAAATTTTTTTAAATATCAGATCTTATATATTTACACTGTTAAAAATTTGCGCTGTTAAAATTTTGTGCTGTAAAATTGGTCTTTCGACCGTTTTTATAGAAAACGATTACATAACTATAACTTTACTGTAGTCAGACCATAATATGGTTAATAATATGATCAGATACGCTTCATAATATGGTCAAACAAACGTTATCTTTAAAACCGGTCGAATGACTAAACGGTTTTCTTCAGATATTTAACAGAGCAAAAATCTGTCACTTACGACATTGATAAGGGAGATTAAACATTTTTAGGGTTTCGCTCATCTCACGAAACCCCGCTCCGTTGTCTGTACGTCACAGAGCCATTCTCAAAAACTATGTAACTTACAGAGTTGAAACTTTGTGCATAAATCTGAATATCAGCTGTAAAGAGCTTAAAATATTAAAATTTAAAAAATTCGTATTATTTTAATAAATAGAGATAAAAACCCAAAATTCTAACAGCCTTTTCCTATTAAATTTAAACATTTTTAAACATTTTTCTAAACATTTTTCGCAAAAATTTTAAATCCACAATGATATTCTTTCTACAGTAATTAATTTTCTAACAGACGATTTCCACGTGAAAAATGAAAATGAAATAAAAAGTTTCACCAATTTAAAAAAAGATTAATATGAAATAAAATTGATTGACGTCATAGTGGTATTAAAACGGAAAATTTCTAAGATTTATCAATAATACAAGGAGTATGAGTATGGGAATATAAATGTGACAATAGATATGGGACAATAATTAATTTTCTAACAGACGATTTCCAAGTGAAAAATGAAAATGAAATAAAAAGTTTCACCAATAGAAAAAAAAGATTAATATGAAATAAAATTGATTGACGTCATAGTGGTAATAAAACGGAAAGATTTCTCAATAATACAAGGAGTATGAGTATGTGTATGTACACAAAGCAGATTAATATCAAATCATTAGAGAAAAATCTGACGTCATATCGGAAGTTTTGCGGATTTTTCAGATGTTTGAGAATAATACAAAGCGAGTATCAATATGAATAATAGAGAATAGTAAATATATGAGTTTGAGGAACGTATTGAATCATGATAAAAACCCGATTTTGGAAATATTCGCATATTTTAACATTTTGAAAGTGTACAACATGTTTAATTTTGAAATAATTTTTTTTTAAATATTGGATTTAGTCCTTATGATAGATATTATTATGACAGAATATAATAGCGGGCTTCGCCCGCTATCGGGCTGGTTTAGATATTCGAAAAAACGAGAAAAATAGACCGGTAAATTTTTAACTTTTTTTTTTTTGGTTGCTAAATGATATTTATTTGGATTTATTAAAGGAAGGATAAAGTGTTTTGAAAAGAATATTGAACGAAACCCTTTGAGCGATCTTCGATCATACTTACGCACTTGTTTATCTAATTTTTTCTGTTAAAATAAACGAAAGAATAAATTTTGAATTAAACAATATAGGGTGTAAACAAAGTTTGATTAGTGTTGTATATATTTTAGTATACATATTATAGAGAAAAACTAAAGGTATCTTTCAGAAAGGAAGAAGATTTGGTGCTTTCCCCTTTTTTACGATGAAGCATTCATATTTCTGAAAAACACAGTTAAGTTAGTTTCTGGGTTTTCCTACATTGACAAGAACTTTCAAATGATTTTATTTTCCATTTGCTTCGCACAAACACCGAGGGTTAAATGACTTTCTTACTGTACTTCAACGGTTAAAATGTTTAATAACTACATTACTTATCATGAAAGTCATCAATATCACGTCTACTTTCTTTTTCCTTTTTCAAAATATTCTTAATATTATTAGTGCTTCAAACATTTTACAGACATTTGCGAAAATATCGGAAAAATGAAAAATAACTAACTGCAATATGTAGTTTTTACTAGTTTTTAATACTATTTATTAAAATACATATATAATTATACATCGCAAATATTGTATAGAAACACACATATACAAAATATACATCCTACAGGTACATAATATAATTTAGTAACAACACATGTTTTAGAAATTTGATAAGCAGAAATCTCTCGTGCATTTCTGTAGGGTGTTCGAAAAGTCCCTCCTGGATTACAAAATGTTTTCATATATCCTATATATATGATAAACATAAAAAAACGAGCAAAAGTTCGGAAAACGAAGTTTTTCAATTCCCACTATTAGTCCACACTCTCCCTATATATATTTATATATCTTGTTGAAATTTTCAATCATTAATAAAATACTTTTTATTCATCCATTCAAGTTCGAATACATTTTTTTAAACTTGCAGTGGATGATACTTGATGTTAATACAGTTTTTTCAAATATCAATTCATTAATAAAATTTAATTAATTAATTTTAGTTTTATATGGGAGAAAAAATATCAACACGCAGCCGACTTATTTCAAACATTAGTTCCATTTAAAAGGACTCAGTCACAAGTCTTGATAACGCAGTCGGTTAAGCTCTGGGCTCGTAACCACAAGGTCCCAGGATCGAACCTCACCTGGGACGGAAAGAAATTCTCTCTTACTCGAAAATAAATTTCTTTTATATAATATATTTAGCAAGATATAAATTTAGGAATAAATACCGTCTGTGGCGAAGCGTCTATGTTGATCGCTGGAAAAAAAATATTTTTGACCGACGTGGGAATTGACTTATGTTTTTTTTTTTTTTTTATATTACTTGTTTTGTTGTTACAGGTTTCCGTAAAGTAGCTGCAGTGTAGCAGTGTCAGTGACCAGCACACGGGACATGTTTACAACTCATCAGAAAAATGGTCAGTGTGTCTTCAAGTATCAAGAGAACCTTTTGGCATCTGTATTTCATGTAGAGCCTCTCGCACTGATTTCTTGGGAATTCGCACAAACTATTACGTCACTTCTTCCACCCATTCAGCTGAGGTTGATGGTCGGCTATTTCGCGGTCCTGGACATTAACATTGCCACAGTACAACACTAAAACCTGCAACAAAAAAACTTGGTTAGTTTTGCAATATTTTGGCATCCGTTACACATGTCTATAGTGTGTTAAAAAACCCCTTTCACAACTCAGTCAAGTCATCAAAAAAGCCTTTAAAGTTCAGCGCAATATGCAAAAAGAACTGTCTTTCCGTGTCAGCGCATCTGCCTTTATAAATCAGCGAACGCACCAACAAACATCTCGCAACATCGCTACTAAACTCGCAGCAGCTGGCGAACGCCTGCATACGAAGAATTTCTCTCGCTGTATCTTCTTCCATCGGCGCGCGAGGTAGTGGTAATACCGGATATTTTTCGACCAAGCTTCCTTCACTCGGAATGGCAACGCATGTGAATGACTAGTGTTTTTTTCAACGAGCGGTGTGTTGGATGGTATAAAGTCTCAAGCGAAAGAAGGGTGGTATCCCATTCATTCGAGATTTTTTCTCGTGTGAGGAGCCACCCTAGTTAGTTCTGTGTTTACTTTAATATGTGATAAGGTGAAGAAATAGAGGTGTATTTTGTTTGTGTGTGAAAAATCTGTCTACAAATTTTAAGTATGTGATCGACATCTAAAAAATAGTGAAAGTGTAATAATCGTGAGTCTTCAAAAGAAATCTTCTGTTCGTCAGTGTAAGATGATGATCAGTGTAAAAATGTGCTTTCTGCTAGAACAAGCTTTTCTTCAGTACCAATATTAAGTATCTATGTTTTTTAATTAAAATTAATTGTCCATGGATGATATAAGATTTAAATGTTCATAATTTAAACGCAGTTATTTAGCCCACATGTAGGATGTGTGAACAACCGTGAAATATATTAATTTGAATGCATCTTTTAAAATATAAATATTTTATTAATTGTGTAACCTTAAAATATGTTTTATATATAAATAAATTAATCGAGAATAATCTCTAAAGTATTATTATTTTTTGTTTAATTAGCATGAAGTGTTTTATAATATGTACTTTTAGTTTTCAGCTATTTCAGGTTGTTGCTCGGGATGCTAAGGTGGTTTGTTATTGTGGCCAACATTTATTGGTACGGAATCACTATTTCGATCAGGTTTAGGAATTTAACTTGTGTTCCCTTTTGAACATTTAATCGTGTCCCCCTTTAGTTTATTTTTATTTTGCACCATGAAGCCTTTTTCCATCAGCCAAATTTATCATCATTTTTTATCATTTGGCGTGCAAAAGTAAAATTTAATAGGTTGAGAATCTGGTCTCCACAATAGCTTCCTGAGTATATTTTTACAAAAATATACACACCATTTATTATATTTTTATCTGTGATTTTTTTAAATGCATGATTTATATATCTTAAGCTATTTATGATTTTATATATGTATTGTAATATTGATATTGTGTAATTGCATGTTAGGAATGTGTAAATTTTAAGTTCCCCTTCCCCCCTCCTCCCCCTTAAAAGTCTATATTTTGACATTTATTTCTGTTATTTACTATGGCTCGTAAAGGGATCATAGATTTAAGTTTGGCTTCATCCATTCCCACTTTTAGCGGAACTTCTGATGAAAATGTTGAATATTTTGTCGGACAGGTTAGAGATGTAGCAGTATTAGAAAATTGGCCCGTAAATAAAAAAATTTTAATTCTAAAATTAAATTGTAGAGATGCTGCCCAAAAATTTCTAATTGACTCCCCGCAGGTAGCTAACATTCAAAATTTTGATGAATTGGCTGAATTATTAATTAAAAAATTCAAAAGATGTCAACCATTTGATGAGATACAATCAAAATTTAATAACATCAGGCAAAAACCAAATCAGTCAATTCAGAGCTTAATTGATGAAATAAACTCTTATGCAGTAAAATATTTATCAAAGATAGATATACAAACTAGGGATTCAAATAAATTCATTGATTCCATCAAATTGAACAAAATTTTGGATGCTGTTAGGCCTGAAATTAAGGTCGAAATTCTTAAATTAGGTCCAAAAAATTACTTAGAGGCATGTAAACATGCAATTAATGTAGAAAAGGCTCTTGAGGCTCAAGAAGTCATTATTAACAACAATATGTGTCAAAACTTTGAACTAAATTCAATAATGCAAAGCCAGTTAGAGGGTAACAAACAAATTCAACAGTTAAAGGAAGAATTGGAAAGAGTAAAATCTGAAAATAATGCTAGCAATTCTTTTCGACAAAGTCAAAATGAAAGAGTCCAATGTCATATATGTGGAAAAAGTCATGTGACAACAAAATGTTGGTATTTTCCACAGGGTAGAAATTCCCGCAGCAATAATTTCAATCATAACCCCAACCATATTCCTATTTCTAGAGGTAACAGCAGTGGAAGGAATTTTGGCAATTATAGAAATAACCGTAGAAATCACCCATATAGGCGTAGAAATCATTTAAACTTATAGATGGTTCTTGTAGTAAAAATAGATCCCATTTTACAAGGACCAATAATTATAAAATTGTTAGGGATGAAAATCTATTGGAATCTGTAAATAATTCAGAATCAATTGAAAATTCAAAATCTAGTAACAATTCAGATTCAAATTCTAGTGAGGAAAATTTAGAAGTAAATGATAATTTAAAATCTGTAGAAGAAAATTCAAATTTAAATGAAAACTTAAACTCTGTAAATGAAATTCAAAATTTTGATAATGTAACAATTCAAAATAATTGTGAAGATCTTGAAAATCTCCATGTAATGTCGTGTAATTTTGATAATAATACAAATCACCTTCCTATTATTAAGCTTAAATTTGGTAATTTAGAGGTACCCGCTCTTCTCGATACCGGTGCAAATCTCTCGCTGGTGCAACCAGGCATCTTAGCAGAAATTAAGCAACAAGCGAAAGTTGAGCATATTTCTAGAGCAGTCAAAATTAAGATCCTTAATAATACCACTATCCCATATTTGTCAGCAGTCAATATAAAGTTCAAAATGAAAACTCGTTGGTTTCATAACATATTTTTTGTCACTCAGAGTAACTGGAATTGTAACTACCAAATAATTTTAGGGTATGACTTCATTCAGAGAAACAAAATTCTAATTGACACATTCAATAAAAGACTTTCCATCAACAAAACCCATTTTGAATTTGAAGAAACTTCTCCGCAGATTAAAGAAAATACTGTAATTAAGGATAATGATAAACCTCAAATTAATGTAATTGCTAAAGCTATAAATAACATTAAAATTAAACCTAATTCATTTGAGATAATTAAATTGGAATTTCCACAGGGTATTCATAATTCTAAAAGAGTCATGTTAACCCCATTAAAAGTCTCGCAGAAGTGACATATTGAAAATTCTTTGCATACTGTTGAGGACAACAAATATATTTTGACAATTGTTGAGAATAAAACTAATGTTGCATCATATATACGTAAAGGTCAAAAACTAGGAAATGTAGAAATGTTTGAAGATGACGAGGAAATCCAACCCACTGAGGACCAAATTTTTCAAATCAATAGTTTAAATTTAGAAGAGATTAGTAATTTGAGACAGGCCGAACTTTCAGAATCTGATTTTAATCTTAAACATTTAGATGAAAAAGAGAGAAAGGAGATTTTGGAATTATTAATGAACAACTTTAAAGTATTTTCTAAAAGTTATAAAACTCTTGGTTCAACTGATGCAGTCAAACCCGAATTTAAATTAATGCACAATTTCCCAATTCAAACTAAACCATACCCTATTCCAAAAATTGCCAAACAGTTTGCACAAGAAGAGATTAAAAAATTGTTAGATGCTGGTTTAATTGAACATTCTTCCTCCAGTTATAATTTCCCTGTTATATTTGTCAAAAAGAAACCAATTCCAGGCACCTCTCCTGAAGAAATCAAATTTCGCATGGTAGTGGATTATAGACTGTTAAATAGCATCACTGAATCTGACACTATATGTTTGCCAAAAATTTCAGAAATTCTGCACAGTATTGCTGGCAAAAGGTATTATTGTGTGCTTGATTTGAAGTCGGCATTTTTTCAGATAAGATTGCAGGAAAAAGATAGGGAAAAATTAGCATTTTGCTGCGAGATTGGTAACTACCAGCCAAAAGTCCTACCTTTTGGAAGTCGCAACTCAACTTCATATTTTCATACACTAATTTCTAAATGTTTATCTAGCTTAAAAGGACCAAATTTACAATTCTTTCTTGATGACATTATTGTCGCTGCAGACAGCATATCTGAAATTAAAGCCTGGTTACAGAAGGTATTCGATAAGCTCATCCAATTCAACTTAACTTTAGACCCTGCAAAGCTTCAGATTTGTCAGAAAGAAATAACTTATTTAGGATTTAATGTCAGTGCTGATGGTTTTTCTCCTTCAGAGGATAATGTAAACAAAGTTTCAAAATTTCCCATACCCAAAAATGTAAAGCAAGTTCAACAGTATATTGGTTGTTTAAATTATTTTAGGCACATGGTTTATAAATATGCTGAAATTGCTAAGCCAATTATTAATTTAACCCGTAAAAATGTTCCATTTGTCTGGACTTCAGAATGTCAGGAAGCTTTTGATATTTTACAAGATCAAATTCTAAATAAACCCCTTCTTAAAAACATTAATTCTGATCTTCCATTGTATTTAGTAACTGATGCTTCTAAAGTTGCATTTTGTGGAATTTTAATGCAAAAATACAATGAGAAATTTTATCCTGTTGAATTTTTTTCAAAACAATTCAATCCAGCTCAGTCTAGATATCCTTCCATCCAAAGAGAATTGTACGCAATATTTGCATCTGTCAAGCATTTTCGTGAAGAATTATATGGAAAAAAATTTACCATATATACCGATGCAAAATCATTAACATATCACATGGAACTGGACAATCAGAGTGAGATTGTAGCTAGGTGGCTTCTGTATCTGGATCAATTTCATTATGAGATAGATCACATTCCTGGTGTTATTAACCCTGCTGATTATTTATCTAGAGCATATAAAGATGAAACCTTAAATGTAAATAATATAAATATTTTTCAAAGTAATTCAAATTTAGATCATAATAATATTGTAAATAATCAACAAAATGATGAATTTATTAGGGAAATTATTCAAAAATTAAATGATAATGATGAGGAAACTGCAAATAACTATTATATTGATTCAGAAACTAAAATTGTAATGGTAAAAATTTTCCCCAAGAAGCCGTTAAAGAAAAAAAAGTATCTCAGTAGAATTTTAATTCCAAAATCTTTAATTAAGGATTGTTTGGAAGTTGCTCATGCTCCTCATTTTGGCACTCAAAAAACCTACAATTTTGTTCGCAAAATCTATTCTTGGAAAGGAATGTTTAAGGACACTAAAAATTTTTGTAGCAATTGTGAAAGATGTTTAAAAGTTAAACCTAAACCTAAAAATACTGTCACTAAAATGATTCCAAAAGCTGATTTAGCTCCAGGTGAGATAATAGCTTTAGATATTGTAGGCAAACTTCCTAGATCTCATGACAACAAATTTTTTATTTTAACAATAGTTGATCATTATTCCAGGTATCTTGAGGCTATCCCATTAAGCAATACCACTTCTAAAACTATAATTAATCAACTTAATATATATTTTTCCAAATTCGGGATCGCTAGGACTGTTTTGACTGATAATGGACCATATTTCCGTTCAGATGAATTTGAAGATTATCTTAAGACTATGGATATTAAGCATAGAAAGAGTTCAATCTATTATCCGCAGAGTAATGGTTTAATCGAGAAAATTCATCTTTCTATGAAAAACAGCATAGCAGCACTTTCTGATCAAGTATTCGAGTGGTCAGATAGACTATTATTTTTTAAACTTCATTATAATTCCTCTAAGCATGCAGTAACTCAATTTTCACCGGCTGAACTATTCTTGGGCAGAGAACTCAATATACCTCTAAATATTTTTGAAAAACCAAAAGTTGCTGAAGAATATAGTAAATATCTAACAAAATTACAAAGTCATTTTCAGGAAACTAGAAAATTAGTTAAGGAAAATGAAACTAGTTATTTTAATTATCACCAACAATATGTGAAGGGCAGAAGTAAACCTTCCTTAAATACTGGTGATGAAGTTTTTCTTGTAGATTTTAAACATCATACTGCATTACAACCTAGATATAATGGACCACATGTAATTGACAAAAAATTGAGAAATGATAATTATTTGATAAAAATTAATGAAGATGGTCATGAATATGTAAAAAAAGTTCATGTCAGTAAAATTTTTCCAAAAGTACCATTAAATGATAATATTTGTAACAAAACTGAGGTAAATAAGAATTGAGTAGTGATTCTAATATTTTTGTGAAATATGTGTATGTTCGGAAACTTCAAAGTATATATATACTATGCTCAAGTCAAAATTCTATTTTAAAAATTTTTTTTTTCTATTTCTTCTCTCTCAATGTTTGTTTTCAATATACTGGTAGAATTGATCACTTTGCTAGTGAATAACATTTATTGAAATATTTTTTTTTAAACTTTACCTTTTTAATTTTGTATTTGAGTCAAAAAGGAAAATATGTGAATGATTTCCTCATATGTATTTTCATAATTGTTTAGAATATCTGTGAAATCTTTTTTAAGTTACAAAGTAAATTTCAATATTCATTGAACTTAATTCAGAAAATTGAATAATATATGGTACAATAAAAAGTAGTTTGAAAATGTTGAATGTGACAACTCAAAATATATTGCAGAAAGTTAAAGCAATCTAGGTATTTCTGTAGTTTATATTTATTGGTGTGTGTGTATTTTTGTAAATATTTTCATATTCATGCTGGTTAAATATAATTATTGAATTTTTGTATCATATAATGTGTGGTGTATACAATTCTAATGATTACAGTAGCATTGTGTATAAATTTTTTTATTTTTTTCACGAACATTTCTTTAAGTCTGTATGCAGCTGTGAAAATTTCAGTGACTTTTTCGCAAAATTCTCACGAACATTTTTTCATCATTTCTTCATCTGTGTGCATTTGTGAAACTTTCAGTGACTTTTTGCAAAATTTTTTCACGAACATTTCTTCATCTGTATGCATTTGTGAAACTTTGACTTTTTCGCATACTCCAGGACATTTCACATCAATTTTCAACAATTATCAACTATTCTTCAGAACAGTGTTCGCCTCTTTTTTTGCTGTTGGTGGGGGGAGATGTTAAAAAACCCCTTTCACAACTCAGTCAAGTCATCAAAAAAGCCTTTAAAGTTCAGCGCAATATGCAAAAAGAACTGTCTTTCCGTGTCAGCGCATCTGCCTTTATAAATCAGCGAACGCACCAACAAACATCTCGCAACATCGCTACTAAACTCGCAGCAGCTGGCGAACGCCTGCATACGAAGAATTTCTCTCGCTGTATCTTCTTCCATCGGCGCGCGAGGTAGTGGTAATACCGGATATTTTTCGACCAAGCTTCCTTCACTCGGAATGGCAACGCATGTGAATGACTAGTGTTTTTTTCAACGAGCGGTGTGTTGGATGGTATAAAGTCTCAAGCGAAAGAAGGGTGGTATCCCATTCATTCGAGATTTTTTCTCGTGTGAGGAGCCACCCTAGTTAGTTCTGTGTTTACTTTAATATGTGATAAGGTGAAGAAATAGAGGTGTATTTTGTTTGTGTGTGAAAAATCTGTCTACAAATTTTAAGTATGTGATCGACATCTAAAAAATAGTGAAAGTGTAATAATCGTGAGTCTTCAAAAGAAATCTTCTGTTCGTCAGTGTAAGATGATGATCAGTGTAAAAATGTGCTTTCTGCTAGAACAAGCTTTTCTTCAGTACCAATATTAAGTATCTATGTTTTTTAATTAAAATTAATTGTCCATGGATGATATAAGATTTAAATGTTCATAATTTAAACGCAGTTATTTAGCCCACATGTAGGATGTGTGAACAACCGTGAAATATATTAATTTGAATGCATCTTTTAAAATATAAATATTTTATTAATTGTGTAACCTTAAAATATGTTTTATATATAAATAAATTAATCGAGAATAATCTCTAAAGTATTATTATTTTTTGTTTAATTAGCATGAAGTGTTTTATAATATGTACTTTTAGTTTTCAGCTATTTCAGGTTGTTGCTCGGGATGCTAAGGTGGTTTGTTATTGTGGCCAACATTTATTGGTACGGAATCACTATTTCGATCAGGTTTAGGAATTTAACTTGTGTTCCCTTTTGAACATTTAATCGTGTCCCCCTTTAGTTTATTTTTATTTTGCACCATGAAGCCTTTTTCCATCAGCCAAATTTATCATCATTTTTTATCATAGTGGATATAAGTAAATTTTGTAATCATGGAGAGAAAGAATTTTCGGACATCATAAATATAGAATAATGTCTGTTGCTTGTAAAACTATGGAGTCGTGTGTAAGATATTTTTGTATTATTGGACATATTCAGAATTTAAACAATTCTAAATGGCTTTCACATTCACACGCACACCCAGATATATATATATGTGTGTGTGTGTGTGTGTATCTAAATAAATAAATAAATAAATATATCCATGGCTAACTGAGAAATCTGGCTCTTTGCAAAGAGATCAGCTAATTGGAAAACATCTTCCTTTTACTTACCCATCATACGTAGTATAGGGTAAGTCTTGCAGTCGTTTAAAAAAAAAAAAAATGACGGATTTACGCGTTTCAAACATAGGAGATTCCGAAAAACATATTTTTAGAAAAAAAAATTTGCCGTCCGTCTGTCTGTGTCTGTGTCTGTAAACGTACTATCTCCCGAACAAATTGAGAGAGAGACTTGAAATTTGGTATGTACTTAGTATGTAACAATGGAAAGAATCTTCTTGAATTTTAGTAACGTCGATTATCCGGAACTATTTTTTTCGGACTCTCGAAGTACTCGTTCTGATTAAAGGTACATAAACATTTTCGAAATTGTTTATTTTAAGGAATGAATATCAAACACAATAAATAAAAACATAAATTTTGCATAAAGAACATAGTCGATCGGATAATTAATTGTGGAGATATTAGTAATCGTATTTTTAAAACTCTTTGATTTTTCATGACACTGTATTTCATTCAAATATCAAATCAAAGATATATTTTAATTGGAATTGAGACGCTTAATCCGACGCAGTAAACCGTTAGTTAATATGATTAACATTTTTGGAGTTATAAAGATGTTTCTTTTACTCATTTCAGTAATGCAGCATTTAAAGTTTATGACGTCAACAAGCCACGATTTTATTCGAATTGCAATGCATTTTATAAATAGTTTACACAATGAATTTTCATATTTTATATTATGCATATCCATCATGCGTAAGTATTACGATGGCCCCCAACGACTAGTTTCTATTCGGCATGATATTTTCTGTGCTTTAGGTTATTTGCAAAATTATCACTAGTTTCTCAATCAGCATTATATTTTTTAGACTTTTTCCGAAGAGCCAGTGAAGCTTTAGTCTCATTGGTATGTGTCCATTTATTTCTCAACCAACCTAATTTACTTCTCAATCAACTAAATTTATTTCTCAGTCAATCTAATTTATTTCTCAATCAACCTAATTTATTTCAGACTCGTTGCATGTGAAGTTATTTACTAATTATAAAATGCCCACCAGTTTCTCCAAACAGCGTAGTTTCATGTAGGATGTTTCGACCATGTTTAGACTGTTTCATCCCGGCCAGAAGGCCTATAAATTGTATGTTTATGCGTACTTTTAGCATAAATAATAGGCGCAGGAACTTATAAGATTTATGAAAATGTATAGGAAAATTGATCGATTGCATTAACGCGACTGGGTGTCTAAGGTTAATGAAACTTCATTTTTATTTTAATGGTATATTTTTCGCAAACACACCGTGCATAAGTATCCATACAATCTGCAGATGAGGCAGATTATTAATGCTTTCGTAGCATTAGGTACAGAGGGGGGAATGATTGATAAAAGTAATTAGAAAAAATATATAAAAAAATTGTGCTACACCAATAAAATCTGAATATTAGGCAGATTTTAATATTTACTATCTTTTCTTAGAGAAGAGGGTACGCTGAATAAAAACTAATATAAAAATATATATATTAAAATTTCTGAAATAATGATACCTGCAGATGAGGCAGATTTTTTTATTTCCCCAGAGTTATGCACAGAAGACGGTTTTCTGAATGGAAAGATTCTATATCAATAAAATTTGCATAAATGGCAGAGTTTAAATATATATATATATATATATATATATATATATATATATATATATATATATATATATATTAATGAAATAGAGATGATTGGCGGCGGAATCATATCAACTATAAAAAAATAAAGAAAGATTCTGCAATAATCAAAGCTGCAGATTTTTAACACTAGAACTGCGGAAAAATCTTACCTACTACAACGGCGGGAAGGGGTCATTTTGACCCCTTGGTGAAACTACTGAAATAACAACGCTAAAACAGTTTTAAGTTCCGTACATTCGCAAAAACATGGAATTTCCGTGTATTTCATAATTTATATTTAATATTACTTGATAATTTATTGAATTTTTAAAGTACGCTATATGTAACGCCTACATGGTGATCAATTGTATCATACTACAACTACTCAAAAAACTCATTAATTTTATATAAAAATTTATTTAACATAAATGTTTTCACAAATTAAAACTAATGTTAACTAAAATAAAACACAATTTATAAAATAATAATGTTTTTTTTTTCATTTACTTACTCACCGAATGATTCACTCTCTAACTCCATAAATGAGAAACGTGTTCTTTTGTTTCCAGTATTTCATTATAAGTTTAGCTGAACGGTTACTATGTAAAACATTTCGTTCAAATGTTATTTTATGCTTAAAATACTCCAAATTACACACACGTATTAGGAATTAATGCAGTTGATACAAAAATAATTTTAAACATTTTTTCCAGTACATTTTACAACAGTACATTGACAGTACATTGACAACTTTGGAACACGATGCACAAAATTATTGAGATTTGTTTCCATTGAATCTCTGTACTTGACACTTTTTCTCTTCCTACCTTTTCGTGTGTTTTTTCTGAAGACTCAGGAAGGATCTTTGGGAGTTTTGAAGTCATAAGGACTATTCTTAACTCTTCTCCTAATTTTAATAGAAAATCTCTTCTACTGATGGGCTTGTCTGTTACACTTTTATAAATTATCCCGGCGTTCAAAGCTACATGATCCAAAATACTGAAAAAGATATAGGCAGGCCATGGTCTAGATGCCTATTTAACTGAGTATTTTTGGCACATCTGATCACGAATATCCACACCATACTTCGTTGCGTTGTATGTAATATTCTATTCTATCGGGAAACTTGTTGAGACTGTCTTCGATTTTTATAGTAGAATGTAATGAGTTCAGTAGAAAAACACTTTTGTTTCTTTTGGCTTGATAGATGGTAAGTGTCATATTATCATGTTCCACTATCTTTGATGAATAAAGAGTACTGCGCATATTTTTCAAAGATATAGGAATTTCTCTTCTGTTCTTTTTCATTGTGCCAATCAAAGTTGTATCTCTAGCATTTGTGTTAATTTGATGCTAGTAAAATGGTTTTCTGTTGTAATATTCCTTTGGTTAGTCTCTGTGTTTAGATGGCGATCTGTTAATTTCATGACAACATTTTCAGATAAACATAATTGAGGAAGAGGATTTGCTGAGTCATCTTTTCCTAATTAAGGAAATCCATTCAAGAGGTATTTAGTTTTAGCCTGAAAAGATAACCAAAATTTTATTCCAATTTTATCCGGTTTATTTGGCAATTATTGCGTAAAATTACATCTAGCTTTAGATGGGAACAATTGTTCATCAACTGTAATATTTTGTCCTGGTCTGTAGCGTGATTTGTAATTTTCAATAAATGTACTCCACATTTCAGATGCAAGAGCAACTTTATCAGTCTGTAATCGACTAGATCTTGTCTTAAAATTATTTTTATTTCTTCGAATCTATCTCTTGAGATAGTTTCTTTGCAAAATGGTATTCCAAATGCCTCGGACCACAATGAATATAAATCTAAACCCTTTGCTCCTATTGCTCCTCGAACATATAGTATAGCAACAAAAACATCTAACTCAGCCATAGATAATAAACAGTCTTTATTTCCAAGTTGCCGATGAGCTTCTGATTCTATACATTTCTTTACATGCAACAAGATAGCATCGTCAATGAAAAGCTTGAAAGTACTAGACACTTTCTCATCAGAAACACGAGTCTTTGCAAAAGATGTTGGTGACAATGAATTTGACGGCAGAATTTTCCAGCCAAACTGTCATTGGAATTCTCGCACTTCCACCGAGACCAGTTCATTTCACCGGCATCATCTACCTTTCTTTTATTGCGAGAAGAAATGAACAGAAGGATGTCAAGAAAGGGATTAACTCCAAAAATTGACACTCTTTGTTGGACTGTATGTTCAACTGCCTGCCAGAGGAACAATGGAATTCATACTCTACTTCTAAAATCCCACCCATATGGTTACCACATGCAGTGAGTAATCTGAACTAACAAAAGAAACAAATGGAAAAATACATCTCTCTATTTCTGAAAAGAAATATAAGTATAATAAACCTTGCACCTGCTTTTTTTCTGAAATATTTTGTTCAAAAGCATTGCAAAAAACAAACAAAGGAAAAGCAATATACTTAGAGATGACAATGTAGTGTGACCATCCCGGGTTTATCCCTCTAGGAGACAGTATGAATGCAATCAAAAAATGTTTATTACGGAAGTTTTCTCATGGGTTCACAATGCTTCGAGTACAAAGCGTATTTTACTAAAGGGGTCAAAATGAACCCCGTCCGCCGTTCTAGGAATACATGCCAATATTTCAAAAACTAACAAATCCAGGATGCTGAAATTCGTTTTAGAAATACATGTTATCTATTGAGGAAAAGTAAAAAAAAATTCAAACGATTTCATCCAGTTAAACAAAAGTAATCAACGGACGAAAGTGCTCAGGTGTCAAAATGACCCCTACCGCCGTTCTAGTGTTAATATATTCGCAACATTATATAATACAGAAGGTTAGTTGCTGAATGAAATGTTTATAAATATATGAGAAGAAAATTGATTTATTGACAGATTTATGCAATGATAATTAAGAATAATAAAAACTTTATTCTTTATAGATAAAATTTGCCCTCCCTCCCGTAAAGGTGTACAAAAAAATCTGCAGGCAAGACATAATATTATTTTCCAGTCAGCATTACGTAGAAATAATATATAGATGAATGAGGAATCTCAGGCACTCACGCGCATTGCCTGCTCATTATTTAAGTCCGCTACAGACTTAAAGTAAGTTAAAGTAAGTTTTCTGGTAATCAGCAGCATAAATCATATCTGTCAAAACAGCAGTTATCGTATATAATTCCTGCCACTAATTTACTTCAGCACCCATCTCAACGCAAAACTGAAAATACTAAAAATTTGCCTCATCTGCAAATTTTATTCATACAGTAAATTGCTTGCATATTTTTATAACTATTTTCATTAGGCTAGGCATTTTTACTATTATACTGGTAAAACCTTAAAAATATGCCTCATCATTGTCTGTTCATTATTGATACAGCAATTTGCTTATATATGTTTTATAACAATTTTCACTAAGCAACCACATGATGCTGATAAATTATCAAAATTTGTCTTATCTACAAATTTTATTGATACAGCAGTTTTGTTATGCATTTTTTTAATAATTATTTTCACTCAGGAACACATTTTCTCAACGTAACGTAGGGAAAACTTTAAAAATTTGTCTCATCAGCTGAGTGTATTAATACTTCTGCATCTTTCAGATTTCGTATACATTTTATAAGCATTTTAAGCACCGTCTCTAATTTTTCGTATTAAAAAGTATGCACATAAATTCACTACGGTGGCAATAAACCTGGCATTGAACCTGGCATTACTATTGCAATAAACCGGAGTGAGACCAGGTTGATTGGACAAACAGGTGGTCCCTTTCTAATAAGCGTAAAACTGTAGAGTCTCATTGCAATGAGACTGAAAAAATGATTCTTATTGAGACATAAATGAACAATTTCCAATTAGACTATTGCTCTACAGGTTATTTGTAATAAGCCTGAAGAATATCAGGCTGATTAAAAAACAAATTATCCTTTTTTTTCAATTAGCTTAAAGCTGCTTCAGCTCTTTTCAATAATCAAGAGAAATATCAAAGTCTGATTGGAGAAAACAATATATGAAAATATCAAAAGAATTTTCTTTTCATTTCTCTCACTGATTTTTTTTTTCTTTTTGTCTTTATTTCTTAGAGTTTGCATTCCTTTGCCAATTTCTAAGACAGTTCTGAGACAAGTTAGTTTCGTATATCTTACTACGTTGTCTATAATTTTTTTTTATATCTATCATCTGTCTATCTATATTTGTCTATCTATCTATCAATATTTATCTATCTATTTATCTATATATATATATATATATATATATATATATATATATATCGTCGTAGAAAACAATTCAACTGAAAAAAAAGAAATATAGATTTTATAATAATTTTCTCCTTAAGTAAATCTTTGCTACATAAAATATCTTTAATATAATGGTCTAATTTAATTATCTAAGCTACACAAATCATTTACCAGATACCCATTATATATTCTTCTATATAAGATTTTATTGACTACTATGTTGGAATGTGCAATGGAAATTAACTTTAATTAAAATGGAAGGCAATCATTCGCGTCTTTATCCCAAGATCTCCAAAGAATTCCTCGTGAATCATGTCAAGAATTCTAAGGGTATTGAATAAAATAAAATAATTACTAAATCCTACTTATGCTATTATAACATAAATAAATATTATAGGCTTTATGATTCAATATATATATATATATATATATATATATATATATATATAAAGAAAGGCGAAAACGTCTATAACCGACTGTTCGTTTTTAAAAAATAATAGTATTATTTTAAATCGCTATAAATGTTATTAACGCATAGAAAAAATAAAAATACAATTATACACGACAAGAGCACTTTTTAATTATTATTAAGCTGTGATTTTTTTTCTTGTAGTATTCATGACATTGGCGTGAAAGAATTCAATAAATATCAGTTTATGCGAGCTGCATGTCTGTAAATATTTCAACCGCTCTAAAGGACACTGTACAATCCAAGGAATTCAAAATGTAATTTTTTTCAAAATGTAATTTTAAATTTAATGAATATTATTTTCTTTATCCCTGATTATTAACAAAATATTTTTTTTCTTCCAATTACTATATATTAAATTCTAAGAAAAATGTTTACTAAGAATTTTTCTTCAGAGAATCCCCACACCCTAAATCCTTCGTAGAAGTCGCTTAAAATTGTGTTTTTGTTTTGATGTGCACATGTTTCAAGTTTATCTTAAACGGGGGATCAGGAAAGAAAAGTGTCCTGACCGAAAAAAAGGAAAACCGCGGACCCCTAGCACATGTCCAAAATCTTGTCCCTCCCTACATTTCTTACATTCCCTACATTATCTCTTAGAATTTAGAATAATAGATCCTCCTTGAACCCCTCTGCGTACGCTCATGACTGCAAGTATTTTTTGAAAATTTTATATTTTCGAAATGCAATTATTTAATTACTTTTTCAGCAAAAATAACTTAGCCCAATAACTTAGAAAGCGGACTTTTACAATTTCGTCAAATGTTGTTGGTCTAATCAATTTACTTTTATAAAGTAGTGCCAAATGTATTGGTTTCAAAAGTATTTTTAACATATTTCATCCATTCAAAAATATTTTCTGATGTTACTTGCAATCATATTGCAATACAGATGTATAATGTATATACATTCATCACGCATATGACACAGTTGTATCGAATTCAGACACTTAAGCGACTGAATATCTAAATGTCTTAATTTCAGACATATCACTATTATTCAGACATTTTTATCAGTTCATTTATACCACAATCATAGTAAAACACTTATCTGTCTTAAATTTAGACATCTATGATGTCTGAAATTTCACATTTAGATACTTAAGTGTCTGAATTCTTTTTTCTGATAGATACGTGTCTGAATTTAAGGCTATTTGCAGTGAACAACATGGTAATAAATATTAGTAAAGAGAGAAATTACCCGTGTTACATGATGACAGTTACTTTATCTTTTCAAAATGCCAAATTTTTCTTATATATATATATACATATATATAAGCTCAAAAGAGATTAAAAATAAACTAAAATAAAAATAAAAATAAAAATAAAAATAAAATCCATGCGATAAGCGCTATAGCTGCAAATGATCACACAGATTAAATATAGCACGTCATGTATTAAATGTATTCGGCAGACCCAGAATTTCGCACCAATTAAACTAGGAATAAATAACAAACATAAAAAAATTAAACAGATATAATCTGAACAAGAAAAAAACAAGAAAAACAACCGAACAGCTGTGGCCTCATCAGCAGTGGGCATACTAAAACGCACTAAAACGCACAGCGATGTTTCCGACTAATTACAAGCACAACTAACTATTGCTATATATATATATGAACCATAATGAGCGTCCTGTTATTTAATTACCTTGCACAAAATGATTTCAAAACTTTGTTTCTAGTGGTTTGGGAATTAATCATAAAAGATTATCAGAAGCAAAGCTATAAAAATATTTTATATTATACATATATATGCTTATCATTCGAACCATAATTCCGCATTCAGACATGATAAAGCTTCGTCTACTTGTGCAATAATCATGAGGGCCAATCACGTCGGTCAATTGAGGATTTTTTTGGAACATTGCTGAAATGTCTACAAAAATAATTTTAATGTAAGATATGTTAAAAACATTAAAGGAATATTTTGTAATTGTTAGAAATAAATTAATACAGAAAGTTTTCAAAGAATGTGTGCTTCAGTAGCAACAAAACCCCGGGCTGCGGTAGAAAAAATAACATTTTCAAAGCCTTGTAAATTGTCTTATCAATTATTTATGTATAGCTAGAAATAACAAAGTTTAGTTACAATTTGTTATTGTGTGTTTTCATTGTGCTCCATAATTTGGGGATTTTTGTTTTCTTATAACGCGATAATAATTATTATAATTTGTCAGATTTCATCTGCAATAGTCATATTTCTTTGTTCAGAGATATAAAAAGATAATTTAACAGTGTACATCAATAAATAATGGTTGCAAATTTAACATTCTGCGAGTAGCTGTAGTGAATTCTGTGAAAATTACATGTACAACATGGGTTAGAAAAATAATGTTTGCTTATTATATTATTCATTTTGATTGAGTAATTTTATTCACTTTGCATTCATAATCTGTTATACAACAACAATATATGTATATATATATATATATCCTTTTTGTATATACATATATATATTGTACATAAATATCATTTTGTACATATATATATATATATATATATGTGTGTGTGTGTGTGTGTGTGTGTTAAGATAAAATGTTAAATAATTCCCGAAGCTTCACTTTGTTAAAAAAAACTCTCACTTAATTTTACATATGCAAACAAGTATTAATCTAATAAATTTAAATAGCAATGCACTAAGAATTGCTAATATTCATTTAAATCTCACACATGCATTTATGTTTCTCTTATAAACGAAAACTATCTAATTATTTGGAGCACATCCGATGAAATATTTAATGACTTAATAAAATGAAATATTGTAATTTAATTTTGACGATTCTATTTATTTGTAATTATTGAATGGCAAGCTCTTGTTTTCATTAATTCATATGTTCATTAGCATATTTCTTATACAAATTAAAAATTTAAAGAATGGGTATGAATATTTTTCTTAGAAATTACACAATTTATTTAATTAAAAATGCTTGATCAGAAAAGAAAATATTGCTAACAGAACATAATTTTTTTATAATAAACTATTTCTCATTCATAATATAGTTATCACAAAATGTTTTCAAATACTATTATTTAAATTTCATTTAAAGTGAAAATAATTAAATATAAATTACATCAAGTTTATTTTATACATTAATCTTATAAGATTGTATATTTCTTTATAAGCTACTATTGTTATGGACATAATTTCATTATTTTGTTAAAATTTGTTCCGATGCGCTTGTGTGAGATTTAAATAAGTATTAGCAATTCTTTTTTCATTACTATTTTAATTTATTAGATTAATACATTTTTACATATATAAAATTAAGTAAGAGCTTTCTTAACAAAGTGAAGTTTCGATGAATTACTTAACATTTTATGCTAATATATATATATATATATATATACATTACTTTTTGTTTTATAACTGATTCTGAGTGTAGAATCGAAATGTATTTAGCGAATAAAAGTGACAGTCTTGTTGGGTACGTCACTCTATAAAACTTAATATTATATCCTACAGGACTTTTATATAAACATACTACACAAACATCTTGTAAAATATAAAAGTAGATTAATATCTTGAAACTCTTAGAAATGTAGTCCAGTTTTTTTTTTTTAATTTGATCGTTTTGTCAATATTAACCTGTCTCCGCAACAGTGAAATCTGTACTTTATTTTACTTTAATTCTCCAATGTGTGTTTGTGGATTTCGGAGTCTGCGGTTATTGTTTTTCTAAGTGATTATATGCATATTAGGCTATGATGGTTAGCCTGCGAAGTATAAAAGCAGAAACAAAAGTTCGTATCAGAGGATCCTCGGTCGAGTCCTATCTGGCGAAGTCATATTAGACCGTTAAACCAGTATTGGAGTAACCGTTCATCTCGTGCCTGGGAGATTGAGAAGTATAAAGTCTGGCAGAGTGCAAGGTGCCAGTTTAATCAAAGTGAGTTTAGTTGATATTCCAATAAAATTGGTAGGCAACCACGTGTTGCTAATTTTAGTGACATTTAGTTATGTGAACTAACTTGTATCATGCAGCCACCTACTTGCTTGATCTCAAAGAGGTAAGCGATTTAAGCAGACATTGTTTGTACTGAGTTTTGAAATTAGTAATCTTGTATTTATTGTGTTAGTTGATATATTGTATGCATTATATGGATCTTAACAGAAATTGTTGTTAGACGCTGTTATTGTAGGCAAAATTTAAAAGACGCTACATCACAACCCTGCCAATTGTTTTTAAATAAAGTGATTTTTTACATATAAAATCTAGTTATGACAGCCCTTCAAAGTGATAGCCTTGTTAAGTACGTCACAATATAAAACTTAATATTATATCCTACAGGAATTTTATATAAACGTACTATACAAATATCTTATAAATCAAAAAAGGAGATTATATCTTGAATATATTAGAGATAAATTTATATTTCAATTAATTAGAGATATATCTATATTGCATATAGGTATACAAGGATATCGTTGCTTTATAATTTTTTAAAACTTTTTTCTATTTTTACAAGAAGAAAGGATTGGATTCATGAAAATTTCCGACTTCCGCTTTTCGACGAATTTATATGTTTTAGAAGGTCCTGAATACGATTTGACTGTTTTTAGAAAATATCTGAATATGATTCTGCCTGCCGGTCTGTCTGTCTGTCTGTCCGGCTGTCTGTGTGTCTGTCTGTATGTGACAAAAAATGTGGGCGCTCTATCTTAAGGACTGATGCACGGAATTTCATAAACTTTATCTTCAGTTATACCTTAATATAAATTGGTGCTGATTAGTTTTTGGTGTAAATCGTCCAACAGGAGGCGCTATTGTACGAATTTTTCAAGATTTTCATGATAGTTATAGCTCAAGAACTAATGGACAGAATTTCATTAAACTTCAGATTCTGTTAGACTTTGACATAAATAGACGATGATTGCAAATTGGTGTAAATTTCCCTACAGCTGGTGCTGCTATGCTACTTTTTTCAAGCTTTTCACGATAGCTATATCTCAAGAAATAATGCACAGAACTTCATCTAACTTCAGATTCTGTCAGACCTTGACATAACTAAATGCTGATTGCGTTTTGATGAAAATAGCCCAACAAGTGGCACTGCTATGCTATTTTTTCATGATTTCACGATAAGTATACCTCAAGAACTGATGTACAGAATTTCATCAAACCTCAGATTATGATAGAACTTGACATAAATAGATGCTTATTACATTTTGGTGTATATAGCCAAATAGGTGGTGCTGCTATGCTACTTTCATCATGATTTCTACGATAGTTATATCTGAAGAACTAACGCATAGAGTTTCATTAAACTTCTGATTCAATTAGACCTTGACTTAATGTTGTTTTTGATTAAGTTTTGGTGTAAATATCCTAACAGTTGGCTCTCGTATACTACATTTTTCAGAAAGTACACGATTTTAGTAATAGTCATATCTCAAGAACTAATGCACTAATTTAATAAAACATTAGGTTTCGTTAGACCTTGATATAAATTGGTGCTGATTCGTTTTTGGTGTATGTGAATCCTGTATATTATACAGGTACAGTGTATAAGGTAGAAGAAAGCTTTGAGATTGGCACTTCCGAGTAGTTTATTTGTTACTTTGATTTACCTTTTTATCCCTTTGGGTGTCGATTTCTTATTACACAAGTGCGAAGATTCTTCCCCAGAGTGATTACAATTAATTTTAGAGTCACAGATTAATGTTAACTATTTTTGGGAGAAGCAAGATATGTATTTATTTCCTGCAAATTCGTTGCACGACATATACTACAAATGAGTTTAATAAAGAAAAAAGTATAAAGATTTCTGCCTGCAATTTTGAAAAATTTTAATTACTCAAAATATATATGCTAATACTTTTTCTATTTAAATTTTATATAAATATAATTTTATGATTTTCAACTAAACTCTTTAAATTTATATACTGTTATATAAATATTTTTCCTGATATCCTATTAAATTATAGCAGTTGTTTCCAGAGAAATAAATTTTAAACAATTTACCGATAACTATTCAGTCATTTTTATAAATAAGTGTTTCTTGATCAACTTTCATTTATTCGTATTATGAAATGTTTTCA
This sequence comes from Maratus michaelseni, assembly GCA_963931845.1. NCBI lineage: Eukaryota > Metazoa > Arthropoda > Arachnida > Araneae > Salticidae > Maratus > Maratus michaelseni. The sequence goes on along the minus strand of OZ007587.1, from coordinate 417,521,356 downwards.
TGTAGAGGAGCTAAACAAACATACAGTTAAATGACTGTTATCTATAAAAAAGGGTTGAGTAACTAGACAGTTTTCTTAATATTCATACAGTGTAGAATTAAACCTAGCAATAATTTAATATTTTAGTTTATGAAAAAAAAGAACGGAATCGTTATATACTAACAGTAAATATATCGTTATATGTGAACAAAATAAAGTTATTATCAATCTGTGTTTGTTTGTTTTTCTGTCATTGGCTAGGGAAATATATAGCACCTAGAAGTCCACAAATTTGGCTACAGATACATGAAAACAGGTATACATGAGGCTGAGATTTTGTATTTGTAATTAAACTTTTTAATTGAATTTTCCATGCGATTTCTAGTTGTTTCTCACGTTTCATGTTGATTTTTTCACATTAGTAAAAATAATTTATATAGGGTGTCTTGCAATAGTTTTGAAAATCGAAAAAGAAATTGACAGATTTACACGTTTCAGACACTGGAGATTCCGAAAAACATATTTTTCGAAAAATAAATTTGCCGTCCGTCTGTCTGTGTGTCTGTGTGTGTATGTGTGTCTGTAAACGCTCTATCTCCCGAACAAATTGAGATATAGACTTGAAATTTGGTATGTACTTAGTATGTAATAATGGGAGGAAGCTTATTAAATTTCCGTAACCTCGATTATCCGGAACTATTTTTTTCGGACTCTTGAAATATTCGTTCTGATAAAAGGTATATAAAAAAATTTTAAATTGTTTTTTTAAGGAGTGAATAAATAGGACAATAAAAAAGCAAATTTTGCATTAAGGATGAAGTCGATCAGATAATGAGTTGCCGAGATATTTGTAATCACATTTACCACACTTTTCGATTTTTCATGACCCTGTATGTCATTCCAATTTCAATTCAAAGATATATTTTAATTGGAAATGATACGCTTAATCCGACGCAGTAAATTCTTAGGTAGTATGACTATCATTTTTGGAGTTATAAGAATCTTTCTTTTATGCAGTTCAGTAATAGAGCATTTAAAGTTTATGACGTCATCAAGCCAGAATTTTATTCGAATTGCAATGCATGTTATAAATAGTTTACACATGTTTTATTTTCATATTTTATATTACGCATATCCATGATGGATAGGTATTACGGTGGCCCCCAACGACTAGTTTGGTATTATGTTCTTCATCAAATGATTTCGGTACCTAACCTTTACCACCCAAAGATAAATGTTATATCCCTGTAAGAAAAAACCCTTCGAAAACCGTTTAAACATAAATATATATATATATATATATATATATATATATATATATGTAATATAAATATTTTACTACATGTTTTTAAAAAAATGAATAGAAGTGACAAGTGTTTCTCGTGTCCGAAAAATTTAAGAAAAACAGAACTTAAGAAAACGATTGATATGTTAACGAAATCGTGATTTTAAATGTGGCAAGGGCCACAAATGTTGGTTTATACACGGTCACAAATCCTAAGTTTATTTTTCATTTTCATAAAAAAAATTAAGTTTTCATTGTTTGAATTATCTTTTTAAACGATAGAACGTTCTAACAAAATTATTTATTTTGGCAAAATCAAAAATTTTAAGGATTATTTTCCTGGAAAAATGTTTTAAATTTTTTATTTTTATAGGGAAATGGTTCGATATTGCGTAATTACGAATGAAATAAAGTGTGCCAAACGGATACACTGTTAAAAATAATTCCGTGAATTCACGGTAAACTACTGGCAGCAAAGTTGCCTGACTGTTTCCGGTCCGTTAGTAGATTTTCCGGTTTGGGATATAAAAGAAGGAAAAACTCTGTATGGAGAAGCGGTAACTTTCCGTTATAATGTTGGTATATGGCTTATATTCATTTTAAAACAATGATTTAAAAAATAAAAAACAAACACTTACTTCTGAACTTAAGGGAATCCACGAAGTGAACCGGAAAAAAAAACTTGTTTTTCTAGATCATGCGGTTCACTGTCAAATAATTTAGTCTGTGATCCTGATGACAAAAAAGCAATACAGTTTCAATACAGCAGCACGATACAAATCTCACAAAAGAGCAATGAATCTTTCGTTCAGTTTTTTTTCATTTCTGTGCAGCAACATGTTATTATTTTAAACTTTTAAAATAAATATGCAGCAAAAACGCAATCCATCCGTTACGTAGTTTTCAAGAAATATGATAAAATTTTCTGTTTTTTAACGGAAAATGCCCTTTTGTCGTGAAAAGGGACTTTTTCTGTGAAATTTAGGGAAAACAATATTCGTGAATTTCAGATTATTTTTAACAGTGTACATTATAAATTCAGTAACATATATTGTGAAACTTGAAATGTGCCAGGCTACATCATGCAACTAGAATGATATATAAACTTCTGTACATAAACTTCTGTCATAAACTTCGTGTGCAAAAAGAATTTATTGTCATAATTTTACTATGGTTATTATTACCTGATTTTGTTATCTTGACCTAGTAAAAATGTTTGTATATTGAAATCTAGGAGTAAACAGTCCAGTCACCATAATGAAAATAAAATAATAACTCCGCGACCAATCCATACTAACACTTCCGGACATCTGCAGACATGAATTTTAGCATCTAATATTAGTAATCTACCATTAAACTGGTATCTTACAATTAATATTTCAACAAATTATTCAGTTACTGATTTGTTCAAATAATTTGTGTAGCCACTGTGTTATAAAAAATAATTTTGGTTGCTAAATCGGCTGTTTTTTTTTATGTCACGTAAGATGATGGTAATTTTAATTATAATTGTCTGCAGTACGTTGTTCATTCATTCGATCATATATATATATACATTACTACACTTTAACCGTATTTTGAAGAGTTATTATTGGCTCGATAGAGGTAAAATTGCGATTTCTCTACATTCAGATTATTTTTAAGAGTGTACATTATAAATTCAGAAATATATATTGTAAAACTTGAAATGTGACAGGCTACATCATGTAACTAGAATGATACATAAACTTCTGTACATATACTTCTGCATATAAACATTGTGCATTAACAAGTTAAGAGATATTCTCGCAAAACATATTTAAATATGCATGTATTACATATTCGTATGTTTTTATGTATGAAAGTTTCAAAACGATAACACTCATAAAAATCATGAATGTGTGAAAGATAATCATCTCGAAAATAGGTTTTAAAATTAAGAAAATTTATTGAAATTTATAGGAAAATTTTAGGAATATTATATATAAACATTGAAATTTATAATTAATATTATTCTATCTCAATGAAATATTAATAGACTTCAGCAATTGAAATATCTAACATTTATATTAAAGATGACAACATTCTCGTTTAACCCTTTGAGGTTCGGTGGAATATATTATATACCACCTAATTTTAATCCGATTTAAACCAGAAACTTTTAATAAACTTTTACTTTTTTAACTTTGACGGGGAAAAAGCTGAAAAATTGTTTTTCCTTATTTTGAACTAATTCTTTCGTAAATACCGGTGTGAATTCGACGTTACAGGAACAAAATAGCTTGCCCCTGAAAGGGTTAATTAATACTAATACTATATTATTTTTTTAAAGTAAAACAATGATTATTATTTCTAGAAAGTTAAATACATAATATTTCTATAGTTTATATATATGAGCATTTTACAATTAAATGTGCAAATATCTTCACACAATTTTCGCACAATTTATGCAACGGATAGTATTTTTTTTTTTCGTGTACTTTGTCTATAAAAGAATCGATGACATTTTTATAAATTTTCATCGTTTTATGCCGGGAAAAAGTAAATGGTGTGTTATTCAAATCCAGTTTCAATTTTAATTTTGTATTTTACTGCACATACGTTATAATACTAAACAAAATAAATCTAAATCTAAATGTAAAGAAATGTCCAAGAGCAGATTTTGTTCAGTTTCACCGACATTTTCTATTTCGCCATAAAATCTCTTTTAATTTGCTTGTACCAATTTATGTTCTTATGTTCCAGTTGTTTTAATGGGCGATTTCGCTTATACGCTTCTTTAGTTTTCGAAAGTGATCTGAATCAGTAATTAGCAAATTTAGAACCCCAATTTGTGTCAAGCTCCAATGTTCGCCTTAGAAAAAGCAAGAAAGAAAGTGGAGTTACAAGACAAAGAGGAGTTCCTTAAAGTAGTAAATCATTGATAAGGTTATGTTTAAGTTCGTTGTGGACAAACGTTTATAATACTTAGGTAATGCTTCCGTAATTTGGAATTAAGCAGTAAAAAATAAATACATAAACTCTGTCTTCAGAAAATGTTTATTAGAAAAAATCGTTTTATTGATTAATTGAATTTGATCATTACAATAATTTTTAATTAATGGCTACAGTAAACATGAGTGATATTTCAAGAATAATCTCAAAAATAAGTAGCAGAGGTAAAGAACCTCAAAATCACATATATGCCTGTTACTTAGCAGTATTGTATAATTTAGAGGTTGCAATAATACAAAAAATATAGGAAAGTAGACACTTCAAAGATATTGTTAGGCGTTGACGCGTTGCGCATTAAAAGCATTAAATGGTATATTACAGTCACGATAAGTTGGTCTTCGACCTTCTAAGTGTTCATTATTTCACAAGGAAAAATCCATAACAGTACATAAGATGCATTTCTGAATAAAATATTAGATACAGGTCGTTTTTAGGTGCGATTGTCGCCATAATTAATGAAGAAAATCTTCTAAATTCGAAAAACTGATTGTTTATCTTATAATGGAAGGAAACTAATGTTAAAAGTAGAACAAATTCTCTATTTAATGATCATGGTGTGTATGACGCGTGTCAGAGTTACGAGTAAATGCTGTAATATTTCTGTGACATCGACAGTTTAACAAACATTATGGTGAGTTAATTCTAAATGAGATGGTGAAGCCAATGACAGATGTAAAAGATCTTTTGTTCTTAATCAAATAACAAACCCCTTATAAAATATAATAAAACAAAATGTTTGATTCATTTAATAGTTAATTGTTGATAACAGTTAATTCAAGAAGTTGAGTCCAAGTACAGCAATAGTAAGACACTTATCAAAATATTTATTAGCTATTCAAAAATTGGTAGAAATCAATAAGTATACTTCTTCCTACAGATAATCATTTAAATAAACAACACTATTCTGCCAAAATCTATGAGAAATATCTCATAAAACTTTAGAAAATAAATTTCAAACGTCGATGACGTAAAATATAAACGTATCTATAAATGTTCTTCAAATTATGGGCATTGTTAATAATGTAATTGTATAAATCCAATGTTTTGCGGAGTATGGCGATTTACATAAGATTCCAACGATACAGGTAAAGACTATTTTGTTTCTAATAAAATGTACCATTACTTTGAAAAAAAAAATGACATAACAGTACAGCATTAAACATGTTTAATTCTAAATTTCTAATTACATTTTCAGCAGGACTGAAACTACGCCGTAAATTTAATGACACTAACAAAGAATGTAAAAACTTTTCACTTTGCTTAACAGCGTAAAACCAACATAGTGAAACATGCAACCAGACAGGGGATCGAACCTGGAGACCTTGGTATAGCGCAACGAGTGCTTTACAATTTAAGCCACCAGGACGACATCCAGTCTAACTGTTTATCATTCATTATCTATCAAATAAAATCTCTACTCTCAAGCTATACGAAATAAAATTTCTCGAAATGCTATAACATTTATTTGATTGTATATTTTGCACTGTTTCAAGTATTTTCAGGAAAATTGTATATTTTTCTGTTACACGTGTCAGAAAAAAACCTGCATTCTCATTTATAAAGTTGGGGGATTTATTCTGATTGCGAGAAAAAAACGTCATTTTATTTGATTATCGTTTTAAAGATTTAATGGTGCGAATGCATAGATTTCTGTTATTAATCGTAAGTATCTTTTTACACAAAGCATCCGTATTCTTACAACTTATTTCGCTTTACCACGTTTTTTTCATTGAAAACGTTATTTTCGTGATTAATGAATTTGAATTTATTTTAGATATCTTGCAATTTTGAAAGTCTTGAGTCATATCAGAAACCCGATGTTTTTTGCCACTCTAAAGTACAATGTGCGGTAGGGGAGTTAGGGGATGAATGGGACATTTTCACAAAAATATTTATTTTAATTATTTTATTTAAGTTATTATTAATATATTATATATCGCATTTCATACATTAGGTGTTTCTCTACATCTTATGCACAGTATTCAAGATTATTATTATACAGAAATATATTATGAAATTACAAAAAAAAAAAAAAAAAAAAAAAAAAAAAAAAAAAAAAATCCTCTTTGTCTCAATCATCCCCACAGCAGGTATGGATGGGACACAGATATTTTCCTCTCTGTATTCAATGATACCAAATTAAAATTTATAATTATAAACATATATGTAATTATATTTGTAATATATGATCTTATATGGCTGTTATATATCAGTGTTAGTAATCTAAGAAGTGAAAACACAGTTAATTATGCATTAGAAAACGATAATTTATATTATATATTGTAACTGAAATTTTAATGAATTACAAAGTTAAAGTTGCACAGATGTGCAAATATCAGTAACACAATAAATGTGGTATGTCTAAAATGTTCTAAATATGATCTGTCAGTCGTATAAGCTGGTATAAAATCAGTTTCAATTGATTGTATTGCTGTTAAAAAGGAAAAAGGTAGTTTTCCTAAAAACACTGGTTATGTTTATGTTGCTAGTACTAAAAGCGGACAAAAATGCGTCCTTGGCAAAAGCTGAGAGGTTATAAATTATAATATGCTCTCCAAGATTATTTGCCAGCCAATCATCTTGGATTGATCTCAGCTTTGCATTTAAAAACTCATAAACAGAAACATCCAATCGCTGAAGACGATGGTGGCTACAATGAGGAGGAAATGTTAAAATAAAAAATAACATAAATTATTAATTTATTAACTTATATAATATTATTTAGTTAATAAAAAAAATTCAGTATCCTCTAGGGATGAATGAAGCAGTCCCATTCATACCCATTTGAAATGACCCAATCATCCCCATGATGCATATGTTCAATTGTCAACCATTTTGTCTTAGAAAATATTTTGTCACAATGGTTAATATTCCTTCATTTTAATTACCAATATTGAGCCTTGAAATAAATAACTATAACATATCGTAATTGTTTATAATCCATAAAATATGTAAACAAATTCAAATTTAAAAAAAAAATACTTTTAAGCAAAGTTTTCAGGAAATGCAACATTGAAGGAAATTGTAAACAGCCATGTGGACTTGCTTTTGGTTCTGAAGCACACTATGATAGTGTCATTTATGAGGATAGGAAGCAACTAAAAAAATGTTTATTGCCTGAAATATTGAGAATGTCCCAGCCATCCCTTGTCCCATTCATCCCCCAGTTCCCTTATTCCTATTATGGTTTCTTTTTTCCCTCCAAATCCTGCGAAGTCTTGAATATATTCAAGATATTTATGTGCATTTGTAAGCTTATCCTCAGCAGCGTTGAAGCATCTTTTAAGAAAGAGACATTGAACAAAAATACAGTGAAGTTCGTAATTTGGTATGAACGTTATACTAAATATACTAAAATCTTTCAAAAAATAATTCGTAATAAATTCGTAATATATCACTTCCATAAACAGTGCCGTAATGATACGCATAATACATACCTGTATTAATTATAATATGTACCTGTGCATAAAGAGTTTTCTATTCCAAATATGTTTTAGATATGTTAAATTCAGCTAATTATTTGCTTTTCTAATAGTGCGTTCAAGATGAAGTAATGTGGTAACAGTTTAATTTTCATTTATTGAAATTAAATCATTGAAAACTCTGAACATGTATGTTCAAATATAGAAAATGTCAACAAAAACATCAAGTTGGAAATTGTACGTTAAACGTGACAAATGAGGTGCGTTCGTTCTATAACTAGTTTTCCAGTGTACAAAAATAATTCTGACTATTTCCGTGAAATAAATTATATCGTCTGTTATGAGCAAAATGAACATGCCCTTTGTTTCTTAGTAAGGATGCCACGTTTACAGATGGGAATTTATTTTTCGACACCAGACAGAGCTGCAAAATTCGCCTTTGCGAATGATTACCTCAATGGTTTAATATTTCTATGATTCACGGTGAACGAACCTCTTGCGTTTATTTACTTTAATGGGATGAGATATTTGGCTGTTAACCTGATTTCCACTGAAGTTATCTCAGAATCCATACAATTTTTTAATGTGACTCATTTCTCAAGAAACAATTTTTTTGAACGATCTTTCTAAAAATGTAACTTTCATGCAGTATTGTACGAAAAATAGCCGCTTGGCATACGAAAAAAAGATATGGTTAAGCCGCATTTGTTAGCCTCAGTCACATGACTTGCGCTTTTATAATATAGATTACGTATGATAAGATTTAAAACAACAATGGAAACTTTTATTAATATCTTTTTAAGTTTTGATTCAATTGTCATAAAATTTGAAATGACTCGACAAAATTCTGCATCGGTTATATATATTAAATTTGAAAGCATTTGTTCGGGTAGTTTTTGAGCTATTATGTGCAAACGGACGGACAGACGGACGGACCAGACGACGACTGCAGGTGCAAACGCATTTAAAAACTGACAAACATAAAAGAGGAATTATAGCAAAAGCGTTATGAAAATTGTTAACACTTTTATACACAATTAAGGAGAGCTTTTTTAAAACAAATTTTCAGGAAGAAATATGATTTATGCTTCTCAAATAATGAATAAAATATTATATTCTAATAGATAGTCCATTAATTTTAAGATATTATCCCCTTAAAGCGTTTTAAATAATAAAATTAAAATAAAATTAATAATAAAATATTATTAATTGAATGTTGATTGAATTAAAATTATATTGATAATACAATTAATAATAAAATAATTAATAATAAAATTTAATCTATATTTAGTATCTTATATAAAAAGTAAATGCATAACCAAAATCCGATGTATAAACTTCAATAAATTTAGATATATTCTGTTTTATTTTTATTATAATCTTAGAAATAAAATTGTCTAGCGTATAAAAAGTTAAAACAATATGATATCACTCGTGCAAAGAATGAGTTACTGAGTCGATTATAAATTTTTGGTTGGTAAATGGCACAGTTAAAAACACAAATTTATATCTCATATGAAATTTTAATAATAAAATTTTAAAAAGCTAGTGGGAACATTTTTGCTTTAAATTTCTATTTGTCAGATGTAGAAAGTATATTCTAATTTCAGAGGCCACCGATAATTGAGGACGTATTTCTTTCTTTGCCGATGAGAATTAGTTAATCTTTTTATATTTGTTTTGTAGAAGAAATATTAATTGTTCCTTGATTGGTTTACTCAAGCCCCTTACAATTTAACAAGTAATATAAAAAAAAATTAAAGTCAATTCCTACTTAGGTCAAAAAAAAAAAAAAAAAAAAAATTCCAGCGATCTACACGCTTCGCCACTGACGGTATTTATTTCTAAATTTATATCCTGCTAAATATCTTATATAAGAGAAATTTTTTCTCCCATATAAAACTAAAATTAATTAATTAAACTTAATAGAAATTTTCTTTATAATGTTAAAATAAACATTATAGGACCAAAAAAAATGTGACTTCATAAGAACAACCTTATATACAACCTAGATATATTTCTGCTTTTTATTTTTTCAAATTTCTGAGTGAGTTTTGTGTAAACAACAAAACCTTGCCAGGATGAGAATCGAACCCGTTATTTTCCGTATACTAAACTGGAGGTCCCGACCACTACGCCATGACTAGATATTCCGCTGTCTTAAGTGTTGCTACTTATTTTAGTCGCTTTGTATGATGCAAAAACTAAAATTAATTAATTAAATTTAATTAATGAATTAATATTTGAAAAAACTGTATTACCATCAAGTGTCAACCACTACAAGTTTTTAAAAAATGTATTTGAACTTGAGTGGATGAATAAAACGTATTTTATTAACGATTGAAAAATTGAACAAGATATATGAATATATATAGGGAGAGTGTGAACTAATAGTAGGGATTGAAAAAAAAAGAAAGAATTTAAAGTTTCCAAATAGTAAAATACGGATTCGGTCAAATATATTCTTATTTACTTTAAAATTGGCATTCCATTTTTCCAGCATTGTACGTTTATGTGTTTAAAATGAATTTGTATTTCATTTTGTTCAACATAAATAGTACCACGCGGATGTTAGTTTAATCATATCATTCAATATACATGTAAAATTCACATTACATCGAGAAAATATTGGTATTTTCAATTTCAAACTTCTCTATATTTGCACGCTACGTCAAGAAGATATATATATTGCGTTTCTCTTAATCTACATTTTAAATAAATACAACCAGGTTTTAATTCAAAAATATACATTCTCTATTTTAATCTAGCTTCATATTCGATAGTACTGTACATGGTAAAACTTAGTTTTGTTTAAATTTAATATACTTTCATATGTCATTTATGAAATATTCTAAACATATCTTATTTCAGATTTCATCAGATTTATTTAATTTTAATCATATACAAAAAATTGTAAAAATACTATACATAATCTATAAAATGATATATATATATATATATATATATTTAGTAAGCTTGTTTATTTATTAATTAATTTATTTTTATTATTAAGTAAATAAATTTACTATCATAAAAATTACTCTTTTGTTACCAAGGTAAAGTAAAATCCTATATAAAATTTTGTTTTGCTTACAACATTGTCGATTCAGTGTCAGTATTATCTTTCCTGTTATAAGAACATTGGATGCAAAAAAAAAAAAAAAAATAATAATCGCGATTACGGAACTTGACTTCAGTTCTTATTTAAAAAATCTGATTGAATAAAATCCTAATATGAATTAATTTAATTCAAAATCACTATTTATAAATATATACTGCTGTCCAAAAATTAAGGGCGCAGTGACCGGACGCTTTCGCTTTTGGCTTGTCAAATATCTACGGAAATTCTTGACAAATTGCTCTTGAAATTCGTGGATGTAAAGCATATGTTTGACTTCAAGAAAAGTAGAAACAGTATACTGCAATCCAATTGGATTATATGGGATGTCTCCCGAATTTATCAATTAGCTCACTGTAATAATGGCATCTTTCTGAGTTTTCGAAACATTTGACTGGTATTTTTATATGCGTTACTCTATAGCATTGACTAAGACTCCTACAATCCGGGCTGACTCCAGTGTTGCCAGGTTGGCCCTTTTTTAATTCATAATTTTGAATTCACACCAGAAATTAATACGTGTAAATTTTGTTTTATTTAATGAAAGACATTTTCAAACTTCTCAAGGTAATAATTCTTCTTCCGAAATTACTGGTATGATTGCGGAAATTATGAATAAAAAAAAAGGCCAAACTGGCAACCCTGGTTGAATCACGCCGCCAGTTAATTGCCCGTAGAAGAAGAACGATTGACCACGCCGCGTCGCGCCACGTGGGCAGCAATTGCTGATTGGTCTATGTGGGCATCAAAATTTTTGATGATTAAGCCTGTATTATAGTAGCCCTAGCATTGACTACCAAATTCCGAAAAACGAGCATGCGCGGTTATAAATTATTTCATACAAATGCGGATATCTCAACCAATATTCAATATATTGATTTTTTAATTGCAGTGTACTGTTTCTACTGTTCTTGAAGTGAAACATGTGCCTCGAAACATCCTCGAATTTCAAGAACAATTTGTCAAGAATTTTAGTAGATATTCGACAAACCGTGTAAAAATCGAAAGCGTCCGGTCACTGCTCCTTATTATTTGGAAATCAGTGTATATATTTCATTTTATTCTTTCACTTAAAATGCGTAAAATAATTTTATATACATCAAATAATCTTATGAAAACATATATTTAATATGTAAAAAAAAAGTCACAGTAAACAATTAATTATAACAAGATACATAAACTGTACAATACAAGGCAATTGTTGTAAAAAAGAATATGACATTGAAAAATATCAGATAATTTATTCTAAATTCTCCAAAAGTGTTAATTTCTGACCGTTCAAAAACACAGTGTTAAACATATTGTGCTACAAATTTGAAGGAAAATTGACATTTTTCTTACTCACAAGATGATTGTATGTGGATGTGTGACAAGCCTGATCTTCACTGATTTAAGGAAAATGATAATTTAGACTTCTACGATCGCAGAATTAGATCACAGTTTCTACTATTAGTAAAAGATTACGTATTCCAAAACGAATTCTCTTAACACGAGAGTAGTCGCGCCTTTTTATTTTTAGAACACTATTGGTCGCTTTCGGTATTTTTGATGCCGGTCTCCGCATACAGAAAATGGAAAACAGTAAATAAATTTCATTTAATATTCGTAAATTACAAGTAACTGAAGTTGTAATTTTGCTGTTTACTTAAATTATACATTTTTCTCACGCGCTTTGGAATATTGTGAAAAGATAAAAATGAACTGACACTAGTGATCGTTATTCAGAATTTTCCACAAGATCCAAATTTGCTTGTATAAATGTACCTTTAAAAAAAAGAAACACAGAAACGTCTTGTTACTTGAATATGATGGTGAAGTTAACAATTGAGGTCAGCTACTTGCAATTTCCCCATTCAATTTGTAAGCGAAGACGGGTTAGAAAAAGATAATTTATACAGGTCGGCAAAAGATCGACTCGCGACTACTGTAAACAAAGCTTGACATAGTTTCCTTTGACTGAACATATTTATTATTAGAAATGAATAAAAATGAATTAAAACAAATTTCGTATTATTATGATTACGTATAATTAACTATTTTATACCATTTAATTTAACTATATTTTTATAATATTATTACAGATTGTTTCGTAATATATTTTTATATAACAGTGAAAAATTTATTTTATGCTCTCCACGCATGTTACACTTTTAGGGTACAATATTATGTTATTTTAAATAAATGTTTATTTTTTGTGATGATTTTAATAAAAGTCTCGTTACTTAATAAAACTATTAAAACGCAGCTAGAACGCATAACTTTTTCGGAAGATTATATTTATTCGTCAGATTTTATAAGATTAAAAAATAAACATTTAAGTTATTAATGAGATCATTTTTATTTTTTAATTACCTTCATACTCGTCTTATTCTCAACTCGTAAAAGTAAGTTAAATGCCTCTTGCGTCAACTACCTAATATAAGAATCGAAAAAACATCATAAATTTATGTTACCATGAGCAAGTTTTTAAAATGCAACCTTAGTAACATTTCTTTGATACATTCCATAAACATGGGTCATGTGATAACATGTTGAAACATTATAATACCCTAAGAAAAGGAATTCTCCAAAGAACTGTAGGTGATTGCATAATCGTTTCTTTAACTATGTTCAATTTGTCTACAGAAAATTTTGAAAAATCATTTATTAAATATTGAGGAATTTGAGCAAATAAAGACTACATGTCAACTTGTTATTAAAGCGCCACAAACAATATCATTATACAAATTTATTTATCTTATCTAATTATCCTTCAATTTCGAATAACATCCTTTTGAGAAGACCTTCAATAATTGTACACGAAGGAATACTTTTAAGATATTAATGAGGTACATTTTTATTTTTTAATTACCGTCATACTCGTCTTATTCTCAACCGGTAAAAGTAATTTAATTGCCTGTTGCGTCAACTACCGGTGGTTTTTTAAATTTAGCCAATTAACACAGGTAATCGAAAACACATCATATACTTATTGTATAATGTATTTACCATGAGCAAGTTTTTAAAATGCAACCTTAGTAACATTTCTTTGATATATGCCATAAACGTGGGTCATGTGATGACCTGTTGAAACATTTAATACCCTAAGAAAAGGAATTCCCCAAAAAACTGTACGTGATTACATAATCGCTTCTTTATCTATGTTCATGTTCAATTGGTCCACAGAAAATTTAAAAAAAAAATCATTTCATAAATATTGAGGAATTTGAAAAAATAAAGACTACATGTCAACTTGCCATTAAAACGCCGCAAACGATATCATTATAAAAATTTATTTATCTTATCTAATTAATAATTAAATTATTAAATTATTAAATTATTAAATTATTAATTAATAATTAAATTATCTAATTAATAATTAATTTAATTTGTGGAATTATCCTTCAATTTTGAATAACATCCTTTTCAGTAGACTTCAATAATTTTACGAGGGAAAATCATTAAGTAAGTCACAAAAGATAATTAAATAATAACTTACAATGATATTCACTTCAAACTATTTTTATTTCTCAACATAGTCTCCACCAATATTTATGCACTTATATCACCGTTTTATCCGTGCCCCAACACCAGTTGCATAACATTCTTTCGTTTGCTGTCTCAGCCACATTAGGACTTCAAGTTGTCTCTTTTCATCATCTGTGAACATCATCTTGCTTCCAAGATGGTTTTGTAGTGGACTAAACAGATAAAAATCGCTTGGGGCTAAGTCGAAGCTGTATGGTGGATGGCGAAGAAGTTGCCAACCAAACTTTTGAATTGTCTCCTGTGTTCAACTTGAAGTCCTAATGTGGCTGAGACAGCAACCCAAAGAATCTTATGCATCTGGTGTTGGGGTACTGATACAATGGTGATAAAATTGCATACATATTGGTGGAGAATATGTTGAGAAATAAAAATAGTTTTGAAGTAAATAGCATTGTAAGTTATTATTTAATTATGTTTGACTTGCTTAATGACTTACCTGTTAGTCTGATGAATGAAGTTCATCTTTAATGTCTGGTTGAGATGATCCTAAAACACATTGTTCCAGAAAAAAAAAACATTTTAGAGATATACAATTTGTTTTTGTATATTGGTGGTGGGGAGGGGAGGGTGTAACGTTTAATTACACTGTTGCCTAAGCCAGAGGTGGCCAACCTTTTCCTCTGAAAATCGTTCGACACCAGTTTTTTTAAAATAAAAATTTTAACCTCATTTTATTACATAATTTCACTCTTTATTTAAGGCTAATAATTCTGTTAAAAATAGTGGTAGCTCTGTGGCACGTGTGCCACAGGTTGGCCACCCCTGGCCTAAGCCATTTACAGGGCTAGGCGATTGGTGTTCTCGATTAATTTGTGCATGTAACTGTGAATGATTGTAATTACATATTTCATAACTAATGAAAAGTTAAAATGTTTTTTCCTAGCAAATACATGACATACTTAGCCAATGTCAGAACTAATTTAGTGTTGTCGTTCTTCGTTACTTCGAGGTTTTGCTCGAGTAATTTTTTAACCCCTTAGAGTAACAAAATTGTTTTATTACTTGTTTCACATAAGGGTTTTAAAGTGCGAAATCTGGAAATTTTGAATTATTGCAATTTTTTTTTCTTTCAGGCCAAAAGACTACTAGTAACAGCCAAGTTTCTTTCTCTGGAACATACTTGTATATGTGACAAGAAAAAAGTGGTCTTGTTAATGTATGTCCTTAATAGTTGTTTTACTGTTTGAAATAACAAAGAACAACAAAATAAGAGCAAAACTATGAGCCCCAAATATCTCTCTTTTTGTCACAGTATAAGACGTAATCTATACAAATTAAATTCTATTGTGTAACCTTTCGAACGTTTTCTGTCATATAACTCTGCTACTTCTTTTAAAATTTTATCGCAAACACACAGAGCGATTTTCGAAATTATGAATCTGACCGATCCAAAAATTTCGTCATTTTTAAAAATGCCAGAAAATGATATTTACATAAGTGAAACGACCTTTTAAAACTCAACAAAAATATATTTATTCTTTCACTTCCGTGCCGATAAAAATTCCACAACGCCATTTCCTCACACAGATTAGAAAATACCTCTACAAAAACATCTGCTGCCATCTCTTATTCCTTTAGAGAAACGTTAGTGTAATTCTCAATTCGCGACAATCTCCCACCTTGAGTTTTCAACAGGAAAACTCAACAATAGGTTAAAAAAATGCAACATCAAACAAAATATGACTAATACTTACATTACATGACCAAAGCATAAATATTATTAACACTAATTTTAAAGATAAAATACACAATGTCCTGCAAAAAATACAAACAAAATTAAACATATAATTACAAATTCAAATTAACACTATGAAAGAAATTAGATATACTAAGAAATAAAAGTTAAAAAAAAGTCTATACAATTTAGTGTTCAAAAATATTCTTATGACCGATAACTTCTTTAACAGTCACTAATTTGCCACTACTTGTTCTTATTATTAGCTCAAGAGAATGTTCTTTTGGAATCTCTAGATTGTACAGTTTTTATACTGGTCTCAAAACACCATTTTCAGTTTTTATTCGAACAACTCTCGGGTGACCATATTTTCCAGAAATTAGTTCTTGCACACGTGTTCAATATGGACGTTTCTTATCGCACTCTACGAGAACGACATCACCAACGGTCATTTGCTTAACATTCTTTTGCAGGAATCTTTGTTGGCATAACTGCCCTAAATACTCAATACGGAATCGTTTTCTAAGAGGTTCTCGAACTTGCTGCCCATACTTTACTGTTCTGTTTAATTCTTGTGCGTCAATTCCATGAAAATATATCACATCTGAAGATATTTTTTTCTTGTAGAAACATTGATGGTGTTAAAGGTGCTAGATCATCCACATCTTCTGAGACACACATTAGTGGTCTAGCATTTACAACTTGTTTTTAGTCACAAAGAATTGTGATAAGTCCTTTATAGGATAATGAAGCTCTACATAGGGTTTCCTTCAAGATACATTTCACCATTTTAATCAACCGCTTCCACAAACGCCCGTCTATTCTGATAATGGAAAAAAAAATCGGTGCAGATAAAGCTTTTCTGACTTCGAATGGGAACACATCTCAGATTCAGCAGCTGTACTAAAGATTCTTTGGAAATTAAATCCTCCTACCACTGACTGGTGGAGTACGCAACGGAGAATTAAAGAAAAAAACTGCCGATCCATTATCTTTGTTTTAATATAAAATAAGGTTTTGCACTAATATTATAGAAAATCTTAAATAGGTTTTTCTTATTTTGTTTCATTAAATAAAGATAAAAGACTTTTCGAAAGTAAATTTTATTTTCAAAAATACTATAGAAATGCATAATGTACTTTTATTTAAACTAGATGGAACCCGTCAAAACGTGACGGAAAAAAATACTATAACAATATCAGTAAAATAAGCTTCTTTATTATTTAAGTAGGGCTTCGTATGAAACAGTCTTTCAAATATTTTAATTTAACCCCCTCCCCCCACCATCCAGTGAAATGTTATTTCCGATGCAAACTCCAAATGAACACTCCGTAAACAAACGTGTAATGCAAATCAGTTTGACATTACCACCATATTCCCCACGACAAAAAAAAAAAAAAAAAAAAAAAAAAAAGTCATGGACCTACAAAGTATCATACAAATAGTCCTATCATAAAGTATCATACAAATTTCCTACTTTCATCTCATATTCAGTAAATAAAAGAACATAGTATAAGCACCCTGTGATAATGCAATCGAATGAATTCCTATGCGCATATGTATTGCATCTGCCCAAAGGCACCGTTGAAATTCGACGTTAAAAAAAGTTTTAAAATGTTTAAATTAAAAGTTTTAAAATGTCATCTTTAATCATTGTTCGTTTCAAATCCATATCTTCTAAAACGCATCCATTGGTTTAAGCTAATCAATTTTTATGTAAAAATGAAGAATTTTTGTTAAAAATAATAAATTAATATGCAGATGAGGGAGAATTTTAATATTTTCAATTGTAATTTATTTGTATGGTTTCTTCTATCCCTTTACATAATCAGGATGATTATTCCTTTTCCATCACAGTCGGTCTCTTATACAGTTAAATATCCTGGATCTTTAAAAAAATAATAAATAACAGTTCCTAGCATATTCTGATTCGACATATACATCAACGAATTCAACATATCAATTTATGTTAATCATAAACTAAAAATAGTTTTTTTTTTCTTTTGACAGATTTTATATTAGCGCCAAAATACTCTATCTTATGGATAATCTGATCTTATGATTTATCAGGTTTTTATTATTATTATTATTTTTTCACTTTTCATGAAGGTTAGGGATACCTATTTTCAATTGTTGCAACTTTCCAAGGGGCTATTTTACATTATTAAAACAAACGGATGGTCATTGTTGAGATAGAATTAAAAAATAATTCATGCTTGAAAATTATTTAAAAAGTCGTTAAATTAAGCGGCAAATTTCAAATAAATTTCAATCGAAAGCTAATTTTTTTTTTCTAATTGAGGATGTAAGAATTGAAATTGTAAAATGTAGTAAAAAAATTAAATTTATAGTATTTAGAAGTGATGTAAGCGCGATGAAAGCTAAAGCGATAGTGCCGTTTGTTGTCACAACCGTTATACATTTCTAAATATTGCCACTGTGTTTTGGTTGGCGTCCAAAAGTAGACTACCATTTTTTGACATCGAAAGAAAAATTCACAGTGAAAGAAATAAGACTTTGCCGCTAATAAGGAACTGTTAAATGAACTTATAACAAACCTACCAAAATAATTCCTTTAAAATATTAGCCTTACATTGTTTATTCTAGCTAAAAATACAATCATTATTTCAAGTTTTTTTTTCCCTGAAATTCTTTACTTTTGTGAATTTTTTTATTAAAAAAGGAAATCTTAATAATTTAAATCCTATAATTCCTATAACTTAATCCTATAATTTAAATAAAGTAATTGGTAACATGTAATCAAGATCAAGATGAAGCAACCAATAAAGACTCCAGTTCTAATCTTTAAAATTAAAAATTGAAATATCAGTTAATATTACGCCATGTTGACACAATCATATACATTTTTCTTTTTAGTTTTATCAATGTTAAAATGCATTTCAAGCTAAGCATAACGTCATTTTCACCGGTACAAACTTTTCACACGTACATTTATGCTTAAGCACCATGCATACAAATAAAAATATATTTTGCATTTAATTGTAATGAAAAAAATGGCATCAACAAAGTTATAATGCTTAATGATAAAATGAACCCAATGGACAATATTTCCGTGACGTCACAGTAAATATGAATTTTTATTTGCTTAGAAAACACACGGATAAATATTTTTACCGAAATACTTAAATATTTTAACTATATTTTAACTTACAAATGAAAAATTTCGGCCTAAAAGTCACGTGCTTTTAATATTTAATATTTATTTTTTATGCTCGCTCATTGAGTTCAGAAAATAAACTCTGTACGTCGCAACAGTGGGCGTTAATCCGATTGCCGACTTTATGACGTCATAAGCAGAAGTAAAATTTTAATTTAAGATTACGGCTAATTAATTAAATTTTCGAACAAACGAATATACGATAGCAAATATGTGACCAAATATCTTTCATTTAAAAAAAGAATGATGTAATTTGATGTAGTAGTTTGTTCTCACGGATTGTCGAAACAAAACGCTTAGCGTTTTAAATATATAGATATTTTCTTTAACTTTCTAATCTGAAACGAATTAGTGTAAAAAAATATATATATATATATATATATTCTTAAAATTTAAATAAACTTTCGGTAAAATACTTCTCATTTAAAAAGAAACGTAACTTTTGTTTTTATAAAAAAAAAGTATCTTACAAGTAACAATCTGTGTTTTAAACTTTAACATAAAATTCTTTTCTCATTTTTAAGTTTTGATTACTGGAAAAATGAAAGCGCAATTTAAAAAATGCACTTAAGAAAAAAGTGGATGTTTTGCAGCAACTAATAAGAAAACTTTTTCACTTTCGTTTTAAATAAACTTTCTAGATTCTCAAACAAATTGTAGGAAAATGAAAAAGCAAAAATAAATTAGGGGGATATTCGATGTAAAAAATGTTCTTGGTTTATTTTTAACTAAGTTATGCAATATTTCGTAATACATATTCAGAAATGAAAGGCTTTTTGATTTATATTTAAACGGACATTTTAACAAAAAATCATAAAAAATGTCGAATTTCAGACTTTTATTTTATAATGAACCGTAACATATATTTTTCGTCGATATTATAAATAGTAAAGGAGATATAGTTACTTTCACGTATACCTTTTTAATCGTATTTCTTTTTTAGGGTTTCGTTCATCTCACGAAACCCTATTAATCCCGCTTCGTTGTCTGTCCTTCCCAGAGCCGGTTCTCAGAAACTATGTAACTTACAGTCATGAAATTTTGTGTACTTATAGCTAAATACCTATTATGAAGCTTAAAATCATAAAATGGGAAAAAATCATATTATTTATGTGAAAAAATCATATTATTTTAATATAGAGAGATAAAAAACCAAAAATCTAACAACCTTTTCCTATTAAGTTTAAATATTTTTCGTTGTAGCAATTGTCAATAATTAAAAATCCACAATAAAATTCTTTCTAGAATTTTCTATTGAAAGATTTCCACGTGAAAAATGAAAATGAAATAAAAAGTTTCACCAATTGAAAAAAAGATTAATATGACGTTATATTGACAAAATAACAGAAATTTTCAAACATTTCTCAATAATACTAGGAGTATGAGTATGTGTAAATACAGAAAGTAACTTCATATGACGTCATTAGAGAATTAAAAAGAAAATTAATCTGACGTCTAACATTTTGAAGGTTACAACATGCAGCAATTAATACAACATGTTTAATTTTGAAATTGATTTTTTTAAAATATAGCATTTAGTCCACATGATAGATATTATTATGACAGAGTACCGCTATCGGACCGGATCAGATATTTAAAAAAAAACGAGAAAAATACACCGGTAAATTTTTACTTTTTAAAAAACATTACTTTTTTTTTTATTTATTCATTTTTTTTTTATAATTCTTTTTTGGATTTATTAAAAGAAGGATAAAGTGTTTTGAAGGGAATATTAAAGGAATTTTTTTAAAGGAATATTAAACGAAACCCTTTGTGCGATCCTCGATCACACTTACCCACTTTTTGTAAATGAAATGTTTAACCCCTTGAAGGGCACCGGTATATTATATATACCACTTAATTTTAAACCCAAAACGCCACAATGACACCAGAATTTGATAATAAAATTTTAAATTTATAAGGTACACGAGGAAAAGCTTTAATTTATTTTAAAATAAATTCCTTCGTGAATCCTGGTGTCAATCAATCATTTCAATATTTTAGCTACAAGAGTACTTTGCCCCTGAAGGGGTTAAACACATTTTTCTAAGGTGGTATTTTTTCAAGTTCTGTGTGTGATAAGAATGCTACGACTTACACAATAATTGAGTAAGTTTCTAAAATATTTTTAATGTATTGTATGAGAGATAACTAAGTATCGATTTTTTTATATCTTTGAAATTATTATTTTAAAACTTAAATATATGCGACGTCCATAGATTTATTCCATATATGTCCAAATATTATTACTGTATCATACAGGGATTTTAGGGTGCAAAAATAAAATATTTCCATTTTTTCTTAGGTTCAATGACTGCTAATATTAGCCAATATTGTTTGTAATAAACTATCTAACTTTCGTCTACATGTTACAGAGAAATAAATGGTCTTGTTTATCTAAGTTCTTAATAGTTTTTTAACAATATGACAAATTATAACACCTTGTAATTATATACTTATTTTAATTGCTAAAAGAAGTAAAATAAAAAGATTATAAACAATAATATAAGTTTTATTAGACTGTTGATATGTTTCACCTCAATCTGAGCCATTATCAAAACAAATAAGAATATTCTATAATTCCACAGTCTATGAAGTTAAGAACTTATTTGAAATGCTATATTTTAATTTTTCACGTATATTTCAAAATTACGCACGTTACTTTTTTAATATTTACTCGGATGTTTATTTCCATATTTGTAAAAATGGAGTAATTGGAGCCAGAATTTTGGAAAGTTAAATGATGCTGCATCGTTACATATTTTATTTTTACGTGTAACAATCTCTATGGTTTCTCTTATAATGGATCGATAATATAGATTGCAGGGGAATATTATTTTACTTTCATTGAAATTTATTTGGAAGGTTTATATAGTCTTGCCAGGGCTGTATTTTTTTTATTGTACTTTAATATCAGCTTTATCTTCTTTTTTTCTGTAAATACATTTCCTGCTTGTCATGCCAGTGTAATAATTCATTGATCCGTCTTCTTTGATAAATGGTATTTCGTACACTTCTGAATAATTCTCAAAATTAATTTGGTCGATTTTACTGCAAATGATATTCTTTAATTTCTGAGAGCGTTTGGCTACTAAACCGAAATTAAAGAATAACATTTGTAGTACAATTAACCCAATTAATTTTGAGAATTCATCGGGAATACAGAAAATATAATTTATTAAAGAAAACAGGTCAAAGAATTACTATATTTGCATGACAAGCAGGAAATGTAGTTACAGAAAAAAGGAGCATACAACTGTTTTTTTACAAAAAATACAGACTTGTCAAAATGATATAAAGTAGAATCCGTTCAAATAAATTTCAGTGACGGTAAAATAAATTTACCCTGTAATATATACTAACCATCAATTATAAGAGAAACTATAGAGATTTTATATAATGATGCAACAGAAGTCAACTTACAAAAATTGTGGCTCGAATTACTACATGGTTACAAATATGGAAATAAACATCCAACTAAAAAATTAAAAATAACGTGAATAATTTTCAAAAGTACTTGAAAAATTAAATGATAGCGTTTTAAAGGTTATTCAGTTATAAATACAAGAATAAATACAATTATAGAATATTGTTATTTGTTTTGCTAATGGTTCAGATAGAGCCTAAACATGTCAACAGTCTAATAAAACTTATTTTACTGTTTATAACTTTTTTAGCTTATGTCTTTTAGCAATTAAAATAATTATATAGTTATTTTAACGTTTTAAACGACAAATAACTAGAAAATATAAATAAAACATTGAACCCCATAAGCTTCTCTTTAGGAGCAGCATAAACGTAATCTTTACAAATTAAAATCAATCCACTGTCTAACATTTTTAATGTAATCTATGATATTATTCTGCTAATTCTTTGAAAAGTTCAAAACTCTGTGGGAAAAGCTAAAAAATGTTTTTTGGTGAAAACAGATGTTAAAACAAAGCACCGTAGGGGAAAGTGAGGGCAAAGTGCTCACCCTAAGGTTTTGTGATTTTTTTGTTACACCTTAAAATACATATAACCTGAATATAATAAAATAAAATACTTGACAATTTGCATAAAACTAGGATGACTACTTAGAAATATAAAGGTATTTATAATTTTTAAGAAGAAATAAAATAGAAGTAAAAATGTGATTTTTTCCAAAAAAAGGTTTTTAAAAAGATTGAAAACACTATTTAAATGATTCGAACATTTTTGTTGTCATAAAAAATTGTGTGAAACATAATGAAAGATTGAAAACAGTATGAAAATTCAATAAGAGTTTGTCAAACCCCAATTATAACTTATGAATCAAAATCAAACACTGGATTTTTCGCAAATGAGCTCCACGTCATCTTCTTCGCGAAGTGAACAGGACTCATTAGCCCAGAGGTGACAAACATTGCACCTGATCCATACTTCAAAACTGGATCCAATCAAATGGCCACTATCTGACCACTTTGCCCGTATGATACATGACAGAACATACGTTCTACAGTAGAAACTAATGAACATTCAGCGACTACTCACCCACCAATGAGAAGCTGAAAACATGCTCTTCCCTTACACATACAATAAATAAATGCAAGTACAACAGGGTATTGTTAATATAAGTCACTTACCTTAGATCACAAACATCAAAAACTGGAAAACCCGATCTAAAATCATGAAACATGGAACTACGTTGTTCAGCGATTGTCTGGTTACTCACTGCCATCAAACAAAATAGTTTGACCACAAAGCATGCAATGCCAGCGCTCTGGTGACGTCATTATATTGGGTCACCACTTTGCCCGCCCTGGCCACTTTGTCCTTCTTTCCCCTACTCATAAGCAAAAATTTTAGTGATATCAAAAGCAATTTTGGAGTTTATAAGATTGTTATATGCCCCCTACTTAATATCTTCAAATAAAATTTGATACGGTAGATCTTTATTTTTATTTCTGTTGTTTCTAGATGAAATGACCAGAAAAATTTCAAAATAAGTGAAAGTGATAAATAAATGTATCTCATCTAACCTTAACGAAAAATTAACATAACTTACTAATCAATAGAACTGTTTTATATATAAATAAAGTTTTGTCCTAATGTAACAGAAATAATTTTAAATGTATTTTGCATTTTTTGTTTTATTAAATAAAGATAAACGGAGACATTTTTGACTGTAAATTTTAGTTTTAAATATACTACCATAAAAATACTCAATGTGCTTTTACATAAATATTTCTTAAACTTTCTAATCTGCAAAGAATTAGTGTAACAAAATTTGTATTATTAAAATTTAAATATACTTTGGGTAAAATTTTACTTATTTAAAAAGAAGCATAAGTTTTGTTTCTACAGAAAGTAACTTACATGTAACAATCTGAGTTTTAAACTTTAACATAAAATTATTTTCTTATTTTTAAGCTTGGATTACTGGTAAACTGAAAGCGCAATTTTAAAAATGCACTTACGAAAAAAAAGTGGATGGTTTTCAACAACTAATACAATAACTTTTTCATTTTCGTTTTAAAAAGACTTTCTTGTTTTTGAAGCAAAGTGAAAGAAAATTAAAAAGTAAAAATAAATTAGAGGGATATTTGATCTGAAAAGTATTTTGAGATTATTTGTATGTAAGTTATGCAATATTTCGCAATAAATATTCAGAAATGAAAGTATTTTGGTATTATATTTAAGGGGACATTTTGACAAATCATGAGAAAAATGTCAAAATTTAGATTTCTTTCGAAATTGATTTTTAATGAAAATTTAACATCTCTAGGACAATTTGCCCAAATTTTGTTTGTCTGATAAATAGTAAATGACACATTTTCACAGTACAATTTCAAGTAAATCTTTTGTCTAAATTAAAGGTTTAAACTAACTTTCCTCAGTTCGTATTTTTTCATTTTCTCTATGTAATCAAATTGCTAAAGATTGCAAAATAATTGAGCCTTTTTTTTTTTTTTTTTTTTTTTTTTGATTCTATAAGAGAAATCTAAGTATCGATTTTTTCGTATGTTTGAAATTTTGTCATAAAAACAATTTAAACTTAAATAAATGCAATTTTTACAGGATTATTCCATATACATCCAATTTTTAATTATCTTTTCTACTTATCTAATGTTTGTATCAAAAATCCGATTATTTGGATTTTAAAACAACCCTGTGTATTAGATAAAATAAATCTACGTTTTAATACCAAAATTGTTTAAAATTTTATTTATTTATTAATATTTGAAAATATTTTATTATCTGCAATGATTTTGCTTTATGGAAACATTATACGAAAGTTTTAATATAGGTGTTATTTACAAAATATTTATTTTTGATATCAAATCCCCTTAATATGTGTAAAACATAAATTATTTTCTATAATTACACTACTGGTCATCCAAAATTCCACACCATGAAGGAATGCAAATAACAGAATGATATTTATTGGACAAATACATTATAATGGGAAGGACAGGTGATTACATTTTCAGAAAATTAGGAGATATAGATCCTGAGAAGACACTACCCAAAGCACCCACCTCTGGCCGCAATAACATCATTTATCTGGCTAGCCATGGAGTCGGCTAGCCATGGATTGGATGTCATGTACGGGTACATCAGTCCATGCAGCTTCAACACTATGCCACGATTCATTAACCGTAGTGACGAGCGAGTGGTGGAGGGCCAGTTGCTCAGAAGCCATTGACAGGACATTTTCAATTGGTGATAAATCAGCAGAACGTGCAGGCCAGGGCAACAGTCGAACAGGTTTTGTATCAAGAAAGGACAGGATAGTACGACCAACATGCGGTCGTGCATTGTTCTGCTAAACCGTAGAGTTGCGGAGGTATCGAAGAAAAGGCAGAACCATGGGCCGTAACACATCAGAAATGTAACGGCTGCTGTTGAAATTGCCGGCAATGCGAACAAGAGGTTACCGAGACGTGTATCCAATGACACTTCATACCGTTACTCCAGGTGATATGACAGTATGACGATTCGAATGCAAGCTGGCAATGTTCGTTTTCCACGATGCCGCCAAACATGGATGCTGGCATCATGATGCTGCATACGGAGCCTGGATTCATCAAATACGACGTGAGACGCCATTCCTGCGTCATATACAGCATCATGATGCCAGCATTCATGTTTTATTAAATATTTATAGCATAGAAATTATGATTAGTTTTTATCGTTTGAAATTTTTTTTTTCTTTTTACTTTAAAAATATTTCGAATTTGTTGAGTGGTTTATAAATTTATACATGTTAAATCAGATATTTCATAACAAATAATCTTAAATCGTCTAAAATTAGGAATTAAATACATTTTGTAAGAATTATTTCTAAAATAACCTTCTTCAGTATTCGAGATATTTGCAGACGATTTCTTTTGTCTAAAATTAAAATGCTTTTCTTTCCTTCACGTAGCTTAATAAATCATATTTTACACAAGAGTGTAACAACTATTTCACCAATATCTGAATATTTATAAAACTAGTTATAGTACGAACGTACCTGATTTGTCACGTTTGTCGTACAATTTCCATCTTTTATTTTATTTTCAAATTGTTTACTTAGAGATCATATTTCACCTTATAAAATTTTAAAGTTTTGTTACAGTATTCTGAATGCGTTGATGACAGAATTTATCATCTATGCTTAAAGCATGATTTTTCGTTCTTGATATAATTTTACCACAGCTGGTGTTTTATAAGTAGACAAAATTTTTAATATGTTAAATAAAGAGCTAGAGTTCCTTTTTTTGTTATTTTAATTAAAATAAAGTTTTTGAGATGGATTCTTTACAAACTTGACCCCCGAAAATTTGTACCACCCCACTTTCTGTTGCTAACCTGTTTATGCGTCACTTGAGGAAGAATAATTAACTGGTTGACACTTTCCAGTACTTTTTACGATACAATATACAAACGTTATTTATTATGTGCTTCCGTACAGAGTTTTTTTTTTATTTTACAAATTTTACAAAACCTATCAGATTTTATCATTATTAAAAAAGATAGATTTATCATGATGCCCCAATCACAATATAATATTTCACAATTTTTATAGATGTTCTTTGCTTTATACAAACTTGAATTATACAGTTAAATGTTTTGATCTAAAATAATAAAAGCATATATTTTCTGTTTGTGTGTTTGTTATAAATATAAGAAATGCAGACATAAGATAAATCTCTGAGCAGAGTATAACGTTAATATTCTTGTAATAATAAAAAATAAAATCTAAATAACTGTTTCTAATTACTTTACAGCAATTGTGGACAGACATGTACTACTAAGATTACCTGCATTATAAAAGTCACTATTCGGTTTTTGCCTTAATTCTAACACATTAATTGGAGCAAATTAACATTTTCCCCAAGGAGCATGTAAATTTCTTTCCATTTACACTGACCTCCAAAAGTGAAGGTACAAGCAGTCTTTTGCGTCTAATTTGAAACAAATGAAGATAAAAACATGAAATTTAGAAGAATTGTGCTTTAAACAGTTATTTATCGAACTTTACATAAAATTAACACCAAGCATAGTCTACAAATAAAAAATTGCATTTCTTGCAAACGTCAACTGTTTGATAAAAAAAAAAAAAATAGCAGTTTAAAAAAAAAAAAATAAATAAATAAACGGATTTTAATAAGGCCTGTGTCCGGCCCTACTTGTAATGAATTTGTGATATCGACTTTCCATATTGTCAATTAAGTTGCCGGACACTGGAAACGGAAACAACTCCAAATACATGGAGCAACGCTTGTTCCATCTCATTTAACGACTTTGGAAGAGGACTTACGGCAGCCACCTGTCTGCTGATATACTCCCAAAAATGCTCTATAGGATCAATGTCCGAATATTGTGCTGGCAATTCCATTCGCTCCAAACCATGATCCTCTAGATATTCATTAACGAGTTTAGCTCAATTCGATCAGGCATTATTAACAATTCAGATTAATGCATCACCAATAGCACACCAATAGTTGACAAACGGAGCTAGGCTATCGTCCCGATATTTCACAGCAGTCAGAATTTTTTCATGACACACATTCAGTTACTTTTACCAAAGGAGGGATTCCTACCAAACCATGATTCCACCTCCTCTATAACTGTGTCTTTCAACAGGGTTACGTAGAATCTGAGGACTTGTTCTCTCCAGATCAGCACACGAACTGAATCAATCTCTAAAGCAAAACGGGATTCATCTGTGAACAGTACGGAAGCACATTGTTGTGTGTTCCAGGTAATGTACTCTCTTAGCCAACATAAACGGGCGCTTCTGTGTTGTCGATTAAGAGGGCCACAAAAAACGTGTCGTCTTGCATAAATCCCTTAATTGTGAAGACGTCTATGCATCCTAACCGCAGGTATTGTCATCCCTGTTGCTTTCCGATGATCTGAAATGAGCTGCTCCGGAGTAGTGATACTACTCCTTCGGGCCAAAAGTGCCAGAAAACGATCTTGGACAGGGGTTGTAATCCATGAGCACTCTGGAACAAGTCTTCTCGATACTGAATTTTTGGATTCAAATTGATCTCAGAGCCTTTGGACCACAGTGCGAGACACATTAAGACCTCTAGCAGCAAAAACATTTCTATTCATCAGATTTCTCGCCATCTTAAAAAATCAAGTAAACGACATCTCCTAGACATGGGCAACGCTATTTTAGTACCAACAATTCAAGATCTCTAAAGACATTAATAGCCCTCACATACAAAATGGACATTTTAATTATTAAAATCATGTAATTTTAAATTTTAATTTAAATATAGTTATTTATAAGGCACGTTTCATTTAATGCAATCATCTTAATTATATAATTTAAAAAAAAATTCCTGTTATAACTTAAAAAGAACATTTTTAACTGTGAAAGTTGTAGCACTATTTTGGAAAAGCTTGAAGCTATGAAATTTGCTGCAAACAACAGCTTAAATGTGTTTTAACAAAGACTACATAATTAACTTTATTCAACCTAGAAGAATGTTTGAGAATTCTCATTCATGTAATCAATTTTAATTGCATATAACAGAACATGCTTCCAATGTTTCTTTATATCTAAAATTATACGTTAAAGCACGGTAGAAATATTTTAAAACGTGTGATATTAAATTTTGTAACTTAGTTGTGTTATTTTTAAGAACATTTCGATAAAAAAAAATTATATTTTATGCTTTTGATCGAGTATCGATTATTACTCCTATTTCCTCTCAAATTGTGTCTTTGATACCACAGTAACTTCTATACATACGAGAAAAAGAAACCCGTCAAATGCTAATAAAAGAATGGTAGAAAAATATGTGAATAGGAATACGATTTTTTCTTTAGGTCTTATTTAGAAGTGTGCCTTTTGTAGTTAAATTAGTATAAATTTAAACGGTATAAATTTCACGTAATTAATATAATAAAACCAGTGTTAAAGATTTATACTTTCTTACCAAAGGTTTTATTTTCATGACCACATTTGTCAGAAAAAAAAATCCCTTTTTTTCGCATGCAGTTTCCTAATGACAAATCTTTTCGAAAATGTTTTTCCTTGCTAGTTCCACAATCATAAGAAATAGAATGCAACCGATGGATGAAATTGCAGACCATGTATCATAGTCTGCATTGAATTTATATATATATATATGTATATATATATATATATATATATATATATATATATATATATATTACAAAATTAAAAATTCCACACCCTATTGATTTTATTATATAAAAAAATCCTGTTATTGAAATTTCCCATTTACAACCCTAGTTTATTAAAATATTTCCTTTCTGAAAAATATTCCATTAGTGTCCATATTTAAAACTTTTTTATTCAAATATACTTAAATTCACATTTATTTCCCAACGAATAAGATGTAAAAAACACATTTCATAAAAATATTTCTTCTTAAAAAACATATTTTCTTAAATTCTTTATTATATTAAATATTTCCTCTTTATTCCCGCATTTACATCGCCTTTATTTACACTGCTCAAAACAATTAAAGGATATTTGAAGTTTTATATAAAATAAAGATATAAACGAAATTTTTTTTGCCGAAAATAGAAGAAGAGAATCACAAATGCAAATTTTTCTGGTTTTCAAACTGTGGAGTATGCAAATTTTGAGTTCGACGTCAAAAACGTCGCTTCAGCGGCAGCGAATGAAATTTGACTTTCAACTGGATAAAAGAGAATGAAGACAAGGATGATCGGCATTCAGTGATTGCTTTGTTTCGATGAGTACGATGTCTCAGCGAAGTTATTTGACAGATTCAGAAGCTTGGAGAATTGTTGGTAGGTTAGAAGGGGGCCAAACTCAAGCCGAAGTAGCGCAAGCCATTGGAGTGTCACAAAGTGTCATTTCCAGGATCTGTAACCGTTTTTTGGAGAGTGGATGTGCAGGCCGAAGTCCAGGACAAGGTCGTAGACGGGCAACAACGCCCAATGAAGATCGGTATTTAGCGTTAACAGCTCGGAGACACCGAAACATGAACGCTACTCTTCTCCAACAACACCTTCGCTCGGCTACAAGCACCACGATTTCAACTCAGACTGTCCGAAACCGGCTCCATGCTGTAGGTCTGTATGCTCGCCGACCGATGGTATGTGTTAGATTAACATCAAGGCATCGTCGCGACCGCAGGGAGTGGGCAACCGAGCATGTCAACTGGAGGAGAAATGAATGGAGCAATATTCTGTTTTCTGACGAGTCCCGTTTTTCTGTGTATCCGGATAATAGGCGTATTTTCATCTGGAGAGACCGTGGCAGTAGGAATAATCCTGCGTTCGTGCACGAAAGTGTCAGATTTGGCGTGGAGGAGTGTTGGTGTATGGTGGCATCTCCATTGACGGGCGCACTGACCTCTACATCATTCGAGATGGAGCTCTTACTGGTCGCCGATATAGGGATGAGATCCTGAGACCTATTGTAGTCCCTTACGCTGCAGCAATCGGAGATAACTTCATTTTAATGGACGATAACTGCAGGCCACATCGTGCAAACCTGGTGGAGGATTTCCTTTTCGAGGAAGTAATCGTTCGAATGGAATGGCCAGCGTGTTCTCCAGACATGAATCCAATCGAGCACGTTTGGGACGCTCTAGGAAGACGAGTTTCTGGCCGCCAACAACCCCCACAAACTCTCCAAGAACTGGAAAGAGCTCTTCTGGAAGAGTGGGGCAGAATACCCCAACTCGTCATTAATAGCCTCATTGAGTCCATGCCTCAAAGGTGTTCAACGTTGCTGGCCGCCCGTGGAAACCATACCCCCTACTGAAAATGATTTTTCTTTGAAGAAAACAACTTTTCTTATTCTTTTTTTCTCATATGCACAAATTGTGTTTTTTTTTCTTTTGTACACAAATGCGCAATAAAATGCATTTTTTTTCTGCCAAACATGTGTAATTTATTCTCATATAACCTACTATGCCTGTCGACCATGTATCAATCAGCTAAAAAGTTTCCCAGATACAAAATCCACCTAAAACTGCAATATCCTTTAATTGTTTTGAGCAGTGTATTTTAATCTGTGTAAATTCACCATCTCCCTTTCATAATAGTCTAAAAATTCATTATTTTAAAATGTTTTCTCAATACGCAAAAACCGAAAATTATTCTACCAATTTCCCGAGTTTTTTAAATTTCTACAATGTTCTTGCAAATTCCTTTCCCTCAAAAAACTAGGAGAGGTATTTCTTCAATATTAATTCTTCCATAAAAATGACTACGCGAGCTAAAGTTGAATATGCATTGGGTAAAAAAGGTCACGTGTTACGAAATGTTTTCTTGCGCCTCTTCGCTTATAACGAAGCGACAGACGCAGAGAGCGTATGGGATTTTGTCGTTGAATTGATGTTAAAATGAACTGTTGCATTTCTTCGAATTGGTATCTAATAAAAATGATGCTGTTCTACGGAGAGTTATTAAATTTGTCGTTATGTAAATAGAGCATTTCCCCGGAATCTAAAGAGGATTGTGTTTAAATAAAATGGATTGGACTGTCATCGTGTTTTTCTTTTCTGCAATCTACACTTTACTCGGCTGCTGATGAGTAAACTTCGCGTACGACTGTAATTAATTTGGAGATGTTTGTCATTTTTTTCTGTTGCAGAATTAAACACACGCACATATATATATATATATATATATATACATATATATATATATATATATATATATATATACAGATTTCAATCTGAAAGGGGGAAATGTAATTTTATTTTTTCTTAAATCAGATGTTTTAAAACTAGTTCTATAATATTTATATATTTAAACCACATTTCTTTTAGCAAAATCTTTATAATTTATTCATTTTATAATTTAAATTTTAGGTATTAAATGATAAATGTAAATACATCAACTTTAAATGAACAAATTTAGAGCCAAGAAATAATGCATGGAAATGTATATACTAATAATTACATGTATTTTTATTCAAGGGAGAATTCTAGGGTAATACATTTTACCATTTAAATGAATTTAAATTCTAAAAAATAGAACGTTTCGTACACGATATAAAATTATATATATAACGATAAACTCAAGCTTTAAATTTAGTGTATTTAATAATAATTGTATTCACATTCATTTTAAATTCTCAAATGTAATATTCTGATATAATGGATGAAAGTGTTTTACTAATAAATATAAGCTACTTTTATACTGTGAAATACGTTGTACATTATTCCATTAAACGATTTTAATAATTAAGAAAAAAACGAACATTTCGTATACGATATCACAATTAAATGTATAACCATAATGAAATTTAAAAATTACAGTTTCTCTAGATTTATTTGGTCTTCATTTAATAACATTAATTAAAAAAATTCTGCAATATGGAATTACAGAACAATATTAAATCGTATCTCCAAAGATAGTTAAAAATAAAAATCTCTAGAAACAGAAGCACAAGCCAAAAGACCAACTATATATTTTATATAGAAGCAGTTCAATAACAAAGATAGTAGTAATGAAATATTTCATACTTGATATCTCCTCTCATCAGAAAGCATCTGAATCATCTAAAAAGCCTCTAAATCAAACTTCAAAGGAAACCGGCGACTGCGGAAAGATATTTTTCTTTTACGATGAAACTCAGAGTTAATCGTGTTCCTGAAAAAAGATTAAATGTTTCTTGATTGCTTCACTCAATGTCTTACATTATTTTTTAAAGTACAATTCAAAGTTTCGCGAAAATTAAAATGTGGATACGATTTTTTTTTTTTTACCTTAATTTTTTTTCTTAGTTTTTATATATATTTGCGTGTACCATATTGAATAATAGTTTAACGATATTTTTCAACGTTCATTCAAATTGTAATTATTTTCAGTACAATAGTGATAGGGTCAATTCCAAATAGGAAAAGATGAATTTTAACAAATTATTTCAGTATGATTTTATACATTGTATTATTTTTGTATTATTATTCTCCAGTTTACGAAGAGGCACACATATGCTAAATAATATATTAAATTTAGAATGAACATAAATTATTTAATATGGGTAAATATTTTAATTAATATAAATAAATATATTTTCACTTTCTCATATTGATTAATGTTCGTTTACATTATACAAAGAAGATATTTTCAAATAATATAGTTTGGTTTAATTTACATGTATTCTTCAAATTACATACAATGTATTTGAATAAATGAAACCTATCTAAAGTTACTTAACCTAATAATTTCTATTTTAACATTCCATAAATGATATTTAAGAACTAATTTATAAAAAACATATTTGCAACTTAAAAAAATACTATATTGAAAAATATTTAGAAATTAATTCTTCAGTTTTCAGTGTAGAATGAAAGCATTGAATATATTATTAATTATACGTATGCAACACTGTGCAACAAAGATGAGCAGCTATACAGATGAGTAATGTTGAGGATTTATAATTTTTTATTAATGTACTGGCATTATTCGTAAAGTTTTAAGTGCACTATTAATAAATCTTGCTAACTATAATGATATTTAGTAAATTTGTACACATTGGCGCTGAAATGAAAATATAGTATACCTTTCTGCGAAGAAAGTACTTTCATGTTGTGCTTACTTTAAAAGAGTAGTGTGCGAAACTGATTCTGGAATTGTGACATTAATTAGAAGAACCGTGTAAATTTGTTTATAATTGTTGTTATATTTGCGGTGAAGTGACAACTTCTACACAGAAAAAATCAATCCCTAATTCAGTTATAAAAAGTTATCACTTGTATTTTCATTGCTTGAAAGTAGCCTATGATAAAAACAGACAATATATTAAACCTTTCTGTGGAGAAAGTACTTTCATGTTGTGCTTAATTTAAGAGTAGTGTGTGAAACTGATTCTGGTATTGTGACATTAATTAGCTGTACCGTGTCAATTTGTTTATAATCGTTGTTATTTTTGTGGTGAAGTGACAACTTCTACACAGAAAAAATCAATCACTAATGCAGTTATCATATATTCTAATACGAGCAAATCTTGTGGGTGGTTATATATATATATATATATATATATATATATATATATATATATATATATATATATATATATATAATATATGCAAAAATTATCTTAAAAACGGCTCTAACTGGAATACCTGTTTTTCGAATGTTATCCATTCTCAAGTACACGTTTTCAGCCGCATAAGTTAATTTATACATGAAATAGTAAATAAATAATCTTAATTTTAATGTTATTGTTAACGCTGTTAATTTTGCATGTTTGTCTGTCAAATTTTTTTTTGAGCATGAAAATGTTTACTTCAGACTTGATAGCATTCGAAAAACAGGTATTCCAGGCTAAGGACACTAATTAATACACTATAAAAATCCTTCGGAAACGTTTCTGAAAAATTCGGGCAACTAAAAATAATTTGTTTTTATAAATTATTCTTTAAATTTTGAAGATGTATTCGTTTCTGGGGATTCAAATGACAATGTAACATGCTATTTGAAATTTCAGATAACTCAGAAGATTATATTATATTTTCGTTCGTTGTTATAGCATATTTTCATAAAATAAGAAACATCGGTCATTTTTTACAGTGTATGTTTATTTTTCGTGATTGTTTTTTCAAGTATGTATGAATTGTTATGCTTGAATATGTATTTTCAAGTAAACTACAATCTTGCGAAAAAAAAATTTATTACTTCCACCCCAGTTAATTCTGCCGCAGATGATCCTATAAAAATGACTGATACCGATTGATTAGTAATAACATCTACAAATAACTACTATACTTAATATTTGCTTTGGAGGTCGGCTACATATAGACACTTTACCAAAATTTAAAATGTTTAATACTGACACCTAATTTTGACATCATATTTCAATTTTCGGAAAATTTAAATTGGGGTACTAAACGGGAAGTCATTTAGACCCACAGTTTAGAAAGTGTGCAATTTTAAAGATTGGAACTCTTAAATATAATTAATTTTTAATCTTTATAATACAGATTGCAGTGCAATGAGTTGTTTAAGCATATAGCAAACACTTCTTGGGGGAATGAGCTGCAGTTTTGTAATTTCATATTTGAAAGTTCTAGACATCGATTTCCGTTAAAAAACATATAAGTTACAATTATTTTTTTCTAAAATTAAATTTGAAATAATATATAATTTGAAGTTATTTAAATATATATATGATTATATATATATATATCACTGCCGGTTTCATTTATGTTATATTTAATTTTCTAGATTTCCATGTAAGTTTTAAGGGAAGGAAAAAATATTAGATATAATCAATTTTAAAAAATAACAGAGTAAATTATTGAAATATTGTGCAAAATTTACAGATGCTTTTAAAATTTATTTAGCATAAAAATACAACTACTTTTATGATAACTTTAACATCATATATATTCCTAAACATTTGAAAATCATTAAAATTACACTGTAACAATTCACGCAGAGTAAAAGTTTTCCACTGTACTATTTTGTTCAGTAAATAAAAGAAGAACACTTGGTAAGATTATTACGATTTTTCTAATCTCGTATTCTCTTCATTGTTAATCTGTTTATATTTTTTCTATAATTAAGTTAAAAAAAAGTGAAATATTGATGATATTTTTAAATTTTGATGTACACTCTTGCTCATAAATTAAGAATATATGAAAATCAGAGAACAAAACCACGCTAGAGTAAGAATTTTGGATGACACCTAACTATACCGATCTTCTGAAATAACATTATTGTATTTCAATCTGAAATAAGCTATAATATCGCGCTAAAAGTACGTCTTAAGAACAAAACAGTTGGTGGAGAGTATAGAATTTTTCTTATCAAGGAGTATAGTTCACAACTGGCGTGAAGTGCTAACTATTCCACAGACGGATGAGTCATAAGACACACATACACCGAGTGGCCAAATTATTATGACTACATGACCTTTATACGCAGATCGGCCATAGCTTAACGTTGTTGCCGCTAGAGGGCAAGACAGCTATAAAAAGGGAATGCAGACAAGTTAAGCATCAACTGTAGTGATTTGCTAGCGAAGAAATGGGCAAAAAACTTGCTTTAACTGAGTTTGAACGCGCGATGATTGTAGGCGCTCGAAGAATCTGAACCAGTATCAAGCAAAACGAAAGCAGCAGTAATTAATGTTTACAGAGAGCAGACTACCAAGCCGGGTCTCAACGTCAGGCTTGCCGTCGTCACAGGCTAGTGAATGCTCGATCCGAAAGGAGACTTGCCAGACAGTCATACAGAAGAGTAGCAGTACGTAAAATTACAGGGAATCTTAATCATGGAGCATCTACGGAAGTCTCTGAACGAACTGTTCACCGCACATTACACCATATAGGCTATGAAAACCGACGACCTGTTCGATAGTCTCTATTGAAGACGGACTTCTATTGGAAACTGGAGACGTCTGCATTGAACAAGAACAGACGTCTCCAGTTTGCAAAGGAGTACAAGGTTTGGACAGCAGATGACTGTAAAAGGGTCACACTGTTCGATGAATCGCGTTTTCATTTACACCATGCAGATGGCAGGGTGGAATAATGGATTAAACTGCACAAATGCATGGGCTCTAACTGCATAGCCACAACACTTCAAGCTAGTGGAGGCAATATTAGGTTTTGGGGTATGTTTTCTTGTTATTGCATGGGTCCTTTGATTCCTGTGGAACAGCGTCTGCAGGTCCAAGTGTATTTAAGTGTTATAGCGGGTCAAGTACATCCTGTTATGTTTTAATGGTGTATCCTTCCGGGGAATGATACTTCCATCAGGACAATGCTCCCTGTCATAAAGTTAGCATTGTCCGCAGACGGTTCGAAGAGCATGAAAGAGAATTTAACTTGCTTAGTTGGCCTGTGCAATCACCAGATCTCAATCCAATTGAGAATCTGTGGGATGAGATCGAATGGAGCATCAGGCAGCTGGATCCAATATCATTAAATCTTAAGGAATTGGAATCTGCAGTTCATTGGATATGGTTTCAAATTGCTAATACCGCCTACCAACATCTCATGCCAATAATAATCCATGTTATATTAAGGGAAAAAGGTGGTCCAACATGGTATTGATGGGATGGTCATAATATTTTGGCCACTCAGTGTATATGAGGTTTTACGTGGTAGAAATACCAGTAAGTAGTTCGGTAGGTGGTAGTGCGCAGATGAAAGTATCCCAGGAATTGTGAATCAGATAAACTCATACGTTGAGGTTGTGGCAGTGGTTCAAGATAATGCAAACGTAAGCACACATTATAGTGAACATTATCCCCGAGTTACAACGCCGCAAGACGGCAAGCACAGCACAGTAACAGACATGTACCGAAAGTACTCGGGGTACACCTGTTTAAATCTTTAACGTGTACGTGGATTGAAAGATTTTAGCTTACATGCCCACAGACCTGTCAGATGTGTTTCATTCACACCAACTCATTGTCGGTGATGATTCCCTAGTGCACGGAACATATTAAGCTATCATCACAGCATCAGCACAGTGAGCATGTGTGATAATTCCTGAATATTTCAATTTTTTTCTGTAATCTGACTCGGGTCGTATGTTTAAATGGAGAGCACCATAGGAACGATTGTCATCAAGATCATTACATTAAACACAAACGTTGTTATGATACACATCTTGTTTGGGGTGAAATTATCTTACTTTCTGAAACAGTTCTTAACGTTTAAATCGAAACCAAGTCATGCAAAATTTATCGGATATCATTCTGCGACAAACACGTTCGTCTTTTCCGTGATGCAAATATCAAATATTTTCGCTTTTAAGAAAACAACGTTTGTTCTTACCGTACAAACATCGTAGATACCATGCAGCCTTGAATGCCTTGATGAAGAGGATATAACTGGTTTGAAATGGCAAATTTTCTCTCCTGATTCGAAACCGGTTGTGCTCGGGCAATATGTTACAGCACATCATCCAGCTGTACACTTGTATATTGTATACTGCTAGTTTTTCTTACACGAGACTTGTAATCTTCAATTAACAGAGCATTTACTTTATATTTTATAGGGTAGTGTGGTACATCTAAAGTATCGTGTGTTTTGCACTTTTTTGGTATTAAACTAACTATATGTTTACACCAATTTGTGTATTTTATGTTCATTTAACAAAAACCGATATTATTCCTAATTTATGAGAGGGGGCATAGTAGAAAAACAATTCATAATAATTATAATTTTCATGTATTACCTATGTTGCAAGATTAGAGAATTTTTTAATTCAAAATACCTTTCACTTTTTCTTACTCGTAACGTTTGCTTTATTTAAAGACAAAATGTCTGTCATCAAGTAAAGCAAAGCTACTATTCTGAATAAATTAAATAAAACAAATCCCCAATAAAGCAAGAATGCGATACACTGCGGAAAATGTAATCAGAATATCATTAATAAAACTCTCGGATTGATCAAATATTTTTGTTCACGTATCATACACTAAATAATATTTCACAAAATTTACGAATATTCTATACTGTAAAAATAAAATGCATTATGCATTTTAAAACTTTCTGTCTAAGAGCAAAGCATCAATGTATAAAATAAAATATTTTGAGCAGAGTAAAACGTTAATACTATTGGGAAATTTGGATAAATATTTACCTCAATGAATGTTCCAATTTTATTTTACAGTAAGTACGAGTTGTTCAACTAAGATTCCGTTTATTAGAATAATCATTACTTCTGCTTTTGCTATGTTTGTAACACATTGCTTAGAACTAATTAGCATTTTGATTCCTTTCGATGCACATTTCTCGTGCTTGGATTCATCAAAATGCGAGCGATACATTATCTAATAGTAATTACCATAACATTACCGAGATCACTACCGAGATCATTTCGAGATCGCGAAATTTAAATTTGTATCATATTTTGTATTCAGATATATTATCGCACTGTATATCTCTGAAAACTGTACAAAAGATTCCCATTAAATTAGAGAGACTGAATAGAACATTTATAAGAAGATCTCTCCTTTCTCTATCTCTCTCTATTAGTTTTATGTGACTTATTCAAAACTTAGGTTCTTTCAAGCATATGTAATTTACCTACAAAATAAATTTCATCTTTTAAATATAGTAAATTTACACATGTTTCGCAATTACAATTTTTTTGTTTGTACTTTTTGTTAGCAGAGCGTAAATCGGACAGAAGTTTTTTTTTTTTTTTTTTTTTTTTTTTTTTTTTTTTTTTTTTTTGGCCAAGAGCAGCATTTTTAATGTGTGTAAATTAAAACAAGTGCTTTGATGTTGAAATAAAATATCTTCGTTTATAGTATTTTTTTTTTTTCAAATGAAATGTGTGAAAGGCATGTGTTTTAATGGCGTGTATATAATATATGTATTTTGAATGTATGCGTTTTAAAATAATGTTATGTATTTTAAATGAAATGAATGAAATGAATGAAATATTTGTATTTTAATTAAATGAGTGCAATACTAATGATGTAGATTTGCCACTTAACCACCTGTGCAAGGCTAACATAAAATTACTATACTTCTAATCAAATAAGAATGAAAAATTGTTTATTTTTTATAAATTAACAGAAAAAATTATTCATTAAAATAATGATATGATATTTTTTACCAATTATTTTGAATAACAAAATCGACTTAAAATTGAATAGTTAGGAACATAATTCATTTCATAATTTTAAATGTAAGTATTGTGAAAATATCATATCGCTAGAGATATTTAACTTAAATTATGCACAGATAGTTTATAAATTTTATATGTGTAAATACATTTGTGCCTACATAAATAAACTTTGAAAAAAAAATCATTTCCATTAAACAGAAAATAGTATATAAAGTGTTTTATATCAATTTAGTAAACATGCTTGTCTTTTTTAAAGACAATGGTTTATTTATATATTTTTTAAGTTTTCAATCGCCTATTAAAATTTACATTTATCTAAATTTAAAGATATAGATATATGTATAAACATTTCCGTTGCCATTAACAGTGAATCACTATATATATATATTTGTTATAAATAGATTAATATCTTATATCAGTATAATTAAAATCCTAAAAAATGCAGTAATTGTTTAACAATGATAAAAAATCACAAAGCGCAAAATATTTATTTTGTGCTAAATAACAGCCAAATGCAAGATAAAATGTTTCTTCTTTTCGTTTTTATATTATTTTGATTATTTAATATCTTTTAGCTTTTCCAATTTTGTCATAAATTATCTGAAAGAATCTAAAAATAATTCAAAATAAATTATTTTATTTCATGTTACACAGAACAGTGATAGATTAATTTGATTAAATGGGCTTAGCCGAAACAAGAAATTGTTTTATTGTATATTGTTTTTGCCTTGTTTTTTTTTTCAGTAGCAATTCAGTTTTGCGCCACTATTACGTAAATATTGAATTCGTTTTAAATATTCACGAAATAATGCAAATATTGGTGAATTATTAGTGAAATATTTCTTGCCCATAGTGGTTATATTAAGTAGAAGAAGATTGAGGCAGTATACTATGCTGATATTTAGTCAAGATATTCACAACATTTTCCCATGATTGGTTTGTAACAAATATTGTAAATAACGGTAATAATTATAGCTATACTATAACAATAATAATTATAACTAGTAATCTACTTCCGTTTCGTTGGTCGATTTTCCGAAACGAATCTCGAATTATTAAAACATCTTTTAGTTGCAACATCCCCCGCCATGGGGCACATTTTGTTGTAAACGTTCTCCGGCACGGGGAGTGGCACTAACAGACGCGTTGCGCACGCGCTATAAAAGTAAATTAGTCCCACCTTTCACCGCCAGATCCCCTTAACATTAACGCGATATTTAAAT
The DNA here is from genome assembly GCA_963931845.1 of Maratus michaelseni. Classification (NCBI taxonomy): domain Eukaryota; kingdom Metazoa; phylum Arthropoda; class Arachnida; order Araneae; family Salticidae; genus Maratus; species Maratus michaelseni. The sequence goes on along the minus strand of OZ007587.1, from coordinate 417,479,957 downwards.
TCCCATCAAACTCTCCTGCCACCTCAAAATGTAACCAATGACCTTGAACATTATTAACAAATGTCAGTAGCTTTTCTAACAGAAACAAAATGGCTTTTTTTCTTTCTTTTTTTAATCAGTTTTTTGTAAAATTTAAGAACAATTACCGACCGAGTCTAACACTGCATTTTTGAATGCAGAAATATTTTCTACATACGTGTGGTGAGATTTAAATCGACACCTCAGATACTGTTAGTGAAATATTAGTGGAAACTTTATTAAAAAACTAGTGAAAAATTAGTGAAAACAATTTAGCAGATTATTTACATTGTTTTAAGTGTAAATGGATTAATCTTTTGTAAGCGGGCTGCACATTATTGAGATAGATTTATAAAAAAATCCTGCTTGATTTTTTTTTTCTGAACAAATAACTCGTTGCCATCTGCAAAGGATAAATAACAGCTTTTTCGCCACCACGTGCCTTAGCGTTATATATATATATATAGTTACTGCAATAATAATAATATACTAAAAATTATAACATTAGATTTTCAGGAATAATATTATTTGTATGAAAACTAACAACATTCTTATTTTAGTTTTCAATATTTCTAAATATAATTACATTTGATATTAAATTATTATTATATTAATTAAATATTTAATTAAATTATAAGAAATGTTCTGCTTTTAATGTGACTATACATTTATCGATAACATATTTAGACAATGCAGTGTACAATGCCGTATCTTTTTCAAAATGTTTGAAATTAACTTTTATATCAATATGTTTCATTTAAGAATTTTCCAAGAAAAAAATATTTGTGCAGCAAGATACAAATGTATACTCCAGTACCCCTCTAAAGTAAAATAAGAAACACAGATTGACGAAAATATACATATATTAGTTACATTAAATATAAATACTCGTGCACATGTACCCAATTTAATCTTAGATATAACTACAATGTTCGTCGCATATAATATATCAGTAAGTTCTATTGAATGATAAAAATAAAAGTTGAATCAAAATAGATTTTAATTATATACATTTTAAATATTACATTTCTTACATTTATATCCCACAAATACTGTGAAATTGAAGATATGCTGCGATAGCTATCATGCAACCGTGGAAAACAAGCATAATAACGCCATATATTCTGTAATATACAAAAATATCACCACCAATTTATATCACAGTTCAAATACGTATGATGTTTCATAGAATTCCACCGATTAGTTCCAGAGTTATAATGGCTATAATAATGATTGTACCAGATAGATTTTAGACGTAAAATATTCCAATCGTATTTAATTCCTTCCCAAATGTGTAAATCTTTCAGAATCAGAAAGTCAAAAATGTCCTATAACTTATAGTTTCTTTTATGAATATAGAAAAAACGAAGAAAAAACATATAAATCTATATTATAAAGAAAAAAAAAACATATCCACGAGTAAAGCTGACATCATATTGACGGTGGAAATACTTGACCAATAAGTACTTCACAGGCTTAAATAAACACTGTAATCATTTAATTATAATTAAGCTTTAACTCTCCGGTATTTTTGTTTATTTAAAGCTCCAGAATAGGTGATTCAAATAAAAATTAATTTATTCAAATATACAGTAACATTTCTCTTAAATTTTACAAAGAACATTTTAGTTGTATTTTGGAGGTGACGTTTTCTGTATTAAGTATCTAAATATAAAAGGTAAAAGATTAATTATGTTTTTAATGTTTGTAAGAGAGAAATATTATCTCAGTACGTCGTAAAATCCAGTTCTGAATATATCTAATATAATTTTAAAATAATTGTAAATATTCTAGACAATCATAGAAAATTGTTTTCTTATAAACTTAATGTTATAAAAGTTTCTTTCTAATCGTTAAAACGACCTTTACAAAAACTTTATATCTAACAAAAAACACAACTTTCGATTTACTTATTTATTTATTTTTATGTGTTCTTACTGAGCACAAAAAAGAAATTTAGAAAGAAAACAGATTTGAAAATTTGTAACTCTACGTGTTTGAAAATTTTCAAAAAATATTTTTAAAAATTGATTTTAACTGCATTCTGCGTAAATTATTTCATCAATTTTGTGTATGTGTTTCAGGGGGTGAGGTATATGTTTTGCAAAACATTTTTAAATGAGATTTTCATTCAGATAAACTTTCATTTTATTTGCTTTCGTGGAAGATTTCAGATAATAAAAATAGCAAAAGTCTGGGAAGTTTCGATACAATGATGATGTCTAAGTAAAAACAAAAAAGACTATAAAAACACTTTGGTTGGTGTGCTCAAATTATTAAATCTACTGTAAGTTATACTTAAAAAATAATAGGACAATTTGCTTTATTTAATCGCAGAAAGATATTTCAAACTTTGGGATTAAACGTGTGCGCATAGAATCTGAATTTTAAAATTTTAATTGAAATTTTCTGACGTGAAATAGTAGAGCTAGACTTCTTGTAAATTCCATGGATGCGCACCTTCATATTGACACCTGACGTGTCGTGCTGAACTGAACTACACTGCTCAAAACATTTAAAGGATATTGCAGTTTTAGGTGGATTTTGTATCTGGGAAACTTTTTAGCTGATTGATACATGGTCGACAGACCTAGTAGGTTATATGAGAATAAATTACACATGTTTGGCAGAAAAAAAATGCATTTTATTGCGCATTTGTGTACAAAAGAAAAAAAAAACACAATTTGTGCATATGAGAAGAAAAGAATAAGAAAAGGTGTTTTCTTCAAAGAAAATCATTTTCAGTAGGAGGTATGGTTTCCACGGGCGGCCAGCAACGTTGAACACCTTTGAGGCATGGACTCAATGAGGCTATTAATGACGAGTTGGGGTATTCTTCCCCACTCTTCCAGAAGAGCTCTTTCCAGTTCTTGGAGAGATTGTGGGGGTTGTTGGCGGCCAGAAACTCCTCTTCCTAGAGCGTCCCAAGTGTGCTCGATTGGATTCATGTCTGGAGAACACGCTGGCCATTCCATTCGAACGATTCCTTCCTCGAAAAGGAAATCCTCCACCAGGTTTGCACGATGTGGCCTGCAGTTATCGTCCATTAAAATGAAGTTATCTCCGATTGCTGCAGCGTAAGGGACTACAATAGGTCTGAGGATCTCATCCCTATATCGGCGACCAGTCAGACCTCCATCTCGAATGATGTAGAGGTCAGTGCGCCCGTCAATGGAGATGCCACCATACACCAACACTCCTCCATCGCCAAATCTGACACTTTCGTGCACGAACGCAGGATTATTCCTACTGCCACGGTCCCTCCAGATGAAAATACGCCTATTATCCGGATGCACAGAAAAACGGGACTCGTCAGAAAACAGAATATTGCTCCATTCATTTCTCCTCCAGTTGACATGCTCGGTTGACCACTCCCTGCGGTCGCGACGATGCCTTGATGTTAATCTAACACATACCATCGGTCGGCGAGCATACAGGCCTACAGCATGGAGCCGGTTTCGGACAGTCTGAGTTGAATTGTGGTGCCTGTAGCCGAGCGAAGGTGTTGTTGAAGAAGAGTAGCGTTCATGTTTCGGTGTCTCCGAGCTGTTAACGCTAAATACCGATCTTCATTGGGCGTTGTTGCCCGTCTGCGACCTTTCCCTGGTCTTCGGCCTGCACATCCATTCTCCAAAAAACGGTTCCAGATCCTGGAAATGACACTTTGTGACACTCCAATGGCTTGCGCTACTTCGGCTTGAGTTTGGCGCCCTTCTAACCTACCAACAATTCTCCAAGCTTCTGAATCTTTCAAATGACTTCACTGAGACATCGTACTCATCGGAACAAAGCAATCACTGAATGCCGATCATCCTTGTCTTCATTCTCTTTTATCCAGTTGAAAGTCAAATTTCATTCGCTGCCGCTGAAGCGACGTTTTTGACGTCGAACTCAAAATTTGCATACTCCACAGTTTGAAAACCAGAAAAATTTGCATTTGTGATTCTCTTCTTCTATTTTCGGCAAAAAAAATTTCGTTTATATCTTTATTTTATATAAAACTTCAAATATCCTTTAATTGTTTTGAGAAGTGTATATGAAAACATTATAAAAATATTTTTCATTACGCAAATGCGCTTATTATATGCCGTAAATATTCCTTTAAAGATATTAAGTAATATTCATACTACTAATTAGATATAAAAATTCTAGGCACAGCACAAAAACATCTTCACAGAGCTCTTTTATTTAAGCTTTTTAAATATAAAATAGTGTAAACGCATGATAATTCCTACAGAAGGTACTAAATATTATTACAATACCATTTTATTAAATAAATTGTATTTATGTTTCTACTATAATTTTCCATATGTCTTAAATCATCTTATATATTTGTTTACACAGTTCATCATCTATTACAATTGTGAGCAATTATTCTGCGATCTAACACCGGCATGCATAATTTTTTGTAATCCCTAAATTAACAAGACTTACTCGAGGAAACATTAACGTAATTAACCATTATTTTTTGTGTGTGAGAGTGCAATTTAAAATATGCTTAATACAATTTCTTTTTATCGTGAAACATGTTACTTCTTAAAAAAAACTAAAAGAAATAAACGATCTAGTATGCTTATCATATAAAGTACATTTAATTAACTTTCAATAAGTGTTTGGTGATATTTTGTAACTGTTTATACCTAACTATTAATCTTAATTTAGAACAAAATAGTAACAAATTCATTCATTTTTATTTATTGTATATCTGCGATTGGTAACAAAAACTTTACATTCGTGCAGATACTTTTTTTTACCACTAAAATAAAATTCCAGTAATTCATGAATAAACAACAAACAAAAAATAACAAAATATTAGGATGCAATTTATCACATTATTATATAATAATAATTTTACGTATCAATGACAGTTTCAATGACAAAATCTACAAAACAGGTAGAAAGATTTTATGCATTTATTATATACAGTAGGGTGGAGCGAAAAAAATTATTTTTTTTTTTTACAAAAAACGGGTAGGTTTCAAAAGTTGCCTTTATACTAGTACATCAAATATCTGAAATTTTACTGCTGAAAAAAATGGCTTGGGTCTGTGCTTTTGGCCCAAATGTCGAAATTTTGGGTAAAAGTTGACAATTTTTCAAAAAAAAAAAATAATTTTTTTTGTAGAACTGGTTATGATTTAAAAGTGTCATTTGAACCCTTATTGATAAAGATTTAAAACATTGAAACGATAAAACGATATATTTATTCTGTATAACTGGAGCAAAACTGACAAATTTCGGTAAAAAAAGGGACTTTGCCATTCTGGTACAGTATACAACGAATCGTTGAAAAAAATAATAGAAAGAAGATCAAATAAAGAAGCACCGCAATTAGAAGATGCTGCATGTGAAATTGAATAAAACGAATCAGTATGCATAGATTCAATAATAGATACAATTGAATTCCCATCTTCATCTTCCTATACCGAAACTCGAATGAAGTTTGAAACTTTTTTTAGAGCATGTGATAGCTATAGAATTTCTGATCTGTCTGCTGTAGTTCTTGCTTTAGCGGTTCTCCAGGATTGTGCACGTACAGAAAATTACACTGGAAAACATAATGTACCCGTACCGTTACAGATAGAAGCAAGGTAAGGCGTGAACGCCAATCGGCTTGTTCGTCTCAACGTAAAGAACAGAACCCTGAAACAGAAGTAAGAGCTTTATATTTCTACTCCCGAAACAATGACACAATGTGTGTAGAAAAGAGAAATGATAAACATGCGTATCGTAGAATTATGAAAGAACGTATTACTATTTTAGAAGAGCCTGGCTCCAAGTATTTGAGGACTAATTTTGCCTAACATTTCCTCATCTGGAGCATCAAAAGATATTCTTAAAGGCATATCAAAGTTTTTAGAAGATGATAATTTTGATTTGTCCAGCCTCTCATGTTTGGGTTGTGATGGGTGTCCGGTATCCTGTGAATACGGGGAAGCATACTGGAGTAATCCGTCGAATGGAAGAGAAGCTTGCAAAACCATTGCAATGGATCATATGCCAGCTCCAGTTAAATGAATTGCCTCTGCGTCATTTGTTAGGCATGATCGATGGATAAACTTCTGGCCCACATGTATTCACCGGACCAATAGCAAAATCCTTGTTCACGTGCCATTCACTCCCTATTGCAGTTTTAGAACCCATAAAGAGTAATTTAAAAAACATATTTCCTGAAATCGATGAAAAGGCGGCACTCAGCACAGACCAGAAATACCTGCTTGACATTTGGAAAGTTATTTCATCAGGATATTGCTCAAAAGAAATAGCGAATAGGAGCCCAGGAAAATTGTTCCACGCAAGATGGCTCACAACGGCGAAAAGAATTCTTCGCCTTAATTATTCGCATTGACTGCGCGTCAGAGTCTCTATTTTCGCTCACAAAGTATGTGATCTAAGTTTATGTTCCAGGATGGTTTACCATCAAATATAATCCACAGCTAAAGAAAGTGTCTAAAACCTTATGGGAAACTACTCGGCTATTAAACAACACAGCAAACGGCATAAAACGAATAGTTAAAAAAGTTATTCAGGACAATGGTTACTCTGCACACTCAAGAGCAAATTCTGATTGCAATCACATTAAACAACTAGCTGCTCATCAAATAATAAATGCAAGAGGTAGAATAAATGATTACATATGCAAATTCGAAATACTGACAATCAACATTGAAGCAGATGATTATATAAATGTAATTGATTGGAAAACTATTGCGGTAACAGGACTCCCAATTACTATGCACTTATCGGATGCCATTTTGTTGAAGATAATAGACGGCTGTATAGATTCCATTAATAACATCCCCAATCAGTTACTTTGCATGCCTTCTCATACGCAAGCATTAGAAAGATACATGAAGGAAGTAACAGTCAGCACCATTCAAAGTCTGTGGAAACGAAACAAGAGATGAATACAGCAAGAGTAAGTTGATATACAGAAAACTCGTGCCAGTCTGATAAAAAATCACAATTCATTGTATAAATAAAACATGGTGGTAGGGTGTCAGATGGTAGGGTGGTTGTGATGGGTACAGGTGGGACATGATATGCATCCACCTCCACGTGGTATGTACTGGGTAGTTGTAAAAACAACTACCGAAGAGCTGCATTCAAAGCAGCGATTCGTTGTATGCTGTACCAGAATGGCAACGCCCTTTTTCTACCGAAATTTGTCAGTTTTGCTCCAGTTAAACATAATAAAGTTATCGTTTTATCGTTTCAATATTTTAAATCCTTATTAATAAAGGTTCAAATGACATTTTTAAATCATAACGAGTTCTACAGAAAATTTTTATTTCTTTTAAAAAATTGTCAAATTTTACCCGAAATTTCGACATTTGGACTAAAAGTGCAGACCCAAGCCATTTTTGTTCAGCGGTAAAATTTCAGATATTTGAAGTACTAGTATGAACTTTTGGCACCTACACGTTTTTTTGAAAAAAAAGTATTTTTTTTCGCTCCACCCTAATATACAGTCAAAACTTCTTAGTAAGTCACCTGGATAAAATGTCATTCAGCATATTACGTAACGTTTCAGAAGTCTCGACCATTCTCATACGCTTTTTCATATATTGTACTCTACTTATGGAATCACCATTTTTTTTCAACCAATCAGCTTAAGACGTCGCTTTTAAGAGCAAACTCGGTTGAATTTCTTCGTCAAGGTTATGTCCAAAAACCATCCGTTTTCGTTGTGCATTTCTATAAGTTTAACAACATTCCAGATGACAACCCTTTCCTTTTACAAATTGTCTGGCATATAAATAAATTTTCTAAATGCAACAATATTTGAAATTGTAGCTTTTTTTAAGCGGAAGACAGACGAGCAGTAGAATCCGACAGCAATTATGAAAAGGAATCTCCCAAACATATTGTTGCAAATAAAAAAGCTTTTATCGATGAAATAAGGAGTTATATTCCGTCTTTGAATGACGCAACATATAGCAAATATAATATGCTATATTGCCTAAAGAAAAAGAAGAATTATTAGAGAAAACTGGACATCAAACAAAAATAGTTTTTTTTTGTAAGACTAGCAAATGGGTAAATATTGAATTGTGCAATTAAATACTCCGTAACATACTTACTAACTATAATTTCCTTAATTTTTCATCCATTTTACGAATTCTAATTCTTATTCTACTAACGTATATAATATATAATGTAATTTAATTATAGGTATACTTATATAAACATTTGGAATTTTATTTTACATCTAATCTAAACTCCGCTAAGAAGTTACTCCGCTTAGTAAGTCATTTTTAAGTGGAACCAAGAATAATGTACTAACGACGTTTGACTGGAATAGTAAACATTTAAGAAATTCATGAAAATTAATGAAAGTATTTTTACATCCAGTTTCACTTTAAATATTGCGTTAAAGTTATTATTTAAAATATATATATACATAAATTATGCTATAGTTATATAAATTATGAATTTGAAATATTTCAATTGTTGTTATTAGTGACAAAGTAAAATGGAATTACAAATATGCGTTCAATTACACTAAATGAAATATGGTTGATTTTACCTACGTAAAATATCCTTTGGATAACTGTAGTATCTATCCTTTGGATCATTAAATAAAGTACACTATAAAGATAAAATATCTTCTTTTACTTTATTTACAACAAGCGTACACTGTAAAAAAGATAAATATTTGTTAATCTACAAATATAGACCACACTGTTAAAAATTTCATCATAAGAAAACGGTCATTTGAACGGCAGCAAACCGGCCGTTCATTTGACCGTAATTTAAGATAACGGTTACTTAACCGCATTAAAGATATATTGTCATATGACCGTAAAATATATATGTATGGTCATTTGACCGTAGCAGTACATAACGTTTACTTAACCGTATTATGAGTTTATTGGCATATGACCGTATTTTTAGAAAATGGCCATATAACCGTATTATGAGTTTATTGGCATATGACCGTGCAATATATATGTACGGTCAGTTGACCATATTTTTAGAAAATGGTTACACAACCGTATTATGAGTTTATTGCTATATGACCGTAAAATATACATATACAGTCATTTAACCATATTATGGGTTTAGTTTCAGATGACCATAAAGCATATATGTACGGTCATTTGACTATAAATTTAGATAATGGTGAATTAATCATATTTTGAATTTATTGTTATATGCCCATATTTTAAAATAACTGTTAAAAGATCATACATATATTTTTTACAGTCATAAAACAAAAAAAGTCATAATTGTGCGTAACAAATGGTAGATAAAAAGTCATTTCCATGTAATAAAAATATCACAAATAAATGTAAAAATGTACCCAATTACTTATTAAATTAATTTTATTCTTTACAAATGTATAGCATCTTAAAACAAAATTTAAATTCTTCTCTAATAAATAGATACTAATAGGAAAAAATATAACATTTATAATAATTCATAATGTTGATTATGCTTGATCAGAAGCCTTTTTTTTTGGTCATGTAACAATAAATTCATTATTGTACTTAACTGGACTTCCTTGACCATATAATATATGAACATTTTTATATGGGCTTCCTATTTTACCTTTATTTATTAAACAAGAACTTAAATTTATACATAAAGATTACATACATTTTCAACAAATAAAATAAAACTAATAAATAACTGGCCAAAATTTATAAATTACTTCTGAGACTCTGACATTTTTCTTCACATGGAAATAATTTTTTTTTTTTTTTTTTTGAAAAAACATATAAATTTATCTTTTTTTTTTTTTTTTTTTTTTCCCAAGTTACATACTCAAAACTACCACTGTGCAACAAATAAAACCTTTGCAGTTTCTTCAATATTAAACAATAGTGTTTCATTATTCTTGCAAAACTTGGTATAAAAATATTTTTCAATAAAACAATTATTTATCACTGAACCATATATGGTGGGATTTTAAAGAAATCAGTAGAGAGTATATAAATTTTAGAATAGTTTTTTAGTGAAATAAATTATGAATATTTAGATTTTTGGCTGATGTAGAATGAATACAGAAATTGCCATACCTATATATTTTTCAAGCAAAAGTTCTACATACCGTATTTTTCGGCGTATAGTCAGCGGCTCAAATAATTCAGTATAGACCCAGAAATTTTATATAGTAATTGAAGTCAAGTATATTTCGAGAACAAAAAACTAGTATTTTATCAAATACAATTTCTGGGTCTAAAATAAATTATTTGAACCACAGATTATGGGTTGAAAAATACGGAATAAATAATTAGATGAGAAATGTTTCTGAATAACTACAATGACTGAAAAATACCATGCCATTTTTTGTTATTTTTTTTCATTTAACAAACTTAATATATCTGTAAAAAATTTAAATAATTTCTAAATATTTGCAACTTACTCCAAAAATTACTTAAATATAGGTGTAGCAAGACTATTGATTGTTTCAAAGTTATTCAAAATCTGATAAAAATTATAAAAGTAATATTACATTCATATTTAAAAAAAAAAGTGATGAAAATAATGTTAAAAATTTATTTGACAATAGAAAAATGAGATATGCAATGACAATGAGTATATCATAAATATTTTGAATTTTTGTATGTACAGTTAAATTGTAAACAATCATTCTAGCTAAATTAATATTTTAAGAAATTTAGGAAATGTATTATAAATTAACTTCCCAGTAAAAATATATTTCCTTATGCTTTAAAATACAACTTGCATTAAGTATCAAACTATTTATAATGGAAGATTTAAATTCAGAAATAAGAAGATAGTTAAGTATTTTTGATAAATATTTTTCATGATTGCTTAGCTAAAAATGCTTATAATAGTTTTTTTTCATTGTGAACATAAAATAATGTATTTTTAATCACTTACAAGATTGGTTTTAATTATTGTTTCAGAAATTAATTCAATCTGATAAATTACAGTAAAAATATTGGTGCACATGCATCCAGAAAAAAAAATGAGTAATGTGATTCACAAATAGTCAAAACAATCAATTAAAATATAGAAATACATTTATTATAATATATAAATTACATTAATACAATACATTACAATATATGAATAGCAACAGTTGGTTTGGCGATACATAGCATGAATGCTACTATTTGATTTGCTGTAGTCTGTTCCACACACAGAGTTGATCAACATTAAGTACCTTAAAAAAAAATTAAATGCATTTACCATGGATATAAGCATTCATATACATTTTTAAGAAAATACAAAAATAGAAGTTGTTATAAAATCATTTTAAGGCTATAAGTTAGAACAACAATGAAAAAGTCAGAAATGACTAATGGAAAGCACAACCCTTTGTTCAATAAATACTTTAGGCAGTGCATTCTCTGGAAAAGCAGCAAGGAACTGCATGTTTTTTGTTTTGTTTTGTTTTTTCTGCACTATCTGTACAGTTTTCCACAACAATATGGAGCACAAGAACCAATAACTTCTGTATAACTTACTCCATCTTCCAAAGGGTCTTGTTTAAATTGCATCTCATTCACTGGTACAATAGAGATTCTGCAACAGGTCAGATGGAGATAAGGCCTTTGAACTGCATGTAAATCTGTTTAGAAATACTACTTATCCCACACTGTTTGATAATAGGTAGCAATGCTCTGAAAATCTCAGATATAAAAATCCATAGATATTTTACAAGCGGATTGGCCAGCTTGCTCACTAGTCTGAACTTAACTGAGCATGAATGGAATGCAATATATCGCCAAAGTATAGTATGCAAAATGTCTTGAACTATCTGCATTTTATATCAAAAATAAATAAGAATGGAATATAACCTAGCATCAGAATCATTAGCGATACAGAAAACAGACTTATTTTAACTATCAATCAGATTTTTCTGATGAATCATGTCCCATTTTATTGACTATGCAGGTATTTATCTAAGCATTTGTTGATACAAGCTTCACATTTCAAGTCTTATTAAAATAAAAAAAATTATGAAGAGTATGCTTTTTTGGAATGAAATTATATGAAGTGCCTCTTTTTAATACAGGAATTATGTAAATTTTTCCCTTTTAATAAATGAAATTTTGCGATTGGGCCCAACAGAGAACCCCATTTATGCCACAATCCACTTCTGGTTTTCATAATTTTTTTTAAAAAACACACTAGGTATAAACAAAACCAAATTTATCATCAGTCTCTCTCACACACATATACCAGATAAATAAGGAAAAAATGATAACCTGCAAAAATTACTGGTTGTTGGTAAAAAAAAAATTACCCTCCCACATGCACATTATTTAATCATTGACATTCAAAATGCTTATAAATTGATCAACAAAAACTAACTATTTCTATAGATACAATATATCAAGTATTGGTTTTAATTCTTTAACTTAGTTAAAATTTAATTTTGGAAAGTAATATAAAAATAGTCACCAGTTCAAATATTTTGGTTGCCGATAGCGACATATTCGCATTTGCCAAACCTTGCATACATATATCATACACAACTTTTACAAAATTTTGTAGTTCATTAAAAATTAAGAAATTTAGTTGTGAAATGATCAAAACTTTATAGTTAGTTTTTTATGTAACTAAATAAAACAACAGGCAATAAACAGTAAGCAAGATAATAATACAGAAATAAACTGGCTGATGAAGCTACTGCAGAAAATAGTAAAACCTACCAAGATGAAATCGTACAGGACTGAAGGAAATTTCTGTTGCTCAAGTTTCTATATTAGCGTGTAAAATTTTATATAAAACCATAAAAAATTTCAGTATCAAATTGGTTTCAATTACACAGATTTTACTGAAATTGATAGTTACAAATTCCATACTTTATTTCATGTAGTACTTTTTAATACTTGTCATAACATTTGTTTTGAATAAACACTAATTAAACTGTTCAACTGTTTATTTCAATGCGATGGTTTTCTTTAGCAAATAATTGAGACTTGAAAAGGCCTAAAGAGGGCGCTAATCACACCTGTTGGTAACAGAAAATTGTACCTTTAACCATGGCATGATGCATGTTCAACTAACGCTAAAGTGCCATTGAAATCATTATTTAATGTAAACACATTTGAAAGTGTTAGATATTCAAATTCGATAATTTTTAAATTGTCATATAAACACAGAATACTAATATATCATATGAAATCTGAAATTGAGCAAAAAAATAATCATTATGAACAAATTAAAAATACATGCAATGCAATGGGCTTTCATAGGATTTTCTGAAAGCGAGAAGTTACATATTTTTTCCATCAGATGGCATATTCAAGCACTTGAATCGCCAATAATAATATTGTATATTGTCTAAAAATTTATAAAAACTTTTGGTGAATATCAGGGAAACAACAGATAGGATTGGTTGGAAGAAATTAGAAACTTTAACAGAAATACTAGTCCAAATATTTTTTACAAAAATAGCTAAATCATGTGTGGTCACATACATGCTAAAACATATGAAAACATTGATATATACTTATTAATCGGTGATTTATAATGAAAAAAATAACTATTTAGTTGTTCATAATGAAAACAAAGTCTATGATTGAAAAAATTATCTATCAACTTTTTAAGGGGACTCATTGTTTTAAATTTTCCAAAAATAATTTTTTTTTGTTTTCATCTTTTTTTTTTTAAATTATATAATTCTGAATCGAATAAATAAATGGCATGAAAAAAATTCAAATTAGAACCCGGTCAAAAAAGTAAGTACTTTAACACAAGCTCAAATTGATTTTTAACTTGGCACACATTCTTTTCAAATCATGTTTTTGCTACACTGTTTAAAAAACATCTTTTGCAGAAATATAATTTATTTTGCACAGATATATATGAAAAGATCATACCTAAAATCTTCACCTACACTTTTGTCAAATAAATAATGCAAACTTTATTTGTTGCATTTAGAATGCATTTTAAATGAGATAAACCTTAAAAATAAAATTCTAACTGCAACCAGCAGTCGATGCAGGGTTTCGCTCTTGGGGCCCATTTTATGAAGAGTAAAAGTTATTTTTGTAAAATTTATTATATTTATATGAAAAATAACATTTTGTAATGAAATATGAAATCCAGTTACTCAAATTCAAACCAAACATTTATTAATAATAACTTCTTTAAGTCCTTCTGCTAAACTTTTTCCTTCTAGTGAATTTGTTTTGTTAGCAAAATTAAAAACATAATAAAATAAAAGCAATTAATGAAGAATGTTTTTATGAAATGGAATTTTGTGAAGGGTTCATTTTATTAAATCAATTTTGTGAAGGGTCTTGTTTTATTAAATGGATTTTTGTGAACAGACAGCTGTTGATAAATTGTTTTATTAAATGAAATTTCGTGAAGGGCCTTAAATAGGCCCCAAATTTTACATGGATCGGCCCCTGGCGACAAATAAAATTTCTCTCATTTAATTGAGAAAACAACAGGTGGTGATTGCACATATGATCGATCCTTTTATACATTTCTGTGCAAAAGAATAATCTTTCTGCAAACGATTTGTTCTTTACAAACAGTGTGCACAACTAGAAAAATATGATATATAAAAAAATACACAATATTATCCAGCTCAATTTGAATATTTTAATGCCATTTGTTTTGTTCGATTCAGAAAAGTATGAATTAAAAAATATATATGAAAGAAAAATCAAACCTATGTTTAATTATGCATAGACACTTGTAAAATATTAAACCAAATGACAACATTCTTTACAAATTTTTTGATTGCATTTCTTTCAATGTTTTATTTATTTATTTTTACATGTGATATATCTTATTTTGATGGTATAACTTTTTTTTTTCAATTTTGTTTGTAGTTTTTTTTTTCTACAGATATTTTAAATTTTGGAACCATTGCAAAATTGAAAACTGCAATTGTGTAGTACAGTTTGTGTACAGTTTGTAAAATTTTGTGCAGTACATTTTTTGCTTTTCTTAATGAAAAGCAAAAACTGTACTACACAAAATCAAAATAATAAAAAGATACCCAGTCAGACATCCTATCCTATGCAAAAAAAAATAAAATAAAATAAATAAATAAATAATAATAATAATTTAAAAATATTGAAAGCCAAATAAGAAGTTTGTAAAGAACACTGCCATTGTTTTAGCATTAGCTTATGAGTGTCTTTGCACGACTAGCATAAGTGTCGAGAATTAGCAAAATTCTCAATACCTCTAGAAACGAAATACCTAATATATAATATATTAAAATATATTGATTTTATGGATTACTTATTGATATTTTCAGAGAGTTTGTACCACAACTCACAAGACATACTTTTCACAAAATATCTTGACCTATATTTTACATATTTTTAAAAGTTAAATAATGATATATCTTTAAAATGTTTAATTACCTCCGAAAAAACTTTTCTAAAGAACTTTTGAATTCCATGAAGAACAGCACCACCATTCATCATCCATCAGAGGTAAAGTAAGATGAACCTTAAAAAGAATGTCAACACTGATAATACCAATATGCACTATATCTTATCTATATTTATTTAGTTATTTAGTTATTAGGAATATACTGAATATTTAATACTTTTATGTTAGAAGGGCACCAGTGATATATACTATACATATATATATATATATATATATATATATTCATGTATACAAATATATCACCAGCGCCCGGCTAACATAAAAGTACCGAATATTCGATGTATTTATTTGGCTAGGCCAAATATCAAAATACTCGCCGTTTCAAATATTAGAATTGGTCGAATATCTTGATACTGAACCAAACCCATTACTTTAAAAAAAATAGAAAAAAAATTAAATCTTACATAAGTTCTATTTTTAGCTATGAATAAATAAAGATATTTTGAATTAACAAACAAAATCCCTTAAATAAAAGATATTGCTTTATTTAAGGGAATTATTTATTATTTATTTATTTTACCTAATATATAATATATTAAAATATATTGATTTTATGGATTACTTATTGATATTTTCAGAGAGTTTGTACCACAACTCACAAGACATACTTTTCACAAAATATCTTGACCTATATTTTACATATTTTTAAAAGTTAAATAATGATATATCTTTAAAATGTTTAATTACCTCCGAAAAAACTTTTCTAAAGAACTTTTGAATTCCATGAAGAACAGCACCACCATTCATCATCCATCAGAGGTAAAGTAAGATGAACCTTAAAAAGAATGTCAACACTGATAATACCAATATGCACTATATCTTATCTATATTTATTTAGTTATTTAGTTATTAGGAATATACTGAATATTTAATACTTTTATGTTAGAAGGGCACCAGTGATATATACTATACATATATATATATATATATATATATATATTCATGTATACAAATATATCACCAGCGCCCGGCTAACATAAAAGTACCGAATATTCGATGTATTTATTTGGCTAGGCCAAATATCAAAATACTCGCCGTTTCAAATATTAGAATTGGTCGAATATCTTGATACTGAACCAAACCCATTACTTTAAAAAAAATAGAAAAAAAATTAAATCTTACATAAGTTCTATTTTTAGCTATGAATAAATAAAGATATTTTGAATTAACAAACAAAATCCCTTAAATAAAAGATATTGCTTTTACATTATTTATTTGATATTTTAAAAGTGACACTTAAGAAAATTAACTGTAAAAGAAGACAATTAATAGGGAATGATGTATAAATGTGAGTTCCTGAATAGTATCTGTTAAAGGTAATAGTCTGTTTCTTGCTTTTTCACAAACAGGGGGTTTCTAAACAAAATGGAACAAACTTTCAGGGGTAGTTATATTGCATCAAGACAAGGAGATTTTGTTACAGGAAACCAGGATCGAAATCTACTTATTCAGTCAAAAATATATTGTGTATCTCACTATAAGCATCACTTGGATTTTCGTTTATTACTTTAGCAATAATAAAAATAATGTAACGAGGTTTTCAAACTTCTTACTTTAATTACTGTGAAACAGGATGACATGATGAGAATGCTGTAAATTGCCAAAGTTCAAATCCTAACAGTGAGGTACACATCCTATCCTTCAAAATACAGCTGACAGCACATATATTATGTCACAGACCAGAATTCAGTCACTTCCAATGATGTCATCATATTTCATACAAAGCAAAGTTATATATATATTACAAAGAAATTCTCACTAAAATATCTTCATTTTTTTAAAGTTGTTACCAAAAATTCTGGTTCAGCTTCTAGTGAGATGCCCTATAGTTTGGATGGAATAAGTAAGTTGCAATGTTGGTTTCCTGTACAGAAAATGTTTTATCCTGCCTTAAAGTTTGTTCCAAAATTTTAGGAACATCCTGTATGTTTACAATCTAGAGTCCTGCATTGGGTCAGGTTACCTGCTTTTACCTCACCTGCAGTTTGGGTCAGGTCGCTGCTATATTTTTTGTTGCGTTTCGGGTTGGGTTTTGACTCTTGCAGGTCGGGTTCAGGTTGACCTATTTTTCAAATATACACAGCTGAGTTGTATAATATATTCGCACACGCGCGCGGAAAATTTTCTGCAAAATTCGAAACTTTGCAGAAAACATTTTAGAAAATAAAAACATAATTTTTGTTTTAATACCAAAAAATAAAAAATATTCCAATTTTATGTACGATTTATTTACTGTTGGCATACAATTTACAGTTTAAAGATGAAAGATATTGTTGTGACATTACAGGCACTTGCGAAGAGCTCAAAATATTAAGGGTTGGGCTATCTAAATGCATTGACAAAATAATTGATAAGAATGCAGCTCTTCCTATCATGGATTTTTAGCTTTATTATTTTTTTTAACCAAAATAATTATTCTTTAATTAATATTAATTAATTTTAAATGGTAAGTATTTTAAACTACTGTTTTTAATTCATATTGTCAAAATAATAACACATAATTTTATTAAACATTAAATTAATTTACAGAAAGTTTTTGACCCAACATTTATATGTGCAAGAAGTTTTTGGTTTTATACAAGTCTGGTCCACAGTATTTTTTCAGATTAAATATATATACAATAAGACCTCCATAATGGACACTCCCAAAAAGCAGACACCTCTATTTAACGAACACTTTTTCAATTCTTAACACATATATTTGTATGCTTATACCTTGGAATAGGGGGCACCTCGAAATCTACACACATGTATGTGCTCATAACTATCACAAATATAATACATGTGTTTTTGTGAGTATCATAAATGAAATGTTTGCAATATTTTCATATTCTGACAAAAATTAAAAAATGTTTATTAACTGCACCGTAAAAAAAGAAAAATCTATGATTACATATTTCTTGTACATTTTATTTTTTCTCATGCAGTAAATTGAATATATATACCTATTCATATTAAAATACATATTTATTTTCATCTAAAACATAGTTCTGTTCAAATGTTTTGTGAAAATCCCAACAATTAGACTTTCAAAAAACATACATGACCCGACAGAATCATTCTAGGATGAACCCGATAAGCAGAAAGAAAATTAGAGTCATCCCAGCCAGGAAGAAAGATAGAAACAACCTGGTTGAAATATGTCAGGTTCAGGTCAGGTTGTGGGTTGCCGAAAATTGTTCTTGCGGGTTCAGGTCGGGTTGCAGGTTGAGGAAATTTTTTTGTTGGGTTCATGTCAGTTGTGGGTTGACTTCATATGGAATTTGAAGGTTCGGGTTGGATACAACCCCACCCATGCAGGACTCTATTACAATCTCAGAAAACAATAACCCGCTATGGTGCATTAAAAAACTTCCTTGCGAAATAACAAAAAGGAGGAAAATTATTCTTGCTGAGTTGCCACCATTTGAATTAGATGTTTTTCCCCCCTTTCCGATAACACAAATATAACTTCAAATAAATACTATTTGATTAAAATTCTCCTTTTTCAAAATTTCTTTCATAAATATTTGTTTTAAAACACATAAAAAATTATTCATTTATTTTAATTTTCAGAAGAAGTTATTTAATTTTATTAATTACAATTAACTTCACTAAAGAATTTATAAAAGTTTTATTAGTTGAAAAATTGTAATGTTTTAGCTTTTTTTATGTGTTTTTAAATTTTTTTTTGAAAAAAAAATGAATTTTTCTCTGCATTGAGCTCAGACCCAGAACCCAATAAATTATACATCCAAATTAACATCCCTCCCTGTCATAAAAAATTAACAGGATTAATATGCAGGATTATGCCAATTTTTTTACAGAAATCGTCCCAAAAGAGTAAATAACTTGGTAGACCCTGGCGACCGCATCTGTAAAGCCCTGCCCGCGACCATTTGTCGAAACTCAAGATATTTTTTTTCGACCGATTTACGAAATTTGCTTTTTTTTTTCTGCTACCTTTTGACAAAATTTGCGATTCTTTTCTACAATCATTTGTTAAAATTCGGGATTTGTTTTTCGAAACTGACTAGCAAAATTTGCGATTATTTTGCGTGATTGTTTGATGAAATTCTCAATTTGTTTTATGTGCGATTGTTTGACTAATTTAGTGATTTGTCACAGAACCTTTGGATGAAATCCGTGATTTTTTTCCGTGATAATTACATAAAATTCACAATTTTTTGAAAAGTCTTTTGACAAAATTTGCAATCTTTTTTCGAATCTGATTGAAAAATTTTGACTTTTTATGCCAATGAATGTTGTTATCTGCGACCGAATGACAGAAATCGCTATTATTTCTACAATCTTTGGCGAAATTCTCAATATTTTTCCACGGCAGTTCGAGAAAATTAGTGATTTTTACAACTAACAATTTGTTTAATTCTACGTTCAATTGGGAAAATTCGCTATGTTTTCGCGATCAATTGAAAAAATTAGCTAATTTTGCATAATTTCATAAAATAAATAAATAAAAATCACAGACTTTCACGGAAATTTAAAAAAATTCTCTGCAAAAGAAATTAAGAGGGCAAAATCATGTACAAACTTTTTTATTGTGCAGGATTTTCTTATTTTGTGTGTTATTTGCGCAATCCCATGCACTATTTCACACCCCATCCCTCAAAGAAAAGTCCTGCCGCCCTCGCAAAAAAATCTTTAAATGGCACCCCTGCAGTAAAACCTGCAATTAGTTGAAAAGGGCTATTAAAAACGTAAATTTTAGACATTTCGCCGTCTTAGTAGGTATAATTGTTTAGTGCTTTTTCGCCGAAACTTTTTTTCGGATGAGAAGAATTCTGTCATAGACAGGTTTTGTTTTCACAAGTTTCATTGTAAAACAGCTATGCTCTTCAGAGGTCCAATATAGAAAGAATGTTTTAACAGTCTTAGAGGCAACATTTAAACAAAGGTAACAAAACCTCCTATAACAGAAAACTTTCATAGTATCTTGAAATTATACCTGCTAAGACGGAAATTTTCATCTTTTTTTGCGAATTCGTATTCGAAGTTTTTACTTCTTTTGTATCTATGATTTAGTAAACGTTTCTCATTCGGAGGGGGAGGTTTATAGCCCTGCCAAACCTCATCCTTGGCTATGCCACTGCCGTCAAAGAAAAGTCCTCCTCCCCCCCCCGCCCCCCCAAGAAAATTGTGAAATGGCGACCTTGGTTTTGAAACATTGTATGCTAAAAAAATGCTGCACTTAAGTAAAAGAATGGTTATAATTCAGGCACAATTTTTCAAATCTATTGGTGAGTATACAAAACTTCACAGATAGACTGCCAAAAATGCCAGCATGGTGTATACTTAGAAATGAATTAGCATGACAGTTCATAAACAATTAACCATTTCTTAAATGTACGAACAAGGTACTAACCCAGTATATAAATTCGTTTAGAAGATTAATTTTTTATTTTCTAACAGATGGCGCTACTGATCTACTACAGCTACTTATTATTTTCGTCTCGTTTTTTTTTTTTTAAATAAAAAAAGTTTTCGTACAGTTTACATTATTTTAATGTGGGTACAATTACACTGAAAAACTCATTATTATTATAGATGCTAAATGTCATACATATATACTATTCATTAAGTTTCTTAATATTACACTCCAAAACATTGTGCTTTCCGAATTCAGAACAAATGTGTTTCAGTCACGCACCAATGTTGGTGTTATTTCCAAGCTCACACCAAACTACTGTTTTCTAATAGGGTAGACTGGTGCACAGTGGACCACTTTTTCAGTTAATTTTTTTTCTCTTTAACGGGCAACCCAATCTGCATGAAAATATTTTTTAATATTCCTTAAGCCTTTAAATACATTCATCATAATTTTCTCAGAACATAGTTTTCAGTATATTAAAAAAAAAAAAATATATATATATATATATATATATGCACCCGTAAAGTGGACCAGTGTGTCCCAAAAGTGGGGCACAGTGGATCGCTATTAGGAATTATCTGAAATACAATATAAATCTATTTTTTTATTATTCTAATTCAAGATAACATAGTAATATAAATTTACAAGTAATATTTTGAAACAAAAACAAAATAATTCATTATATTTTGAAAATAATAACAGATTAATACAGGAACAATTTAGTTGAAGTTATTACTTAAGTACAAAAAAAAAAAATCAGCGCACATTAAAATTTGCAAATGAAATTCCAAAATACTTATGAGTAAAATTGAACCTGGAATTTTCCTGAAATATTTTTGGGTCTGGAAGCAACATTATGAAATGATTGACATCAACAACAGATTCATCCACAGTTTCTGGAAAAATAAACTGATTTCCATTCACTTTGCATCTCATGAATCTTATTTGAATAGAATCATCACCAATTAGACTACATTCACACTAATATTTATTCAAACGCAGTAAATGCAAAACAAAATATTTCTTACTATGTTAAATAAATTGTTATTTTTCTTACTACTTTAAAACAATATTTCTTTATAGAAATAAGGAATTATTAAATATTTTGAACATTCTGCATTACAGGAGCAGAGTGGATTGTGGACTACTGTGCCCCATGTTGAAGTTCATAAATAATCATAGTGTAATATTGTTTATAGCTTTCTTTTAAACATACTAACTTTAAAGTTAAATAAAAACAAGTATCTTAGCTTTGCATAACAGCTGTTTTATCTTATTTATCTACAACCTTTACTTACTAAAAAAAAAAATATATATATATGATTTTGAAAAATTTTACTTTTAGAAGCTCAAAACAACCAATCAATATAAAATAGTTCAATCAAGTCACCAAAGCATCATAGATCCATTATTATTCGATCAATTCAGCTAAATAATAATGATAAAAAACGACTAGAAAAAAAAAAGTTATACCGGAAACGGTTTTTATCAAACTAGGAAGTGAAAACTTAACATTAATTTCGGAAATCTATTACGAGTAAATAAGATTGATCTTGTAATACAGATCGATATAAAGCGTAATTTTTTAATATATAAACGTAGTTGAATGAAAATAAATAACATAAAACTATAAAACAGCAATGTAACTTACATTAAATCACTGAAATCGTAACAATTTTAGTGAATCTTTACAAGATTCTGTCTCGGCGTCAGCACGGCGTGTAAACAAACACAAACAATTTCCTGAAGTTGCCATTCTAGATAAAAGATATTTTGAAGAAAGCATTCTCATTGGTCCATGGAGTTTACGATAGATGTAAAATTACAATCATTGTACCAGATTCATAAATAATTGCTAAACGATGATTTTTTTATCACTGGGCGAATGAAATCTTTATAAATTAACGGTGTTTCGACAATTTTCTAGAAAAATGGTAAAGTCAATGTAAAATATACGGTCAACACATTATTATTTTACGGAAATTTTTAACAGTGCACGATAGAAAATGTACAATAATCTCTACCGAGTTAACTATGATTCCAAAAAAATGCGTTCTTTCTCTTTAGAAACTCCAAGAACCAATATATTTTCGAGATTTAAAGAAGCATTTATAAAAACAAACTTTTTTTTAGGCCACATATTTTCCGAAACGTTTTCCAGTAATTTTTATAGTGTATTAATTAGTCTGCATAAAACGGTATATAGGTTTTTAGTATAGTAACAGTTCTTCATTTATCATGTTCAGCTGTGTAATTGAATTTATACATGCAAAATAATAATGTTAATGTCATAAATATAGTGCCAATGGTGTTAATTTATCATGTTTGTCTGAAAAACATGTTTGTTGAACATAAAAATATTTACTTGCGAACTGATAGTATCCGAAAATCTTATATTACGTGTGGAGAATATGCATTAATAAAATATATAACTACTCGGAAATTTTTTCGAAAATCTGTGACAGCCAAACAAATTTTGTTTTTATAATTGCTATTTTAAATCTCACAAATATTTCAGTTTCAGAGATTTCTAAACATAAAAAGTGTGTTTCAGAATCCAACACATCGGAATTTTTTCAAAAATCTGTGACAGCCAAACAAATGTTGTTTTTATAATTGCTATTTTAAATCTCACAAATATTTCAGTTTCAGAGATTTCTAAATATAAAAAGCGTGTCTCAGAATCCAACACATCGGAAATTTTTCAAAAATCTGTGACAGCCAAACAAATGTTGTTTTTATAATTTTTATTTTAAATCTCACAAATATTTCAGTTTCAGAGATTTCTAAATATAAAAAGCGTGTTTCAGAATCCAACACATCGGAAATTTTTTTCGAAAATCTCTGACAGCCAAACAAATTTTGTGTTTACAATTGCTATTTTAAGTCTCACAAATATTTCAGTTTCAGAGATTTCTAAACATAAAGAGCGTGTTTCAGAATCCTACACATTTGAAAAATTTTCGAAAATCTGTGACAGCCAAACAAATTTTGTTTTTATAATTGCTATTTTAAATCTCACAAATATTTGAGTTTCAGAGATTTCTAAACATAAAGAGCGTTTTGAAGAATCAGTGGCAACTCGGAAGAGGTTTTTATATTTTTTCGTTCCTAGCTATATTATATTTTCCTAGACTAAGTAACACATGGCTTTTTTTACAGTGTAGGTGTTTACGACTGGCAATTGGAAGATTTCTTTTTTGTTTGTATGTTGGGAGGGGGAGAGGTTATGGAGGAGAAATTCCACTTTTTTTAGTATCATCACAAACGGCTAAGCACAAAATTAAATTGTAACAAGAACGAAAAGTCATGCGTGAAGCATAGATATGGCAAACACTTTCCAACACATCCAGAAAACTTTAAGGAAACTTCACCGTTAAATAAGTTGAAAGCACATATGTAAGTAAACAGTTTAGAAAACATATAACACATTGAAAAATACAGTTTTCGAAATTACCTTCCATTGTGAAAAAAGAGTTGAATTATTTAATGCCGCCCTGTATATGATCGATAGATTTGGATACATACTACATAGCATGATAAAAGTTAGTTCAGTCAGAGAATTCACATTTAGCAATTTTCGCCAATCGATAGAAATGCACTCGAAACCTTTTGTACATCCCTGTATATTATCTAAAGACTTACATTAATCTAAATTACACATAAGAACACGTATTAATCTAAGAGGTAAAAAACGCATAAGGCAACTTAAACCTCACTTCCTGCAATTATCAACCATAAACGACAATCTATCTTTTCATTTCCGTAGCCATGTATATGAATTTATTTAGATTCCACAAACTGCTATTAGTGTACTAAATATAGTTCAGCAGAAAAATACGTAACACAATTAAAACTTACTTTAAGCAATTCACTCCCATAGTCTGTAATACTTAGAAATTTCCTTGTGTAGTCCTGTATATGATCGACCAAATTTATACACACCACTATGAAAAACTACTATGAAAAATTTTTAAACTTAAAAACGCGAACCAAATATGAAAACGCACTTATCACACATAGACTGTAATTATCCGACGTATACTGTAACCGATATCTTTTGTGAGTCCCTGAAAATGATCGATAATGATCAAAGCACACCATTTTTTTTAAACAAGCAATTTATACTGCACCTCAGTAAGTCATGTAATTTTCATTATGTTTGAAGTAGTGAAACATCATTAAATTACACTGCAAACGATTTTTCACCATAGAACATTGTGTAACAGAAATATTTTGTGTGACCCTGTAAATGAATAATAAATGCTTCTCACCCCCTACAGAAAGCATGTTTAATGAGCTTCATAATTATATATCAATTTCACCATGTTTCAAATGGCGTAGCATCATCAAAATGCAGTTTAAACGATTATTTCCCATTGATTGTAATATAACAGAATACTTTTGACTGTCCCTGTAAAGAAAACTATAAGTTCTACACACTTCATTTTCAATAGGGAACATGCTGTAGTAAACGACAATAACATACAAAAATTTCAGGACAATCCGAATATATTTAATCGAGTTAGAGAACGGACAGACGGCAAACAAACCGATGACATAAACACTTTTCAACTAGGTTGGAAATTGTTAAAAAAGGCTTATAATAGGCTACCTCTGTTCTTATCAACAAACAATATTCTTAAAATGAAATAAAGGCAGTGGTCCGCATCTGGAATATTGTCAAACATCCTCAGTTGCCTGTAGTCATTTATATAGCAATATTTCATGTTTTTTATTTAAATAACAAAGACTATGAAAATCGTTAGATTTCTGTATTTTATAAAATCCTTGAAATAAAAAATAACCGGGACAAAATACCTTTCGTGGAAAATCTTCCATGCTTTTTTTCAAGCCATATATCGTCGCAGATGTAACATTTAAAAATTAGCATTGTTTAAACTTGTAATATTTCATGTTCAAAATCATATATTTGCAACAAAAACATATTCTACGATAGAATTTTCTAATTATATTTTCAGACTAAAACTGACTAATCTGCAATAATAGCGATAAATCTACATAAATGTATAAATGTAAAAATATCTCAAAATACTAGAATTTAAGCATTTTATTTACGTAACGATAATAGAAATGATAAAATATTGAAAAACAAAATTAAAAACTGATCGGAGCTTGTGCTAATTTTGCAGTAAAAATAGCAAAAAGATTTACATCTGTAAATGGGAATCCTTCGCGTTTATTACTTTTAAAAGGGAAGGTTAAGGTAAAGCCAGGAGAGATGCATCTCTCCTGGCTTTACCTTAACCTTCCCTTTTAAAAGTAATAAACGCGAAGGATTCCCATTTACAGATGTAAATCTTTTTGCTATTTTTACTGCAAAATTAGCACAAGCTCCGATCAGTTTTTAATTTTGTTTTTCAATATTTTATCATTTCTATTATCGTTACGTAAATAAAATGCTTAAATTCTAGTATTTTGAGATATTTTATACATTTATACATTTATGTAGAGTTATCGCTATTATTGCAGATTAGTCAGTTTTAGTCTGAAAATATAATTAGAAAATTCTATCGTAGAATATGTTTTTGTTGCAAATATATGATTTTTAACATAAAATATTCGTTAGCATAAATAGTCGGAGAGATTGCGCACATAGAGGTTTGGGGGGAAGGAGTAGAGTGAGCGTGCAGCGACTCCAGGTAGTTGTACAACAACAGTAGTGGAGTGTCTACTTGAAAGTGCATGTTGATTGCTTTGAGCGTTTAAGATAAAGTATTGCTATTTTGTTTTGTTTTCCCAAAGTAAGTGCTTGAATTTTCATAGCACTTCATCAGAATTTCTATACAATGTCAATAGTACAAAATATTTTAAACTTAAACGATTTCTCATAAGCTACTAATCTAAACTAACAATGTGAACATCAACGGTTCGTTTTAGAAGAGGTCATGTTTAAATAAAATGCCACGCAATCTTTCCTACCGAAATTGGAGAGTTTGCGCATTTGCTACTTAGGAGAGATGGCGCAGTGTTCCCATTCGTTTCTATGGTAGGAGAGATTACGCAGCTTATTGGTAAATTTGCATTAAAAAAAAAGAAAAATGAAACTGGACTAATTTTAAATTAAACGTGTTATTAAGTAACATTATTTTATTTTTTAATCTTATCTGGACTTGCTTTTTCTGATTCTTTAATTTTTTTTCCTTTAATTAAAATTTTTTAATCGTTTTTAAAATTACTTATTTTTTCTGATTCTTTAATCATTAGGTTGAAATATTCACTCCTAATACAAGAATATTTGTTCACAAAAACCTTACAGCAATGTCATTTCAGTGTAATCATTACTGTTAACAATTTAATTGTAGTTATTATAAGTAACAATCACTCCTACCCATGTGCGCAATCACACCAACCCTATAAGGAGAGATTGCGCAAAATAACTTTCTTGGTTTTATTACAATTGTTCTATTAAATTGCAACATAACAACAAAATAGCAATGGAAATGCATAAAAAACAAATGAAGTAAAAGTTATTCATGAACAGTTTAGCAAAAAATTAATATTTAGATTTTTTATTGCTATTCTTTTGAATTGTGCGCAGACTATCCTAGCTTTACCTTATATAAAATCAACGATATTATTTCCAGTATTTTTGACATAGACCATTTATAAATAGCAATTTTGATAATATTTTTCCCCTCATACGATTTGTCTCCATAATTTTATTTACTGCCTTAGAAAAGAGTCTCAAATCTGGTACAGAAGTCGCATCAACACTTAAGTATTGTTCTGTAAAAACAAAATATTTTGAGAAATAATATTTTAAGTATTTGAAAGTTTCAAAGCAATTTTCTTTGATTTCTAGCTACATATGTTTAAAAATAGCAAGATAATCTCAGAATTTACATAAGTTTAAATACTTATATTATGAAGGATATTTTCACATTACCACAAATTTTTAATCGTATTAAACCAATATAGAGTGTTTAATAGTTAAGTGACTTTTTTTAACTAAGGTAATCTGTTAAATATATATATTTATAATACTTGAAGAATGCTTAAAGTTAATTTTACATAAAGCTATTAATTTCTAAAAAGTATCGATATATCACATGCATATTATCTATATATGCATGCATCAAATGAGATATATGCAATCAAAAGTGATCCATGTCATAGTGATCCATGTTTATTATATCGATATATTGCTCTCATTGCTAGGTTCAGTACATTCATTCAAATGTTACATAAAATATGATAATTTTTCAACATTAAAATAATTACTATTCTACAACCGATTTCCTTTTAACTCATTGATTAGAAAACATCTCGGCTGTTTTCTAATTTAAGTTGTTTCTTTCGAGTTTAAAATAATTTATTGGGTACAATAAGCATTAGTAATTATCAGTAATTTCTATATATCACCTGGAAACAGTTAAAAAATTATTCACACTTTTTGAGGCACAAAAAAGCTTATTGCAGTGTATATCATACAAAATTACATACAAAATCACTGTAAATTAAATAGTCTAGAAAATTCTATGCTAAGCTCTATCAAATGTGTATTATTATGGTTCAAAATGTATGTCAGTTTTAGTATATTTGTTTATTCTAAATCAAACTAAATACAATTTATAAGTCTCTAAATACATTTCCGTTTCCTGATTTAGGATTTAATTTTAGAACAAAGATAAAAAAAATTCAAAGATATGAGTGAATTACCGACACTTCATATAAGAATTCATTTGACGTAATGTATATTTGACATATACTGTAAAATTTTACATGAAGAGAATCAATTTAAAAAATATTACATACAAATATTTAACAGCAAGGAAAACATCAATCTGCTAATATAAATTAACATTACAATTAGAAATTGAAATCAAGCATTAAAATCTCACATATGCATTTATTTATTTACTATCATCAAAAAAATAATATCTGAAAAATAAATTAATCACTTAATAAAGCATAAGTTTTAAATTCAATTTTGATAAAGCTTTTTATTTGGAATCATCATGACCATTTTCCATTATTTATTATCCTCATTTGAATATTTTGATTTAAATTTCTCTACTTTAACTAAGAAACTTGCGTAAGAGATAAGATTTCTGAGAAGTTCAACAACTAATTTAATTTAAAAAATTTTGACTGAGAAATATATTGCTAACAGAACAGGATGTTCATACAATAATGAACTTAATAAGCATTCATTGTATAATGTTTGAAAAAAATAATAATACGTTCCTTTAAATATCAAATTACGATTAATTAAATTTTGTTGAATAGTTAAAGATTTCAGATATAATTACTTGGAAATAACCTTTTTACATTAATCTTGAAAGATAAATAATAATATATTTATTTTATTTTATTGCTGCGTTAATATTCTATAAAGTCATAAAATGTGGTACGGAAATTTCATTAACTATGTAATATTAATGCAGCTGTTTTATATGAAGATATGTTAATACATTTATACACTATTCTCTAAAAAAATATATTTCTTATAATTCTACATATGATTATTCTACACTGGTAATTATAGTAGAGTACACCATTTTTATTTTTTATTTATTTTTTTTTTTGTATTCTTTTGTTCGTAAAAACATATTTAAAATAAATTTCACAAGATTAGATTATTTTTATAATTATTTTTGAATAATTTCCTGTCTATTAAATTTCAGAAATTTGAAAAACATTTTATTATACTTCCAGTCTACCATGCAATTTGTTTTCTTTTGACAAACGCCAATTATATTTTTTCAAAAAGAAACAATCAAACTGTTTTTTTTTTATAAATACATTTTTTGATGCCTAAAGAAAACATCAATTATCGTATAGACTACTTTAATTGATGCAATTGCAAAATTTAATTGGAGTCTTAGTTACTGCACTAAAAACATCTTAATTAGTGTATTACTGTTAATTATTGTATTTTAACTATATTTTTTTTCGTGCTTTTCTGCAAAAAATATTATTATTGTATATATATATATAAATTCAACCTAACATAAAACTGGAAGAGAAAAAAAATAAAAAAAGAAGCAATCGAGAAACTGATAAAAGAAAATAAGTAATATAGGCTAATTATAAGAAACTTCTTTAAGTGTAGATTTTTATTATGTAAGCCAAAATTTAAAAGCTTTTTTCATGAAACTAGCTAATTTAGCTTGATTGCAGTCTCATTCCACTCCGATTTCACACAAAAATTATCATATACCAGGAAAGGCTTAGATGTACTATTGAACTAAACGAAACAGGAAATGGAACAAATGGAATTAGGAAATACTTAAAAACTGGAAAGACAGAACATATCCCAATTACATGAACAATTTCAGATGTGTGAAGGAAAGGAAGTAACATCTGAAGAATTGAATAATTTGTACATTATCTGGCTGCGTCTGAAATGAACATAAATAGTGATCAACAATTACTCAACGAATGAAGTATGTTATTATAGATACATTTAACGCACACTTTTTTGTATGAAATCAAACAGCATCAACCAATCTCATTATTCTAGCTCTGCCTGCTCTAGCAGTGAATTTTTGTAATATAAACAGTGTTATTTCCAGTTTGTGGATAATCGAGATGAAAGAAATTAAAAAACATGATGTTTGAGGGCAATTATAAACTAATGTTATAATATATTATCTATAAATGCGGAATTACACATGTTGTTAATACCCAACAAATGATTTATAATCATTTTACAAAAAACGAAATATGCATACATTATATGTCATGAATGTAAAAAGAATTTATATGGAATTTAAAATATGTTATTTTGTCTTGGAAGTCTGTAAGCAATGAGCCATTATCTTTTTGTTAAATTATTATGAATTATGTAAATATATGAATTGTATTATTATAAATTATATTACTTTTTTCAGGCTCAATAGAATAAACTTTTTTTCCTCACAAAAATCATATGATTCCAATAACTGTATATGTAGCAAGAAACACCATGTGAAGGGTTTTCTACAGCTTATGAAAATGTAAAGTGTGTCAGTGGAATCCTAATAAATACATTGAAACTGTAAAAGTGGCGCGCCACTCCTTGATAGTATTATTACATTATATTATAGAAAAAGAGATCAATTCATATATATTTAAAACTAGTCGGATGTGCCAATCTCAAAAGTGTTTTCTATCTCATACATGCTAATACTTGAAAATTCGCTATCACAATGGCACAAAAAATGGCACAAAATACGCTATTACAGTGTCATTTCCCGGCAGAATATCTCCAAATTCAAGGAGGACCTGCTGGCCATAGTCACATATCTAAAATATTTGGTTCAATTGCTTGCATAACTCCACATATTTTTCGAAGGTACAATGAGGACCGACAGACATGCAGACGGGCAAACCGACATTTTCTATAAACATGTTTTTCGGTATCTCTGACCTCTAAAACGTGTAAACCGGTCGAAATTTTTTTCGATTACAATACTTTCTTTATTATCTCCAACTATAATAAAGAAGGAAGATAGTGTGTGTGTATGTGTGTTTCTCGGTTGTGTTCTGAAGAGACCGCTGCACGCAGAGCTACACAATTTGGTGGAAAGGTACCTCTATGCATGTAGTTTTGCATCTCGAAGCCAGCTTTTGGAATTTTTGAATAGATTTTTTATTTAATTTTAAATGCGATTTTTCCACATTAGTAACAGGAGTCCGGTTCCAAACTTCTCCAACTATAAAAAAGAAGGAAACTTCTGTGTGTGTCCGTGTGTTTCTCGGTTGTGTTCTGAAGAGACATTAGTAACGGGAATCCGGTTCCAATCTTTTAACCCAATATAGTAAATGTTATCCTTTTTTAATAAAGTTTATGTGAAATTCGTACAGCGATTTTTGAATTTTTGGCGAATTTTTTCCTTCGACACTTGGCAATTTTGCCAGAATGCTTGATTGGTTCGGACGTTGCGCTTCTATTTCAACCTCAGATACGCTCAGAATCGTCATTTTTTGTTCTCTTTTTAGCTTGAAGAAAGCTAACCATTCTTTACAAATAAAAAATCATGATTTTAAAAATGCGATTCTCTGTGTTTTTTGACGTTTTGCTGCGATTTAGCCACATTAGTAACCGGAATCCAGTTCCAATCTTTTAACCCAATATAGTAAATTTTATCCTTTTTTCAATAAAGTTTATGTGAAATTCGTATAGCGATGTTTGATTTTTGGCGAATTTTATCCTTTGACACTAAGTAATTTTGACCAGAATGCTTGATTGCTTTATTGGTTGCTTCCATTTCAGCTTCAGATACGCTCAGAATCGTCATTTTTTTTACTCTGTTTAGCTTGGAGAAAGTTTATAATTCTTTACAGATAAAAAATCATAATTTTAAAAGGGAAGGGCGGATTACTTATTATTCCGATTTTTTTATTACATTTTTTGTTTTAATTTAATTTTTTATGCGTTTTTTAAAATTTTTCTCATGTTTTGCAGCGTTTTTGGTTTCAAATGACGTCACAAATCTTCCAGGGCAGTTGTGATTGGTAGCTGATAGAATTGTAGGCACAGCTGGAAGTAAATCGGGCAGTTGTGATTGGCAGAGGAAAAGGTCGTCAGCTGATTGTAATTCGAACAGCGAGTTGTGAATTTTTGCGATTTTTTATGCGATTTTTAGAGTTTTCTCATGTATACGCCATTTATGTATTTGACTTCAGAAATTAACAGGTGTAACTTACTGTTTTTGTATGTAAAAAAGTCATTTTGTTTCTGTTTAGAAAGTAAATGATAATTCCTAATTTTGTAACGTCGTGGTTAAATTCTGTGTGTGTGGGGGAGGGGGGGGGAGTGTTCGGTTGTAGTTTAAATATCGCGTTAATGTTCTGATCGAAACTCCCAACTTCCAAAATCAGAACTAGTTAATTATTAGTCCAATTCAAACGAAACATTTTCTCAGATCCCCAGATACTGGACAAACTTCGATATAATTTTTTTCAGCCCTTGGTTACCACTATTTCATAACGTTAATGACCAGGGAGGGATATTTTCTCGGGTTCTATAGGCCCTATTTCAATGACAATTAGTTCATTCAACTTAACACGAACTAATTAAGGTATAGATAACTAATTAAGATACAGATTTAGTGCCACTTGGCGGTAGAAAATGGAACTAAAAGCTTTTTCAGCTCGTGCGCAGCACGCCTGCTATACGGTGTCATAGTTAGCAGGGACACGTGTCGGAGTTTCGATCGGAAAGAGTTTTATTTAGAACTGAGTGCACCCCTAGCGGTGGGAAGTGAAACTAAACAATTGTACATTTAAAATTTGTCCGATTCAAACAAAGGGCCCGATTTCAACGACAATTGATTCATTCAACTTAACATGAACTAATTAAGACATAGATTTGACGTCCCCTGGCGGTGGAAAGCGGAACTAAAAGATTTTCTGCGTGAGCACAGAACGTCTTCTATATGTTGACATAAGCAGCGGGGACATGTGCCGGAGTTTCGTTCGGAAAGAGGTTTGTTTAGAAGAGAGTTCACCCCCTGCGGTGGAAATGCAACTAAAAGATTTTGCATTTAATCTTGGTCCGATTCAAAGGAAATCTTTTCTAACATTCTTCCGCGGTCTCCCAGATACTAAATAAACTTCGGAATAATTTTTTTAGCCCTTGGTTACCACCAATTTTGAATATTAATATCCAGGGGGTGATTTATTTTCTCGGGTTCTGTTGGTCCGATTTCAACGGGAATCGGTTCATTCAACTTAACATGAACTAATTAAGATATAGCTAATTATTTAAGACATAGATTTGGTACTACCTGGCGGTGGAAAGTGAAACTAACAGATTTTTCGCGCGTGCACGGCACGCTTTCTAGACGGTGCCGTAAGCAGCAGGAACGAGTGCCGGAGTATCGTTCGGAAATAGGTTTATTTAGAACAGAATGCTCCACTTGGTGGTAGAAACGGGATATAAATATTTTGCAGCGCGTGCCTAGCATGTCTGCTATACACGGTATCGTAAGCAGCGGGGACACATGTGGGATAATTTGTTTAGAACAAAATGCATCCTCTGGCGGTGGAACTAAAATATTTTCCTGAGCGTGCGCCAAAAATGACTATTTTTATTGAAACCGCAAAAGAAAGTTACCGATTTGATAATCCCAGAAAACGAAAAAGTTTCATTTTCACTCATCCTCGAGTATTAAGAAAAGTATTGAATTATTTGAAACGAAACTCACAGTTTATGTTTCTGATTTCGAAAATGCAAATTTTAATCCGACGATAACTTTTTTTTTAAATTTTGACCAAAAAATAGACCCGTTTTGAATCAGATGATCCAGATATTTGAGAGGGTGGTATTAAATTTACTTCCGCTTCTGGTAAATCTCTCTATTTAATTTCCGAAAGACAAAGAGTTACCAGAGGAAGGGTTTCGTGCAGCCATTTTCAGATTGATTTCGCGTTTCGTATTACTTTTTGACGGGACCGGGCAACGCCGGCGGATCTGCTAGTAGATAGAATATAGTAAAATACTCATGCACGAAAATGGTCATTGAACTGCAATTTTTTGCGGGTAAACTGACCAGTCATTTAACCATATTTATGAATAACGGTACACAGCAATATTATAAATTGTTTTCATTGGCCAGAATAATGTTAAAAGTAGAGTTACATTGCCAGGTTCTGAATGCTGAAAGATTTATTTTTTATACCTAATCAAGCTAAATATTTATATATTATTTATTCGTCCATGATTTTTACAAAACTGCGTAAAATATCAATAACTTGCAAAGATCTTTTGAAACCAGTGATAACATAAATTACCGTTCAGAAGTAAAACAAAATATTTCAATGGGGAAGAAATTACAAATCCTCAAACACATAAAACATCATCGAGCAGTATTCATACTTCTGTGTTCTCAGTTTCGACGCTGAACTTGATCATACTAAATAAGGACACAATAATGAAAGATGTAATTAGGAACAAACGGTAAAAAAACAAAATTATACAATATATATTAGCTGGAGGAAGTAATGAAAAACTGGTTTCTGAATACGCATGTTTCCAACATTCCGGTCAGTGGTGTGATATTTCTTGAAAAAATATGCGAAAATATCAATGCTCTCATCATTGAGAATGTGTGAAGAACACTTAAATTTGTTACATATTTATAACTTTTATCCTACCATTCAAACCAAACAGAATAAAAAAATCAAAATATTTCTATATAAGAAAACTTTTTTACACACATCTACAGACAGCATTCGTTTTTACCATACTTTTCGTATAGAAATGTTCCCTTATTTAATCAGAGAAAAATATGACAAATTATCCGATAAATAACAAAAATACATTCAATATGAAGAAAAAATATTTGGAAATAATAAATTAGGAAATAATGATTAAGGAATTGTGATGTGAAAGTGTAGTGAGACACTCATTGTAAATTCTAAAGAGTGAATGAACCTTATACCTATCAAAAAATACAATTTGAACGTCTGTATTCTATTACACTGTAATTGATTAATAGAAAATCTTATACTACATTAATAATTAAAAACAAAACTTACACCCCTCACCCCCCCCCCCAAAAAAAAAAAAAAAAAAAAAAAAATTAACTTTACTCAGAAAAATACTTCCACGTGTTTTTAGATATTTAAGTTCAAAAACATTATTTTTTAAGCATGTTCTCTCACAAAAGCAGTAAACTTTAACTGATTTCGTCAATAAATTGCTTATTAAAACAGGAAAACTTTGTACAATATCAATCATAACATTCATGAATCTGCCAGTGATTACAACAATAGTAATAAATTAAAAAATCTAATTTGGCATTCAAAAAATAAATGTTTTCAATTAATTATATTTATTCATTACTTGCGGTTGTTTTGCATAAAAAAATTCAATAATGAATTAGGGTCTAAAGAGAAAGAAAACCATGGTCGTGAATTTCAAACTTATTTTATCTTTTCATGTGAGAGGTGGAAGTAACGTAATAATGCATAAAGCACATTTTTTGTTAATTTATTTAAAATATTGCTTCAATAATAATTCTGCTGTCAAAATATTTTTTTCAATATTATATTATCAGTCGAAGAAACTTTTTATGAATTATATACATGTTTCTCCATTTAATATTTTTTAGGTTCGTTGAAAATATTTAAAAAAGAAGAAGAAAAGGTTGTTTTAAATCTCATAGAAAGAATGCAAAAAAATATCTTTATAATTTATGGGAATATATAATTTTCTTTATAATTTTTGTATTAAATAATGGCTGACAATATTTATTCCATCCCCTATGGCTATACCGGGTGCGTCATAAGTTTGTTGAAACGGTACTTACGTATTATCCATGTCAGTTTTAAGCCAACTGCGCCAGGCATGGAGCCAATATTACTAATTATAGTAACCCTTATATGTATTTTTTCTTGCTACATGGTACATGCCTGGGAATAATCTATAATATTATTATTTCTAATTTACTATGCTATTTACCATTTATTAATTTTACTAAAATAATGTTATTTACTGTTTTTAACAATGTTATAAATTTAATAAACATATATTACATTTTATTTATTTTATATTAATTACCATTTTTAACAATGTTATTTGATAATGTTAAATTACTGCGTTTGAAAACATGATTGGCAACGATAAATAAGATTGGTACTTGGCAACCCTTTTTGGCGATCAATCTCCTGGCACGGATAATACGTAAGTACCGTTGAAACTTTAAAAAATCATTAAAAAGAAACAAATGGTGTTAAAAAATCTGCGATTTGCAAGAATGGGATGATAGGGAGATTAGTTTTTTTTTTTTAATAACACAAAAAGCTGTGGTTAAAACATTACCGCTAGATGGTGCTGGCATGCATAATATGAAGCAGATGTATGCAAATTAGGATTATAGTAAAAGACACATTTCTGAGAAGTTGCTGACAAGCTTCAGTATCCCAGCACATGAAACAGGGCCTTTACTCATCTTCAGTCACTTTATCGTTCGGCATTTTCGGAATGCGTCAGTTGCTGATATCACGTTCTTGCAATAGATTTTAACCAACAGCGCTTGTTCTGGTAACAATAGCATACTACTGGCATCGAATGAAGAATCTGTGTGCATTGAGGGGTTTTACTGACAGCATGATTTGCATAAACCTGCTTTATAGTATGCATGCCTGCTCTATCTATAAGTTATTTTTAAACCAAACTTTTTTTTTGTTATTAAAACAAAACCCGATCTCCATCTAATCCCGATCCTGCAAACCGCAATTTTTTAGCATAATTTGTTTCTTTTTAATGAATTATGTCTCCATGAATGATGCCAACAACTGCTGAAAACAATCTCTATAACATCGTTTGAGTATGGTATGCATTTTTTTTTTCAGATGACCATTCTTTGCTAATCCTTCTTCATGTATAGCTATAATTCATTTTATTAATGGTGACATTATTAACTCTTACATGGAAAGATTAAAATTGTCCTAACATCTCTTACGAACTTTTTTTAGATATTGTGTTGAGAAATAATTGATCATTTTTAGCATCATTTGTTTCTCTTTAATGAATTATGTCTCCCTGAATGATGCCAACAACTGCTGAAAACAATCTCTATAACATCGTTTGAGTATGGTATGCATTTTTTTTCAGATGACCATTCTTTGCTAATCCTTCTTCATGTATAGCTATAATTCTTTTTATTAATGGTGACATTATTAACTCTTACATGGAAAGATTAAAATTGTCCTAACATCTCTTACGAACTTTTTAAAAATATTTTGTTGACAAATAATTTATAGACGTTTTGTTTTTCCTAATTGAAAATTGGAGTCTCAGAAATAAAACGCATCGTCAAAATGTTTTGTGATATATGTACTATAAAATAAGAAGTAGCAATGTCTCACTTTCGGCCTTAGGTTTATCGGGTTTCAGAAATGAGAATCTTGACTTCAACTACGAATTACACATTTGTAGACACATTGAGTTCGATGGACAGCGATTGAAAGCTTTCTTCACGATAATCAATATGAAACGCCCTGAGCAGATAAACTATGATAAAAAAAAAACTGTGAGCCACCTTCCCTTAATAAGCAAGGCTCAGAATGCGAGAAAAGTGATCATGAATTATTCCTCATCCCGATATATTTAATACAAATTGAAATTATGAACACATTGAAAAGTTTTTTAACTCATTTATTATATGTTCCCATGCTACTACATGCTCATACAATTGCTCCATACCCAAAAACAGAAATAAAAACTTTTGTGTTACACAATGCACATTTAGAGAGTTTTGGACTTTATTATTTTCTATTAAATAACATGTAAAGTTTAAAATAATGTAAGTAATTTTAATTAATTTTTCAATTAATTTTCAGCAGTGAAATTTGCCCGAAATTATCTAATAATGAACATGGGAATATCAACAATGCTATCTAATCGTAATACGACAGAGTGAAAAATGCCCAAGCCAGGAATCAAACTTTAATAATAATAATAATAATTTATTATTCCAAGGGTCCGGGTTCGATTCCCGGCTTGGACATTTTCACTTTGCCGGTATTACGATTAGATAGCATTGTTAAAATCCACATGTTTATTATTAAAATAATGTATTTTATATTAATTGAAGCGTATCGAGCTGAAAATGAGCGATTCTTTCTATGTATCCACACCAATCTCACAATGAAATGAACACGATTTCTAACCAACAGCTTGTTCAATTGCAATGTAAATACCACAGAAATATATATTAATAAAACAGAGGTATTAATTGTGAGCGTTTTTTAAATTCGGTCATCTGACTGTGTAATTAAAGATCAAAATTCTCAGCAGAACCCTATGTGCAAAAATTTCCCGTAATCAATAAAGCCTTGTCACGCTGTATATATTGACCGGGATTTTTCTTCTCTGAACACCACCGAGAACTATAAATAACCTCGAAGACACCTCAATTGTTCATGTATTAAGCACCGAATCCTCACAAAAGAGCTCTTTGACGTTTTTTACTTAAAAAATTATTTATGGTGGGGTATTCCATTGGCTGGCTATCTTCTGAACAATCTTCAGTAGTAGGGATAACTATTCGCGCAATATATATCTATATGTGTGTCGGAAATTATTCACAAAGACAGCGAAAATAAATCTCATTTTCCATTCAATAATCGCAATTGGTGAGGGTGACTATTAAGTTTGGCCAATGGTGGCAATAAAGTCTATCGCCAAATTTTCAGTATTACTCGCCGAGTAGTGAATGTTAATTTTGTCCTATATCACAAACTGTATTTAGATACACTATAATGAAAAAATGGTTATCGGATCAGTAGATGGAAAAGTGTGTAGTGTATATAAATGCATTTTGTATTAACTGACGTTGTATAATGACAATTGTGTATGATTTATCGCTAACAACGATAAATGTGTGTCAGATGAAAGAAATTCTGTTAAGGCATGTGACAGTGTAACTCACCCAATTGCCGATCCCCAACCTAGCTTTATTTTGAGGTGGGTTTTTTATTTATTTGAATTATTCTGCAAAAATTTCAAAAAATTTAAAATAGTTATGAATTTTATTTTTATGGTATTATCAAGTTGTTTGCCTTCAAGTTTTGACGGGTTCCATCTAGTAGAAATTTATTACGTTTGTAAATTAAAATCTAGATTGAAATTAATGATTACAAGCCAGCTACGTACGAGCAAATATAGTAAGTGTAATTTACAGTAAAACGTTTATTGATATAAATTAAAAAGATATTTTAATTTATAATTAATATCAGTCTATATTAATTTGCAAAAAAAGCTTTTCAGCAATTCAAAAATATTTAGAGTTACCACTCAAATGGCGACATACTAGTTGAATTAAAAATAATACGAACAGGGAAGACCAAGCTAAGCTCGGTCAAAATTAGCTTTGAGCGATATTTTTTCATTTGGCGCCAAGCAGGTGTTTTGGCATTGGTAATCTTAAAAGTAAATTTTTCCTATCATATATACCCTGATTGGTTAAATTCTGTTTTCGAGAACGTTCTACGGACTCTGATGGGTAGAATCATGTATCTTGGCTCCAATTGGGAATTTCTAGAAAATTCCTTCAGATTCTGAAAGCCAACTTTTTAGCCAAATGTCGCCAAAATGTCGTCAAATGTCGCCAAGTTTGGCGAAATTTTTTCATTTAGCGCCAAGCATTTATTGATAAAGTTCTATGTACCCTGATTGGTTCAATTATGTTTTCGTGAACGTTCGATGGATTCTGGTTGAATCATGTATATCGGCTCTTATTTGGAATTTCTAGAAAATTTCTTCAGATTCTGAAAGCCAATTTTTTCGCCAAATTTGGCGACAAGCGTTTTGGCATTGGTAATCTTCATTTTCCCGCCAAATCTCGTCAATGTCACCAAACTTTTAAAGATAAAAATAGCTTGACCCATAATGACCCATGACCAAAATGACCTACTAATCGATTTTCCTCGAGCATGTGACCTAGTCCAATTATTTTCTCGTTCCCTAAAACTGTAGGATACTAAATTTAGTTCAAATCCTCTGAGCCTTTTAAAAATAAAAATAGCTTGACCCATAATGACCCATGACCAAAACGACCCACTAATCGAATTTCCTCGAGCATGTGTTCCATCCCAATAGTATTCTCGTTCCCTACAACATTAGGATACTAAATTTAGTTCAAATCGCTTGAGCCGTTTTTAAGATAAAAATAGCTTGACCCATAATGACCCATGACCAAAATGACCCAATAATCAAAATTTCTCGAACATGTGTTCCATCCCAATAGTATTCTCGTTCCCTACAACTGTAGGATACTAAATTTAGTACAAATCCTCTGAGCCGTTTTTAAGATAAAAATAGCTTGACCCATAATGACCCATGACCAAAATGACCCACCAATCGAATTTTCTCAAACATGTGGCCTAGCCCAACAGTCTTCTCATGCCCGAAAACCATAGGATGCAAAATTTAGTGTAAATAGTCTGAGCTGGTTTTTAAATAGAATTAACTTAACCCGCATTGACCCAAAAATGACCCACCAATCGAAGTTCTCGAACATGTGACCCAGCCCAATAGTCTTCTCGTGCTCGAAAATGGTAGGATGCAAAATTTAGTCAAAATCGTTTGAACCGTTTTTAGATACAATTAGCTTGACCCTGACCCAGAATGACACACTAATCTAATTTTCTCGAACATATGACCTAGCCCAATGGTTTTCACGTGCCCAAAAACCGTAGGATACAAAATTTCGTCAAAATCGTTTGAGCTGTTTTTAAGATAAAATTTTCATAACCACAC
This sequence comes from Maratus michaelseni, assembly GCA_963931845.1. Lineage (NCBI taxonomy): Eukaryota > Metazoa > Arthropoda > Arachnida > Araneae > Salticidae > Maratus > Maratus michaelseni. Next base: position 417,439,002 of record OZ007587.1, on the reverse strand, counting down.
ACACACACACAAGATTTGCTCGTACTAGAATATATGATAAGATTTTCTTAGTATTTATAATAATTAATTTTATTTCTGAAAACTTATATAATTATTATGTCTGTAGTCAAAAAAAGAATACTTTTCTTTAAATGCACACAAATCTTCATAAAACGTTGATGCTTATATAGATTTTATTTATTATTTGCATTGCATTATAACACTTAAAATTAAATTGTGTAATTTTAACTAATGTATTCAGTTTCAATTTAATTTACTTTGATTTATTTTTAATATACTAAACAATTTAAAAGAAGAGAATACTACAAGCTACAAAAAGTTCAATAATATATATTTTTTTAGAATCTCAGACATTTTCTTACAAAATTCTTTTTCTTTTTTTTCTTTTACCAATTTGTCTTTTTGTGTTGCATTTGTTTTTATAGGCAGTTTCGCTTAGCCACTTGTTTAGATTCCGAAAGTGATCTGAATCAGTAATTAGCAAATTTAGAAACCCATTTTGTGTCAATCTTCAATATTTGACTTACAAGGAAAAAGAGGAGATACACGAGCAAGAGGAGTTTCTAAATGTTGTAAATCAATGTTATGGTAATGCTTGAGTTGACTGTAGGAAAAGAAAAGTTTATAATACTTAAGTAAAGGTTTCTTAATTTGGAAGTAATCAATAGAAAGAAACTTTTATAAAGAAAAATCATGTATGATGAAGGTCAATTATACATTATATTGTAAAATTAGTAAATGAGTGATTAAAACTGAACATCATGGATAAATATTTAAATTTGAGAATTTTTAATTAGAAATAAATTGAAAAGTGTGCATAAGAAAATTATATTAATTATTTTTTTTTATTTATTCCATGCATGCAATTTTGTCATAAATATATACACTGAAATTTATTCATTTCTTTTCGTAAGAAAAAAAAAACTCATTAATTGTATGTTTTAAAATCTTTGTTTTATACAGCTACATCTAAAAAGAATTCCGTAAATTTCTTTAGAAAAAGCTATTTGTAAAACCTTTACATTTTTACATTGCTAATTCTACTAAATTGCTTTTTAAAGAACTTTTAAATTTTAAAATTTTTGTTTAATACACTTACATCTAAAACTAATTTATTAACTTTCCTACCAAAAAGCTCTTTTTAAAACCTTTACAATTTTACATTGCTAATTCTACTAAATTGCTTTTTAAAGAACTTTTAAAGCCTTTTAAAAGCTTTGTTTAATACACCTACATCTAAAAAGAATTCTTTAAATTTCCTTAGAAAAAACTCTTTGTAAAACCTTTAAAATTTTTCATTGCTAATTCCACTAAATTGCTTTTTTTAAAGTACATTTAAAACATATTACTAATTCACCAAACAAACATTAACTTTGTAATTATAAGTTATATTTCAGTATTCATTTAAAAAATATATACAGGGTGTCCCAGGATTATTGGGACAAACTTTAAGGGGAGGTAGGGTACATCACAAGGATTAAGATTTGCATAGCAACCCATGGTCGGAAACGTCATGGGAAAGTAGTATGACAGGTACAAGAAACGAAGAGACACAAGATTGAGATCATCTGAAATAACTTATTGGTCAAAGATATTACATGTGCTGTGGTAGCTAATATGTGAAAATGGCACAAAAGATGTTCAAAATTTCCACCGTTGCTAGCGATGCATGCATTACACCGTCGGACCATGGATTGGTGGACTCGCTCAAATACACCTGGATTTTGTTGGATATCCGTAGCAGCACAGACGAGTCTTGCAACCAGATCCATATTGGAATCCATATGCACTTTTCCGTGCACCCCAAAGAAATAAATCTATGCTTCTTAAATCAGGAGAACGTGGTGGCCAGGGAACCGGTCCACCATGCTAAATCCATCGGTGACCAAACACCTGATTCAAATGTTCACGAAAACATTTGCCATAATGGGGAGGTGCCCCATCATGTTGAAACCACATATGGGGTCTGGCATGTTGTGGTATAATGTTAAGTAAGCTTGGTAGCACCTCATGCAAAAAGATGTGATAATCTGCAAATGTTAGAGGTGCTGGCAACAAGTAAGATTTCCTTCAATGCTCTAGTGAACAACACCACCTAACGACGCGAATATTTTTCGCCCATTTGGGAAATTACATTTCATATAACATTTAATCTTTTAGAAATTAAATAGCTGAAACCAGATTGAATTTTTAATCGACGATATCTATTTCAATTCATTCGATTTACAATCTTATATTTTATATCCCTGTATGGAACAAACATTGATGAAAAATTAATAAAAATACTGATATTCTGTATTATAGGGAATTTATTAAAGAAATTAAAATGATATGAAATTTTTGAACGGAGAAGAAAATCCCAGGAATTTCTCCACCTGCTTAACATGAAAAACCAGTTGTTATCGTAACAGACACATGTATAGTATAGTACCATATAATCCTGTTCGGTGTTATTTTTAAAAAACTGTCTGCAGGAAAAATTTCTTTTTTTTTCGATTTTGTAATACATTTTTAAGTTAAATTTTATATACATATTTTTTTGGATTTCATGTTTTAAACTAATGCGTATTTTAAAAATGTATTTTCGTATTATTCTTTCTTTAACAATTTATGGAGAGCGATCAAAATTTTCAGGGGTATATTTTTTGTGAATGTGTAAGTCATTTTTAATTGTTATTTTTATAAAATAAATACTTTCATATTTAGCGTATTAAGGATAAGACTACTGTTATAGCAAATGTCATTTTTACGATCTCTGAGAACGATGCCGAATGTTTGTGGTGGACCCGTTAAGGCCGCTACCTGCACGTTCAGAAACTACTCAAATTTATTTTTTAAAATACTTTTATTGAAAAGCGGGCAAGGACGGTGACAGTGTCACTTGCCGAATTTGTCCTATGTCGTCCGGCGAACGCTGTCATCAAACAATAACTTAAGCTTCACTAGAAATGAGTAGAAGTTTTACTGCAAGAAGTTTTACTGTAAGTTCCACTTACGTGTAGAACACGGGAATATCAAATTACTAACACATCCAGAGATTAATCAATCATTTAGCTTGAACTGCAAGAACACTCGCAAAAACCTTAACACATATTAACTTCCAGTAAGCTAGAATCCCGTGGCCGCCGAAGAACTTTTATTCAAAACTGTATTTCAAAACGTCTTACAAAACGGCTAACTTTCACTCGACAAACTTCAATTCTGCTTTCGTGATGACTATAACTCACCAACGCAGGCCTTGATCATCAACTAGGAAAGGTCTCGAACCAAATCCGCCGAAACAACTATTTGTTTCAACTTATATACCTTGCAGATAGACCAACGAAGCTAAATTTGCATAAAAATGCAAAATTTTTAGAAATCGCAAACTCCGAGAGCACCAAAAATACTACTTTGAAAATTAGAGTAAAATACAGTAAGGTATCGCTGTTGCGCAAACAGGTTAGATGCTGACATCACATTTGCATCCAAACACTAGAAACCCTTTATGAAACAGTTGCTAGTTCGCTACAGGTACTAAGGCTCTAAACACAAGTAGCACTTTGGTACGTTTGCATTTATATTCAAGATAATTTTAGGTATATTTAAAGAAAACACTGGAATGCCTGGCAGTTTTGTTTGTCTATACTAATAAAAGAAAGTTTCGCTCTGTGTGTGTGTGTTTGTCTGTCTGCGATGGTTAGGAAAATCTGGCGCACCTAGAAGTCTGAAAATTTAGATTTAGTTAATCCAAACCTTCTGATGGTGCACCTGAGTCTCAGAATTTTAATATTTTGAATATTAGAGTAGTTATTAATTAAAAACTGATCAAAGATCACAAATAAAAAATCACTCTTTGGAATCCACACGCGCATGCTCAGAATTGCTTTATCCTTAGCTTTCGTGAACAGAAAAAACAAAGCACGAGTAAACCCGTTTCATTTAACCCCGTTCCGTTTTCCTAATTTCGCCATGGGCAAACGGCCGGAAACACGGAAAAACCGTCTACATATTCTCGAAGAACATATTTTTCCGCCTTGAACGACCGGGTTGGTTCGAAAAAATTTCAGATTTAACCCTTTAAAAAAATAATCAAGAAGCATCGATTTCAGGTTTTTTTTTTCTCCCGTTTTGCGAGCCTTGCATACACCTGATTACAAAATAGACGGAAAAACGAAGGTCATCAAATTAGAGAGCTTTGTCCTTTTCAAAGCCTCCTTTGGTTTTTAAAAATACGAAAGTTAATCCTTCGAAAAAGTATGTTTTCTTTACGTCGTTTCGCGAATTTTGCGAATTTGGCAATTTTTGAAAATTTGCATCGGCAGGTAAAAGCAAGGTACGAAAAATTAAAAAGACCAGACAATATCTACATTTCTTCTTTTTTTGACATGAGTATTTGTTTTTGAAAAAATATAATATTAACCCTTCAAAACAAATTTTCTCGCAGGACTCACTTTTGCGATTTCCGATTTTCTGCGATATAGAAAATCTGGCATCAACTCTCTAAAATAACCAAACAAAAAACAAACACACCTAAAGACATGTACGTTCTATCGGATGTGGGTAGAAACCTTTAGTTTAAAAAAAAATCACGTTAACTCTTTCAAAAAGTTTTTTACTGTAAGTCAATTTCGAATTTTAAAGATTTCTCCTTTCTTTAAAAATTCGAATTCGCATTTATAAGCAAGATACGAAAAACTAAAAATACCGCGCTTACTCTACATCCATTTGCTTTTTAAAATCTGGTATCCGTTTTTAATTTTTTTAATTTTAACCTTCTGAAAAAAAATCATTTCCAAAATTTATTCACGCGATTGTTGTTTTTCGGCCCATGTTTAAAAATCGTCATCGACTCGAGAAATGCGAATAGGGACAAACAGTAGACTCCAGATCATAAACACGTTCATTTTCTTCAAAACGCACCGTAGCGTTCAAAAAATTATCTACATTAGCCCTTTCAAAACCCTTTATGTAACCCATTTTCGTGATTTTCGCTATTTTGCCAATGTTTACCTGTAGTTAAATTTAAATTATACTAGTAAATTTGGTTGAATCGAGTGTTCTGCAAAGGCAGAAATAACAGATTGTGCCCCCTGGTGGTGGAAGGTGGAACTACGAGAGTATCTCTGGTTCTAAGTGCCCGATTATGACGGGGTTTGGCTCATTCGACTTGCTATCTATAGCCTTAAATATTTTAGTTGCATTTTCGACCGCCAGGGTGCGTTTACTATCTCAGGTTCTATGAGTCCGATTACGACGGGGTTTGCCTCATTCGACATGATTCTGATTGGCTTAGAAATTTCAGTAATATTCGTATAGAACAGACTGTTATTATCTTTTTCCCGGACAACTCCGAGCGGGTTAGCTAGTATATAATATATTAGAATAACACACAATTGAAAATTTCCGATAAAGGGATTTTAGACATCCATTTTGTATTTTGTATGAACCTTAAGTAATAATAATGTTTCAACAAAACTATATTAATTAACAAGGAAATGGTATTATATTTAGATTTACTTTTTAAAAAGTATTTATGCATTCATTGTTCTATTTTAGTAGCGTTTATATCTTTTTTGTGATAATTTCGAAACTAAAAATTTTAAAGACACTATTCTGACAGATATTACTTAGAAATTACACCAAAACTATATCTTTAAATACTCGCATTACCAAGACCTTCATGGGATAAACATTCTAATTATTTAATTGTAGAGCAGAAAATGTAAGACCAGCTTTATGTAAGAAACACTTTTTATAAAAGCACATTTTTTTTTCCTTTTTATAATAAGTTATATTAACATTATATTTACAAAGAGTCGCAGTGAGAATTTTTATTCTAGAGATTAATGATGAAACTATCCTATTTAATTAAATTTGAATTAAATTCTCGAATTATCCCTATTTTTTAAGATTTGCAGAATAAAGAACGAGTAAAAATTCAAAATAATTTTACTGCGTTTATATATTATTAATAGTAAATAGTATTGTTATTGAAATAAAAAAGAATCATGAAAAAATTTGGTTTAGCATTATCAAACATAATTTAAATCGCAAACTGTATTGTTGAAAGATATTTGATTCGTAAGACATTATTTTATTTTGCAATGATTGAATGTGTAAAGAAGCTAAAATAAAGTATTTTGAAGAAAGTTTAAAATAAATTAAAAAGGTTCTATTATTTATTTGGAATTTTGATTCGAATTATAGTTTTAATTTAGAAGTGTGAACTGTTTAGAATGGAACTGATACGTGTTAGAGGAATTTTATTTTTCATATTTTAATTTTAAATTAAAATCAGATTTAAAAATAAATCACTTTAATTTATATTATTTTTAACGTCTTAGACAGCCAGGTTATGTTTTACAAATTTTTGCTTTAGAGGTGACGTTTTATACATCATCATATAATTAAATTTATAAAGTATGATATATATACTAATAGAAAACATAGAGAGAAGGAATAATATAAGTTGTAATTTTCCAACTGGACGAAAAATGTCCAAAACAGGATTCGAACCTGGGATTTCTTGGATGAAGCTGCCATGCTCTACCAACCGACCCATCCCGGTCGAATCTGGAGGACCTAATTCATCCAGCTAAACTTATTTATCATAGCATCTGGTCTGATATCTGAATCAGCTCAACCGAATAAATCGCAGATAATTTAGAACTCAAGTAAACGCTCGATACGTGATTATACTAGATTAATTTTGACACAATTATTCAAATTGGTAAACCAATCATATAAGTTATAAAAAATAGTTGTAAGAATAGTTGTAAGAATTTTGTAGAAGAAATAATATCACAGAATCTAATTAATGCTTATTAAAATAAGTTTATATAGAGGGGGCAATATGGAACATGAAGAACACATTTATCATGTTTCCTGATATTTAAAATAATGTCCCTTATAATGCATTCAGCCGAAGAATGTAATGAGAATTTCCTCAATTAAAAACAAAGAGAAAACAGGTTTAAATTATGTTCTTAACTTACCTTATATACGCACTTAAAATTCGGGCTTAATAATTAAAATTTGCAATCAACTTCAGCATATAAAAGTTTCATTTCACAATATTTCATTTTAAACACATCTATGTTCAGAAAATAATTATCTTAAGACATTATGTTATATTAATTGATTTTCATTACGGTTGAGATTTTAATTTTAATTTTAAAAGTGTGAAATACATTTACCATATTTTTTGGCATTTAAATAAAAAGTCCCTTATCACATACTAGCAAGCTACGCCCGCTACGCTGGTCAATTTCTTTTAACGAACCTTTAATCAAACAAAATATTGACATTTCATAAATAACTTTTATATTTTAACAGAATAATAAGGCTACTATAATTTGTGACTCGTGCTATAGCCAATATACACGTCAAGACACGTCGCCCTTATCATTATATTTTTACGCATGAAGGTTTCGCTATGGTACTCCATTGGAAAATTTGGTAATTTTTGAAATACAATATTTGAAAATCGGCATAATCATTAGATTTGAAATTTATATCAAGAAAAATACAATTTTTTACCTTTTAAACGCAGTTTGTCTAACAATTTTCTGACAAATACTTTTTGAGCTATCATTTGTTTCAGTAACTTCAAATGTTTCATTTTCCGAGATTAATCTGGTGCAACAATTAGCGAAAAACCCAGTCGTCAACAAGCATAGTTTTTTATTAAAGAGCCTGTTGGAGCAGGGATTGTCATCACCAATTTGCCACCATCACTTTTGAATTTGGTTCCGTGGTTCCAGAGATTCCATAGAAATTGTAATTTAGACAGTTTTTAGAACGCTTTTCGCTCATTTCAACCTTTTAAATTTAAATTTCTTTTTTATTTTGTTCTTAGAGAGCATTTACATCTTATAAGTAACTACAATGACAAATTTCAAATTTCTAGCTCCTTCAGTATAAAAAATAAAAATAAAACTGCCCAGTTAAACTGAGGGCATTGAGTTCACAGGCTATTCACACTAACTGTATATCATACTCTTATTTCAAAGAATTTGAAATAAGCCCATCGAAAAATAAAGAAATAAACAATATATTAAGGGGCAGGGGGTCATCTCCCCGTTACCCCCCCCATAGTTAACTAATGGACCCCTTAAACTAATCAGGTAAATCTCTAATTGCAATGAATATATATACAAAATTTCAAGAAAATCGGATAATTCTGCATGAAAAACCCATTTAAATAAATTAAGGCGGGAATAGCCCCCTCCGTCCCCCCCCCCTTTATACTTAACCAATCAATCCCGAAAACTAATCAAGGAAGCGTCTTAACCCAATAAACCTATAAACAAATTTTGAAGCAAATAGAATAATTCTGCATGAAAAACCCATTTATAAAAATTAACGGGCGGATTATCCCCCCGTCACCCCCCCTTTATACTTAACCAATCAATAACGAAAACTAATCAGGGAAGCGCCTTAACACAGTGAACCTATAAACAAAATTTGAAGGAAAACGGAATAATTCTGCATGAAAAACCCATTTATATAAAATAAGAGGGTATTAGCCCTCCGTTCCCCCCCCCTTTATACTTAACCAATCAATCCCGAAAACTAATCAGGGATGCGCCTTAACACAGTGAACCTATAAACAAAATTTGAAGGAAAACGGAATAATTCTGCATGAAAAACCCATTTATATAAAATAAGGGGGTATTAGCCCTCCGTTCCCCCCTTTATACTCAACCAATCAATCCCGAAAACTAATCAGGGATGCGCCTTAACACAGTGAACCTATAAATAAAATTTGAAGGAAATGGGATAATTCTGCATAAAAAACCCATTTATATAAATTAAGGGGGGGGGGGGTATTAGCCCCCCGTTCCCCCCTTTATACTCAATCAATCAATCTCGAAAACTAATCAGGGAAGCGTCTTAACCCAATAAACCTATAAACAAATTTTGAAGCAAATAGAATAATTCTGCATGAAAAACCCATTTATATAAATTAACGGGCGGATTATCCCCCCGTTCCCCCCCCCTTTATACTTAACCAATCAATCCCGAAAACTAATCAGGGAAGCGCCTTAACACAGTGAACCTATAAACAAAATTTGAAGGAAAACGGAATAATTCTGCATGAAAAACCCATTTATATAAAATAAGGGGGGGATTATCCCCCCGTTTCTCCCTTTATACTTAACCAATCAATCCCGAAAACTAATTAGGGAAGCGTCTTAACACAGTGAACCTTTAACCAAAATTTGAAGGAAATGGGATAATTCTGCATGAAAAACCCATTTATATAAATTAAGGGGGGGATTAGCCCCCGCCCTTCCCACCTTTATACTTAACCAATCAATCCCGAAAAACTAATCAGGGAAGCGCCTTAACACTGTGAACCTATAAACAAAATTTGAAGGAAAACGGAATAATTCTGGTTGAAAAACCCATTTATATAAATTAAGGAGGGATTATCCCCCCGTTCCCCTCTTTATACTCAACCAATCAACCCCGAAAAGTAATCAGGGAAGCGTCTTAACCCAATGAACCTATAAACAAAATTTGAAGGAAAACGGAATAATTCTGCATGAAAAACCCATTTATACAAATTAAGGGGGGATTAGCCCTCCGATCCCTCCCCCTTTATACTTAACTAATCAATCCCGAAAACTAATCAGGAAAGCGCCTTAACTCAGTGAACCTATAAACAAAATTTGAAAGAAAACGGAATAATTCTGCATGAAAAACCCATTTATATAAAATAAGGGGGGTTTAACCCTTCGTTCCCCCCTTTATACTTAACCAATCAATCCCGAAAACTAATCAGGGATGCGCCTTAACACAATGAACCTATAAATAAAATTTGAAGGAAATGGGATAATTCTGCATGAAAAACCCATTTATAAAAATTAAGGTGGGTATTAGCCCCCCGTTCCCACCCTTTATACTTAATCAATCAATCCCGAAAACTAATCAGGGAAGCGTCTTAACCGAATGAACCTATAAACAAATTTTGATGCAAATAGAATAATTCTGCATGAAAAACCCATTTATAAAAATTAAGGGGGGATTATCCCCCGTTCCCACCCTTTATACTTAACCAATCAATCCTGAAAAACTAATCAGGGAAGCGCCTTAACACAGTGAACCTATAAACAAAATTTGAAAGAAAACGGAATAATTCTGCATGAAAAACCCATTTATATAAAATAAGGGGGTTTTAGCCCTCCGTTCCCCCTTTATACTTAACCAATCAATCCCGAAAACTAATCAGGGATGCGCCTTAACACAGTGAACCTATAAATAAAATTTGAAGGAAATGGGAAATTCTGCATGAAAAACCCATTTATATAAATTAAGGGGGTGTATTAGCCCCCCGTTCCCCACTTTATACTTAACCAATCAATCCCGAAAACTAATCAGGGATGCGCCTTAACACAGTGAACCTATAAATAAAATTTGAAGGAAATGGGATAATTCTGCATGAAAAACCCATTTATATAAATTAAGGGGGTGGTATTAGCCCCCCGTTCCCCCCTTTATACTTAATCAATCAATCTTGAAAACTAATCAGGGAAGCGTCTTAACCCAATGAACCTATAAACAATTTTTGAAGCAACTTGAATAATTCTGCATGAAAAACCCATTTATATAAATTAAGGGGCGGATTATCCCCCCGTTCCCCCCCCCCTTTATACTTAACCAATCAATCCCGAAAACTAATCAGGGAAGCGCCTTAACACAGTGAACCTATAAACAAAATTTGAAGGAAAACGGAATAATTCTGCATGAAAAACCCATTTATATAAAATAAGGGGGGGGGGATTATCCCCCCGTTCCCCCCTTTATACTTAACCAATGAATCCCGAAAACTAATTAGGGAAGCGTCTTAACACAGTGAACCTTTAACCAAAATTTGAAGGAAATGGGATAATTCTGCATGAAAAACCCATTTATATAAATTAAGGGGGGATTAGTCCCCCCCCCGTTCCCCCCTTTATACTTAACTAATCAATCCCGAAAAACTAATCAGGGAAGCGCCTTAACACAGTGAACCTATAAACAAAATTTGAAGGAAAACGGAATAATTCTGCTTGAAAAACCCATTTATATAAATTAAGGAGGGATTATCCCCCCGTTCCCCTCTTTATACTTAACCAATCAATCCCGAAAAGTAATCAGGGGAGCGTCTTAACCCAATGAACCTATAAACAAAATTTGTATAAAACGGAATAATTCTGCATGAAAAACCCATTTATATAAATTAAGGGGGGATTAGCCCCCCGATCCCTCCCCCTTTATACTTAACTAATCAATCCCGAAAACTAATCAGGGAAGCGCCTTAACTCAGTGAACCTATAAACAAAATTTGAAGGAAAACGGAATAATTCTGCATGAAAAACCCATTTTATAAATTAAAGGGAGGAATTAGCCCCTTGTTCCCCCCCTTAATACTTAACCAATCAATCCCGAAAACTAATCAGGGAAGCGCCTTAACACAGTGAACGTATAAACAAAATTTGAAGGAAAACGGATATTTCTATGAAGAGTTATCGCATTACGTACGTACATACATACATACAGAACCGGCTGGCAAGCTCTCAGGGCTTGATAGCTACATAATCGCAATTTTAGAACGTTTTTTGCTCCTGCACCCCCTGGGGTTAGTGGCACCGACATAAAATATAGCCACTATCAATTTGCCACCATCACTTTTGAAATCCGTTCGGTAGTTCTAAAGATTACCCCCTACAAACAAACAAACAATCTTTACTCCTTTATAATACACTGCTCAAAACAATTAAAGGATATTTGAAGTTTTATATAAAATATAGATATAAACGAAATTTTTTTTGCCGAAAATAGAAGAAGAGAATCAGAAATGCAAATTTTTCTGGTTTTCAAACTGTGGAGTATGTAAATTTTGAGTTCGACGTCAAAAAAATCGCTTCAGCGGCAGCGAATGAAATTTGACTTTCAACTGGGTAAAAGAGAAAGAAGACAAGGATGATCGGCATTCAGTGATTGCTTTGTTTCGATGAGTACGATGTCTCAGCGAAGTCATTTGACAGATTCAGAAGCTTGGAGAATTGGTGGTAGGTTAGAAGCGGGCCAAACTCAAGCCGAAGTACCGCAAGCCATTGGAGTGTCACAAAGTGTCATTTCCAGGATCTGGAACCGTTTTTTGGAGAGTGGATGTGCAGGCCGAAGATCAGGGCAAGGTCGTAGACGGGCAACAACGCCCAATGAAGATCGGTATTTAGCGTTAACAGCTCGGAGACACCGAAACATGAACGCTACTCTTCTCCAACAACACCTTCGCTCGACTACAGGCACCACGATTTCAACTCAGACTGTCCGAAACCGGCTCCATGCTGTAGGTCTGTATGCTCGCCGACCTATGGTATGTGTTAGATTCACATCAAGGCATCGTCGCTACCGCAGGGAGTGCGCAACCGAGCATGTCAACTGGAGGAGAAATGAATGGAGCAATATTCTGTTTTCTGACGAGTCCCGTTTTTCTGTGCATCCGGATAATAGGCGTATTTTCATCTGGAGGGACCGTGGCAGTAGGAATAATCCTGCGTTCGTGCACGAAAGTGTCAGATTTGGCGGTGGAGGAGTGTTGGTGTATGGTGGCATCTCCATTGACGGGCGCACTGACCTCTACATCATTCGAGATGGAGCTCTGACTGGTCGCCGATATAGGGATGAGATCCTCAGACCTATTGTAGTCCCTTACGCTGCAGCAATCGGAGATAACTTCATTTTAATGGATGATAACTGCAGGCCACATCGTGCAAACCTGGTGGAGGATTTCCTTTTCGAGGAAGGAATCGTTCGAATGGAATGGCCAGCGTGTTCTCCAGACATGAATCCAATCGAGCACGTTTGGGACGCTCTAGGAAGACGAGTTTCTGGCCGCCAACAACCCCCACAAACTCTCCAAGAACTGAAAAGAGCTCTTCTGGAAGAGTGGGGCAGAATACCCCAACTCTTCATTAATAGCCTCATTGAGTCCATGCCTCAAAGGTGTTCAACGTTGCTGGCCGCCCGTGGAAACCATACCCCCTACTGAAAATGATTTTCTTTGAAGAAAACACCTTTTCTTATTCTTTTTTTCTCATATGCAAAAATTGTGTCTTTTTCCTTTTGTACACAAATGCGCAATAAAATGCATTTTTTTCTGCCAAACATGTGTAATTTATTCTCATATAACCTACTATGTCTGTCGACCATGTATCAATCAGCTAAAAAGTTTCCCAGATACAAAATCCACCTAAAACTGCAATATCCTTTAATTGTTTTGAGCAGTGTATTAGTATAGATTTAGACGCAAAAACCAAGTTGGAAGACTGTTTCTGCAATTAAAAACAAAGAGAAAAAGTTTAGGATCAAGTTTAAGATATTGCCTTAATTTTTATTATATAGAGTCTTAAAATGTGGATTTACTATGATAATTAAAATTTTCAATTTACTTCAGCATATAAAATTTCATTTCACAATAACGCATGTTAGATACAACTAGTTCAGAAGCGAATTCTCTTGAAATAAAGATTTTATAATATTAATTTACAAGAAATAAAATGTTGAAATTTGATCCGTAAAATACCATTATTAATTTTTTTTCATTTAAAATCACGTACAAAATATAATGATTGTAAGAATCTAAAAAGACGACTAACAAGGAGAGAGCCAAGCTTGGTAATCACAGATTTTGATTATTTTTATATATGTTGTGGGGTAGAAGCCCCTTATTCATGGGTCAACGGAATTTATACAACGCTCCTTAGTTCTCGAGAAATAGGGAGTCTAATATTATAACACAACTTAAATATTTATTTTGCAACGGAATTACTGCGTTTGTCATATCTCAGTTGCTATGGCTTCCGCTAATTGATCGGCGGGTTCGAGACCGGTACGCGCTTCGTTTGTTTTTCACATTTTTTTTTTGTTTTACATATATATTTGTAATTATAATTTAACAATCTCAATTAAAAATTATAATTTAATAATCTCAATTAAAAATTATAATATTGTGCATTAATTATAATGTTAGTCTATTTAATATTTATATGTAACTAAATCGTTGTATAAAATATCATTAAACGGTTAATTTTTTGTAACTTTTAAAATGTATTTCATACATTCTTTATCGATGTAATGATATTGAATAATTTTGTCAATTCGTGATTTTAAAGAAACATCGTTTATATATTGCCTTAACAAGGGAAGTCAATGCGATGATAATACTACTCTGTTTTTAATCTACGAAGCATTATTATAATAAAATTTAGCTTAAGAATTAAATTACACGATAATTTGATGCATATTAAATATTTTTTTTTAAATTTGTAATACGTTTGCTTGGGCTTTGAATTATTTTGCTTTCTCAATTATCTTCTTTCTGTATTTATTTTTATTTTATTTGAAAATGTTTTACTTTATCAAAAGTAGAGGGCACCACAACTGACTTTGGTTATTTCTTTTTTAGTTTGGTGCAATTATGTGGTTCCTGTTTGCAATCTTTATCTTACAAGTGCGTATCATTCTATCTATCACAGTTTATAATCGTATAAAAATGGAAGAAGCAAGCTGTAGTTCCTAAGAAGGACAATCTGAAGTGTCCGGATAACGATTTTGGAATTTTTACTTGTCAATAATAGATCCAATTTTTTTAATCTCTTTAAATGATCAGGAATGTTTAAAAATCAAAAATGTTAAATTAAAATTTTAATATGTTAACATTTTAATTAATGTACAATATTTAAATTTTTAATTGAGATTGTTAAAGTATGATTACAAGTATATTTATAAAACGAAAAAATGAATAATAGATCCAATTTTTTAAATCTCTTTAAATGATCAGGAATGTTTAAAAATCAAAAATGTTAAATTAAAATTTTAATATGTTAACATTTTAATTAATGTACAATATTTAAATTTTTAATTGAGATTGTTAAATTATGATTACAAGTATATGTATAAAACGAAAAAATGAAGGAAATCAAATGTAGCGCATTCCGGTCCCGAACCTGTGGATCAACAAGCAGACGCGCCCCACCAGTGGCTGAGAGGTTGTGCTCTCGAAGCTGGTAGACGGGAGGTGCTGGGTTCGATCCCAATCGCGCCCGTCGGCCTAATCGCTCGGAGTTTTCGTGATTTTCTTCGAGCCGTGGATTTATCCATGCGTAAATACGGGTTAGGTTCCCTTAGAAAGACCTCCACGAAGGGCACTCCCCCCGGGCCTATATCTCAAGTGTAGATAATTGGCCGTCAATAATCAACCCAACCCAACCCAACAAGCAGACGCTGTAATAAATGAGCTACAGCCAACTCAGTAATTTCGTTAAAAAGTAAGTGTTTAAGTTGTGTTATAATATTAGACCCCCTATTTCTAGAGAATTAAGTAAAGTAGTATAAAATCCGCTAAACCTGAGACTAAGGGTTTTCTACCCTACAACAGATATAAAAATAAACAAAATCTGTGATTACCAAGCTTCGCCCTCTCCTTGTAAATTAAAATAAAGTTTTATGATAAAAAATCGATAATATCCTAGATTTCTAGTAAATAATTCTCTTGACAAAAAATATTTTGTAATATTTATTTACAAGAAGTAAAATGTTAAAAATTGAACCATAAAATATCATCTAAATATCAACTTAAATATATTGCTTGTAAGAATCTAAAAATACGACTAAGTTAACATAAAATTTTATGAAATCCTAGACTTCTACGAATTCCGCAAACAATTTCTTTGGTAATTTACATTCACATCTGTAAAACCAGTAAGGAATGTTTAGCGTTGAACGACACTATTTAGATTTCTCATTGTGGACCAGTTTCATTGTTCCCTCTATATTAACTTGATTTATATACCATTAATTTTATTCTGAAGTTTTATTTCTGCTCTCTATGTTTTCTATTAGTACGTATATCGCACCTTAAACATTTAATTATATTACTTATTTTTACAAAGTCGCTTCTAAATTAAAAATCTATAAAACATTAACTGGAGAGTCTAAGATGTTAAAATTGTGAATGTAAATTAAAGTGATTTATTTTTAATTACTATTTTAATATGAAAATAGATTTATTTCTTACACGTATCAGTTCCATTCTAAAAATGTTTATTCAAATTAAACATTATATATCTGGCCTCTATTTTACATCACTAAAAAATCAATGATGAAAATAAAATATTTCAAAATTTCAAACTTCATTAACACTTTTTATAAGTAAGTTAATATAATTATACCTTTTATTAGTATTTTTTTTTACAAGTTGGAAAAAATTCCCCCTCTTATTTAAAAAAAAATACTAAAAATAAAAGAGGAAATTAATTACTTAATTATATCATCAATGACAAATAACTAAAAATAAGCACACATCAATTAAAAAAAATATTTATTGCTTAAATTTTTATAATTTTATAATCACATTATTAATCTTCCCTTTTTTCCCACTCCACTATTTTTTTTAAACTGAAAAAAAATTCATTATTTATATTTCATTTTCAGTTATTTTAACAATATGTAAAATAATTGATTAAAATATTTTACAAGAAAAAATATTTTTTAAGTAAAAATAATATTAATTTAACTTAATAAATAGTAAATGATATACTATTGGTTCGATATACTATGATGCGTATACTATGAACTCGGTAAAAATAATTCTGCTATGAGTAAATTCGTTCAAAATTTATTTGGGAAATACATTTAAATTTATTACTTCAAATCGCCATACCATGATATGTAAAATTGCTGTTTCATAAAATTGTTTTTAATACTAATAAAGTTTGCAATAATAATAATAATAAAATTTTTCTACACTCCCATCATGTTGGATTTCAAATCACAAGTGCAGAAAACGGAAAACTACTCGATGAGAGAGAAAATTGTAGATTACCCGGACCTGGTTGAGTAAATCTTGATCTGCTGAAATATGGTGGTAAAATTATTATAAGGATTATTAACCCAATTGTACAACATGATTTTGTCAGGCTATCCAATACCACAATAATTTAAAGAAGATCAAGGAAGACTGATTTTTTAGAAATCTGAGAAAAAACTCTGCAGCAACTACAGAGGAATATGTATTTCATGTTCAATAATAAAATTATTTGGAAAAAAATAAGAAATGCATATGAAGACGAGGAATTGGAGAACAAAATGGCTTCAGGAGGTAGATCTTGCGTGACCACATTTTTGTCCTAAGACAAGTTCTGGAAAACAGAGAGGCTAGTAAAAAAATTATATTTTAGATTTTACAGAATTTATATGTGTTGATCTATGAAATATTTTTGACAGCGTACCAAGAAGTTTCCTTTGGAAAGTACTTAAAATAGCAAATATAAATGGAAAGCTGATCAATACCAATCAACGTAAACAGCTGTACAGTTAATGCTGGAAATAAGTTTCTGAACCTTTCATCGAGAGTAAAGGCCTTCTGCAATGTTGTTACCTCTCACTAACTTTATTTAAAATAAATATTGATGTCTATCTCAGAGAACGGACAAAGAAATGTTATAAAGGTGTTTGAAACTGAAAGATATTAAATATGTCTCTCATTTATTATTCGCGGATGATTAATTGGTCATAGTAGACGATCAAGAAGGCGTTAATCAATGTACAAATTAAAGAATATTCATGATAAATGAAAAGTAATGTTTAATATGAGTAAAACTCGGCACTGAATAGAAAGCTTATATTTTATTTTGTGAAATAAATATAAAAACTATTAAGAATTTCAAATACGATGGATCTATCTTTCATCAAGCTGAATCAGGTCAGAGAGATGTACAAAAGAGAATTAGGGAAGACACAAAAGCTATTGAAATGTTGTGATCTCTTCTGTGGTGTAATAATATTCTCCCCAAAACTAAAAGATTACTTTATAGTACATTTAGTCAAAGCATTTTACTGTATGGTTCAGAGACATGGACCTAAAATCTCTTTCTAAAAAAGAAACTCCTAATCTACGAAAAATGGACTTATTTATAAATGCAAGAAAACGTGAAATCCTGCAAGCCAAACAGGATACTCTATAGATAATCTAACAGGATATGTGTAGGTGCCATGAGCGGGTTCGCAGAACGAAAGAAAAGCGCTTTCCAAAATGTTTTGGAATATAGCCCGAAAAGAAGAAAAATAAGGGACAGGCCAAGAATAACATCGAAAAATTCTATTGAAGAGATATTGAAGGCTTTTATGTTAAGTAATGTCCTTGCTCTGGACTTGGAGAAGTGGAAGAAAATCTCTAAAATACTTTAATGGGTTGAGGAAATCAACTACGTAGAGTAAATGTCTAAGGATCACCATGATCTACAATTACTTACATAATTATATACTCCACAGACAGTAAATAGAATTCTGAAAGCATAAATAATTTTATAATAATATATTTTGTATTAATTTTTACTTAAGGTAAAGCTAGGAGAGTCTGCGCACAATTCAAAAGAATAACAATGAAAAATCTAAATATTAATTTTTTGCTAAACTATCCATGAATATTTTTTAATTCATTTGTTTTTTATGCATTTCCATTTTTATTTTGTTGTTATGTTGTAATTTAATAGAACAGTTGTATTTAAACCAAGAAAGTTATTTTGTGCAATCTGTCCTTACAGGGTTGGTGTGATTGCGCACATGGATAGGAAAGATTGTACTAATAATAAAAACAATTAATTTGTTAACACTAATAATTACGCTTGAATGACATTGTTGTAAGGTTTTTGTGAAGAAATATTATTGCATTAAGAGTGAATATTTCAACCTAATGATTAAAGAATCAGAAAAAGGAAATAATTTTAAAAGCGATTAAAAATTTTTAATTAAAGGGGAAAAAATAAAGAATCAGAAAAAGAAAGTCCAGATAAGATTACAAAATAACATTAAGTTACTTGAAAACGCGTTTAACTTAAAATTGGTCCATTTTCATTTTTCATTTTTTATGTAAATTTACCAGTAAGCTGCGTAATCTCTCCTAGCATGGAAACTAATGGGAACAATGCGCCATCTCTCCTAAGTAGCAGATGCGCAAACTCTCCAATTTCGGTAGGAGTGATTGTGCGGCCATTTATTTAAACATGGCCGCTACTAAAACGAACCGTTGATGTTCACATTGTTAGTCTAGATTAGTAGCTTATGAGGAATCGTTTAAGCTAAAAATATTTTGTACCACTGACATTGTATAGAAATTCTGATGAATAGCTATGAAATTTCAAGCCCATACTTTGGGAAAGCAAAACAAAATAGCAATGCTTTATCTTAGATGCTCAAAACAATCAACGGGCACTTTCAAGTAGACACTCCACTACTGCTGATGTACAACTACCTGGAGTCGCTGCGCCCTCACTCTACTCCTTCCCCCCCAAACCTCTATGTGCGCAATCTCTCCGACCGCGCCATCTCTCCTGGCTTTACCTTATATAATGTTTCATTAATTCCCATAAAATGATAGTTGTCAAAACATGATATTGATTGAAAATTTTAGGAATAAACATCTAGGGATAAACTGTTTGCAATCCAATAACTTTTTGCTAGTCAAACTTTATAAACACTGTATAATGTTGTAGCAATCAAAATCCACCAACTCAGAGAGTTATTAAGAGTGTTTTGTTGGTCAGAATGACATGAAGTTTCACCAATTCTTTCGATCATAAACTTGATGTCAGTGGAAAGATAATTAAACTTATTTTACAAAACAAACATCATGCCACTGAGCAATAAATACAGATGAAAAGTTAGATAAAAGAGTAAAAAAGCTTAAGCATAATGCGTCTAAGCATAATTAAGAATTTTGAACTTAATTATGTCTTTTTGCGTTCTTAACATATTTTGATGCAACGGTGATCAATAAATGTAGTTCCTATAGCTAAATATATAATACGTTTTTAATATTGTCATTTAAAAATACATAGCCTTCACCAAATTTATAATTTAGAAAATGCCGTTTTAGAAAATATTCACGTCCTTTTTGCAAATGACACACGTTGCCGATTGTGAACATTTTGCGAACGGAAAACCTGCATACTTTTCTGAATGGTAAAATCAAAATACGGAAAAATGTCATATTTTGGCACCAGCAGGAAAATCTCTTACAATCCATGAAGTATATTTAAATAATTCAAAAGTGACGACATGATGCAGCTTCAATGCTAATGAACTGCAATACGGATGATGTTTGTGATTTCACAATAACATGTTATCAAGAGAATGAATAAGATCGAAGCCGTATTGCTTGTCTTGTGTAACTAATGCTCTAAACCTAACAAACCCGCTGATCTTTGTCTTTAATTCAATGGCAATAGCTTTTTAATTTTTCTGGTGGGGTCTTCCGTGATTAGGCATCCTTTTCATGCTCATGCATAGATACAAAATTGTATCAAGAACATAGAAGTGAGTTTAGGATAGTAAGAAAAATTGAAACCCGTGCTGGAAAAGTAAATTGGCTTGTAGATGTGGATCAAGAAACAAAGGCAGGTCTTTTGCTAAGGAAAAGAATTTGTATAGACTACGAACGATATAGAGTGGTTGAACATGTCAACATTATCAGATGCTTTAAGTGTCAAGAATTCGGCCACATGTCGGGGCGTTGCCAAGGTGAACAGAGGTGTCTTAAATGCTCGGGGAGTCATGGAATCCAGGATTGTAAAGCAAAGCAAGATCAATGTCCAAACTGTTACTTTGCAGGAAAAGACTTAGAAACTGATCATAGAGCAGATAGCCCGAAATGTCCCTCATTTAAGTCTTATCGTGATTCTCTGATTCCCCCCCGGTTGTAAGGGCACCTCGGCTGTCACGACTTCTGGTCTTGTGGATGAAGAGAAGCTGAGCTTTTTGCAGATCAACTTACATAGAAGTGTGGATGCTAACGATGCTTTGGCGGATTACTTTTTAAATTTCGGCATTGATTGTATTGTCTGTCAGGACCCCCATATATCTAACTCTAAATTAAGTTCTATTCCTTCTTGTTGGTCTACTTTTCTTTCTAATAACAATAACGCAGCTATCGTATTTACAAATAACAATTACACAGTGATCAGCACAGTTAAATTTGATAATTCTATTTTTGTTAACTTGAGTCTTAAAGATGGTGGATATATAATTATTGGCTCTCAGTATTCTTCGCCCTCATCAAATATTGACACTGATTGTACAGCATGGTCTGCAGTATTTCCTGATTACGAGAAGATTCTATTAGCGGGTGATTTTAATGTACACATTAAGGATTTGGGATATTCAAGAGAAAACACAAGATCGGAGGAATTTATGGAACACTTGGTTACGAATGGTCTTTTTATAATGAACGACCCTGAGGCTCCTCATTCTTGGATTGTAGATAGAAAAAAAGGGCCGTCCCGATTTGACAATTGGTGGAACAGAGATTTGTGAAAAAATTTCATCATGGTGTGTAGATACAGATAATTTTTCATACTCTGATCACAGATATATTAGGTTCACATTGGATTTGTCTGCCAGCAAACGTTGCAACACAAGATTTAAGACTAAAAATAAAAATTTTAACAAATTCAATAGGTTATTTAGTAAAGAAAAAACTTTCTTGAATAATGCATTGAATATAGCTGATTCATCGGTTGAACTAGACGACTGGATGAATATATTTTACGAAAAGCTGATGTCTATTACGGAAAAATGCTTCAAAAGGGGTCAGATCTCAAGAATAACAGTCCCACATTGGTATACTACGGACCTTAAAATTGAATGTAATAAGGTAAACGCTCTCTACAAGAGGTCAACAAAGAACCCAGAAAATGAAGCATATAAACAGTCTTTTTTGTCGGCACGAGCTTTGTATAAAAAGAGTCTTCGTATAGCAAAAAAGGAAGTCATGGATGGATTTCTGCGCTAAGTCTGCGGACAAATTTGGCAGTGTTTTTAAATATATCTCCAATAAACAGATCAGACATACGGATTTGGTTTTTTCAACTTTGGAAGATTCGGAAATTTTTGATTCCCATGATGATGTAGTACTTACTTTGATGAAAGAACATTTTAAAGTGGATAAAGTTCCTGAGAATATTTTTGAATTTGAACCATCTTCTCCATTGATTCCTGACTGTGCATTGGACAAGTTTACCCGTCGTGAATTGCTCTTTGTTTTGACAAAACAAGAAAATGGTAAGGCTCCTGGTTTCGATGACTTAGACGCATTAATAATAAAAAATGTCTGTCATCGTTTTACAGATCTGATGCTAAATCTTTTTAATAAGTGTTTCAGTCTTGGTTATTTTCCGAAAATTTGGAAGAAAGGCTTAGTAGTATTTTTTAGGAAGCGCAATAGGCAGGCCAATCTCGCTAGATCCTATCGTCCTATTACTCTCCTTCCGATTATGGGGAAAATTTATGAAAGACTGATAAAGCTCCGCGTCATGACTCGACTGGAAAGTATTAACTTTTTTCATAAGGGTCAATTCGGTTTTAGAGAAGGTCTCAGCACAACTTCTGCTATGGTAGAGGTGAAAAGAATGGTTAAAAGGATCTTATTATCAAATAAATATTGTTCATTGATCTCTATAGATATTCAGGGTGCGTTTGACGCCATGTCATGGCACATTTTGGCACAAGTCATAGAGAAGCTTCCTCTGGATATTTACATAAAATCAGTTCTCAAAAACTATATATCATCACGCCAAATTGGCTTCAGAAGTACTAATGGAGTGAAATGGTTCACCTCGTTCTTCGGCTGTTCACAGGGATCTTGTCTTGGTCCTTTTTTGTGGTTAACTGTTGCAGATGACATTTTGAAATGCTTTTCAGCGATGGATGAGAATATCGTTTCATATGCTGACGACTTTGTACTTCTGGGAGGAGCTAATGCGAGACAAAGTTTAGAAAATAAAATTAATGATAGATTGGAATTTTTTACTGAAATCTGTTCAGAGTATAAATTACAGTTAAGCTCTGAGAAAAGTGAAGCTATGCTTTTTGGCCAGTTTACGCTCAGTAACCGTAACCCAATTTTTAAATTAGGTGATGCTTCAGTTCCAGTGAAACAAAATATCAAATACTTAGGTTTTATCATGGATGCTAAATTCAATTGGTTAGATCATCTTTCTGCTGTTAGGGAAAAGGTCGCTTCGTTTGCATTGAGTCTTAAGAAGACAAACTGCAGAGATCTGGGTTCCTCTACATCATTGCGTAAGATGTGGTATCAGGTTGTAATAGACAAGCAAATAACATATGGTTTTCCGGCATGGTTTCCGGACCTTCGCGTCCATGCTATTCGGCGACTTAGTTCATGTCAACGTGTTGGTCTTTTATCTATAGTTGGTACATACCGTACAGTCTCCACTGAAGCTTTATGTGTTTTAAGTGGTATTCCTCCTATTGAAATCGACTTGAAATATAGAAATTTGAAGTATTTATTGCTTAATGGTGATAGCTCTTTGTCAATGGAGAATTTTGAGATTACTAGTAGCGATATCTCACCCTTGATCAAGACTTCTGATTTTCCGTTTTATTATAAACTACAAAATTTGACTTTTGATCCTGCTTTTTCTTTTGGAGACTTCAGTGAAGACAGATTGATCATTTATACAGATGGCTCTAAAACAGAAAAAGGTACAGGTTGTGCTTTTACGGTTTGCAGGGCTGGTTTGTTCATTTTTTATAATTCATCTTAGAGCACATAATTCGGTCTATCAAGCTGAACTGACAGCTATTAATGAGGCATTAAAGTGGTTTTTTACTGTCTCTGATGCTAAACTTCTGGAAATAAGAACTGACAGTCTATCGTCAATCCACGCGTTGCAGAATATTTTTCCAACAAATGTCATTATTAAAGAAATTTTTGACCAACTTCTGTGCAATCCCCACAGATTTGTTAATTTAGTTTGGGTTAAAACTCATGTAGATGTTTTTGGAAATAAGCGTGCAGACCAATTGGCTAAGATTGCAACAGATCAAGAGGCATCAAATAGAACGATTAAAATACCATACCCACGTTCAGTTTGTAATATTTATTGTAAGCATCATGTTCAACTTTCCTGGCGGGAGAGATGGACTACCTCGGAAAAGGGTCGTGACACGTATAACGTTCTCAATAAAGTTAATAGTGACTTTGTCTGTAGTGGAAAATTATTTTCATATTTCCTTTCGGGACACGGCAGTTTCCCGTTTTATTTAAAGAAAATCGGCCGTATGCAGACTGATAAATGTGTCTGTGGTCAACAAGGTACTGTAGTACATTATCTGTTTGGAATATGCCAACTTATTCAGAATAATTTTATATTTGATAAGAGAAAGACACTTAGGAAAAATTTTGCTAGTGTTCTTTTTGGAAAACAGAATTATAGGAAGTTATGTGATATTTATAATAAACTGAACGAAAAGTACTCTTTTATAAAATATAGATTTTAATTATATATAACAGTATAGCTAACTTTACTATTGGGTATTTGTCCTTCTACTCATACTTGGGAAGTCTTGTTATTCGTTATATAAACAGCTGTTTACTTTTATTATATTATTTACTGAAGGTTTGGTGAATAACTAACTGGGTGATGCTCTCTATGTTTAACACAGTGTTTATCTAAACAGTGCTTTTTCATGATGAACATTATGTGCTTGATTGTTTATCATCTCGAGAATGCCTCTACTTCTAGTTGGGAATAGATACTGGTGTCATTTTTAGACGGACTTTTGCCATGGATGGAACTCTTTATTCTGGTAGTGAACTGCTGGTGTTGATTTTATGCTGAACTCTGCTTTGGACAGTGATAGTTTTTCTTCTTGTTACTACTATGAACTGGCTAATGACTTTTGAACTCTAGCAGTGATAAACATCAGTTTTAATTTTGACAGAGACTTGCTGTGTTTTTAGGTTTTTGTGCTGTATATTCTGCTTTGTTTTTAATTTTATTTAATTTAGTTTTATTTTTAAGTTTATTTGTTCTACTGACGTATTAATAGAATAATTTTTAGCTTTTAATAGACCAATGTAACTCCAATGGTCTATAAAGTTGTTTCTTTTTAGTTTTAGCTAATATATAGTTTAGATAATAGTCAGTTGATTTGTTTTACTGTATTGTTGACATTTTGTCGACTATGTATTGTGTTTGCTCCACATTATTTGCCCGTTGTATCCGGGCCTGTTGTCTTGGCTGGGTTTCGTTGGCGGTGGGGGGGATCCGCTGTGGGAGGTTGTATCACCTATGCCTTTTTTGGTTGGTGCTCCCACAGGTGATTTCTGTCCCTTTCTGCATAGATACAATTATCAAATAAGATGTTCCACTTATCCGCACTAATGACTAAAATTGTATAATGTACACATTATTGCACTGCACTAAATTCTAATAAGTAAACAACTCACAACATTTCAATGTTTGAGAGCAATAAATGTCATGTTCGTGTA
This sequence comes from Maratus michaelseni, assembly GCA_963931845.1. Taxonomy (NCBI): domain Eukaryota; kingdom Metazoa; phylum Arthropoda; class Arachnida; order Araneae; family Salticidae; genus Maratus; species Maratus michaelseni. Next base: position 417,413,675 of record OZ007587.1, on the reverse strand, counting down.
ATCTGTGCATATTTACTCCATTGTGTTGTAAACTGCATTGTTATTTGTAGAGAATCGCAGGGAATTGTATCTGTTGAGTTTGCTCTAGCAAAATGTAAAAAAAACGGTAAATCTTACAGCAGAATTTGCTGGCGCCCAAATTGTTAGCATTTGTACTTCAAATTACCAGCAAAATATGCATTAAAAAATATTTATTTTTTGTACTTTGCAGCAAAAAAGATTTTAATTAAGGTAAATTTTGCAGCAGTAAATGCTGGCAATGTGGATGCCAGCAAATTGAGTTGTAAGATTTGCTGTTTTTTGTTTTTTTGTTTTTTTTTTTTACAGTGCACTGCAGCTTTACATGCGAGATATAAAATGTTGTTTATAATTCATATACATAATTTTATTTGAAGTGTCTATTTTTTACATTCATTAACACTATTACTAGCCGAACTTAACAGCGGTCTAAGTTATTTGTTTTTATTTAGACGACATTGAACTTTAACAATTTATAAATGCATTTATTGTTACAAAATTGCTTCTTATATAAATCAATATTCCCACACACAACCTATCTGTATGTACATATATTATTCAGATACCATAAGAGATCCAAGTCATTTTTTAGTTCGTAAAATTGTCTTAATTAGAATATTATCACCTTATACAGAAAAAAAGTTAATGGCGAGGTTTTATGTTCTCCTAATTTTTTAAGATTTAAGAACAGTTAAAAGTATTTTTTAAGTGTTTTTATCGAAGAATACCGCTATTGAAATGAAATAAAATTAGTATTTATCTTTGTGTAAAATAAATAAAAAAACTAATTTAATACATTTCCTTTCATTACTTCTAAAGGAAAAACGTAATAAAAATAAATGATAGCAAAGATAAAATAAAGCCCCTTTTCTATCATCTGGTATAATTAAAAAACGCTTATGAAAACAAACATTCTGAAAATTTCAAAATAAATTGAAAATAAAAATGTGTTCTTCAATCACATTTTATTTTTTTTATTATTTAATTTTAAAAGTGATCTTTGATATTCTTACCTTAACAAATATCAGATTTAATACCTTTTTAATTAAAATAAGTTGTCTATTCATTACAAAGTTTTAATTTCAATATAAGTACTACGTTAATTGTGTTTTTTTTTGCGTACCTTTGCCAGTAAAATTTTACTAAACAATATCGAATATTTTTCTAAAAATTAATTATCAGTCATTTTGGTAAATATAATATTCATTTATATAATTACGTATAAAACTAAATTAGGAAAAATAATTGCGCCATCTAATTAAAAAGAATTGGTATTCGTTATTTATTTATTATTTTGATAATTTTTGATTAAAATAATTAATATTTTTGCGTTCTCATAGAACGATTTTTCTGAAAATATTCAGTAAATTTAAAATGAATACATTTTACTATTTTAGAAAATGGACATGTGTTTGTTAAAAGTATGATGTCTTAATTTTTCAAACGATATTGATAAATAAACCTAGTATTTCAAAGTCTCATAAATCAGATTGTATATAATTGAAATAGTTTATTTTATCGGTTACTATACGTAAACAATTCATACTCTGTTACAAAATAATGGCATGTGACAAATGTATTCGCTGACAAACGACAGAATATCTTAGAGTCGGGGAAATTGATTATTTCAAATAAAATATAATCTTAAAGCGAAAAATATGTCTCGTAACATTTATTTATTTCATTTAATCAATTACTTACAGAAAGCAATGAATGATTGAAAAGCACGATCAAGGAAGATACAGGGTGTTTTTTTTTTTAAACTGACACTATTCAGAGCCGTCTGTAGCTCGTTCTAATAACTGGATTGACACAAATTTTTGTGAATGGACTAAGAAAACCATGGGAAAAAAGATTTCAACAACAACAACAAAAAATTAGTTCCAATCACCATCGATAGGGGGAAATGTGGCGCTGTGGTCATTTATGCAACTGGGAATTAGCATAAAATACGGGCAAAAAATGAAAATGCAAATTTTTACTTACGCAAGCGACAGTAGCGCCAATAGTTTAAGTTATAAATGCATGCGAAAAACATCGAGAAACAATTTCAGCTCAGGTTGAAAATGAATCTCACGTTGCCGCAGCGCGCGTTACTTGTGAAGTTCTTATATTGTAACCAGTACAATGCACAAGCCGCTCTTCGTTTACTTAGAACACGCCATAAACTGCGCAAAGGACCTTTATCCGTTAATGTATTGAAAGCAATGATTCTGAAATTCGAAGAAACAGGCTCGCTAGCAGTTCGGTCAGGCAGAGGATGTAAACCGGTGGCAGAAAATGTGATAATGGATGTTTCAACTGCGATCAACGAAAGGGAAAGTGTAAATGATGAATAAAACGTGGCATTTTATCCAAATTATTAATTTTGCCTGTTTCTGATGGGTTTTTTTTCAATGTACAGCGCCACATTTCCCCCTATCGGCGGTGATTGGAACTAATTTTTTTTTGTTGGAATCTCTTTTCCCATGGTTTTCTTAGTCCATTCACAAAATTTTGTGTCAATCTAGTTATTAGAACGAGCTACAGACGGCTCTGAATAGTGCCAGTTTAAAAAAAAAAACACCCTGCACTTCTGAAATCTTTGAAGGAAAGCGTGAATCACTTCCTTTGAATTAAATTAGCGATTTTTATTTATAATTCAACTGTAGTTGAAATAAATGCTTGCGGTGAAGAAATCAAACTCTGTGTGAAGGGAATTATGTAAATCTGAAACTGAATATTTAAATGAAATTCGTTATATAATGAATTATTTGTTCATATTATTGACTCTGGATTTTTAGCACATGAATTATTTTATTTTGCTGCATTTTAAGAAAATTGAACTCATCTCTATATGATTTAGTTTAATATAAATAAATGATATGAGTTTTTCTGAATTCTCTCTGAAATATTTAAATTAGTATAAAACGTCATATTTTAGTATAATTTGTAATATAAGTATCAAGTGAACACTATTCTGGCATTACAATGCGAAACTAAGTACTTACGGTTATGTTTGATAAAGAGTATGGTTATTTACATTACGCATTATATTTTCTATTATGCATCCTTATATATATATTTTTTAAAGAAAACCTCACTTATTTACGCGCATTATTTATTTCGAAAATCAAGAAACATTTAAAATTGTTATTTAAAATTAGTAATTTCGATAGATTTGCCTCTAATGGGGGCAATAACATTTGCAAAATTCTATGTAAAACAGTTTATATTGACGTGCCTTTTGCACGGCAAATGCAGCTATTTTAATATTTGTTAGGATATTATAATTTGCCATATCTTGGACTTTTCGTTTATCTCAAAAATCAATTGATTTTTAGTAACATAAACACAAAAACCCCTTGAATTTCCTGTTTGCGAAAGAACGTAACTGTTGCATTTTTCGTTATTGTATCTTGTCGATCGAACAGCTTACATTTTTAGCTAATGTCACAGCAATTTTAAAACAAGAACCAAAAATCATGCTTCAGGGATTGATTCTAAAAGTATATTATTAAGCAATTTTTTATGCCATACAATGAAATCGATCGTAGATCATCCTATAAATATATTCTATTGTGCGTCTCTGTACATGAAAGATAAATACACTTATGTGATAAACAAAAGTAACGATTGCTTTGTTTTGGCCACAACTCTGCAAAACTTCCCCTGGGAAACAGGAAATTCAGAATACACAGACTGTATTATGTTTTTAAATGATAAAGAAAGCATACTGCAGCAAAATTTAATAAAACGCAAATAGTGTGGAATCAAATAGAAAAGAATTTATCGAAATAGTAGAGTTGGTGAAAATTATTGTCTGCCTAACAGCTAGAACAAACAAGAACGAAAAATCATGCGTCAAGCAAAGATTATGAAACACTTTCCAACACAGCCAGAACACTGCAACGAAACTTCACCGTTAAATAAGGTGATAGAATATATACACTGCTCAAAACAATTAAAGGATATTGCAGTTTTAGGTGGATTTTGTATCTGGGAAACTTTTTAGCTGATTGATACATGGTCGACAGACATAGTAGGTTATATGAGAATAAATTACACATGTTTGGCAGAAAAAAATGCATTTTATTGTGCATTTGTGTACAAAAGGAAAAAAACACAATTTGTGCATATGAGAAAAAAAGAATAAGAAAAGGTGTTTTCTTCAAAGAAAATCATTTTCAGTAGGGGGTATGGTTTCCACGGGCGGCCAGCAACGTTGAACACCTTTGAGGCATGGACTCAATGAGGCTATTAATGACGAGTTGGGGTATTCTGCCCCACTCTTCCAGAAGAGTTCTTTCCAGTTCTTGGAGAGTTTGTGGGGGTTGTTGGCGGCCAGAAACTCGTCTTCCTAGAGCGTCCCAAACGTGCTCGATTGGATTCATGTCTTTAGAACACGCTGGCCATTCCATTCGAACGATTCCTTCCTCGAAAAGGAAATCCTCCACCAGGTTTGCACGATGTGGCCTGCAGTTATCGTCCATTAAAATGAAGTTATCTCCTATTGCTGCAGCGTAAGGGACTACAATACGTCTGAGGATCTCATCCCTATATCGGCGACCAGTCAGAACTCCATCTCGAATGATGTAGAGGTCAGTGCGCCCGTCAATGGAGATGCCACCATACACCAACACTCCTCCACCGCCAAATCTGACACTTTCGTGCACGAACGCAGGATTATTCCTACTGCCACGGTCCCTCCAGATGAAAATACGCCTATTATCCGGATGCACAGAAAAACGGGACTCGTCAGAAAACAGAATATTGCTCCATTCATTTCTCCTCCAGTTGACATGCTCGGTTGCCCACTCCCTGCGGTCGCGACGATGCCTTGATGTTAATCTAACACATACCATCGGTCGGCGAGCATACAGACCTACAGCATGGAGCCGGTTTCGGACAGTCTGAGTTGAAATCGTGGTGCCTTTAGCCGAGCGAAGGTGTTGTAGGAGAAGAGTAGCGTTCATGTTTCGGTGTCTCCGAGCTGTTAACGCTAAATACCAATCTTCATTGGGCGTTGTTGCCCGTCTACGACCTTGCCCTGGTCTTCGGCCTGCACATCCACTCTCCAAAAAATGGTTCCAGATCCTGGAAATGACACTTTGTGACACTCCAATGGCTTGCGCTACTTCGGCTTGAGTTTGGCCCCCTTCTAACCTACCAACAATTCTCCAAGCTTCTGAATCTGTCAAATGACTTCGCTGAGACATCATACTCATCGAAACAAAGCAATCACTGAATGCCGATCATCCTTGTCTTCATTCTCTTTTATCCAGTTGAAAGTCAAATTTCATTCGCTGCCGCTGAAGCGACGTTTTTGACGTCGAACTCAAAATTTGCATACTCCATAGTTTGAAAACCAGAAAAATTTGCATTTATGATTCTCTTCTTCTATTTTCGGCAAAAAAAATTTCGTTTATATCTTTATTTTATATAAAACTTCAAATATCCTTTAATTGTTTTGAGCAGTGTATGTAAGTAAACAGTTTAGAAAAAATATATACCACATTGAAAAATACATTTTGCGAAATTACCTTACAGTGTCAAAAAAGTAGTCGAATAGTTTTGTGCAGACCTGTCTATGATCAATAGATGTGGATATATAGCATGATCAAATTTAGTTGTAGTAGAATATTCACATTTAGCAATTTTCGCAAATGGGTACAAATGAACTCGGAATATTTTGTACAGCCCTGTATATTATCTGACGACTTTTGTAAATACCACATATTAAGCTAAAAGGCAACTTAAAACTCACTCGCAGCAATGTATATTTTTCTTTGGGTAGCCCTGTATATTAATTTATTTATATTCCACAGACTTCTGTTAGTCTACTAAATATAGCTCAGCAGGGAAATTTGTAACACAACTAAAAACTACACTTATAAGCACTTCACTCTCATAGTCTGTAAAACTTACTGATTCCCTTGCGTAGCCCTGTATATGAACAACCGAGTTTGTAAACACACACTTACAATGAAAAAATGTTGTTAAACTTAAAAACGCTAACCAAAGTTTAAAACACACTTATCACACAGACTGTAAATATCGCACATATACTGTAACCGATTCTTTTGTGTGTCTCTGTAAATAAACACAATGCACACCACACTTTAAAGAGAGCAATTTATAGTGAACCTCAGTAATGCATATAATTTTCATTATGTTTCAAACACGGAAATATCGCTAAATTACACTGCAAACGATTTTTCCCCATAGAACAATGTGTAACAGAATTCTTTTGTTTGAACCTGTAAATGAATAATTAATGCTTTTTACCCCGTATTCTATAAAAAGCATGTTTTACTGCTCTTCATAATTATGTATAATTTTCATCCTGTTTCAAATGGCGTAACATAATCAAAATGCACGTGAAACGATTATTTCCCATTGACTGCAATGTAACGGAATACTTTTGACTGTCCCTGTAAAAAAACTATAAGTGCTACATGCTTCAGTTGAAATATGGAACATGCTATAGTAAACGACAATAACATATAAAAATTTCAGGGCGATCCGAGCATATTTACGGCCAGACGGCCAGACCGCAGACGGCAGACGACCAGTCGGCAGACAAACCGAAGTCATCAACACTTTTCAACTAGGTTGGAAAGTGTTAAAAAGACATCTCTCTTAGTAAGGTTTAAGTTATTTCGTAATTACAATGTTTACTTGGCACCTTCTCTCCATACTCAACATCAGATTATTCAATAGCTGTTGAGGTAAGACTGCTCATTCCTCAATGAAAATTTTTTAAGTTTTTGGGTGTTCTCTGCACAGTTGCTAGTTATTGTTGCACCATTGCTTAAGTTTTGCACGCCAGACTTATACTCACTCCTAAATCTGTAGAAAACATTATATAAGCTCACTTCAGTTATTCTTTTTTATTTCCTTATTAAAGTATCAAAACATCATTAAAATCCATCACAAACGATATTTCTCCATAGATAATTATGTAATGGAGTTACTTTTTTCATCCCTGTAAACGAACTTCTACGAACTTTTCTATACTCTTAATAAACCTTGGTTTAGTCCATTTTGTTATAAATATTAACCTCATCCGAGAAATTTATTTACAGAAAAACCACTCTTTCATTTCCTCTTGCAAAGAGGAATGAAGGAAAGACCTTGATAAAGAAAAGAAGTAGCTTCAACATTTCTTTCAATGCATAATGAATTGAAAAGTGAGATTTATGAACACTCAACTTCAAATAAATGTTCAAAAGCTCTTCTGAATTGATAAACTATTATTATATGAAATAGATTAAAGACATTAGAACAATAATTATAAACATTATTATTCCAATTACGTTCTTGCGCTCAAACCTTGTAATATGTGTAATTTCCTCTGACGTAAGAATGATGTAATCAAAAAACTCTGAACTCTTTATTATGACTTTAATTTCTTTATATATATAAACTTAGTTTTTCAGCATAAACGTGATGTGTTCAGTGCGATCGATTTACTAATACCTTGGATTATAAAATTGGATTACTATGAGAAGTAAGATGCACCTCATAAAAGGTAAGATAATTTTATCTTATCCTTTTTTCAAAAGTACGTTAATGTTCTTGAGACATTTTCGCGCTTCATCGAACTTCTCCTTCACATTTCAATGTTACAAATCAATTTAATTTTATTTTAATTATTATAACGTCATGAAAATTCATCGGAAACACTTTATCGCCATAGACCATAATATAACGGTAATCTTCTGTACGTTTTTGTAAACGAACTATAAATTCTACACACCAAACATTCTATAGTAAACGTAACGTACAAAACATTCATAGAAATCCTAGTATATTTACGAGAGTTATAGCATGATCAAGCGGCCAGAGAGACATACAAGTCGAATTGAAAAACACTACTACATTGAAACGTTGTTGAAAGTATTAAATTTTATAATACATTTAACCCATAAAACCGGTCGGTCACCCGTTTAGGAGGGAAAAAAATCAATGATAAATTAATATATAAAATATATCGTGATTCTCTACGCAAAAATAAATTTTATTATATTAAAAAAATAACACTTAAAAGATATCTCCTGCAACTCGTTATCAAGATATTATTACTTAAATAGCCATTATTACAAAATAATGAATTAAAGCATTGATTATTTTCAATACTTCAAAAACAAAGCTGTTAAGAATTGTGCTATTCAACAACAATTAAAGTTTCTTCAAAGAGTGGGATTTAAAAATATTCTTATAAAGTAAACATTCCCGAAGCTAGAATGAAAAATTAGTTTTCGTGCGCATGAATAAACATTTGATGTTTACCTGGATAAAAAAATAAGTTTTATACTTTAAAAAAATATTTTATGCAAAAAGAAAATCTTTATGGAAATTTTTTTGTGTTTATTTTTTCTAATGTTTACAGAATTTATCTAAAATGATTGTTTATGGCATAAAAAGTGTCATTAGAATATAATTAATAATTTTTGCTTTTTTAATTTTCATGATAATATATATATTATCGTTATATTTTATAAACATAATAATCGCAAAGTATTTCGCAAGCACGATGTTTGGCAGTACAATTCATTTTAGTATGCGATATTTATAGTTTAATTTGTAAATAACTATAGTTTGTTCAGTATGAAAATTCTTTATAATAATCAGGCATATACCGTGTATACATGATAATAAAACAATACACCCAAAGTCTAAAATTTCATGATTAAATAACTATAATAAATGTGTGATTTAGGTAAATAGTATAGGAACCTAAACACGATATTGAATACACTTGGATGTGAAGACAACAACGAACATTTAATAAAGCTTGAAATACATAAAATAATTACTATAAGATACTTGAATAGCAGATCATGACAACTACAAGGTGAGACCAATAAGTAGGATTAATCACCCCATAAATTAAGAATGAGAACAACACGATTATCAGCGACACCTCCGTCGTATTTCGTAATATTCAGTTAACAGTAGTGTGTCGTATCGTGCGCCTGTGTGTCTGAATAAATTTATTATTGACTTTTGTCTGTGCGGTGGTTTTCTGACGTGTCATGGGACAGAGAATCAATTTGCAATCCTTGTACAAATTGGGTAAATCAGCCTGCCAAAGTCATGCAATGCTGAAGCAGATGTACAAAAATGACATCGATACCTTAAATACAGTGTAAGCATGGTTTAAAAAGTGTAGCCGTGAAAGAGTGGAATACGAGCTTCGGTATGGGCGGTCCACCATCAGCAGAACAGAGACAAACATCGAGAGAGTACGTGAACTGTTGCAGCGATGTCGAAGATTAACCATCAGGATGCTATCTGACTAATTGGATAACACTCCGGAAACTGTTCAGAAAATCGTAACACAGGATTTGAGAAAATCCAAGCTGCTGTTACACGGGAATTAAAAACTGTACCATTCGAGGAGTTTTCAAGAGCATTCACGATTTGTACATACGTTCTCAGAGGTGCACAGTGTACAACGGAGACTATTTTGAAGAACTGTAAACAGTTTTTATGTAGGATTGCACAACGTGAGACTTATATCATCATTCACCCTACTTAATGGTCAAAACTTGTAAAAATGGCCGTGTGCTGATGTTACAGACTTCGTATGAGAGAAGAGAAATTTGTCTTTTTCTTATTAAGCAAAAATAGCAGTTTACTGAAGCCTTGCATAAAAAAAAATCCAACTTCATCAAAAACTATTCTGATGATGATATCACACATCACCGTGGCCTGTGAATCTTCCACCACTCGAGAATCTTTAAACTCCGTTGAGTTGATATGTTTTATTTAAGCGTTGCTCATTATTCTCACATTAATCGGCATTCCTTACAATCTATCGAATTCGACAGTCACTCTTAACCGACAAACAAACAAAATCAAATATCTGTTGATTAGCGCCAAGATAGCGTACACAATATTGCAGGTACTACTATATTTGGATACAACCCCTCATATTTTTGCTTCCTTTTGGGAACAACGGATTTCGAGCTTATTCTATCGACGATAATTTTCAGAATTTTCAAGCTATGATTTTGAGACTTTAACAAAAGTTGCTCTATATACTTAGCTAATACATTATGCACATGATATTTTGATTGCATTCGCGCGCGCGCAGTGAAACATTTTTTAGTAAATCTGCTCATTTTTCATCCAATTTTTATTATATTTTAATTCCAGTTGCAGATTATTATGTACAATACTGTTTGACATATTTTCTCAAAATAACTTTTTTTTATATTAAGAAATCTGCAAATTATAAGCAAAAAACTTGGCGAAATTTGAGACTGTTTTTATAAAAACCTTAATTTCTCTTCGAGTATACATGCTATCCTCATAAAAATAAACACAGTATATTACAATAAGCCACTTATTAATAATCTCGAGTTTGAATGCTTTTGCTACATTAGTTTTTAGAGGGTAATCTAAAAGATATTCGTTCTTTTTCAATTTGTTGACAGTCCCCTATGGGGTTTCGGGAAAAATCTTTGCGGAAATATATAACCTATACTATACTGTTTACACACCTGCAGTTTCAGGTTATTTCCTCATGTATTTTTCTAGATAGTTAACAAAACGTCTAAAATCGCAAGTGACCGGTCACCTTTGGCAATATAGTGTATATCACTGGCACCCGGCTGACATAAAATTACCGATTATTATTTCGTTTTTCAAATTTATAGCTCTTCTGTTAACTAGTATTAATTCATCTGTAACCAAAACTACTTACAGTATCTGATAACGATATTGTCGTCACTTCCTATTAATCCAAAAGTATAGATCCTTACGAAATCAACATCTTTTCCGTAATTTTTCTTTTTTAAATCTTTCTCTTCCTTTTTCTCTCTGTTTGTACATATGAAAATCTTCTCCGATCTTCACGATATCTGTGACGTCTATGAACAAAATTATTTTTAAGAAAATATGGTCGTATTTCATGTATATAATTTTAATCACATTTCTTAGAAATTACACAAAATCTCTTTTCATTTTAATTTGTGTCTTGAATATTAATTTCCTCTTTCGTGTTTCTTGATCTACAACATTGTTCCAATCTTATCATTTTTTCTTATGCTGGGATTTTTTTTCTTTTCTTGAATGAACCATATCAGCTTTCACTACTCCCGCTAAATCAATCGTGGAACTATTTTCAGAGTTTATTTCATGACATCAACACATAGTTTTCGTTTACGGGAATTATCTATTGTTGGTATTTTTTTATGGGAACGGGCAATGCAATTTGATTTCTCAACGGAATTTTCTAGAATTCAAATGTAGCCAACGTGACAATTACTGTGTTTGCCAACAATTTTAACTCCATTTTCATTTATCGCCAAATTTAACTCTTTGGTCATGTCGATTCCAAAGACTATACAATGTGCAAGAAGTTGCAAAGCGAAGTATTTTTTTTTAGAAATAGAAAACCATTAACTCATATTTCATGTGAAAAATTTCTTTACCAATAGCATATAATGAGATAGCGTCAAGAGATAAATTTAGAGATCCAATATTTATATTGTTTGATAGCTTGTTAGGCCTAAATATCGAACAGAAAATTTACTTACTAGCCGTCAATTTTAATTATTCTTTCCATTTTGTTAGGGTTTTTCTGGTTGCAGCTGTATTAATGTTGACTTATTTCGGTGAATTAGAGTAGGAAAATTGGAGGTTATAACTACGTTAATTTTGACCAGAGTGTTGACAGAAATGATCAGGTTGTTCATTATAGTTAGTACAATGAGATGCTACATGGCCATGGCAGTTACACTTAAAACAAACATTTAATGTGTGATTTGTTTCTTCTGTTTAGACCATAGGATTTATTTTCAGCAATCGGGTTGTTTATAAACTGTTTTCTTTTGCTATTGTGGATGTAACAAAAATTTTAACTATTCATGTTTTGTCATTTCAAGCTTCTTATTTTCGAAAATTATATGAAAGTCTATTTATTGCTTTAGCATTGCGTTTTGCGACTTCATAGTCATCTAACATGTTTACTAATACATCAACATTTTTAACTTAAAAATATTATCAATAAAGTGTTTTCGCCTTTCTAAAAGCTATTTTTGTTTAATTTGATCAGTTATCATTAGTTCTTTTCACTCTTCAAAACTGGATATTTCGAGACCTTTAACTCATTCTTCAAAAAAATTTCTCAACGCAAAAGCAAAATCGCACCAAGAGGCTGAAAATTGTACGTTATGCGATACAAAATTTTTGCTTAAATGCTTTTGGGTTCATTTTAAAGTACTTAAAGTGTAAACATTTTACGTAATTATGATTATTTGATACAAAATCTTGTTATCTGGCTGCAAAATTTACAATTTCTAATGGAAGTAACCTTAAAAGATATATACCCCAATTTTATTTGGCAATATTCTTTCTGGAAAATTTCTCTCGCAACTAATTCTAAATAGATGCTAGTATCACCCGTACCATCGACATATGACATTAATTTTAGAAAGTCATGTTGCGCACCTTAACTAGATGCTGAAGAATCGTTACTGAATATTTCGTCTACTTTGGGTTTCACGAATTTTCAATTCAAACTCTCTCTCTAATCATTTCCTTTATTTCTATTTCTTCTTGTACTCCGCTTTCTCCTTCCTCGGCTTAAGTCTTCTTCCGTCTCTTTCTCTTTTTGATTCTAGTTTTCTTTCGTCAACATTTTTTTTTTCAGAGACATCAACTTTTAGCTGAACTTTGACGAAATCTCCAGATTCAGTTATCAATTTGACCAAATCAATAATTTTTCGGTTTTGTGGAACAAGCAGTCTCAAATCTTTACACAAGATTAATAAATCCACATTTCTCGCTCTATTCAAAGACGACATCGTTTATTTTGCCTAATTTAGGCTGAAATGAAAAAAAAATGAAAGTTTGTTATGCTAATTTGTTGGAACTGTAGATTAGATTACGGGAGTTATTTTTTATATTCAAATTCTCAAATAAAACAATTCCTTTAAATCACTTTTTATTTAAGATCCGGTTTTTATTCATATCACAGCCGAACGCCCAAAATTATTCTGGGATTTAGGTGCATAGTATAAAAACTTAAACATCATACTGCTTACTCTGGATGTGAATACAATAACGAACATTTAATAAGACCTAAATACATAAAAAATAACTGTAAGACACTTGAACAATAGATCATCGCAACTAATAATGGCCGTGCACTGATTTTACACACTTCATATGACAAAAAAGTACACTTAAACAAAAATAGCAAGCTACTTATGTCTGTCATAAAAAATGACCCGACCTCTTCGGAGCCCCACCAGTGGCTGAGAGGTTCTTCTCTCAAAGCTGGTAGACGGTAAGTGCTGGGATTAAAACCCTGTCGCGCTCGTCGACCTAACCGTTCGGAGTTTTCCGTGGTTTTCTTTGAACCTTGAAGTAAATACGGGTTAGGATGCCTTAGAAAGACCCCCACGGAGGGCACTCAACCCTAGGGCCTATATCCTCTGTATAGATAATCGGTCATCATAAAATCAACCAACCAACTGACCTCTTCGGAAACTATTCTGATAATGATATCCTCTACCATCGAGGCCAGTTAATCTATCATGGCTGAAGAACCTTTATACTTCATTGAGTTGATATGTTTCAGTTAGACATTAATCTCCCATAAATGTAAAGATTTAATAAGTTATATGTTTATATTATAAGGGGGGGGGGTAAATGTTGTAAATAACAGGAGTTTAAAGAATAGCAAAAAGTTCCGTCAAAATTTGACACTTCGTTGTTTAATTTTGTATTAATAATGTCATTAATAATGTCACATGTCTCTAAGGTTTAATCTTCCTAAGAAAATATACGGTTTGTGCTTTTAAATTTTAATCTCAATTTGAGCATACTTACAGCTTTCGAGACTAAAGAACAGTATTAATATAATACTGAAATTACATTACTCAAATTTAAATTCTTTTTAAATTCATATTACGCAAAATTTATGAGCTGCTTTATTTATACAATATTATATATCCCCTCTATATTTATTATAGTTGAGGAATTATTAAATTTTATAAGTTGTGTCTGCAGATCCAACACGTATAATATATATATACATATATATATATATGTAGGATTTCAGTTGAAACACTTCACGTAAATGATCATCAAATGAACTGGCGCTGAACTGACACTCTATTATTGTCCATGACTTTGATGCGCGAGTTGTAAATAGTTTGAATCGCGAGATTTGGCTAAGAGCCAGTGTTCTAATTTTTATTATGAAGCGATATATAAAAGGAAGATGGCCGGAGAATGGTATTATTAGGCCTCGCCGGATTGTTGTAAGCTAAATTCTTGTTATACAGTTTTAACCAAAAGTGTGTATATTAGTTGAAATTAAAGTTAGTATTCTGTTGTTCATCGACTATTTGTCATACTGGCTCAGTAAAGTGACCATTTATATATCATTTACTTACATTTTTGGGGGCTCGGATGCCGGGATAATTAAAAGTAAAACGCCAATAAAAAAAGTTGTGTACGATTTGGCAAGGTGAAACCGTAATCGTATTACTTCAAGTACAATTTTTGAAAGATGGGAACTCTAAATAAAGCCAAGAGAATTGATCTAATAAACCTCTGCGAGGAATGTGGAATTGAAGCACCAGAAAAACCGACAATTCCTGTCCTAATAAAGCTGATCAAGAGTTGGGAGAGTTACGAAGAAGATTTTATAAGAGATCGATTGGAAGTAGTGATAGCAAGTAGAAAAGAGAAAGAAGAAAGAGAAGAGAAGAAATTAAAAGCGGAGATTGAAGAAAATAAACTGAAAATGGAAATGGAAATGGAAGAGAGAAAATGGAAAGTGGAAATGGAGCAAAAAGACCGCGAAAGCGAAAGAGATTTCGAAATCAAGAAAATGCAGATACAAGAAAATTCAAGAGAACACATTGAGAATAACCTAAGGACAAATCCAGGTAAGCAATTCGAATTGCTTAGATTATTAACTAAATATGATAGCTCGAATGATATTAGTTTATATTTATCTATGTACGAAAGGCAAATGGCGCAAACGGGCATTGATAAAAAAGAATGGGTAAATTATTTAATTAATCTAATGCCGTTAGATGTGATCAATATAAAAACAAGGGAAAACGAACCTAAAATTCACGATTACGATTATATAAAAATATTCTACTAAAACGCTACAAGCTATCACCAGAGGAGTTTAGGCTGAAATTTTTCTCATCTAAAAAGGAGCCAGCAGCCAATTGGCGAGATTTCGCTTATGAGATAAAGGTGTATTTTCAGCAATGGATTGAAAGTCTTCAAGTAAATAGCTTTGAAGATTTAGCAGAATTAATTGTTGTTAATCAAATCAGGCATAATTTACCTACGGAAACAAAAACACATTTCATAGAGGAATTATTAGTAATAAAGAAAATTGATGACTTAGTTAATAAATTAGATAATTACGAAACAGCACAAAGGGTTTACAATAAACAATCAGTTAAGGATACAAGTAGCGATTTTGATGACAGAAGATCGCGAGTGGCTGATTACGCCAATTTGAAAAGACGCCAAATTGACAATAGACACAGTATGAATTATGGAAGCAAAGAGTCGCATATAATCTGTTTTGCGTGTGGCAACCCCGGTCACGTGAGTGCGAAATGTGCCATGGCGAATAATACAGAACAAGAATATTCAAATTTTTACCCGCAACGTAATCAAAATTGGCGAGAAACAAAATACCAAAATGAGACCCAAAACGCGCAAAGAAAAATAGTTAATATGGGCATGTTAAATAGTAAAGAAGGAAGAATCTTAGATATTAGCGGAATAAAAACAAACGTAATAATTGATACAGGAAGCGATATTTCAATCGCCAGTTCAAGATATCATACTGCAATAAACGCGCCAAAACTAACCAGCGACAATATATACATATCAGGCATAGGTAGTGAAGAAATTAAGCCAACAGGTTTTTTCTGGCATAAAGTCTACGTGGATGAAACAGAAATCCAGGATAAATTTTACGTGGTACAAGAGATTTAATAATAGGTAGAAAAGCAGTAGAAGGCATGACGTTAAAAGTAACGGAAGATTGTGTTAGAATAACAAGCAGCAACAAAGTTCGAGTAGGATACATTAAAATTAAGGAAGTACCGACAAAAATTAATGAAGCAAGTATAAACAACGATAATCGAGGTTGTGAAGATATGGTTAAAATCGACTGCGTAAATGACGGGGTGAATTTGACTCAATTTACGAATTTAGTGAACAGAAAGAAAATAAGGAAATTAATAAAACCATATAAGCCGAATAGGACAAAAGATACAGGATTATCCGATGAATGGAATGCATCTCCAGAAGAAAATTATGAAAGGAGTAGTCCTGCACATGGTAGAAAAGACTATGTGAAAGATCGCAATAGGAATTTTGATCATAAGGGAAAGAACAGAAAATTAATAGACCATTTGATAACGGAAGCAATAATAGATATGTCCAGAGATATTTTAAACAGTCATTTAACCATGGAAATTTCAATAAATTTGGATATGGGAAACAAAGTTCCGAGAATTCTTACCAAAATAAATCTGAGATTTCTGAAAACTTTGAAACTGAAAATTCTTTGATACCTCAAGACATAGCAGAAAATACTTCACCTAATTCAAAAACAAGGTATAATACAAAATTTCCCCCTAAATACATGAACAGAGGCTACTATTATGGTCAAAATAATTATAACTATGGTGGCCGACGATCGTGCAAGACTAGTTATAATGAACAAAGATATTCACAACCTTCACATAAGAATAATTCTCATCATGGATTTAAAGGAGCTTATAGTGGACGAGATGCTTATTCAAATTCTTATCATAATAGAGAGCAATATCCGGAAAGGAATCACAGAGGTATTAGATATGTTGATCCTAAAGACAGAGAGCAATACTCAGAAAGAAATAAAAATCTAAAAAAAAATAACTGTTAAGCATGAAAAAAACATATCAAATCAAGATGCTGATGTCGAGACGCCATCACGTCAGGATGACCGATTTGTAGGATTTCAGTTGAAACACTTCACGTAAATGATCATCAAATGAACTGGCACTGAACTGACACTCTATTACTGTCCATGACTTTGATGCGCGAGTTGTAAATAGTTTGAATCGCGAGATTGGCTAAGATCCAGTGTTCTAATTTTTATTATGAAGCGATATATAAAAGGAAGATGGCCGGAGAATGGTATTATTAGGCCTCGCCGGATTGTTGTAAGCTAAATTCTTGTTATATAGTATTAACCAAAAGTGTGTATCTTAGTTGAAATTAAAGTTAGTATTCTGTTGTTCATCGACTATTTGTCATATTGGCTCAGTAAAGTGACCATTTATATATAATTTACTTACATATATATATATATATATAATCTTACAAATCACGCCAAGTGGTCTTTGAGTTTTGAATTTAAAAAATCCGTAGATTGTAATATGTTTTCCAACAAATAAAAATGGATTGAACATTATTTTTGTTCCCAAATTTAAGCTTGCACTGTTCCTAAACTACTCTGCCAAACGAATTCCCGTTTTGAATCCGAAGGTAAAAGCTGCAGAAAAGTCGAAATAACGTGTAAATCTGACATATGCATTTATGTTTTTCCTTCAGCAAAAACTATTTACTTTTTTGAAACACATCTGGTCAAATTTTTAATCACATATATAAAAATATTTTTATTTAGTTTTGTTAATTCAATTTTATTGTAATGATCATAACCTCTTTTTCCATCATACAATACGTTCATTAGCGTATTTTGATATATTTTTTTTCTTCTTCAGGTAAGGAATTCAAAAATTTAATATAAATATTTTCTTAGAAATTGCACAACGGTTTTAACTAAAAATTCATAATCTGAGAATTACATTGTTCAAAGAAAAAAAAAATGCTGCAATAATTATCTGTGTCTTAAATATTCATTTATTCATGAATATGATTCAAGTATGTTTATTTTAATTTAAATTAAAATGAAAACAATTTACTGGTAAGTTTTTTTGGATATATTTTCTTACATTAATCTTGTAACATGGTAATTATTTTTTCGTTAATTTTGTGTTAAGGATTATTATAATCATAAGATTTGTTACAAAAGTTTATTGCAACTTCGTTTTATATATATTTTAATTGATACAAAAATTTATTAATATATCCATGGCGCTGTAGAAAAACATGTAATTTAACTATGATTAAACGTGTATTTCATGCTGGCTACTGATGTATATACAAATTTATTATTATTTTTTTAATTTCCTTTAATTTAAATATATGTTTTAGTTTGTTTTTCGACGGATACATTTATTTAAATATTTAATATTATTTTGCAATTATTATTTTTATATTGATTGTTTGAATTTTAAAATCTATTTTAAAATACTTCGTGTCTAACGCGATAGCTTTATGTGTCATAATAATAACTTAAAATTTTGTAACAGAACGTGTATATATTATACATTCATATATTTATGCTGTCCCCACAAAATATAATTTATCATATTGATTGTTTAATCAGTTTAACCGCAAACTTTATTTAATGTATTAATTACCAAACTGAAAAACATTATAATAACAGCGTTACTGTTATTTCTGCATTTGGTTATTTATTGCCTCTTTATGAAGGACAGTGGTACAATATATATATTACTTACGTTTAATCCCCAAATTCCACAAATGCACAAATTTTTTAAATAAACTTTTTATTTTATAATCTATTTATCGAAAAGCTGTTAAATAGTTTGAAATAAATTTGTTCGTAAATTCTGGTGACAATCAATCATTTCAAAAATTAAAGAAAATAAATAATTTTTCCTGACAGGATTAAAGGGGTATTTAAGCATAGCGCTGTGGCACCATGCTTATTTATTTCCATGTTAATTTAGCACAGTAAAATCCGTACATCCAGTTATTTATCGACTTTTTCACACCTTTTTTTCCCTGATGCCAACTTTTCTTATTCCAAATATCTCAGTTCCATAAAATTTTAACTCGTCAACCAATCAAAAGCGTTTATTGCTGATGTTTTTTTGTCTTTAGATACGATTTCCAGATTTGAACTCAACATCTACATAGCTCTCTATATTTTTTATAGCTCGTCGAATGTACCATCAAAATATTGGAATTTACTAAGTAGCCGGCGGGGAGTATGCAGTCCGCAAGTTGTGCGAATAGTTAAAAATTCTCGTATATACACGCAATTTACTGATACGATTGAGATACCATTAAAATAGTGGAACATACTATCCGTTCCGCAAGTTTTGTAAATAAATAAATATGCTCGTATAAACATGGAGGGGCCTCCGTGGCCGAGTGGTTAAGACACCATTCCCTAATCGCTTGAGAGCGTAGGAGTCTGGTCGGCGGGTTCGACTCCCGCCAGCTCCATTGCACACACTTTGCGGAGCTCCCGGATGTAACTCTCTGGTGTTGTAAATTTCCTTGTGGCTATCTCGTCCCTGTATATTGACGATGACTTATAAGCGGGCACTTGATGTCAAGCACACAAGTCAGATGTATGTTATCAATAAACAATAAACAAATAAACATGGAATTTAATGATGCGATTGAGAAACTACCAAAATAGTGGAACTTACTATCCGGTCCGAAAGTTGTGTTAATAGATTAAAATGCTCGTATAAACATGGAATTTACTGATGCGATTGAGAAAATTTTAAAATAGTGGAACTTACTATGCGGCCTGCAGGCCGCTTTGTAAATTGATTAAGATATTATTAGAGAGATGAATTGAGATATCAGACATATACATATATATATAGGATTACTAAAAACTCACTGCATGAAAGAGTAGTAAAATTAGTTAAAACAAACTTGTTTTATGAAAGAGTTTATGGTGCAAAATGGCGCATGTTTACTTTAATTTGTGCTTTGTATTTGCAAAAAACGCCATGTTTCTTTTATAAATACCTGCACATGATAGGAAATTAATTTACAAGATATTTCTGATGAAATTTAATAATGAGAAAGATGTATTAAACAAATTTAAAAAAAGCGTTACCTTTTAAATTTATAAAGGAAATTCAAAAATAATTTAAAGATTGATAAACGCCAATTATCTAATTACGAGGGAAAGTCATTAAGTAAGTCACAACAAATAATTAAAAATAACTTATATACTATAATATTCACTTCAAAACTATTTTTATTTCTCAACATATTCTCCACCAATATTTATGCATTTATATCACCGTTTTATTAGTGCCCCAACCCCAGCTGCATAACATTCTTTGGGTTGCTGTCTCATCCAGATTAGGACTTCAAGTTGAACCTTTTTATCATCTGTGAACATCATCTTGCTTCCAAGATGGATTTTCAGTGGACAAAACAGATGGAAATCGCTTGGGGATAATTCGAAGCTGTATGGTGGATGTTGAGATTCAACTTGAAGTCCTAATGTGACTGAGACAGCATCCCACAGAATGTTATGCAGCACGTGTTGGGGCACTGATAAAACGGTGATATAGGTGCATAAATATTGGTGGAGAATATGTTGAGAATGAAAAATAGTTTTGAAGTGAATATCATTGTAAGTTATTATTTAATTATTATTTGTGACTTACTTAATGACTTTCCCTCGTATATATATTGTCTTTGGAGAAATATAGCCATTTTATATTCGATACATTTTCGTAAAAAGTAAACAACTGTGGGATTTTTTTAAATTCTTTTTTTGGATTCGGTTTAGTTCTTTTAATACTGCTTTTCGAAAGTAATAGATGTGAATTTGGAACGGTAAGGTAAGCTTTCTGTAGCAATGAATTGGGTTAAATTTTAGTAAATTTTAAAAAGAGAAATTTTAAAAGGGAAGTGTGATGGTCCTTTTTTTAGATAATACTTATCTCTGCAAATAAATATTTTTCTATTGCACTTTGAGGATGTCTTCAGATTCCAAAATAAACCCCTTTTTCACTTTTTGTAAATGGAAAAGTTTTCAGTCGTTTTTATGTTCACAAAGTCACATTTTCGTTACCTGAAAGGAATTTTATTCTGTTGTTTATAAGGTTTTTTCATGTAATTTTCTGTTGCGATGATAAAACTGAAACTGCTGCTCTGCCATCTGCATGCATTAACTTAAACAAAAATTAAATTTATTTTAATCGCCAGCATTGGTTTATATGTTAACAAGTGTTAATTGTCTTACTTATCAGCAGTTCCAATTTTCGTAAAACCTAACTAAATTAACAGCATTAAATTCACTCAGCTGTAGTGCCTGGTATTTTTAAATTTAGTAGATACCTATATAGAGCACCTTAGTGGCAACAGAGAATTATATATTTCAGAGTAGTTATATTATTATATATAGTTGTATTTTTTATGTATCTACATTAATAATTTATCCATAAGACTGCATGCGTAAATTTGTTTTCATGGTCTAATTTTTTTCTATCAAACAAACAATGCATAAAAATGTTTTTCATTTATTTTTTAAAGAAAGAATTTTGAGACAACATTTATCAAAAATGACAGCTTGAGACTAATGTTTTTAAGTATGCTGTATGTTGTAATAAAAAAAAAAAGAAATTGACAATACTTTTTTAATGCCCTTCAATAATTCTAGAAAACTTGTCCACAAACTATTTTATCTCGAAATAGAAAATATAATTTAGCATGTGTTTTACATAAGCTCAATAAACACATTTTTTTTAACATTTGCTTTCATAAAAGATTTTCTTTTTAATTGATTTCGTCAAGGCATTCTTTCGCAAAGCAGAGACAATTAGTACAATATCAATCACAATAATCACGAACATGTCAGGAATTAAGAGAAAAATAATAAGAAAAAAGTCTAGTTAAACATTAAAAAAACGTTCAATTAATTTTATTTCTTCATTACTGTGAAATAAAAAAAAAAAAAAATCGAATAATCATTTAGGACTTAAAGATAAAAAAATTCAATGATCAATGAATTTCAATCATATTCTCCCTTTAAAATAATTCCTAGAAATAAGGTAAAACTAAATGAAGTTCATTTCTCTTAGAAAAACTATTCTCATACATAATTAAAGAAAATGATATTTTTCAAATATTAAAGTAAGTCTTGCATTTTTTTTCTATGACATAAATATTTCGTTATTTTTTTTTCTACTTACAAAGATTCCTACAATAAAATGGATATATATTTATAATTTAAGCTTTTTAGAATGAAAGTATGAAGAAAATTTACTATTTCTGTATTCATTCATTTTGTATATTTGTCTTGAAGTAAAGATGTTTGATTTTGTTTTTACCATATGTGTCATGCAAGTTTGACCCTTTATCTACCGACGGTACTTCTAAATACCAGTAGCTTTGCAGTCCTGTGTGTCTATTCGTACAATACCCACAAGACCTTCAGAGATCAATGCTTTAAATTACCTTTAATCTCACTAGATAAAAGCAGAAGTTATAAGCACCAAAGTTTTTCTTTTAAATATTTATTTCACCGTCTGTCCATACATTAGAGTCACATTGTGATTTCTTGCTTCTTTAAATTTATTTCAAAGTAAAGAGAAAATACTAAAGGTATGCAATGATACATTTTTCCTATATTTGTTATGATCTTTGAATACGATTTAGCATAGTCTTTTAGTTAAGTAGGGTAGACCGGGGCACGTTTACGCAGTGCACTTTTTCCGAAACGAGTTATAACTAGCGCCCCCCAGTCATAACAGACTGATGCTGCTCCCTAGCGGGTATTCTCACAAGTTTTTGAGCGTCAGTCAAGCTTCGGTCTAGCATGCGGGAAGGATAAGCTGTTTTCTTTCAAGGTGAGTAAATTTGGTTTTGAACTTATTGAAACTTATTGTGAACTAATAATATTTAGTTAAGGATAAACAAATATATGAACATTAGCAGAATTTTATCCTTTTTTGAGAACTGTATTTGTATAAACAGAAATGTTATTAATTTTCGTTGCACGTTTAAAATAACTCCAAACATGGCGACGGGGCACGTTTACGCATTGACATCGGGGCACCTTTACGGACGTTTTTACTGTGATTACCAATCCAAAAAAGGACAAGACAGGGTTCAATGTCTTAGATGCAAAAGGTGGTCCCATGACAAGTGTGCAAAAGGAAATACTTTATTTCTTGTTTGTGAAAACTGTAACAGTGATGATGAAGATGACTAAATAGTTTCTGTTTTTAACTAGCAATAAGCCCTATGTTTTCGGTTTAGACTTTAAAATGTTCTTTAATTAATTCTCTTTAATTTCTTTTTGTTTTTAAACAGTGTTTTAAGTTATAAATAAAACATCTCAATTTGATTAAATATTTATTTCACTTACTCTTTGGTATCACTTAGAAAATGCATAAACGTGCCCCGGTCCCGGTGGATGTTTACGCAAATGACTTGGACCTAAAAGAATTTTTTTTTTTTACGGTTAAAACCACAAATAGGGCTACAACTGAATACACAAATTTTGATTTTATTAACTGCTTTATAAAACCACAATGTCTAAAATTTCCCAAGTTAAAACATAAAAATTAGAAAATTCATTGAAAAAAATCCGCTTAAATGTGCCCCGGTCTACTCTACTATTTATAATTTATTTACCAAACCAATTTTTGATTGGGACTTATAAGTGCTCTCAGTTCTGATTAGCTTGAAACAGCCCTTGTGTATTCACACATAGTATATAGAAATACGGGTAACTATATATCTTCTATAGTATAAACATTGTATCACACAAAGTGTGCTTGTCAAGTCCAAGGAATAAACTTAACGACTAAGAGCGCCAAGGTCGTATGACAACTTAAAGTTTCTTCAAGTGCAGTGCCTTCATAAGGTGAAAAAAAGAAAAAATACTTTTCTGTTTCCAAAGATATTTATGTGTAAAATAGAGGGATTTCATTGACGAACATTTGTGTCGAATTGAATTCGCTGCGAACTTTGCGCACTTAGCAAAATACAATCAAATCCTCATTCAAAATGCAGGATATTCGATTTTTTTTTTTTTTTTTTTTTTTTTTTTTTGTGTAGAAACAAGAAAAAAAACTTTTTTTTTCTGTGTATTAAAACATTTGCATTACTTTTATCATACAATTGAGGTACATGGACATTTATATAGTAAAACAACATACTTTTTGTATCAAATGCACGATCCTGCATGTGCATATTAAAGCTTTTCTGAAAAGTAAATATATGAGTGAAACGATGACTATTACCATTTTATCTAACACATTACCAAAAAATAAATGCATGTAAATTTTATTTCAGATTAATATAGTGCTAGTTATTTCATGTTAGTTAGTTATTTATTTATTTCATGTTAATACTGATATTAAAATTTACCGTTAATAATATAGTCCAGTAGAAATAACATTTTACCTTACAAAAATTCGGGTAGTTCTGATTTTTGGGTATGTTGTAAAGGTTGACCCTCTAATAAAAAAACCAAGTTTTCGACCTTCTAGACCTTGTGCGTTTTTCACAATATTGAAAAAAACAATATTTTTCGGCACTTTTTTATTTATCTTAAATAACTCAATTTTAGTGCATTTTACAGAAAAAGCACCGTTACCATTTTGTAGAGCATAAAATTCTCTACAACATGCAGTATTCAGGTTTGTAAATTGTCCAACTAGGGGGTAAGATACGGAACCCGGAAAATAGGGTAAAATTTGCTAAAAATGCAAAAATCCACTAAAGACGTTAGTTTTTGCTTAATAACCTACTTTTAGTGCGTCTCAGAGAGAAAAGCACTTTCACCATTTTGTAGAACATAAAATTCTCTACAATATGCAGTATTCACGTTTGTAAATTGTCCAAATAGGGGGTAAGATACGAAGCCGCGAAAAGAGTTAAATTTGGAAAAAAAATGTAAAAATCCACAAATAACTTTAGTTTTTGCTTAATAACCCACTTTTAGTGCATTTTAGAAAGAAAATTGTCATAATCAACTTTTTAGAGCATGAGATAGTCGATAGTTTCATTTATTATAGGTTGACCCTCTAATAAAAAAACCAAGTTTTCGACCTTCTAGACCTTGTGCGTTTTTCACAATATTGAAAAAAATCAATATTTTTCGGCACTTTTTTTGATTTTTCTTAAATAACTCAATTTTAATGCATTTTACAGAAAACGCACTTTCGCCATTGTATAAAGCATAAAATTCTCTACAACATGCAGTATTCAGATTTGTAAATTGTCCAAATAGGGGGTAAGATACGAAGCCGGGAAAATAGGGTAAAATTTGCAAAAATCCACTAAAGACGTTAGTTTTTGCTTAATAACCTACTTTTAGTGCATTTTAGAGACAAAAACACTTTCAACATTTTGTACAGCATAAAATTCTCTACAACATGCAGTATTCAGATTTGTAAATTGTCCAAATAGGGGGTAAGATACGAAGCCGGGAAAATAGGGTAAAATTTGCAAAAATCCACTAAAGACGTTAGTTTTTGCTTAATAACCTACTTTTAGTGCATTTTAGAGACAAAAACACTTTCAACATTTTGTACAGCATAAAATTCTCTACAACATGCAGTGTTCATGTTTGTAAATTGTCCAAATAGGGGGTAAGATACAGAGCCGGGAAAATAGGGTTAAATTTTGAAAAAAATGTAAAAATCCACAAATGACGTTAGTTGTTGCTTAATAACCTACTTTTAGTGCGTTTTAGAGACAAAATCACTTTCAACATTTTGTAGAGAATAACATTCTCTACAACATGCAGTATTCATATTTGTAAATTGTCTAAATAGGGGGTAAGATACGGAGCAGGGAAAATAGGGTTAAATTTGGAAAAAATGTAAAAATCCACAAATGACGTTAGTTTTTGCTTAATAACCCACTTTTAGTGCATTTTAGAAACAAAATTGTCATAATAAACTTTTTAGAGCATGAGATAGTCGATAGTTTCATTTATTATAAAATTAATTATTTGTAATAAACCTTTAAAATCACAGCAAAAAGATTCAGGGTGAAAACAGGAAAATACTGCCTAAGAAGTTATTAATTTAAAAAACGAGCTTTTATTTTTGATATTGAAAACACGATGCGGTTAATTAATTACAGAATGTACAAGAATTTAATCACCAAATATATAGAAAGTATAGTCACTTTGTCATATATGTTTCCTTTTTCTGCTGCTTGGCCCTGGTAATGATACCATCGTCTCAGATACTTCGAAAACTTGGTTTTTTTCTTAGACGGTCAACCTATAATAAATGTAACTAACGACTATCTCATGCTCTAAAAAGTTGATTATGACAATTTTGTTTCTAAAATGCACTAAAAGTAAGTTATTAAGCAAAAACTAACGTCATTTGTGGATTTTTACATTTTTTCCAAATTTAACCCTATTTTCTCAGTTCCGTATCTTACCCCCTATTTGGACAATTTACAAACCTGAATACTGCATGTTGTAGAGAATTTTATGCTCTACAAAATGGTGAAAGTGCTTTTGTCTCTAAAAAGAACTATACGTAGGTTATTAAGCAAAAACTAACGTCTTTAGTGGATTTTTGCATTTTTAGCAAATTTTACCCTATTTTCCGGGTTCCGTATCTTACCCCCTATTTGGACAATTTACAAACCTGAATACTGCATGTTGTAGAGAATTTTATGCTCTACAAAATGGTGAAAGTGCTTTTTCTGTAAAATGCACTAAAATTGAGTTATTTAAGAAAAATCGAAAAAAGTACCGAAAAATATTGGTTTTTTCAATATTGTGAAACACGCACAAGGTCTAGAAGGTCGAAAACTTGGTTTTTTTATTAGAGGGTAAACCTTTACTTCATACCCAAAAATCAGAACTACCCGAATTTTTGTATGGCAAGGCCCTTTTTTGCGCTATTTCTGCTGGACTAATATTGAAAAAAAAAAATGTTTGTTTTTTCTACATATCATCAAGCATAGATTTCTTAAAAGATTATTCATGTTATAATACATTATATATAATAATCATATGTAAAAATGAAAAATAAAAGTTTTATAAATTCTTTAATTCATTTTCAAATTCTGGATATTTTTGTAAATGTTTAATACTGAAGTTACTTTAAACTACCATTTCGTTTAATTAAGCATATTTAAAGTAATTTTTGGTAAGTGAGTAATTTTTTGGCATTGATCTTTTAGTTAGTACTATGTTAACATGAAATAAAATTTACATGCAATTATTTTTATTAATTCGTGATGTGTTAGATAAAAGATTCTCTAGTCATCGTTTCTTTATATACACATTTAATATATAGAAAAGAATTAATATCCGCATACAGAATCGTGAATTTCATACCAAAATTCTGAAGTTCCACTATACAAATGCCCATGTTCCTCATTTTTATGATACAAGTAAACAATTATTTTGCGATAATAATAAAACAGACATTTTTTTACTACACGGAAACAAAATGTATTTATCCCATATTGCCAAAATTTCTTCGTTAATTTTAATGGAGGATTTTATCATTAAATGAAAATATATTAACGAAAATTAAATCATTCTGTTAAAATTTATATTCAAATTTTAACGTGAAGAACTATTTATTTCAGTAAAATGAAATTCACTTTAACAATATTTAAAAAAAGAAAAAAAAAGTAAAACAAGTTTGGGAAATATCCCTTTGCAGACATTTTCTTCCAAAATCATTTTTAAAACTTTCCAACATAGTCGAATTTTTTTTATAAATTCGGTTTGTCTGTCTGTCCTTGCTTTACCTCTCGTAAATATACTCGGATATCATGAAATTTTTATACATTATTGAAATTTATTATAGAAAGTTTGGTATTAAGAATGAAGCATGTAACATTAATAATTAATTTACAGGGACGCACAAAATAATTCTATTACATTATGGTCTATGGAGAAAAATCGTTTTCGGAGCATGTTATTGATGTTCCGACATTTCAAACATAATGAGATTAATATGCATTACTGAGGTGGACTATAGCAAGTTTTGATCGGCGTATACAATTGGTAGCATTCATAGTTCAATTACAGGGACGTACAAAATAATTCCTTTACATTATGATATATGGGGGAAAATCGTTTGCGGCGCATTTTGAATATGTTATGATACTTGAAACATAATTAAATTTAAAAGGATCACTATAGTTAAATATATCTTATTTATAGATTACGATTTATCATTCATGTATAGAGACGCACAAGAGAAAAAGGACTGACTATGATCGATAATTGCTAGAATTGCTTTTTCCGCTGTGATACGCAATTTTATGTAATTTTTAATGCATTGCCTGTTGTTTATAAATTCTGTAGATCATACGCAGGGCTGCACGACATACTTTGAATCTGGGCAGCAAATGCTGAAAATGCATTTTTACCTTGTTATGTATTTTTTTAATTGGTTATTTAGATATCTCATTTCATCGTATGGAAAAAATTAAATTTCTGAATAATATTCTGTTACAGTTGGAAAGAGGTTCATAATCTATTCCGGATGCATACTTTTTCGTTCTTGATTTTATTTTTATTTATTTATTTATTTATTATTTTTTGCATTTATTTTTCCAATTTGTGTTTTTGTGTTCCAAGTATTTAAAAAGAGAATCTTGTCTAGCCACTTCTTTAGATGCTTGAAAGTAATCTGAATTAGTAATTAACGAATTGAGAATCTCATTTTTTTTCAAGCTGCAATGTTTTTCTCAGAAAATCAAACAAAGATAAAGAGAAGTTACATGACCAAAGAGGAGTTCTTAAATGTTGTAAATCATTGTTAATTTAATGTTTGATTTATTCTATTAGAGTTGGAAAGTATTCCATAATCTATGCCGGATGCATGATTATTCGTTCTTGTTTTTATTTTTATTTATTTTTATTTATTTATTTATTTATTTATGCATTTATTTTTCAATTTGTGTTTTGCGTTGTAAGTATTTAAAAGGAGAATTTTGTCTAGCGTCTTCTTTAGATGCTGAAAGTGATCTGAATTAGTAATTAACAAATTGAAAATCCCATTTTGTGTCAAGCTGTCATGTTTGTCTTAGAAAATCAAACAAAGGCAATGAGAAGTTACATGACTAAGAGGAGTTCTTGAATGTTGTAAATTATTGTTAAGTTAATGTTTGAGTTGCTTCTGGGAAAAAGGTTTGGTACATTTGAAATACTTTCGTAATTTTGCATTAAAAAAGGGAAAAAATGAGCAATGTTTTCTAAACATATTCTTAAAGGTGCATTTTAATTATATATTATATTAAGTATTTAACAATTAAATGTAAAAAAACAAAAGTTTTTTAAACATGCTTTCATTAGCATTCACAAAAAGTAAACTTATATTATAAATCACAACTGTGTGCGTCGCTCAATGCTGACGCCATAATGATGTGGAGAACAATGTGGTTAAAATGGATGAGTGTTGCAACAATGGAGCTTTTTGAAATTAATATTAAACAATCATAACGTTATATCTATAGGGAAAATGCAAATTTTGGGCCGACGTTGCAAATTATCATTAAATTTGGCGTTTTTTATTACAAATTGTCAAGAATTTATATTTCTAGAAAATGACATTAAAATAAATTCGATAGTTCATCAGTAATTGTGTTCACCAATATTGGAAAAGTGATTCATTATATCAGGTACATTGCAGAAATGTGACAGCAAAGTAAGGAATTATCTAAAAGAAAGAAGATATCAGATTTTTTTTTATTACTTAATGAAAAGAAACCTGTGCAAGAAACATTTATTCTTCAGCTGCAAAACATACAAGCGTTTTTTCCTACTTTAAATTTTGGTAATGGTAATTGCTTTTTTGTACGTGTTAAATATATTTTGCATTCTAAATTATCTATACTTTCCAAATAAAGTTTCATATACACGAAGCCCATTTAATATCATTATAAAGTCTCATTTCGTAAATAAGTTCATAAATTTTTATAAAAATTTAATTTCTATTTCAAAAAAATTGTTCGTGAATAAACATATATTATTATTTACTTAAAATCATGCATTTTAAAACAATGAAACAAAAATGTAAAAGCTTTTAACGAAAAATTGAAATAACAAAACACACTTTTGCAAGGATTTTTTTTTTTTTTTTTACATGCTCTGGGATTATTTATAATTTTATTTTCTATCATAAAGTATCACATTCAGCGTGTTTGTTATCTAGCAAAATGTTTCTCACCTCGTATGTTTTGGTGTTAAGGAGTAATATGCATAATTATAGAAATATATTATACAATGCTCACTGATGTGGGTATGGTCAATATTGTGTGGGTAACCTAACTGTTAATATCATTAAACGTAATCAAACTGAGCAAAAATTTCCATTTATGCATATGCTGAGTCGTCCATACAACACATATGTAAATTAATAACTCGATTGTTTTCCAACACATCTGAGGCATTGGAATTTATCATTTTACAGTCATAGAATGCTAATATCTGTCACAGCTGAAAGTGCCGTAAAAATTTCCATTCTAAATAGTGATTTCTGATTTTTAGTAGAACTGCTGATACAATATTTAGGAAGTTCTAATATAGCCTTTTTTATTTATGTTTGCATAATTTTACATGCATTTATTACATACATTTGAAGATAGATACCAGATAACTTCTAAATCAAACGATTCATCCTAAAACATGCTGGATGACATTTTTAAAAAACTTAAATTATCAATAAAATTAAAATTGTTTATTTCATAATATGAGTTTATATTTAGAGGAAAATACTTTAAGTATTAGTAATATTTTATTCACATATCCGTTCTATTCTTTCCTTGAGTAATGTATACAATTAAGAAGCTTGCTTTAACTATACAAAATAACAATGAAAATTAAATATTTAAAATTTTGTGTGTTAATTTTTACTTTTTATAATTAAATTTATCAATAGATGTATATATTTTTTACAGTTTATTTTTTTTTATTTGTAAAAATAACTTTTAAATGTAATATAAATGAAAATTCATACATTCAATATATATATATATATATATATATATATATATATATATATATATATATATATAAACTTTTTTTTTAAATCTAAAATTGATAAATTATTATGGTAATGGAGAAAATTATATTAAATTAGCAAACTTTGTTTTTATGGACTGTATTTTAATACATTTTGCCACGAAAAATAAGAATTTATTTGTGTAAAAAATTCATTTGTTTGCATATGTAGATAATAATAAAAAAAGAAACTAACTAAAAAACACGAACTACGTACATTATATATTTTATACTTTTAATCAATTTCATAGCAATGCAATCATAATTAAAACGATTTCAGTAAATATAATATAATATATATATATATATATATATAATATATATATATATATATATGTATATATTTTCACTTGTGTTTCGTAAGCAATTGATCATTATTTTGTCAGAAAGCAATAGTTTGGTTGGGAATCACACGCGCAGTTCAATTTTCCGTTCTTAAGTTTCTAATCTCTGGAACGCTATCAACCGAGCAACACAGCCTTTCAGAAAGAAGATCAATTTATCCAATTATATACTTAATCGCAAATGATATGCAAATTTTAGAGATTATTATTCTAAAACCTTCCCTCCTGGGCATTGCACTTTGTGGCTTTCTTTTATATTTATTTACTAAAATTTATCGATGGCGCAATTTCCCTTGTAAGTCATGTACCTGCAAACTGTTTTTAATTAGGCTATGTTCTGCTAATGAAAATTTGTTACACATTGCATTATGCTCTTGAAATGAACTTACCAACTCTAAGATCTGTTTCATTCGTAATGACATGGAATTTAACCGATTTTTAAATCTCATATGCTCAAAAATCGGAAAATGACAGCGTAGAGTTATTAAAAAATAATTTGCACGAATACATAATTACATAATTTGCTTGTGCGTAATCCTATGCAGATGAGAGCTTTTTAGATAAAAGAGAGTTATAATATACGAAGGAAAGTTCTAGTTATTCTTTGCACAACGCTCACTGTTAAAGGCAATGCCTGTTGCACAGGATACGAATAATTGTTAATTATTTTTCTGAGAAAAATCTACAATCTCACAGACTGCACATCGTGTGTAACGAGTACGATGAAAATCTGCAAGTATTTTTTGTAGATCACACATAATATAGGTACGAAACCTTTTCTGAAATGATGATGTGCACCTTTTCCTGAGGTGTAAAGAAAATACACAAAATGACCTTTTTCCATTTGTAGCAGAAAATTCATGAAGTGTTATACATCTTGCTAAAGTGTGTGCTTGATGTAGTTTCAGTGCAGATGTACTATAATTTGGGATAATGGTGATAGCGTTTATGATACCCAAATACCAGTTACGTCAACATCGCGCGGACACAATCATCATGTAAGACAATGCACGTTTCTGTCTTCAGCACTCAGACGGTGGTACGGGAAGCTTCAGCGGCGTAATCATGCACTGCCCATGGTTCTCATCCGTGAACAACCCGCAACATTAACATATTGGATGATTAACTATGTTCGTGAAACTGATACATATTCCATGTTCGTGTAACTGATACATATTCCATGTTCGTACAACTGATACTTATTCCCTGCCTTCTGTTGTAAACCACGCAGTTTTGTGAATGCACATGGTTGTAGAGGACATCAGCAAAGGGTATCTCTAGAGCGTCCTGTCATTCCACCGCGCCGACTTCGGTGAATGTTAATAGTTGTATTAATTTTGATTCATCATTTATCATCATTCACATGCATTATTTTTTTTTGTTTGTGTTGAGTTCTTGTTTAGATATTTTAGTGATTTCATACATGTTGAGTGCTTTTCTACATGTTTTAGTGTTCGCACTGATGAACAAGAACTGTATTTGAATGATTTGGTTTTTACATTTTTTTTTTACCATTATGATTAACAGCCGCCTATGTTACGTGTTTTTATTTAAACAACCTTGAACTTTAACAATAATAAAAATAATACTTCATCAATATACTGCATACTTTATCAAACAAT
The DNA here is from genome assembly GCA_963931845.1 of Maratus michaelseni. Lineage (NCBI taxonomy): Eukaryota > Metazoa > Arthropoda > Arachnida > Araneae > Salticidae > Maratus > Maratus michaelseni. The sequence goes on along the minus strand of OZ007587.1, from coordinate 417,380,802 downwards.
ATTTCATCACACAACCTATCTGGATGCATAAAGCGTCTTTAAATGCCGTAAGAGTTTCAAGCTATGTTTTCCTTCTGAAATACAGTGTAGTAAAGAGACAACCTGTTATGAATTTATTCAAAACGAAGTTTATTGCGAAGTCTTTATATTGTTTTACGTCTCAAACATGTAAAAACACACAAACTGTACATAATTTGGATCAAGCTGACCAGTGGTTCAACCAGCTATGTAAATAATGATTACTTGCCAATTTAAAGCGTTTTCGGAGGTCATAATAGAGATAAATTGTGATTGTGTAACCGTTTTATATAAAAACAGTTGAATGACTATAAATTTTGCTGCGAATCTGAAATTTTAAAATTGTAGCATAAGCATTGTAAAAGTCATTTGTAACACAAGCTGCTGGTGGATTTGGTCTGCCACCCGGGACTGCACTATCACACTAAAAAGTAAGCTGAGTTCCTGAGTTGGTCATCCCTGTCAACCTCTGTCTTTGTAACTACACTGTTAAATATCTGCAGCAAGCTGTCCTGTGATTCGACCGGTTCTATAGATAACGGTTAATTCACCATAATATTAAGTGTTCTCATTGTTCAGGACCGAATAAAATTATGGTTAAATAACAGTTATACATAAAAACAATTGAATGACTGTTGTTTTTATGTATAAATGGTGTTTCTATATATAAATGATGTTTTTATGTATAAATGATGTTTCGCTGCAAAAGTTTAGCAGTGTAGAAATATTTTTAAAGCTTTTAAACAAAAACACTCCAATCGAAAAATTATTTTAACTTTTATCTTTCTGTAAAATAATAAAAAGCTATAAGCACTCACAAAATCTACTCTCTTTCCTTTTAATGAAAAAACTATTAAAAACATATCTATTAGCAAAGAAATATTTAAAGCACTTTTTACATCATCCGGTTTAATTAAAAGCGCTTATGAACAAAAGCCTTCCAGAATGGAAATATAAAATAAAAATAAAATTGTATCCTTCAATTACAATTGTTTCCTTAATGTTTACTTTCAAAAGTTATCATTGATACAGTTACTTTAGTAAATATTAAATAACAGGTACAATTTATTTAATTAAAATTGGTTGTTTATTCATTACCGAGTTTTAATGTCAATATAAAATCTCTAATTGTTCCTTTTTTCGATTACATGTCTTATTAACTTTTCTCTAAATAGAATCTATCGATTCTCATTCTAAAAAATAAATATCTCATTTTAGTGTCTTTTATTAATTTTAAAATTCATTTGTATAATTACCTAAACAATGAGAAAAAAGTAAATCACCTAATTAAAAAAAAAGAATCCTTTTTATTCGATTTTCTATACTTAAAATTTTTTGGAATTATATAAATAATGTTTTATATATATATATACATATATATATAAAAGAAGTTTTGTGGAAATATTGTATTTTACAATTTCAAATGTAGAAAATAACTTTTTTTTATCCAAGTGGTATTCGGAAATTTTCAGAATATTTATCGTATGTATGCCTTCTGCCACTTCTTTAATATATATTTTTTTTAAGTATGACATACTTATACACAATTTATTCCCCTTTATAAATTCAATGAGAATAATGTACTGTCTGAAGAAAGAAGAAATTGTGTTAGAGCTTGATAAACTTATGATTTCGAATAAAATTTAATTTTAACACATTCAATATACCTTCAGCTATTAATTCTATTTAGTCATTTACTTATAGGAATGCAATGAATGCTTGTTTAGCAGATCAAAGAAAGATCCCTTTGAGGTCCTTAGAGCAAAATGTGTATCACCTACTCTGAATTAAATTAGTAATAATTTTGATTTCAAATCAGTCGAATTTCAGAATAAACGCATATTTGCTAAGAAAGAAAACAATGCGTGTTGTGATTAATTTTACTTGTATAACTATGAGTTATACTTGTTGTCTGAGTGAAAACGAAGACTCATACACAGGCAGTATTACTTTTCCCCATATATAGCTACGATGGATAAACCTTTCGTCAAATATAACTCAAAAAATATTTAACGGATTTCGTCCAAATTTTTACAGCAGGTACCTATAAAGTTGACAACGACGTCTATTTATTACCAAGAATAAATGTCAAACCGTCTGGAAATTATATTAAAATAATAGATAAAAAAGCACAATTAAAGTACATACGTCACAAAAATTTAGTGCATACGTCATTTTCACCGGCGAAGATTTTCGTAAATATTAAGATTTCAAATGTTCATGGAGTAACATGGAGCAAAAAAATATGTATGCACAGTGCAATACAATATCAGTACAATAATCAAATCAGTACAATAAAACATATTTCAATTTAATAAAAATGGAAAAATATTATGGATTTTAATTTCTGTTTGAAAAAAAAAAAAATCGCAATAACTTAGTATTAGAGATTTGGCGCATATCTCACCATTAGCAGCTTTTTTATTTCGCGTGTGTAAATTAGAAAAAAATCTTTGATGTTTAAATAACAGATTTTGATTTGTGGCATTATTATTTTCTTATTTTCTTTTCCTTTTTAGTATTTTAAATGGAATTAGTGAAATGCGTGTATTTTAAATTAAATGAGTGAAAGAAATGTATTTTTAATGTATGTATTTCAAATGAAATGAGTGAAAGGTTTATAGTTAACTGAAATTAATGCAATATGAAGATGTTATGAGAACAATATTTGGCGATTTATCAACTGCGCCATCGTAACATAAAAATATCAATACACATATGAAATGAAACAAGGAACAGATGTCATATACGCAACACGTTGGCGCGATTTTTTTCCCACCAATTTGGCGAAAACTTTGTTTTTGAATATTAGTTACAAATAGCATGCAATAATAGCACGTGATTTTTTATTTCAATATAAAAATAAAGTAACGTAATAAATTAAATAGCTTCTATTATTTTAAAAATGGAAATAAAAATAAATAAATAATAGTTTGACATAAATAAATATTGATATACATATACAAATAATCTATAGAATTAAAATAAAAAATAAAAGTAAATAAACACAGCAAACAGTTTTCGCCTAATTGGCGGGGGAAATATCGCACCAAGGTCGTGAGAATATGACATTTGTGCCGGGATTTTTACCCTTTTATCTGTGCTTTCGGAAATATCAAAAAAATAAAAAATACTTATATCAAGCGTATATTCTTTTGTACTTTTATACGGACCACTTCTCCATTTTCAGATTTTAAATGCTATTTATATCAGATATTTCTTTCCTGAGATCCCCACAAGTTATTTTCGGCAATTTTTTAGTTCGCTTATTAACTGTTTACAATTTGCCCCCCTGATAATAACAATTATTTATCACAAAAATGTATCTTAGCTTTGTTAAATATGTTTGTTATGTATTTTCATTACATGTTAAAATATCGAAAATGGCAATAAAACTTTCTTTTAGCTTCGTACTTAATTTTTTAAGATGGCGTAAAAACATGGTTTAATAAACGTATATTTGTAAATATTTGAACATGTTTTTCCGCTCTCTAGAAAAATTTGGTAATATTCTAAAACTGGCTTTTAGCACCATTCTTTTTTGGTCCCGTAGTGGCGCGGAAGGTTAAGCTTGGCTCCTGCCGCTGCTATGGATCCGTGTACGTTAATGGCAGCTGGTGCACGCAAAATCTGTTCGTGGCTCGAATGTCCTCCAAGTTTAGTATAAGCGTTACCTCTGGGGTTTCCAATCCAGGTGCAGTTCTCTCATCTGGAATTGGTTCAAAATTAGGAGACCAGCTCTAGACGTCAGTTCAGTCTTGAGGCTTTGGCACCCCTTCTTTCAGAGAAGAGCCTCGGCATTTTTTCTGACCCGCCAATTAACTAATAGCACCATTTTTAATTTTTTCGCCAATCGCGCCAACTAGCACATGATACAGAACTTTTCCACTTTCAGATACACAGACTAGGTTGGTCTCAAAAAGGAGTAATGCTAGCAACAATATTGTTTAACTCTATAAGAGTTACAAACAATAATGATATTAAATTCTCCGATTAGCTTTAGGCCTGATTACGGAAATTTCTCCTAGAAAAAAGAATTGTAGAAGTCTTTTACATTTGTTTCGAATGAAGCTCGGTCAACAATGTATTAATTAATAATACAAACAACACTAATATTAACATGGGGGCAAAAGTTTGAATGTAAGTGTAAATATTTGGAACCTCCACCCCCCCCCAAAAAAAAAGAAAAATAAAGTTATAGACATGAATTTAAAATGGCGTTAAGCCACGCTTTCTGACATAAGCAATTGGCTGAGAACCCGATTACGAAACTTTCACTTAACTTAATAACATGTATCAAATAGCCCTGAGGGCACTTTCCTTTCCCAGTTATACGGACCTTGGGGCTTTTTTAAAAAGCTTCACGCAGTTCGTTTTTAAGAAGTTGAGATTTACTGCCAAATGACATAAACTACTAATGAATGTATTTAAAAAATTGCATCTGATTACACTTATTAGATAATTTATTCCTGTTTGCATTTAATAACAGAATAACGGCTTCTGTATACTGAATTGTTTAAATATTGGGAAGATGTGGCGTGAGGTAGAGAGGCGTGTAAAAAAGCGGGTAGAGATAGGGGTAGTGAGATGGGTAGCGACATAGATAAGCTAACGGGTAGACAGACGGGTAGCGAGATGGGTAGAAAGACGAGTAGCGAGGCCGGTAGACATGCATGTAGAGGGAAAGGTTGTGAGACGGGTAGCGTGGTGGATAGAGAGACGAGTACAGAGATGAGTACAGAGACAAGTTGAGAGACTTGTAGAGAGAAGGGTATATAGACAGACAGACGTGTCGAGAGACGGATAGTGAAACGGGAAGCGATACAGTTAGAGAGACGGATAGACTGGTGGGTAGAGAGACGGTTAAAGAGTCTGGTAAAAATACAGACAGATAGTGAGACGAGTATACATACGAGTAGAGAGACACGGTATAGAGACACGGCTAGACATACGAGTAGTTAGACGGGTAGACAGACGGTTAGAGAAACAGATAGGTGGGTAGAAAGATCAGTAGATAAATATACAGACATTTAGCGAGACGTGTAGAAAGACAGTCAATCGGGTAGAGAGATGGATAGAAGAACGGATAGGGAAACAAACAGATTGTGGAGAGAGACAGACAGGCAGAAGAAAAGTCTGGGGTTTGACGCGGTAAAGGCGCAGGGGGGAGAGCCTCCTAGAAAATAATCAAGAAGTATTTTCTTTGAAATATATATATATATTGTTTTTCAATTTCGCCGATATGGAGGTTTAATGTAAAATTTATTTTTACAGAAGTCATCGAAAGATTTTTTATATACTTTAGTAGGAATTTAGGCTACAGTTTCGTAATCAGTTTTTTGCAAAGTATGTTATCAATGTGGTTTGAAGTTTACGAGTTTCTATAAATAATTATTTAAATAAACAAGGAGGAAAATTTTTAAATTCAAATGTAAGTATTTGTCACGAAGAAAATGTTGCAACAATGAAATTAAATTTACGTTAAACTACGCTTGCTAAAATGCGCTCTTGGCTGCAAATCCGATTACATGACTTTAAAAAGCTTGAAGTTTTAAAATATCCGGCGTTTTTTTTTTTTTTTTTTTTGCTGTTGTTTGTTTGTCTGTTTGTTTTTTTAAAGTTTTGAGCAATTCCCGCTTAAGAAAATGCGATTCTTTGCCAAATGTTATATATATATATATATATATATATATATATGAAAACATAACAGTATATATGAATTTATATATGATATTTTGTAATTGTATCACTTAATGTGCTCTTTTTCATATATTTTATCTTCTTTATATCGTAATTGTTAACCCTATGTTCTCAGCAATATCACTCAGACTAATCCCTTTGAGGGAAGTCCTAGTATACATGTATAACTAACAGTTTTATGTTTATTATTAACCTATGTCATACCAAGTTCATAAAATATTACAAATCATACTTAATTTTTTAATTAATTGACATGTCTTTTAGATTACATACCAGATTTTTGCGAATTACAGTAATATTAAACAAAATGGGGTCACACGGTCATGCACGAATCCAAACATTTATTTGCTAGTTGCATGAAATATTTTAGCACCTAATACATAATATTTACTAGTTCCTAGATCGATTGAATATAAAGGTCAGAATTGAAATTTTGACTTTTATATTCAATCGATCGATATTTTTCTGAACTTTTAAATAACCACTATCGAATTAGGAAGAAAGGTCGATGTTCTGCTATGTAAACAGATGGAAATTATTTTTTTTAAATCGCTCCGAAAGTAATCCTATGTAAATACAAAAAAAACTTTTATTAGTTGCATTCCTGTAAATTGAGTACTGCAGTAAAGTTTATGACGACATTTTTATCGTTTTCTCAACATGCCTTTAAAAGACAGATACCATCATACAAACCAAATAAAACAGTTCGATGAACAAACAAAAATTCAAGGTCATGGGTTAAACTTTTAGATATCCACTATTGATTTAAGAACAACAGTTGATTTTCCGCTACCTAAACAAATCAAAATTATTTTCTAAAAATCACCCCGAAAGTCCTTCTATGGAAATCCGATAGATAAGAACTGTAATTATTATCCGATAGATAAGAACTGTAATTATTATCCGATAGATAAGAACTGTAATTATTATCCGATAGATAAGAACTGTAAAGGTCACTGGTTTATCCCAGTCAGTGCCTATCCAAACTCAACAAACTATTATTCATATATCCTCAGAGTCAAAATGTTAATAAATTAACTTCAATAAAAGTAGCGATAATTTTTATTTCAAATTCAGACACAGTTTACAATAAATCCAGTTCAACATATGAAATTAATGTGCGGTGTGATTAATTTATTTACGTAACTTAAAGAATGAAAATGAAAATAAAATTAGCAACTTACTAATCTATTTCAAATTCAAATTATTGACTAACAATTTTCAGCTCATGCATTATTTCATTTCTAAGCATTATATTTAAAATGAACTATTTTTTATATCGTCGCAATCAATATAAGAGCATAATTTATTAATGTTGTTTTTAATTTTTACTGGATTTTTTAAAGTAGTGAAATTTGCCATAAATCACTATCATTTATTATAAAAAGTTAATTTTAACTAGACATTTATGAACATTCCTGCAAATTCATTATTATAATCATGTTTATGATGACAACTTTCTAGACATACCAAAGATATACATCAACATAAAAACAAAATAAAACTGTTCAACGTAGAAACAAAAATTCCAATTCATGGGTCGTAAATGACCCCCTGACTAAATTGTGGTACTGTAATGTATACATATTATAAGGTATGTAAGTTTATCACAACCAATGTACTTTGAGCTATTTATTTATTTTATTAAGTTATTTATATAAACGAATGCAAGCTCTGGTTGAAAAGTACGCTAAGAGAAGGATTTTTTTGAAGTCCTTATGGCCAAATGTGAATTATTTTATTTCAATAACATTAGTGATCATTTTGATTTCAAATTCCGTCGTAGTTGACAGTAAGTTAAGCTAAGCAAAAATAATAAATGTGTGGTGTGATTGTTTATTTACATACATTAAAAAGGGAAAATTTAAATAAAATTTGCGATATAGTGATTTATTTGTTATGCAAATTATTGACAGTCTATTTTCAACTGACGCATTATTTCATTTCCTTGCATTGCATTTAAAATGAATTATTTTCTATTTCATTTCACTAAATATAATTGCATAATTTATAAATTTATTTTTCGTGTTCTTATTGGAATATTTAAAGTAGAGAAATTCGTCTTAAATAACTATTATTTATTATATAAGATTAATTTTGACTAGACACTCACGTTGAGATGCTATATAGATAATGTCGTATTAGATAGAACGAATATGGGTTTACATTACAAATTATAATGACATACATGCATACTAATAAAAAATGCACAAACCACTCAGATTTCCAACTTAATTTTTTATATTAAATACACCTAATTGTGTTTGATACAACTATATGTATAAATGTTTATGGACTTAGATCACCGGTAGTGTTTAATAGTAATTTTCTACGTATTGATTCGTACATTTCTGTGATTACATAATGTGAACATTAGTATTAAAAATGGTGGTATTAAATATTCGTAATCTATTAAATCTATAGACATGAAAAAATGATTTATATATAATTAACATTTTTATACTAACTTATTAACAATAAAATTTATATTTATTACTAAAACTTTTTTCAAGGTTAAACAATTTGATTGTTAATTTCCTAATAGTTTACTTCTATCAAGTGTTTATTTATTATTTTACACATTTTATTTATGGAAACTGAAAACATTATTTAAATTATATTACTCTTGTATTTCAAGTGTTATAATAATTAATTTATGCACTAAATTGTATTTCTCATTAATGATGTTTTTGTTTTTATTTTTCTCAATAACTTATATTTCATGAAAACTGGTTATGTTTAGCTAATTAACGTTCAAAGCAATATTAATAAAATATTAATAAAATAATATTAATAATATAAATGAAAGAATATTAACAAAAATGGTTGCACCAGAAAAGCTGTCTGAGATAGAGATTATGTCTATATACGTCTGTCAATTAGCAATAAATGCATTTGTTTTGCTTTTATTAATGCAATTTTCAATCAAAGTTTTTTATGTCTTACTTTAATAAAACTGTCCTGCATTTCATAATTCAAATTAATTCTTCGCAGTCTAAAATATACTTCCAGTTTAAATAAAATACTATATATCGAAATAAAAATATCGCTTAAATATATTTTCATAGGCTAAAAAATTACAGAGTAAAAGTATTCAAAATTTACATTGTTATATACAATAAACAATCCATAATCCTTCAGAAATCATTTAGGTATGGAAACTTGTACCCGCTGACAAACGACATAATGCCTTAGAATGAAACAAATTAGTTCAAATAAATTTAAACTCATCACGCTCAAAATATGTTGGGCTATTTATGTATTTCCTTTAACTATTTACTTGGAGATAGTGCATTGATTGATTGCAATGCACAATCACAGAAGATACTGCTAATATTTTGTGCAGAAAATGCGATAATAAAATATATATATATATTTTAGATTTGTAACAGGTTATTAACACACTAATGACAGGTTATTACAAATAGAATTAACATGAGTTAATATAACGTTTTAATAATATTTTGCCAACTGGATATTGAAATAATCATATACAAGAAAACAGATATGTATTCATAATAAAATTCTTAAAATTTCAAAACTTAAAGAATTAAAATATACAAGGTTAGTGTAACTTTTTTTTCATAAAACAACTATTAAAAATAATGTAAAATCATATACATATGTGATTTTATTTTAAATAGACAGAATAATATATACATATATACATATTGTATTTTCATGATTGAAAATATATTTCTCGAAAATATATTTACTATATCATTTAATGATTTTTAAAAGAAAAGTTATGAAAGTGTTTTTTTTTTCAATTTAAATGCCATCGATGAAAGAAATTTAAAAAGATTATTTCATACATTGTAATTATCTCCGCACCTGTGTTGATTCTCGTAAATGTCTTTATAATTCTATATTTCATCCCAAAATTTTTCTTTAAGTAAAACAACTTTTTTTTTACTCTTAAACAATTTTACACATTAGGATAGTTGCATAGAAAGTAATTTGATATTTCATGGATTTCTAAAATGTTTTTTCCAACTTGAATTTATTGTTAGCGTTGACAACAATCACGAAGAATTTCTCCATATGAATCAAAATAATGCAACTTTAAAAATACTAATTATTTCGAAGAATATAAAACAACTTTAAAATTAGAGTTATCTTTTTATACAAACAAAAGGAATTAGTTATTAGAAAGATATTCTGAATAAAATGAAAAAAAATACTAAAATTAACTGTTTTATGTTTATGAAAGTTTTTAAAAAAGCAAAGACCTTAATTATATGTTTCATGTTATATTTCATGCAATATTTCATGTTTTGCTTGTTGTGTATGGTGTTACAATGTTATTTTCAACACGAAAAGTTTTATTAAGTATAGAAACTAAATTTCTTTTCACTCTTATTTTTCTTTAAATTTAACGAAATAATATTAAAAACATACAGTACATAACAAATAAAAACTTTTTTGCATTGTTACGTATGCTTTTGCATCATTTTAAATATCAATTTTACTCACACATAATGAAGCACTTCGTCAATAAAATTCCAATGTGTATATATATATCAATAGTATATATGTAACGCATAACAACTTTTAATATAAAAATTTTCTCTATCAAAACAAAGCAAAAATGGGATTAAAGAATTGTAAAATTACTGATTATATATGCAATCTACATAGTATTAAGTGGAAAAGATTTATTGTATAATTAAATATGAATATAAAAGTTTATCATTGTTTGTAGAAAATAAATTAATATTTATTTCTTTCAAATCGTATAGATTTTATAAATGTTTATTTCTAGGAGATTTTCCTTGATGTTTATCCATGTGCTTTCTCTTAGGTACAAGTTCGATAATTTATTTAAAATAAGGTACTTTGAAGGTTTCATATGTACAAATATCTTGATATGAGACGATTGTTAAAAAAGTAAAAAAGATAAGTATATGGATTATAATTAAGCAGAAAAAAAAAGTATACATGAAAAAAAAAATGAAAGCAATGAGAAAACATTTCATTTGATTTTAAAAGAAAATAAACATACTATTGCCCCATATGGTTTGTTTTTCTTAATACCACTATTTCTAAATTTAAAAACTTTCTCAGTAGGGTTTTACAACATTTTCAACAAAAATAACGTTTAGGGTAGGTTTGTATAAAATTTGCAAGAGAAACGTAAAAAAGAAAATTATGCCTTGAAAAAGTGGAATTAAAAAAATTCGGATTCGGTGTTCTTTATATGTTATTTTAAGTAAACCATTTTTGAAAGCTGAAAATTCTTTAACTGCTATTTCTAACACTTTTTAAGATAACTGAATACTATATTTGGAACAAAAATGTGAAAAGGACACTTATTTTTTTAATATTTGAAACATTCGGAAGTAAAAATTTGTATTCTTCAAATGTGCAGTAAATACTTTTCCATATCATTGTAGCAAAATCTTTAAATTTTCCTGTCGTGTATGCAGACGAATGTTTCGATATACCCTATTTGATACAAATATCAATTAAAATTTCAAATTCTCAATATCATTTTGTTGAAAAGCGTATAATTTCTAGCAAATGAAAAAAAACGCATTTAAAACGTACGGCATAAATCTTTGTATATTCTGATTTAATTCATTTTTAGATTAGGGATATATATTCTCCTTTAAGATTCTTTATGCACTTCTAAACAATCTACAACGTTAAAAATTTGCAGCAAACTGTCCAGTCAAACGACTGCTTTTATAGAAAACTGTGACATAACCGTAATTTAACTCTATTCTCAACCTATTATTGCCCATATTATTGTGAGATTAGAGTTAAATTGCGGTTATCGAATCGTTTTCTAGTAAAAGGGTCGAATGACTGGACAGTTTGCTACAAATTTTAAACAGTGTACTACCAATAAAAAATTTCTTACAAAGTAAATATGTGCTGAATTGTTTTTGTTAGACGATTAAACGAAATCATGCTGAAACACTTTTCAAATTTCTATTATTAATTTTCAGAAATTATTCAAATGATTTCTAATTGTTTTTTGGAAACTCCTCTAAATCTTGGAATTTGTTGTTTTTCTACTTAATCATTAACAAGCATTACGTGTAGACTCAAAATAAGTTACATCATTTGGTAATTGCTAATCAGTTCAGATACATGTTTAAAAGAACAGATGAAAAACATGCCCCTGTCTAAATATATATAAGAAAAACGCAAATCTGTACAAGATCTAAAATAAGGTTTTACAAAGAAAATATTCTGATTTTTTTTCCTTCAAAATACCGGTCTAAAATTTTAATATTTTCTTAATTTACCATGAATATTTTCTTAAGAATGAATGAACAATTTCTCATTTGAAATACATATTTAGAGGATTTGAAGAAAATGATCAGGAATATATCTGTTATAAATTAACAGATATAAGAAAGTAAAATAAAAAATTTTAATTAAACTTTTTACACTTTTCATGTACAATTATTGTTAGAAATCTTTTAAAAAGATACAGAAAAATTCCGAAATTTTATTAGAAATAATATATGTTTTACGCTATGTTTTACATAATTACGGTACATCAAAAAAAGGTTTTTGTAAAACTTTCTGTAAAATTATATTTATTTTTTAATAGAACCTTTTACAGGCATATATTTTATAAATGAGATACCAATACATTTATACGAATCTATAAATCTATTAACATTACTAAAATTTTTTTATTCCGCGATCAACATCACACGGTTTATTGCATTTAGTTACTATATTTTTGAAGGCAATAAAATAACGTCATAACTGATCAAGGAAATTTATTTGAAAATCACAAGATCAAAGCAGAAATTAATTGATTTCAGTAAAATTAATGGTAATATTCATATCACTTTAAACAGAGAAAATAATAAATGATGTTTAGAATGATATTTTTTATATTATATGATTAGAATTATGTAAATGAACCATATATACATGGCGTGACAAAAACGTGAGTAACATTAACTTTACGATCATAATACAATTTGCTAAATATTTTCACTTATTTAAACCATTGAAATATGATTGATATGGAGAATTATGACTGTTATCATATATTATGACTGTTATCATACATTATTACTGTTATCATATATTATGACTGTTACATATAAATTACATGTTAATGGTAGAATTGATTCTTAACAGCAATAGATTCGAGATACATAAATTACAATTAATGCTGTTACCGGCGTACACTGGATCCGATTGTTCATTTAAACTGCCGTCATTTAATCATTTAATTATACGTAAGAGATAAGTATTTGGAATTATAGATAACTTTCTAGAGTAAAACCATTTAATATTTTAAGTATTTAAAAAATACACAAAATGTTTGAATTCAATGTAAGTGAGTTTAATGTCAGTATAATATATGTAGGGGAAGATCGGGTAGCCCGGACACCTGGATACATTGTAAACAACCAAAAACAAAAGAATGAAATTTCTGTCTTTATTTTATACTTAAAATAAAATTACGAATTTTTTTATGATTTTAATTAAACATTGCTAATAATATCGAATTATTTAACGAAATATACTGAAAACAGTTCGGCTTTATTTTTTTGGCGACACAAGACATGGCGGGTAGCCCCGGACATATTAATCAATGGTGTCCCAACTGTTTTTTGGCCTTACAAATATCACAATTATAATAAAAATCCGATGCATCTATATAAACACAATCTTCATGGGCCCAGTCTTTGCATTCCTGGCACTGAATCTAGTCTTCTTCAAATGTTTATCCGCATATGATGCATTCTGTCTCGTTTTGTCGAAAATTTATTGACGAAAACAAAACACTCACTCACGACTAACTTCCTCGGCGCCCACGTCGCAATTAAACTGCATTTGTTTCGACTCTAGAGGGTGTTCATTTACAATAACTCTTTATTTACGCAACACTTTGAATTTTTAGAAATTGAAATGTTCGTGGCTATCCGACTTTCTCCTAAAATTTCTTTGCATTGTTAAAAAAACTAATAATTAAATTAAAAACAATTAAAAAAACCTAAAACAAATTAAATTAATTTTTGATATTTTTATAATATATATATATATATATATATATATATATATATATCAAAGGAATGAATATTATGCGTTGATCTATTCTATTTATCAACTTTTTGTACACAGATCTATAGAAACTGGATATTCTTCGTAAAATATGTACATGCAAAAATATTCTTATACATTCATGCACGCAAACAAATATTGATTTTGTGAGTTTTTAAAAACTCAAATTTGGTTTATGCATACTTAATTTTATCGTAAATTGGATGTCAGTAGTACAGAAATTCGTGTAGATATCAGCTAAAAACAAACTGTCAATTTATAAATTATGAAATATAAAAATATATAAAGAGTAATAGTGTTACAAAAAATAATAAAAATGATGACAGAGAATAAGATATAATAATTTTTAATACATTAAATTTCCCAGTTCTTCCTTTCTTCGACCTGAAAAGCTAAGTTCACATATGACACTACACTTTGGACCATTTTCGAGAAAACTATAAGAAGTCATTCTTTTTTTTTTTAATACAAATTTAAAAAAACAGAAAAGAAAAATAACTTTTGAAGAAATGATAAATGCGGAGAGTTTTTATTAAAACTGCGGCAGCAGTGTAGCAGGAAATCATGCAAACAGAGATCCACTGATGCTTAAATAGAATATAAAAAACCTAAATTTTCACATGCAAGCAAACGACAGCGAAACACAGTGGAAAGATTGTGTCTCTTGCTGTGGCTGACTGTAGTGCACTGCCACAGGAAAGAAAGCCACAATGCTCCGTCATAAACTCGAGGCGGTTTCCTAAGTTCGGACGAAATCGTTTTTATTGGAATAAGTCGTTAAGATCAGAAAGCAATTCAGGGGGTCGGGTGAAGAAAGTGCTAAGCCACTTATTTGGTGAAATAAATCTAACACTGTAATCTGTTGCTTAATATTGTAAAATATAATATACCAAATAAAATGTTTCTATTGTCACTTGGTGGCAGCATATGTCCCAGGTTTTGTTTTTACCGCAGACGTTTATGCCCCCAAGAAGGTAGCTAATTTACTAAAAACATAATAGTAACATCATTATAGTAATGCCATATTGTTACTCAGAATATCTCAAATGTTACTAAGACATTGGCGAAAAAACTTTATGTTATATATCTTGATTTGAGTATTTGATCGAATTTTCAAATTGAAATATCTCAGAAGTTCGAAAATATGGCTTAGCACACTCTTGTCCTGATCCCCTCAATTGTTGATCTGAAAGTTGATCCGAGTGGACCGATATAAGATCGACTAAAATAAATTTCAAATTTCTAAACAATTTCGTTTGGAATTTAGTAAATCGCTTTTATTTTATGACACAATGCTGCAGCTTTCTTTTCCATGAACAGTGCTATACAGCCAGCCACAACATCAGACGCAATCTGGACTATCGTTTGCTTGTCTGTGAAAATTTAGATTTTCTTTAGATAAAGTTTCTCCCTCTGTTTAAGCATCAGTTATTTTATGTATGTATGACTCCTTGCTACGCGGATTCCACAGTTTCAAAACAATCTAAAGACATTTATAGTTTCGTAAACAGAATTATGTTTTTGGTTAATTTTTTATAGAAAAATGTACTATGTTTAATGTAAAATCTGAAGAGAAATCCATAACTATTAAACCGATAGCTGTGAAACGTCTTTTATTTTTATTTTTATTTGTATTTTATTTTTCCACTGTTGAATTTATTTATGATATATTTGAAACGCTGATATATATTTGAAATTGGATTTTTATTTAATAGTTTGAATCTAATGAGAACAACATAGAAATAAGACAGAATTAATTAAATGCATTTTAAGATTCAATGAATGATTAGGAAAATTAATATGTATTTGAAATTGGATTTTTATTTAATAGTTTGAACCTAATGAAAACAACATAGAAACAAGACAGAATTAATTAAATAAATTTTATGATTCGATGAATGATTAGGAATGAAGGAATATTGGCAGATACGTAAGCCTAACTTCATGTTGCTGCAAGGTTACATCCATACCAATTTTCTCATTGAAACAAAACGCATAGTACAGTTGCTTTTATTATCAATATCGGTATCTAAAAGTTATACAGTAAAATGAATTTCACAATATGCGCTTAAAACAATAGAAAATAATAATAAAAATATTCAGAATCAGAATCCGGATTATTTTCATCAATGTCATCTTTGCACAACAACCATTCATATTATTTTTGTATCATAATTACAAAAATTTTTTGCACGTGAAATATATTATTGTCGTCTTGACTAGCTTTATTATCCCTCCGTTTTATATAATTTATTTATATTTAGTAAATATCACGTCAGGTATATACATTCCTTACAATCTCCACAGGGGATAATGTTAATCGAATTATATGAAAAGTAAAGTGTACGTTGTATAATTTTGTTTGCATATTTATTTTTTTCTGTGACGATAAAAATATATTCATGGGAAATTATATTAATATATGCGGCCATGTCAGTTTTAAATTTTCTTTAAACTAATATTTCCATTTGTAAACTTTAAATTCTTTTATTATTAAAAAAAAATACTTAAATTTATATACGTTATAAAACCTTCAAAATGAGTGTAAATACATTCTTTATAATTGAAAGTGATAGTGATACAAGGACTTTAATTCATGTTACAAAGCATTTACTTAACGTTAATTAGATGGCATTTCTTTGTAATCCTGGAAGATAACTCAGCTTATGCTATTTTTTTTTATTCAACAACAATAATGAAGATATGGAAAATATTTTAAGCAGACGGATTTTTTTTTACATACATAAAAAATAAGATTAATTATTTTATTAATTTTTCATACAGATCTTTTTAATGTAAGGATTAAACAAAAAGTGTGTTGCTTGTCTTTTTAAATAAAATAAATATTATTTCAAAATATATTTTAAATATATTTTATTTCAGCAGTATCTAAAATTATAAAATTATTTTTATTTGTTCGTTCCATATTTTTTACGGTTTAGATTTTTTGTTAAACATATTTCACAATTAATTTAAATTTTCTATGTGGGTTTTTTCTTTTTTAATGTTTTAAAACATTCGTTATTGCATGAAAAACATAAAAAAAATTATGCTCAATATTATTTACAAATACTAGGAACTAAATTGTGCTTTATTATCCAAGAAAGAATGTTTATTTTTTCTCCAACAGGTGGTGTTATTAAATTAAAGCATCTATACCTCACAGACAATTAAATTATAAAAACGTTTAAAACGAATGATTATTGGCAATATTTCGTACACATTTAAGTGGGATAGTTAGATAAGTATATTTTACTTCTTACTTTAGAATAGTAGATTTACACCAATATTTTGTAATAATATTAATACAAATAGTAATAATAGTAGTAATAAGAACAACAATACACTCTAATTGTGATGCATAGTTCAAAAATTGTTATTCCTTCTGTCAGTGGTAATGCCGATTTCTTATTGCGGTGGAACTGTCCAATAACTTAATAATGCATGGCGCAGATTTTATAGCAACTTTAGCAAACACTATGGCCTTCAAACCATCCCTAACATATTACGCATCTGATCTATTGTATTCATACCGAGTGAAATCATATTCCAGTATAAATGTTGAAGTCAGAGTAAATCTATTCCATCATGCTTCATCGCATCTGTACACTGTTTAAAAATACAGATTATTTCTTAATCAACGAAAATATATTATAACCCCGAAAGACAATATACAATTATTTACAATAGATCACACATAAATCCGAAAAGCATTCTTTACCTTTAGAAACATGATAAACAAATATATTTTTTAGATTTAAAAAATCATTTTTTTAAATGTTGCTTTTGCTGCCACGGAAACATTTCGGTGTGGATTTTTTATTGTGTTAATCAGTTTTCTAAAAGCGGATTACAGGTTTTTCGGATGCTATCAATTCTTAAGTAAACATTTTCACGTGCAACAAGCATGCTTTACTGATGAAACGTGATAAAAGAAAAGCATTGACATTAACATTAAACTTTACACACCCACATATATATATTACTCTTGCATAAACTCAATTACGCAGTTGAAAATGTATATTTGTTTTTCTTTTTTATGGAATAAAAAGCATGTTAAAAATCCATATTCCGGTTTGAGAAAACTGATAATTATTCGCAGCAAAAGAAGCATAGTTTTATATATGTATATATGCTGGCATCGGAGAATAGAACTGCAGTTCGTAGCAACAGCGAGCGATACGATAAAGAGAAAGTCGAATCATAGCAACAGTCTTAGTTTAGCAATAAATGGAGCAGGCAAAGCGAAAGTTAGTAACTGCTTTGTATGAAAATTGAGCTGACACGACATTACTTTCTTTGTCCATAATAGCGTCGAGTCAGCAATTCTAAATTATAAATTTAGAAGCGCATGTGTTGTGCGACGCATTACATTACAGATTGCATTCCATGCAGTCGAACATTCCAGCTCTCTAAAATGTTGTAAATGTTTCCTTCATATTAATCAAGAGTTTGTATTAAAAGTATGAAAATAAGCAAGGGCTGTCGACTAAATCTCTTCAATGCACATTGCTGTATGACATTATGGCAATAACATGGGCACTCGCCCGGTCTCTATACATTGCCTAGCTACTTTTCTGAGAGACTGCCGCCTCACCGATGACCAGTTGTGCATCGGCCTGTCCTAACCAAGGCTCGCCTCATTTGAATCCTGAAACCTCAAACCCCATACCAATGGCTACTGACCATTGACTCGTCCGACCCAGGAAATCATCCGATCCGATCCAGGAAACAGCCCATACGTCCGGTCCCGGAAAACGACCCATCAACGTGCTGCCTTGCTTCCTGAATGCCTGAAAGAGAAATTGGAACTTACAACCTGTCGAAACCTTAGACGGAGCTAATATTGTCGCAGAATGGAACTGCAGTCCGTAGCAACAATGAGCCATGCATTAAACAGACAGTCAAGTCATAGCAACAGTCTTAGTTCAGCAATAAATGGAGGTGACTAAGCGAAAGTTAGTAACTTCTTTGTGTGAAAATGGAGTTGACACGACTTTAGTTTCTTTGTCCATAATAGAGTCGAGTCAGCAATTGTAAGTTATAAAGTGAGAAACGCACGTTTTGTGTGACGCAATACATTACAGATTGCATTGCATGCAGTCGAACATTTCAGCTCTCTACAATGTTTGTAAATGTTTCCTGTATATTAATCAAGAGTTGTTATTAAAAGTATGAAAATAAGCAAGGGTTGTGGACTAAATCTCTTCAATTCATATTGCTGTATGACAATATGTCAATAACATATATATATATATATATATATATATATATATATAAATGAATTGCTAACCCGCCCAGCATTGCCTGGATTTGTGATAATAACCTTAAATGAGCCTACATTTGCATTATTTTATATCTTTAAACAGAGTTTGTATAAATTTATATTTTTAATGACAAAATCTCGAAAAAATACTAATAATTAATGATAAAAGTCCTCGTAAGAAAACATTTTCTTCTTTTTTCACGTATTGTTTTTTCATAGTTTTTAAAAAATGTTTTTTGTTGACCAAACACTTTGAAATTTTTAATGGGAAAAAATATATCGGTTTACAGCCCGTGTAAAAATTTGGTCAAGAATGTTGTTATATTTTTGTAAAATAAAACAATATTATAAATATTAGCAAATATTGGTTTTTGCGTCTAGTCCGTTAACATAAAAAAAAAATAATAAAAAAACTAATTTGCGTCGTCCGAATTCTCTGGAATTTTAGTAGTATAAATTTATAACTGTTTCCAAGCAATAAAATTTTGTGAAAATATATGCATATTAAATAAAGAAAACGTTACCCAAAGCCCAGCATGGCAGCGCATAAACACCCAATTATTAAGAGTTTTTGTCAAAAATGTTTCAGATTTTATTTTTTTTTTTGAATATTTCTTCTCGTCCGAACGTTTTGAAATTGTTATAGGTGATGTAAATTTGGTCCAAAAAGACGCTGTAAAAAGATTGTGTCGAAATACGGACGTTCATTTATTTTTAGAGTAAGAAAAATAATTGTCTCGGGAGACGTGAAATGAACTGGGTTCGCCGGAGTTTTTGAAAGGGTTAAAATTCGTATTTTACCAATTATACCGTCGATTAGAAGAAAGTATCTGCTTTAAGATCATAGTTTGGGTTTGTCTGTATCTCTAAAATTGCGGCCTTGAGAGGCGTTGCCGTAAGGGGGAAACTATCCACACGGGAAAACTACGCTTTTTCAAAAATGTTTTTTAAATGGCTAACATCAATTTGCAGCATTTGAGACGTAACAGTCCGATTTTTCAGCATATGTTTTTTTTTTTTTTTTTTTTTTTTTTAAATAAACGAAACAGTTTAGTCGATAGAAGTTACTAGAGACTGTCGAAATATACGCAATCTTCATTCAAATGCTTCTGCATTATCATCCGCTGCATAAATTGGGTTCTGGGCATGAGCTGACGCCTCCGCCGAAAAGATGAGCATTTAAGGAGTTTTTAATTAATATCTAGATTAATTATCAAAATACTAAAATTATAAGACTCGAATGCATCAGGACTTCCCTTAGGCTATCTGAATCCGAATTTTCAGATCTCTAGGTGCGGTAGACTTGGCTAGCTATTGCCGACAGACAGATCATAAACAACTTTAAAAGTAGTTATATTTTTAAACAAACAAAAGGAACTAGTTATTAGAAAGCTATTCTGAATAAAATTATTGAAAGTAAAATACTAAAATTATCTATTTTATGTTTATGAAAGTTTAAAAAACTCAAAGACTGTAATTATATGTGTATGAAAATAATATTTCATGTTTTGTTTATTATTACACTCTTATTTTTATATATTTTTTTTTTTAACGAAAATAAGATTAAAAATATTCATTACATAACAAATAATATTTTTTTGCATTGTTACGCATGCTTTTGCATCATTGTAAATAACAATTTTACTCGCATATAAAGAAGCACTTCGTCAGTAAAATTCCAATAAGTATAGATATCAACAGGATATAGATATTTACCGTATAACATCTTTTAATATTGAAAATTTTCTCTATCAAAACAAAACAAAAAAAGGATTAAAGAATAGCAAAATTGCTCATTTTAATTCTCATCTAAGTGTAAAATATCTATTGTATAATTATATATGAATATAAAAATTTATCATTGTTTTTAGAAAATAAACTAATATTTAATTCATTCAAATCGTTAAATAGATGTAGATTCTATAAATGTATATTTCAAGACGATTTTACTTAATGTTTATCAGTCTGTTTTCCTTTAAGTGCAAGTTCGATAATTTATTTAAAATAAGGTAAAGCTAGGATAGTCTGCGCACAATTCAAAAGAATAACAATAAAAAATCTAAATATTAATTTTTTGCTACACTATCCATGAATAATTTTTACTTCATTTGTTTTTTATGCATTACCATTGCTATTTTGTTGTTATGTTGTAATTTAATAGAACAATTGTAATAAAACCAAGAAAGTTATTTTGCGCAATCTGTCCTTACAGGGTTGGTGTGATTGCGCATATGGGTAGGAGAGATTGTAACTAATAATAACTACAATTAAATTGTTAACAATAATAATTACACTTAAATGACATTGTTGTAAGGTTTTTGTGAACAAATATTATTGTATTAAGGAGTGAATATTTCAACCTAATGATTAAAGAATCAGAAAAAGGAAATAATTTTAAAAATGAGTAAAAAAATTTAATTAAAAGGAAAAAAATTAAAGAATCAGAAAAAGCATGTCCAGATAATGTTACAAAATAACATTAAGTTGCTTGATAACACGTTTAACTTAAAATCATTCCATTTTCATTTTTACATTCTTTTTATGTAAATTTACCAATAAGCTGCGTAATCTCTCCTAGCATGGAAACTAATGGGAACAGTGCGCGATCTCTCCTAAGTAGCAGATGCGCAAACTCTCCAATTTTGGTAGGAGAGATTGCGCGTACTTTTATTTAAACATGGCCGCTACTAAAACGAACCGTTGATGTTCACACTTTTAGTCTAGACTATTAGCTTATGAGAAATCGTTTAAGTTTACAATATTTTGTACTACTGACATTGTATAAAAATTCTCACGAATAGCTATGAAAATTCAAGCACTTACTTTGGGAAAACAAAACAAAATAGCAATGCTTTATCTTAGACGCTCAAAACAATCAGCGTGCACTTTCAAGTAGACACTCCACTACTGCTGTTGTACAACTACCTGGAGTCGCTGAGCGCTCACTCTACTCCTTCCCCCCGAACCTCTATGTGCGCAATCTCACCAACCGCGCCATCTCTCCTGGCTTTACCTTAATGTACTTTGAAGGTTCCAAATGTACAAATTGCTTGATATGAGACGAATATTAAAAAAGTTCATAAGATAAGTATATGGGTTTATATTAAGAAGAAATAAAAAAGTATATATGAAAAAAAGGACATTTGAAAGCATTGAGAAAACATTTCATTTGATTTTTAAACAAAATAAATCAATTATACTGCATCTGGTTCGTTTTTTTAACATCACTATTTCTGAATAAAACTTTTCTCAGCAGTGTTCTACAACATTAAAAAAATAGCGTTTACGGTAGGTTTCTATAAAATTTGCAAGAGAAATGTAAAAAGAAAATCATGCTTCAAATCATTCATAAAACAGACGGAGTGGTTCTTTAAATGTTATTTTAAGTGAAATATTTTTGTAAGCTGAAAATTCTTTAACTGCTATTTCTAACTCTTTTTAAAATAACTGTATATTCTACGTGAAACAAAATCGTAAAAATGACAAAAAAATATTTTTTTATAATGTTTAAACTTAATTAAGAAAACAATTTGGAAATAAAGGTTTGTATTCTTCAAATTTTACGGAAAACAGTAATTTCGCAAATGTATATCCAAAATCTTTATAATCCCCTGTCTGATATGCATTTGATAAAAAAAAATACAAATAAAATATTAAATTCTAAATGTCATTTTGTTGAAAAACGTATTGTTCTGAGTAAAAGCAAAAACACGCTTTTAAAACTTATTGCGTGAGTTATTGCATATTCTGATTCATTTCATTATTTGATTACGGGATACATATAATTCATTATTCTTTAATATTGTTTATATACTTCTAAACAACCTACTTTAAATTAAAAAAAAGTACAATGTAAAAATATCTGGTGCATATTTTTGTTTGATTATTAATCGAAATCATGCTAAAACGCTTTTCAAAGTTATTATTTCTTTTTAGAATTTAATCATTTTCTAATTGTTGTTTGAAAACTCCTCTAAATCATATAATTGCTTGTTTTTTACCTACAGTTTATTTAACAAGCATTATGTATAGACGTAAAATACGTTACTTGATTTGGTAATTACTGATTCCGTTGATATACTTGTATAAAAGAATAGATAAAAATATTCTCTTATCTAAATAGATTAAAAAAAACACAAATCTGTACACGATCTTCCCCTTTAAGCTTGATTTTATATTTCTAAACAACCTACTTCGAATAAAAAAAAATTATTACAAAGTAAAAATATCTGGTCCAGTTTTTTCGTTAGATAAGTAATCGAAAACTAATTTGCTAAAATACTTTTCAAAGTTATATTATTTCTTTTTAGAAAATTTTCATATATTGTCTAATTGTTGTTTGAAAACTCCTCTAAATCTTGTACTTGCTTGTTTTGTACCAACGATTTCTTTAACAAGCATTACGTCTAGACACAGAATAAGTTACTTTATTTGGTAATTGCTGATTCCGTTCAGATACGTATTTAATAAAACAGATAAAACATACGTCCTTGTCTAAATATATAAGAAAACACAAATCTGTACAAGATCTAATATAATATTTTACAAAAAGAAAAAATATATATTCTGAAATTTTCCTGTCAAAATGTCGGTCTAAATTGTTTCTATTTTCTTAATTTAAAATGAATATTTGCTGAAGTCTACATTTTAAACATATTTGGGGGATTTGAAGAAAATGATCAGGAATATATGTATTATAAAGTAATAACAAATGAAAGTATAAGGAATAATTTCAATTAAATTTTTTAGGCTTTTAATATACAATTATTATCAGACATATTTTTAAAATATATGGAAACATCCGGGAACTTTTATTGGAAATAATGTTTGCTAAAAAAAGGTAGGTTGTACATAATTACTGTACATAAAAAATCGTTTTCTGTAAAACTTTCTTTAAAATTATATTTATTTTTTTAATCCAACTTTGCACAGACATATAATTTATAAATAAGATACTAATAAAATTATTCAAATCTATAAACCTATTATCTTTATTAAAATTTATTTATGCCACGATCAACATCACATGGTTTATTGCATTTAGTTACTATATTTTTTAAGGCTATAAAATAATGCGCTACTTGATCAAAGAAATTTATTTGAAAATCGCAAGATCAAAGCGCAAACTAATCGATTTTGGTTCAATTAATGATAATGTTCATATTCGCTTTAAACAGAAAAAATAATAAATGATTTTAAGAAAGATAATTTTATAATATTGATTTGAATTATGTTAAATGAGCCATATATACATATACTGGAAAAAACGTGATTGACATTAACTTTACGAAGACAATACAATTTGTTAAATAATTTCGCTTATTACAGCACTGAATTATGATTGATATGGTAAATTATGATTGGTATCATATATAAATTATATGTTAATGGCACAATTGATTCTTAACAGTGATAGATTCGAGATACGTAAATTAGAATTAATGTTGTTACCTTCGCATACTGGATGAGATTGTTCATTTAAACTACCGTCATTTATTCATTTAACAATACGTAAGGGATAAGTATTTCGAATTTTAGATAAAGTTCTAGAGTAAAACCATTTTTAAAGTTTTAAGTATTAAAAAGTACATAAAATGTTTCACTTCAATGTAAGTGAGTTTCATGTCAGTGTAACAAGTGTAAAATATCTTTGTAGTGTTAAGAAAACTAATAATTAAAATGAAAATAATTACAAAAAAAACAAAAACTAATCAAATTCATTTTTGATATTTTTAATTAAAAATATTTTTTTTAATTTATCAAAGGAATGGATATTATATATATATCTCTATTTATCATCTTTTTACGCATTTCTATAGAAACTGTATATTTTTCATAAAATACGTATATGCAAAAATATTCTTATGAAGTTAGGAAAGGAAACGAATATTGATTTTGTGAATTTAAAAAAAATTAAATTAGATTATGGATACTTTATTTATCTAAAATTGGATGTCAGTAGTACATAAACTGTCATATAGAAATCAATTAAAAACAAGTTTACAAATAACAAGAACGAAAAATCATGCTTCAAGCATAGATTATGTAGCACTTTCCAACGCTTCCAAAATAATTTTACAAAACATACCGTTTAATAAGGTAAAAGAGAACATCTAAGTAAACAATTTGGAAAACGCATAACATATTTAAAAACATAATTTCAGGAATTTCCAACAGATACAATATTCGGACAAATATCCGAATACTTTTATTCAGCCCTGTATAGGATCTATAGATTTGTATATATACTACATAGGATGCTAAATTTTAGTTTAGTTAGGAAATGCGTAGCAGAGTTTAAAATTATCCTTCTGGAGTTTCTGTCAGTAAGCGGAAATGTGTTCGCGAACTTTTGTGCTGCCCTGTATAGGATCTACAGAATTTATACACACCACGTAACATACAAAAAGCGAATTAAAATTAAAATCGCGTTCAGTAACTTAAAACGAACTTCCAGGAATTGTTAACAGACAGTAGAGAATTCTTTTGTGTGTCCCTGTAAATGAACGATGACTGCTATACACACACTATTCTGTAGTAAGCCTCTTGTAATGCACCTTAGTAATATATATAAATTTCAATGCGTTTAAAATAGTGAAACATTATTTAAATAAACCGCAGACGATTTTTCTCCATAGACGTAATGTAACGGAATTCTTTTGACTGTCCCTGTAAAGTAACTATAAGTGCTATGCACACCCTATTCCATATTAGGCTTCTTCTAATGCACCTTAGTAATATATATAAATTTCAATGCGTTTAAAATAGTGAAACATTATTTAAATAAACCGCAAATTATTTTTCCCCATAGACCTCAATGTAACGGAATATTTTTGAGTGTCCCTGTAAAAAAACTATCAGTGCTACACACTTCCATTGAAATAGGGAACATGCTATAGATATCAACAATAACATATAAAAATTGCAGAGCAATCCGAGCATATTTACGGGAGTTAGAACACGGACAGACGGCAGACAAACCGAAGTCATAAGCGCTTTTCAACTAGGTTGGAAAGTGCTAAAAAATTAGAAAATATAAATATAAATAAAGATTAATAGTGATACAAAAAATAATGAAAACGACGACAGACAATAATAAATAATAATTTCTAATACAACAAAATTCTCTGTCCTTCCTTTCTTCTATCTGTAACTCTAAGTTAAATTTTGACACTATGCTTTGGTCGTTTACGAGAAAGTTAAAGAAGTCATGCATTTTTCTATAAAAATTTAACCAAAAAGAAAAATAACTTTTGAAGAAATGAAGACATTCTTTTCTGAAACTATGGCAACCGCGTAGCACGGAAGCATATAAACAGAGAACTACTGAAACTTAAAAAGAAGGGGACTATTTATATAGAACACCGAAATTTTAACACACAGGTAAACGATAGTGCATATTTCTGGCTGGCTGTAGTGCACTGCTACGGAAAAGAATATCTCAACGCTAGTCATAAACTACAGGTGGTTTCTTAGCTTCGGACAAATCTTTTTCTTTCAGAAAAAGGCGTTACCATTAGAAAGCAATGTTTGATCTAAAATTTTATCTGACAAGGAGACCGCCAAACATGATGCGCACAGATTTTGATGATTTTAAAGTATGTGGTAGGGATCACACCCCTAACTATTCAGGTCAAAGGTTTTCTTCAAATGGGCTTTAGTTTTCGAGAAATTTCGGGTTAAAGTTCAGCATACATTTCAAATGCCATTACTTCGCGATCCTGGACGTGGTCTCCGTGGTGCAGTGGTAGCGTTCGCGATTTGAGAGCCGCAGATGGGTTTTCTGTCCTCTGCTGTGACTTTTACCTTTTTATAACAAATTTTATATATTTGTCGCGTTATAAGTTGTATGCAGAATTATGAATTCTGCATCTTTGAACTTTTTGATATTTTCCTAATAAATTCCATTTACATTTTCGAATATTGCGTGGAAATTTATAATTTTTGCGCAATTTTTATTCGAATATTTCTGCTGACGAAAATCCAAACTAATTTATGTCTTATCTCGTCTTTTTAAAATGATTATTGTTTACATTTATGTATATTTACTTATTTATTTATTGTATTTATGAAATAATACATTTTTTTTATTTACATTTTCTATTTAAAAAAAATTTAAATGATTAAGAAAAAATTAACAAAATAATATATCCTTTTAATATTTGATTTGTTCTAAATATATTGAAATATGTTAACTGCTGAAATACTAAAATATTTATCATCACCGACATCGACATTTTTAGTTTATTAAATATGGAACTAATTGTGTTATACCTAACGCAAAAATATTCTAAACAAATTTCGCATTAAAAATCGCCTTTAAATAATTGTTTTAACAATATTGGAAGAATGTATAAATTAGCATATTATATATTCTTTAAATACTTAAATTGTGATAAATATATTAAAAAATGCATTAAATTTGAAAAAGAAATTTTTTCAAACGTCGTATTTGTCTGCAAAGGAAGCGAAACGAAATTGATAAAAAGAAAATGTTATTTATTCTGATATTACAGTAAAAGTCGTTGCAGACGATTTTTTTCAGATATTTTTTATATGTATTGTAATTTACAAACGATTTTTCACTTCTAGTTGAATTTTTCTGTATGGCATCGACTTGTTAGACTGAAAAAAAATTAATTGTAATACATTATTTTTTATTTGTGCAAATCAAAAATGACGGTGAGTTTGAAATTTACAGTTAAATGTATTTAAATAACATAAAACAAATATATTTAACTGGCTAAAACTTGGATATAATCGTTATTGCTTTAATATTTTATTACTCCTTTCAAGATATGTTTTTGGAATTAGTTAGTTTGGAATTTCGTCAATAGAAATATTAATTTCAAAACTGCACACAAAAAAAAAAAATCCGTAAATTTTTACGAAGTATTTGAAAATGTAAGTGGAATTTATTAGGAAAATATCAAAGAGTTCAAAGATTCAGAATTCATAATTCTGCATACAACTTATAACGCGACAAATATATAAAATTTGTTCAAAAAGGTAAAAGTCACAGGAGAGGACAGAACACCCATCTGCTGCTCTCAAATCGCGAACGCTACCACGGAACTACTGAGACCTTGTCCAGAATCGCGAAGCAATGGCATTTGAAATGCATGCTTAACTTTAAAACGCAATTTCTCGAAAACTAAGGCCCATTTGAAGGAAACCTTTGACCTGAATAAATAGGGGTATGATCCCTACAACATACTTTAAAATCATCAAAATCTGTGCGCATCATGTTTGGCGGTCTCCTTGTGAGTGAAAAGATATAAGATCGGTAGAAAGATAACAACTATGTTTCGAATTTATTAAATTGTCTCTACTTTATGACACAGTGCTGCAGCTCCCTTTTCCGTGGGACTACAACCACAACGACAGACACAAATTGAACTCTCGTTTTCTTGTCGAAGAATATTTAGTTTTTTTTTAATAAAAAGGTCCCCTTCTCTTTAAGCGTTTGTGGTTCTATGCTTCTATGCTTCCTTGCTACGTGGTTGCCATACACTGTTTTTTAAAAAAAAATTATCCATACTATCCATAATTCTCATTTATTCAAAAGTTATTTTTTTGTTATATTTTAATACAAAAATGTATGAGTATATTTAAAGTAAAATCTGTGTTAAACCCACAGCTGTGAAACACCCCTTTTTTTTTGTTTCTTCAAGTTAAATAGGGTTAATCCAGGTTAGATGTCAAATCGGGTTAGTTGCCTTAGTTACTGTATTTCAGTTATTCGATGTGTGGCACAGCTAGTGACGTTGTTCTACTATCAATCGTTATAAAAAAGCGTAGTAGACGAAGTTATAGTGATTTATTTGTTCAATTATTCAATTTCTCAATTATTCAATTTCTCAATTATTCAATTTCTTCAATTATTCTTCAATCCTTATATATTATTTCTCCTGTCAACATCCCTTTTACTCAGAAAATATGAAACGCAGAACAACGAATGAGATACCGTATGAAAGGTTTTAGAACAGGCTTCTGACATAGCCCACTTAACAATTCGTTAAAACATGTTTTTGATTAAAATTTGCTGAAATTAAAAAAATAAATCGGCATTGTTTTCATGAAAGAAATAAAAGGTTTTCCTGAAATTATTGTTGCCAAAAAAATAAAATACCACATTATAGGATGCTCATAGCAATTATTATAAAAAAAACACCGCACGGGTTTATTTCATACTTATGATTAAAAAGCGAAATTGAAATTGAAATGTTTAGATTTATATTTCTAAGTCCCATGGTTTTCCCGAAGCGTATGACGTCATCCTCTAATGCAGTCAAAATACGATTGTTAATTTTTTTTTCTCGCGCGTGCCTTTAGCAATCTTGGATCAATTTTTAGTCTAACTTTGATGGAATAAATTAGATGATATTCTAGCTTGACTAACAACTAAATGTTGTTTGCAGATATTTTTATCCTTGCTTTTTCTTTAGAAGTTTAAACCTGCATCTAATAAGTATTACATATTGATAAAAAATGATACTTCTCTATTATCCCGTCGACCACTTTTCGTAACAAAAACTATCACCAAATAAACGGCAGAACGTTGCCATTGGAATATCAAAAAATTAATAAAATATAAGAATTTAAGGACACAATTGTTATTTTAATTAATAAAATAACTACTAAATCAGTAAAACATAATGAAAAATACACGCAAATGTCGAATGTAATACCACTAGATGACGTAACAAACACGCATAATGATTCTGACATCAAGTAAATGGGACTGCATTTTTGGCGTTTAATCTTACAGTTTGGCGGTAGTTTTTTATTATGAAAAGCGGTCGACGGGTTAATAGAGAAGTACCTAAAAAATATTAGATTTCAGTGCGAAATCTTCGCACGGGCCCTCTGGTTATTTCTTAATTTTCTTATGGAAAAAGCCGTTGTCATTAGAAAGCAATGTTTGATCTTAAATTTTATCCGAGTGAAACGATATAAGATCGGCAGAAAGATAACAACTTCGTTTTGAATTTAGTAAATCGTCACTGATTTATGACACAGTGGTGCAGCTTTCTTTTCCGTGTGCAATGCACAACAACCACAACTACAGACACAAACTTCACTATCGTTTGCTTGTCTGTGAATTTTATTTTTTTAATGAAAAATTCCTCTTCTTTTAAGCATTTGTTGTTCTCTGCTTCTCTGTTTCCTTGCTACGCGGTTACTCTGGTTTCAATCTAAACCATCCATATTTCACATTTATTCAAAAGTTTTTCTTTTACTTTTTGATTAAATTTTAAAGACAAATGTATGCGTATATTTTAAGTAAAGTCTCCGTAAAAACCCATAGCTGTCAAACACCTTTTTTTCAAGTCGAATATTATAAATCCAGGTTAGAAGGCCCATCGGTTTAGTTATCATAGTTAATGTATTTCAGTTATTGGATGTGGCGCACAGCTGGTGACGCTGTTCTACTATCAATACTTATG
This sequence comes from Maratus michaelseni, assembly GCA_963931845.1. Taxonomy (NCBI): domain Eukaryota; kingdom Metazoa; phylum Arthropoda; class Arachnida; order Araneae; family Salticidae; genus Maratus; species Maratus michaelseni. Next base: position 417,350,325 of record OZ007587.1, on the reverse strand, counting down.
GAAAAGCGTAGTAGACGAAGTTATTGCGATTTATTTCTTCAATTATTCAATTTTTTCAATTATTCAATTTCTTCAGTTATTATTCAATTTCTTCAGTTATTATTCAATTTCTTCAGTTATTATTCAATTATTTCTTCGTTTTCTTTTGTAACAAGCCCTTACCATTAGAAAGCAATGTTTGATGTGAAATTTTATCCGAGTGAAACGATATAAGATTGACAGTAAGATAACAACTGCGTTTCGATTTAGGAAATCGTCTCTAGTTTATGACACACTGCTGCAGCTTCCTTTTCCGTGGGCAGACTACAACCACAATGACAGACACAAACTGCACTGTCGTTTGCTTTTCTGTGAAAATTTAGGTTTTTTATAAAAGGGTCCCCCCTGTCTTTAAGAATTTGTGTTTCTCTGCTTCTATGCTTCCTTGCTACGCTGTTGCCCTACCCTTATTTCAATAAAAACTATCCAACCTATCCACATTTCTCATTTATTTAAAAGTTGTTGTTTTTTGTTATATTTTAATAAAAAATGTATGATTACATTTAAAGTAAAATTTGTGTCAAACCCAAAGCTGTCATACACCCCTTTTTTTGTTTTTGTTGATTTCGAGTCAAATAAGGTAAATCCAGGTTAGATGCCCCATCGGGTTAGTTACCTGAGTTACTGTATTTCAGTTATTGGATGTGTGGCAGAGGTAGTGACGTTGTTCTACTACCAGTCGTTTTATAAAAGCGTAGTAAACGAATTTATTTCTTCAAATAAATGTTGTAGCTCTCAAAGAAAGGCATGTTTGGCTTTTATTTCATGCTCTTTTTAGATAGAGACAATTAGAAGATAAACTATAATGTACTTACTAGAAATGTTTTATGAAATATTTAGCGAATGTTCTTGAAACAAGTATTGAATAATGTGTTAGTTATAGATTGCAGCCATATTTGTTAATAATTCAGAGCTACTAGTTAGGGCATCTATCCCGGATTAAAGGGATACATGCCCCACCTGAATTGGGGATATATGGCTCACTTGGGATTCGAGATAAGAGCCTCATTTATAATTATCAACTAAATCTTATGCTTGAGAATATGTTTTTAAATCTCGAGGATTGTATGAAACAAAAATCTGTTTCTTCTGTTGGTTGACCATGGTCCTTTCGGATGATCATTACCAAAAATATCATAGGGCGATGTTAGAAGTGTTAAATTAACCATTTAAGCAGTGATTAAAAAAACTCATTTGTTTTATTTCAGAAAGTTGGTGCATGAGACTGCAATTCCCTTACTTTTTAGTTACAAATATTTAAATGTTTGGTATTTGTAGCTGTGCTCAGAATATCTTCATTCACATATTCCGAACTTTCCCTCACTTTATATCTGAATATATTCAGTAGCACTAAATGGAAATCCAAATATAAAATAGAAATCTAAAATCCCTTAAGTATATCATTTTCAAAGAAAGCTCGGAAGAATATCCTGGGGTACCATATTAGAGGTATAATCCATCTTTTTGCTTATTTATTTATATAAAAAAATATTTATTTTATTGTTGACAATTTTTCTTTTCCTCCCCATATTTCAAATTACACAAGTTTAACCTTCCATTGAATATATAAAATTTTTTGAACTCATTTATTATGAAACATAAAAATCCAATGAATTTTAATTGAGAATTTTAATTTGCTTCCCGCAGAAAATAATAATAATAATAAATATGGTAATAAAATAATAATAAATATGGTAAGAATCAGAATCCGAATTATTTTCAACAATGTCATCTTTGCACGATCATCATTCAGAATTTTGTTGTATCAAATAACAAAATTTTTTGCACGTGAAATATATAATTGTTGTTTTCACTAGCTTCATTATCACCCCGTTTCATATAATTTATGCTCAGTAAATATCGTGTCAGGTATATACATTCTTTCCACTCTTGATAGGCGATAATGCTTATTCAAATGAAATGCTGAGAGAATGTATGTTGTATAATTTTGATTGCATACTTATTTTTTTCTATGATGATTAAAAAAAAATCATAAGGGAAATATATTAATATCTGTTACAAGGTCAGATTTATATTTTCTCTAAACTCATATTTCCCTTATTAAACTTTAATATATTTTATTATTCATAAATACTTAAATTTATACCAGTAATAAAACCTTCAAAATAAGTATAAAAACATTCTTTATAATGGAAAGTGATTGTGATATATGAGCATTAATTCATGGGACAAAACATTTACTTAACGTTAATTAGATGGCATTTCTTTGTAATCCTACAACATAACTCTGATTATTCTACTTTGTTTTTGACAAAAAAATAATGAAGATATAGGAAATATTTTAAGAAGACGGATTTTATTCCCTAGAAGAAAAAAAAATAAGAATATTAATTATTTTATTTATTTCCCGAACAGATCTTTTTTAATTTAGAAGTTAAACACAAAGATGTTTGCTTATCTTCATAAATGAAATAAAAAATATTTCAATATATATTTTAAATGTATATACAAATATGTATAACACAGCAGGGATTAAAATTATAAAATTATTTTTATTTGTTCGTTCCATATTTTTTACGGTTTAGACTTTTGTTAAAAATATTTAAAAAATGCTTTTCTTCACAGGTAATTTCATTTTTCCATGTGGCTTTCTTTTGTTTTATTTTATTAGGTCATTCGTTAACGTATGAACAACATTAAAAAATATAATGTGCAACATTATTTACAATTTTTACAAATACTCGGAACTAAATTATCCATTACAAGACAGAGTGTTTAAAGCTTTATCCAACAAGTGGTGTTGTTAAATTCAAACATCTATATTATAACAGACAATTAAGTATAAAAACGTTTAAAACGATACATTATTGGCAATATTTCCTACAAATTTAGGTAACAGATTTAAATGCGAATATTTTCCTTGTTCATTTGAATAATAGATTGGCATCTATATTTTGTAGCAACAGTAACAATAGTAATAATAGTAGTAATAACAACAAGAATGCTCTATAATTGTGATGCATGGTTGGAAATGGTGATTCCGTATTTAAGTGGTAATGTTGATCCCGTATTGCGGTGGAACTATCCAATAACTTAGTAAAGCATGGCGCAGATTTTACAGTAACTTTATGGAACTCTATGGCGTTCAATCCGTGCTTAATACAACACGCACCTGATCTATTGTATTCATACCCAGTGAAATCACATTCCACTATAAATGTTGAACTCTGACCCAATCTATTCCATCATGCATTATCATTTAGAGTGATCGCATCTATACACTGTAAAACAATACACATATTTCTTAATCAACGAAAACATAGTATAATCATGAACAAAAATATACAATAAGTTACAATTGCTTACACACATATCCGGGAAGGCTATTTTTTTTCTTTAGAAACCTCAGAAAACAATATACTTTTTAGGTTTAAAGAACCATTTAAAATAAAAATAAAAATAATAACTGATTTTCGGAAACGTTTCCGAGTATATTTTATAGTGTATTAAACAGTTTTCTAAAATATAGGTTTTATAAGTTTTTTATATTAGGAAATATAGGTTTTTCGAAAGCTATGTATTCTTAAGTAAAGATTTTTATGTACAACAAACATGTTTTATATATGAAACAGGATAAATAGACAGCATTGACATTAACAAGAAAATAAATATTTTTTGTAAATCTTGCACCCATAAATTCAATTACGCAGTTGAAAATGTTTATTTGAGAAGGAATAACACCATAATAAAAAGAAAAGTGCCCAGTTAAACTGATGGCATTGAGCTCACAGGCTATTCACACAAATTGTATAGTATAGTCTAATTTAAGAAAATAATGCTCTCCCCACAAAAAGAAATCGACAGTAAATTAAGGGAGATTTGCCCCCAGTCACCCCCTTCATACTTAACCCAAAACTAATCAGGGTAGCGCCTTATCACAATGAACCTATAGTCAAAATTTTAAGCAAATCAAATAATTCTGCATTAATAATCCATTTATCTAAATTAAAGGGAGATTACCGCTCCGTCCCCCTTTACACTTAAATAATGAACCCCCAAAACTAATCAGGGAAACGCCTTATCACAATGAACATATCAAGAAAATTTGAAGCAAATAGGATAATTCTGCATTAAAAATACATTTATCTAAATTAAGAGGGGGAATACCCCCGTTCCCCCTTTATACTGAACCAATGGACCCCAAAACTAATCAGGGAAGCGCCTTATCCCAACGAACCTATAAAAAAATTTCAAGCAAATCGGATAATTCCGCATGAAAAACCCATTTATCTAAATTAGGGGGGATTAGTTCCTGTTCCCCCTTTATACTTAACCAATGGACCCCCCAAACTAATCAGGGAAGCGCCTTATCACGATGAACCTAAAAAGAAAATTTCAAGCAAATCGGATAATTCCACATGAAAAACCCATTTATCTAAATTAAGCGGGGAATTAGTTCCCGTTCCCCTTAACACATGACCCCCAAAACTAATCAGAGAAGCGCTTTATCACAATAAACCTATAAATAAAATTTGAAGCAAAACGTATATTTCTATCAAGAGTTATCGCGGTACGTACATGCATACATACATACATACGTACGTGCATACATACAGATCCGGCGAGCACATTAGCTCTCAGGCTTTGATAGCCTGTGAGCTAAAAACCCATATTCCGGTTTGAGAAAACTGACAATTTAACTAAACAACGGTCTTATTTCGTAGTTCATAGCCAATTTACTGTTTTCATGACGTCGCCATGAAGTTGATGGGGATGAAAGAGACTTTAATACGAACTCTTTATGAAAATATACATAGGTATATGGTACGCTTAAAATATAGTAAATAAATTACCTTTTCAGATTTTTGTTTCTAAATTTTACACTTGAACTTTTAAGCATCTTTTAAAAATAACTCAAAATATTCTACATAAATAGATGTGTGTTTGACTACGAGAATAAGAAAAAGTTGTTTAGTAATAATAATATTTCAACATAATCATAAAGGTAATTACAATTCAGATCACCCTCATCTATACTTTTACAAAATACATTAAGATGTTTCCTTTAACACGTATAATTTTTATTGAGCAAAACAGTTATCATGAATTTAAAATTTGTTTGAATGAATTATGATTGTTTAAATACTACTTTTTATCGCTTTAAACTTTCTCGATTAATATGCAACAAGAAAATTTATTGTGATGTAATGCATGGAAATATTTAATTAATTTTAAACTTACGAAAATTTAACAATTAAATAAATGAAGCTTTTATAAAAACTCTGGACACGAAATATTTATTCAAAGTTAATTTAGCGTGATTTCTCTGTAATCCTTCTAGATTACTCATTTCGTAAGTCTTTTTTTTTTCTTTTTCGGAGATAGTGTTACTTAATTCAAAAAGATAAAGAATGTTTTTTTTTTTTTAAATACATACACAAAAGAGAAAATGATTAATTATGTTGTTGTTGTTCATGTAGGTCTATTTAGTTCAAGGATTGAGGTGAAAGTTTTATTATCGTGTCGTAATAAATCCTAGAATAATTTCTGAAATAAGGCGGAAATGGGATAAAAAAGGACCTTTCCATAATACAGAAAATACATCAACGGCATCGATATATATTTTTATATAGTGCAGTTAGTAAAAAAGATTTCACATATTTATTCTTATCATAATTTCCTCAATAGAGACAACTTTTATATTTAATGCTTTTAACATTCGCCGAGGTTAAGTAACTTAAACTCGGACCATACCAGAGTAATACGCAGTGAAAAATATCATAGCACCAGCCCATTACAAAATTAAAGACACCTTTCTTAATTTTTATTAAAATTCCAAAATCAGGCATGAGTTCTTTGATGTTGAAACTTAAAAACGGTTGAAAATAAAAATATATACATATAACGAACCGTTGAAAATAAAAATATATACATATAACGAACATATTCATAATCTTGAATAGTAACGACATGTTGCGTTAGACGGTGAAAAACCACAGGTTTCCAAAATATTAAACAAAGCTAATTTCCATTTATCATCACCAACTCCGTAATACATTCCATTTTAATACAATAAACATAAAAGATAATCCATTGTGTCACCCCACACATTTGCCGAAATGATTCAAATAAAGCCAAAGAAAAATGCCAAAAACAAAATGTCAGAAGAAAAAGTCTCCGTATGCATTCATGTCATATCCAGAAATTGCGCATAATGCGAAGTGAACGACTAAATGAGGGGGAATAAACGCCAATGTTTGCATGCAAAGTATTTTTCTCACAACTCGGGACAAGGTATTGGCAGGGTGACTAAAAACACACGATGACATTTTAACTTGCGAAAAACTCTTAGACTTGCATGCCAGCTGTAAACGCAGCATATTTCATTTGACTAATTACACAGCCATTTTAGACTAAATATAATTACTTTTTTTCAATTTAAGTTACATTAAAAGACTAATAGATATACTTGAAGTAGTCACAATGAATTCCCGCTTCTTTAAATGTAACTTTTAGGTATCTTTCATTGAAAAAAGTAAAAAGCTACCTATTGTATCCGTTCGGAGGAAAGCAATTCCGGAAAACTTCGGTATATTTTTATCGATCATGACCCCCAGATCCCAAAGCCACCATCCGTTCAAATGTTGATATATATATATATATATATATATATATATCCGATTTATGATATATCTTTCATACGATAGCGCTTGTATATTATGAACCGATTTGCATGTAACTAAGAGTGTGTATTAAAAGATCACCAATGCGTCGCACGAGTTCGTTGGCCAGGTGTGTCCGCAATCTTGTTTCAAAATGACTTTAACTAAGAGATTTAAACTAAAAAATATATTTAAAAAATTTAGAAAATCAAATTTAAGTGTTAGGAATTGGTACAAGGATTCTGAAGCATTTTTTTGTTTTGCCTCTATCTTACAAAATGGCTGAGATATACCCAGCTAAAAATGAACTGCAGAAAATCTGCAAAAAAAATGCAGTTGAGAAACTGCGGTGATTTGGCCAATTCGACTACAGTTTTTTTGAAGTCGATACAACTGCAAAATTACTGCAGTAATTTTGCAGTTGAATCGACTTCAAAAATTCTGCAGTAATTTTGCAGTTGTATCAACCTCAAAAATTCTGCAGTAATTTTGTAGTTGTATCAACCTCAAAAATTCTGTAGTGGAATCGGCCAAATCACCGCAGTTTCCCAACTGCATTTTTTCTGCAGATTTTCTGTAGTTTCCCAACAGCATTTTTTCTGCAGATTCTCTGTAGTTTCCCACCTGCATTTTTTTTTGCAAATTTTCTGTAGTTCATTAAAATAGAGAACCTCGTTTCTCTTAAGTGACGTCTGAATATTTCTGTTGTTTTTACAGACACCCTTGGCGTAATCAATGTTTATTTTTGTTTACCAATACTTTCTTTAAAACAAAACAATAAATATTACAAATAATATAGAGAAAATTCATTGGCTGTTTTTAGACTCTCAACTTGTATATTTTAGGAGCAAAATGGAAGTGATTACCCCCCTCCCCTCTAGAATTCTGCAGTTAATTTAACTAGCTGGTAAACTCTCTCCATTTCTCCGGCTCCTCATTTGGCTAATTTTCAATTAAACACTCCCAGTTGTATACATACATGTTACTTTCACAATTTATATAAAAATCCCCCCCCAAAAAAATTTTTTTTTCTTTGTAGCTTGTGAGAATATATATATATATATATATATATATATGCGAAAGGGATTGCAAATTTTTAATCTCATAAGCAATTCATAATGAAGTCTATTGTGGCAGATTTAGATGATAATTTTAAATATTAAATGTAGGGGAGACTGGTACGCAGTGGAACATTTTTTCAGTTAAAAATTATGTTCTCTTTAATGCACAAACTGATCTGCATGAAAATATTTTTGAATATTCCTTAAACATTTATACATTTATCATAATTTTCTCATAACATAGTTTTCAATATATTTTTCAAAAAAAAATTTTATATGCATCCATAAAGTGGACCACTGTGCCCCACTTCTGGGGCACAGTGGACCGCTATTAGGTATTATCTGAAATACAATATAAGTCTATTTTTCATTAATCTAAGTCTTTTTTATTTTCCCTTTACCTGCAAAATAACATAGTAATATAAATTTACAAGTAACATTTTGAAACAAAAACAAAATGAATTATATTTTGAAAATAATAACAGATTAATACAGGAACAATTGCACTTTAGTTGAAGTTATTACTTAAGTACAAAAAAATCAGCGCACATTAAAATTTGCAAATGAAATTCCAAAATACTTAAGAGTAAGATTGAGCCTGGAATTTTCCTGAAATACTTTTGGGTCTGGGAGCAATATTATGACATCATTGACAACAATAGATTCATCTACAGTTTCGGGAAAAATAAACTGATTTCCATTCAATTTGCATCTCATGAATCTTACTTGAATAGAATCATCACCAATTTAGACTACAGTTAAATTTATCAAAGGCAGTATATACAAAACAAAATATTTCTTACTATATTATATAAATTGTCATTTTTCTTTGTTTACTTTATTTTACAGTTAAATAACTTTTTTTAAACAATATTTCTTTATAGTAAATAAGCAATTATTAAATATTTTGAACATTCTGCATTACAGGAGCAGAGTGGATTGTGGATCACTGTGCCCCAGGAGTGGGTGGTCAACTGTGACCCATGTTGAAGTTCAATAAATAATCATATTAATATTGTTTATCATATTAATATTGTTTATAGCTTCCTTTTAAACATATTAACTTTAAAGTTAAATAAAAAAAGGATCTTAGCTTTACAAAAAAGTTGTTTTATCTTATTTATCTACAACCTTTAATTACTAAAAAATTGAAATATGATGATGAAAAATTTTACTTTTAGAAGCTCAAAACAACCAATCAGGATAAAATAGTTCAATCTGAGCTAAACATATTTTCTGAAGGCTATAAATAATCAGTGCAGTGCTGTTGTCTATTAGGATATAAGAGAAGCTTTAAAAAAGTTTAAATAAATAAAATATTAGAGGGTGGTCCACTGTGCCCATAGTTCCAGTGTGTATCAGTCTCCCCTACATGAAATTTAAATGCAAAAATTAATTTTAATTGCAACTAATTTTTCCACAATGTGACTTTCAAATTTGAATATTCTTTCATCTCTTAAAGATAGTATCAATATGTGCCTTGAATATTTATATAATTTTGAATATATAAAATAAATTATACGAAAGGATATATATATATGTAAATTTCTAAATTATATACCATTTACTATGAAATAAAATGTATTACATATGTTACAGCTAATAAAAAATAACTGCATAAAATTAATATTAAGAGCAAAACAAATATATGCTTTGCTGTTTTTAAAAAAAAAATGCTAAAATTTACAAAAATTACTCTTACCTGCATCCTGATTTGTCCTTCCAATTTTATCTTGTATGCAATTATGGAGGAAATAAGGTTTAAATTTAAAAAAAAACCATTTTATTAACATTTGATGTTTATGCTTTATAATTTACATCGTATTTAAATACCAAATGTATTTACAAATTCTTCTCACATTACACAGCCTTTGCAGCAGAATTTAGCTTGTTTCGAATGGTGGCACGTACAAGTGATACATTTACACCAAACTTGCAGGCAACATGGCCCTGAATATCCATTATCCTGGATCCCATTATCAGAGGAGACTGCGAAAACACTTATATAAGCGAGGTATGCAATTATCCGTTACCGGATTAAGCAGGTACATCAACCGAACATTAACTGAAAAAAAAACCCTGGATGCATGAAACTCACCATACAGCAATCTCTAGAATGCATAAAATTCATTCAAACAACAGTTAGTAACATATATATGTACGCTTCGCATACATTAACTGAAAAAAAAAAAAAAAAAAAAAAAACGTGGATGTATGAAACTCACCATGCAGCAATCTCGAGAATGCATGAAATTCATACAAACAGCAGTTAGTAACACATATATATATATGTACGCTTTGCCTACATTACCCCCCCCCCCCAAACAAAAAAACAACAACATCCTGGATGCACGAAACTCACAATACAGCAATCTCTAGAATGCACGAAACTCACAATACAGCAATCTCTAGAATGCACGAAACTCACAATACAGCAATCTCTAGAATGCACGAAACTCACAATACAGCAATCTCTAGAATTCATGAAATTCATTCAAACAGCGGTTAGTAACTTTTATATATATATGTACACTTCACGCACATTAACCGAAAAAAAAAAACCCCACAAATTGAATTTCAGAAGAAAAATTGCAAATTTCACCATTCAAGAGTGTAAAAATCCTGAATTTCGTCGATAGTGCGTGTAAAATCATGAATTTTCTCAATCGAGCACGTAAAAATAATGAATTTTCTCGATTGTGCGCAGAAAAATAATGAATTTTGTTGATCGGCTACGTAAAAAAACTTCGCCATTCGGGAGTGTAAAAATCCTGAATTTCATCGATCAAATGCATAAAAATCACGAATCTCATCGATGGGGCGTGTAAAAATCATGATTTTTAGCGATCGAGTGAGTAAAAATCATGAATTTTATCGATCGGCGTGTAAAAATCATATGTATTTCGTCGATTGGCTACTTAAAAATCAAATTTCGTCATTCGAGAGTGTAAAAATCTTGAATCTCGTCGATCGAACGCATAAAAATAATGTTGTCGATCGAAAGCGTAAAAATCACAAATTTCAGCAATAAAGTGCAGAAAAAACCTGAATTTCGTCAATCAGACGCGGTAAAATCCTGAATTTAATCGATCGGACGCGGTAAAATCATAAATTTCAGTGGTCGGGTGAAGAAAAATCATGAATTTCAGCGATCTGATAAAAAAAAACAAGAATTGTGGCAATTGGACACGGAAAAATCACAAATTTCGGTGATCAGGTGCGGAAAAATCATGAATTTTGGTGATCGGATGCAGAAAAATCGTGAATTTCATCGATCGTAATTAGAAAAATCATAAATTTTGGTAGTCAGGGGCGGAAAAACCAGGAATTTTCGTGATCGGGTGCAGAAAATTCATAAATTTCAGTGATCAAATGCGGAAAAATCATTAATTTCGGTGATCGGGAGTAGAGAAGAAACAACGTTCCGGCCCCAGGAGGTGGAGTGTGGAGGAGGAGGGAGGAGGGCTCCTCCTCCCGAAGTGCCCTCCTCCTCCTCCTCCTCCCGAAGTGCCCTCCTCTTCCTCCTCCTCCCGAAGTGCCCTCCTCTTCCTCCTCCTCCCGAAGTGTCCTCCTCCTCCTCCTCCTCCTGAAGTGCCCTCCTCCTCCTCCCGAAGTGCCCTCCTTCACCACCTAAGATAAGGGGATTAATTAAGGATTAGTGTTAATTAATTTTAATTAGGGAACTTAGAAATTTTTTGAAGCAAAATTATTATTATTATTTTTTTTTTTTTTTTTCAACGAGAGTATGCAGTTTGATTATGAGTGTATGCAGTAGAAGTAAATGATTAATTAATTAAAAATATTAATTAAAAATAGTAATTAATTAATTTTAATTGCAGAACTTAAAAAATTTCGCGAGATTTTTTCAACGAGAGTAGGGTATTCGATATACATGTTAGAGGAGAATTTTAAAAGTCAATAATGGTTTAATTAAAAAGGGTGATTAATTTTAATTGAGGAACTTAGACATTTTTCGAAGCAAATATTTTTTCAACGAGATAGGCTATTTGTTATACATGTTAGAGTATATTACAGGTGAATTTTAAAAGTTAATAATGATTTAATTAAAAAGGGTCATTAATTAATTTTAATTAGAGAACTTAAGAAATTTTGGCAAGATTTTTTTTCTCTCAACGAGAGTACGCAGTTTGCATGTGCAATAGAATGGTAGATGATACTAATTAAAAAGGGTCATTAATTAATTTTAATTGGCGGACTTCAACATTTTTGAGGCAAACAGGCGCGTTTTAATGAATTCGATATAGGTTGTAGTAGGTCCCGCATGAATTATACTGTACTCAACTGAATAGCTCCCCCCTCCCCCTCCCTTTTTTACCCAGAGGGGGCCCTTCGATAGACTAACAATACACACTTCCAAAAGTATAGAGTACTATAAAAAGAATTTTAGCGTATATGTAAATAAACAAGTATGTAAAATCAGGCATAGTAGCATAATTCATGAATCACTTTCCAACATTATCGAAATGTTATGTGAATAAAATATAATTTTACCATCTAGTGCATTAGTTAATTAAAATAGTGAACAGTTACAGATCCCCTTTTTAATAAAAAGGCTTAAGGCCCTTCACAATAATCCATTTATGCATAAGGACCCTTCATAAAATCAGATAATTTACACTTTACCCTGTTTTTTTTCAATTCAAGTTAGGCTAAAAGTACAGTTTACGCATCGATAGATTCAAAATACAGGGACCCTTCGAAGTGTGAACTCGCATTAGACTATAGGGCCCCTTCATAAAATAAATGAGATACATGCCCTATTCGAATAAAAACCACCCTTCACAAAAACTGTAGGGGTTCCCTTTTGGAATAAAAAAGCGCCCTTCACAAAAATCCAATTATGCATAAGAACCCTTCCTAAAATCAGATAATTTACACTTTCGCATTTTTTTTTTCAATTCAAGTTAGGCTAAAAGTACAGCTTGCGCGTCGATATGTTCAAAACACATAGTTATAGATATTAAGCTACCTTCACAAAATAAATTCAATAGATTCATGTTATATTATGGCGACAGAAATACAAGGGATACTCACCTTCCATGAAAATGCAAGGTCCGCTGTTTGAATGAAAAGGCCTCCCTTCACAATATACCCTGTAAAAATATTATGATTCCACAGATATTTTAAGAAATAGAGTACTAATCTCAAATGAATACGAATTCATGCAATGTAAAAAATAGGTTTTACACGAACACATTTTTAGTATAACGTTCAAAATATAGTTTTTAGAAAAAAGATTCATGTTTCACCAAATTTATCATACAAGTCTGTAAAATAGGGTAGATCATTTCATGAAAAATAATTGAATTTTCGAATGATTATGCTTTAAAATACATATTTATAACTGCAACTAAGATTTGAATGTTCCCCCTCAACATGCATATCGCTGAATCATAATGAGTCATATTATCAGATAAGCGAAGATCTTGCTTTGATTTCACCCCGTATGCGATAATGAGTCACTCCGCGATAAGAAATACCTGAGACTCGTAATTTCTGACACATTTTTTGTAGGTAAATGAACTATTTAAAACCGTCAATGTATACGAATTATTTCGTGTAGTTCTATATAGGTGCTACTCTTCATATATACATATGGTGATATATACTAAAATCTGTTAAGTTTTAAAAGGCTTCACTGTGTATTCATTGTAAAATAAGAAATATCCCTTAAGAATTTTGAGTATAAGAGACGGGTTTAAAGGAATTTGAATCTGTTTAAATGTACCTGTGTTTAAATGAACTTGATACAGCTTAGGGTAAAAAATATACAGGAGTCCCTATAAAATATAGGAATTAAATTTTAAATAATATAAAACTAAATTACATTAGTCTATGCTTTTTTTGTATAGAAAAATTATACTAAATTGAGTTTTTAGTATTTTAACTTAAAAACTTCTTTTGAGGAATGAATAACTAACCTTTTGACTTTGTTTTTATAAAATATATATTGTACTATTTAGTTAGGGCATTATTTAAAAAATTTTTGTTTTTAATATTGAAAAAAAATGTATCTTACATAAATATTTAAACCATAATGTACTGGAATTCATCCAAATTTGATCGACTGCATACATGTCTTAAAAGAACTAAACGTGTTCGCTTATCTCTTAAAACCACGGGATATTATAACGTTATGGATAAAGCATAGGGTAGAATACAGAATGAATAGGTATTATAAAGCAGAATCATAAATTTTGCATACTTTACACTTGTAGTATGTGAAATGATTGCTACTATTGCCTATATGAGAAAATGAATCATCAACGAATCTTATTAGTGTATGTTATATTTAACCAACAGGCTTGAAATGCGTGAATTTTGACTAGAATTAATCATTGAATGTAAAAATGATTTATTTTTAGATCTAATATTTATATCGTTTAACATTTTAAAATATATACATAAATTAATCTTACCTTATTCACAAACTTGCAATCCCGTCTTCAATATATGACTACAGCATGAAAAAACATGCGTGCTACTTGTATAGCAACAGACCAGAAATGATTTCAGTACAAGTCCATTATCTTATCGTTAATCTATAGATTAGTAACATCACGTGACTGATTGCGATAACATTCTATATAAGATTTACTGATATGAATACATTTCAATTCATTTCTCCCAAAAGCAAGTGTATGAGTTGGTTGTGAGATCTAGGTAAGTATCCTTACTTTATATATTTAAAGTTATAATATATGAATAGATATAATATTAATGTATTTTTTCAATATGTATGGTAGGCAAAAAGGAATAGGTAGGCAAAAAGAATAGGTATTATTGCATGTTTCCTCTAATTTATTTTTAAAATAATTATTTTAAAAATACATACTAACAATTTATGCGATGAGTCACACAGCATGATGGGACGATACATGAAATTTATTTTTATATTATACAAGCTCCTATATACAATTCATATGGGTGAGCAAGATTATTTTTAGAATTTTTCACTCTTACCCTCTATAGGCTATACTTTTAAAATAGTAGTATTCGAATACTTGTAAAATGTAATTATAGCTTAGTAATTTTCTAGTCTTTTAACTATGCCGTTGAAGGAGTATTGTCATATTTAACTAACAGGCTCGAACATGTGTGAATTTTGACTAGAATTATTCACTGAATGTAAAAAAAAAAAAAAAAAAATGATTTATATTTAGATCTAATATCGTTTAACATTTTAAAATCCTATTAAAAGTATATACATTAGTATGCTTGTGAAAGGCCTATTGTTAATACGAAACGTTGTGTGAAGTGTCCTGTTTTAGGGTTAAAAGTTTCGTGAAGGGGTCTGTTTGAAGGAGCCTGTTTCGAAATGACTTAAGAACGCACAATTTATTCCTAAACATTCAACTCGATTCGTTATATATGCTTTATTAAGTATTCAATAAAAAATAATAACTAAGAAATAAAATTAAAAATAGTAATTAAGAGATATCCTTAAGAATTCTTGCGATAGGAGATTGGTTTTAATTAAATAGGTTAATGAATCTAATTCGATACAAGTCTTGTTAAAACAGAGATTATAGTTAAAATACACATTAATTATACAGCATTACACTGTATTACACAATGCGCTACCTCACCTATATTATCCCAGAAATACCTTCGATAAAATTTAGACTAACAATACGCACCTAAAAAATATATACAGAGTACCCAGAAAATGATAGGAATGAATGAAAAATTTTAACGTAAATTATAAAATAGGATCTACAATAAGTGACAATAAATAAATATGAAGGAAAAATCATGAGTCATGGTATACTTTATGAAACACTTTTCAATGCTATGTGACTATCGTTAAGAATTTGAAATAAGTGAATTAGATTTAATAATTCATACTGGAAATGTATTTTTAAAAAAATTAATAGCTTCGTCTACTTTTAAATCATTCAAGACATATGATGAAGATTTAACCGCTGCAGAACGACTAAAAACTAGTATCTTAATGAATAGACCTATTTACGTCGGGTTCACAATTTTAGAATTATCTAAATTAGTTATATATGATTTTCATTACAATTTTATAAAGAAAACATACAAAGATCATGCAGTTTTACTCTTTACGGATATAGATTCCTTAACTTATCATATTCAAACACATAATATTTATAAGGATATGGAGCACCATCATGATTTTTTCGACTTTTCTGAATACTCGAAATCCCATCGTCTAAACCGCACAAGTATCGAACCCACAAACATATAATCAGACTTGACATTTTATAACCAGAACGCTAACCACAGGGCTAAGTGAGCCCCCGCTTATTTTATAATCACCACGCTGACTATTGGACTTAGTAAGCCCCAGGCTAATTTATATACACCACGCTAACTATTGGGCTTAGTGAGTCCCTGCTTATTTTATAGTCAACATGCTAACTATTGGGCTTAGTGAGCCCCAGGCTAACTTATACCAACCACGCTAACTGTGGGGCCTAGTGAACCCCCGCTTATTTTATAGCCACCATACTAACCACAGGGCTAAGTGAGCCCCCGCTTATTTCATAGTCACCATGCTAAGTATTAGGCTGAGTGAGCCCCAGGCTATTTTATACCCACTATGCTAACTAATGGGCTGAGTGAGACCCAGGCTATTTTCTACCCACCACGTTTACTGGGCTTAGTGTGCCCCCGCTTATTTTATAGCTACCACGATAACCACAGGGCTGAGTGAGCCCCCGCTTATTATATAGTCCACACGCTAACTACTGGGCTGATTAAGCCCCAGGTATTTTATACCCATCACGCTAACTACTGGGCTGAGTGAACCCCAGGTTATTTAGTCGCATGAATATGATTTCCAAGGTATATGTCCTAACTTGATTTAGACCATTGCCTATAGTAAGATAAAGCTGGGAAGTAAATTGGTAAACTATGTACCTCGAAAACTCACTTGTATTTTCTTAAATATCTGCAGAAATCAGCATAGTTTATTAAAATTATATACATTCTCATTAGTTTATGAATCTACTAACTTATAATATCTATATGGTAACTTGGATTATTAGTATTCCCACTTAAAAATTTCTTTTGTAGATTTAATATGATAAACACTAACATGAGACTGACTAAACTTTTACCATTTTCATTTCAACTTAGTTTTAGGAAATTTATCTACATAGCTTTAAATTTTACTGTTTAGTAAGTCTATTATTTCAAAGTATTATTTTTTAGTTCTAATATACAAAACGTATTCATATCGTTTTACATAGTAGGTATCAAATTAATTTAAAGTCATATTAAAAATATATATATATATACAAATACTATTCTTACCTAACACACCAGCTAGCTAAGCACCCAACCGTCTCACACCAAGACTCTGAGAAAAGTGAATGCTTGTTCAGGGTCTTATCAGCTAATATAATCACTGATAAGACTTGATCACGTGACATGTGACGTCACTGTTTAAGTGATATCACGTGACCATGTGGTATCATTCAATACGTCACCAATGACGTCAGAGATCACGTGACTAGGTCATAAAAGAACCAATTGCTAATTGCAATTAACAATTTACCTTTAATTGATTTGTATAATATATATATATAGATAAATTATTACCTGATTTTTCTATGTATTATTTCGTAATACATAGCACATGTACCTTGTTTTACGAAATAATAGAAAAATCAGGTATTAATTTATCTATATATATATATTATACAAATCAATTAAAGGTAAATTGTTAATTGCAATTAGCAATTGGTTCTTTTATGACCTAGTCACGTGATCTCTGACGTCATTGGTGACGTATTGAATGATACCACATGGTCACGTGATATCACTTAAACAGTGACGTCACATGTCACGTGATCAAGTCTTATCAGTGATTATATTAGCTGATAAGACCCTGAACAAGCATTCACTTTTCTCAGAGTCTTGGTGTGAGACGGTTGGGTGCTTAGCTAGCTGGTGTGTTAGGTAAGAATAGTATTTGTATATATATATATATTTTTAATATGACTTTAAATTAATTTGATACCTACTATGTAAAACGATATGAATACGTTTTGTATATTAGAACTAAAAAATAATACTTTGAAATAATAGACTTACTAAACAGTAAAATTTAAAGCTATGTAGATAAATTTCCTAAAACTAAGTTGAAATGAAAATGGTAAAAGTTTAGTCAGTCTCATGTTAGTGTTTATCATATTAAATCTACAAAAGAAATTTTTAAGTGGGAATACTAATAATCCAAGTTACCATATAGATATTATAAGTTAGTAGATTCATAAACTAATGAGAATGTATATAATTTTAATAAACTATGCTGATTTCTGCAGATATTTAAGAAAATACAAGTGAGTTTTCGAGGTACATAGTTTACCAATTTACTTCCCAGCTTTATCTTACTATAGGCAATGGTCTAAATCAAGTTAGGACATATACCTTGGAAATCATATTCATGCGACTAAATAACCTGGGGTTCACTCAGCCCAGTAGTTAGCGTGATGGGTATAAAATACCTGGGGCTTAATCAGCCCAGTAGTTAGCGTGTGGACTATATAATAAGCGGGGGCTCACTCAGCCCTGTGGTTATCGTGGTAGCTATAAAATAAGCGGGGGCACACTAAGCCCAGTAAACGTGGTGGGTAGAAAATAGCCTGGGTCTCACTCAGCCCATTAGTTAGCATAGTGGGTATAAAATAGCCTGGGGCTCACTCAGCCTAATACTTAGCATGGTGACTATGAAATAAGCGGGGGCTCACTTAGCCCTGTGGTTAGTATGGTGGCTATAAAATAAGCGGGGGTTCACTAGGCCCCACAGTTAGCGTGGTTGGTATAAGTTAGCCTGGGGCTCACTAAGCCCAATAGTTAGCATGTTGACTATAAAATAAGCAGGGACTCACTAAGCCCAATAGTTAGCGTGGTGTATATAAATTAGCCTGGGGCTTACTAAGTCCAATAGTCAGCGTGGTGATTATAAAATAAGCGGGGGCTCACTTAGCCCTGTGGTTAGCGTTCTGGTTATAAAATGTCAAGTCTGATTATATGTTTGTGGGTTCGATACTTGTGCGGTTTAGACGATGGGATTTCGAGTATTCAGAAAAGTCGAAAAAATCATGATGGTGCTCCATATCCTTATAAATATTATGTGTTTGAATATGATAAGTTAAGGAATCTATATCCGTAAAGAGTAAAACTGCATGATCTTTGTATGTTTTCTTTATAAAATTGTAATGAAAATCATATATAACTAATTTAGATAATTCTAAAATTGTGAACCCGACGTAAATAGGTCTATTCATTAAGATACTAGTTTTTAGTCGTTCTGCAGCGGTTAAATCTTCATCATATGTCTTGAATGATTTAAAAGTAGACGAAGCTATTAATTTTTTTAAAAATACATTTCCAGTATGAATTATTAAATCTAATTCACTTATTTCAAATTCTTAACGATAGTCACATAGCATTGAAAAGTGTTTCATAAAGTATACCATGACTCATGATTTTTCCTTCATATTTATTTATTGTCACTTATTGTAGATCCTATTTTATAATTTACGTTAAAATTTTTCATTCATTCCTATCATTTTCTGGGTACTCTGTATATATTTTTTAGGTGCGTATTGTTAGTCTAAATTTTATCGAAGGTATTTCTGGGATAATATAGGTGAGGTAGCGCATTGTGTAATACAGTGTAATGCTGTATAATTAATGTGTATTTTAACTATAATCTCTGTTTTAACAAGACTTGTATCGAATTAGATTCATTAACCTATTTAATTAAAACCAATCTCCTATCGCAAGAATTCTTAAGGATATCTCTTAATTACTATTTTTAATTTTATTTCTTAGTTATTATTTTTTATTGAATACTTAATAAAGCATATATAACGAATCGAGTTGAATGTTTAGGAATAAATTGTGCGTTCTTAAGTCATTTCGAAACAGGCTCCTTCAAACAGACCCCTTCACGAAACTTTTAACCCTAAAACAGGACACTTCACACAACGTTTCGTATTAACAATAGGCCTTTCACAAGCATACTAATGTATATACTTTTAATAGGATTTTAAAATGTTAAACGATATTAGATCTAAATATAAATCATTTTTTTTTTTTTTTTTTTACATTCAGTGAATAATTCTAGTCAAAATTCACACATGTTCGAGCCTGTTAGTTAAATATGACAATACTCCTTCAACGGCATAGTTAAAAGACTAGAAAATTACTAAGCTATAATTACATTTTACAAGTATTCGAATACTACTATTTTAAAAGTATAGCCTATAGAGGGTAAGAGTGAAAAATTCTAAAAATAATCTTGCTCACCCATATGAATTGTATATAGGAGCTTGTATAATATAAAAATAAATTTCATGTATCGTCCCATCATGCTGTGTGACTCATCGCATAAATTGTTAGTATGTATTTTTAAAATAATTATTTTAAAAATAAATTAGAGGAAACATGCAATAATACCTATTCTTTTTGCCTACCTATTCCTTTTTGCCTACCATACATATTGAAAAAATACATTAATATTATATCTATTCATATATTATAACTTTAAATATATAAAGTAAGGATACTTACCTAGATCTCACAACCAACTCATACACTTGCTTTTGGGAGAAATGAATTGAAATGTATTCATATCAGTAAATCTTATATAGAATGTTATCGCAATCAGTCACGTGATGTTACTAATCTATAGATTAACGATAAGATAATGGACTTGTACTGAAATCATTTCTGGTCTGTTGCTATACAAGTAGCACGCATGTTTTTTCATGCTGTAGTCATATATTGAAGACGGGATTGCAAGTTTGTGAATAAGGTAAGATTAATTTATGTATATATTTTAAAATGTTAAACGATATAAATATTAGATCTAAAAATAAATCATTTTTACATTCAATGATTAATTCTAGTCAAAATTCACGCATTTCAAGCCTGTTGGTTAAATATAACATACACTAATAAGATTCGTTGATGATTCATTTTCTCATATAGGCAATAGTAGCAATCATTTCACATACTACAAGTGTAAAGTATGCAAAATTTATGATTCTGCTTTATAATACCTATTCATTCTGTATTCTACCCTATGCTTTATCCATAACGTTATAATATCCCGTGGTTTTAAGAGATAAGCGAACACGTTTAGTTCTTTTAAGACATGCATGCAGTCGATCAAATTTGGATGAATTCCAGTACATTATGGTTTAAATATTTATGTAAGATACATTTTTTTTCAATATTAAAAACAAAAATTTTTTAAATAATGCCCTAACTAAATAGTACAATATATATTTTATAAAAACAAAGTCAAAAGGTTAGTTATTCATTCCTCAAAAGAAGTTTTTAAGTTAAAATACTAAAAACTCAATTTAGTATAATTTTTCTATACAAAAAAAGCATAGACTAATGTAATTTAGTTTTATATTATTTAAAATTTAATTCCTATATTTTATAGGGACTCCTGTATATTTTTTACCCTAAGCTGTATCAAGTTCATTTAAACACAGGTACATTTAAACAGATTCAAATTCCTTTAAACCCGTCTCTTATACTCAAAATTCTTAAGGGATATTTCTTATTTTACAATGAATACACAGTGAAGCCTTTTAAAACTTAACAGATTTTAGTATATATCACCATATGTATATATGAAGAGTAGCACCTATATAGAACTACACGAAATAATTCGTATACATTGACGGTTTTAAATAGTTCATTTACCTACAAAAAATGTGTCAGAAATTACGAGTCTCAGGTATTTCTTATCGCGGAGTGACTCATTATCGCATACGGGGTGAAATCAAAGCAAGATCTTCGCTTATCTGATAATATGACTCATTATGATTCAGCGATATGCATGTTGAGGGGGAACATTCAAATCTTAGTTGCAGTTATAAATATGTATTTTAAAGCATAATCATTCGAAAATTCAATTATTTTTCATGAAATGATCTACCCTATTTTACAGACTTGTATGATAAATTTGGTGAAACATGAATCTTTTTTCTAAAAACTATATTTTGAACGTTATACTAAAAATGTGTTCGTGTAAAACCTATTTTTTACATTGCATGAATTCGTATTCATTTGAGATTAGTACTCTATTTCTTAAAATATCTGTGGAATCATAATATTTTTACAGGGTATATTGTGAAGGGAGGCCTTTTCATTCAAACAGCGGACCTTGCATTTTCATGGAAGGTGAGTATCCCTTGTATTTCTGTCGCCATAATATAACATGAATCTATTGAATTTATTTTGTGAAGGTAGCTTAATATCTATAACTATGTGTTTTGAACATATCGACGCGCAAGCTGTACTTTTAGCCTAACTTGAATTGAAAAAAAAAATGCGAAAGTGTAAATTATCTGATTTTAGGAAGGGTTCTTATGCATAATTGGATTTTTGTGAAGGGCGCTTTTTTATTCCAAAAGGGAACCCCTACAGTTTTTGTGAAGGGTGGTTTTTATTCGAATAGGGCATGTATCTCATTTATTTTATGAAGGGGCCCTATAGTCTAATGCGAGTTCACACTTCGAAGGGTCCCTGTATTTTGAATCTATCGATGCGTAAACTGTACTTTTAGCCTAACTTGAATTGAAAAAAAACAGGGTAAAGTGTAAATTATCTGATTTTATGAAGGGTCCTTATGCATAAATGGATTATTGTGAAGGGCCTTAAGCCTTTTTATTAAAAAGGGGATCTGTAACTGTTCACTATTTTAATTAACTAATGCACTAGATGGTAAAATTATATTTTATTCACATAACATTTCGATAATGTTGGAAAGTGATTCATGAATTATGCTACTATGCCTGATTTTACATACTTGTTTATTTACATATACGCTAAAATTCTTTTTATAGTACTCTATACTTTTGGAAGTGTGTATTGTTAGTCTATCGAAGGGCCCCCTCTGGGTAAAAAAGGGAGGGGGAGGGGGGAGCTATTCAGTTGAGTACAGTATAATTCATGCGGGACCTACTACAACCTATATCGAATTCATTAAAACGCGCCTGTTTGCCTCAAAAATGTTGAAGTCCGCCAATTAAAATTAATTAATGACCCTTTTTAATTAGTATCATCTACCATTCTATTGCACATGCAAACTGCGTACTCTCGTTGAGAGAAAAAAAATCTTGCCAAAATTTCTTAAGTTCTCTAATTAAAATTAATTAATGACCCTTTTTAATTAAATCATTATTAACTTTTAAAATTCACCTGTAATATACTCTAACATGTATAACAAATAGCCTATCTCGTTGAAAAAATATTTGCTTCGAAAAATGTCTAAGTTCCTCAATTAAAATTAATCACCCTTTTTAATTAAACCATTATTGACTTTTAAAATTCTCCTCTAACATGTATATCGAATACCCTACTCTCGTTGAAAAAATCTCGCGAAATTTTTTAAGTTCTGCAATTAAAATTAATTAATTACTATTTTTAATTAATATTTTTAATTAATTAATCATTTACTTCTACTGCATACACTCATAATCAAACTGCATACTCTCGTTGAAAAAAAAAAAAAAAAATAATAATAATAATTTTGCTTCAAAAAATTTCTAAGTTCCCTAATTAAAATTAATTAACACTAATCCTTAATTAATCCCCTTATCTTAGGTGGTGAAGGAGGGCACTTCGGGAGGAGGAGGAGGGCACTTCAGGAGGAGGAGGAGGAGGAGGACACTTCGGGAGGAGGAGGAAGAGGAGGGCACTTCGGGAGGAGGAGGAAGAGGAGGGCACTTCGGGAGGAGGAGGAGGAGGAGGGCACTTCGGGAGGAGGAGCCCTCCTCCCTCCTCCTCCACACTCCACCTCCTGGGGCCGGAACGTTGTTTCTTCTCTACTATCGGGTGTGGGAAAAATCATGAATTTTGTCGATCGAAAGCGTAAAAATCACAAATTTCAGCGATCAAGTGTGGAAAAATCCTGAATTTCGTCAATCAGACGCAGTAAAATCCTGAATTTAATCGATCGGATGCGGTAAAATCATAAATTTTGGCGGTCAGGTGAAGAAAAATCATAAATTTCGGCGATCTGATGCAAAAAAAAAAAAAAAATCAAGAATTGCGGCAATCGGGCGCAGAAAAATTACAAATTTCTGTGGTCAGGTGCAGAAAAATCATGAATTTCAGCAATCAGACGCAAAAAAATCAAGAAATTTGGCTGTCGATTGTGGAAAAATCATTAATTTCATCGATCGGACGCTGTAAAATCATAAATTTCGGCGTTCGAGTGCAGAAAAATTATGGAATTAGGCACGGAAAAATAAAAACTTTCGGCGATCGGGTGTGGAAAAATCATGAAATTCGTCGAACGGGCGTGGAAAAATCGCTAATTTTAGGGAAAAAAGTTAAACAGAAAATCCTGCATTTGGCCGGTACTTTCCATGTTTTTAGTCGCCAGTTTTTCAAGTTTAATCGACGAGTGGCGACTGGCGAGTGCTTATTTTCACCTTTACTCTGAACCTGTTTACGTTTTACATGCGACTCTCGGCATTGAGCAATAAGTGACAGCGTTCATCCATTATTTTCCGCAATTCGCTAACTTTGTTAATATAATAATTAACACCGTAATTCATTTTTTAAATGTTTATACATAGCCATAAGATAGCTAAAAATATGTACCGACAGACACTTCTTCAAAACTGGTTTCTATTAAAAAAATTAGATAGATTCAACGTATTTATAAAAGCCTTACTAGAAAAAATATATTCATAGGATATTTGTATTTTCAAAGTTTTGTTCATATTATCTTATTTTAAACTTTTCTTTAATAGTGATGGAGTTAATTTAGAGTTTGTTATTGTGAATTCAAATAACTCATATTTATTACAAAATTAAATTAAATATTTGAGCCTTTTATCAGTACAATGAAATTTATAATATTGTTTGGGTTGATCTTGACTGTACTTAGTCTGTGTGTCAATATTAGTGTCAATCCAATTAATGATTTCTCAAGGTTTTTACATATATTTTCAATTGCTTTTAATCAAAGTTTATAAATAATATACCAGGAGGAAAATAACTTTATAAAAATTATGATTTAAAGTAATGCTATTTTAATTATTGTCCTCTTGAATGATATGTTACATGAAATGCGATTAAAAGCTTTTTCTTCTTTTTCCAAGATAGTTTGCCAAATTGGTATGTTACAGATGTCAGTTAACATTTTTCAATTAATAACAAAATATTTGTTGCTATATTTTTATACTTGATAGCAGGGGTGTAAAAATCCAGTCGCCAATGGGTAGATTACTACCACTAAATTTTTAGTATTGTTCGACTAATAAGAATACTGATAAAATTTAGTTGAAGTATAATAATAAAATTTAGCCGAAGAATACTAATAAAATTTAGTGGTGAGAATCGGCCCACTGACTCCTAGATTTTTACACCCCAGCTTGATAGCTTATTTTTAAATTTTGTATGCTGTTACTTGTTTGTAATAATAAAAACTTTGGATTTAAAGAAAATATTTTTTTTTTAACTTATTTATCCATTGAACACCATAAAACACATTTCAGGATTCATTTTCTGCATTTTTTATTACAAAATAATGTAAAATTAATACAAGAAAAAACATCTAGTTACCAAAATTTATCAAATTATAAAGCATATATGACATTATAATAATACTATATGTGTTTTACATTTCGTGATTTATCGGCATAATCGTAATTGTAGGGGCAACAAACTTTAAATTAACTCCATCGCTATTACACTATTTTAAAAAAAAAAAGTCTAAAATAAGACAATATGGACGACACATTGACAATACAAATCTCCTCCGAAATAATTTTTTTTGGCAAGACAACGTGGTACTTTATAAATACGTTGAATGTATCTAATTTTTTAATCTATCTAGATTTGTAGAGGTGTCTGTCGGTACATATTTTTAGCCATCTTATGGCTATATATAAACATTTAAAAAATTACGGCATTAATTATTATATTAACAAAGCTAGCGAATTACAGAAAATAATATACGAACGCTTGCACTTACCGCTTACCGCCATCGCCGTCAAAATGTAAACAGAACACGATCGGAATTGGACTTGAGTTGAGTAGTAGTGTTTCTTCACATAATTGGAGACAGAAATGCCGGGTCAGTTACGAAAAAAAAAATAAATGTTAAGGAGATTTACATTTTTCATTTGTTTTTTGAAGTAAAATTTTATTGAAAACTGGAACTCATGCCTGTAGTTAATAAGTGGAAAGGCCATTTCCCCTCTCTCGATTTTGAAATTTAAATAACTAAAATAAATAATAAAATAAAAATAAAAAATAACTTAAAATAAAAGAACTAAGAATTTTTCGTTGTGTGTAGGGTGTGTATGTGTGTGGGGGGGGGAGGGGGTGTTCAATTACTACTTTCTTCCTGAATTTTAAAGTTTAAGTAACTAAAATTACGTTTTCTCCGATTTTGAACAGCATAATAAAATTGGTTCTTTTCGAGTAACTTAAAAGAGGAACTAAGAATTTTCCGTTGGAGGGGGAGGGGGGGGCGTCATTAACCCTCCCTGGATTTTGAAATTTTATTTAATTTTTTATTTTGACCGATTTTGTAAAACAGTAAATTTATTCTTTTTTCGAGTAATTTAAAGTAATTAAACACTAAGAGAAAGTACAAATTTCCCGTTGGGGGTGAAGGGCGGACTTTCCCCCTTAAATTCCCCATGAAAGTTATTTATTTATTATTTTTTATATTTATGTGTTAAAAATTTATCTCCAAAGGGGAGGTTGAAAGCAATGTCCGTTGCTTAACTCGCTTAACTGCTTAAAAGAGGAACTAAGAATTTTCCGTTGGAAGGGGGGGGGGCGTCATTAACCCTCCCTGGATTTTGAAATTTTATTTAATTTTTTATTTTGACCGATTTTGGAAAACAGTAAATTTATTCTTTTTTCGAGTAATTTAAAGTAATTAAACACTAGAGAAAGTACAAATTTCCCGTTGGGGGGAAGGGCGGACTTTCCCCCTTAAATTCCCCATGAAAGTTATTTATTTATTATGTTTTATATTTATTTGTTAAAAATTTATCTCAAAATGGTTGGTTCAAAGCAGTGTTCGCCACCCCTCCCCCTCCCCCACCCCCGCCCGAGGATTTTGATTTTGGTTCAATTTAGTCCCATTAAACTAAAATTCTTGAAAACAGTGTTAATTATTAATAACAGAGTAAATACGCAATATTGTCATAAACTGAAAAACTTTAATATTGCTTAGCTTTTAAAACTGCAGATAAATTGCTGAAAATATCTCACAAACTTACTAAAATTAAGTTCTGTAAAATTACCTTAGAGTAACTGCACTTATACTGCAGATACATCTGAAAATATAATACTGAATTAATGACTGTAAAATTACTTCAAATTTACTACAGTTTTACTACAGATGTAAAGTCTCATTATTTTTTTAATTTATGATTATAACATAACTTCACGTAAACTGCAGTTTTTTTGCAGATAAAAGCTCACAGTATTTTTGAAATATATTACTGCAAAATTACTTCACATTAACTGCAAAATAACTGAAGTATTTTTACAGTCGAGATTGCACTACAGAAAATCTACAGTTGACTGTAGAAAAACTTTAAAAATACTTCACTTCTGTAGAAAAACTGCAGTTCATTTTTAGCTGGGAATATAGTTTTTATGTTTTCTTTAGATTCATTGATAATTTTAAATAGATGTGATGAAATGATTTACAGATTATTAAACTTTCATTTGGGTTATTTTGATGGTATCTATTTTTCTTTTTTAGGATTTAGTTTTTCTTTTTAAATATTTTGAGGAAGGGTATTTCATAGTTACTTTTGCTAAGGTTTCGAAATAAAAAACAACGCAATGACATCCAGCTCTTATAGATAGATCCACCATTAATGACAAGAGAAATACGTCTACCAGGTTTTCGACTTATAATTTAATGATTAGCCCGATTTTCTGATAGGATTTTTTCTTACAGAAAATACAAAATGTTGAATATAAAGTTGCATACACATTCATAGAAACAAAAAATTCTCTTATTTTTTCCCGAAACAAATGAAAGTATAACAGAAGAATTGAAAATTAAATATAAGAATAATATTTTGTACAGATTGTTTCGCATTGTCTTCCATTGTACCTTCAACTAATGTCAGTATATTTTAGCCATACATATATTTTTTTCTTATTTACAGTGTAAAAGATAATGAGCGGTTACTGTTACCACTAATTGTTCATTGACATTAGTATTAATTGAATTGTCTAACAATGATAACGTGAATAATAAGTATTTCTACACACAAGGTGATAGAGGGTGTCATATAAAGACACACATATATCAGATTCAACTACAGTTTCGGTGTGTACCGAAATTTTTGCTGTTTTTTAACTGAAACAGAATATTCAGCCAAACGCAAAATTCAAACCAGAACTCGATGAAAACGAAAACGAAATTTCCTTTAGTCTTTTACAAGAAACATAGCATTGCAAGCAATTTATTCAATGATGGGGGTTTTTATCTTGATGTTTTCACTTAAAGAAAAAATAAACTTTCAACGAAAATTCTTTATTTCGATTGCATCTTTTTTTATTTCTATGTATATCTACGCATAACTCTTAATCGCATGGTTCAATTTTCATACTTTTTGTTTTGTTTGATAGGTCTTAATGATAGTTGGTACCGCTTCAATATGATGAGGATGTGAACATGATATATTTTTTCTCTTTGTTTGTCGATTTTAATGTATTTTTTTACTTCATGGGCTCTAACTTACGTAAAAATCAATTTAATGCTAACAACACTTTTATATGTTGTTAATGTACAAAGCACTACTTTCCGTTTTTCAAATCGTTGTCGTATCGTATACGTTTAGTTACAGGAAAATCTCAAAAATGTTAGTGTATAATATTTTATTGCGAGTCTACATAAGCGATATATACAACAATGAGAATTTAAATTTAGTACATGGATTATATTTCGGGTAACCCGAATTTACAAGAACAAAACATAACCTATTGTTTCTGTCAGGTTGGATTCTCAATTATTTTTAATAAAACTCGGGATTACTCTAAATGTTTCGGGTAAAATTTGACTTTGTAATGTCAAGTTTTGTAATCCGTTTGTTTCAAACGAAATCTACAATATTGCTTAAGATTAACTATATATTTGAATAAAAATGACAATAAATTGATTTATTTTACTACATGAAAGTTAAATTAATATTAGAAAAAAATACATATTGTTTTACCATATTTACATTAAAATATAGATTAATAGAAGTCTTGGCTTCAGTTCGGGTTCCTGGTTGATAACCTGACATTAAAACAATTTGTCATAATAAAAAAATGTATATTGAACCAATTATAATAATTTTATCTTTAAAAAGTGTATATCTCTTTTTACACACACACAACACAAATATATATACATACATATATATATATATATATATATATATATATACATACAATATGTATAAAACCCATCTAAAAGGATGCTGCAATAAATTATGGAATATTTAAAGTTCATTCAGAGAACAAATATTACATTTTATGAATAAATTTCATTTATACTACATTATTTAAAAGAATGTGCTACTTCCTACAAAAACAAATATAAGCCTCTCAAAATTAAAAGCAAATCTTATGTATTAATCATCAACAACGTAAAACAAAATAATTATTAAAAGTTAATTAATCGCGATTACATAGATATCCATCGGGAACATTCATCTTATGTCAATGCACTTAAAGGAAAATAAACTACCTAAAAAAGAAAATGAATTAACTGTCTTTTTTCCGCAAACTGACCAAAAAAGTAAAAAATAATGATTAATTAAGTTGTTCATCGCGTGAACATATAGTGTTATCTTAAGGATTAAATTGAATGTTTACATTTTTTTCTGACTTGTTAATTAAATGTACATTCCTCAAAATTTAGCCATACTAAAAAAAAGTATTGAGGAAGTTTCCTACATTCTGCTGCTTATATATAGGCGTTTTTGATTATCTTCTTTAAATATAAACTAAATATATTGCTGTAGATGTTTTTATTTTATCATTAGTTCTATTTCAAACTAACTTTATTTTATTTTTTATTTTATTTTTTATTTATTTTTAGCAAAAATGTTTTATTACAATATGTCATCGAATTTGAGACTGCGTCGCGTACACTGCTGTAATATTAAACTTTTACCAGCTGATGTATAAAGCAGCAATATAATCTATAAACAGTTTTATAATCTGTAAACTTATTGTTATGGTTAATTCCGACAAAAATTTAAAAAAATGTCATTTTTTTTGTCAATATGGCGTTTATCTAAAAATATGCGTGGCAAAAATAGATATTTTTTTTATATTTAACAGGGCAGTAAAAATAGATTATACAGAAACGTATTGCATATTATTAGTTCTAAATATTGTCACATGTATAGAGAATAATGTCTAACAATCTGATTCATGTCTGAGAATTGCTTTCAAAAACGAGGGACACGGAAAAAGTTGTTGTTTCAAGAAAAATGTCATTAATTTTTTTTGTCAATTTTTACTAGAAAACATTAAATAGTTTACACATGCAAATAATCAGCGATTCCAGGGCCATAAAAAAAACCTTCCTATTTCTCGGGCAAGGTGTTCGTCAGTGTATTTTCTTCTCGGAAAACAATTCTGTTTTCCCTTGACACATCCGTTATACGCGTGTCTGAGTGATGTATGTGATATTCGTTGAGATTGAGGAAGTATGTCATACCTGTGGAGACTATCTTAATACTCATTGTATTCATGATACGTAAAATGCTAAAAAAATCGTAGTTAAATATACACATGGCAATAAAAATAACTATTTTAGTAACAGATTTACCGTCCCAGCTAGAAATGTACTGCGGTTATTCTACAGAATTGAAGTATTTTGAATTTTTTTTACAGTCAACTGTAGTTTTTCTGTCGTGCAATCTTGACTATAAAGATACTTCAGTTATTTTGCAGCTAATGCGAGGTAATTTTGCAGCAATTTATTTCAAAATACTCTGAGCGATTATCTAGAAAAATACTATAGTTTATATGAAATCATTTTACAACCATATATTTATAAAATAATGAGACTTCACATATGTAGTAATACTGCAGTAAATTTGATTGTATTTTTACAGTCATTAATTCGAAAGTATATTTTTTAGGTATCTGCAGTATAATTATAGTTATTGTGAGATAATTTTATAGAACTCTTTTAAAGAAAGCTAGTGGGATATTTTCTGTAGTTTATCTGCAATTTTAAAATTAATACTAAAGCTTTTAAATTTTTTATATTGTTTCTTGACTCATTATTTACTTTATCAATAATAATTAATACTGTCTTCAAGACTTTTATTTTAAGGGCCTAATTTGAGCAGTTGTTAAAGTCTCCCACCCCTTTCTTTAAGTGAAACAATACAAATATTTAACGAAATTAAACTATAAAATTCAAAACAAATACATATAAAAATCAATCAGTGTTGTTTATCATAAAAATGTTAGACCTAACCAGGGACCGACTTACAGATTTGGGGGGCCATGGGCACAAACAAAATAGCTGCCTTCCATAATATTTTAATATAAAAATTAATGCAGCATTTTTTATAAGTATAGTAAATAATTTTTTTGCCAGTTGCATGTTGCCTGCCAGTGCTGAGTCATGAAAAATCTAACCCATTTTCGGTAGATTTCATAAGAAATACTACCTATTACATTCTCCCTTAAGTTGGATTTTTTGAAAAAGATTTGCAGATCTACGCCGATTATGACTCCCAGAACCCAAAACCATCCCCAGTTCAAAACTTTATCTATCTATCTATATATGTCACTTTTTTATGGACACGATAACTCCAATAATTCTGCACAAATCTCTTCGAAACTGATACATAAAATCAAGGGGCATAAAATCTCGGTCAAGTTCGTTAATGGGCAAAATTGAACCAAGGGAATTGATTGCAAAATTGAACACAATCTTTTTGTGAAAAAAGAAAAAAAAAGCCCATAACATCTTAATTATGATACGAAAACACACTCTCATTCGTTTAAAGTTATTACTACTTCTAGGAAAAGGGCCGAAAATTTATGTATAACAAAATTTTAATATAATTAAAAATGGCCCCAAGAGGGAAAAGGGGGGGGGGGATTTAGAAGAAAAAAAATCATAACTTCGTCAATTCACAAGATATGAAATCCGCTCTTGAATTTCTTATAAATCCTCTTAATATTATCTAAAACTTTTATATTGACAAGTTTTTTATAGGACCAACCCTTATAGCAAAAAAAAAAATCCCTGCCGTGCTACGCCTGCAAACAAGTTAGATTTCGAAGTAGGCATTCCGAACTGTCGCATCATGACAAAAAGGTCATTTCTTCCGCAATGCCCAACAAACATGCAACCCCACGATCTGCGTCTTTGAAATCAACCTGTGCCTGTAGGCCGAGCCGTCAGGGATTTTTGTAAACAGAAAGCCATTTTCTACCCAAAAATCGCTTCGTCCTATTTACTTCAGACTATAAGAAAACGACTTAAACAATAAAAAAAATAGAATTTTTAAAGCTGACAATAAAGAAAAAAACATTTCAAATTTTTCATGATTCAAGAAACATTGTAAAAAGGGCAGCTATTTATTGAACAAAAGCTCATATCCAGCATTTTTCTTTGTGCGACTGTGGTTTTATGTAATATATTTTTAAAACACGTGTTAAAAATGGTATAAAAATTCTAGACTATATGAATTTTATCGATAAAATAATAAATGTATTACGTAATAAATGTATGAGTAAATTTTACGTATCTTATAAAATACAGCTATTAACTTCTCCAAAAATGGATATTATGTCCTCGAAGATAAAAGCAATCCTTTCATACAAAACATGTAAAATGTGAAACAAAATATTTGTTAAATTTTATTTCAACCTGATTACGACGTACAGAATTCCTATGAGATTTTTCATTTTATGCCAGCAGAATTTATGAAAATATTAAAATTTTGTAACAAGAAACTACAGTAACAGTTGTATTTTCACATAAAAAGATATATAATATACGAATTATCTTATTGATATCGGTGTTATATCTTGTTACCACCAGGATGAAATTTAAAGTTTGAATTTTGTCTGACTTGTTAAAATAAATGTTTAATAACCAACATTTAAGCAAGGTAAAAATGTATGGTGTTAAAGAATACTTTATGATTTAGAAACAATTATGTTATTGGTTGCTATAAATTCGAAGAAATGTTTCTTGGGAAAAGTGTTTTTTTCTAGTTGGCAATCCTGAGTTGACATTCCATTTTAATGATCTGAAATTTAACATAAATTAACTCGATGAAAAAAACAAAATATAGATTCCAGTAGAAAACATTTATTTAAAAAAATGGCGGGAACTTAATTGCCAACCCAATACTTTAGACACATGTTTTATATGAAGTGTGCAATGGTGAAAGTATACATGTGAAAATCTCTAGTGAAACATTGACGTCGTGTATGAAATGCATTTATATTGCAAAATGGAATGTAAAGGTTTATAAATATCTTTTAAACGGTTCAGAATAAAATGCTTTCGCATGATAAAATTTACTAATTAACCATACTAAAGAAACTTAAGTTGTAGTCCGTGAGTGTACACTTGCCCAGTGATTTTTATTTCACGGGGAAAGTATGCAGTTGTTAAAATATTTCATCAGTATTTTTGTGATTATAAAGTAAAATGGTAATACAATAATTCTATATTAAACGAAAAAAACAGTTTGAGAGAATACATATTTTGATTAGTATTGAGCGTCGTATAATTTTAGAGCTTATTGCCGCATCATTTAAGAAGATTGATAAAAATTTAAAATATATAGTTTTTCGATTAAGGTAAAACTAGGAGAGTCTGCGCACAATTCAAAAGAATTACAATAAAAAATCTAAATATTAATTTTTTGCTAAACTATCCATGAATAATTTTTACTTCATTTGTTTTTTATACATTTGCATTGCTATTTTGTTGTTATGTTGCAATTTAATAGAACAGTTGTAATAAAACCAAGAAAGTTATTTTGCGCAATCCGTCCTTACAGGGTTGGTGTGATTACGCACATGGGTAGGAGAGATTGTTATTAATAATAACTACAATTAAATTGTTAACACTAATAATTACGCTTGAATGACATTGTTGTAAGGTTTTTGTGAAGAAATATTATTGCATTAAGAGTGAATATTTCAACCTAATGATTAAAGAATCAGAAAAAGGAAATATTTTTTTAAACGATTAAAAAATTTTAATTAAAGGAAAAAGAAATTAAAGAATCAGAAAAAGCAAGTCCAGATAAGCTTACAAAATAACATTAAGTTACGTGATAACACGTTTAACTTAAAATTAGTCCTTTTTCATGTTTTCATTTTTTATGCAAATTTACCAATAAGATGAGTAATCTCTCCTAGCATGGAAACTAAGGGGAACAATGCACCATCTCTCCTAAGTAGAAGATGCGCAAACACTTCAATTTCGGTAGGAGCGATTACGCGGCCTTTTATTTAAAGATGGCCGCTACTAAAACGAACTGTTGGTGTGCACACTGTTAGTCTAGATTAGTAGCTTATGAGAAATCGTTTTAGTTTAAAATATTTTATACTACTGACATTGTATAGAAATTCTGATGAATTGCTATGAAAATTCAAGCACTTACTTTGGGAAAACAAAACAAAATAGCAATGCTTTATCTTAGACGCTCAAAACAATCAACGAGCACTTTCAAGTAGACACTCCACTACTGCTGTTGTACAACTACCTGGAGTCGCTGCGCGCTCACTCTACTCCTCCCCACTGAACCCACATATGCGCAATCTCTCGGACCGCTTCATCTCTCCTGGCTTTACCTTAAATATAAATTTCGAGTTGTTTGAAGCTTAAAAAACAAATAACCAAAAATACGCACTGCATTGGTCGGTAAACTAAATCATCATGGAATCACATAAACATAACTTGGTAAATTAATTTGCAAATAAATATATTCTTAATTTTAATTCTTTCCCTTTCTGAGTACTTCGGGTTTCAATACTTTGTCACAGCAACTTTGCTGTAAATTTTGTTGCAGGTTAGACTGTCAATTTGAATACTCGAGAGGGACTGCTTATACTAGGAAACCAAGCCCGTAGGGCATTGATGGGGCTCCCGGTCCCCTTTATTGAGATCTTACAGAGCTACAAAATTCAGCCGAAGCTCAGCCCGTCAGTCGATGGGTGGTGTAGAGTAGGTAAACTAATATAACGAAAACAATATTTGTGAAAAAAAAAGTACAAAGTATATTAGTGCCGAAGAAGACAAAACTCCAACCCGACAATGGACAGTGAATAAGGCGGAACCCCAGTCCCTGGCTCAGTGATGGATTAAGACAGAAAGGTAACCCAAAAAATTAAATATGTTTTTAAGCTTTATAAAGATGTGTTTAAGATCATAGGTATATCTACATTTACCCGTGCAGTTCCAGTGTTCCTGTCACTGCTTCATAAAATGAATACGAAGATGTCTTTTG
This sequence comes from Maratus michaelseni, assembly GCA_963931845.1. Classification (NCBI taxonomy): domain Eukaryota; kingdom Metazoa; phylum Arthropoda; class Arachnida; order Araneae; family Salticidae; genus Maratus; species Maratus michaelseni. The sequence continues at coordinate 417,315,087 of OZ007587.1, read as the reverse complement.
ATGTGTAAGTGTGGTAACGGAAGTTATAATTTAAGTGATGATCTATATCTTGCCTTCTTTCTCAACGTATATGAAGTGCCGTTTCATTGCTCTAGATTCCCTTACGGGCTTTAACGTGGCCTAAAAAGGTTTAACAGAGAACATTTTTGAGAATTGATTTAATCTCAATAACTTGGGGATTTTCTGATCTAATTACATTATATTGTATGCAGGCTGGAAAGACTATCGCTTAAAAGAAATACGTTTTGTGTTTTTTCGTGGCTTTTTATATTTTTGTTCTGTTTGCGAAAACTTTTCACTACCTGTGTCGACGTTATTACTTTAGCGTCTTATCAAGACATCCGACAGTTTGTTGATTTTAGAGAAAAACCAGGGGGATCACAGGTCAGCGTAATTTATTCGAAAGACTTTCCCGATGAAGAAATTCCAGCTTCATCTACACTGTAAAAAGAAGATAAATGTTTCTTAATGTAGAAAAAAATATAATATAACTCCGAACTAAAATATAAAATAACTCGTCCCCACTTACATATGATTCCGAAAAGCTTTCTTTATCTGTAGAAATCGCAGAAACCAATGTATATTTAAGATTTAAAAAATATTTTATAAAATCAAAGGTTTTTTTTTTCTTGCTGCCACAGATTTTATACAAAGTTTTCGACTAGTATTTTAGCATATTAAAATTTTTTATCAACCCAGATTATAAGTTTATTTTCCTCTAACAGTTCTGAAGTAAACGGTTTCATGCTCGACAAAGATGTTTTACAGACAAACGTGATAAATTAACATCATTAACATTAACATTAAAATTAATATGTTACTTTGATAAGTATAAATTCAGTTACGTAGCTGAAAATGTTTAATTCAGAATTGATATGATCCTAAAAACGATAGTCCACTTTGAGAAAACTGATTAATACACAATAATTTTTTTTCGGAATCGATACCGAAAATCAGTGTCAACAAAATAAAGTTTGTTTTATAAATGCTTCGTTAAATATATTGGTTCATATAAGAATTCTTTTTGAAATGTTGGGCAACTCGGAAGGGGTTATTGTATATTTTCGTTCTTAGTTATATTATTTCATAGATAAAGAAATATCTCCTTTTGTACAGTATACAATATCATCGTATTTTGAAAAGCTTTCTAATTTCCTTCGGGTTCGTCTAGATTTTTATCGATATACGAAATTGTACTCTTGATATTTTGTCGTTAGTGTATTAACATTTAATTAGTAGTAGAACATTTAATTGATCTTTGACATTTTACGGTATATTTATTTAAATATACGGTACTTTACTACCAATTTTGTACATTTTTCATATACAGTTCCTTCTTATTATAATACAAACACGCGATTTCAACATATGATTGCGTATAACTACATCTACAACTACCAAATTCCTTCAAGTATTCATAAAAACACAGTCAAACATGCCAAATGTTTATTAAATTAATTTCTCAGCCTCATAAAATAACGATTAATAAGCAGACGGCGTATTAAAATTCTTCAAATATTATTTGGTGCTATTCGATGTAAGTATGTATATATCTCAGCTTGGGAAAATCCGAGGCAAGTGTGCAGAAATGGATTCACTGTGTAACTTATTCTTATTCTCGGTCTATACGTAGGTAAAATCATTAAAAATAAAAGATTTCTTACCACATTGACAAATAATAAACGAAAGAACTCTTTTTCGAATGAGCTTGTCGATCAATGGCCTGTCCAAAGAGACTTTCGAGTAAACTGTGACAATTCAAACACATGTGCCTACTAGCACAAATTACGGTAGAATACTGAATGAATATTGTTTGACAGTTGCAAGATATGCAAACTGGGCTATCGCCGAGTTAGAGTATCACTTTTTACTAAAAACCTGTATTCTTGGCACGATTCTTGGCACTTACTCCGTGTGTCCAAGTGTTCTGATGTACTTTATCATATTTAGGATAATCATAATTTCCCATATGGTAGTATTTTGGAATATAATCAAAAATAAATATAAAATACTACAAAACTATAAGAAACATTTTATAAACGCGTTTAGCATTTACAATAAATAGTATATGCTTCCTGGACAGTTAATTTATTTCTGAGTATAAACATAGTATTTCCAATACGAAACATCGTAAAAAAAAACCCTTTTAAAAATGAATTTTTTATATTCGTAACATATTTAATTTTTAAATAAATTATCGATTACTATTATTTCAGATATATTATTTATAGTAGAGAGTGTACAAAGGGCATTCCATAAAAACTGAGAGTTATTTTATTACGTAGTGGTAATACCGTGAAAATAAAAAATAAAACTGCACGCGATATTTTCAAACTCTTAACTGTACGTTTATAAATATTCTAAACGAAGCAGACGATTTTATTTTCCTAGTTTCTTGCCTGTTTAAAGAACGGTTTTTATTTGCCCTACAGATATAGAGGTGAGTGATTCAGAGTTAAAAAACGAAATTCGTTGTGCTATAGAACTTTGCTATCGTTTCGGCGAAACAGCTCCAGAAACAGTTAAGTTAATGAAAGAAGCTTACAAAGACAAATGTTTTGGTGAGTCTACGATTTTTACGATTGGCATGGTGATTTAAAAAAAGGACGTTTGTCTGAACTGGCTCTTAAGGCTGGCCGACAAGAAAGTGTTGTGCATGATCGAAATGTTAACACTGTGTGGACAATCTTGAAATAAAATCGGCGAATGACACGTGAGAGGATAGCAGCAACAACTAACATTTCGAAAACGTTGATATTTCGCATTCTAGGCAACAATTTAGAGCTTCGCCATGTTTGTTCCAGATGGGTCCCTCATCACCTTACTAAAGAACAAATACAAACAAGAATTCACCAATGTTGTGAGTGGAGACAGATACTTCAAAATGATCCGAATTTCCTAAAGACTGTAATAACAGGTGATGAAACTTGGATGCATGATTTTGATCCCCGTACAAAGTCCGCAACAAGTGTATGGAAACACACTGATTCTCCGCCTACGAAAAAAATCTGACAAACCAAATCTGTTGGAAAAGTCGTAATGATTATTTTCTTTGATCATAAAGGTGTAATCTATCAGCATGCTGTGCCTCCAAAAACTATTGTGAATGGTGAATATTTTGTTTCAATTTCGAAAATTTTGCGCCAACACATATCGAGAAAGCGGCATGAACTGGTAGGAAATTGGGCATTACATCCCAATTATCGCCCGAATGTTGCTACTTCTGTTCAGCAATATCTTGTAATGAAATGTAAGTAGTAATATATAAGTAGTAAATGAAATATTAATATCATGCCACCTACATCCCTCTTACAGTCCAGATGTCTCACCTGCGATTTCTGGCTGTTTCTGATGTTGAATGAGAAGCTCTGTGGCAGAAAATTTAATACATATTCTGAAGTTATTTCAGCAGTGCAGGGTTCGTTGAAGCAGCTTCCAGAAAAAGTCTTCTCTACTTTTTTTGAAATATGGGTTGAACGATGAGACCTTAGCATATCATCTGAGGGAAGGTATTTCGAAAAAGAATGATGTATTTTTTGCTGTAAATATATGTCTTGATTTTTTATTATTTTAATCTCAGTGTTTATGGAACGCTCTTTGTGTAATAAGATATAATTATTTTATGATTAAATTTCATATATCATATATTAATTAAAATAACACTTGTAACGTTCTGCAGAAATTACATATTATATCTCTGAAACTTAAATGCAAACCTACAATGTAAACTATTATAAATGTGAAATAAAGCTTTTATCCAGAGTTAATTAAATCTTATAACATTCTAGTCTTTTTAGATTATTCATCATATGTCAGCATACTTTAGGAAAATAATAAAATTTATCGAAAAAGGGAATATGTATTTTTCTCATGCTGAAAAAAAAACGTAGTAATTAGGTTGTTGATCTCCCGAATATACATAATCATCTCAAGGATTAAGCAGAAATATTGCATTTTTTCTGACTTGTTTTAGAAATTGCATACGGCTAAATTTTTTACATGAAAAAAATATTTTGGCATTAAAAAAATTTTCTTATTTTAAAATCATTGTGTAATTCGTGTGTTTTTATTCAAAAAAGTGTATTTTTATACTAAATCGGCTTTTTACGTTTTTAACAATTTAACTTTTGCATTTTTGCTTAAACATTATGTTTTTATAGAAAAAAAATTACAAAAATGTATTTTAGAAAAAAATGTTAAAATACTATAAATATTGTAAGCTAGAATATAAAATAATTTAAATGTGTAAGTTTTAAGTACTTTTTCAAATATGAAACAAATATTAAAATATTAAAAATAAAAACTAAAAACAATAATATAAATTCTTATATCTGACCATTTAAAAACCGAAAATGTATTTATTTTAGCATAATAATTGAATTTAATTGAAGAAGAGCTTTTCATTAAAATACATATTTTTTAATCATATGTAAAATGAAAAAAAAAAAAAAAACAGTTTTCATAAATTAGCATTTTTGGGAAAGAATGAAGATAGATATATTTTAGGGAATACCAAAAATTTGCTAAAATACTTTTCCTAAAAAAGACCATTTTTTTATGTTGCAACTCCCACTTTATTTTAATATTAAAGGATATATTTGCATTGAAGCATCATAGCGTACAGTAATTTTATTTTCGTAAAAAAGGGGATTTTTGTTATGAAGAAATAATTACACTGGATATGTGTTGCAAACAGCAATTTAAAACAGTCTAATTTCTAAAAAAACACGGTATTAGACTGATCTGACAGTAGAAAAAGGCTATTCTGAAAACAGAAAGACTCTTAGAACTTTTAGAACAACCTTATCAATGTAAAATTGATTGATGAAAATAATATATAAAATATACATGACGATCGACGTATATTTATGAGAGTTAGAACTCGGACTGACAAACCAAATTAATAAACACTGTGAAATTATATTGAAAAGTGTTAAAACTTCTTTTTGAAAGTGCTAAAAAAAGAAAAGTCATCGTTAAAACCCATTAAACACCAACGCTCCCGTTGCGGGACCATGTATTTTATATAATTTTTTCTCAAAATATTTTTTAGCTATTTAAGAAAGAATCTTTTACAAAAAAATTTAGTATGGAGTATAAAATATATTTTTTTTTTCAAAATAATATTCTCCTTTTCTCTATTGTTTGTGGATTTTTTAAGAAAAAGAATGTTTGTTTTTCCGATTATCTCAAGTAAAATTAGTTAAAAAGAAAAAACAAATCTTCAGTTTTGTTCAACTACAGTCAGGTTTTAAAACCACCATTTCAAGTAACAATATATTCAAAACTCGGTGTAAGTAGATTTATTTAAAGCAATAATAGAAATATTTTTTTGGGAATGTTCCCAAGGTGGGAACTTTTGTCTCTTTCTGGTAGCATTTCCCTTCCCCTTTGTCTGAGAGCGCACTTTCACAAACAAAAGAATGCGCCCCAAGGAAGAAAGATGCAAAGTAACCACTTAAAGTGATCAAAGCCAAATTTTTAGCTCCTGCGGTCGGAGAAACAACAATACGGTGAAATATAGTTGTATTTTACTGTGATTTAGTTTGTTATTTTTAAAAGCATAGTGTATTTGAATCGTTTGGAAGTCGATAAAAAATAGTGTTTAGATAAAGTCAAAACAATATTCGAAGTATGTGAAAATGCCTGTTAAATTTTAAACATTGAAACAAGCTTTAGAATATTTCAATACACTGGATTCTGATCCTGAAGATTATCCGCTAAATTTACAAGTGTATGTGGGGAAAAAATAAAAATACATTTGAAGAAAGAAATGAAATAGAAACTAAGCCCCTTGTTACAAGGGTGGTATTGGCATTGACGACCCCATCCCCCCCCCCCCAAAAAAAAACATACGGTTTATAGGGACAATTTTTATTACATCTATGGAATTATTAGAAGAAATGCGAAAGCGCAATTTTCGTATGACGTGCACAATAGGAAATAGGTTGAAAGGTTGCCCTCTCATTAAATGTAAACAATTGGAGAAAAATGAGAGAGGAACTTTTGAATCTATTGTCACAGAAAATCTGTGTGCAGTAAAATGGAGAGACAGCATGGTTGTGTGTATGGCATCGAATTTTGATTATGAGACTCCCTTAGGTCAGTTAAAAATATGGTGCTCTAAAGAAAAAAATTATTTATACCAACCGAAGATAATTTCCTGTAGCACGAAAATCGCCGGCGCTAGACAGACTAAGAAGAAAAGTGAAAACAACCAATAAAAGACAGAGAAACAGCAGAAAATAAAACATTTTATTGTTCAGTGCTATCTACCATCTGCCGCATATAAAGTGTCGTCGTGTGTGAAATGGAAAATATATGAAACACAATAAAATGTTTTGTTTTCTGTTGCTTCTCTGTCCTTATTGGTTGTTTTCACTATTCTTCTTAGTCTGTCTAGCGCCGGCGATTTTCGTGCTACAGGTACGGTTCCTACGCTTTTTATGGTTTTTCACTATGACGATCACATTCCAATAAAAAAAAAAGTAGGTGTTGCCATTTTAAATTTTCGAAATTTTGTCACTATAACCGTAACTTTTAGAATTCAACTGTTGTTTTTCACATGATTCTTGGGCGCATACCTCAAAATACTTTAAACCAAAATTTCATCCAGTTTCTGTGAACGGTATGACAGTTAGGGACTCATATATCGGGATAGTTTTTTTATAATCACCCTGTATATATATTTGTATGACATGTGTCATGCTGTAGCTCTCTTATTTATGAACCTATTTGGATGTGACAGAGTATGTGTATAGGACATACGAAGGTCCCGACCGAGTTCGTTGGCCAACTTCATCCACCATCTTGTTTCAAAATGGCGGCCAGTTAAACTTTTTTTAATTTTTAAAATTTAGAAAGATGTACAAAAAAAAATTTTAATTGAAAATACTGTTTCTGTTAAGCGTTAGAATGTGATACAAGGCTTCTGGAACATTTTTTGTTTTTTCTATATCTTAAAAAATGGCTGAGATATGGTCGTTTGAAATTCTATGGTGACTGAGATTTTGAAACAATCTGATATTTGTTATGCTCGAACTCTCGTATTTATGAACCGATATGAATGTGACTGATCATGTGCACATAACCTACCAAGGTCTCGACCGAGTTCGTTTGTCAGCTTCATGGGCCATCTTGTTTCAATATGTCGGCGAGTTAATTTTCTTTAAAAATTTTTTTAATTAAAAAGGATGTATAACAAAATATAAATTGAAAAAGTTGTTTCCGTTAAGTGTTAGATCGTGATACAAGGAATCCGGAACATTTTTTTGTTTAGGCTTTATATTAAAAAATGGCAGAGATATGACAGTTTGAATTTCTAAGATGGCTGACATTTTGGAACAATCTGATATTTGTTACGCTGTAATTCTCTTGCTGAAATTCGCATTCAAATTCACTATTAACGAAAACCGGGATTGAGTTTTCAATAACCGAGTTCCAAACAATTGAGCTTCAGATGTTTGAGTAAATTGAGTTGAATTTTTAAAAACATGGACTATGAAAGCTACCTTTACCGCCCGGTAGAGGCCGGAAGGACTTTTTTATTTCATTAGAAAAAGCAATTTGTTCCAATGTTTAAAAATCAAATTTAAGTGGTAGTACATTATAGAAAATTCAATTATATTTAAAAATTAAATTGTTAACACTTGATTCATGTTATTAGAATTTGGAAATTAATTAACAGTTAATTTCAAAATGCGCTCTATATATTACTTGTTTTCTATATGAATTACTACTTAAAATAAATTATTTCGGCTTGCCAGTTTACTTTTTGGCTCGCATGTGCTTTAGAATATATTTCTGGTTGAATTTTAGTACAAATGGTATTGGTACAATATTTACGTTATTGGTAGCTGGTTCGAAAAACGTGGTTTGTGTTTTTCAAAATGCAAAATTGACGCAGTCGGGAGATTATCAGGCAGGTTTAATGTCAAATAAATTTTACTACCTGGATAAAAATTTAAAATATTACATTTCAAGTACCATTAGCGTGTATTCAGATGATGTTAAGTGCGTGACATGTAGATTGTACCTGCTGTAAATTAAACTGGCAAATAAAGAGAGGAGGATATGATGTTAAGAGATGAAACATGATTGGAAGGTGAAAAATGCTGACCTCAAAGTTTGTGATATGATATTCAAAATAAGAAATAGGAAAACTTCTTCTTCAGAAAGATTGAAAACAAAATACAAATACAAAAATAAAATAATAGTAAAAATAAATTATAGGACTTGTAGATTCGGAAAGAACACATGGAATCATTACATTGTAAAGCACATTGCATTGCAGAAATACATGTGATATGTTATGAATAAACATATATATATATATATATATAAACTGAACTATTTCTGAACACTTCACATTTATTTCTGGTTTCGGTGCTAAATTTTCGTAAAGTAAACCAGCGGAGCTCCGCCCGCTACGGTTTATTCCAATTATTCTAAACGAACCTCGAATTAAACGAACTCAGAATTGGGCGCCCCACTGTCTTCGGATACGGTCTCTGAAAACTGGGATCAACGTTAAAAATCGCAGAAAAAATTTAAATTAAAAAAAGCCTTCCTGTCAAACCTTAAAAAAAGCTCTATATTTAAAATCTCTTTTCAATCAACCCTTTTCAATCCACCTAATTGCCTTGCAATCCGGTTCGTTCAGCACATTCTCAAGCAAAGCACGTGGAAGAATGTAAATCACTCCCTTCGTCATTCCTTTTCGCTTCTCGATTTCGCTTCTAGAAAATAGTTAGCCGAGAGTTAGCCGGGAGGGTGAAAAAAAGTTGAAGAATGCGCAAAAAGATGAATTTCGTGTAGAAAATATTTTGAAGGAATAAATAATGTGGAATATTACAGACGGCGCTTTTCGCTTTAAATATATGGCACTCCGGGTCTATTCACTCTATATCGAAAATAAAACGAACTTGCATTAAAAAATAAATAAAAGACTTGAAATTTAAATATTTTAAAACAGAAATACAAATTAATTGCAAATAGTAATATACATTCTAAAAAGTTTCATTGAAAGAGGTGGAAATTCGCTGTAACTATTTCAAATATATTTATTATCTGAATAAAACGAAGACTCATACACAACGCAATATTACTTTGCCTCATTGTAGCTGCAGTAGATACTAAAACTTTTTGTCAAACATAACCTAGAACTATTTGACGGATTTCGTTCTAATTTCAACAGAAGGTACCTATGGGGTAGACAACTAATGTGACCAATTATATCAAGAATAAAGTTCAAATCCTTTAGAATCTATTTTAAAACAAGGTAAACAAAAGCCTAATTTAAGTACATACGTCATGAAAGTTTATTGCGGACTTCATATTCACCGGCAGGTGGGACATTTTGGAACCAACTAGATTACAGAATATGAAGCAAAAAAAATACGCACGCTCTAATATTAGAGTATGAATAAAACATATTTCAACTTAATCAAACTATAAATTAAATCTGAAATTTATCCTTCTATAATAAAAAAACGTAATATGGAACTGAGCCAAAAACGATTTAGAAATGGACCAATCAAATTCTGCGTAGTTATTCCAGGTTATTCTCATCGCTTTTTCACTAGGGACTTTTTTGAAGAGCGATTGCTTTTTTTCTAGCCATCTTACGGATTCGAAAATCATACCACCAGACGCGAAATATAACAAGCTTTCAGAAATTAAAAAATTATCACGGTCGGACAATAAAAACTCAAAAATCCTTAAAAATCGAGTAAAAAATCTTTTATTGAAAAAGTCATTTTTTTATATTGTTGCCAATTTCTAAATAAGCGCAAAGGATTATGTTTTATCTCAAATAAAAAATGTATTTGCGCGAGACTATTAAAAACAATAATGAAAGTTTAAAATAATAATTAAATGATCACGTGTTGAAAGCAGGAAATAAAGAAAATTACGTCCTAAAAATTGTGTTTACACATGAATATTAAAAATAAAAAAAGATGAATTAAATGAAAAAGCATTATAACCAGTTAAATGAAAAAGCATTATAGCCTGATTACAGAAGATATTCGCCGTTCGTGATATCATCATCATCTTTTTAAAACAGGATACATTACCAGGTTTTAAGAGGCTGGGAAATCAGAACGGGGGTTGGTGAGCGTAGCGAGCAGGGGGCAGAGCCCCTTAGTTTTATTTAAAACATAATTAAAAGAGAATTCGTAATAGTTTATTAGTAGAGAGATTTGGCTCAAATCTCACCAATAGTATTTTTAAAATCACAAATAGCAGCTTCTATATTTTGCGTTTGTAAATTAGAAACAATTCTTTGATGTTTAAATAAAATGTTTTCTTATTTTATAAATGTTCATCTGATTTTTTTTCTGTTTTTAGCTTTTTAAATGAAATTAGTAAAATGCATGCACATTAAATGTATGTATTTTGAATTCAATGTATGTATTTAAAATGAAATGAGTGAAAACTTTATATTTAAATGAAATGAATTCAATCTGAATATGGTACAAGAACAATGTTTGGATAATATATACAAAATATATACCAAAGAATATATAAAAGTACGAATATTTCAAATAGCATGTGTTATGCAAAATGAAACCATTAATTATGTTATAACCACTCCTCGTACAAGAAAAAATAGCTAATATTCCGCATTCAGATACACAAGCAAGATTGGCGTCAAACAAGAGTAAATGATAGCAAAAATATTATTTTAGCTGAATGATATAAAATGCTTCAACTACCTTTTGCTCTCGATTATAATCGATTTTCTCCTAGAAAACAATCACAAAAGGAGTATTTTACATTTCTTTCGAGTGAACATCGGTCAACGAGGTACTGATTAATTACACAAACGACAGTATATAAAAATAGAGGTAAAATTTGTATTCAAATGTATATGTTTTCAGCATCAGCCTCTCCCCCCAAAAATAAGAAAAAGAAAACGAAAGTTACACAATTCAAATTAAATTGACGTTAAGCCAATCTTTCTAAAATATTAAAATTAGTTATAAATCCATTTTCGAAACTTTCCTCCACAACTTATATTATTAACCCGAAATGTACTTCTGTTCTATATGGACATTGACGTTTTTTTTAAAAAGTTGACGCAATTCAGTTAAACCTTTTTTACTTACTTTAAAACTGGCAAATTCCTAACATGAATTTTTTTTTTCGAACTAAAAGGATCACACAGAAACGAAAAAAATTGATTTATGTATAACAATTTATTTATTACAGCCTGCACACTATACTACAAAACAAAAGAAATAATTTTATACGTGTGTTTCAATTATGCATTAATCCAAGAAATCTATAAACAATAATTAATAAACAAAATACTATTTAAATGACATTATTGTAGGTTTAGAAACATTTTAGTTCATGCGGAACAACTTGCTGACATTCTGAAGGGACATCCATATTGATGATATCTCAAGAAGCAAGTTACGCGTTGTTGTGGTGCTATGTTGATTTTTCTACTGAAAGCATAGATGTCACAGATTAGTATATTCTTTAAATACGAACTGTAAATGAAATATGTTGGATAGGGGGAAATATAACATTTTTGTCCACAACAGTATGCAACAAAGGGTTAAGTTGAGATTTAATGACAAATGATATAAACAACTATGAAAGTAAAACTGATGAATTATTCTGCTGATTTATGTATGTATTTTAAAAAATTGCATCTGAGTACTCTTATTGGATAAATTACTTATGTTTGAATATAATGTAATATTACAGATACACAGCTTCAGTATATTAAATAAATTGTGTAAATATTGTGTTATATAAGAGTTAGATAGAGAGACGTGTAGAGCGTTAGGTAGAGACACGAGTAAACAGACACGTAGATTCACAGATAGTGCGATGGGTAGAGAGACTTGTTGACAAACGGGTAACGACGTAGATAAACAAACTGGTTGTGAGACGGATAGACAAAGACTGATAGCAAGTCTGGTAGAGAGACGAATACACATACGGACAGATATACGAGTAGTGAGACGGGTTGAGAGAAGAGTGCACATACGGGCACACATACAAGTGGTGAGACTGATGGAGAGACGGGTAGCTAGATGAGTAACGAAACCTGTAGCCAGCCAGGTAGAGAGATAGGATGTGAGACGAGTAAAGGAGACAGGTAGAGAGATGAGTACAGAGACGAGTTGACATACGGGTAGAGGGATGGGTATAGAGACTGACATATCGAGACGGGTAGACAGACTGGTAGGGAGATTGGTAGAGCGACGAGAAGTGAGAAAGATAGAGATGCGGATAGACAGATAAATAGCGAGACGGGTAAAGTGTCGGGTACCGATACACGTAGAGAGACTTACATACGGTTATCGATACGGCTGTAGAGACGAGTAGAGAGTAAATGGACAGACGGGTAGGGAGGTGAATAGAGAGGCGGATAGACAAATAAAAAGCGAGACGGGTAAAGAGTCGGGAACCGAAACAGGTATAGAGGCATACATACGGCTATAGAGACGGGTAAAAAGTCGGGTGCCGAAGCAGGTATAGAGGCAGACAGACGGCTATAGAGACGAGTAGGGAGTAAATGGACAGACGGGTAGGTAGGTGAATAGGTGTGTAGAGAGAAGGGTAGCGAGACAGCTAGACAGGTGGCGAGATGAATAGACAGACGGTGAACGATACGGATAGACATATGGGTAATGTAAATGGTACTGAGACTGGTAGACATACAAGTAGTTAGAAAGATAAACAGATGGCTAAGAAATTTCTAGAGACACAGATAGACAAACGGGTAGACAGACGGTTAGAGAGTCGGGTACACATACGAGCAGACAGGGGCAGACTAATAGAGAAGCCGGTAGAAAGACAGGTTGCGAGACCGATAAAGAGATGAGTCGAGAGACGGAATGTCAGGTGGGTATAGAAATGGGTACAGAGAAAGACAGCCATTTCGAGAGAGACGAGTAGACATAGGTATAGAGACGGGAACTGAGAACGGTAGAGAGATGAATAGACATGTAGCAATACGAATAGAGAGACAGACAGACGGGTAGAGATAAAGATAGGCGGGTAGCGAGACCGATAGAGAGTAGTGAGATATACATAGATGTAGCGAGACGTGTAGAAAAATCGAGACAGTTGGGCAGAGAGACGGGTAGAAGGACTGATAGGGAAACAGACTTAGATAAGTAGACAGGACAGACAAAAGAAAAGTCTAGGGATTGGCGGACTTAGTGCGCAGCGGGGGGGGAGACCAAAGAAAATAATAAAGAAGAATCTGTTAGACTTCACTTTGAAATATCTTTTTGTTTTCGATTGTGACGATATGGAGATTTAATGTAAAAATTATTTTTACAGAAGTCATCGCAGGATTTATCAACGTGATTTGAAGTGTACGAGATTCTATAATTAATTGTACAAACAATAGTAACATAAATATAGAGGAAAAATTTTAATTCAAATGTAAACATTTGTCACAAAGAAAATGTTACAACAATGAAATTAAATTAGCATTCAACCACGATTCTTAAAATATGCTGTTGGCTGCATATCCTAGAACCTAAATTTAAGAAGCTTGGTGTTTTAGAAAGCCCGGCATTTTTTAGCTTTGCGCAATTCAAGCTTAAGAAAATGCCATTCTTTGCCAAAAATATTTATTAAAAATTATGAAAACATCCCTGATGAACGGTACTTCTTTTTTATTTATTAACAGTGTATATGAATTTATATGCGATGTTTTGTAATTCTACAATTTAATTTGCTTTTTTTCTTGATTTCGTAATCGTTAAATATGTGTTCTCAGAAATATCGTTTAGACTAATTCTTTTGAGGGAAGTTCGTGTTAATCTTTCAATGTAACTTACGTTGTGAAAAAAGTAAATATAACAAATGTATGAAAATGTACTTAGTAAAAAAAAAAATGCTATATTCATTGCATTAATAAAAATGTTTTGTAATAGAAAATTGTGATAAAAATAAATACGTGAATGCTTAATACATATTTCACTAGCTGCGCTGTTATATAGATATATATATCGTACCTTTGATATATTTTCTGTATTATGAAAAAGTTTTTTAATAGCGTTTTTGCCTTATTCTTTCAATTGCTCTAGGATTTATGCGGGCATAATAATAAAACTTTCACCTCAATCTTTGAACTAAAAAGATCTACATGAATAACAACAACATAATTAATCATTTCCTTTTTTGTGTATGTGCTTAAAAAAATCTTCATACTTTATCTTTTTACATTAATTAACAATATCTCTGAAAAAAAAACCGTACGAAATGAGTAATCTAGCAGGATTACAGAGAAACACGCTAAATTAACTTTAAATAAAGATTTGATGTCAAAAGTTTTTAAGAGCTTTCTTCTTTTATTTTAAAGTTAAAGTTTCGTATGTTTAAAACTAATTAAAAATTCTCAAACATAGCAACGCAGTTAAAATTTCTCGTTGCATTTTGTAGAGAAAAGTTTAAAGAGATAAAAAAAATGTTAATGGAAAAAATCATAATTCATTAATATAAATTTTAAATTCATGGCAAGATTTGGCAAAATAAAAAATATACATATCGAAGAAAAGTCTTAATATATTCCCCACACTGTTAAAAATGTGCAGCAAACTGTCCAGTCATTTGACCGTTTTTATAGAAAACGGTTACGTAACCACCATTTAACTGTATTCTGACCACAATATGGACAATAATATGGTTAAAATAGAGTTAAATTACGGTTATGTAACCGTTTTCTACAAAAACGGTTAACGACTGGACAGTTTGCTGCAAATTTTTAACAGTGCATAACTATACATAAAGGAGAGTTCAAATGCAGTTATCACTATTAAATCTGCATATCAGGAGCCTCAACGTCAGCTCTGAAAGTCATTGTATTTCAAATCTAACTTTTCATATTATTTAGCATCTTACCATCCGCAATTTATTTTTTTTATATTGCATACATATTTATAAGCATATAAAATATTTCGGAAGTTTCAGAAATTAGAAGCGTTTAATTAAACACGATTCATGCAATGATATTCTGAAATTCTTATGAAATTCTTATTCTTGAATTTTTTTAGATAAAAAAATGCATTTCTTATTTTGGTGTTCTTTGAAATATAGTTGTTAAGCTAGTAATATAATAAAAAAGGAAATAAAAAAAAATGCATTTTAAAATTTGTAAAAAATAGGAAAATAAAATGTTTTCTATTTCCCAAACAGATGCAAAAAATTTTCCAATAATTTAAACAATTAATTTCTAAATTCGAATGGATGTATCAGTAAATTTTCAAAGCTATTAAATATATTTAAAACCTCCGTATCGAAAATTTAGCATTAATATTTTTACGTTTAAATTCATTATTGGAATAAGTGATTTTCGTTTCAGTTAAAAATGAAATTTGAAAATCGCCTGCATTCCATAAGAAAAAACATTATGACCTAAAAAGAAATGTTCTATATTTTTCAAACGAATGAACCAAATCTAACCAAAAACCATACAGCTAATTCCGAGTACCTCACCAACATACCCTCTAAAAATCAGCCTAACCGAATGTTTTTTTTTTTTTTTTTTTTTTTTTTTTTTACGGCTGGTATCGCAGAACAGACAGACAGACAAACAAACAAACGGAAACCAAAAACTTTCCGGGTCTCCACAGTGAACCGCAACTGACGTTTCGGTAATTATGTTTATGTCGAAATATATTTAAAAGAAAACTTTTTCACGTTCTCACAACCTAAACTCAACTATTTAAGCAGAATGTTTTGAGTAAGCTTTAAAAGTTATTTTCAAGTATAAAATTAAAAAAAATATCAGCAGAAAAAACTTTTAGAAAATACATTGCATTTATTATATTGCAGGTGTAATATGCATATATGTATAATATTGTATAGTATGTCCACTCAAGTCCTATCTATCCCAATTAACTTCAAAACGACGTCGGTTATAGTGATAAACATGGTATCGATCTAAAGTGGCTATGCAATACATAATGAGACTGCTTAACGCGTAACCTAGCAGCAAACTGCGTATACAGTGTTTCTATCTCGGAAATGGTACGATATACAGGAAAAAAATTATGTACCAAAATGTAGAGGGTCCTCGATTTAGTATGCGATGTTGCCTTGCATGTAAAAATAAATTTTTTAGTAGCTCTGAAATATTTTTTTTCATATGCGCAGATGAAATATCCAAAAAGAAAGTATGCAGAAGTCGGAAATTATAAGACAGATGCAAATCTAGTGATAAAAGTAATACATGTATGCAAAATACAGTTTTTTTTAAATAAGAAATTCCAGTAAATTGTACTAAGGGTGTCCACTAACAAAACACAACCAGAAAGCATGATGCATGAAGTTTGTTACAATGATGGATGCATTTTTGCATACTTAACTTCATTTTCTTATTAATATAAACTGTAAATTGCTTACGTATGTTAGTTTTATTATTAAATGTTTGTATAATGCCACACTGCGGCATGCAACGTATTCAATCTGGAGATTGAATTTAAAAATTTTAAGTTGTATACATTCTACTAAAGGTATTTTGAAGATATCAGTTCATATAAAATCGAGAATGCTTGTATAACTTGGTATTTACCCTTTTTCCCCATATCTCGTAACGTAATTGCGATAGAAATGCTAATTCTGTCGCTTAAGCCAATTACCTGTTGTTTTTAGCGTAACACACAGTCATTGTAATATACATAGACACCATGTGTATGAAACTGTGTCTCACCGTTCTCAATATCAAGTGGGTGGACAGAACTTTAGTGGGCACACTGTATATGTGTAGGAATATCATATCGGTGTAAAACAATCCAATATTTCTAGAAAGTCTAAATATTCTCCTTTTTTCACTTATCTATTTTTGAGTTATTACCAAATGTATCAAATAGAATATGTTGTTTCGACGAATAGATTTATTTAATTGGCAAACGTTATCTTTTGATTAAAATCTAACTGATGCCATTATATCAGTAACACAATTTTTCAT
Source organism: Maratus michaelseni (assembly GCA_963931845.1). Lineage (NCBI taxonomy): Eukaryota > Metazoa > Arthropoda > Arachnida > Araneae > Salticidae > Maratus > Maratus michaelseni. Next base: position 417,298,139 of record OZ007587.1, on the reverse strand, counting down.
CAAAAGTAACTACATTAAAGGTCACCCAAAATGCAACACAATTGAATATAGGGTACTGCTACATCCGCAACCATATCACAACGAATACAGTCTGTAACACAACAATCGGTGTCCGCACGAACAACTCGATGCCGTTTACCGTACAGCGGAATGTCAGCTTGCGTCCATTGCTTCGCGTATCTTTGACTTTAAACCAGAGGCGTATTCGTTTGCAATGGTGCACTGTACGGCGTAGATGGACATTAGGGTGCAGTGAAAATGACCATGAAATAAAAAAATTCGATTTTTTCTTCGGATAGGTCTTAAAATTTGCCTTTTGGCACACCATGAAATTTTCATTTGGGAAATATTTCTTCGGAGAGGTCTCAAAATTGCCTTTTGGCACAGTAAATATTAGGTTAAAGTTTCAGTTCATTTGGAATTCATCTTTTGGGCTCTATCATCTCTTAAAAATTATGCCTTTATATGTGAAAAACCAAGATTTTACTATGCAGTGTAAATTATTCAAATTAATTTGTTTTACAGAATTTCTCTGATTTCAGTAAAATAACCCATAAAACATGACTGATGAAAGTATTACTTGTGATCAATCCAAGTGTCGTCACGTTTTGACACCTTGAAGGTAAAGTTAACCCTAAAAATGAATTGTTCACCAAGAAGATAACAAACAACACAATAATTAGATATAAAGTTCAGTTATATTTTTTTGAATATACATAAAAGATAGTTCTCGGAATATATAGGAAAGACAGTTTTTTGAATACATAGGAATACAATAGAAAGAATATATAAGATGTCATATTAATAATATGTCATTTTAAACAGAGTTTTCACATTATCCACTTTTTTTCTAATTTTGTTGCCAAACTTTTCGATACTAAAATACTGTAGGCAGATCACTCATAGATTTCGTCTAGTGCGTAGATTTTTGAAATGTGAGGAAAATGAATTGTATGTAGCTAAATATATTTTGCATTTCTGACATCAGAATTATGTCACTATTTTCTTATGTAACGTTAAAAAAGAAATAATCTAGCAACAACATTGGATGACTTAAAGAGCCATATCTCGTGACCACCAGAAGTAAGGTACACTGTAAAAACATTTGCAGTAAAATTACGGGCAGAGGCCGGCAGCAGAGATTCCAGTCATACCCCGTAAAAAAAAAATCCATGCCCATCATTTTGTGCAGCCCGTAATTTTACGGGGCAAAGTAATATAGCATTATAATGCACAGGATATAATGCACTTTAAAACACAATAATACTTTGCTTTCTGTTCCGTAGCACGTAGCACGTTAGATAATCATCACAGATTCGCTGTTTTGGCGGGTTAAAAATTTCGAAACACGAGTAAAATGAAGGGTTACACCCTTCAATGTATGGGGTCGTACCGTATTTTTGCTAACATATGGGCTAGAACTGTAAGAATATGTGGATTGTTCTTAATTTTCTAAGTATCTAAGGGATAAGGCCGCTTATTTAGTGTATCAGGCCGTTTTTCATCAAATAAGGCTGTTGCCCGTGAAAATTGAAGAGCAAACGCTCATAAATTTACAGTTTTTTCTGAGAGTGTAACACGTATTAGTGTTCATTCCATATGAATGAACATATGGAATGTGAAGACATTGCGATAATTTATATGTAATCTAGCACAATTTTGACTATCTGTGCACAATATATACTTCACGAAATTAAACCGGATGAATCTAATTTCAACATTTTGAATCACCGTGTAATTGTAAATATTGAAATATCAAAAACAAGAAAATTTTCAACCTACTTTTCGTCATAAAATGTTTTAAATATACACAGAGATTCAAAATTCCATGCATAAACTTTAAGGTGTGTTAGAACACACTAGAACAAACATTATTTAATAGGAAACTATCGTTTTATGGCATTTAACAATTAAAAACACAGGGAATATCACTTCGAGCATAGCTATTGTTTACAATGTCTACAAAAAAATATTTCAACAAATGCCTTAAAATTTGTACGTGCAATTTTAAATCAACCTTTTTAAAGAAGAAAAGAAGTTAATACAATTGAAAAGTCATATTTTAATAAATTTTCATTTTGCAGAACTGTAAATTATCTAGTAACTTTTTTTCACTTTCAAGCTTTGAAATCATTTGAATCTAAGGCATAAGAAAATGGAACGGACAAATAAAAATAATTTTATAATTTAAGTTCATGTTGGGTTATACACATTTATGTATGTATCTAAAATAGATTTTGAAGCAATTTTTCTTTCATCTAAAATGACAAGCAAGAAAGTTTTTATTTAATCCTTAAATTAACAAGATATACACGGGAAATGAATAAAATAATTAATCTACTTTTTTATTTATGTAGAAAAAATCCATCTGCTTAAAATATTTACAATATCTCATTAATTTTGCTGAGTAAAAAAGTAGCATAAACTTGTTTTATCTTGCAGTATTACGAAGAAATGCCATCTAATTAACGTTAAGTAAATGTACTGTCCCAGGAATTCATGTTAATGTATCACTATAACTTTCAATTTTAAGGAATATATTTACAATAGTTTTGAAGATTTTATTTAATGGTACAAATTTAAGTATTTTAGGAAAAATAAAACATATTAAACAAACATATAGAGAATCTCCCTTCGGTTATAACTATTGTTTATAAGTCTACTACAAAAAAATATTTTAATGAATCTCTCAAATTTTGTACGCGCAATTTGAAAATAATATATTTAAAGAATGAAAGAAGTTCATACGTTTGAAATGTTATATTTTATTTTTATTTTTTATTTTTATTTTATTTTGCAGAACTGTAAAATACGTAACAACTCTTTTCACTTTCAAGTTTTGAAAGCACATTTAAAGCATAAAATCTAAAGCACAATCTAAAGCATAAAAAAGATGGAACGGACAAATGAAAATACTTTTATAACTTAAGTTCATGTTGGGTCATACATATTTGTTCTAAAATAGATTTTGAAGCAATTTTTCTTTCATCTGAAGCAATAAAGTTTTTGTTTAGTCCCTAAATTAACAAGATCAACATGGGGAATTAGAAAAATAATTTACCTTCATTTTTAGGTATGAAAAAAAAATCCATCTGCTTAAAATATTTTCCCTATCTTATTAATTTTGATGAATACAAATGTAGCATAAACATTTATCTGGCAGTATAACGAAGAAATGTCATCTATTAACATTAATTAAATGTTTTGTTCCACGAATTAATGATAACCTTCAATTATAAAGAATGTTGTAAGTAATTTTGAAGATATTATTACTGGTACAAATTTAAGTATTTTATGAAACATAAAATATATTAAAGTTTACAGGTTGAAAGATTAGTCAAACAATAATTAAAATTTGTATTTTAATAGATATTATTCTAATTGCACATGATTAATTTATTTTTTATCGTCATAGAAAACAAAAAAGGAATAAAGATGTAAAAAAATATATACTACAACATGCATCTTAATTTTCAAATCATTTGGTAAAACACTACCCCCTACCAAGTGAAGAAAGAGTGTGTGGACTTGACACAAAATTTATTAAATATCGTATCATATATTATAATATGAGCCAATCTGGTGTGTGTGTCTGTGTGTAAGCAAATTTTAACTAAAAAACGGCTCAAACGATTTTGACTAAATTTTGTATCCTACCACATTCAAGCACGAGAAGACCATTGGTCTAGGCCACATGTTCAAGGAAATTTGATTAATTGGTCATTTAGGGTCACTACGGGTCAAGGTCAAGATTATTTTATGTAAAAAAGGTCTGAAACGATTTTGACTAAATTTTGCATCCTACTGTTTATGATTACGAGAAGACCATTGAACTAGGTTACATATTTGAGAAAATTCGATGAGTGGATCATTTTGGGGTCACTACGGGTCAAGCTAACTTTATCTGAAAGATTACTCTAACGAGTTTGACTAAATTTTGTATCCTAACGTTTCGTATTGAGAAAAACATTGGGCTAGGTCACATATTCGAGAAAGTTGAATGTATGCGGGAGTAAAATTGTTGTTTAAAATGATGCAAAAGCATACTTAACATTACCATACAAATATCGAAATATTTTATTGTGATATTTGTTTTTAAACTAATTGTCGTAAAATTTAAAAATATTTAAGAGTGAAAATTAATAAATTTGCTGTCTTTAATAAACATTTTGGTTTGGAAAATGAAATTATAACATCATTCACAACATTCAAAGCATTAAATATTAGTATAGGTAAGTTTTATTTTCCATTGTAACTAAATTTGTTTGCACTCTTTAACACTTTTACATTTTACGACAATTCCATTAAAGTCATGCTTCATTATTCATACTTTAAAGTCATATATAATTACTTCAAAGTCACAACAAATATTTGCAAGTTTTTGGAATTGTTAAGAATGCTTTTAAATCATCTTAAACAACAATTTTACTCACATTGATGGTGTTGGCAAAAATGATGAAGCTTATCCTCAATAAAATTTCAAAAAACATATCTATTAATAGTAAATAAACATGGCACAATATCTTTAAATATAGAGAATTTCCTGTGTCAAAATTAAAGATATAATTTTAGTATTTTGTTTTCAACTATATTATTCAGAATATTTGTATAATAATTTATGTAATTACTTCTACTCTTTGTTTTGTGAAACTGAACTCCACTTTTAAAGTTGTTTATGGTATTCCTCATAAGTATTTATTTTTGGAATTTAAACAATTTTGATTTTTGGCGAAATGCTTCATGATTATTTTCAACGCCATAAATGTGAATATTTTTTGGATAAAAAATAGATCTTACATGTCCTCAAAAAATCGCATTACTTTTTAATCAACTATCGTAAAATTTGAAATTATTTACAAGTGAAAACAAGTAAGTTGTTTTACATAAAGAAAATTTCCAAGTTTTGTACAATTGTAATGACATTAAAAAGGAACAAAACGTTGAAATTTTACCCCATGTGCAGATATAATAACAGAATATGAAAACATATTTAACTGTCTTTAATCGGAGAGAGTTAAATTATTAAAAAAATCATAACTTTCCTTTTAAAAATGTCCTATGATTTTCATTAATAAAAATTATAAGAACTGCAGAGAATATTTTCACAAAACTTTCACATTTCGAGAAATATATTTGCAATGATGAAAATAATATTGTTTTGTTGTTTTTTTTTAATTCATTCTATTTCAAATGAAAACGGATATATATTTATTTTACATTATTTGTAATATCTATTTCATGAAAAAAAGTTGAAACTCACCTTACATTTACTATGCTCAGACTAGATTATTTTAATCAGCTTAGCTGAAATTATCGAGATAAATTCAAATAAAGGCATGGGAACATGGGGCAAAGACCCCATAGCACTGGTACCAATACCTTAAATGGCCTTATTTAAAGCATATTTTCTGTCTTAAGTAAGTCAAAAATTATTATTTGAAAATAGCGATGAATGTGTGCCCCGATTCCTAAAAGTGTTTAGTCGTATTCCGTTTGACGTTGCGATAACCAATTTGTGTATCTGATATTCTTTCTAAGCTGTTTTGGCAGTTTGAGCTAGAGTAAGTACAGTAGTTGTATTTCACAACCGTTATGGATTTTAGACGTTCCCAAATAGTCACTTCTTTCTTGTCAGCTGCGTAGAAAACTACTTGTACAAAGTTATGAGCTAATACTACCATACAATCGCGATATGAGATCGATAATCTACATCGGATTGTATAAGAAAAAGCAATACAACTAATAATATAATTTTATTACTAGCAATATTTAGACTTCCTCATTTCTTTTCTCAAATTAAAAAAAATGTACGGTTTCAAAATTGTACCGCCCCTGTGCAGTTGTACATGTTACTCATTCCTGAATATGGCCCTGTCTTTGTCAATCACAAAACCTAATATTCGATATTATTCTAGCATATTAATTTAAATATCACTGTTACACATGAGTAACTATTAATGATGCTATAGATTGGTGTTGATTTGGGTGCATTTAAACTAGCGATATAATCTTCACATTTTCCAAACAAATCATATAATTTCAGCTGCCCACCTTACATGCCTACAACCAAAATTTATAAACAATAAAATCCCATATTCAGGATACTACACTGCAAATCTTTATAAACTTTTCAGAACACTTTTTAGAACGCTTATTTTGTCTCCTTTCTTAGAACAATTTGAAGCGCATTCTTTGGAACAATTTTTAGAATACTTCTGAAAACACCTCTTTTGTTCAGCACACTTTCTAGCGCACATTTTGAAAGCGATGATTTCACAAGTGTGCCCAAATATGCTCACAATCCGTTATCAAATGTGTTCCGAAGTTTAGATTTTACAGATATACTGAGCAGAACACATTCGGTACACTTTCAGAACACATTCTGTATAGCGGAACATATTCGAAACACATTAAGGGTTGGGTTGGGTTGGGTTGATTATTGACGGCCAATTATCTACACTTGGGATATAGGCCCGGGGGGAGTGCCCTTCGTGGGGGTCTTTCTAAGGGAACCTAACCCGTATTTACGCATGTCGAAATCCACGGCTCGAAGAAAACCACGAAAACTCCGAACGATTAAGCCGACGGGCGCGATTGGGATCGAACCCAGCACCTCCCGTCTACCAGCTTCGAGAGCAGAACCTCTCGGCAACTGGTGGGGCCAACACATTAAGGGAACACATTCAGTACACATTAATATAACTGGAACACATTTTTTGAATCAAATTGTTCCAAATGTGTTCCCACTGTGTGCTGGAAATTTGCAGTGTAATCGTAGAGTGTTGTTGAAACTTGTGGAATTAACCTTGTGATATTTCGCTCGCATATTTTGAACAATACACCAAATTTCTGTACCTCTTAAAAAAACGCAAGAAATATGAATCTATCCAAATCATGAGGATTCGAAATTTGATGTTTAGCTCAATTCTTCGTACATAAAATGGAGATATAAGCATCACATAAATCGGACAAATCATCCATTTCCGGCACCCCCTTTTGGGGGATATTACCGAAAGTCTACTCAGCACTAGTTCACTTAAGGATAGAACTTCATATGCAATTTCACCCTATTCTATTCGTGAGCTAGAGCACTAACAAGATTTATGTTACATACAGACGCACAGAGTAAAGGGGAGACATTTTCTAAAAACCGTCAAATCGTGTTCAGGATCGTCTAAAACGAACAAATCCACCGAAAACCGGAACTCAAAAATTTTCACCAATCGAATACTTTTTTCTTGTATAGGTAGAAAGAAGTAAAAATAGAAAAATGCAACTGTCTTCTTTAGAAGATTTTTAACAGCCTCTGCTCACAAAAATTAGAAAATAAATAATAAACTTACACAATGGTAAAAGAATTAAGCCATATGATGTGTTAGTAATCCATATGCGTAATTCCATTGTCTTCCAAATGAAATATATAACAACTGCTTTATTTAAAAATGTTTGGAATACAACACTTATTGTGAACAACAAAAAAAAAAAATAGCAAATGATAAATTTGCACATTGGTGACAAAACCATAATTAGCAATGTCTGTTATTCCATACAATTAGCAATGTATATGTAATTTTTTACAATAAGTTACAGACGAATAAAATGGAAAAGTTATAATGATTTTAACTTTTTAAATTTTGTTTATTCTACAAGGGTTTTTCTAAATAATCTTTTGTTAACATTTTTATCGTCATAACATTCTTCAGACTTTTCATCAGATATTCTTGAAACAAAAAAAATATTACTCAAGTAAAGCATAAATATTTTTAATCAAATATATATATTTTTCAAAACCTAAATTCATTTAAAATACTTTACAAATTCTCCAAAATAGGAATATATCTAAGTCGTCTTGAATAAAATTTACATATGGAGAGATTTAAAATCAGCTTTCCCCTTAGGATCAATTTAAAGCCGCGAATTATGTTTACTTTTTAAAGTTGAATAAATTTTCAATTTATTTTTTCGAAGCTAATTTGAATTTTTTATGTCCTTGTTTCTTTTCCTTGCTTAGTTTTTTTCTTGTTGTTGTTGTTTTTTCTGTTTTAAATGAAATTGAACGTGTGGATAATAATCGTAACATTATAACTAAGTACTTATTGGCCTATTATTTCAATGTAATCGGGATATTTAAAAATAATTTTCAAAGTCATCCTTTAGAAATTTGGGATTTTGCATAATAATCATATTTTAAACGTTTTTCATAAACTGTTTAAAGGTTTTGTTTAATGAAGCTATTTATAAAATACTTCTATTAGGAATTTTAAATATGTTTTTATAACTTGTTTGAGAACGTGTACATTTCCTGATTATCTGTAGCTTCAGCAATGTCATTTGCTACATTTTCACTTACAAATAATCTGGAAATGTCATATTTTTTACAAAAATTTTATTTCACAAAGTATTTTATAATAAGATTATATTTCTAACACAATACCCAAATATACTAACTGTAATGAATAAGTCAGTTTGTCGTACTCAATTACTTTTATGATAAATTAAATTTTCTACTTAATGTACTTCATAAATATCTTCATTAAGTCAAATTTGTAAATATATATATATTATTTATTTGATGACTGTGTGATTTACTAAAATAATAGAGTTTATATATACAAATTGTACGAATACATTTTTTCGCCAACGAACAATTGCCCAACAGTTGTTGTCGGTTCAGGGGCTTCCGAGTTGCAGAAAATTTTACGCTCAGTCTCTTTGTAAGTAGAATGTCTTGTATTAAATTGAGTCGTTGGGAAAAGTTAAGATGTAGAATTAACTGCAAGATAAAGGAACAATTTCAATGAAAAGGATAGATGTAAAATTAAGGAAATATATGAAAATAAATTTGGAATAAAAGAGTAAAGCAAAAGAGATTAAGGATAGAATCTAAATCATGGGAAGAAAATGAAATGGTATAGCTGTAGTTATAACTAACTACTGGTAAGGAAGTTGAAAAAGTAAATAAATATGGTTCGGAACATGTTTGTGAAACAGCACATAAATGCCAGGTGGTGAAAAGGCGGGCAAAGCATAAAACGAACACAAGTATATATATATTACGATGTAGTTCAGGTATGAATGAATGGCATTAGTGACTACCGGAATACCTACCGGTTTCGTTATTATGGTGTAGACATTATTGAGGATATGGAAGTACGCAGCCGTCATATCCTTAAAAGCATTGAAATTGATTCGCCGAAAGTCAGGCACGGAAGGAAGGTTATCAGTGTTGACCGGTATTCAACCGGTTTTTCGTGATGTAGAAGTTGCACTATATTTTTTTTTAAGTTCGAGTTAGTAAACATTCGTTCTAATTTAATTAATTCCACAGAATAACTAGATAAATACACCAGAGCAGTAGTTCAAGAATAAGATACTTGTTGCAGGAAAATCAAGGTTTTTATTAGTAGAGAAGTCATTATGACTAATGAGTCATATTAAAGAGACTCACTAGAGGCTTGAAGTTCACATGGTTATATAAAATACAAGCAATCTTGTGAGTTACATGATGCAGAGTAACAAGTTGTCATCAAAGAATAAGATGCTAACCATCGAAGATATACCAGACATTGAAGATAATACGATGCACTTGATAGATACACTATATACAATGAGAAATGCAATGTTGAGTTGAGGATGGGGGTCACTGGAGCCGCGTATTATTTTAACAACCAATTTAGACCAAATTCTGACAGTCCGTCACCGTGCAGTATGTTTTATACTCAAAAAATTGGTGTAGGATTACGAACGCGTGAAAATGACCATCCAATAGTTTGTAAAAAGGGGCGTAGCCATGAAGAGAGCGATGGAAAAACTCAAACGTCAATGGCTAGGAAATTAGGTTAAGGGAGGGTTAACATGACGTAAAAGTAAGAACTTATCACTGGATTCGGATGAATTTTGAAGATAAAAGTCAGCACGCGAAAACAGAGGATGATGGGACATCGAACGATATCTGAAAATAATAAAATAAAAAGAATATGAAGAAAAAATATTCTGAAAGAATAAATTTTAATGTCTCAATAAAACGAATTTAATCAAATGCTTTTTAGGAAGTTTTTGCAATTTAGAATAATTTTTAGAATAGGGATTTAAAGAATATTTTGACTAAGACATTGAAATAAACCAAACAGGGGATTTAAGATATAAATAAAAAACAGAGAAATACTAAAAATAATAAAATAAATAATATTTAGTAATTTAATAGAATGGTGATAATTTGGAATAAGGACTAAGAAAATGGCGAAAAGAAGGAAAAAAATTATTAAATATATATAAAAAAAACTAAGTCAATTCCTACTTAGGTCAAAAAGAATTTTTTTTCCAGCGATCTACGCACTTCGCCACTGACGGTATTTATTCCTAAATAACTTATATAAGAGAATTTCCCTCCGTCTCAGGCGAGGTTTGATCCTGGGACCTTGTGGTTACGAGCTCAGAGCTTAACCATCTGCGCTTCAAGACTTGCGAGTGAGAGCTTTTAAATGGAACTAATGTCCGAAATAAGTTGGCTGCGTGTTGATATTTTTTCACCCATATAAAACTAAAGTTAATTAAATTTAGGGAATAAATTAATATATGAATGAATTAATATATGAAAAAACTGTATTAACAAAAGTGTCATCCACGACAAGTTTAAAAAAATGTATTTGAACTTGAGTGGATGAATAAAAAGTATTTTATTAACGATTGCAAATTTGAACAAGATATTCAAATATATATAGGGGATGGTGAACTAATAGTAAGAATTGAAAAAAAGGCACTGAAAAGAGCCATACATTTTTTTGGTATAGTTTAGATGTTAAGTTATTATGTAGAAAAAATTACTAAGTAAAAATAAAAAGAGAGAAATTTACAGTTATAGTGAGCACTAATTCTCACTGTCTATAATGCTTGAATATTTTGGTCTTTTACGGTGATGTGGTTCGAAGGCATCATAATCCGACAAGTCTGCGATTATTTATTAGGGAGGTCAAATAGTTTTTCATAATTTTTTTAGAAAGGTGGTTGATTCTTTTCCTTAATATAGTAGTTTTAAGGTCCTACGAATAGTGCTATTACGGAAGTAACGGGAAGCATTTCTGACTATACGAATATTTTTGTTGTGGAGTTGGCTGAGGTTGTTCATAGAAATTTTACAGCTATAGACCAAGTCTGGACAGGCGTAGGTGATTATTGGTAAAATACAAAACTTATAAAGAAGAAGTTTGTTAAGGGTAGCCAAGGTGTTACTATTAAGTACAGGTTTAAGTGCAATCGTGGCTCTAGCGACTTTCCCCCTGATGTTAAGAATATGTTTCTTGAAAGTAAGTCTTTGGTCAAGGGCGACCCCTAGTTATCTAGCTTCATTAGACAATGGTATTATGGTATTGTTAATAGTAATTCTAATAGGATAGGTTAGTTTTCTGGAGCAATAGAGAGCAGCAGTTTTTTTTCATTAATTTTAATGCGTCATAGGTCGCGCCAGTCCAAGAAGGCAACAATGTGAGTCTGCAGGTATATGTAAAGTGTATATGGCTGGTGAGCATATGCGTAGATTGTAGTGTCGTCCACATAAAGTTCAATGTAGGTGCTAAGAGAACGATGACTATCGTTAAAGTAAATGTTGAACAACAAGGGACCGATGACGCTCCCTTGGAGGATGACTGCTAAAATACGGAAGATGTTACAAAGAGTGTGGTTAATGCGGACGCGGAAAACGCGATCGTAAAAGTAAGAGAAAATTAAGTGTATAAGTCTAGCAGGGGATTTAAGCCTAATTAATTTGCATTCGAGGGCCTCGTGCCAGACTTTGTGAAAGGTCTCAAGAAAAATGCGATATCAAGAAAAATGGCAGCAGCAGGAATTTGAGTTTAGATTTTCGCTGAGCAACTCCACTACACGAAGTAGCTGGTGTGTTGTAGCATGTTTTGGGCGAAAGCCAAATTGTTCAGGCATAAGAATGCTATTCCGTTGTATGTGGTCCTGAAGCTGTGACCAAATGACGCGTTCGACAACTTTGCTGTGTGAAGAAAGAAGTGAGATAGGTCTATAGTTGACTGGGTCAGAGAGGTTAGCTCCAGGTTTGGGGACAGGTGAGATTATAGAAATTTTCCAAGGTTTCGGAAAATAGTTAAATTTGTAGATGGAGTTAGTAAGTTTCGTAATGTAGATGATATAGTTAGAAGGAAGGTTTATGAGAGCAGTATTATTGATTTTGTCGTACACAGGGGCTTTATGTTTTTTGAGTTTATTAATAATAATGTGGATAACGATGGGCTGAATTTCAGTAGGGGGATCATCAGGGGTGGTGTACCAGAAATCTGCGAACATTTTCACTGACGTGGGTGATATGATTTTGGCTATCGAGAGTGGGATTTGGAGAAAATTGGTTAAAGTAAGCTCTGGCGAGGAATTCTGCTTTTTCCTCGTCAGTGTATTCTGTGCTATTGTTGGCCGAAAGAGTGGGGACGGGGGTATAGTTGTTATTAATTTTACGTTTAAGAAGCCACAGAGAATTGTGCTCGCTAGCAAAGTTTTTTAGAAAATTAGTTCAACTTTTTTTGTTTGTTTCTATGAAAATGCTATTTTTGATTCTATTATTACGTCTATTGATGAGGTGTTTCAAGGTGGGGGTCTTTAGAATTTTAAAAAAGACGCCGAAGACCATTGCGTTGTTTACAGAGGTTTTAAATATAAGGAGAAAGGGTGAAGGAGTTGATCTTTTTACAGTAGTTAAGCGCATTAGTATGTAGGAATTTAAGTTGTCAACAGTAGTATCAATATCAGCAGTATTATTAATTTCTGGGAAATTTATATTATTATTATTAAGAAAACTGGTATATTTTGTCCAGGCAATGGCCACGGATGGAGATGGGGAAAGAGGATTTATGAGATCAATTTTGAAAGAAACAGTAAGGTGGTCAGATCTTAGTTCGTTAAGTACTGTAGCACTAATGGGAAAAGAAAGGCTTTTTGTTATGGTAAAATCAATTAGGGAGTTGTGGGTACTGAGCGTTGTACTTATGCGTATTGGTGTTGTTGGAAGATGAAGGCTGAGATTAAGGTGTTGAATTAGATTATGTACTGAGGTACCTTTTTGGGAGTTGCCATAGCAGTTCCAACGCTCGCTTCTGGTGTTAAAGTCTCCATCAAAGAATCAATGTTTGTGTTGTGAAATTAGATCAGTGAGATCATTAACTGAGAATTGTCCTGTAGGATTTATATAGATGGATGCTAAGGTAATGTTTATATGTGGAAGTTGTAGGATAATCTTAGTGAAATCAATTTTAGGAGTAGTGGAGTTTTGTGTAATGTAATGTGATATTGATTTTAATTGATTGATGTAAATGACAGTAACGCCCCATCTGGGGTCAAGGTTGTTGAATGTTATTACAAGTTGCAATATTAAAAAGTGGTGGTAGGAAACGAATAAACAAAATAAAATATTTCATATTGATAAACAACTTAAAGCATTTTCGTGTGTCACTTAAAGGTATGTATTTTTGATAACTTAGTCTTCGCCTGTGTGTGATACTGTTACATTTTGAATGTTAAAATATCCAGAAATATTTGCATTATATTTATATATATATATATATATATATATACTATTCATGTACTTTACATGGAAAAGTTTCAGCATGAAGCATTATAGGCATTAAATACATTTAATTTGAGTAAGCATGATTACAACAATTAGTTGCTGAATATTGCAGCATGCCAGAATAACACGCATGGGGCTAATAAACAGACGAGAAGAAATAACGCAAAATATATTAAAATAAAATGCAGCTGCAATTTTAAACATTACTACCAGATATATATATAATTCTAAAAATATACCATTCTATATCTGTTTAAGAATGAAAAATCTTGAAATATATCCATAAATCCTTGAAAAATAAAATGATTGCATGGATTCAAAAAAACATTTTCAAATCTGAATTTTTCGATATTTTTATTTGTAACTCAAATGCATGTATAGCTCCTATCAGATTATAATATAGTATGCCGGATAATTAACAAACATTTAGTTAGTGAGAGTATTTCTATATTTGACACGCCAAAAGTTCATGAAAGAGATATTTTAGGTTTTATCTTTAAATATAGCTTTAAAAAAGTAAATTGTTTAAACGTAATTGTTTCTTTTCAAACTAATTGAAAAAGTTTCAAAAATGGTTTCAAAAATTATTTTTCATTCGATCTTCTAGTAAAAGAAAAACTACAGTTTATTGAATTGGAGAAATTTGAGAGAAGAAAATTTTTAAGGCATTTGCTGCAACATCCCTTGTAATTAAACACATTTAATAAGAAAATAAATAAAATCACAAATAAACGTAAAATAAAAAGCATCTTACAGTTACATTCTTTCTTCCTATTGTTTAATTTAAAGGTATGTGTTTTAACATATAGTAATGTACATGTAACAGCCTTTTAAATAAAATAGGTTGTTTTGTCATATCAGGGTTTTAATGTCAATGTAACTCTTCTAATTGTTCTTTTTCAGATTAAATTTGCAATGGACATGTAACGGAAAACTAAAAAAACTCAATAAATAAATTAAAACTGCAAAAATTAAATATAGCTTTTTAGCAGGTTATACACTTTACATAATTATTCAAATAATAATAGAAAGAATGTCAAGCAAGGGACTTAAAACTTTACAGTAGTACGTACACGTACAGGTATTAAAGTTTTTACATTTTCATTTTTGTTATAAAAGTATTATAACTAAGATTTTCTTTTTTGATAAGAAATTTTGAAAAATAATACCTTTTTAAGCTTAAAAATATAGATAATAAATTGTGTGATAACAAACTTTTCGTTCTTCACAAAAAAGTCTGTTTTTGCCGTTTATCTGTTATTATTATTATTATTATTATTATTTTAGTCGAATCATATTTCCGGTAATTCTTTAAAAGTATGAAGTAATTATAAGACATTACAAAATTTAATTTAAAAAATGTACTAGAAATTGAAGATTTATTTTATGCGATTATGTCAAATAATACATTTTTCTTATTATAATGCACTTTAGGTAAAGAAAGGGAACACACATTTAACATAACACATGATTGTAAAATATAGTGTATTTTATATATTCTCATTGCTTTCCACTACGATATCACACTACGTGATAATCATTCACCATTATTTCCTGTTTTTATAAGTATGAGCATATTTAATAAATGAACATTTACATTTTGGTGGAATATTGCCTGTTTTTAGTCACAAATATATATATATATATATATATATATATATATTAAATGTATATAAATATATATATTAAATGCTTGCGGCACGTGAAACATGGCTGTTATTACCACCCTTAGATAATTGAGGTTGTCGGGGCAACAAAGTATTAAACCACATTTTCGGTGAAATAATCTAACACTGTAATCTTTTTCATAGCATTGTAAATTATAATATCCTACATATTATTTGTTTATAAAGTTGCTTTGTGGCAGCATATCTCCCAGGTTTCGTTTTTGCACCAGACGTTTATGCCCCCATTGAAGATAGCTTATTTACTGACAATTTAAAATAATTACATTACTGAGTAATATCAGTAAACTAATTCTTTATTGCTATTCAGAATATCTCAACTGTTACTAAGACATTAGCAAAAAAAAAATATGTTATACTATACCTTGATTTGAGCATTTGATCTAACTTTCAAACTGATATATCTCTGAAGTTTACAAATGTGGCTTTGCACTTACTTGCCCCGGACCCCCTCAATTCCCTTAGACAGTCGTTTTGTCCAAACTCATGTGACTGGATATTGGACTACTTCTGACACTGCCAACTGTCTAGTTCTAAATGGTCTAAATTTGAATGTCATGCAACAGCCAAACTGTATCTAGAAATTCGTCATTTTTTACTATTTTCATAATGTAACTTTTCGCGAGGAGCGTACAGTTCGCTGTTGCAATTTTTAACAGATTTTTTCCCTTTATTCAACTGCATAAAAATCCTGCAAATTCTCTGAATAAACGAGGCGATTGCTGTGATTTAAAAATTTAAATAGATTTTTCTTTATCATTATTAGTGTTGCCAGACTCTTTAAAAATTCTAATGAGTGTACAAACAAAGAAAGTGAATTCTAATGAACTGACTTTGTGTTCGTAATTCATATAGGTACTTTAGCATAAGCATATATAAGAGATAAATAAATAAATAACATGTAGAACGAACAAACATTAGGCCGGTTTTATCCGGCCACGCAAATGAATCTAGAATATAGCAAAATTGGATAACCATACTTTACTCATGAGTCCAAATTCAATACAGAAACTAATTCTTTAAGAGTATGCATCTGTAGAAAACATAGTGCCATTTAACATTCCATCAACAAAGAGATAATTGAACATTTTAGTGAGTTCGGCACCTTTATTAGAGGTAACATGTAGGGGGTCAGACAAATAGAATTACTCGTGTTCGATGCGGGCACTGTGACTCAAATACTATAGGGACGGGGCCCTTAATGTTCATGTTAGACGTTTGAAGCAGTTGCTTGTCCTGGTTTTATTTTGGATGAGTAAGGGTCACACAAAGAACATCTTGTCAGTAAAATTCATAAAGCAGGAGATTTTCGATATGTAGTTTGGACAACAAGTACTGGGATGTTATTAAAATTTAATATGTTTGCGGCGTTTTAATAAAAGGCGTGGGGCGTTATCAGTCTCCAGATAAACTAAATATATATAACGGTGAAGAAATGCAGTATTATTTAAAATATACTCCTTATTTATTTAAATTTTGGAGGATAGTCTATGTTTTTATGGTATTATAAATACTTAACTTAGACGGAATTTTTGAAACATTTAAATCAATTCTATCTAGAAAACCGGCATTTAAAAGTTAAGCAATTTTTGACATTTATATGGTAGCTACCATACGCAATTCCTATGCTTTATTTATTTATTTATGTATTTTTAATGAACGAATTTATTTTTTTGTTACTTAAAAATAAGAACGTTTTAATAAACATTCTACGTTAATCTATTTTCTACAAAATGAATAAAACACAAAAATATAGTAGTAAGAATTAAAATTAGATTTTAAAGTGTCTTTAAAAATGTATATGTGTTTATATGGGATTTCCTCTTCAATTTATCAATTAGCTCACTATATTGCCTGTATCTTTTTGAGTTTTCACGATATTTGACTGGTCTTGTTAGATGAATTTCTCTATAGTATTGACTACCAATTCATAACAAAAAAATGTTTTCTGCAGTTCGCGCATGTGCAGTTACAACTTATTTCATACAAATACCCATATCTCATCAAATATTCAATATATTAATATTTCGATTGCAGTGCACTATTTCTACCCATTTTTTGTCAAGTTTTTGGCGGTTATTAAATTCAGTTGAAAATTCTGCATGCTATAAAAAAAATATTCTTTTTCACAGAAACGTTAGCATTTTCAAGAATATGCGTACTAATTTTCACAAATGCACAAATACGTTTAACAAGACCTACATAGTCATTTGCTACAGTGGCGGATCATTTTGAGCATTTTCTGTTTCATGGGAAAACGCATATATTATTTTATTATTAAAATTATTATTACCCAATAATTGTCCTCGGGACTAAATCTTCACTGAAAAACATGAAGTCAAACATGTTCTTTACATCCTCAAAGTTCAAGGGCATTTCGGGTATTTCCTCACGAATTTCAATAGATATTCCCCAAAACATCTCAAATCCACCACTGCCCCTTAATTTCTGGACATTCGTGTAAATACAAAAAATAATTAATTAAAATGGTCTTTTCTTCATATATTTCTATTTTAAATTAAGAATTCGTTTAAAAATGGAATAATATCCATTTAAACATGCAAAAAAATGGTATTTTAAGTATTTTACTTTCATTTCAGATTAAAAATATTGCGTAAACTAAAGTTTTACGGAAGTTTTTATAGAGTAGTATTATTTGCAAAGATTAAATGAAGTTACTATTATTAGTGCTGTTTTTTTCTAGTAAAAATAATTGAACCCCCCCCCCCCCCAAAAAAAAAAAAAAAAAAAAATCATAGCTAAAAATTATCAAAAAATCCTATAATTCAAATAAAATAAAATACTTTTGATATGTTACATAACAGTAAGTTATAAGATACAGTTGAAGTATGCATTCAAAAATAAAGCGCATTATCAGTTATTCTTTATGTGTTAAAAATGACGTACTTTATAAAACACAATTAGAACAGTAAATCTTTAATAAGTAATTATATATATAGGGTAATATGCTTTAAAAAATATATATTTCTTTCTCTCTCCATCGCTTTCTGTTTTATTTATTTAGATACTTGATATGCCACGAATATATCTTTTTCAAGCGAACAAGCGTATAATTGTTTAACCACCTTTACTATTAGCTTAATAAAATAACTTTGAATATATTTTTGATATTTTGGCCAATATTGGTTCTATCTTAGTCCGTACTGGCAATATTAGCATGAAATATCAGCGCAAGTATTGATTTGGATAAATCTTATCTAGATTGCAATAAATTCGTTAAATATATTTTGCCATTTCATTGACAATATTGCGTATTGAATGAACACAAACACCTTTCCGCAGTATTGACGTATAATCGCAAATATTTCGAATTCAAAAACAAATTTGTAAGTCGTAGCCTTATTTCATAATATATATATTTTTTACAGCTGATAAAAAACTTCGCCAGTACAGGGCTCTAAGAAAAACAATGTTCATTCTTCATGGAGTTTTTATATACAGTAGAGTAAAAGTATTAATTTAATAATAATCATTTTACAACCAAGTGTATTTTTATGTGCACATATCTGTGTTTCCTATAATTTTCAATTGAATACATTTTGAATTAAAATGTAGATTAAATGTAGATTAAATTTTATTTCTGTTATGTTGATTGTTGTGAAATAACAATAATTACACAGAGAAAATCGTCATAATCTAATATCGCGTTCTGAATATCAAATATGTCTAGGCTTATTGTGAAGAATAATGCATGCATGCAAATCATGAGGTATGCGATGAGACGATGACATGAAATACAATTGTACCTCTATGTCACTGTTTCTAAAATGTGTCGTATAAAGTAAAGTTGAGATGACGAATATAATTTTTTATTGTGTCAGGAAAAAATGTGGTCATAGACTATTTCTTTCAAGTTATTGTTGCGTAATATTACACTAAGAATTTTTTTTTATCAATTTATTAACAGAAATGAATCACTTATTGCGCAAACACTCACGTAAGTCTTTACCAATAATATAAAGGAGGAAGGATGGTTTATTTGTATTGGGATTAATTTGAAAAAAAATAATAATAATAAAAAAAGAAAATACTAAATATTGATATGTATATTTTTTAATTTTTGAGACTGTAGTAAGTAAAAAGTAAATCATTCAATTAGTATTTTTAGTTAAATTCTTGCAAAATTAATTCAAGTATAACAGGATGTAAATTACAAGTTTAAAATTATTTCACTTCATTAGTTGAGTAGGCTGGACTCACAACACAATCTATCGTTTTATAGCTATAGAAATCATTTACACAATATAAAAATTCATAAAATTTTCAATATTTAATTAATTTAAAAGCAGCTAATTAAAAATAAAAGCATATTTCTAAAGGAGCATTCAAATCATCTACCGTCAAATTTTGACGGAAACCATCTAGTATATCTTAAATTAACAGAAGTTGAAATAATTAATGATAATTTTTATTTTATGAGGGAAAGCCATTAAGTAAGTCACAAAAAATAATTAAATAATAACTTACAATGATATTCACTTCAAAACTATTTTTATTTTTCAACATATTCTCCACCAATATTTATGCACTTATATCCCCGTTTTATCAGTGCCTCAACACAAGCTGCATACAATTCTTTGGGTTGCTCTCTCAGCCACATTAGGACTTCAAGATGAATCTTTTCATCATCTGTGAACATCATCTTGCTTCTAAAATGGTTTTTAATTGGACTAAACAGATGAAAATCGCTTGGGGCTAAGTCGAAGCTGTATGGTGTATGTTGAAGAAATTACAAGATGATGTTCACAGATGATGAAAGGTTCAACTTGAAGTCCTAATGTGGCTGAGACAACAACCCAAAAAATGTTATGCAGCTGGTATTGGGGCACTGATAAAACGGTGATATAAGTGCATAAATATTGGTGGAGAATATGTTGAGAAATAAAAATGGTTTTGAAGTGAATATCATTGTAAGTTATTATGTAATTATCTTTTGTGACTTACTTAAAGACTTTCCCTCGTATTATGTAAAAAAGACTGCACGAATTAGCTTTAGGAAATACGTTTAGATATTATTATATGAAGAAGAAAAACATTGAAAAAAAATAAATTAAATCAAGTATCTGTAAATTTAAATAAAAACAGAAATAAAATACTATATTTTAATGCGGTCAAGTATACGGCTTAAATTTATTTGTTTATAAATATACGAATGAAATTTAAATACATATGTACATATACACATTAAACGGACTGTTCTATAAACTTACAAGATAATTTTCGTAATATTCTAGTTGATACAGGTTTTTTATTTAATTGAAAACAAATTAGTATTTGATTAATTTTTCAATAACACATCACGTTTTTATTTTTATTTTTTAAAACTTTCTTGTTGATACGTCAAATTTTTAAATTGAAATTACTGTTTATAAAAGGTTTAAACCAAAAAATAATTTATGAACCAAAACATGCATAAATGAATGACCAGATATTAAAAAGTGATATATTTAAAAATATTACACATATTATTATAAGTTACATATGAAAATAAAAATAATATTCAAAGGTTTTTTCCCCATGAAATATATATATACATAAACATTCCAAGTTTTTTTTTTAATTCAGTTGTTCAACGCTGGATTAAACACACTTATTCATATGGCCACTAAGGCTCACAGATTTTACACTTTATGATTTATTTTTGTGGAGCTACATCAAATACCTTGTTTGTGAATCAACATTGCCGAAAACACTGAAAGAACTGACAGAACGGATCAGTGCTGCATTAATAATAGTTGACAATGTAAAACTGCAAAATGTATGGAACGAACTTGATTACTATTAGTTTTTCATGTTACAAAAAGTTCACACATCAAACATTTGTAACATAAGAATAATTTGGAATGTTGTTCATTATTTTTATGTTTCACTTGTAATAATATGTGAAATAGTTTTAAAAATTCAAATTTTTAAAATCCGTTCATTCATTTAAGTTAACACTGAATATCATTATTCAAAACTAATAAGCTGTATTTAATAAACGAACTAAAATTTCTTTTATAACACCTAAAGTCAATAGTGCTTTAAAAAAAATATTTAGCGTGACATATTTATTTAAAGACAATTAACTGAAATTTGACCATGAAAAACTGTTTATTAAGACTAAGCATTAATACCAAGAAAGTGAATTTCCCTTTCTTATATTTATTTATTTCACTTAACTATTTTGCTCCCGAAAGTAATAAATGAATGTAATTCATTTCCTCAGGATCCTCTAGAATGCCAAGAGTAAGACGTGAATGACTTGCTTTCAATTCAATTAATGATAATTTTGATTTCCCACGTAGTTTGCAATATTTTTTTTCAGGTGAAAGAAGTTGAATAATCTATGATGTGACATGCTAAAAATGAACGCACAACATAAACGGAATTAGTGGGATAATGATTCATTCAAAACGTAAATAATTGATTATTGCTTTCTAATGTTTAAACGGCTTTAATTCACTCTATCTAATTTACAGTAGAATTCATTAGATGTATTTATGATCATCTTGAAAAGGAATATTTATTCATTCTCGTAATATGAATGTTGTGATCAATGTAATATCAATAATGCGTAATATGAATGTTGAATGTTGATAAATAGCAATAATTAGACAGAGAAAATTATCGTAACCTATTCTAATCAGGTAGACTCCATTCGTGTTCTAAATAGGAAATATATCTAGGTTTACTGTTATGAATAATAAACGCATGCAAATGTGTAGATATTGGATGAGACGTTAACAAGAAACGTCCTTGTACATCTAATTATGACGCTCTCTCTAAAATGTGTTATATCAAGTAAAGTTGAGATGACGAATAGAATTTCTTCTTGCGTCTTGTAAAAATGCGGTTATAGATTTTTTTCGTATTATTGTTGCCTAATATTACAATAAAATTTTTTTATCAATTTGTTAATAGAAATGAATCACTGATTACAGAAACATCCACGTAAATCTTAACTAATATTATAAAGAACAATATTTGTTTGTTGATATGGGATAATAACAGAAATTACCGAAATTATTTCAACGGTAATAGTGACAAAATGACAGAGACACTCTGTGTTCAAGCACAGGCTATATTTTATTTCGGTAGTAGTAATCTCAATCGGGTGCAGAAGTAACAAGAAAAAAAATGATGCATCAAGCATAGATTATGAAACACTTTCCAATACATCCAAAACATTGTAATACAAATTCACCGTTAAAAAGATAAAAGAATATATGTAAGTAAACAGTTTATAGAAAACATATACCACATTGAAAAATACAGTTTACGAAAGTACGTTTCATTGTAAAAGAGTAGTCGAATTATTTTGTGCAGCCATGTATATGATGTGTAGATTTGGATATATAATACATAGTATGATAAAATTTAGTTCAGTTAGAAAATTCACACCTATAATTTTTTTCCAATCGATGTAAATACACTCGAAATCTTTTTAGAGCCTTGTATATTATCTAAACACTTTTGTACACACCACATATTAAGCTAAAAGCGTAAAGGCAATTTAAAACTCACTTTCAGCAATTACCAACCGTAAACGACAACGTATTTTATTCTTTGCGTAGCCCTGTATATGAAATTATTTATATTCCACAAACCTATATTAATCTACTAAATATAGTTCAGTATGAAAATATGTAACACAACTAAAAACTGCCCTTAAGCAATTCACTCACATAGTCTGTGATACATACGAATTCCCTTACGTAGCCCTGTATATGATCTACCGAATTTATACACACCAATTTAGTTAAACTTAAAAACGCACTTATCACAAATAGACTGTAGTTATCGCACGTATACTGTAACTGAATTCTTTTGTGTATCACTGTAAATGAACGATAAACGCAACGCACACCATACTTTTAAGCGAGCAATTTATAGGGCACCTCAGTAATGCATATTCTTTTCATTATGATTGAAATATTGAAACATAATTAAATTACACTGCAAACGATATTTCCCCGTAGAACAATGTGTAACAGAATTCTTTTGTTTGACCATGTAAGTGAATAATAAATGCTTTGCACCACATATTCTACAAAAAACACGTTTTAATGCGCTTTTTAATAATATATCAATTTCATCATGATGTTTCAAATGGCATAGCATCATTAATATGCAATTGAAACGATTATTTCCCATTGAATGTAATGTAACGGAATAATTTTATTTTGACTGTCCCTGTTAAAAGTATAAGTGCTACACACTTCATTTGCAATAGGGAACATGCTGTGGAAAACAACAATAACATACACACATTTCAGGGAAATCCGAGTATATTTACGCGTGTTAGAACACGGAAAGACAGCAGACTGTCAGACAACCAGACGGCAGACAAACCGAAATCATAAACACTTTTCAACTAGGTTGGAAAGTGGTAAAAAACGTTCTAAAATTGTAAACTATTTAGCATTGTTGAAAGTAGAAAAATTAAATTTTACATGGTGCGTACTTTTAAAATGGAAATGTTTTCAAAGGCCTGTTTCTGAAAATTTCGCAGTTTAAAATCGTAAAATTTTCAAAAAAACTTCTAAATTACAATTTTTTCCTTGTTTACAGCTGGAAACCGATATTTTTACATGGCAATTAGTTTCAAGGCATAAACTTTGCTCAAAAGTTTTTCTTAAAAATTCTAAATTTAATATGTTGAAGTAAGTGTGAAACGTACTAAAATCACGATTGCTTTGGAACTACCGAATCAATTAAAAAATTGCTTGCAGGTTAATAGTGGTGACAGTGTGTATATAAAATAAAATTATTTAATAAAGTTATATACACATTGGGATTTATGTTTACATATCTATCAAGTAAAAAGTACCTATTGAATTTGATTGTAATTTTCATATTTTCATATAATATGAAAATAATATCCAGGTGTTTGCAATTATATATGCAACTACGATTTCCTCGTTTATATATGTAAATTACGGTTTTGGTAAAAGGTCACAGTTATACAAAATATACATACTGTTATGTATAAACACAATGTATAAATACATACTTTTATGAATAAATATGCAAAAGTATAGAAATATACACAAAAAGCATGCATAAATTTTACTAATTCCTTTCACTGTGTAGAAAAAAATGCATGACACATACATTTTGACAAAACTGAAATATATATTGCATGCTGTAAAAAATGTTATCATAAAATTTAAGGTAATTTAAGGAACAAGTGATTTAATGTAAGTTTAATTTGTTAAAGGTTGTGATAAAACAAAAAATACACATAGGGTTTTATCGAATTCTATTTTATTCACGTAGGCATGTTTCCTGTTCTCAGTATTCAATATAACTAAAAAAGAATCTAAAACTAAATGAATATACGGAAATGTTTAGTTATGCAATGAGAACTTGATACGAAATGTACCGGTATTTCTAATCACATCACACATTCATATATGTTACATTAACTGAATTAAAAAAAAAAATGAATGAAAATTTTCATTATATTTTGTAAACATAACTGCAAGAATTAGTGTTAGCAAATACGTTTTGATAATTTTATATCAAAAATAATCTTCGGAACAAAAATAAAATAAAATAAGTATATGTGAATTTAATAAACACCGAAATGAAATATATTTTCATGCGATCACATATACGTATTAAATATTTTTGTTTATTAATATACAGATGAAATTTATTTACATATCCGTAAACTTACAGTTATTTAATTACAAGATATTTTTCGTAATATTCTTGTTGATACACGTTTGTTATTTAATTGAAACAAATAAATATTGGAGTAATTTCTTAAATTATAGTTTTCATTTTTTATTCCCTTTTTTCGTGATATTTATAAATTAAATCTATTAATAGGAGAGTTATAATTTCTATTTTAGATCTTTTGAAATATAATTATAATCATGACTACATCTATATCATTTCCTTCATAAACATATACCAGCACGTTATCTTTTTCGTTTCTCCTTTTTTCCATCTGTACCAAAATGCATATATTTCGGTTTAATAACTTTTTAATTACTAAAGGTATACCAGTAATTTTCGGTTACTTTCATATTAAAACGCTTCTGTAGATTTTTTACAAACATTTCTTCTTGTTAAAATCAGATATTTCGAAATGCCATTAGTAATGTGTATTTTCTATTTCACTCAGAATAATTGCTGGCATATTATATGAAATACCGCTGCAAATTACGAATTTATTTTAATTACAACAAATTAATATGTTTATTTTTTTTAATGTTAATTTTTGAAAAATTCTGCGACGTTATAAAAGTGTTTTCGTTTGGAAAAAAATACAGTTTTGTTCGAAAACAACATTTTACTTACAGCATTTCTACATTATGTACAACATTTTTACGACTTTTAACTGCATTGTTAGTAACTGACTCAAATGGGTATTTAGTAAACTTACAAGGCAAAAATGAATGAGGAATTTTAAAAGGTTATCTTTAAAAATATTACACATATTATAAAAAGTGATTATATATTAAATAAATAAATAAATATCTAAGTTTTATAAATTTTTCTTTCATTCAACACTGGGTTGGACGTGTTGCTAACGATGATTTATTCTTATTCATAATAGTCACTAAGATTCCTGAATGTTAGACCTTATGATTTCTTTTTTTGGAGCTACATAAAATATCTTGTTTGCGAAACAAAATTGAAAAAACACCATTTCAGGAGTGGAATGTGTTGGCTATTGATGTACATATTTCTATATACCATGATAGACATACAGACTTCATACGTTTTTATGAAAAAGATGGTGAAATATGCTTTTGCAACGACATTCCAAGCCTTATAGACATCTTTAGATCTATGTCATAAACCAGAGGAAGGGCAACATTATATTGATGCGTCTAAGGTGAGTCTAAAAGCAGTACTCCTTGACATTGGAAATAAATATAACTCCATTCCTGTAGGATATGCTTCAGGGGGAAAAGAAACCTATCATACCCTGAAGAAACTATTACTTGTGTTGAAGTACAATGATTTAAAGTGGAAAACTTGTGCTGACTTGAAAGTCATTTCTATTCTGTTGTTAATGCAACAAGGTTACACGTACTATTCATGCTTTATCTTCGAATTGAACAGTCGTGCAAAAGATAAACATTATTGTGTACAACCGTGGATTTTCGGAAATCTCTAGAATCTGGTGATAAAAATTCAATTATCTAACCTCTTGTAGCATCAGTGGACATATTACTCCTACCACTCCATATCAAGTTGGGATTGATAAAAATTTTCGTGAAAGCTCTTAATCGGGTTGGTTTAGCGTTTGCCTTTATCCGGAACTTGTCCCCATCAATATCGGATGCTAAAATAAAAAAAGGCGTATTTGTAGGTCCAGGAATTAGGAAAATTATGAAAAATGACCAGTTTGAAAGAATTCTTACGACGGTAGAAAAAGACGCATGGTTTTCATTCAAGGCTACAAATTACAAGTGTATTTGTTCAAAATATGATAAACAATTTTAAAAGCTAAATTGTCACATGTCATTAAAGCTTCATTTCTTCAACTCTCACACTGACATTTCCCCAGATAATATGGGATCAATAGCGACTAGCATGGTGAAAGATTTCACCAACAAATTTCTGCTATGGAGTCTCGTTATCGGTCGCAATGGAATGCAGCAATGCTTGTCGATTACTGATGGTTCATCAAGAGAGAAGATACTGAACATAAGTATAAACGCAAAAATAGGTACTAATGTTCTCAAATTAATACAGTCAAATTGTGTTCAGCTGCGTAAAATGTGTGTAAAGTATGTGAAAAATGTGTATAAATAGTGTACATGTGTACTGCTGGTATATTTAACATTTATGTATTATTATTATGCATTACTGTACGATATCCTAAATTGTGAAATATCGTGATAACCTATAAATACACATCCTTCGTTTAAAAAAAAGAAGAAACAAGTACAAATTTCTAATATCATTTTTATTCACTCAAGAGGGTATATAATTGGAATGTTAGCTTTAAATTTAAGAAAAAGATGAAAAGTCAATTTTTGTTTATCAGTGTAATCTGATTTATTCGAAACGTAAATAATTGATTATTGGTTTTTAATGTTTAAACGGTTTTCATTCACTCCAATTTTAATTCACTCCAGGTTTTAATCTCATTTACAGTGGCATGTTTAGATGTATTTATGATCATCTTGAAAAGAAGTATTTTTTTCATTCTCGTAATAGGAATGTTGAGATAAATGTAATATGAATAATGCGTAATGTGAATTTTGAATATTGTTTAAATAATAATAATTACGTAGAGAAAATCATCGTAACCTATTCTAATCAGGTAGTCTCCATTCGTGTTCTAAATATCAAATATATCTAGGTTTACTGTTAAGAATAATAAATGCATGCAAATACTTTGGTATGCGATGAGACGTTGACACGAAATGTGCCTGTAACTCTAATTATGTCGCTCTTTATAAAATGTGTTATATCAAGTAAAGTTGAGATGACGAATAGAAATTTTTATTATCTCGTAAGAATTCGGTCATAGACTATTTCTTTCAAATTATTGTTGAGCACTAAGCATTTTTATCAACTTATTAATAAAAATAAATCACTGATTACGCGTTCATTCACGTAACTCTTTACTAATATTAAGCGGAAATGATTGATTGTTTGTAGGGGATAAAATTTGAAATAACCAAACCGATTTCAACAATAATAGTGGCAAAATGATGGGGACAGTCTTTGTTCAAACACAGGCAAAATTTCTTGTCGGTAACACTACTCTCTAGCGGGTGCAGAAGTAAAAAACGTTCTAAAATTGTAGATTATTTAAATTTGTTGGGGATAGAAAATTTTAATTTGACATAGTACGTACTTTTGAAATGGAAATGATTTGAAAGGTCTGTTTCTAAACAATTCGAAGTTTAAAATGGCAAAATTTGCAAAAGACATTCTAAATTACAATTTTTTCCCATTTTTAAAACTAGAAACTTGAAATTTGACATGACAAATAGTTTTATGGCATAAATGTTTGCTGAGAAGTATTCCTTTAAAATTCTAAATTTAAAATGGTGAAATAAGTGAGAAAAGTTGTAAAATCACGATTACTTTGGAACTACCGATCTGATTTTTAAAAAATTCTGCAGGTTAATAATAGTGATAGCGGGTTTACAAATTAAAATTGTTTAGTAAAATTACATACGCATATGAATGTATGATTACATGTCTTTCATATAATAATTAGATATTGACGTTCATTGTAATTTTCATGTATTCATATACTGTGACAATAATTTCCAGGTGTTTGATATTACATATGTCGTTACGAAATCCTCGTTTAGACAGTGCTGTTTAAAAATTAAGGGGCAGTGACCGGACGGTTTCGCTTTTTACATGGTTTTTCAAATATCTACTGAAAGTCTTGACGAATTGTCCTTAAACTTCGAAGCTGTAAAGCGCATGTTTGACTTCAAGATCAGTAGAAACAGTGTACTGCATTTAAAATATTAGTATATTATTGATTATTTGATGATATGTGGGCTTTTGTATAAAAAAATTTTTAATTGCGTACTCGCGAACTATACGAAAGTGTTTTTTTATGATTTGGTAGTTAATTCTATAGAGCAACCCATTTAAAAAGACCAGTGAAGTATCGTGAAAACTCAGAATTATATCGGTAATATATTGAGCTAATTGACAAGTTGGAGGGAAAATCCATTTGTATGATAAGGGATGATATTTTAATAAAAGTGGGAGATATTGGATAATATTGTAATTTTTAGTACTGAATTCAAAAATACTATTAGAAATGACTGACGAATAGATAATTTGTTCAAAACTTCGGTAGACATTCGACAAACCATGTAAAGTGCGAAAGCGTTCGGTCGCTGCTCCTAAATTTTTGGACCTCGGTGTATATGTAAATTACGGTTTTGGGAAAATGTCGCAGTTATATCATAAATACATACTTTTATGCATAAACTCATATAAACATGTAAAGTTATTACATAGCAAGATACACAAAAAAACATGCATACATTTTATAATTTTCTTTCACTTTGTAGAAAATGATACAGGGGATGATACATTTTGACACAATTGAAATATATATTGCATTTTGCACAAATTTTTATCATATTTTTTATGGTATTTTGTGGCATGCTGGTTCATAGTTAACCCTGGCTAGCTCAGTAAAAAAGTCAGAAAATAAGATAAAACCAGTTTTTATTTAAAACTTTAAGGGGAAGGACGATGGTTGAATCTCATTCACAGAAATTTAGCTTGGACTGATGAATGCTGTCTAAATAAGCCCACTGCAGAAATATACTTTACTACACAGTAGTAGAAACCACTTGAATAAGACGAGTAAATCGAACTTTAACCTACGCATAGATTAGCACTGCAACCCGTCCAATCTTAACTTTGAAACTCCGGAACTATTCTTCGCTGCGATGTGCAGGTTTCCACAACCATGCGAAAAGATGGCTAAATACTTAAAATCATAGTATACCTTGGCCGCCAACACAATTTCTATTCAATCAATCAGTCTAATTTATCTTACCAATTCCAGCTTCTACTCTAAGCAAGCTTCATACCATGAGCACAACCCCTTTATGCTGATAGGACGATAGGAGTCTCGAATTCCACTGAGGCGAGATAAGACCAAATCCAACAATACACCCATTTGCAACTGCTGAAATACATTGCTGAATGAGAAGAAAAACCAAAAGTTGCATAAAACTGCTGCGAAACGCAGAAAACCCACAAATTCCGAAGGAATCATGCATTCGTCGAAAGTTAAAGTAAAACAGTCTACAGATGTCGCTGCACACATACGATTGTTATTTTCAGAATACCATCTCAATCAAAACAAACGGCTGCCTTTATGAGGAGTCGCCAATCCACTACCACCACAATAATATTCATGATTCATTGTTCTAACATTGGTGTTTTCAAATTTATGTTATTTTTTTTTCATGTTTCTTAACATGTCCTTAATTTTTAACTTTAAATTGAGACTTTGTTACCTTGAAACGCTTTTTTTTATTTTTTTTTTTATGAAAGCTTTTTTCAACGTATTTGGTTTTTAATCGGCTACCAGCATGTTTCTTATTTCTATAACTAAATAATTGACATTTCTATTACAAACCAAATATGCATTCGCCCAAAAAGAAGGAAAAAGTTATGTCTCAATTAATTTACCAAACGGTGATAGGAATAAAAAATAAATAATAGTAATGCATACAATTCCATGCAATAATTTTCCTGTTTATTGTAACAATTTAAGAATATAGATTAATAAGGGTTTTTACCCTTATGATTAGATATAATTATTATATTAGATATAAATATGCATTTGATATAAATATGACACTGCAATTATTATTTTTTAATTTTTTTTCCTTATGTACCTCATAACGCTACAGATATCATTTAAAGAGCATTTCTACATAAATTTTCCCTTTTTTTCTCACTATATCTATTTACTATAATTAGAAAAATGGTATAAAAAACGTAACAACAAAATTAATTAAAAATAAATTTTACTAGAAAAATTTCGTTTCTTAAAAAAAAATTAACTTAATCTCTTCGCACAAATCATAGCAATTGTTACAAGATTTTTAAGCAACTTTAGTTTTTCGAAAATTTTTAATTTTAAGTAACATAAAAAACATTTCTTTCGATTTCCGACGAACTCCTAATTAAAATGAAAGAACAAAATAAACTAAAGAGTATTTTATTTAATGCATTTTTCTGTGTTTTAAATACTTTTGTTTAATATTTTTGAAAATAATTTTTTCTCTGGTACTGTTATTTTTTAAATTGATAAACATTTATAAATATACATTTATGAATGTCATTACTGAAGCATTCATTTGTATGCATATTTTTTAAAACGGTGATTAAATGGAGAACAAAGACTAATTAAAATGTAAATAAATCTCAAATTTTAATTTAAAAAAAAAAACTTTCTAGTTTTGAAATATGTAAATAAAATGTTTTATAAATGTATCTATATATTTCGAATTTAACAAAGTTATAGCGTTACAAAAAGTTTATTGTGAATCTAAGAAAAAACGAAAAGGAATTTTCGAAACGTTACCTTGTATTAATGAATAAGACATACTTAATTTCTACGATGGAATTTGAAAATTCTTTACATTTTCGTATGTATATTATACAAGGTGTTCCAAAATTCGACCGACTTTTTCCTATGGGGTCACCTTAAATCACTCGATTATGCGACGCCTGTGGACACAATTTGGAAGATCTCATAGTGCGGATTGTAGTCGCTGAGCGAGACATCAAAAATATACCTGGAATCCTTGAGCGCTTCCAGGGATTATTCTTAAGTTGTTGTAGAATGTGCAATGAGGTCAGCGGGCACCACTTCGAACAACTCTTGTAATAATTACTAAATTATTTTTTTCGTAGTTTGTATTGTACTTTTGTCGTTCCAGCGTGATATTGAAACCTGCATTCGTTTTTCGCGATTTTCTACCACTAAATGTGATTTGCGACCCCATGTACTATGGTAAGCTTTCAACCTCTTGATGTCTTCTATTAACCTTCTTAATTAGTCGGTCGAATTTTGGAACACTCTCTATATCTCTATAAGAATGCATATAATTAGATAAAATAATAAAAGAAACGGATAAAATATTTATGAAATTTACGGAAAATATTTTTTTCCGGACAACTAAATTTAATGCGAATAAATATTACTGAAAAATATTACTGTATTTTTTACTGTATATTATTGAATAAATATTACTAAAACTGAGAGAAAAATTCAGTTTTTTAAAGATTTAATCATTGGTAGATTCGGAAACAACAAAAACTGATGTTGCCTTCCGCTCATAATTTTTAGTGTTCAATTACAGAGTAAGAGATATTTGAAATTACCCACGTAAAATATAAGTACCCTGTGATATTGCATAGTTAAATCTTTAAAAGAAATGTAATCACCAAAAAAATCATTAAAGTAGTATATAACCCCTTCAAAAATGACAGATTGTTGATCTGCGTTTCTTTTTCATAAGACTTCATACAAACAAACAGCATGAAGACTTTATTATTGAAAGGTTTGTACTGTAGAAAAGTACATTTTAAAAATGACAAATACAATTCTACAAATAAAAATTATGAGGATATATATATATATACATATATATTACTCAGTATTAAATTTCGGAAGTAGTTCAACGATTGGACAAAACATTCAAATTAAATGTTAACAAATAATCCATGTGCGAAAGTTTTTGTACAAAAGTGTTATCAATGAGTTTCAAAGCCGATTGACTCACCACATAACTCATTGTTTGATTACATAAGCGAAATTAAATGCAAATTACGTTGTACTATTTATTCCTCATATTTTAATTACGTTTGATAAGAAAGAATCATTTTACAGTAAATGACCCCTTATCCGGAATTTCAAAATCCGGAAAAACCCAAAGTCAGCAAAAAAATTTCGAAAATTTTACCGATTTCTAATTTTTTTTAGTCTATTGTGTTTCAGTGTGTAATCACTAAAATATTGTTACTTCGGTATTCAGTAGCGGGTGAACACGCCCCCCCCCCCCCTTCTTCCCGAAATTAGAAACAAATCATTTTTCTCTCAAATTTTAGTTTAAAATTAATTTATATTACGATTCGTTTGAAACAAAAAATAGTTATATATTTATTTCATCAAGGTTGATTCTGTTCCGAATTTTCCTAAAAATTTAAGCATTCGGTTTCGAAAATTTTAGTCTTCAGTCCAAAGATTCAAACATAACAAAATCTCGAATTTTGAGCGATCGTCGCCGAAAAAAACAATTATGTCTATCGTTCGAAGATAAAGTAGACAATTTCTTCAAAGGATTGCGGAAACAACTTGAATTTTGTCAAAGGATTAAAAAAAACCGCAAATTTCGTCGCAGAATTGCGAAAAAACGCTAATTTTGTTAACAAATCGCAGAAAATACTCGATTTCCGACAAAGGCTTGCGAAGAAAACGCAAATTTCTTCCAAGGCTCGAAAAAAATGTTAAATTTCTTCAAGGGATCACAAAAAAAAAACAAAAATTTGGTTAAAAGATCGGAAAAAAACGCGAATTTCGTCAAATAATCGCAGAAAAGCATGAATTACTCCAAAGGATCGAAGGAAAAAAAACACAAATTTTGTCAAAAGTTCACAGAAAAAATGCGAATTCCGCCAAAGGATCGCGAAAAAAAAACCCCGCCAATTTCGTCAAAGAATCTCAGAAAAAAACTCAAATTTTGTCAAAGGATCGTAAATAAAAGGTAAATTTCGTCAAATAATAGCAAAATACGCAAATTTCCTCGAAGAATCGCAGAAAAATGCAAATTTCTTCAAAGGATCGCAAAAAGAAAACGCAAATTTCTTCAAAGGACCACGAAAAAATTATATTTCGTCAAAAGATCGTAGAAGAAAAACGCAAATTTTGTCAAAGAATAGCAGAAAAAAATGCAAATTTTGTCAAAGAATCACGAAAAAAAAGCATGAATTTTGTCAAATAATCGTGAACTTCCGGAGGACCCAAAATCCGGAAAATTCCAAAACTCTGAAATCCTTTGGTCCAGAGGATTTCGCATAATAGGTCCTGTACTGTATTTAAGATGGAAGCAAAATTTCAAAATATGCCAGTAGATGACGCCAATGTACTGGATTGATCACTCAAATCTTCCGTACGAAAGACTTCACCGCTATTTCTGAAAAGAAAAGTGCTGACAGGAAAAAATATTCAGAAATGTTGATATACGTGTTTTATATGAAATAGTTTTTGAAGGTTTTAAACAAAATTAAAATATTTAAAAGCTCTAATATGCTTTTACAAATATTTTAACAGCAGAATCGGATGAAGCATAGCTTTTTCATTAAGCCTAACATGGCGTTTAACTATGGTCGATTCGCAGATCAGAGTGGTCGAGCCCGGAGCCGTTACAGACACTTTCTTGCCTTCGGATTTTATTATAAGTAAGATGCCCTAAAAATAAAATTAAATCCAAGAAATACAAATACAATGTGGCTGCGAAGTGCTGATTGACAGTATTGATAGATAGACATTCATAAGACCAAGTTATGAGAACATCAGTGTTGAAATCTCAATATAGTTATTAATTAAGTATTGTTAATTGCTATAAAAATAAAATGACTATAAATTTATAAAATGAAAAATAATTAATTGTGGAGTAAGCTGTAATAATATAATAGGATAGTATAAGTCAAAAAGTAGGAAATTGTACGAAAAATGTGACAGATGAGGTGAGTTTGTACTATAACTAGTTTTATGTATATTCAGATCTTGGTGCAATAGCCGTTGCACTCTTATACAAAAATGCTTGTATATAAAATTTGATTTATGTGCAGATTTTTGTATTACCGATATTAATTTTATTTATGAATCTAAGTTGAAATACATGTTTACAAACAATTAATTGCATCTTTTAGATTAATATTATAATAAGCCCAAATATCCAATACAAGATAATGTATAACAAAATCATCGTTATTATTTCAGTGAAATGAATTATATCGCCTGTTATTATGATATGATTAATTTCCGTAATAAATTAAGTATAATTTGGCAACATATTACCTTTTGTTGACATTTAATACAAATTCAAATGGGAAACTTAACAAGATCTTTGAAAATTTCAGAACTTGAAATCTATTTTGGCTTTTTTTCCTTTTAATATCTATTTCTTCGGAAACATCTATCCAAAACACTGTCGGGAGTTTACATGATTGCTATAATTAAACAATTTTAGTAGACAAATTCGGTTTTTAAATTCCGTAATATGGAAATAATATGACTCCATCTTAAATATGACGTAATCACCATGACAACCTAGAAATATTACCTATCATGGGATATCATTGAATTAATTACGTATGATAGGAATTAACAAAATGAAGAAAACTTTTATTAATATTTTTTAAAGTTTTAATTTGTTTTCATAAAATTTGAAATGACTCGACAAAATTATACAACGATTGTATATATTAAGTTTCAAACTGTTGGGTGGTGGTAGTTTTTGCGCTTTTATGTGCGGACAGACGGATGGACCAGACGACGATTATAAGTGCTACGCATTTATATAATTACAAACGCACCTAAAAAGGTATATTTTATGGTTTTACACAAAAATAATTTATTTTTTTTCTTTAAGACGAGAAAATCGTGTTGTTTATATAATAACAAAAATTCTGTTCGTTTTTGTTTTCTAATCATTACATTGAAAAAAAATTTACACAAAAATGTATTTAACTGCAATAAAAGTACTTGTAATATAAAATAAACCATTTTTCGTATCTCAAAATAATTTAAATAATTTCAAACATTTTTTCGAAATATAAAATTAGCTTTAAGTTTTCTTGAAAGCAATTTCCATAAAGATACATTTAAATTCAGATATTCCCTTAGGATCAATTTAAAGCCACGAATTATGTTTACTTTTTAAACGAATAATTTTTCAATTTATTTTTTCGAAACAAATTTCAATTTTCATCACTTTGTTTATTTTTTATTTTTATTTTTTGTTATATGTTTTATTATTTTTTAGATAAATAAACAATATGTTTGTTATTGTAACATAGTAGTTCTTTATTTCTTTGTTCTTTCATTGTATACTCGAAAAATATTCATGTAATTGTCAAAAGCAGTCTTTAGAAAATATTTCTTAGAACGTTAGAGAATCTCTCAGAAAATTAGAGAATCTTTAGTGACAAAATTAATTTTATTTTTTGATACTGTTATGCATATGTTAATTGGTGATAGTTTTTTTTTTTTTTCAAAATTTTTTAAAAACGTTTCCAAAATATGTTACATGTTAATACTTTTTTTTTTAGAATTTTCGATGCATTCCAATTTCTAGACTAGATATATTAAAAAAAATTAATGCTAATTCAATTATGTTTTCTTTAAGTAGCTTCCAATACAAAAAAGTATAAGGCTACATATTGCAGCCGTTCGGAGGAAAGCAGTTCCGGAAAATTTCGATATATTTTCACCGATCATAACCCTCAGACCCCTAAACCACCCTTCATTCAAATGTTGATTTATATATATATCTGAGCTGTGTCATTCGATAACGCTCGTATTTATAAATCAATTTTTATGAAACTAATTGTGTGTATTAAGCTCACCAATGTCTCGACCGCGTTCGTTGGCCAGCTTGGTCCGCCATTTTGTTTCAAGGTGGCAGCCACTTAAAAATTTAAAACTAAAATAGGTATACAAAAAAGTTAAAATTTCAAATTTATTTTTTAATTAAGTGTTAGGCTTGATACGAGGATTCCAGAGCATTTTTTTCTTTATCTCTATCTTAAAAAATGACTGAGATAGAGCAGTTTGAAATTCTAGGGTGGCTGACATTTTGAAACAAAACAGCACATTAACGCGATTAATCGCAAATTATTTTCTTTCATTGTTGTAATAATTTTCCCAATCATACGCATAAAACTATATATTCTTATCCGTTAGCGCCAAATTCTCGCCAAAATTGGCGACATTTGTCGAAATATCGCCAAATTTGGCGACCAAAATAAGTCTTCATAAATGAAGCCAATTTGGCTATTGCTCAATAATTTGGCGAATTTCTTATTCAAATTCAGTATTAACGAATCTTTTGTAAACGTTTCTTTGCATTTTAACTTGCTGTTTTCGTGAAACATTAGCTAAAATTTTAAAACGAAGATATAGGAAAGCTACCTTTTCCTCCCGGTACAGGCCGGAAGGAATTTTTATAATTAAAAGTCCGTTTCGGTTTTCTGTAATTGAAAAGATATATATCTTTTCAATTACACATTTTATACATTTTCCAATATTTTAATTAATTGCCGTTTATATTCCATTAAATTAAGCCAACATTATATTATATCTGCTAATTTGTTCAGTTCAATATTGATAAAATCAAATTTTTTAATGAATTTCAGTTCAACATTTCCTACTGGGAAAGGTTTTTCTTTGAATGGTTAAAATAATATCGCCTCCAATTCTGTTCTTTTTTCCTTAATTAGATAGGTTTTCCCTCTTTATAGCTCTTAAATTGGGCTATGAAGAAATATAGATGAAACTTTAGAGTCTATTTTTAAACATCATGTGTAATATCATTATTATCTGTTTTAGTTTAACTAATAGTTTTAATAGTTTAATAAATCTGTTCATAACTTTTTAATTGCACAGAAATAATTTAATATTTCTACTAGAAAATAAATATAACTTCTGTTACTGCATTTCCATTTAGTAGAATACACAATATGAATTAATGGACGTATGTTATGCGTCATATTGGAGGTTTCCTTTACTTAAGGAATTAATTCTATCCCATCTTTTAGGTAGCTTTCATAACAAAGAACTACCTATTGCAGCCGTTCGGAGGAAAGTAATTAAAAAAAAAATTGGTATATTTTCATCGATTATGACCCGCAGACCACCAAACCACCCTCCGTTCAAATGTTGATTTATACATATATATCCATATATTATATCTGAGATATGTCATGCTGTAACTCTCTTATTTATGAACCGATATGAATGTGACTGATCATGTGTACAGAACATACCAACGTCTAGATCAAGTTCGTTGGCCAGCTTCATGCGCCATCTTGTTTCAAAATGGGGGAAAGTTATATATTTGAAATTTTAATAATTCCAAAAGGTTTTTCCAAAAATTGTAAATTGAAAAACTTGTTTCTGTTAAGTGTTTGAACGTGATACAGGTATTCTGGAACATTTTTTATTTTGGCTATATCTTAAAAAATGGCTGAGATAGGGCATTTTGAAAGTTTAGGTTGGCTGACATTTTGAAACAATCTGAATTTTGTTATGCTGTAACTCTCATGCATTCAAATTCATTATTAACGAAAACCGGGATTGAATCTTCTATAATCGGGTTCCAAGCATTTTAGCTTCGGGTGTTTGAGTAAAATGAGTGGAATTCTTAAAAACATGGACTATGAAAGCTACCTTTTCCTCCTGGTACAGGCCGGAAGGACTTTTTAATTATAACATGTTTAATATCAATTACTGACTCTTAACGATTTGTTGTCAAAAACAAATTGCCATAGCAAGGTTATTGTAATAAATGCATCATTTTTATTAGCATCATTTAAATTTTTGATTTTACTTTATAATTCCCTCTTCTCTATATTCAAGTTACGGCATAGCCCCACTTTAAATAAAAAATGCATTTTCTCATTTGAAAGAAAGTGATAAGAATAACCTTGAAATATATAAACACCATATTTAGTTTTAAATAGTGTTTTCGTTTTCGTTTTTTAAAAAATAGGTAAATAAAGTATATATGTATATAAACAGACAATATATAATTATTAGCTGTATTTGTCCACATTTATTGAAGATAAACGTATAATTTAACCCGGCAGTACTCGCACGTTCGTCATTTTCCCGCCAAAATTCGCTGTCTTCCTTTATCTTATTTCCCCTTAAAGCTATAATAATGAAATGCAGTGTAGCTGACCTTGACCGTTGGTTCTTTTGTGTACTAAAGTTGCAAGGCATTCCAGCGTTTTCTCAGAAATTTATTGCATTCTAAAGTTGAAATCGGTCTAAAAGACCGTGGCGCGAGCACTGCGGATCAAGTAATTTTTTCCCCTCCCAGTTTTTCATTCCCGTTTCCTCGAATTTCTCGGCAGGAAAGTTTCTGGGAAGGGTTGGATTCTAGTTTTCTCTTTCATTCTTCTTTTCATCTTTCTTTGAATAAACTGTTATTTATTATTATTTACTTCATATATACGATTATTATTTACTTCATACATAAGAAGCTTCTAACAAGAGGTGCGACTCAAGAGGCCTGCCTCTATCCTGAAATAAGTAATAAATGGATCTTCATAAATTTTCATTTCAAAAAGGGCGTTTAAGCATAAAATCGCTAATACTCCAACCCCCCCCCCCCCCCGCACCACATACACACACAGGCAGCAGCACACACACAAAAAAAACTGCTGCCTTTATATTAATAATTTCAGAGTAACGAGTTTTATCTTCTTTTTTATTATTTTTATACAGATATATTGTATTACTGTAAGAAAAAATAATAAAATAGGATATTGATATCAGTTAGTCGATGCAGATGTTTTTTTCTTGGGGCCCATTTTGTGAAAAATAAAAATTAATTTTGTGAAATTTATTATATTTTTGTGACAAATAACATTTTGTAACAAAAGATGAAATCCAGTTGCTGAAATTTTAACCAATAATTTATTAATAAGCTATTTAAGTCCTTCTGCTATAGTTATCCTTTCTGGTGATCTTGTTTAGTTTGCAAATTACATATTTGCAAACGTAACAAAATAAAATAAATTAATGAAGAGTATGTTTTTATAGAATGGAATTTTATGAAGGTGCTTGTGTTAATAAAAGAAATTTTGTGAAGTTCAGGGGCTCTTTTATTAAGATGATTTCTGAAAAGTGACCTATTTTATTAAGAGGAATTTTGCGAAGGAGCCTGTTTTCTTAATTTTATGAAGGGTTTTGTGTTAATAACAGAGTTTTTGTGAAGTTACGATGTTTTATTAAGAGGAATTTTGTGAAGGAGTTTGTCATATTACATGGAATTTTATGAAGGGGACTGTTTTATTATGAGGAATTTTGTGAAGGGTCCTGCTTTAGTAAAAGGAATTTTTCAAAGGGACCTTTTATGACAGGACTTTTGTGAAGGGCCCTGCTTTTGTAAGAAGAATTTTGCGAAGGGACCTTTTTTAACAGGAATTTTGTGAAGGGTCTTGTTTTATTAATTTTATGAAGGATCCTGTGTTAATTAAACAGATTTTGTAAAGAGGCCTGTTTTATTAAGAGGAATTTTGTGAAGTATTTTGTGAAGGAATCTGTCTTACTAGATGGGACTTTATAAAAGGCCTGCTTTATTAAGAGGAATTTTGTGAAGGCGTAGGTTTATTAAGAGACTTTTTTTAAGAGGAATTTTGTGAAGGGTTATTTTTAATTTTATGAAGAGTCATGTGTTAATTGAATAAATTTTGTAAAGAGGCCTGTTTTATTAAGACGAATTTTGTAAAGAATATCTGTCTTATTACATGTAATTTTTTGAAAGACCTGTTTTATTAAGATGAATTTTGTGAATGA
The DNA here is from genome assembly GCA_963931845.1 of Maratus michaelseni. Lineage (NCBI taxonomy): Eukaryota > Metazoa > Arthropoda > Arachnida > Araneae > Salticidae > Maratus > Maratus michaelseni. The sequence continues at coordinate 417,257,800 of OZ007587.1, read as the reverse complement.
TCCTGTTTTATTAAGAGGAATTTTGTGAAGGGTTTTTTTATTACATGGATTTTTGTGAATAAAAAATAAATAGGTCACAAATTTTGCCTGGATCTACCCCTGGTTAAAATAACATGTCCTGAAATACACAATTGAATGATTATTTAAATTGCGTAAATGAATAATGTAATCTGTCTCTTTTCAAGTTCAATTGGCTCCTAGTTCCAGTATACTGTCAAAAACCAGCTTACTGCGTTTCTGACATTAAAAATAATTTATCCCTAACACGATTTGAAATTCATAATTGAAAATTTATTCTAATTAGTAATTCATTGTGTCTTTATAACATCAATCAAATTATTTAAAAATTTTTATTCTTTTAATATATCAGGGGTCGATACAGGAAAAATTTGGGGCCTATTTAGGGACCCTTCACAAAAATATATTTAATAAAACAGGCTCCTTCACAAAATTCTTTTTTATAGAATCCCGCCCTTCACAAAGTTCCTCTTGATAACATAGGGCCTTTCACAAAATTCTTCTTTATAAAATAGGTCCCTCAGAAAGTTCTTCTTGATAAAATATAACCCGTCACAAAATTCCTCTTGATAAAATAAGAACCTTCACAAAATTCCACTCCATAAAAACATACTCTCCGTTAATTATTTTTATTTTGTTAGGTTTTAAAATGTGTCATTAACAATAAAACAAGTTCACCAGAAACGAGAACTTAAGCAGAAGGAACGAAATTATTAAATGCTTGGTTTGAATTTGAGTAGATGGATTTTTTCTTTCATAAAAACTGTTTTACTTTTCACAAAATGGGCCCCAAAGAAAAAACCTGCGTCGACTCCTGTATATTTTGTAATATATATATATATATATATATTAAAATATTTATTTAAATTTGAACTGAATATATTCTTAAATAAAATTCTTAAATTATAGTTCTTAAATATATTCTTAAACATATCTGAATATATTCTTAAATAATAGTTTCTGTAAAATGTATCTTTTTAAATTCAATCAGTATTTCCCCCCTATGATCTCTGTTTTCGATCATATGGTAACGCCGGCAGATTTCCCCTTTGTTTTCGGGCTACTGGTAACGCCGGGAAATGGACCGAGCGCGACTACTAGTGTTTAAAAAAAAGGCGCGACTACTCTCGGGTTAATAAATGAAACCTCTGTTACCAATAGTATCTGTTAAAAAAAAGAGTTTTCTCATTTTAAAGAAGTGATAAGAACAACCTTGAAATATATAAACACCATATTTAGTTTTAAATAGTGTTTTCGTTTTCGTTTTTAAAAAATAGGTAAATAATATATATATATATACATGCAGGGTGATTATAAAAAAACTATCCCGATATTTGGGCCCCTAACTATCACACCATTCACAGAAACTGAATGAATTTTGGCAAAAGGTATTTTGAGGTATGCACTCAAGAATGACACAGAAAACAACAGTGTCACTTAAACAGTTACGGTTAAAGCGAGAAAATTTCGAAAAAATCAAATAGCAACACCCAGTTTTTTATATGGGAATGTGATCTCCTTTGTGAAAACCCCTAAATAGCGTTGGAACGGCAACTTTAGCATGAAAATCCCCGGAACTAGGCAAGTGAAAAGTAAAAAGGACTTTGCCGTGCACTAGAGCATTAATTTTTGTTTCATTTACGTCACACGTCACACCGTTTCTTTGGCTGATATCCCAGCCTGATTAGTTCTCCACAAAACGAGAAGAAGAAACCAACAAACGCAAATTTCGGGTTCTACGTAAGACACAGTCATGACTGACGTCGTCACGCTAGGTGAAAGAGGCACTGCGAAATGCCAGCCGCGTATGTTCCTTTCTGCCATTCCGAACAAGATGCCGCTTTCAGGGAAAGAACGTGGAGAAATCGTAAAGATTTATTACCTGAATGCACAAAATGCCGCAGAGACAATGCGTGTTTACCGCAGAAACCATGGATTGCGGCGAGGCCCGTACACTATCAAAGCTGTACTGAGTGTGATTCATAAATTTGATGAAACTGGTTGCACATGCGATCGACCTCGGTCTGGACGACCTTCCGTTCCTGTGGAAGCTGTTGCAGAAGTCCATCAGACGATAAGCACAGTTCGTCCCACAACTGCATGCGGTGTTTCACGTGTTCTGGATCTGCCGAATTCAACTGTACGCAAGATTCTGCGCTCTGTTCTAAACATGTTTCCGTATCGATTCCAGCATGTCCAGATGTTTGAAGCGGGAGCGGGAGAATATCAATTACGGCTGGATTTAGCAAATCAATTCCTTATCCGGTACGATGAAGTTGTTGCAAAATGAAAAGGAACCACCAGATGGCGCTAAGCGCGTAGAACTTTTAGACTGACTGACTGTTTTGTTTACTTAACGTTTGTACATAGCTTGTCGTGTATTCGTTCTGTATCGTCTTTAAGTGTGTCTACCTGTCCAATAAATAATCTTCATTAGTAAAAGATGTTTCTACCTTTAAAGAAGCTCATGGAACACGAACCAGAAAATTAGGTGAGATCAAACCTTTTATTTACTTTATTGTCTTGTATGATTTAAGAAAGTTTACGGAATTCTCTTTTATGGTGCCGAAATTCCCAAGAGTTGAAATTTAGAAAATGGCGCTACCTAGCGAATTAGATAAATCAAAAAGTATGCGTAAGTCTCTTAGAACATCTTTAACGAAGATTACTAACAAACTAACTGAATATTTGGCAGGAGACGAAAAAGATATAGACGAAATTGAAGATCTTAAAATTCAATTAATCGAGAATGCAGAACAAGTTTACAAATTAGATTCAGAAATTCAGAAACGTGTAGATAACTTAGAAACGCTAGAAAAAGATGTATCATCCAGTCAAGAATATCGCGAAAAAATTACGAAAACGAAAGCTAAAATTGATCGATATTTAAAGCGTAATGCTCCTAACGAAAGTAAAATAAACTCTTCTATTCTATTGTCCACAGGACCTGATGAATCAAAGAATTATTCTCACGTAAGATTACCGAAGCTTACAATACAACCTTTCGATGGGAAATATGAAAATTGGCAGGAATTCTGGGGGCAATTTGAAGTAGCTATACATGAAAATGTAAAGTTAACTAACATAGAGAAGTTAAATTACTTAAAGAATTTCTTAACAGGAGCAGCTTTAAAATGTATTCAAGGTTTAGCTTTAACACAAAATAATTACGATGTCGCGATCGGATTTTTAAAAGAAAGATTCGGAAAAAATGAATTAATAATACGATCGCATGTAAACATGCTATTAAGCCTAAATCCTGTAAAATCTGGAGCGAATTTAAGAGAGCTTAGACAGTTGCATGATACCTGTATTATTCAAATCAGAAGTCTCGAAACAGCCGGAGTAGAATTAAATAAATATGGGGGAATTTTATTCGCTATTTTAGTCAAATTAATTCCTGAAGAAATTGTGCTCGGATTCAATCGTTCCGCTACAGGCGAAGATTCTTGGAACTGTGCCAAATTATTAGAATTTCTAAAACATGAAATCGAAACGCGAGAAAAAACGTATATGTTTCGAAATGATGAAGTATTTGAAAGGAATAAAATTAAAGAGTTACCTTATCGAAAACATGAAACTCATAAAAATATACCCATCGCAGCTACATTAAATACTCTTATCAAGAAAGACTGTTTATTTTGCAATGGAGAACACGAAAATTTTAACTGCCCCTTAACCATTAATGAACGAAAATCAAGTCTTTTACGAAAGGGTTATTGCTTTCTTTGCCTTCGCAAATCACATGTATCAAAATTTTGCCGCGAAACAATGCGTTGCAACATTTCTACTCGAAGACATAATGTTTTAATTTGTGACGAAACTGAAAAGCGACATAACAAACGGGAAGGCGTCTCAAAGTCTCCCGAAAGAAAAAATGATTCCAATGCTCTGAGTTGCGCAACAACTGCAGTAAACGAAAATGTATTTTTACAAACAGCTGTCGCCTTTTTAAGTAATAATTCTCAGGAAAGAAAAATAAAAATTATCATGGATTCGGGGTCGCAAAATACGTTCATCGAAAAAACGTTATCTCGTAAATTTAATTTAGAAGTTATAGGAAAAGAAAAATTAGCAATTTATGCTTTTGGGTCAAAACCAAAGAAATCTATTGTAAGAAATAGGGTAAAAGTAAATTTACGAAGAATTTATGATCCAAAGAAAATTATTTCTATAGAAGCCATTGAAACATCTTCGATATCTGAAGCTGAAATTCAAGGCCCTAGTAAAGAAATTCACAAATTTTGTAATGAAGCCAAAATACAGATAGCTGATATTGAAGGGTCTGAAAATTTAAGGGTATCTCTTTTAATTGGGTCAGACTATTTCTGGAAAATAGCTACAGGGAAAGTCAAAAGAGTTTCCGGTGCTTTAGTAGGAATGGAAACGAAACTAGGTTATGTATTTAATGGTTCTGAAGCTAAACGCAAGAATTTTAAGGATGTTAGCGTAATGAATGTTATAGTGCGTAATCAAAATTTAGAAGAATCATACATTTTGAAAAGATTGTTCGATTTAGAAGGTTTGGGAATATCGCGTAGTGACAATCTGAATGAAGATGACGAAGTTATGAAAGAATTTGAAAATTCTACGAAACTAATCTACGGTCGCTACCAAGTTAAACTACCATGGAACGAACACTCCGTGTCGCTACAGGATAACTATAGTAATGCTAACAACCGTTTGCGAATACTTGTCAAAAGATTTAAGAAAAATCGAAATTTTCATAGTCAGTACAAGGACATTATTTCAAAGCATCTAATTCAAGGAATAGCTGAAAGGGTCAATGAAAATGAATGTGGTGATAATTCTAAGATCTATTACATGCCACATCACGCAGTAATACGCGAAGATAAAACAACGACGAAAATGAGAATAGTTTTCGATGCCTCCTCGAGTGAACATAATTTTCCGTCCCTTAATGACTGCTTGAATCCAGGTCCGAATTTAACGCCCGATATCCTAATACTTCTTTTGCAGTTCCGTCTGAATAAGGTTGCCATAACGGCGGATATAGAAGGTGCATTTTTGCAAATTGCCCTGGCGCCAGAAGAAAGAGACGCAGTTAGATTTCTATGGGTTACGGAAGATTTAGACGCTGAACCCGAAGTTTTGAGGATGACGCGTGTAATTTTTGGAGCAAAATCGAGCTCATTTTTACTGAACGCGACAATTAAACATCACATCAAGAAGTATGAGGATGTTTATCCAACTGCCTTCTGAGTTTTGAACAGTAGATTGTATGTAGATGACCTTATACACAGTTTAGAAGACACAGATTTAGCGTACACCGTCCACGAACAAATAAGGCTCATTTTGGGAGAAGCAGGCTTTAATATGAGAAAATGGAAAACAAATGTACGCTCATTGCAAGATCGATTTAAGGAAGAAGTTAACGAGGAATCCACGTTATGCAAGATCCTTGGCTATTGCTGGAATTCAGCAGATGATGTCTTAAGCGTTGATAGTGATAAACTTTTAAGGGATAAGGATATGGCAGAATTAAAATTTACGAAGAGAAGCGTAATAAAAACTATGGGAAGAATCTACGACCCGTTGGGCTTAATATCACCATTTGCAGTTCGAGCTAAAATACTACTGCAAGACATATGGAAGAAAAAACTCAATTGGGATGATGCTTTACCAACCGACTTAGCAAAAATCTTTCAAGATTGGTGTGAAGAATTGTTTTATTTGAAGCAGATGTCTGTACCAAGACATCTATTCTCAATGAAAGGAATGGAAGAACTTACGGGCTGTCAATTTCACGTCTTCGTAGATGCCAGCAAACGAGCTTACGGAGCAGTTATTTATGTACGTTTTCGCACCTCTGACGGAATTTTCCACTCCAATTTAGTCACTTCAAAGACTAGGGTTGCACCAGTTAAAGAAATAACTCTGTCGAGGTTAGAGCTTCTTGCTGCACTTATAGGAGCCAGATTGTTCGATCATATTCGACTACATTCAAGTACACCGAAGGATACGAAGACTATATTTTGGTCAGATTCCACGATTGTTCTTCACTGGATCAAGAATAATTCTCGAAAATTGAAGATGTTTGTCAAGAACAGAGTAGATGAAATCAAGAAAATATCTGAACCTGATTGTTGGAATCACTGTCCTGGGAATGATAACCCTGCTGATATTTTAACACGGGGTGAAAACTTAACCAGTCTAAAAGACCTGGAGCTTTGGTGGTTTGGGCCACCGTGGCTAAGGAAGTGCGAAAGTCAATGGCCACAATCCAACGTTCATACCGATCAGGAAACCAACTTATAAAATAAAGAATATGAAGTGGTGAATATGCTCCTGGCAACGAAACTTGAAGATCTTTTCGATATCCGAAGATTCAGCAAACTTAAACAAATATTACGAATTACTGCATGGATTCAAAGATTCATCCACAATACAAGGAATCCTCAGAGTAAGAGAAGTGGTCCCTTAGCTACAGAAGAACTTGAATTTGCAGAAGAATACTGGATTAAACTTACACAAATGGAGCATTTTCCTGAAGAATATTCAGCGCTGACGCAAGGAAAACCAGTACCAGCAAACTCAGTTATTCGACCGTTCAATCCAATTTTAAATGAAAGAAAAATAATCTTGATTGGTGGACGATTACAGCAAGCTAATATCGCATACCATGAAGCTCATCCAGTTTTACTACCTAGTAGATCTCATTTATCAAATCTTATCATCAAAGACTGTCATGAAAAAACAAGGCATGGTGGTGTATCGGAAACTTTAACACAACTCAGAGAAAAAAACTTGGATATTGAAAGCAAGACAAAGAATCAAGAGTTTGATATTTAGATGCAAATTATGTGAAAAACTTCGTGTTAAACCTGCCACTCAGATTCCTGCACCTCTACCTGCCGACAGAATAAATAAAGCCTATCCATTCCAAGTTACAGGCCTAGATTACTTAGGTCCGTTGTACATTAAAGATCACAATGAGACTAAGAAAACTTACATATTGCTCTTCACATGTGCTGTAACAAGAGCAGTACACCTAGAATTAACCCCGGACTTGACCACAAAAACGTTCATTCAAGCGTTCCGAAAATTTGTAGGAAGACCGGTGCAGCTTCTTTGCCCACTTGAACTTTCAACACTTTCGTCTCCAGACGAACTTCGCCCGGCGGAAGTTGTTGCAAAATGAAAAGGAACCACCAGATGGCGCTAAGCGCGTAGAACTTTTAGACTGACTGACTGTTTTGTTTACTTAACGTTTGTACATAGCTTGTCGTGTATTCGTTCTGTATCGTCTTTAAGTGTGTCTACCTGTCCAATAAATAATCTTCATTAGTAAAAGATGTTTCTATCTTTAAAGAAGCTCATGGAACACGAACCAGAAAATTAGGTGAGATCAAACCTTTTATTTACTTTATTGTCTTGTATGATTTAAGAAAGTTTACGGAATTCTCTTTTAGAAGATAGCAGCTTGCCTTCACGCATTCTGTGGACAGATGAGGCGCATTTCTCGTTAACTGGTAACGTGAATTCGAAAAATTGTGTGCACTGGGCAGAGAATAATCCACATGATGTGCATGCATGTCTATTACACGAGAAAAAGTGACTGTGTGGTGTGGTATAACGAGTTGGTTCATCCTCGGCCCTTACTTTTTTGAAGAGGTTACTGCCGGTGATCTGCAAACGTGTACAGTAACGAGTACTCGCTATCTGGACATGTTAACTCATTACGCGATTCCCGCATTGCAACAGCAAAATGCTCTATCTGAAGTTGTGTGGATGCAAGATGGCGCTCCTCCACATGTCGGATCTTCCGTCAAACGTGTCTTAACTCAACAGTTTGGTGACAGAGTTATCTCCCGTCATTTCCCGTTTCCGTGGCCAGCAAGGTCTCCTGATCTGACACCAATGGATTTCTGTCTGTGGGGATATCTGAAATCCAAAGTGTATCAGTTTCTTCCTTAAACTGCATCTGATTTGAAAGAAGCCCTCAGAACTGCGATTCAAAAGATTCCTATTGGCATGATACGTGCTGTAGTGCTATCCACCATCAGCCGCATGCAAAGTGCCATCGTGTGTGAAGGAGGTCATGTGGAAAATTTGTGAAACACAATAAAATGCTTTATTTTATGCTGCTTCTCTGTCCTTATTGGTTGTCCTCACTTTTAGCCTATCTACCGCCGATGATTTTCATGCTACAGTTGCCGTTCCGACGCTATTTAGGGTTTTGCACAATGGAGATCACATTCCAATACAAAAAACTGGGTGTTGCCATTTGATTTTTTCGAAATTTTCTCACTGTAACCGTAACTGTTTGAGTGACACTGTTGTTTTCCATATCATTCTTGAGCGCATACCTCAAAAAACCTTTTGCCAAAATTTCGTTCAGTTTCTGTGAATGGTATGATAGTTAGGGGCCCAAATATCGGGATAGTTTTTTTATAATCACCCTGTATATGTATATATATAAACATACAATATACAACTATTGACTGTATTTCCTACATTTATTGAAGATAAACGTTTATTTTAATAAATGAAACCTCTGTTACGAGTAGTATCTGTTAAAATAAAAAAAAAAGAGTAAAAAATAGGTAAATAAAGTATATATATAAACAGACAATATACAATTATTGGCTATATTTGTCCACATTTATTGAAGATAAACGTTTAATTTAATAAATGAAACCTCCGTTACAAGTAGTATCTGTTAAAAAAAAAAAAAAAAAAAAAAAAAAAAAAAAAAAAGAGTCTTCTCATTTTAAAGAAGTGATGAGAACAACTTTGAAATATATAAGCTCCATATTTAGTCTTAAATATTGTTTCCGTTTTAGCTTTTAAAAAATAGGTAAATAAAGTACATATATAAGCAGACAATACACAATTATTGGCTGTATGTGTCCACATTTATTGAGGATAAAAATTTAATTTAATAAATGAAACCGCTGTTACGTATAATATCTGCTACAATGTTTTTTTCAATTGTTTACTCCAATAAAAGACAGTATTTTAATTTTAAAACTTGTTTTTTCATATTGATTCACAATTTATGGAGATAACATATATATTTAAATAATATTATCCGTATTCAGTAAAATCTGATTCTTAAAAAATAATAAAATTAAACTTAAAAAATTATAAGTTAATTATAAGTAGTTATTACTCATAAAAATTGGTCTCATCCATAAGTTTGTTTCTTTGTAAAGTTTTGATACCGGGATGACTTGGATTCCCGTTTTTCAGACACGGTAAGTCTTTTTTTCTGCATAAGGTATGCGCAAAGGACTTTAATTTGAATGAATTAAAAACTTTTAATACCTTTATGATTTTCAGTAATGGAAGAACTCATTGTTGAATACAAAAGCAAACAAGAATGCAGCTGTATTTACTTTTTCCACCTGAATGCAGGTATTTTTTTACTCCAAACTCCAGTTATAAGAATTAAAACATTAAATGATACTTTGTGTATTTCTACAAAATCATCTTTACACCAATTTATCATATCTTAATCTTTATTTTGCATACCTGTTGAATTGCTATGATTGCTTCAAAATTTATTGGAAGCTGATGTCTAACTCATGCCACCGCTTCCACTTAAATGACTGTAAGCTTTTTTAATAACACATGGGCTGATAAGTTTCCGGTCTAATAAAGAAAACACAACTTTTTAACAAAGCTTTATAACTTTATGACTTTATAACTTTATAACTTTAATAAATAACATAATTTTAATAATAAATAATAATACTTTAATAATAATAATAATAATTTAAAAGTAATACATTTTATAATAATAATTTAATAATAATAATTTTAAAAATAATTTAATAATAATAATTTTATAATAATAATTTAATAAATGATTAATAATAATAATTTAATAATAAATAACATAATTTTATAACGAAAAAGCTCCAAACAGTGCTCAGAACTCGTTGTTGTTTTTGGTCAAAAGTCAACACGCGCGGCAGCCACTTTGACAACAGCTTTTTCATAGACAAATGTTCATTCAAAATAAAACCTACACGTTCCTTGGATATCTTCAGAGTCCAAGCTATCTTCTGCAACTTCACTTTACGGTTCCCCAAAACGATTTTGTGGATTTTTTTATGTTTTCCGGAGTAACCACCTCTTTTGCGTGGTGCATCACTGGTGTCCGTACGACCACGTTTAAATTCAGGAAACCAGTCAATAATGGTTGATTTACCTGGTGCAGTGTCCGGATAACGCTCATCTAGCCAAGCTTTTGTTTGAACGGTATTTTTCCCCATCAAATATCACTTCTTGAAATTCTTGTTATCCATTTTTTTGTTTATCAACAAAGTCGTTCAACTAAAACCACTCTAACGTTTTATCCACACTGCGAATCACCATGGCATTTTTTCTACTACCTTTTAAAGGTCAGTATTTACTAAAAAAACATCGGTTCGGCGATTGCAACGCCATCTGTGTGCCAGACCGGGAACTGTGTTATATGAATTTTAAAAACTCCTAACGAATACACATTTCTGATACATTGAAGAAGTGAAATATTTAAAAAAAAAAAAAGTTTTTTTTAAAGATAATTGCCAGAAATGGTAACACGGTAATTTTCTTATAGCATTTTAAAAATAAATTTCAAAAGAGTTTGCACTTGCAAAGAAAATGCACTTAAAAAAACAGTTTAGCGAAATTTAAATTATTCGATTTTATTAAAATATTTTTATGTGTCAGTTCTGCATCACTCTTTTATTTTCATTAAAAGTTAAAAAGAATAACAGCAATAACAAAACAGATTCAGAAATAATATATTCAAGCAGCAATTAGAATTTCCGTTCGTATTGAGAAACGTGACAAGTAAATCAAACGAATGTGAAATTAGATTTTTGTGCAGTTTGTATTTAATGGTCAGCAGACGGTCAAGCGGAAATAACAAAAAAAAAATGAAATTCGACATTTTTTTTTCAAAGTTCCATTTTTTTTTCATTACAGATAAAATATTATTCTTTATATAAACTTTAGTATCTAATCAGTGTTTTTTTTTTTTTTTTTACTTATTTAGGACGTAGTCTATGAATGTTTAGAAAGAAATTAAACTTGTTTCATTATTGTATTAAAAATGCGCAATAAAATATGCATATGAATTATGTAAGACATTTAGAATGTAATAGGCATCCGTGAATTTTAGAATATATTTTACAATTATATAGTTCAAATTATAGCACGAAAGAAACTAGAATATCCTAATATAGGGGAAAGTAGGGTAAAACGGTAGTGTCGGGCAATCTCAGATGTGACTCGATTTGAGATCTAACAAATAGTGATTGAAATACTTAACTCAACGAACAATGAAAACCGACCATTACCGTATATCCAAATTCCAAACCAGCCGTTGAGTAGTTTGTGTTAAAAATATATTTAACATCTTCTTGTTTCAATGTTTGCTTGTTTTTAGAAATTTAAATTGTAAAAACAATTAAATTTGCTCGAACATTTTATATAATTGTGTTTAGTATACATAATAAAGGTTTTCTTGGACAATGAAAATGTTGCTAGTATTTGCAGCTGCATGTTTGTGCCTTTCTTTTTTTCTTTATTCTCTTGTTTATTATCGGATATTTTATGTACGATAAAACGGTTATTAGAAAACATCGGATGAAGAGCCGGTAAGCAATGTTTAAAGAAAGAGCATTAAAATCTGGATAGGGAAGAATGGTTATGAATTTCCTGAAGCTGATAAACATGTGAACTTCTTTTCTAGAATTCCTCAGATTGTAATGAAATTAACTTACAATTTGTATTTAAATATTTAAATATTAAACTTAAAATTCGAACATCGGTACTTTAGTTCCTTAATTAAAGTTTAAAATAAAATATTCTGTTCCATTTTAAAAGAAAGCGTAAACTCTTTCATTGGCTATAAGAGTAACATATACATGTGTTTAAGATCGGATAACTTGATTTTTTTCCAGAAAAGCAGTTAAAATAATAAATGGATAAACAAATCATATACTTATAATGATTTTATTTTATAAAGATAAGTGCAGAGCAGTTGCACAATTATTAAATATACTTGAAATCCTGGCTTTCAGGAGCAATTAATATAACATTTAATTGCCTATTTCATGCATTTTTCCTTCTTTATCATGTCCCAAATGTAGGGTTTGCGTACAATACACGGATTGTATGAAACTACTCATTGGTGCTAAATTTTCTTGGGGAAAACTCGAAGAATAATCAAATGAATAACTCTATTTAAGCTAGTTATGACATTTTAATAAACAATTAATATTAAAATATAAATATATTCTTTATAATTTGTTACAAAATTGTTTCAGTATTTACAATGATGCACTGTAAAAATATACATCTTATTATAAACGGGCGATTTTAGAGAAATTTCTGTCTTTTATAGGAAACATTCTGTTTTGAATAGAAATCGTAAATTTTCTCAGTAAAAATGGAAAAAGTAATTTTTATATTTACTCGATGGATATTAAAAACGGAAAGAATCCTTCCAAGACAGACAAACGTAAATGTCCAATTTCAGTTGAGAGAAAGCGGAAAATTTCCACCAAAAATATTTATCTATATGTACAATAGCATCTGGTTATATCGCTTGTTCAGATATATATATCTGTTACTGTGTATCCTAAAGAAATAAATAAATTATAGTTTCACCGCCTTTTTATGTAACTAAAAATAAATGTATATTGTATTACGCACCTCTCTTAATTTCGATATGAAAATTGTAATATATATTTAAATTATTATTTTGAAGACCAACACAAAACATTTTTTTTTTATATCTTACCTTTCTCCTTTTTTTAATGTCCTCAGTTATATTTCATTCATTTTACATCTTATACTTCAGTATTAAATTCCTACTATTAGCTCACACTCTCTCTATATATATCTTGTTGGAATTTTCAATCGTTAATAAAATATTTTCTATTCATCCATTCAAGTTCAAATACATTTTTTTTAAACTTGTACTGGATGACAATTGATGTTAATACAGTTTTTTCAAACGCATTAATTCATTAATTAAATTTTATTAATTAATTTTAACTTTATATTTCATTTCTGTTCAAAAGTATAGACTCACTCCATATTTATAGTCTCACCTTCACACATAAAAAGATAATGAGCTGTTCACGGACGAAGATCAGGCGGCTCGCGGGCGAAGGAGACTATAAATGTGGAGTGAGTCTATACTTTTGAACAGAAATGAAGTATAAAACTAAAATTAAATAATAAAATTTTATTAATTAATTAATATTTGAAAAAACTGTATTAACGCTAACTGTAACATCGCTATGGCACTTTATTGTGAAGTTTGGTAATTTTTGAAATTCAATATTTGAAAAACGGCATAATCATTAGATTTTAAATTTATATCAAGAAAAATACAGTTTTTTTACATTTCTAACGCAGTTTGTCTAACAATTTTGTGAGAAATACTTTTCGAGCTATTAATTTTTGGTATTTTAGCTATTTATTTTTCATTTAATTTTTAATACATTTCAAAAATTTCTCTTATGTAAGATATTTAGGAGGATATAAATTTAGGAAAAAATACCGTCAGTGGCGAAGCGTGTAGATCGCTGGAAAAAAATTTCTATTTGACCTAAGTAGGAATTGACTTAAAAAAAAAGTTTTTATATTACTTGTTTTATTATATACCGTTAAATGGCATATAACGAGGGCTAACCAGTATATTGCTTAACCCGTCTCCTCAATTTCGACTGTTGATTAAATATTTTGACAAAAAATGTCACCCGAAAGTCGTGAATATTTTTGAAAAGTAGCATACAGTTTCTACTTTTCATGTAAGTAGTTGCAGGTGTAGTTATCTGCATTTTCTATAAAGTAGTTGTAGTTCTCTTCAAAATAAAATTAGTTTTCTCGAGCACTTCCTATACATATATATTGTACACTCTCAAAATAAATTTCGTCAAAAACAATAAAAAATACAGACAGCAAGTTGCCAACCCCTGTGATTGGAAGACATTTTTCTGTTATTTGAAGAAATTTCTGTCTTGTGACTGGAGAAATGCAAGAAAATTTGACCTTCGTTTCATGAATTTTCCGTGTTTTGAAGGGAAAAAATCACACAAAAATTTCGTTTCTAATACGGAAAAGTAACACGCAGCACAGTTGCCGGAACATCCATGTGGTTTGAAGAAATTGCAGACTTAGATTGGAGAATTTCAGTTATATTTAATGTTAGATTGGTGAGTTTTTCGTATTTTGTGGGAAGCGAAGCAAATCAAAGCGGAAAATTTTTTGTTTTAACGAAAAAAGGCAACGGAAAAATTTGTTCAATTCACGTATTTTTTTTTAAAGTGTATATTGCATATTTTTAATTACATATTTCGTAAACAATATGTAACGTATTACAAAACGTTGTGCATAAAGTTTTTTCAAAAATAAAAGTTAATACAGCTTCATTTTAAAATATGACATGAAATGAAATGGTATAGTTTTAAGCCATATGAAATGCAAATTTTATTTTGATAATTAGAAATATAATAAAGGCATTATTACAAATTCCTGAAAATATTTATCTTCTAGGTCAGGGTTTTCCACACTGTGTTGTGCGTACCATATCTGGTACGCGAACTTCAGATATTAGTACTTTAAGGTTAGCTATAAAATTATTCCAGAATATTTTACACCTGAGTCGCTCGGCTTCAATGGCTAACATATCTAATATTATACGCTTCTCAAAAATCTTTATTCATAAAACTCGATAAAATATTTTGCATATCTTCCCCGGCTTTTATTGTACATAAATTCTTTTTATACAATTTTCTGAAATATATTGAATGAATTGTGAATTACAGTATAATCATAGAATTTCTTCATATTTGGAAATATATAAGAAAGTCCTTCCGGCCTGTACCGGGAGGAAAAGGTAGCTTTTCTATATCTTCGTTTTAAATTTTTTAGCTAATGTTACACGAAAACAGCAAGTTAAAATGCAAAGAAAACGTTTACAAAAGATTCGTTAATACTGAATTTGAATAAGAAATTCGCCAAATTATTGAGCAATAGCCAAATTGGCTTCATTTATGAAAACTTATTTTGATCGCCAAATTTGGCGATATTTCGTTACATGTCGCCAATTTTGGCGAGAATTTGACGCTAACGGATATGAATATATAGTTTTATGCGTATGATTGGGAAAATTATTACAACAATGAAATAAAATAATTTGCGGGTAATCGCGTTAATGTGCTGTTTTGTTTCAAAATGTCAGCCACCCTAGAATTTCAAACTGCTCTATCTCAGCCATTTTTAAAGATAGAAGTAAACCAAAAAATGCTCTGGAATCCTCGTATCAAGGCCTAACATTTAATTAAAAAATAAATCTGAATTTTTACCTTTTTTGTATATTTATTTTAGTTTTAAATTTTTAAATGGCCGCCATCTTGAAACAAAATGGCGGACCAAGATGGCCAACGAACTTGGTCGAGACATTGGTTAGCTTAATACACACAATTAGTTTCATCAAAATTGATTTATAAATACGAGCGTTATCGTATGACATAGCTCAGATCTCTCTCTCTCTCTCTCTCTCTCTCTCTATATATATATATATATATATATATATATATATATACGAAATGGACCAATCAAATTCTGCGTAGATATTCTGGGTTATTCTCGTCCCTTTTTTACTAGGGACTTTTTTGAGGAGCTATTACTTTTTTTCTAGCCATCCTACGGATTCGAAAATCATACCACCAGACGCAAAATATAACAAGCTTTCAGAAATTAAAGAAATAATCACGGTCGGACAGTAAAAACTCAAAAAATCCTTAAAAATCGAGTAAAAAATTTTTTATTGAAAAAGTCATTTTTTTATATTGTTGACAATTTCTAAATAAGCGCAAAGGATTATGTTTTATGTCAAATAAAAAATGTATTTGCGCGATACTATTAAAAACAATAATGAAAGTTTAAAATGATCACGTGTTGAAAGCAGGAATTAAAGAAAATTACGTCATAAAAATTGTGTTTACACATGAATATTAAAAATAAAAAAGATGAATTAAATGAAAAAACATAGTAAAATAGTTAAATGAAAAAGCATTATAACCTGCTTACAGAAAAAAGTCGCCGTTCGTGATATCATCATCATCATCTGTTTAAAACAGGATACATTACCAGTTTGTGAGAGGCTGTGAAATCAGAACGGGGGTTGGTGAGCGTAGCGAGCAGGGGGCAGAGCCCCCTAGTT
Organism: Maratus michaelseni; assembly: GCA_963931845.1. NCBI lineage: Eukaryota > Metazoa > Arthropoda > Arachnida > Araneae > Salticidae > Maratus > Maratus michaelseni. Next base: position 417,241,581 of record OZ007587.1, on the reverse strand, counting down.
AAATAAAAAAATATATATACTTCGCAGCTTTAAAGTGATCATAAGGGAAAATATGTTTTTAAATCTATTTTTGTACAAATTGTAAAAGTGATATTAAATGTATATATATATATATATATATATATATATATATATATATCCTTCTATATATAAAAAAAATGTAATGGTTTGGAAATGGACCAATGAAAATCTGCGTAGATACCGCGAAACGTATCTGATTTGTCAGAGCTTTCTGACTTTTCTTAGGGGGAATTACCATGAAAGTAGAGAATTTAGATAGGATGGGCGCTATTAGGGGGGTTACCAAGGGGAAGGGAACCGGGTCTGTCGCCAACTTGGCGATATATCGCCAAATTTGGCGGCCAAAATTAGCTGCCAAAAGTGGCGCCAACTTGGCACTATTTCCAGTATTTTGCCAAATTTCCATATACTCCCATTGAAATCCAATAGCGTTTACTTGCTTGCAAAACATCAACTAATTGAGATATTGCAATGCAACAAAAATTAATATTAGCTTATGAATAGAGCTTAATTGAACTTTTTACATTATTTATAAGCACAAACACTAACTATTTACAATATTCGTAACACTATATACACAATTGGTACTTGTTAGTTATCCTGTCGACCAAATAAATTACTGTCGCCAAATTCATATATATTAAACGAGCAAGGGATTTCACCGATTATGAATGATATCGTAAACTACTGGGAGATTTTCACGAGACTTGCCCCCTATACTAAATCGAGCACGAGAAAAAGATCTAGCTAGGTTCCGAATACAAGAAATTAGTTTTTACAGGGTAAAACAAACTCAGCGCTGAAAATGTTTTTTGTTATAAATGGAAAAATACTCAATCGATTTACACGAAACGTGTTGCCTATACTAATTCGAGTACGAGCAATTCATCTAGCATTCTTTACAAGGAAGTATTGTAGGAATGCAATAAAAGTTGTATGATTCATTGTCAAGATGTGTATCAGCTAAAAATATTAAGATTTTCATTAAGAATGATCAGAACTTGGAGAACATTGTTAACAACAAAGTATTATACAAATCAAGTACTATTCAAGATATTGAAATCTAATCATATAGAAAAATATTTGAAACTTATTTGGAAATAAATTTGTTTTATTTCAATTTTTTCATCCTTTTCTTTCACAAATAATTGAGGTGATAGGCTGGATTTGTTTGGTGATGGATGATTGCATAGAAATTGAATGCAAATTGAATGCATAGAAAATAAGGGATCGCGAGGCGATCCAGAATGGAAACACGAAACGATTACGTCTGAGGTTGGCTAGGGCGCGATTACGCTGGGGGTTGGTGAGCGAAGCGAGCAGGGGAGCCGAGCCCCCCTAGTATATATATATATTAATAATGCAAACAATTCCCACCAGTTTAATATTTTTTTGTGTCGCAAACTTTTCAAAAAATGATGCGAAAAACTATGTTAATCGAACTACGTTAAAATAAACTTTCTACCTTCCTTTACGGAAAAAAGTAAATGTTATGACTTAGTAATGAGCGAAAAATAATTTTCACGTGTAACAGATAGTCATATTATTAGGGGCGACTCCAAAATTAAAGCCTTCATATGTTAATAAAAATATAATTTAAGGCATCGCGTTTTTTGAATAATAATAAGAATAAATAAAAACGTGATACCCGTTGAAGTTTTCGGAATAAAAAAGTTTATCTAGTAACTTGTAACAAAACAACAAGAATAATTCGAATGAAAAAATCAGTCTCCCATTCGGTAATTTAACTTCAAAAATAATTTTTATTTTTAATTATATTTACGATAATACTATTTTTTTATTAATTTTAACTTTTTGCATTACTGAAAAATTTAATTTATTCATCTAATCTATAGTTTAACACTAGAATTACGGCAGCGGTCATTTTGACCGTAAATCCAATTTAACGTATCATAACTTTTCATTTTTCTTGTTTATAGTCTGAATATTTTTTGACTTTTCCTAAAAACCACAGAATATTATATAAAATATTTTTTGTTCAATTTAAATAATTATTTTAAAAAATATTAGTATGTATACCTAGAAATACGGCTACCGGTCATTTCGACCGTATCTAGAAAATTACATATGTCAAGTTATTTTCTTCACTTTCATAGCTCCGCTATTCTAATAGATA